>CM066033.1:438036524-439236524 GCA_033557465.1 Ichthyophis bannanicus
GAAGAAACCCTTAAAGGTTTTTCCCATACCCTCAGAAGAAGATTCTGCAAAGAGTGATGTAAAGGAAGCATTATATTTTCCTTTTCTGCAGAAAAAGCCTGAGAAGACTCATAGCCAGGGATAGGAATATTAAGGAAGGTTGCCATGTCAAGGAGAAATTTCTGAAAAGAAGGATCTCCGATGGGAACCATCCCTGGACAGGCTAAATTTGAAAAGGTAGCCTGGGCACCAGAGGATGTACCTGTCCGGTGCAGAACAGGATTTGTAATGGATGGACACTGGAACTGGAAGTTATGAGTTGAGACAGTCAGTAGAGCATCATCCATGCCAGGTATCGACTCCAAACTAGGTATAGAGAGGAGCGATCCAGGTGAAAAAAGCATGGAAGGAGCTGGTTCCGATGATACTTGTGATAAGGAAGCTTATCATAGCTCAGGTAGGAGCTATAGAAAAGATGATGTGACTCTGAACAAGCAACCTGTCAGTTCTGGTAGAAGTAAGAAAACAGAGTTTTCACCTAAAAGACTACCAGTCCCAGAATGCACCAGGTTTCCAGCAGCCAGGAGAGGGGCTGAAGTGAGAAAATGTGTGTGCAATCAAGAGAGCTATGAGGTAATCCCTAAGCACTCATCTCAAAGGGCAGGGCATGATTCAGCACAGCTGCGCTGTGTTAGGGAGGAGCACACATTAGGACAGAATAAGAATAGAGCTTATTCTTCAGATAACAGCTTCAGGAAGGGAGACAGCTACAGCAACGGCTACAAGCACCAGCATCACCTAGAGAAGCAGAAGCCAAGCCAAGCGGATAGAGAGAGAAGGAAACTCTCTGGAAGGAAGAGAAGAAAGGCCATTGGCAGGTTTGGGAGAGTCCAAGGCAGTACCCATACTGGGAGGTATTCCAAGTGCCAGCAGAGTCCATTGGACTGGAGTCAGCCAGAGGAATGGAATGGCAGAGATAGGAATCACCAGTGGCTACCTAGGAGAGAGAAGACTGCACGTGGAAGGGACTTTCAGACCTATGCCAGAAGGTATGTGAGGAAAGATCCAGTGTCCAGGGATCAAGATTGGAAGGCTGGACATCAGAATTGGATTACATACTGGCCAGGCTATACAGAGAGGAATTATGATAGCAGGAGAGGCTCAGGTATGAACACTGATCCAGACCCTATCCATAATAGTGAATGGCAGCAAGGGAATAAGCATTCTCATGATAGTGCCTTAATGAAAGACTCGTCTGTGCCAATGTATGATAGTGACCCTATGCTGATTGATGAAGGGGGAGATACAGCAGATGAAACTATTCATTACATGGACTGTTCTCTATCTAAATGCTATTGCTAGCTTTCTGTGAGCAAACACCTCAGCCATCACAAAGAAACCTAACTTTGTTCTTTATTTCCACTGCAAACAGCTCTTAAAGCAGGATTTGGGTTCACACAGTAGCAGCCAGCCAGCTAAAGGGTTTCAGCTGGTCAATTGATAGTAATTAAAGCTGCACCTGATTGTGTGTGTGAGCAAGGGAGAATCACTGCTGGGATCTGCGTGGAAAATAAGCAGAAGTTAACCTAACAAGCAAAGTTTATTCATTTCTTTGTGCCTTTTTATTTGGTAATTATTTGCTAAGAAAACATTAGCTAATTGCCTGACAAGCAGAAGGTTGTTTTCTGATTTGCTTTGTGACTTTATGTTATCCATTTAAACACTGCAAGCAAGTATCCTCATTTATATTGCTACCAAGCATATTTGTGCTGGGTGAATTAAACCCCATCAATAAAAGAAGAATTTTATTGGCTTTACCACTTGGTTTCACAACTCAATTATTGTCTTCAGCTGTGTTTGGGAGTGAATGAACTACATTACCCACAATACCTTGCAAGAATCATATGAATATATGCATCATCAAGATTGTGTAAGTTCTCACCCTAGGCAGCCATCTGACATACTGCAGGTACCGGCATCGATACAGATACCGGTAGCTGTGCCGGAATCGAAGGCGAAACCGACACCGAAGCAGTCATCGGAGGCTGCTCAAGCGGTACCGAGGCCACTAAAAACCCCTGGTAATTATCCTCGGTACCGTGCATGCGGAATCGGCAAACATCGGTTCCGAGACGAGTCGGTACCCAGTCCTCTAGACTAGAAATCGATTCTGGACTCGGCATCGAAGGAAGCGAGTCTATCAATGCATGCCTAGAGGGTACCGACGTCGGTGGTGGTATCGGCGGGATTGCCGATACTGGAAAGTCAATCTGGGACGTTTCGGTCGGTCCCGAAGGTACCGAGAACGCCAGATGACGATCCCTGGTGAAGAGCGGATCACTCAACACCGGTGCCGATGCCGGGGTATCGGTACCGCTCGAAGCGGATGCCACCACCAAGCATGGCTCAGGTATGTTCTGTGAGGGGTAAGCCCCAGGAAGAACCTGAAACCCCTGAGATGCTTTGGAGCCCGAAGACTCCCGCCGGGGTTTTAATGCCAATGGGGTCTTGAGGGCAAGGCCGGGGACGTCAGCATGCTTAGCATGAGACTGACCACTCAAGGATTGGCTAGTCTTAACAGACTGTTTGTGGGTTACCTGATCCTGTAGAGAAGAAATGGCCGGTGCCCTGCCATAGGGAGGGAAAAACGGTATCGAGGGAAACTCGAAAGAGAGAATTTCTTCTCACAGTATTGTAGCCTGACGGCTCAGGGGAAAAAGGATCAGGACCCAAACAGGTTAGACACCAGTCATTGGAGTCTAAAAAGAAAACTGTATTTCCACAGTGAAGGCACTTCTTAGGAGAAGGCGGCTCCATGATGGAAAGGCCTTATAGGCCCAAAAAATTGTAAGACAGAAATTGAGGGAAAACTCTCCCTCAGTTTGAGAAAAAGAAAAGAAAAAACCCCACCGGCAGTACCGGTGGCGGCGGGAAAACAGCCGCGACCACAAGAAAAGAAGAAATAAAAAATTAAAGAAAAAGGTTTCTGCGGTGACAGGAGGACGTCCTGCCGGCTCCGCAGAAAAACGAAAACTGAGGAGAGACAGTTGGAAAGGCGGGAAGGCAGCCCGCAGGCGCTGAGGGATGCTCCCAAAAGCTTTCTGATTGGACGCTGGGGAGCGTTCCCGCGCAGGCTCCGTCGGTACCGACGTACCCATATGTGAAGATTCATTCCTGCTTGTTCCTGGAGATCATTTATTTACTTATTGATTACTATTTTAATATTTTTTATATTAGGATATGTTTTTATTTCTCCTTTTATTATTGCATATGTTTAAACAAAAGTGATTTTGATATAGTGTTTATGCTCTGAGGTTCACCCATTGACGAAGGCTCATGCTGAAATGTGGCCATGTCGGGGGTCGCTAGATTCCAATAAAGGACTTTCTTGTTTTATGTCTCGCTCTGTGGTTCCTGAGCCTTAGGAGACCTTCTATGAAAAATCCGGATGGCTGGAGGAGTCCTCCCTGGCCGGGAGCACCCCCTTCTCAGGATCAGGATGTTCCAAAAAATCCGACGGACCTACTAGAGTCTTATAGGAGCCCAATGACCCCATCAAAGTCCCACCCTGGAATTTAGGGGACCTCTCCTGGAGCAGATGCTTCACCCTCTGCTGGAACCACATGCCAGAGGACCCCTCAGCAAGCCCCTGCTGCATCAGGAAGGCCTGATGCAACAGTAGCACAAATTCTGGAGAGAAAAGGGACTTGCCCTCACTGCTCAAAGACCCACCCCCCAACAGCCCCAGGGGGAACAGGGGACACAGGTTGCAAACTGAGATCCCCTTCTCTCCAGAGCAGTAGCAGAGACAGCACTCAAAATGGCAGCCATTCCCACCAAAACCACAGGTGCTCCAGCCTTTCCTGCAGGGTGATTGTGGCTGGAAAGCACCCCCCACCCATGACTGCCTCTGAAATTGCTGAAATGCCGGTCAGGCCCCGTGGCAGCCTCTGTCTTTAATATGAACATGGCAAAAATGATCCACAGAGAGTAGGCTCACGCAGCTGCCACATGCTGCACAATGGCCCCTCTCTGCCTCAGCCATATGTGCGCCATGCAGGAGACCCCCTCCACCCCCCGAGGAGAGACTCACCAATCCCAGGGGGCCTGCTGCACTACCACTGCTCTCTCCCCAATGCTGTCTGTCTCTTTTTTTTGTTTTTTAAACTTTTCCTAAATGCAATGCAGGAGCACTGAAGGTTCAACCCCTGGCCCCCTCCCAGAAGTTAGGGGAGGAGGAAAAGGGGGAGCAACTGCCTCCTACCCACCCAGAGGGTCCCAAGGAGCAGCTAGGGGAGAGGAATTCAGTGTCACCAGATTCTGCATTCCGAAACGGTGGCCTAGCACCGAAAAAGAACAACAGCCAGCACAGGCTATGCTCATCCACCTGCTGAAGACTGAGAAATACTGGCTTTTCAGGGGAGCACAGGCTACTTAAGAGAGAGGTTTGGAGTTTGTTCTCAGTCTCTATCTGCATAACCCACGCACCTGCACTGGAGGGACGAACTGAAATATTTTCATTCTTCCCCTGCATACTCTTGTTAAGAATGTTCAAGGCTTGGAAAATGTCAGCTAGGAATGCAACTTTATTGCACCAGGTCTCATCACTAAGCAGGTCAGCCAGCTCAGACTCTTCCGATGTAAAAAAAAAAAAAAATATATATATATATAAATAAATAAATAAATATATATATATATATATATCAATCAGAAGCGCTTCCCTCAGTTCATACAACCTTGAAAGAACCCTCCTTCGAGATAGCCATCTCACTTCTGTGTGCAGTAGCGCAAACTTACACGGAACAACATACCCAGTCCGAACAACAGCTAACTGAGTACACTGGTTCCGCCCTCCCTCAAACTTCCCCAATGGCCCTACTAATAAATGACTCTCTCAAAACTTCCACTGCACACCTGCGGTTGAAAATTGCTGGTCTAGTCTAACTGCACTGATGCTTAAAAACTGCAACAGAAGAAAAGGAAAGTTAATATCATGAAAAACAGTATAGATAGAACTTAAGTTAAAACTAAACACCAAGTCAATTTTTACATACATGTGAACTGATAAAAGAATAATGAAAAACATTTCTTAATAATTAAAAGAGTTTGAATGGTGAAACATGTTTGTAAACCACACAAGTTCAATTTAAAAATATCCCTGCCTGGTAATAAATTATTTTACTGCTGCATTTTCTTTCTTGGTCTGTCCCCATTTATTACCTCCTATTTCTGCTATATCTTCCAAAGCAACTCTAGAACTCAGATAAACACACCATCAATATTACTTGTTGCAGACATGAGTCACCATAATACCACCAGCTTTCCCATTATTTTTATAGTGCAACCAAACATGTATTCTCTTCCCAGGCTTGACTCCACCACTTTTAGCATGCCCAGGCCCTTTGGACTCCTTTCAGAAATAGACAGGACAGAATGGTCCAAAATAAGTCCAAGTTCTCTTCATCTTATGTCCATGATAAATGGGATAAATGTCATATGCAACGAGGTCCATAACAATGATTTATAAAAGCAAACTTTGGCCTGTAAAAACATCACTTTTAATATATTTTCTGAATGACTCTTGTTTCAATTCTATTTTTAACATTTTTATTCTTTTCCATTTAAAAAGAAAAACCTTTTAATTCCAAGCAAACACACTTTTTATATTACAGAATTTCTTTAAATACCAACATGCTTTATGGCGTCATTTAACTCAGATGGTTTACAGATATTTTTGTGCTTACATTTTGTTAAAACTAAATAAAACTTAAAATGTTAAATGGCATATCTAAGTACCTGCAAGAGTAAGTCGGTTCTCCAACCTTAAAAACCCGACCACAAAGATGTGATGGTTTATTTGCTTGTTCAAGTTTTGCAAATCCCAACACAGGATCTTCACCACACAGATACCATTCCATTGGTCCTAGTAGCACTTGCTGTGCCAGCAGATCCTCCCTCTCAGGAACTGGGTTTGGACCCTGGCAGTAGATTTTGGGTACATACTGAGCTAGATGCTGATATACTTCTTTGGGCAGATCAGTTGCCTGCAGCCATTTCTTTGGAAAAAAAAACACACACACACAACAAATTAAAGAGAATAAGAATGGTGACATTTTACATAACTGATCATTTTCTTTCCTTGAATCCGGCTAGACCAATCCACGACGTGTGGGTTATGCACCTTTGCCAGCAGATGAAGGCAAACAAGCAACTTTCAACATCGTCTTCATTTGGTATAAAACTCTGATGCAGCACTGAGAACAGCCAATATGAGAATTCCCAAGCAATAGGCAAAACTGAAAAACTCAGAAAAAACTCAAACGCATAGCATTAGTAACCATCAATTCATCTGTGCAACCAACAACTTGAATAAGTATTTGGCTCTGCATCATGCACGGATACCAACTGTGCAAACAAAAAGCAGCAGGACTTCATAACCTGTAGAAATGTCTGAGGGAAGATTTTGGACTGGTCTAGCAGGATTCAAGGAAAGAAAATGATTGGATATGTAAAATTTCACCTTCTTTATTATCCTGCTAGACCAGTCCAGGTATGTGGGATATACCCAAGCAGTCACGACCCAAGGTGGGAGGAAGACACCATCTGAACAGAACTGCCCTGTCAAAAGCATCAACTATAACAACCACCATCACAAGCAACCTGTAGTGGAGGCCTTGACAAATTTTCTTGAACTCTAGGAGCCAGCCGCCAAGAATCAAGTCACAGTGCACCTATCCCCCCCTCCCCCACAAAAGATGTATTTTTTAGGCATTACGGCCTGATTTACTTAGACTGTTTTCTCATTTTTTATGAGATAAAGCTCAATAAAATCAGGCCCCTAATATGCCATTGCACAGTACCAATAGAAAGAAATAGCCCCCCCCCCCTCTTCTCCCACTCCCATCAGCCTCAGTGACCCTTTTATAGGTATAACTGAGGTAACTTCTGTTTTTTCACATGTCACCACGGCCTGGTTGAAATAACAGGCTTTTTTTGCCTCACATACCCTCCTCACTTTGCCTTCACCCAGTCTCTCTCTCTCTTCACCCTCATCTAGTAGCTCTCATTCACTGATTATTGTGTCTGGCTGCAGCTCCTGAAACTACAAGATCAGCCTGAACTTTCTCCACTATGTGGTTCAACCATGCAGAGCACCAATCAATGTGGGAGAAGAATGAAATGCAGAATTTTTCATGACCTGCAGCCAAATTTGGGGCATGAAATCCCAGGCACCAGGGTGCAATTCCTAGGTGCCTTGGCGATCTGGCACCTGGGATTTGTTGAACCCTGCTGTAGTGCACCACAAAAGTGCTCAACAAAGAACAGGTAAGCCATCTTACAGGTGTCCTCTACAGACTCCAGGGAAGACTCCACCCATAAGATAGAGCTCACTCCACTAAGGCACAGACTAACTCCCTCAAACACACACTAGAATGTGTGTTGACCAAATGTCTCCTCAATTCAGTGGACAATAAAGGACTTGGCCCCTTCTAATTCTTTCATATGGCTGCTGAAAGAATGGTCAATTCACAGATATCTGATCAAAATCCTCTGCACTATCACAAGATAGGGATTTTCAATAGGATTCTCTCTATCTGAGAAGGAGGGCTTGACGACGATCTGGTAGAAATGAAAGGAGGGCCACACCTTTGGAAGAACAACGGTAGAGTCTGCAAGGAATCAAAAGCAATTAAGACCAAGAAAAAGCCCCTAGAAGTGCAGGCCTGCAGCTTGGACACCCACCTGGTGGATGCCCTAACTACCAAAAAACAACACACCTTAAGGGTCCAATCCTTGAGAGATGTCTTAGGAATGGCCTTAAGAGGGAAGCCCCATTCTGTGCCTTCTGCACTAGAAAGACTTTACCAAGACTAAACTGGTAGACTGAACTGCTTCACACTCGTGAGGAAGCAGGAGACATCAGAGTGCACTGCCAATATAATCCTTTAGTTGCAGCCCCAGTAGAGTCAGAAATGCCACCTGGACCTTATGAGTTCAGGCCAAGTAAAGGTCCAGGCCAGACTATAAGGAGAACCAAACAGGGACAACATCTGCCTTCCTAGCCTCCATGATCAAGAATACCATTCTCTTGAAAATATTCCACTTTCAAATATGCTAAGACATAGAAGCCCTCTGGGCCATATGCAGCATGTCTGCCACCACTCCTGGAGTAGCCCTTCCTGGAGAGCCTACACTTGCCAAATACCAAGCAATAAATAAGAAGGGATCCCGAATACCCCATATTATCAGGTTCAAAAGAATCACATACCATAGCCTGAAAGGCCAGTCCAGGGTCTCCAGGATTCACCAGGCCTGGATGGGTGCAAATTCTGTGCAAAAGAGAGCTCACCAAGGACTAGGAAGGGAGACAGAATTCCCTCCTGAGGCCACACCCATCTTTGTACTACAAGGTAGCATGCACAAGAACTGAGTTCCCACTTGTCCAGATCCACAGAGTTCCAACACTGGAAAACTTGCAATGTTGTCTTCACCTGCAATGTGCGCTGCAGGTAGGGCAATCAGATGCTCCTCTCCTCAACTACACAGCTTTGTGACCTCAAAGTCACTCTAGTCCTGCAACTGTACTCTGTTGACATATGCCACCAATGTGGCAAAAAAACAGCCAGACCTCTTTGCCCACTGGAAGAATCCTGAACCCTTGTAGGGCCAGGCAAATTGACCCCCCAAAAGATAATCCTAGCACTCCTATGCTTATCTTCCTGGAGTATCTGTGGAGGAACCTCCCAAGGACTTTCAGCATTTCACCAAGCCCATCCCAAGGGGCAACCAGCCCTTACAGATAACTATGCTGTGTCGCAGCTTGGAAACAGCATCCGATGACCAAACACAGAGCTAAAGCTGCCAACTGGCTTACTGTCACTGTCCCCTGGACATAGAAGAGATTCTGAACAGCACCACCAATCAGATAGGTGGTCCAGTTCCAATCCCGTTGTCCTTGGGCTATTTGGCAATGGTTGGATGAGCATAAGAGGGCTTAGCACCAAGCCAGCATGCTATGCTACTTGAGAGCTTAAGGTGGCAGCCGGAAAAGCATTCTTAAAGACTTCTTGGGCGCAATGCCTCCCCCTGGGATGGGCATGTGCTGTTGTCACAGCTGCGAACAGGGCTCCCACCCTAGGAAGCTCGAAAGCTGATCCAGCACACCCTGGGGCAGAGGATATAACTGAGACAGGACCCTAGGGGTTTTTACAGCCCAGACTGGAGGTTTTCTCTCCGATACCCTATACACTGCTGCATAGAATCTGGTGGAAAAATGAATGCAGCCGGACACGGACACCAGACACCTTCCAAGGAAAGGAAGGGTATGGCTAACTTTGTTTGATAGCAGGTTTTACTACATGCTGACCCACCACAGAGTCCTGAGAGAGCAGAAGAGAGGCCTTTCTGAGAAGAGACACATCACGAAGATCCTAGCATACAACTAGAGGAATTATCCCATACTCCTCAGACTTGCTTCTGGAGAAGAGACTTCCCTTGAACCTCTCAGCCAATCCCACAAGGAGATGCGGCAGGGCTCCTTAAGGAACAGTCTAGCACAAGGGCAACATGGAAGCCTCAACCCCTCTACTTCCCATGATAGAGGAGCCCGAGTACCCAGGGACTCCTGCCAAACAGCATACTAAGCAGCAAGAAAGAACATAATACAGCCCGTAAGCTGGAGCAAAAGCCATCGGAAAGGGAACAGTGGGGCCTAGAGATGGTCGAAGGGGGAATGCTAGCCAAAGTCTGAAGCCTCCATGCCCCAGGTCACCGATTCTCAGCTCGACTGAGGGTTGCTTGTCTCATGGGTGGGACTTTTTTTTTCCATTTGAAGATACTTTGTTAAGCAGCAAAGAGTCAAATACTGCCCCACAGAAAATAAATGGGCACCAAAAAGAATTAGAATTTAAGGAAAAAACTGTCCTAAAACAAACAATCTAGCAAGCAGATAAAAGGACAGCATGAGAGAATGGGGCCCTGTGTCCCCAACTTACTAGCATCCCTCAGGAGCCCCATGGGGTCCTCTTGCTCCTATTTGGTCCACCAGTGCTGAAACCCCATGAGAAACAGTTCTGGGAATAGGGTGGCTGTAAGCTCCAGGAGGCAAGGGTGTACCCATGCTCCAAGCAATGTTTGGCCATACCAAACACGATCACAATGACCACATCATCATAATGTGCACCAGGTGAGACAAGCCTATCTGAACTGTTGTACCACTCCACATACCTTGCCACTTGCCAGAGGTAGGCAAGCAAATACTGGCTTCTCTCAGTGCTGTACCAGAAGATATAACCAAATGATGATATATCACTGAAAGTTGCTCAAGTCTGCCTCCACCTTCTGGCAAAGGAGAATAACCCATACATCTGGACACCATTACTGTACTTCATAATAGTACTAATTTCATGATCATGACATGCTGCTTTTATTTAATAGTCATAAGGCACAAAAGTCTTAAAGATCAGAGAAATAAAACAGCATGACTCAAAAGATGATCAATCACAGAGAAGACTGCTAGAAGTAAATAATTTTCTGCAAAGTGCAAACAGGATATTATGTCTTCATAAATTAAACATAAAAGGAACTCACTAGCTATAGGTTGCCTTTATTTTCAGTTTTATTTTAAAACACTTCAATGTATCCTAGAATTCACAGCAGCTACAGCATATATAATCTATAACATGACATAAAAACAAATTATATTGCCTTATCAACTGTAGCAATCATCCCCTTCTCTCTCTATCTATATTATCAAGTCTAGCAAATGTGACTAATATAGCAAAAATGCCTTGAGTTTCTTACTGATATTACTACTGAATCAAACTCATGCAGTTTCTTAGATAACATACTTCCATTCAAATGGACCTGCTACAAAAGAAACCAGATTCCAAGCTTTAGCAAAATGATAGCAATTGATAGAATGGGCAAAGTTGAGTGCCATCTGATCGCAACAATCTGTGATCTTTAAATTTCACAACTGTATTAAAATACAATTAACATCTTGAGTTTTATTCTCCACATTACTGGTAACCAATGTAGACAGTAAACAAGACATGATGCAATCAATCATGCTGCTACACTTTCTGCTAACCATAATGCTCTCAACTGGGAATTCTGCAATCCTATATCTAATGAATTACGATAATCCAGAGATAACAAGTGCCTATAGCACAGTTCTGAAATCAACAGGCAATACAGGACTTCAATCTCCATAGGAAACCGTTTAAAACATGCAGACTTAGTCACTTCGCTTATCTGAAGTTTCATAGATAAGGATGATTCTAGATATGCTAAACTATATACCTGAGATGAAAAAGAAACTTGATTGGTGCCTAATCTAATTGTTGAGGAACAATGAGAAATCTTTGACCTATCAAAGGATCATAACTTCTGTCTTAGTGATGTTGCTCACCAATTGCCATCCATGCCTCAATAGCACATATCACCAATTAACAATTCATTGTCAATTAAAGATGCAACCGGAGTGGGAGACTGGGGAAACAAGCTAAATGTCATCAATATATCCTATACTGGACATCATGTTGTGCTAATATTCCACAAAGGTGCCAAATTTAGTAAGCATAGTTGCTTACCTGTAGCAGGGATTATCCAATAAGTATCTTTTGAAATCTCTCTTATGGTGTTCTCATGGAACTCTCAAAAATCAGCAATGGCCTAAAATCTCCCTCTTGGAAATGTGTAACATGGTAGGGCTGCTTATGTGAAATTCCATTACTTATATTATCACAGAATTTCTGACATAAGAAAAATCTTTGGAATAAGTCTCCTAAGCAGGAGTAATTAGATTCACAAGACAAAAAAAATTCAATGTAGCTCACTCAAGCCAGACATACTTTGGGACAGTCAGGAAACAGGAATTAACAGTATCAGAAATACAAGACACAGCTAAATACAGACTGACTAGAGGGAACCACCAAAGAGATACATCAGCTTGTCCTGGAAGAAGACTGCCAACCTAAAGGTCACTAGTTTGAGGCCAACCCATGATAACTTAACAGAACTGGGAAGAAAAATGATTTATTTTTAATTTGACTGGTAACATCTAGTAACCTTTCAGCATTATTTTTATTAGGGTAACAGCATAGCTCCTTTTTAATTAACATTGCTCTGAACTAAAAACTTATAAAAAAAGAAAAATGCAAAATCCGCAAATGGCACAGGAAACTAAACTGATTTTTTTTCCCTGAACACCTCCAGAAATAGCTCCTCCTGGGCTGCACATGACTAGGAGCTGCAGCTTCTGTACAGGGCCGCCCCATTAGGCAAACCAAGTGGGCGCCTAGGGCAGCATCTTCTAGGGGATGGCAAACAGCAGGGAATTCAAAGCTAAACAATAGCTTTTGATGACCAAGAGGGGGCTTAAGGTTCGCCTAGGGTGCTAACATCTTGAACCACCTCTGGTGCACAATGTCAAGTTTCATGCAGGCCGGGGGACTTGTCTTTTGCCTTTTCTGAGGCAGATCATGGAGCCCAAGTTGAAAGCCCTGCTTCTTTCCTACTCAAACTGCACCTGCCCAAAAACATCAGTACTAACACATCTTAGAGCCAGCCTGGAGACCCAAATCCATTACTGGTTCTCTCCTGGATCCTGACACTGCACTGCACAGCACCAACTCTGCTAATCAAACCACTATTCTCTGTTCTTCCCTATAGGCTGTAGTGCTGCTGCCTGCTAGAACTGCGGCAGCCTGGCTGGACCAATGGGCCATTAAATTAAAAAAAAAAAAAAAGAGAGAAAACCTGGGGTATCACCACCACCGCCGCCATCATACAGGTAGGAGGAGAAAGAAACAGTTAAGTCCAAAGACCTTTTTGGCATGGGAGAGAGAGAGAGAGAGAGAGAGAGAGAGAGAGATGGGGCAGGATGGGAAGAGAAAGAGGAGTGAGGGAGTTAAAAGGAGAGTCAAAAAAGGAGGGAAGGAGGGGATGGTGACCAGAGTGAGGGAAATTCAGAACAAGAAGGGAAGAGAAGGGATGAGACAGAGCAGGGGCACAAGGTAGGATTTTGCTAGGAAGAGAAGAGGTAGAGAAACAGGAGAAGAGCAGGGAGTGGGAGCTGAGAGGGAAAGAGGAAGTAAGAGGACAGTATGAGTAAAGAGAGCAGAGTATGGAGTGAAGGAATGGAAGATAAAAGTGTGTAAGAAAGCACAAAGAGTGGCAGAGCGATTGGCACCCTGGATGCCTACGCTGATAAATAGGATCAGACAGGGTTCATTTTAGGGAGGCAACCAGCGGTATACCACCCTGAGGAACATTCCCTGCTCGATCATGTATGAGCAGAGGGCTACTGCCTCCTGGCAGAGGCGCCGAGACCCTGTGCCCCCCCGCTTGTTCAGACAGAACATCATGACCTGGTTGTCCCTTTGGACTAGCAGACTGTTTCCATAGGCAGTGGTGGAAGGCCTTGATAGCCAGAAAAATGGCCTTGAGCTCCAGCAGGTTGATCTGTTGCTGGCTCTCCACTAGGAACCAGTTGCCTTGCGTGCACAGTTCCTTGAAGTGGGCACCCCAGCCCAATAGGGACATATCCATGGTGAGGACCCTCTGGGGATTTGGGGACTGGAAGGGCTTGCTCTCTTGCAGGTGCTGTGTGCCCTGCCACCAGCTGAGCAACTCTGCTAGCTGACAGGACACTAAGATCTCGTCCTGGACCCTATCCATGGCTTGTGTCCACTGTGAGTGGAGACATCGCTGAGCCGCCCGCATGTGGAGGAGGGCGTTTGGAAACACATGGACTGTGGATGCCATATGGCCCAGTAGGTGGATCATGGACCGCGCCAACACTGCATGACAGCACTGCACTGCACCTTGGTGCCAAGGACCCTGAAGCGATCTGCCCCGTCCAAGGGAAGAAAGGCCCTGGCCTGGAGAATGTCCAGTCAAGCTCCTATGAACTCCAAGTCCTGCACTGGAGTGAGGTGAGACTTGGGGTGGTTTATCACAAACCCCAAATGCTGCAGGATCTTGATGGTGCAGGCTATGGCCTGTAGCACCTCAGTGGCCGTGTCCCCCCCTTTATGAGCCAGTCATCCAGGTATGGGAAGACAAAGGCCCCTTAAAGACGGAGGTAGGTGGTCACCATTGCCAGGCATTTGGTGAAGACTCTTGGTGCGGAGGCTAAACCAAAGGGCAGTACCTTATACTGGTAGTGGTCACCCCCGACCATGAACCTTAAGTACTGTTTGTGACTGGGATGAATAAGGATGTGGGTGTAAGCACCTTTAAGGTCCAAGGAGCATAGCCAATCTCCCTGCTGGAGATAGGGCAATGTTCCAAGGGAGAGCATCTTGAACTTCTCCCGCACCAGGAACTTATGCAAGTTTCACAAATCCAAAATGGGTCTTAGGCCCCCTGTTCTTTTTGGGAGTAGAACTCCTTGCCCCTGAGGTCGAGGGGTACTGGTTCCACAGCTTTGTCCCAGATGAGGCCTGCAGGATCCTGCAGTAGCAGGGCCTGGTGCAGGGAAGTCAGAGGGGGCTTTCCTGGAAAGACAGGGGGAGGTATGCAGTCCAAGTGAAGTAGGTAGCCTTCTCTGACCACCTGGAGGGCCCAGGTGTCAGTAGTTATGGCTGGCCACCGATGGACAAAGTGGATTAGATGCCCCCCTCCTCCCCCTGTTGGCAGCTGCTCGCCACTGGGAGGACAGGCTATGCTTAGGAAGTCAAAACCCCGACCAAACCTTGGCAGGAGCAGGTGTTTGGGGCTTAGAGTCCTTAGACTTGCATTGGCCTTGGTACGCTCCTTTGCCCTGTTAACCCATTTGCGAGGTCTGTGGGTCCTGGTATTGGGTATAACCTCGGTAAGGCTGGCCTTTACTGTGAAAAGGGAGCCTCTTCTCCGATGGTTTCTTCTTGGGAAGTGTAGAGATCTTCCTGGAGAGCCGAGTCCTCGTGATGAACTCTATCGATCACCGCTGCTTTTTCCTCCATCGGTTTGCCGAAGAGGTTTCCACCGAGATAGGGGACATCAAGGAGTTTCTCCTGGACACACTGCTTGAGGTCCGATGCCTGGAGCCAGGCACAGATGCCTGCGGCGGCCACTCTCGCATTGGGCTCGAAGCCGTCGTAGGCGGCTTGAGACATGTACTTCGAACACTCCCCAATACACCGTGAGGGTTTGGAATCGCTGGTGGTGATCTCCACTGAGACCCACCAAGAAACTTGCGAGTTCTTTTGCTAGGTCTTAGAGATACATGCCGATATACAGCTGGTAGGCTCGGATTCAGCAACCCAGCATCGAGCCCTGGTAGCATTTGTGTCCATGGGGGCACGGAGGAGTGAGTCTTTGAGCTTTTCTGCCGGTGCATGGTCAACTCTTCCACCATAAAGGTGTGTGTAGTTACACCAGTTCAGCACATACTTGTCACAACCATTCTTCTATATGGGATGAATTGCAGAGCACAGCAGGATATTTTCTAAGTCCAAGCCTTATACCATGTTTCGGCAGGAATAACGTGGATGTTTCTGGGAAACACTTGAAATTTACACAGACCTTTCCTGAATATGCTTTATATGTCTCCGTGGTTGACCACACCCCCATTCCACCCCTTCTGGGTACATTCTGAGATCCCCGTGCTAGCACTATGTACATGTATAATAGTGATGTGTCACAATACAGTAGGGGATGTTTTCAGCACATAAACATCCCCACCAAACATATAGACCCTTATTCATATTCTGGAATGACCCCCTTATCTTCCCATGAGGGTCCTGAACTGGTCTAGCAGGAATCAAGGAAAAGAAATTAGCAGGTGAAAAAAATTGCCTTCCTTATCCTGCTAGACAAGACTAGACAATAGGGACATACCAAAGCTTTAAAGCCCTGAGTAGAAGGAAGATAAGGCCCTTTAGAGACTATCTTTCTTTTAAAAATGCCATACTCACTACCCCTGAGCCTCCAAATTGTAAAGCATAATACAGGACAGAATCTAGCATAACAATGCCCTGCAAGAAGTCTCTAAAGCAGGCATCCTGGGTGTCATCTATTCTTTTGGAATATGGGCCCAACAAAACATCCCCATGTCAATAGATATGCAGACTGTAGAGTTTCCTTTATCCAATGGGATATCATGGATTAGGGCACCACTTCGCCCTTACATTTATTTTATTTAAAAGTTTTTTTATACCGCTTTATCATTTCAAATCAAAGCGATTTACATTGTAACTTAAATTTGGTAATGTACATTAAACAGGGACATTGATAACTTGGATTTTTCTGAGCAATGGAGGGTTAAATGACTTGCCCAAGGCCACAAGGAGTGCTAGTGGGAATCAAACCCTTGTTTCTTGGTTCTCAAGCCAGTACTCTACTATTAGGCTACTCCTCCACTCCTACATGGTTTCCTAAGCAGAACAAAGAGGACAATCCGACTCACAAGAGAAACTGGTGATCTTGAGGAAGTTAAGACCCTATAACTGACTAAAGCGTAAATTCCATTCAAGGTCCAACTAGCTTTTTGCAAGTGACAGCCAGAACATTGAGACACTTTCAGGTAACACACATGTGGAACCTTCACCAGGGACATTGAATCTGTAGAAATATAAATGAGGGCCACTCCACAAAAGGCCTGCAAATTTTAAATGAGTCTAGTGGAGCAGAACACAACACAACTGACCCCAGAGACATATGTCACAGTGCTCAAGAATGGTCCGACTAAGTATTCAGAACAGCCTGGAGTCCCCCGGAGCAGCCTATGGAGCTGCTCCATTTTGTGATGGCCCCATCTTCAAAGGGCCCAGTTTTCTTTTGGCTTACAAACTAGCTTCTATTAGGGGGTAGATTGATGCACCAGGGTATTTTCGGCAATAGTGATAACCATGCTCCTGGAGGCATGCAAGGCATCCACTTCTCTTACTTGAATGAACGACTGATGCTTATTCAAAGCCTGATGTAGTGACTGTCTGCAAAAAGAGCACTTGTTCCTTCAGTTTGACCCTCTTTGTAGGGAGGGCTTGCTGGTAGTCTGACCCTCTGTTCCTTCAAAGCTAAATGATGTAGTTCTTTCAAAGGTTGGGAAGGTGTTTGATGGTGCTCACTGTCATTTTGCATTCTGAAGGTACTATCAGAAAAAAGGGAGGAGCAGCCTTTTTAACTCCTGCAAAAAATGAAAAACACAAAAAACAAAACAAAAAAAACAGTGCACACCATCATCCAAACACTTCCCACCTGATCTCTGAAAGAGGTCAGAGCCTGATCCATTACCTACTGGATCGCTGCGTCAATGCTTTGCCATTAACTAGAAAAGACCAGTCTGCTCCAGTGATCCACTATCCTCAAAACACCCACGATCTCTGCTCCCATTCCCCTGGAGCTAGGGCGTTCTGAGGAAAACTGCCTGCACATTTGTACACTTCAGCACTGTGTAGTGCTGATGCTGAACAGATATCTGGAGACCTATCCACTGACCATGCAAGTTTATCTCAAACATTACAACTGCGATCACAAGTTTATGTAAGACATAGTAGCGGCATCACTGTACAGTATGCAGGCAGTCATTCCGTCTTAAAAGGGAGAAACCCTTCAAGGTTGGCTAAATGCTCCAGTCTACTTTCTTTGACAGACCTGAAGGTAACCTGACATGGTCACTACCTTACTAACCAGTGACAATAAAGCATAGTTACTCACCTGTAACAAGTGATCTCCGGGAACAGCAGGAGTAAGTCTTCACATATGGGTAAACGTCGGTACCGACGGAGCCCGCGCAGGAACGCTCCCCAGCTTCCCAAAAAGAAAGCCTTTGGGAGCATGCCCACACGCATGCGCGCTGCCTTCCCGCC
Source organism: Ichthyophis bannanicus (assembly GCA_033557465.1). Taxonomy (NCBI): domain Eukaryota; kingdom Metazoa; phylum Chordata; class Amphibia; order Gymnophiona; family Ichthyophiidae; genus Ichthyophis; species Ichthyophis bannanicus. The sequence goes on from CM066033.1 coordinate 438,054,302, forward strand.
TATTCACTTCCCTCACATCAGTTGAGTTTGTAGCTGAGATCGAAGGAGGGAAGTAGACAAATTAGAGAGAGAGAGAGAGAGAGCGCAACTCCTAGGGGAGGTGGGTGGGCTGTGAACACTGTTCCCTCTAAGCTATGCGTGTGTGCGCGCGCACACACCTCACTGAGCGAGCGCACATACTTTACAACAGAGCGCACAAAAATTACAGCTCTGATTCTGATAGAAAACACAGACATCTTAAAATTTAAAAGTTATGATTGTAATTACTAGAAATTTCCTGCTTCATTTAGTAATCGTCTATTTTCATTTAATTTGCTTAAAATCAATGTGGTGTACATACTGTATTCTGACATGTAGTCAAATTTTAAAGTATATAACTCCGAGTGTCGTTATATGGAGCACAAAAATTTAACCTTCCTTCAAAAGCTGCACACAGCTGATATTTTATGCGCACACAGCCTACAGAAAATTAGAGGGAACATTGGTTGTGAACACTTATTCCTGCTGTTCCCAGAGATCACCTGTTACAGGTGAGTAACTATGCTATCTCCAGGAACAAGCAGGAATGAGTCTTCACATATGGGGACTCCCAAGCTAAAAGATGCCTAGAGGAGGCCCCAGCATGTTGCAAATCTAATGGATGGGCCATGCTTTCTCCCTAGAACCTCAGGCATCCAAGGGATGGAGGGTAGGAATTGAACTAAAAAGGGTGCTGTGGAACAGCTTGACTAAACAAGGTATCCGGGGAGGGGCCTTGTGAAGACAAAAACGGTTAGTAAGTGAATGCCAAGTCCCGATTCTTGAAGTGGATCTTACCCAAAAGTATTGCGAAGGTATTCGCTGAGGCTGATATGGGTCTGTTATAAAGAGCTACCATATCATCCTCACAAGGAATTTGTTTACTGTGATAAGTACAGGAAATAAAATTTGCAATACAGGTAGATATAAGAAACCTTAATGGCTAGAATCAACCCCAGAAAAAACTGGGTGAGTTTTATATGAGGTTGGGACTTTGGAGAAAAGCTAAAGCTTCTGTATGTCCAGAATCTAAAAGAAACTTTCTTTCCTTGGAGCAGGATAGTGCCCTAGGAAAGAAAAATTTAAGCTAAAACTGACTGGTGAGGAGGAAAAAGCAAAACTGCCTTTTACAGACAAAGAGGATGGGTTTTTAGAACCCCTCTATCTAGATGAAAAAATATTGTATTAGGCGGTTTTGCCCCAATTTCTGAAGATCAGTAATGTGTCTTTCATAAGTGATCGCACTTAGGATAAGGACTTACATTGAGAGCTTCAGATGTAACGTAACCAGATTATGACAGAAGATGTAAAAAATGGTTACGGTAATGAAGGTCTCTCTCTATTTTACCAGAGAAGTTGGTTGTCCATTTAAAAATTGATGGTATGCTTTAACAGCATTAACCTGAACAGTAAACAATATTTCAGAGTCAGATTTTATAAGAGATTCGTGTGATAACAAGAAGGGTAAGACCTTCTTGAGAATACTTATTGAAAATCACTTAGTGAAAGTGTAAGAATGATATGTAAGGTTTCATGGAAACCAGTAGAATGTTCTTACTTGAAGGAAAGGTCTAGGTTTTAAAAGTCTAGTTCTTGAAAAAACAGGTCTTGAGACGTACGTGAAGGAGTGCAGAGGAGATCCCTAATCTTAAGTCAGAGGATCTGGGTCCTGTTATAACTTCAGTGTGGTAGCTGGAAAGAAAGACGCAGTGTAAGGGGATACCATATTTTTCTCTCTATGAGGACAGTATGAGTATCATGCACTCTTTGTTCATTATCAGCTTCAATAGATAAGGAACGACTGCAGTGATCAGGAATGCATCCCTGTTGTAAGAGTTCCACTGAAGTGTGCCCAGTGTGCAGCGGCGGCCAAGAGAGCAAATAGAATGCTAGGTATGATAAGGAAAGGAATGGAAAATAAAACAAAAGATATTATAATGCCTCTATATCGTTCCATGGTGAGACCGCACCTTGAATATTGTGTGCAATTCTGGTCGCCGTATCTTAAAAAGGATATAGCGATTTTAGAAAAGGTACAGAGAAGAGCCACCAAAATGGTAAAGGGGATGGAAGGATACTCCTATGAAGAAAGGCTAAAAAGGTTAGGGCTCTTTAACCTGGAAAAGAGACAGCTGAGGGAAGATATGATAGAAGTCTATAAATTAATGAACGGAGTGGAACGGGTAAACGTAGATCGATTGTTTACCTTATCAGAATATAGAAAGACTAGGGGACATGCAATGAAGCTACAGGGTAAACTATTTAAGACTAATAAAAGAAAATATTTTTTTACTCAACGTGTAATCAAACTCTGGAATTTGTTACCAGAGGATGTAGTAAAGGCTGTTAGTGTAGCTGGGTTTAAAAAAGGTTTGGACAAGTTCCTGGAGGAAAGGTCCATAAACCATTATTAAGAAGTGACCGATATCAATGCTTGACCCAGTACAAGCATTGTGGAACTTGTGTCTCTTGGGGAAACTGCTAGGTACATATGACCTAGATTGGCCACTGTTGGAAACAGAATACTGGGCTTGATGGACCTTGGTCTGACCCAGTATGGCATATCTTATGTAACCTAGGGAGTTGTGCAACTCCCTAAACTTTCACGTCGTCTAGGCCCTGGTTCCCCTCCCTTAAAAGGAGATTTAAGGAAGATGGAAAGGATAGGAGAACCAGTCATGTAGAAACATGACTGGGTAGAGCCCATCAGTTGAAGCTTTTCTAACCACCTGGAAGCTACCTACCAGGGGTGAACTCTGACACTCTCTGGCAAAGGCCCATAGTTGCAGAGCTTTATTGCATAGTTGCAGAGAGCATGTTGTAGGTTGCTTAGGTGAGACCTGGCTGTTTGATTGCCAGTGTGCAACCAAATGTATTCTGTTAAAAATGAAATAGAATTGAAAATGGCTAAGAATAGAAAAACAGGCTTCTTTTACCTGCAATGATAAACTGTCCAAGTGGGTTCTAGACCCTCTTTTGGGCCATTTGTTATTAAGACAGCAGAAAGAACCATCAGGTCCTATAGTCTACAGACAAAATTAAGAGTGGTAATACTAAAATTTTGTCTAATAAGCTGTCTTAAAAAGAAGTATTTAAAAGATCAGCTCAAAGATACGCAGGCAGCGTAGATTAAGCAGAAACTCATGTGTCTGATGAACAGAATAACCCTGGTAGGGATTCCCAGAATGCTATTTTGCATTTGGTAACAACCGTAGTGCAAAAAGAACTCCAAGGAGGAAAACTCTGTATTGGAAAGACTTACTGGAGTAGGAATGGAAGAAATTCCTACAGCTTTAGTGAAAAAGCTCTCCAGTTGAATAATGTTCCCCTTGGAGACTAAATGTCCCACATGAAAGGGATAGAAAACAATACAGAGTTGAAAGGACCTACAATTTGGTAAGTCCTTGTAGATGAATAGTTAGAGTTCTTTTGCAGTTTAAACTATGAGACATCCTCTTACAGGTAACTGTAAAAAGGTGAAGGATATAAGTTCACCTTGTTGCTAAGTTTCCTACCCCTCTCTCCCTTTTTTTTTTTTTTTTTTTTAAAAACAGGGGGAGCAGAAACTTGTTACCTTTAGAGCATGATTGTTCTCAATAGCTCTTAGAGCTAGGAGAGTGGATTTCCTTTGTAATAAGAGGTTCATGTCCAGAGGGAAAAAGTTGACTCAGTGTGTCACTGCTGTCTCAGTCTGGATGAATCAAATTCAAATGCCTGTTTTGATAAAAAAGAAAAATAACCCCAGTCACCAAAATACCGTGTACCTTTATAAAAAATTGAAAATATTAATTCACTATCTTTTTGTTGGAGTAACCAATCAAAAGGAGACAGGGATTCTACCTGTCCCCTCGCCGCGGTCACTCCTTTATAATCATTTTAATTGCTCAAAAATTGCATAAAACTTATCTGTAATCCAGCCAGTATAGGAATTCAAAGTCCACAACGTGCCACGTTTCGAGCCTTCACAGCATTCAGTGGCTCTGCGTCAGGTGAAAAAATTTGAATCCCATTCCATTAGCTTCAGCATCCACCATCCTACGAACGGTCAAATTTAAAAGAAATGGCGTGTGACGTCAAAACGCCAGACGAAGGAGGAAAATCCACAGCCAATCAGAAAACAATGCCATTCTGAGCAATCAGGATCACGGGGAAACCCACTGTCAGGGAACCCCCCAGACTCCCATTACCAGCAATGAAGCCTCAATCACAATAAGGTGTTCCACTCCACAGAGGCATTTAGACCGCCTGGAGAAACAGTCCGTAGACGGAATATCCAACGTTGTTCCATATATTGTAACTTCGCAAGCCGATCCCCTCCTCGGGGGTCCGGAGGCAGAAAGTCCAAAACCCGCCATTGCAGCTGACAAAATTGATGACACTGTTGAAGGCAGTGATCAACCATAGGCGCTGATGCAGTCTTTGTCCTCAATCGAGATGCGTGTTCCCCCAGTCGAATCTTGACCTTGCGAGTGGTACGACCAACATAGAGTAGCCCACATGGGCAGCGTACCAAATAAACCACATAAGAAGAATCGCAAGTGGTGTGCCAATGAGAATTATAGACTTTAGAGGTGGAGGCATCCTGCCAGGTAGGTCCAATCATCGCCATCGCACAATAACTACATTCTCCACAGGCAAAGTGGCCCGGATCCACATGTCTCCTTTTGATTGGTTACTCCAACAAAAAGATAGTGAATTAATATTTTCAATTTTTTATAAAGGTACACGGTATTTTGGTGACTGGGGTTATTTTTCTTGTGTATGACTATATTTACCCAGTGTGGGGAGTTTTTTTCGACTGGACACTTTTTTCACCCTTTAAAAATGGCGTCTGAGGTTTTCGCTTACACGGAGGATCATCTTGCTAAACTGCGGCAAGGTCAGTCTCTGTTTGATGGCCCTGCTACTACTGATAAAATACCATCTACAATATTGGAGCTTAAAGATCTTCATAAGCGTTTAATACGGGCGCAACTTCATGGCTTAGCTATGACGCAATATTTAAAGTCCCTAATAATACCTCGGGGTTTGCGCATGTTTAAAGCTCCACGCCAGTTCACAGATGATTCAGAGTTTTTGGCACGTTGGAACGCGATTCTAAACAAATGCAGTTTTGATCTAATTTCATTATTAGTATAGCGATCATTGCAGGAGCAGGAGAGGCTGACCACACAGACAGCCGAGTTGAAAGCGAAGATTTTGGAAAATCAGGAGGTCTCCCTTTTTCAAACTCAATGGCAGGAGACGACTAAGCAGCTTGATTCCTTCCGGGACCATGTTCGTGGTCTTAAGATACGGAAGTTTTGACGTGATAAGACAGATTATGATAATCATTGTGTGTATAAATGGATGTCCCCTACTGGCCATTTTGTGGCCCCTTCAAAACAGGTTTCCTTTGCGGTTAGCTCGGAGGATTCGACAGATTCGGAAGGGACGGACTCTCGACGTGGAGGCCACCAGTCTCGCCCGGTAAATGCAGAGGAAGGGTCTGCTCGACGGGGTCGCCGTTCGCGGCGTCAATATCATTACCAACAGGATTTTTGGGAAGGTCCCGAGACTCGTTCCCGCACCAAGAATCAGTAGTTTTCAATTTATCCGGCCACTCTCTCACCTCTACACAGTTGCAGGTACTGGAGCTGGGGCTTTCATTTGTCCCGACTTCTGGTTACAATGGTTTTGAGGTACGACTGGCATTACATCGGCTCTTTCGGAAGTTACGTGTTTATCTTTATTTTTCTCAACAAGAGTCTGATGGTGGAAGGGACCCTTCGGTCATTTTTGGGCCCTCAAAGTGGTTGCCCTCCTGGAGTGGTGGATCCGGTTATATCTACATTCCAGGATCTGGTACTACGGGATTTGGAGAAGCTGGAGGTTGGTTCATCTAAATTTCACCCTAACCTTTCAAAGGAACAATTTCAGGCGATGCGGGATCTTTCTGAATCTGATCTTATTATCCGACGGGCTGATAAGGGCGGGGCGATTGTTGTGCTGTCCCCTGATCAATATCAGGCTGAGGTACAAAACCATCTTCAGAACCGAGTACATTATCAACTGCTTCCCGGGGATCCGACGTCAATATTACTTTGTGAGATAAAATCTCTTATGTTGGAAGCCTTCCAAAAAGGATGGATTACTAGTCGGGAATTTCGGTTTTTGATTAACACTACTCCTAAGGTTCCCATCTTTTATTTGGTTCCCAAAATTCATAAGAACGCACAACACCCCCCAGGACGACCCATCGTGTCCTGTCGGGATTCACTTCTAGAGCCCCTGTCTAAATTTGTTGATGTATTTTTACAGCCTGCAGCATCTAAAGTTACTTCATACATACGTGATACTGGGGATTTTCTTACACAACTGTCAGCATGTAATGATTATTCGACTTATACATTTCTGGTATCATTGGATGTACAAGCATTGTACACAAACATCGATCAAAATGAGATGCTTCAATATTTGGTTACATACCCACTTGATTTACCAGCAAGGATTCCTCGGTCTTTCTTATTAGCTATGTTGGACCTGGTTTTGAACAGCAATTATTTTCTGTACGATAATAATTTTTACCGTCAAACTTTTGGCATAGCCATGGGGGCCACGGTAGCCCCCTCTATTGCTACCATATACATGGCTATTTTTGAGGAACGACATATTTATGCCTCCCCGATGTTTCAACATGTGGTTTTCTGGCGCCGCTTTTTGGATGATGTGTTTTTCCTCTGGACTGGGTCCCTGGCTGATTTACAGTCATTTGTGAGTTCTTTAAATGATTACTCTGCTAACATTCAGTTCACAGCCACATATGATCGGCGGTCTATACAATTCCTGGATCTCACACTTTATTTATCTTCTGAAGGGATCACTACGACTTTATTTCGGAAGCCAGTACAAAGGAACACGTTGTTACAGTATTCCAGCTTCCACCCTTTGTCGCTGAAGCGGGGGCTCCCCTTTGGTCAATTCCTGCGACTACGCCGAAATTGTTCCTCGTTGGAGGATTTCCAGCAGCAGGCAGTAGATTTACAAGATCGTTTGCTACATAGGGAATACCCCCTTTCATTGATTAAGAGGGCTTATAAGCGGGCTCGGTTTATTCATCGTGAATGGTTATTCCTTCCACGCTCTTCGTCTGACAATACAGCAGACACTACAGGAGAGGATTTTACTGGAGTTTTTCCTTATTTATCAGGGGTTTCCAAAGTGATGCAGATTATTCGTTCATATTGGCCGGTTCTCTCGGTACATACCTGTTTTTCGGGTAAACGTTTTCGGGTGGCATATTCTCGAGCGTCAAATCTACGGGATCGTATAGTAAAGTCATCCTGGCCCTCTGACCGCCCTCCTGCTTCACATGTGGATCCGGGCCACTTTGCCTGTGGAGAATGTAGTTATTGTGCGATGGCGATGATTAGACCTACCTGGCAGGATGCCTCCACCTCTAAAGTCTATAATTCTCATTGGCACACCACTTGCGATTCTTCTTATGTGGTTTATTTGGTACGCTGCCCATGTGGGCTACTCTATGTTGGTCGTACCACTCGCAAGGTCAAGATTCGACTGGGGGAACACGCATCTCGATTGAGGACAAAGACTGCATCAGCAGTGTCATCAATTTTGTCAGCTGCAATGGCGGGTTTTGGACTTTCTGCCTCCGGACCCCCGAGGAGGGGATCGGCTTGCGAAGTTACAATATATGGAACAACGTTGGATATTCCGTCTACGGACTGTTTCTCCAGGCGGTCTAAATGCCTCTGTGGAGTGGAACACCTTATTGTGATTGAGGCTTCATTGCTGGTAATGGGAGTCTGGGGGGTTCCCTGACAGTGGGTTTCCCCGTGATCCTGATTGCTCAGAATGGCATTGTTTTCTGATTGGCTGTGGATTTTCCTCCTTCGTCTGGCGTTTTGACGTCACACGCCATTTCTTTTAAATTTGACCGTTCGTAGGATGGTGGATGCTGAAGCTAATGGAATGGGATTCAAATTTTTTCACCTGACGCAGAGCCACTGAATGCTGTGAAGGCTCGAAACGTGGCATGTTGTGGACTTTGAATTCCTATACTGGCTGGATTACAGATAAGTTTTATGCAATTTTTGAGCAATTAAAATGATTAAAAAGGAGTGACCGCGGCGAGGGGACAGGTAGAATCCCTGTCTCCTTTTGATTGGTTACTCCAACAAAAAGATAGTGAATTAATATTTTCAATTTTTTATAAAGGTACACGGTATTTTGGTGACTGGGGTTATTTTTCTTGTGTATGACTATATTTACCCAGTGTGGGGAGTTTTTTTCGACTGGATGTTTTGATAAAAAGGCAGGTTTATAGGTTCTGAATTTCATACAGAAAGAAGAAAAGACTAAGCAAATAAAATATCAGAAACCCTGCAGTTACTGGGTCTGCTGAACCTGCTGAGGTTTTGGTTTTCTTAGTCTGGTTTGATGTTACCCTGTTCGGGAAACATCTGCGTGATGGGTAGAAGATGGATAAAACCTTTTTTCCCCTAGGAGAATAAAGTCTTCTAGAAGATATTTTAATAGCTGAGATAGAGGAAATTTTTGACAGTCCTCTGACAGTAGGCTTATCAATGTCTGACTTGCTTGAAATAGCCAATCCTTGTTGAAGAGATTCTCTCCAGTACAAGGACTATTTCCCAGCTTTACTTGTACCCATTTATCCAAGTCTGAAGCTTGGAGGCAAGCAATACGTCGTGCTCCTAAGGCTATAGCAGACGTTCTGCTAATAGACTCAAAGCAGTCCAAGGAAGCACGATTAAGGAATTTAGAGATATTTTGAGCATGTTTGACTAATAAATAAATAAATAACATAAAAGAGCAGACTATTATTTATTTATACTCTCTTATATACCGCGCTATTCTGCATCAGTGCGGTTTACATTGAACAAACTGAAATTACATTGAACAGGGCATTATAACTTGGAGATAACTATTTTACAGGGAACATGGGCTATGGAGGGTTAAGTGGCTTGCCCAAGACCACAAGGAGCACCTGTGGGACTAGAAACCCCAGTCCTTCCGGCCCAAGGTTGCTGTCCTCTAGTGGGATTTGAACCCCCGACCTTCCGGCCTGAAGTACCTTGCCCCAACCACTAGGCCACTCCTCCACTCCACTGATGTTCTTGAAGAAAAGGGTTCAAAAGCTTTAAGTTCTTTGTAACCTCTTCAAGAGAGAATCCCATATAGAAAATATATGAGATAATTCTTGCTGAAAGCATGAATGCTTGGAAGCATCGACGCCCAAAAGCATCTAAGGTTCTAGACTCACGACCTGGCGGGTAAGAAGAATGCTTTTTTGCATTCTTAATGCACTTCATTGCTGATTCTACTACTATAGAATGATGAGGAAGTTGAGTCTTTTGAAAACCTGGAGAAGGTGGCACTTTATACATAGTGTCAAGTCTTTGAGAATGCGGGGATACCGTTAAGGGGGTTTCCCACATTCTTAATAATAGATCCTGTAAGATCTGATGTACAGGAAGCATAAACATCTCCTTTGAAGCCCAGAGGTATTGCAGAGTTCCTGAATCCCTTGGTATAGACTCTTTCTGAGGTATGGAAATGGCAAGTAGCTTTGCTATATCAAGCACAAAAGCTTGAAAGGAAATCTCTTCTGAGGAGTACCCTCCAAATTGAGGGGTAAAAGCTGGAACTGGTGAAAGTTCAGCTGTGGTACCCATGGATTCATCCCAGTCATCGGAATTGGAAGACTTGAAAGGATGAAGCACCGGATTTTCTTTAAAAAGATGTCTTCGGTACCGCTCGAGGTCGGTACCAAGCCGAGTCGGTACCGAATCCTCTATGCTTAAGAGCGATTCCAGGCTCGGCATCGGAGGAAGCCAGCCTGTCAAAGGAGACATCGACGGTACCGGTAGCGGTGCCAATGTCGATATCGACACGTGCACCGATGGCAATGCCAGCACCGGCAGCGATGCCCATACCGGCATCGATGCCGATACAGGCACTGGCACCGATGCCATCACCGGCATTCAGGGAACGGTCTGCAGCGACTCTAGCGGTACCGAAGTAGCTGAGAGATTTGCTAGACCAAGTTCGATGGCGAGGAGTCTTTCATCCATCACCATAGCCGATGCCGGAGTATCGGTACCGCTCGAAGCAGCCAGATCCACCGAGCATGGCACAGGTATGTCCATGGAGGTAAAAACCTCGGGAACAACCTGAAGCCCCGATAATGCTTTGGAGCCCGAAGACTCCCGCCGGGACTGTATTGCCATAATGTCCTCAAGGGCAACGCCAGAGGCATCTCGATGCTTAGGAGGAGATCTACCTCTCAAGGACTGGCTAGTCTTAACAGACTTTTGTTTGGTTACCTGACCCTGGGAGGAAGAAGAAATTCTGGCTGGTGACATCAGGCCTGATGTGAACCTGGTATCGAGTTGTACTCTATCTTGAAGAGTTCTTCTAGTTAAACTCCTGCAGGCGAAACACTCCATCGAGTAATGGTCAGGACCTAAACACTTTAGACACCAGTTATGAGTGTCTACTAATTTAGTTGTACGCCACACTTTGAGCATTTCTTAAGGATAGTGGCTGGCTTTTCCATGAGGAAAGGATAGAGGCCTAGTGGCCAAAATACATCAGCACTAAGTAGGAACGAAAATATTCTTTAGTAAAAAAAGGAAAATTTTCAGTAAAAAGAAAGAAAAGCACCGGCGGTACCGGTGGGCATCTAACGAAGGCAGGCGCAACCACAAAAAATAAAAATAAAAAAGAAGAATTTTCCGTGGTGACAAGGACACGTCCTGTCAGCTCTGCAGAAAACGAAGAACTGATATGAGGGAAGTGAATAGGCGGGAAGGCAGCGCACATGCGTATGGGCATGCTCCCAAAGGCTTTCTTTTTGGGAAGTTGGGGAGCGTTCCCGCGCAGGCTCCGTCGGTACCAACGTTTACCCATATGTGAAGACTCAATCCTGCTTGTTCCTGGAGATAGCCATTTCTGTCCCATATCCTAGACAGAAGCTAGACTGGTTTGGATGTAATCAGAATAGGCTCCTCTAAAAGCTCACCTAGTTGAACAGCTACTGTATTTTTTAATCAGTTTTCCTAAAAAGGGTAAATAGCATAGGAGGTCGAATAATGTAGTATCCAGGGTTTTGTCGTGTTTGGGGGTTTTTTTGTTTTTTTAAAACGAGTCTAAACTGGCACACAGTTGAAAACCAATGAAGCATTTACAAACATCTTCAACATCACCATCCACATTCGAAGTATATAACACTGCTACTACAAGTACCTCACAAACTCTCCACTGATATCAGTTGGTTAGATAGCCACTGGTTTTATTCAAAATAAACTCTACTTTATTAGCACAGTTCAAACAGCAGTCTTATCAGGGTTTTACTGAAGAAAACTCATGTTTTGGCCATTTCCTACTGCAGCAGAAGCCACAATTGCTATAAACAGGCATGTTAAAAAAAGCACTACTATAAATTGCTGTCTTATTAATAATTTTAGACTTTATAGGTTCCACCTCTTCCTTATTTCTTCAGTTGCAGTTCATAAACAGACACATTTATCCCTCTATGTATTCCATTTCTTCTTCCTAGCCTGGAGCTGGAAAGACAGACACCTCTACTTCCATGCACTCCAACAATGGCTTGTCCTTTTCTTCTCTCCAATAACCACTTCCCCTCCGATTGCCCGTTAAATCTCATCATATGCATTTGGCAATTCAAAGTCCACTCCCCCCCCCTTCTTTCCCCATGGGATATCTACTGAATTCTCATGAGGTGCATCAAGCTTTCTAGGAGTACTTGCTCCAATGGTGCTCTTAACAAATGTCATCTTTGATAGACTCTTCCCCATGCTCTTTGCACTGAATGCAGCTCGGGCTGTATTTCACTGAACTCTTTCATTTCCCTCATATTCTCCTGTGATGAGGATTCTTTGTCCCTCATCACACTTGTTGAAATCATTATTTTGCCTTAACTATAATTCTGAAAATTCGAACTAGAAGAGAATTTTCTACATACTTCTTAAATCACCTATTTAACATTAATATTCCACATCATACAGGCCTCTGATGTAATTCCCCTGCATACTATTTTCACTTTATTCCACATCAGTTGCAAGGTACAGTGTTCCATACAATTTTCTTTAAATTAGACTTTGTCCTTTAGTTTCTTTATCCATTAAGCAACTAACATTCCCTGCCCTTTGTACATCTCTGGAGGTGGTAAACATCAAATCCACCAGAAAGTGATCCAGCAGTCCTATTGAGAAATTTCAAGCTTTTCCATTACTGTGCAATACACATGAAATAAGCAAGAAGTTTAAGATAACAAAAGAAATCTCATAATTGTTTGAGAAAAATGTGGTCAAAGCTAAATGATGTAGTCTCCAAATAACAATGATACTCTTATTATAGCAAAGGCCTTTCCTTAAGATTTTGTAGGTTATTCTCAGCCTTGTACAGGTGGTTTGTGCGTGGGAGAGAGCAGAACAGTCACTGCATTGGACAGTTCCTTATCGTTTCTCCAGTTCAGTCCTCTACCTCTGGGTTGTCAACCTCCTCCTGCAGCTTGGAGACTGGTATGTCAAATCATGACATCACTGGATATAGCCTGCTGATCTCTCTCTTCCCCTCCAGTGTAACCAGTCTCCATGCAGCAGGAGGACGTTGTGAGCCTTGGAGAGGGCTCACTGGAGGAACGGATAAGGAGAGAGTAGGAGTAGAGTAGTCTAATTTGGGGTTTTTTTTTGGTTAGCTTCCAAATCCTTTGGGGTGCTATCCCTTTAAATAAAAATTAAAAAAAAAAAAGAAGAGGGCTGAATGTTTAGCGTTTGATTGCTCCCTGTCAATCACCAAAAAAAATAAAAAAGGTAAGGGAGAAGGAGTTTAGAATTGCTATAGCTGGAGGATCTCTCCCCCCAGACAATACGGGGGAGAGCCCTCTCTTGGAGCCGTGCACCCTGCCGGGCCGCCGGGACTGCAGATCGCGGCTTCGGAGGTCCAGGAATCTTCTGACAGGTCTGAATAGTTCAGACGCGACCGGTGGTGCAGCGAGGCTCTGGGGAAGATCGGGTGACAGCGCAGACCTGCCCGGTAAGCCTTTCACCGCGGCAGGCTGCTTTGGCAGGAGAGAAAGTCCTGTGGAGACTCACAGCACTAGGCCGGCTTTAGTTTGGCGCTCTTTTCTTCTTCGGGTTCCCCAGCGGCCATTTTAGGTGGCACGGGAAGCCGCGTGGCTGCTCAGCATCGAGGGGAAATGGAGCAGGTAGGCAAACAACATCTGATTTTCCGGGATTTAGCTTTTTGTTTTAATTTTTAGTGAATTTTTAGTTTTTGTTCATTCCGCGGGTGTGAGAATGCCGCTGAGGAGGGAAGGGGGTCCTTCTTGCGGCTGCCATAGCCCGGCACTTCAGGCAGGGGTATTCCCATGCAGGGACAGAGTGGGAAACGCTAGTTAATTATAGTTCTGGGTTCTCAGGGACCTGTCTTCAGTTAGTTGAAAAAAAATTATAATATAAAAGAAGAAGAAGAAGAACTGTTGGGTTTGCCAGATTTATGGCGGGGCGTCCACAGTGTGTGATCTGTGGCACCCGGAGAGGCACGGTGGCAGAGTCAGGAGTGTGCCGTGGTTGTGCTTCCCTTTCGTCCACGGTGGAGCAGCAGATGGACTTTAAGGAGGTGGCAGAGGCGCAGGGGGCGCAGACAGGGTCGCTGTCTGAATCTCCCAACCCCCTGAGCAGGAGTGCCCCGTAGAGGAGCCAGGTGGGACCTCTGCAGCGTTGCTAGAGACACAGCCGGGGGATCCCGCTGAGTTTTGCCCGGAGTTCATATTAATGATGCACCAAGCATTCTGTTTGCAGTGCCAAGGTAAGTTATCAGGAGTTTTGCCGCTTACGGTTTCGGCTTCGCAAATGGCGGGGTCGGTCGAGGTAGGCAATGAACCCTCGGCGCCTAAAAGAGCTAGGGCCCGAGCTTCCTCAGCAGTGGAGAACGACTGGCCGGAAGTCGAGGAGTCCGACTGGGAGAATGAAGAGGGTGCACAGGATCTGGAGGAAGGAGAGATCCTGGAACCTGAGGATCAAGCTAAGATCATTAGGGTCGTTCGTAGAGAGGAGCTTCTGGCGCTGATTTCAGAGTCGATACAGATGTTAAATCTGGCAGCTCAGGCATCCGCGGAGGATGACGTGGAGGATCCCGTCATTCAGGCGGTTCGTCAGACACAGGTGGTGTTTCCGGTGCATAGAGTGGTTGATAAGATTATTCAGGATGAATGGAACCAGCCCGAAGCGGGGCTCAGAGGCGTGCGCACGATGAATAGGCTTTATCCGCTGGCCAATAAGGATAAGGAAAGGTTCTAAACGCCGTGGGTTGACGCGGTGGTGTCGGCAGTTACGAAAAAGACTACCATTCCGGTAGAGGGAAGCACAGCATTGAAGGATGCTCAGGACCGTAGAGTTGACGGGCTCCTGAAGCAGACCTTCGAGGCTGACTCCCTTTCTTTGCAGGCGTCTATCTGTGGGGCCTGGGTGGCGCGGGCGTGCTTGCACTGGGTGCAACGGTTGCATCACTCGCCTTATTTGGATCTCGAGGAGCTCAAGGAGCTGGGGCGCCTGGAGTCCGGAGCGGCATGTTTAGCGGACGTGCACTATGATTTGATCAGAGCGCTCACGAATAGCACGGCGTCCGTGGTGGCCGCTCGCAGATCAGTGTGGTTGCGTAACTGGGCGGCGGAAGGTTCTTCCAAGTCCCGACTCAGTAAGCTGCCGTTCAAAGGGAAGTTGCTGTTCGGGGACAATCTGGATAAGTTAGTAAAGGACCTCGGGGAGTCCAAGGCGGGTAGACTTCCAGAGGATAAGCCGAAACAGGGAAACTCCGGTCAAAACTTTAGAAGCCAGTTTAGCAACTTTCGGAGGTTTCGGTCGACGCAGTTCAGGTCCTTTCAGAGGGGCAGATTTCCGTCCCGAACTTAAGGATTTCGGGGGTTTCGAGGAAATAGTAGAGGTTTCTCCTCGGATTCCGCGTCAACAACTCGGAAACCGCAATGAGATGAGGCGGGTCCCGGCGGAGAAAGCTCCCATAGGCGGGAGGCTCCGGGAGTTTCTCTCTGCTTGGACCCTCATCACGTCTGACCAGTGGGTCCTAGAGGGCTATGCTCTAGAGCTGGCGCATCCCGTACAGGATTCCTTCATCATGTCCCCTTGCAGGGGTCAAAAGAAAACTCTGGCGGTCTGCAGCACGTTGAAGCGGCTGTTACAATTAGGGGCGGTTGTGGAGGTACCGAAGGCAGAGTACGGTTTGGGTCAGTACTCCATTTATTTCGTAGTGCCAAGGAAAGGTGGAGCGCTGCGGTCTATCTTAGACCTCAAGGGTGTAAATCGTTGTCTGAGGGTGCCTCACTTCCGTATGGAAACATTACGGTCAGTAATTGTAGCAGTGCATCAGGGAGAGTACTTAACGTCATTAGATCTGACGGAGGCCTATTTGCACATTCCCATCCGGAAGGCTCATCAGAGGTTGTTAAGGTTCGCTCTGCCCTGGGGCCACTATCAGTTCCAAGCGTTGCCCTTCAGTCTCACGACGGCGCCACACACTTTCACCAAGATTATGGTGGTAGTGGCGGCAGCGTTGCGCAAGGAAGGTATTTTGGTACACTCGTACCTCGACGATTGGTTGATTCGGGCGAAGTCCAAGGCAGAGAGCGTACAGGTGACAAACAGGGTAGTAGAGTTTTTGCAGAGCCTCGGTTGGGTGGTCAATCTGACCAAAAGCCATCTTCTGCCTTCTCAAGTTTTCGAGTATCAGGGAGTTCAGTTAGACACTCTCAAAGGGCAGGTATTTTTGCCACTCTGGAGAGCGCAGGCTCTGCGCAATCTGGTGCGCAGGTTCAGAGCCACTCCAACTCCGTCGGCGTGGTTATATCTTCGCGTACTCGGAACGATGGCAGCAACCCTGGAGGCGGTGCCTTGGGCCAAAGTGCATATGCGGCCTCTTCAGAGAGCTCTGCTGCGCCATTGGTCTCATCAGGTGGACCCGTTGAGCAAGCGGCTCCCGTGTCCGCTCAATGTGAGGCAATCGCTTCAGTGGTGGCTGACTCCATCGTCGTTAGCGGCCGGAATGCCCATGGAGCAGCCGAAGTGGGTTCCTTTGATGACGGATGCCAGTCTTGCGGGCTGGGAAGCCCACTGCGGGAGCAGATTCTCGCAGGGGCGTTGGTCCCAGCTGGAGGCTACTTGGTCGATAAATCGGTTGGAATTGCAAGCAGTGGCGAGAGCGCTGCGGGCATTCGAGGACTTAGTGTTGGGGCGCCCAGTTCAGGTGCTCTCAGACAACTCAGTAACAGTCGCCTACATCAATCGTCAGGGCGGCACAGGGAGTGCAGCAATGGAGGAGGCATCAGATTTGCTGTTCGTCTGGGTGGAGAGTCGGTTGACGGCAATTTCAGCGGCGCACATTGCAGGAAAGGACAATGTGATGGCGGATTTCCTCAGCAGAGTTCGGGTGGATGCCGGAGAGTGGGAATTACACCCCGAAGTCTTTGCGCAGATACTGGGCCGTTTGGAGTCGCCAATAATGGACTTAATGGCAACCTTTCAGTCAGCAAAGGTCACGCGACTCTTCAGCAGGAGATAAGAAAGAATGTCAGAGGGTATAGACGTGCTGTTGCAGCGGTGGCCAACTTCAGGTCTCCTTTATGTTTTTCCGCCATGGGCGTTGATAGGTCGAGTAGTTAAAGAATCGAGGCTCACCAGGGAAGGGTGCTTCTAGTTGCGCCCGACTGGCCAAGGCGCCCGTGGTACGCGGATCTGGTGCGACTCCTAGACAGACAACCCAGGAGGCTTCCGGCAAGGCCGGACCTGTTGCTGCAAGGTCCCCTGTTCATGCCCCAAGTGGATCGATTCTCGCTTACGGTATGGCCATTGAAAGGGCTCGGCTAAAGAAGAAGGGCTATTCGGCGTCAGTGATATCTATGCTGCTTAGGGCTCAGAAGCAGTCCACTTCGTTGGCATATGTGCGAGTCTGGCGTATTTTTGAAGATTGGTGCTCGAGATGGCAGATCCGGGCGTCAACGGTCACCGTTCCTGCTATTTTAAATTTCCTGCAAGATGGCTTTGATAAGGGGCTAGCAGCTAGCTCTTTGCGGGTGCAGCTAGCAGCGCTTTCCTGTTATCGCGGCAAGGTTCAGGGTATAGCTCTGGGTGCTCATGCGGATGTGCTACGTTTTCTGAGGGCGGTGGCTAGGTTGCTTCCTTCTCGTAGGGTGACAGTTCCGCCTTGGGATCTTAATCTGGTCTTGTCGGCGCTTTCCAAGCCGCCCTTTGAACCTTTGCATATGGCGTCAATGAAGGATTTGACATTAAAAGCAGTATTTCTGGTGGCGATCTGTTCAGCGAGACGCATACCGGAGTTGCAAGCTTTGTCTTCTAGGGAACCATTCTTGTCCTTCGAGAGAAAAGGTTGTTTTGCGCCCAGTTCCGTCATTTTTGCCTAAAGTGGTGTCTCCCTTTCACTTAAATCAGTCGGTCTGTTTGCCAGTTCTAGGGTCCTTAGACGGGAGCTCGGTGGACTGCAGTTTGCGTTGTTTGGATGCTAAAAGAACCTTGAGACGACAATAAAGGGAAGTGATTAAGATGGTGGCGGCACCTTCTTGGCAGTGAGAACGCTTATCGGTGAAGTTGCGATTGAGCCGATATCTCCCCTTGATTGTGAAGAACAATGGGGAGGCAAAAGCGGAAACAAGCCGTGTTACCTTCAGCGGGCTTGGTATCCAGTTCAGCCCAGCGTGTGCTTCCTGACTGCGGTTTCACTGTCGGAGGGGGAGCGGTGTCTTCAGCGGGGGTGGTAGGAGGAATGTCACCCCTGAGCACTTCGGGCGTTTGGCTCTCTCCTGAGCAGCGCTCTCCTCCACCGCGACCCGGAAGTGTTGTATCAGCCGAGCTTGCTATGCCGGCAGAAGTTCTTACGAGCACTCCTGTTCGGCAGACTGTGAAGGGGGGCTCGACTGAAGTGGTGAGTTTCCCCGGAGCGAGAGGACAACCGGAGTCCAGTAAAGGTGTGATTTCATCGGAGGTGAAAACTGGCGGTGTGTCTGACCGGGCTGGGAGTCTTCCGGGGATTCCTTGTTTGGAACGTCCAGCGGTATTTACTCTTGAAATGCTATGGGAAGGTTTGGCGGCATTGAACACCTCCTTGTTAACATATGTGGATACTATGAATTTGGATTTAAGTGGGGTGAAATCTATATACTTCCCTTGCCTATGTTTAGCCTTTGTATGTCTTTGTAACCGCTTTGATTTAAGGAAAAGGCGGTATAAAAAACCTGTTAAATAAATAAATAAATAAATATGTGGAACTCTCTCCAGCGCCCATAGTGATCAAGTGGAGCGGATAACTAGACTTGAGGGGGAGATGGGTCAACTCCGGGACTTGGTTACAGCACAGCTTAAGGACAAAATTGTTTCTAACAAGAAAATGGAGTACTTGGAAAACCAAGCACGTAGATGTAATCTGCGTTTCTTGAATTTTCCAAGGTCACCTGTAATATCTCCCATGGCCATGGTACGGAAGTATTTCGGGGAAATTTTGAAAATTCCCTCGGAACAATTTCCCCCCCTGGTGCGGGTTCAATATTTGCCTGGTAGCTCTGGTGATCAGATTCCTGGTAGTCCCTCAGGTCTCCCTGGTGTAGGAGATCTCACGGGCTTTTTGGAAAGCTCATTGGAGTTTGTTACGG
This sequence comes from Ichthyophis bannanicus, assembly GCA_033557465.1. Lineage (NCBI taxonomy): Eukaryota > Metazoa > Chordata > Amphibia > Gymnophiona > Ichthyophiidae > Ichthyophis > Ichthyophis bannanicus. The sequence goes on from CM066033.1 coordinate 438,073,038, forward strand.
GGAAGGCCACTCTACTGGTCACTGTGGCTCTGGAGTCTGATAAATATTATATCTTGAAAATGTATTTCAGGAATTTTGGGGAGCAGTTTTTAGGATCTAACATTAGAATATTCCCTGACGTATCTCGGGATACGCAACTGCGAAGGAAAAGCTTTTTAGCTTATCGTCCCAGGGTTTTGGCCCTAGGGGCTTCTTTTCAGTTAAAATTTCCTGTAAAATGTTGTATTATCCTTAATCAAAAAATGTACTTGTTTTTTGATCCTGGGCAGCTCCGGGAATTTCTGGAGGCTAGGGAGGAGGTTATGATTAATGTCTCTGTTTCCCCCCATCTGGCTGACACATAAGTCTCTGGCCCCCACCGTATAGATATTTACCTTTGATAATTGTTATGAAACAATGTTTTTCCTGATGCTTCCCTATTTTCTTCTTAGTTTGTGGTCTACTGGTTAGGGGGATTAATTCCCTATTATTTGTGTGGTTTAAAGTTGTATCCCCTTATTTTTCTGTATTCATTTGAATGTTTTCTTTCGGATGTATAAAACTGGATAACGATAAATAAAAATATTTAAAAAAAAACAACCTTGAGACAGTATTTGAAGATTACAAAGTCCTTTCATAGGTCGGATCGGCTTTTTGTGTTGTTTGGAGATAGGCGTAAGGAAGAGGCGGCGTCAAAAGCTTCCATTGCCAGGTGGATTCAGGAAGCAATCGCTTCCGCCTACTTGATTCAGGGGCGTGCAGTACCGGATGGCTTACGAGCTCATTCCACCAGAGCGCAAGCGGCTTCTTGGGCGGAACACGGTTTGGTTCCTCCAAGTGAGATTTGTAGGGCGGCTACTTGGTCGTCTCTGCATACGTTCAGTAGACATTACCATCTTGATGTCGCAGCGGCTAATGATGCCTGCTTCGGGGCAGTGGTGTTGCGTACCGGCTGGAAGGGTCCCCCCCAATAGTTACTGCTCTGGTACGTCCTAGAGGTAGAGGACTGAACTGGAGGAACGATAAGGAAATGATAATTACACTTACCTGGTAATTGTAGTTCCTTGAGTGACAACAGTTCAGTCCTCATTCCCGCCCAGAGGTTCTTCAGGAGGGGGGCAGCCGGGTGGCACGTGGACAGTCATTACAGGTAAGTCAGTCCTTCATCGGTTAGATTTGTGAAGTTGACTAGCTCATATTTTCGGTGGCAGTGCAAGGCATAAGAAGGCCTTGTCTGCAGGTTAGCATAATATTATAGTTAAACTAAGTTAGGTTGCAAGTTGAATTATAGCTACTTATTTGTTGCTCCTTTGAGTCTGCTTTGTTAATAGTTCACACTGGAGGGGAAGAGAGAGATCAGCAGGCTATATCCAGTGATGTCATGATTTGACATACCAGTCTCCAAGCTGCAGGAGGAGGTTGACAACCCAGAGGTAGAGGACTGAACTGTCGTCACTCAAGGAACTATAATTACCAGGTAAGTGTAATTATCATTTTTTATCATAGACATGCTCCTGTTGCTCATTTATTGGGTATTAACTCTCTTTTGTCTGAAATAGACACTTCAGATAAATTGAGTGTGTTGTTAATCTATTGACAGCCAAAATGTAACTTTACCTAGGTTAAGAGTCAACTCAGTCAATTTTTAATATTCAGCTGGGGAAGCTGAACTTCATGATTTGAGGTATTTTAAGTCTATCACAGACACTGATAATGTCTGGTTTGGCAAGAAATTTTGATACCGTATACTACATGTTCAAGGCTTTCAATCTTAGATCACTTTTCCAGCTTGAAGGACAATAGACAATAATTTCAGATGCACAACAGAGGCGGCAAGAGGAGATATGGGACAAAGGGAGATGCCTCAACTACTCTGAGAGAGATCTGACTGTTCGATAGACTTGGGGATAGAACTGGTAAGAGGATAGGGAGCTGAGGATTACAGATGCTGTGGCCTGAGGTCATGTTCCATCTGACCTTTTATTTGATCTTATACCAATGCCTCAATGTTAGCTATAAACACTGCTGAAGATTAAGCCACAGGGTGCCCGCCCGCCCCCAACATGGCTTCTATGTAATGCTGGTGAAGGACTTGACTTTAATTTTAAAGATGATGTTATGAATGCTTCATTAGTTTCCAACTGTGTGTCAGTTTAGATGCATTTAAAAAAAAACACACAACTTAACCTGGATGATACAATACTCTGCCCCTCCAACACTAGTCACTCGTTAAGAAAACCGATTTAAAAAGGCAGTAGCTCTTCAATTACATCCAAGCTACTCTAGCTTCAGTCTGGGATATAGGACAGAAACAACTTTACAATAACAGGTTAATAAAACTCAAATTAAAGTTCTGCTATGGTGTCAGACTTATTGTCATCTTTTGATATGGTGGATTTTGAAGTATCTTAGTAGAGACACTAAATATTTGCTATTGGGGGAAAATAATAGATTTGTCTCGGTCTCTTTTGCCCCACAGAACACAGCACATGAAAACAAGGGAGGTAGCTGTCTGATTCATGACTAGTTTCCGTAAGAGTTCTACAAGATATCAATGTCAGTTTTATGCCAGTAATATCCAGATCTTTTTAGACTTGGGTGTAGATCAGGCATTGAAAATAAAATGCCATAGTGAGGCTCACAGCTGGATGATGAGAGAAGCAGATTTTGAGCCTTGAAGAAAATGATATATTTTGGGTTAGGAAATCTATGACGTTTGACCCACCTGTTGTGACCTTGGATAGCTATTACTAGTTAAACGTTGAAGCACATATTTTAGAGGTACTTTTGAAATCCTCCTTCTGGAATATGTGGATAATACATAATATGTTTCCTCACAGATACAAAGGTTTGCTGACATGATCCATACATCCTAACGTTGGCTTAATTACTGTTAACATGCTATTACTGCTTGACCTCTAACTGTTTCAAAGGATAAAGTATTTCAGAATATAGCTGTGAGGGTTACTATCATGCTCTAACTTTATGATCATATTAAACCAGTATTGAAGAGGCTTCTTTGGTTGCCCGTTTCTTTTGGAATCTCTCTTAACAAAGATGCTAGGCATAATTCACAACATAAATATGCAGCTCAATGCCATCTCCTCTAAAAGTGGTGATCTAAAGCAGTGTTTCCCAACCCAGTCCTACGGGGCACACCGGCCAGTCAGGTTTTCGGGATATCCCTAATGACTATGCATGAGATATATATGCATTAGAGATATCCTGCCAACCTGACTGGTTTGTGGCCCTCCAGGGCTGGATTTGGAGACCCCTGCCTTACACCTCTGTCATTTAAGATTGTGAGTGGGCAAAGTGCAGATGTCCTAGACATCGAAAGGGTATATAGAATGTGACACATTCCTCCTCGATTCTCACCACCACCAAAAAGTTGTCTAATAGACAATATTTTGGTGGTGGTGAGAATCGAGGAGGAATGTGTCACATTCTATATACCCTTTCGATGTCTAGGACATCTGCACCTTGCCCACTCACAATCTTAAATGACAGAGGTGTAAGGCAGGGGTCTCCAAATCCAGCCCTGGAGGGCCACAAACCAGTCAGGTTGGCAGGATATCTCTAATGCATATATATCTCATGCATAGTCATTAGGGATATCCCGAAAACCTGACTGGCCGGTGTGCCCCGTAGGACTGGGTTGGGAAACACTGATCTAAAGATCAATCTCGACACTATGCTCACTGGTAACCCAGATAATGTATGTAGATACAGGGTATCAGGTTCTTGCTAGTGTAGATGCTATTCGATGGAGTTCTATAAAATAAAGGAAATGCATATGACAGAGAATTATGTATGTAGGACTGAAGCACTAGATGACATTGTTTCTATATTGTAGCTCAGGATAAAAGCTTAAAGGTATTACAGGACATGTTTACTAAAAGAATGCACCAGTAGCATACGCTTGGGCCACAAATCTAGCATGGAGACCCATGCTAACTTTAGGAAGCATTTGCATTTGCTCCCCTGATGTTAGCACGTTGCTAATATGTGGCACCACATCTTCTGGCACATGGGTGAGACAGTGTTAAGTGCATCCATGCTAACAGCAAAATACACAGCACGCTCAAAACGCCCACACTAATCACGAAGTGCCATCAACCCCCATGCTCCACCCCAACACATTCCATTTACATCAGGCATGGACGTTGTTTAACAATATAATCGGGGGGGGGGGGTCACTTATGTGGTGAGAGTGGGTGGACATATGTTTGTTACTCTCCTTTCCACCCCCCTACTGCACTGATAAATTGCTGAATCAATTCTGCCCAACATGGGGAGTCACCCCTGAAATAAGGTGCTTTGTTTGGGAGTGCCTGCATGATCCATGAGAGATAAAATCCATCTGAAAAAGGACAGACCGGCAGAAGCAGCCTGATACCAAGATGGCGCCCTCACCTGAGTAGGCCCAAACTCACCCATGTGCAAGGCCATTGTAGAAGAGGTGACCGTGACGGTAGTAACTGTGCTCTCTGAGCAGTTGGAAACGGTGACTGAAAACCTGGAAAAGATGTTGAGAATGCTGGGAGTGTGTATGCATGGTGATAACTCTTGGGGGTGGGGGGGAGAGTGGTTGGTGTGGTCAGGATATAGAGAGTAGCAGTAGGGACGGGGGGGGGGGGGGGGAAGGTCCCGATATATCGATAAGTGACCCAGAAGAGGCAATGGATATGAGTGTGTGGAAGAGGAGGGGCAGAACAGATGGAGGTGGGAGGATGGTGGTATCTGTGGAAGTGGGTGTTCTGAGTGTAGAAGAGGTGTATCATGGTTTGTGTGTGAGGAGGGCCCTAGGAAGGGGGGGGGGCGCTGTTCTCAACAGATCCTCAAGGCATGGGCCCACCATAATAGGGGTCATTACCATGCTGCAAGAAACTCATCAGGATGCTGGGGAGTACACCAAATTAAAGAGGGGATGGGTCGGCCAAGTGTTTGGGACACCAGCGGTGAATATGAAAGGTGGCAATATTGATGGGGAAAGCGGTACACTTTGTGAATTCTCAGGAAATTAAAGATTCTATGGGAAAGTATATTAGTGTCAGTGGTGAGTTGAATGGGCGTTATGTGATTCTGTGTAATTTGTACAGGCCAAAACGTCCACGATCCAGAGTTCTTTTCCATGATAGCATCAGTACTGGACCAACGCTGGAGGGTCCGATTATCATGGGAGGCAAAATTAATGGAGTCATGGATCCTTAAATGGATATTTCCCCAAGGACGTTCCATGGGGCGTGGTGGGGGGCATAACCTAGGGTACAAAGCGTTTAGTTGAGAGGCAGCATTGGTAGATGTTTGGCATGTGCTCCACCCACACAAGCGAGATTATACACTTCTCTAGAGCACATAACTCAATTCCCATATGGATTACTTGCTTGCCTAGGCCCGTCCGTTTCCTTCAGCATATGCAGCAGAGATTGGCCCCTTAGAAATTTTTGATCAAGTACGGATTTGGATAGATGTGCAGTAGAGGCAGGAGGAGAAAGAGTAGTAGAATTTGGTGTTTTCCATTAGAGTTATACCAGGACAAAATGGTTTGCCCCCCTATTTGAGGGAGAAGTGGGAAGACTTTATATGGCATAATGAGCAGCATAAAGACAACCCAGAATTGTTCTGGGAAATGGTGAAGGTAGTGCTTCGAGGGGACATCATTGCTTATACTGCATGCAGACAAAAAATGTTGAGTGCTCGGGTGTTTTGGCTGGAAAAACAGATAGGGATCGACAGGAGATTGTATGCCCGCCACCCTATGAAGAGCAATTGGGCTCAATTTCTAGAAATTCTAGCTGCCTGAACGAGGTATTGCATCAGCAGGCTAAAAAGTCGTTGATGTACTATAAATATCATTTGTATCAGTTTGGGGATAAGCGTGGTAAACTCCTTGTGTGTTATTTGAAGGGTTCCCTGGGGTCTAAATATGTAGTGGCGGCAAGGGATCGGAGGGGGATCTTGCAAAGGTCTACCAGGGTGATAGGTGAGGTATTCTGGGAATACTACCAGGGGTTGTATGTGGGGGAGCTGTTTCTCCCTTGCAGATAACTATCTGGCTTGAGTGAGAATGCCTCATCTTGTTGACCAGCAAGTGGAGCAATTGGGAGCTCCCACTGAGGCAGATGAAGTGCAGAGTGACTAAAAGGTGCGCAGTGCTGTAAAGCTCCAGGCCCCGACAGGTAAAGTGCAAAGTATTAGAAATTATTGCAGACTCAGTTGATACTGCCATTGACAGAAACTTATAATGCCCATATGGAGCTGGAGGGCATTTGGCGGCAGGGTGGGGTAGGCATTCAAGATTCTTTTTTTTTTTAGTGCAGTCAAGTCAGTGTCAACTCCTGGAGACGCAGCTATCTCTGGGTTTTCTTGGCAATGTATCACCAGAAGTAGATTGTCAGGCCTTTTCTTCCAAGGCAATGAAGGGTAAAGTGACTTGCTCAAGTTCACAAGGAGTGCCAGTGGGAATCAAACCCTTGATCTTCTGAGTACTAGGCAGTTGCTCTAATCACTAGGCTACTCCTCCACTCCATTCAAGACTTAGGGATGCATAATATGGCTTGTCAGTTACATCACTTAAGAGACCGGCTGGAGTATACTGAGGTTTTTAACCACCCCAAGAATTTGAGGAGAGTCTGGTACATCCCCATAGTTTATTGGCAGTCTTGTACGCAGATGTGAAAGACCTACTGGTCGGCGTGCAAGGGGAGTATGCTAATTTCTCTGGTGCACAAGATCTGGAGATATTTGTTTGAAAAGTGAGGTATTAATCCACAGACGATGGGCTATTTGTCATTGTGGGAGAACACTCACTTTCCACCAGGACTGGAAATGACCCTGTTTAAAATGTGGATAAGAAACTAGTTGCACATGATTAATCAGGTGATGAACTCCCAAGGGACAGTATGCTCCTTTCAGCAGCTTAAATTTTGCAGTGGAAACTAAGCATTTTTTGCTTACTTACAAATTAAAGCTTATATTTCTTCTTTGAAGAATTCTTTCTTGAGTAAGGCCCAGGTGGAGCAGGTGAAACAGTTCTTTGAGTCTGAGGACCAGGATACCATGTCTATATCGCTGTATTATAAGAAATTGTGGAATTTTATCCTTCAGGAGGAACCTTGCCACCTGGGAGAAGAAGTGGGCATCAGAACTAGGCCTTCCAAGGGGGGAAGGGCAGTTGATTCGTGCGATTATTCGAATCCCTAGCTTGGTTAAGAGCTCACAGTTGCAGAAGACTCAGTTTAAAGTGTTCACAAGGGGTGGGGGGGGGTTGGTTGATTGGTTGGGTGTTTATTTATTTCTATTTATTTTATTTATTTATATACCACCCCGTCAAGTGATCAGGGGGGGGGGGGGGTAGAACTAGAACATATCAAACTATATTACAAGGTACTATTTACAAGGTATATTGTGCCAGCGAGGGCCTACAAGGCACAGTTTACAGAAACTGAGGCTTGCCCTTGCTATTTGGAGGTGTCAGCTCAACTCAGACATATGTTTTGGGAGGGAGGGGGTATGGGAGTTTGAGGATTTTGGAAACAGATACAAGATTACATGGGGGCTTATTGGTCAAATGGTGGATTTCTCATTGGGCCTTGTGGTGCTGGACAATGTGCAGAATTTGAAAGTGAAAGGCTTGGCACAGTGACTATTAGTGAGGAAATCCTGTTTAAGTGGTAAGCACTGTATTTTGAGACATTGGTGGGATAAAGACCATCTCTCATACTGAGAATGGCGTTATGCTTTTTGCAATTTGATAATGGAAAGATTGGCTTCTCGAGGATAAATGAAGCGGAGGGGACTCCTTTTTGACCCTATGGGGTATACATTCTTCATCGCCGACTCCCTACTGGTTTTGCTACTCTTTCTACTCCACGCTCTGGAAGGTTTGGGGGTGGAGTTGCTCTTCTCTATCATTCCATTGCCCTCACTGAACGCTCCATTGCCCTCGGTGAACTCTCCTCTCCCTCTTTTCCCTATCACCTCTTTCCCCTCATGATCTGCTTACATTCTTTGCCCCCTACTTATTTTGTTCTCCTTTACTGCCCTCCCTCTCTTAAACCTGACATAGGATACCCTTCTTCTGACCCTCACTAAGGCTTGTACCCACTACGCCCAACTCTATATTCTAGGTGACTTTAATGTACATTTTGATGATCCCCGGATGGCCCACAACAGATCTTTTCTTGCCCATCATTCCAACCTCAATCTTGTCCCTTCTGTTCACTTCCCCACCCATACCGCTGGACATATTCTGGATCAACTTCTCCTACTCTCCTCCATTTCTTCCCCCCCCCCTTCCTCTCTCTTCGGTCTCCCATTTTGCTGGACAGACCAATTCCTGCATTTTCTTTACCTTGCAGACTACTTTCACCCCCAGCCAATTTTTCCTTCTCTTTCCTGGCCTCTCAGTCTGGAACTGGAAACTCACTCCTGAGGCTCCCTCTGCTTTTCCCCCTTCTGACTCACTTCTTCCTCCTGATTTCTACACCCTCTCCACCAATGATCAGGGACACCACTGGCAGACTGAACTCTATTCTGCCCTTGATTAAGAAGCACCCCTCCACCCCAAACGCATCCTGCATAAGCGCTATCATCCATGGTACCACTCAGGGCTTTTCATGCAACAGACCTACCTTCACCATGCCAAACGCCATTGGTGAAAGCAATGGACCACAAGATCCTTATCAATTTTTAAATATCACCACCAGCTCTACAAGTCTATGATTCTCAGTGCTAAGTAAGAGTATTACTCTAATCTCATTGACGCCTCTTCCAACCATTCCAAGGCACTCTATTCAGTCTTTTCCCGCTTGACATGCTCATCCTTCCCCCATCTTCTGCCTCACTGCACTTCCCTAATCAATTTGGTCAGTTTTTCCTCGACAAAACCATTACATTTCGTTCCGCCTGCCCTCCCACTCCCCCTTCCTCATCCCCCGTGTCTACCCCTTCCAGCCCCACGTCCCTTTCTTCCACCCTCACCCATACCCTCGACGCTGCCAGCGGGAAACCACATGGAACCCGCGGCCATCTACAGGCTCCCCTGATCGGGGTCAAGCCACTGAGCAGGCTGGCAGGCAATCCCACTCAGGGACTCCAGCCCAATCGGGGCTGTGGGAGGAGAACGGAGGAGGAAGGGAGGACGCCACCACTGGCGGGAAACCACAAGGAACCCGCAACCATCTACAGGCTCCCCCGATCGGGGTCGAGCCACTGAGTGGGCCGGCAGGCAATTCCGCTCAGGGACTCCAGCCCAATCAGGGCTGTGGGAGGAGCACGGAGGAGGAAAAGAGGACGCCGCCGACAGGCGGGCCCGCACCAGAGGGCCCTTTGGCGCAGACCAAGTAGCAGCCAAAGAGCTACATTCCATGCCCTCATTGAAATTAAATCTGCTGCCGTGCCCTGTCTGAACTTTCCACTGATTGTAAGTTAAGCCTACTACCTTACTCTGCCTGGACAATCCACTGCTTGATTATACTGTTATATTGCCTGGACAATCCATTGCATGCCTACGTTAATGCTGTAATTCTGCCTGGACAATCCATTGCTTGTAGGACTAATTGTATAGAACCTACTACCCATTTCTGCCTAGCTTAGTTTGCAAAACAACTCACGCTGCACAGCACTACATCAACTCAACTATCACCTCATAACTAATCTGCAAACTAACCTTATGCAATAGAAGACATGAATAAAAACCCTATACCAAGTCAGTAAATACAAGTTATAAAATGAACTCCACTAACCACTACTTCATGGCCTACCTCACATTCCTACACTGTTTGCACTTTGCACACACAGCATCAGACTCAACGAACAAATCCCATTGATAAACCTATATAACACCCAACCCATATCTACACCAGCATCACATATATCCAAAGAACGCCAACAATCAAAGAATACAACAAACTATACAATGCCACACATGATACACCCTCTCACTACACAAATAATGAACACACAAACCCAATCATCTCAACAAACATCAGGTGTGCTCTACTAAACGCCAGATCTATCAGGAACAAACCAAATACAATCCTTGACCTAATCCATGACAAGAAGCTTGATATAATATGCATCACTGAGACCTGGCTAGATGACTCAGACCAAGTCATATTAAATCAAGTAACCCCAACAGGATACTCAGCATTTAACTGAATCAGAGCACAAAAGAGAGGGGGAGGAGTACTAATACTTACCAGAAAGGAATTAAGATTCAAAACAATTGCCACCACTAACACAAGCGAAGCCAACACACTAACTATAACAAGTATCTAACCATCTCCCTCACAAACAGACCACCTGGAACCACAACTGATTACCTATCCACAGTAATTGAAATGATATGTGCACATAATAGAAAGCACAAACCCCTCATTGCACTAGGAGACTACAACCTAACATCCACACCCACCAGAGAATCTGCAACGTTCCTAAAAGCCATGGAGTCATTAAAATACTGCCAGACAATTAACACCCCTACGCACCAACATGGTTCAACTACGGACATGGTATTCATGCCAACACAACTAGTGGAACAGAACAAAACCAACAATCACCCCAATCCCTTGGTCGGACCACTATGTAATCGAATTCACCATGACCCTGAAAAGCCCCACCCAACGCAAAGAGGAAGAAAGAATAATCAGACGGTTTAAAACATTTAACAGAGGCTCATTCATAAACGACATCACCTCACAACTTCAACAGGATCATGACACCCTGGACCTAAACATAGAAGAATGGAACACAATAATATCCAACGCAGCATCTGCCCCAGCCATTAAAGAACCACAAACACGCAAAAGATCCAACGCCCCATGGTACTCACACGAAGTCAGAGTCGCAAAGCGCACACTAAGAAAAATAGAAAGAAAATGGAGACAGAACAAATCACACAACCTCCTAACACAATACAGAGACAAACAACGGGAATACAACAATCTAATAAATGAGCGTAGCGCAGTTACTCACCTGTAACAGGTGATCTCCGGGAACAGCAGGAATTTAGTCCTCACATATGGGTATCGTCTGTACCGACGGAGCCTGCCCGGGTATGCTCCCCAGCATCCAATAAGAATGCTTTGGGAGCATCCCTCAGCACATGAGCGCTGCCTTCTCGCCTTTCCAACTGTCCCTCTTCAGTTAAGTTTGTAGCTGAGTGAAAGGATAGAGGGAGAGAGGAAAGAGACAAAGAGAGAGAGAGACAGACAACTCCTAGGGGAGGTGGGTGGGTTGTGAGGACTAAATTCCTGCTGTTCCCGGAGATCACCTGTTACAGGTGAGTAACTACGCTATCTCCAGGAACAAGCAGAAATGTAGTACTCACATATGGGGACTCCCCCTAGCTGAAGATGCCAGGGAGACAGCCCCAGGAAGATGCCACTGTCAAGGGTGAGAGAATCCTTCCTCCCATGGATCTCTGGCATCCCACCAGGGTTGGTGGGTAGGAGTTGTTTTAAGTTTGAAAAAGGTTTTGAAGAACAGCTTGACCAAAGAAGGCATCCCGACGGGAGGCTTTATCTAGGCAGTAGTGGGCTGTGAAGGTGTGTACCGAAGCCCAGGTGGCTGCTCGACAAATGTCATCAATAGACACAGAGTGGAGATTAGCCATAGAAGCTGCCATGGCCCTGACATTATGAGCTGTGACATGGTCTTGAAGAGGAAGACCCTTACTCTCATAAGTAAAGCATATCCATTTAGATAAAGTTCTTTTGGAGACTGGAAGTCCCAAATGACTAGGGTCAAAAGCTATAAAAAGTTGTGAAGACTTTCTATGTTGCTGTGTTCTTTGTATGTAAAAGGCCAAGGCCCTTTTGCAATCCAAAGTATGAAGGTTCCTTTCTGCATTAGAGGCGTGAGGCCTGGGAAAAAATACAGGAAGGTAAATTGATTGATTTAAATGAAAAGGCGAAACCACCTTTGGCATAAAATGTGGGTGAGTTCGAAGAAAAACCTTATCATGATGAAACCTAGTATAAGGAGGATCAGCCACTAAAGCTTGCAATTCACTGATGCGACGGGCAGAGGTGATTGCAATTAGGAAGATGACCTTCCAGGTCAAAAACGTAAGGGTTGCAGTGGCTAAAGGCTCAAAAGGCGGCTTCATGAGCTGCCCGAGAACTAGATTTAGATCCCATGCCACCGGTGGTGGCTTGATGGGAGGTTTGGTTAACAGAAGGCATTTCATAAATCTTGATGAGTGGATGAGAGGAAATTGGTTGTCTATTCAGAGGCTTATAAAAAGCTGCAATTGCACTAAGATGGACTCTTACCGAATTAGTCTTTAACCCAGAATTTGATAAGTGAAGGAGATACTCTAGTATCGATTCTAAGGTTACGACCAGGGGGTTTAATCCCCTCCTGGAGCACCATATAGTAAAACGTTTCCACTTGAAGGCATAAGATCTTCTTGTGTAAAGTTTCCTAGAAGCTCGAAGGATATCTTTTACCTGCTGAGAGAGGTTGAGATCCTGGAAGTCTAAGCCTTCAGCAACCAAGCCGTGAGGTGCAGGGACTGGGGATTCGGGTGCCATAGCGTCCCATTCTCCTGAGAAAGAAGATCTGGAGCGTGCCCTAACTCCAGAGGTGCCGCTTGAGAGAGATGCAGAAGCAGGGAATACCACGTCTGGCATGGCTATCGTGGTGCGATGAGAATCATGCGACCCCTGTCTCTCTGAAGCTTGAAGAGTGTTTTGGGAATGAGGGGAATGGGTGGGAAAGCATAAAGGAAGTCCTGACCCCAGTGAAGGAGGAAGGCATCCCTTGGCCTGACAGTGGTGTGCCGGTATCCTGGAACAGAACCGAGGAAGTTTGGCATTCAGTGGACTTGCAAAGAGGTCTATGTCTGGAGTGCCCCAGAGATGAAATATCTTTGCCACCTGGTCTAGGTGGAGTGACCACTCGTGAGGTAGCAGTACTCGACTGAGTTTGTCTGCCCAAAGGTTTTGAATGCCTGGAAGATATACCACAAGAAGGTGAATTTGGTGCTCTCTGGCAAGGGCCCATAGTCATAAAGCTTCATTGCATAACGACAGAGAGCCAGTTACGCCCTGCTTGTTCACATAGAACATGGCAACCTGATTGTCCGTCTGGACCAGGACTGCCTTGTAGCTGAGCTGGGCGTGGAACACTCGAAGAGCTAAATTGCTCTTAATTCCAGGAGGTTTATGTGTAAACCTACCTCCTGTGGAGTCCAGGTGCCCTGGGTAGAGAGATGATCCAGGTGTGCTCCCCAACCCACCTGTGATGCATCTGTTGTTAGGGTGGCCTGAAAGAGAGGCTGATGGAAAGGAGACCCCACTGTCAGATTTTCTAGTGATTGCCACCATTGGAGGGACAAAATTAGTCTTTGAGAGACTTATTTTGTCCGATAAATTGCCCGTGGCCTGTGTCCACTGTGTGGAGAGGGTCCACTGAGCTGCTCACATGTGGAGGCGAGCATATGGGACTACATGAACTGTGAATGCTATGTGTCCCAGTAACTGCAGTAGTTCCCGAGCCTTGAAGGAGGATTTTCCTGCTGCTTGGGAAGCTAACTGCATAATGCGAAGACACCGGGCTTGTGGAAGGAAAGCCCTTGCCTGCCTGATATCCAGACAGGCTCCTATGAATTCTAGACATTGGGAAGGAACTAGTTGAGACTTCGGGAAGTTGCTTTCCAATCCCAAGTATTGGAGGATTCGCATTGTACGAGACAGTGCAGTGCTGGCCTCTGCAACTGTGGAGGCTTGAATGAGCCAGTCGTCTAAGTAGGGGAAGACAAAAATCCCCAGGGTTCGTAGAAATGCTGCTACTACTGCCATGCATTTCGTGAACACCCTTGGTGCTGAAGCCAGACCAAAAGGAAGAACCCTGTACTGGAAATCTCTTCCCCTGAAAAGGAAACATAAGAATTTCCTGTGATCTGGATGGATGAGAATGTCTGTGTATGCATCCTTTAAGCCTAGAGAGCAAAGCCAGTCCTGGCCTTGAAGGTATGGCAGAAGAGTTCCTAGAGAAATCATTTTGAATTTCTCGAAACAGATATTTGTTCACTTCTCTGAGGTCTAGAATGGGTCTGTGTCCCCCTGTTTTCTTTTGGATAAGAAAATAGGGGGAGTAGAACCCTGTTCCCTGTTGAAAAATGGGTACTTCCTCTATTGCCCCTTGGGCAAGAAGTGTGGAGACCACGTAATCTAGCAGATTGTCTGCAGAGGTTTGTGAATTGAACTGCTTTAGAATTGTAGGAGGGGGTATGCTGTGAAAATGAAGTTTGTACCCCTCTCCTACAATGGACAAAGTCCAATCTTCTGCTGTTATTTGATGCCATCTGTTGATAAAGTGGCATAACCTTTCCGGAATATTGGGGGGTTAGGGACCCCTCAGAGGCAGGAAGGCGAAGCTCTCTGGGAAGGAGTCAAAGCCCTTGAGGGGGCTGAACCTGGAGAGCTGGTTGGGCTCTCGGTCCTTTTGGTTTCTTTTGCTGTCTAGGTTGTCCCTTTTGGGCAACCTGACCTGAAGTCTGCTGGGTACAGGAAGGATAAAACTTCCTCTTTTTGCTAAAAGAGGGTTTTTTATAAGGCTTCCTTTTGGCTGGATTGGCTGTAGACTTTGACAATCTAAGGTAGAACTGTCAACATCTAACTCATTAGCCTTTTCCTGCCAGTTCTTGCCGAAGAGATTCTCCCCCGTGCAAGGAATGTTGCCTAATTTGTCCTGTACCCAAGTCTCCAAGTCTGATGCCTGCAGCCAGGCAATCCGTCGTGCACCAATGGCAATAGCAGAAGTTCTTCTGATGCATTCAAAGCAGTCAAAAGCTACACGATTGACAAACTTGGAGACATTTTGAGTATGCTTAACTTGAGCAAGAAAATCTTGTCTCTTATCATCTGGGAGAAAAGGGCTCATAAGTTCCAAGTCTCCTGTGACTTCCTTAAAGAACATTCCCATATATAGGATGTATGAACTGATTCTAGCTGAAAGCATGGAAGCTTGAAAAGTTCTGTGTCCAAATGCATCCAGAGTCCTGCATTCACGACCTGGAGGATTGGATGCATGTCTCTTTGCACTTTTCATCCTACGCATGGCTGATTCCACTACCACTGAATGGTGTGGCAGCTGGGTTTTCTGAAAACCAGGACATATTGGAACTCGATACATAGTATCAAGTCTCCTAGAGTGAGGAGAAGTGGTCAGAGGTGTCTCCCACATTCTGAGCATCAAGCTATGCAGAATTTCGTGGATAGGCAGAGTAGCTGCCTCCTCGGGAGCTTTAGGATATTGGAGGATTTCCAATTCCTTTGCTCTGGGTTCTTCTTCAGGAGCTACTGTGATTGAAAGACCTTTGGCCATATCACGGATGAAATCCTGAAAAAAGACATGTCCTCTGGAGGTGACATTCTGCATTGGGGAGAAGAGGGATCTTCTAGGAGAAACCCTCTAGAGCCAGCAGAATTGTCAGAGTCTTCGGAATCGGAGGAATCAGAGTATTCCTGACTCTGATGCACTTGCAAAACACGATCCCGGTACCAATTGAAGTCGGTACCAAGGTGACCCGGTACCACTTTGTCCCCTCCAGCCAGAGATGGCATAGGAAGAGCTCCCACTGGAACAGGCACCGTTGGTACTGGCATCACCGGTGTCGGTACCGGCACTCTTGGGACCACCGGTACTGCAGCCGAGAGAAGAGCTGCGATACTGCGCTCGATAGCGAGGAACCTCTGGTCTATCGACGCTGCCGATGCCTGGGTGTCAGTACCGGTAAGGACAGCCGGAACCCCTGAGCATGGCACAAGTAGTTCTTGCAAGGTTGAGGCCTCAAGAACATCCTGAAGCCCCATCGATGCTTTGGAAACCGAAGCCTCCCGCTGGGGCTGTTTTGCCGGTGTGGTTCCCTCAAGGGCAATGCCAATGGCCTCTCGATGCTTAGCAGGAGAGCTACCCTGTGAGGACCAGCTCTTATGCTTAGTTACCTGAGGTCCATGGGAGGAAGAAGAGGCCCTCAACTATGTCGATGCAATGGATCTGGCATCTGAAGAAAAAAGGGTACCGAGCTTTGTGGCCCGGTTCTGTCTTCCTCTTTTGGTCATCCCCATGCAGGAGAGACATTCAGTTGGAGAATGATCAGGTCCTAAACATTTTAGACACCAATCATGGGTGTCAGTGACGGAAATGGTACCGCCACACTTAGTACATTTTTTAAAACCACTAGTTGGCTTTTCCATGATTTAGGAAAATGGGGGCGTAGTGCCCAAAATGGCGCCTAGCACCAAAAAGGAAAGTTTCTTGAAAGAAACACTGAAAGTTGTGATAAGGAAGCTTATCATAGCTCAGGAAGAAGCTATAGAAAAGGTGAAGTGACTCTGAACAAGCAACCTGTCAGTTCTGGTAGAAATAAGAAAACAGAATTTTGCCATAAAAGACTACCAGTCCCAGAATGCACCAGGTTTCCAACAGCCATTAGAGGAGCTGAAGTGGGGAAACGTATGTTCAATCAGGAGGGCTATGAGGTAATCCCTAAGTACTCATCTCAAAGGGCAGGGCCTGATTCAGCACAGCTGCGCTGTGTTAGGGAGGAGCACTCATCTAAGCAGAATAAGAGTAGAGTTTATTCTACAGATGACCATCTTCATGATCACCTTGGATATCCAGAGAATGGTCCTCATTATCCTGAGAATCAGCTTGAGCTTGATCATCAGTTTCATCTGAAGGATCATCAGAAGCAGAAGCCAAACCAGATGAACAGAGAGGGAAAGAGACCCTCTGGAAGAAAGAGGAGAAAAGCCTTTGAGAGGTCTAGAAGAGTCCAAAGCAGTACGTATACTGGGAGGTATTCCAAGGGCCAGCATACACCATTGGACTGGGGAAAACCAGAGGAATGGTGCTGCAGAGCTAGGAATCACCAGAGGCTACCTGTGAGGGAGACGGCTGCACGTGGAAGGGACCATAAGACCCGTGCCAGAAGGTATGTGAAGAGAGATCCAGTGTCCAGGGATCTGGATTGGAAGGCTGGACATAAGAACTGGACTACATACTGGCCAGGCTATATAGAGAGGAACTCTAACAGCAATGGAAGCTCAGGTATGAACACTGATCTATGCCCTAGCTATAACCTTGAAAGACAGCAGGGAAACAAGTATTCTCCTGAAAGTGCTCCATTGAGAGATTCATCTGTGCCAATCCATGATATTGAACACATGCTTGTTGAACAAGGGGGAATAATAGCAGATGAAGATCCTGTTTATATGGATTGCTCTCTATCTAAACTCCGTTGGTAACTTTCTGTTATAAAGTACAGCAACCATCACAAAGAAATACAAATTTGTTCTTTAATCTACTCAGAAAAGCTCCTGAAGCAGGATTTGACCCACACAGTAGAAAGCAAGCCAGCTAAGGGGTTTCAGCTAGTAACTGCTAGCAATCGAGCCTCACCTAATTGCTTGTGAGCTAGGAGAGAATCACTTCTGAATCTGTGTGGGAAGTAATCAGAGGTTAATCTGAAAAGAACAGTTTGTTTCTTGCTTTGTGGCTTTTCATTTGTTGTTTTCCTGATTTTGACTTTGTTTTTCCAAGTTAACACTGAAAGCAAGTTACCTGATTTTATGTGCTACCAAGCATATCTGTGTTGGGAGAAATAACCCCATAAATAAATATCTTATTGGCATTACCCAAGAGCACAACTAAATTATTGTCAGCAGCTGTGTCTGGTGTGAATGAACTACATTGCCCACAATACCTTGCAAATCATATAGATATATGCACTTGTCAAGACTGTGAAGATTCTCACCCAGGCAGCCGTCTGACAAAGTTTGTTTGTTTGTTGTTTTTTTTAAAGAAAGAAAAGAACTGGCGGTACCGGTAGGCGTCGTGCGGTAGGCAAACGCGACCAAAGAAAGAAGTTTAAAGATGTAATTTTCTGCGGTGACAGGGAATAGGTCCTGTCAGCTCCGCGGAAAACGAAGAACTGAAGAGGGACAGTTGGAAAGGTGGGAAGGCAGCGCGCATGTGCTGAGGGATGCTCCCAAAAGCGTTCTTATTGGATGCTGGGGAACGTTCCCGCGCAGGCTCAGTCGGTACCGATGATACCCATATGTGAGGACTACATTCCTGCTTGTTCCTGGAGATAAACAGCAACACCATACCAACCTAATCATGAAATCTACCAATAGACCAAGAGAGCTTTTCAGCATTGTACAAAAGCTCACCAAGGATGACACGCAACAAAGCACCCACCATCTTGACCCACAAAAATATGCAGACTACATGAAGTCAAAAAACACTAACCAAACATACTCTGCTCCACCACAAACAAATGACCACACGATAAGAAAGCAATACCAAGCATGGGAAAGCTTCATTATACCAACGAAACAGCAAGTAGAAGACATCATATCTGGACTAAACACAACAACTTCATCATCAGACCCATGCCCAGTGTCATGGGTCAAAGTCACAAAAAGTCAGCTCTCTCATCACATTCAAAAAATTGTCAAAGATTCACTCCAACAAGGATACATGCCACAACCCCTAAAGCACGCAATGATATGACCAATACTTAAAAGTAGCAATCTGAGCCCATCTGAACCAAAGTCATACCGTCCTATCTCCAGCCTGCCATTCCTTGCTAAAATCGTGGAAAAAGCAGTCCAAAGGCAACTTCAAGACCACATAGATATCAATGCCCCATTGGACATACATCAGCATGGATTCAAGCCCCAACACTGAGTGGAAACACTACTCACCTCCCTCTTTGACAATCTCCTAAGAGGCATAGATAACATAAATAACGGCTTCCTGCTAGTGTTCATGGACATCTCTGTGGCCTTCGACACTGTGTCACACCCTAAGCTATTGCAACGCTTACAACAGATAGGACTTTGCAACAATACCCTGAAAAGGTTCACATCATACCCGAAAGGGCAAACGCAACAAGTCAAGTGCAATCAAAAGAAATCCCTACAATTCCCCATCACACAGGGAATACCTCAAGGCTCAACCCTATCCTCAATGCTCCTCAACATCTACATACAGCAGATGCAACATCATCAAGCATCACAATCTTCACTATCACATTTATGCTGACAACATTATGGTATATGCTCCAATCAACTTACTAGCACTAAACACCACAACAATAACAAAATGCCTCGAAGACATGAATGAATGGCTCATAGCCAACAACTTAACTGTCAACTATGAAAAAACTGAGGCAATGTTCGTCACCAGGAACCCCATCTTCATGCCTCCACAAACTATCAGAATACTGGAGAAACAAATAGTCAAAGAAGAAGTTAAATATCTGGGCATAACACTAGACAGAGCTCTGAACCTAAAATCCAACATCACCAAAACTGCAAACAAGGCATATCACCGATTGAAAATAGTCAGACAAATCAAACCAATGCTGCGCCAAGACCACTTCCGCACAGTGTGCCAAGCACTCATTACACCATTGCTTCATTATGGAAACTCACTATATCAAGGCCTTCCTCTTCAGACACTACACCCACTACAGATGGTACAAAACACCACAGCACGCATCATCACAGACACCCCAAGAACCGAGCAGATCACTCCCATCCTACAACTACACTGGCTTCCAATGGTGGCAAGAGCTAAATACAAAACAATCATGATAATCTTCAAAGAAATTCACCATCTCTCAGCAGACGTACTCCAAAACGTTATAACAAGAGACATCAGCAATAGACCAAGAAGAGCCAACAACAAGAGGATCAGCACACCTGCAGGCTACCACAAAACCAAACAAACAACCTCAAAAAGAGCACCATCACTACTGGCATTCTCATTATGGAACTCCCTACCAATGAGCTTGAGAGCCTTAGAAGACCTCACAGACTTCCGCAAAGACCTCAAAACATGGTTATTTATTGAAACCTATGAGCATTCAAGCAACATCTCTTACCCAAACAGCAAAACTACTACCTCCGCCAACTAAACACACACCTATCCCATCCACACACACAAATTCACCACACCTCATTAGTAAATACCTTTATGTTAAATGTTTCTCCAACTGTATTGTCTAAACATTGTCTAAATGTCTAAATACTGTTACGTAACTGTGCTGTCTAAATGATTACACGTACCCTAATGTTAAATGTAACCCTCCAATGTGATGTGACGTGACCACCTTGATTGAAGGAAAAGGTGGCAAACAAATCTTTCTAAATAAATAAATACCTGGAGCTCTTTTAACAGGTTTCCTTAGTAGCTCTCACCAAGAAAATTGGGTAGGTGTAAGACCACCCTGCCTGCTTGACCTCATCCCTTCCCCTTGACTCTCAGATCCAGCTCTTGCCCTTCTCCCTCCTGCTCTGTCCATCACTAATTCTAGACTTGCCTCGGGTATCTTCCCCTATGGCCTGGAAATACACACATCAGTCCAATCCTTAACACTCTTCATCAGACACCACCGCTCCTTCCAGTTACTGCCCAGTCACGAACCTTTCATTTTGTCAAAAATCTTGGAGAAACTGTGCGCGCTTAGAGGGAACAGTGCTCTGCGGGCCTGAACATCCAATCTATAGTGCCTGGAAAAAGTGTGCAGTGAAGACCAAGTAGCCGCCCGACAAATATCGACGGGAGGAATCATGGCAAACTCCGCCCAGGACGTTGCCAGGCCACGTGTGGAATGCGCCCGGAAGCCTTCTGGGAGCGGCTTTCCACTTGCTTGATATGCCGTGACTACGGCCTGTTTCACCCATCGAGCGATGGATGCTTTGGAGGCTGCTTCCCCCTTCCGAGGACCGCCAAATAGAACGAACAGCCTGTCAGTCTTGCGAAACGACTCTGTACGCCGCAAATATCTTTTGAGCACTCTGCCTAAATCTAAGTTACAGAGTACCGCCTCAATGGGCTTGCCTTCTCGGACCTGAAAGGTCGGCAGAGAGATAGATTCACATGAAAGCTGGACACCACTTTGAGGAGAAAAGAGAGGACCGGTCGCAAAGTCACCTTCTCCGGTGAAAACTGAAGAAATGTTTCGCAGCAAGACAGCACTTGAAGATCCGACACTCGTCTTGTGGAACATAAGGCCACCAAGAAAACGGTCTTCCAGGAGAGCTCCCTGAGTGAGACCTCCTTAAAAGGTTCAAACGGAGGCTTCGCCAATGCCTCGAGGACCAAATTGAGATCCCAGGCCGGCACTACTGACCGTACCGGAGGACGGATGTTCCGTACCGCTCTTAAGAAGCGCACCACATCTGGATGAGAAGAAAGGAGAACCCCTTTCACCTTACCCCGAAAACACGCCAGTGCCGCCAACTGCACCTTGAGAGTGGCGAGTGCTAAACCCTTATCGAGACCCTCCTGGAGGAAAGACAAAATTTCCGGAATTAGAGCCTTGGCAGGGAGTAAACTCCTCTGTGCGCACCAGCGCTCAAAGATACGCCAAACGCGAACATACGCCACCGAAGTAGAATGTCTCCTAGCCCGTAACAGAGTGGAGACCACCGCAGCTGTATATCCTCTACTCCTCAACCTGTCCCTTTCAAGAGCCAAGCCGTAAGTAAGAAGCGATCCACGTCCCGCATGAAGAGTGGCCCTTGCTTCAACAGGTCTGATCAGGCTGGCAACCGCCAAGGCTTGCCTATAAGGAGCCTTACCAGATCCGCGTACCACAATATCTCCTGGGCCAATCCGGGGCTATGAGGATCAGTGGACTGTCGTGACTCTTCACCTTCCGAATGACTCTGCCTATCAGAGGCCATGGCGGGAACACATACAGCAGCACTCCTGCCGGCCACGGTTGCGCTAGACCATCCAGGCCTTCTGACATGTAATCTCTGCGCCTGCTGAAGAACCGCACCGCCTTGGCATTGTCGAACGTGGCCATAAGGTTCATCACAGGTTGTCCCCAATGCAGGGACAGGTCGTGAAACACCTCTGCGTTCAACTCCCATTCCCCCGGATCTACTACATGTCGACTGAGGCAGTCGGCTTGCACATTGTCGCGGCCTGCTACATGCGCCACCGAAAGGGCTACCAAGTGTGTCTCCACCCAGTCCATCAACCTCAGGCTCTCCTCCAAGAAGGACGCACTGTCCGTCCCTCCTTGGAGATTGATGCAAGACACTGTTACCGCGTTGTCGGAGAAAACGCGCACTGCCTTCCCCTCGACCAGAGAAGCAAACACGAGCAGAGTCAAACGCACCGTCTTGAGCTCCAAGAGATTGATGGAACACGTGGCCTCCAGTGCAGACCACTCGCCCTCAAACTGGGATTGACAATGAGCCCCTCAACCTGCAAGGCTGGCATCCGTCGTGAGGAGCAGCCAGTCCGGCTGTAGCAAGGGCATGCCCGCACGAAGATGAACCGGATTCAACCACCACTGAAGACTGTCACGCACTTCCTGCGTCTGAGGCAACTTTCGCTCCAAAGGATGCCGCTGTGGAGACCACCTTGTCAGTAAGGCCTGCTGTAAAGGCCACATGTGCGCTCCAGCCCATGGAACAAGGTCCAAGGTCGCCGCCATGGAGCCGAGCAGCTGCAAATAACGCCACGCTGACAGGGCCTTCAGCCGCAAAAACGCCTTGATCTGCCTCCAAATCTTTTGAATTCGGGCTTCCGGCAAAAACACTGCTCCGACGCCCGTGTCGAACAGCGCCCCGAGATACAACAGCCGCTGCACCGGCTCCAGCTGACTTTTGGCTCGGTTTATCACCCAGCCAAGGCTTTCCAGCAGCGAGACCACCTTCGCCGTTGCCACTATAGACTCCACCACCGATGACGCTCGAATCAGCCAGTCGTCTAGATAGGGGTGCACCAGCAGACCTTCCCGCCTTAACGCCGCAGCCACCACTACCATCACTTTTGTGAACGTCCGAGGCGCCGTAGCCAGTCCAAACGGCAACGCCTGGAACTGGAAGTGACCCATCGGCACCACAAAACGTAAAAATCTTTGATGCTCTGCCCACACCGGAATATGTAGATAGGCCTCTGTGAGATCTATGGACGTAAGAATTTCTGACGGCTGCACTGACCCAATCACGGAACGTAGAGTCTCCATGCGGAAGTGCGGAATGCGCAGGCAGCAGTTCACGTGTTTGAGATCCAGAATAGGACGGAAGGAACCTTCCTTCTTGGGAACCACAAAATAAATCGAGTACCGACCTAATCGCACTGGGCGGACGGAACTGGAACCACTGCCCGCAGGCGCACCAAACGCTGAAGCGTCTCCGCCACCACCAGTGCTTTTTCCTGCGAACCACATGGAGACACCACGAAAGCCTCTGCCAACAGCTGGGCAAACTCGAGAGCATAGCCGTCCTGGACTATTTCCAGTACCCAGCGGTCTGTGGTTATGGTGGCCCAGACGGAAAGAAATTGCTGCAGCCGACCGCCTACCGGAATTTCTGTCTGGACCAACATCCCTTCATTGTGGCTTTTTGCTAGGGTTCGTCTGAGTTGCGAAATAACCCCTGCCGAGGCCCCTAGCTCCCCGAAAGGACTGCCCCCGAGCCGCAAACCGCCCTCACGGATAAGGAGCAAAGCGCGAACCTCAAAACTTACGAGAATCTCGCGATGAGGCTCTGAGGCCCCCACTAGGTCTCTGGCCCCTTGGTCGATCTTCTGGAAGACAACCACCCTTGGAATCACCAAGATCTTTCACAATCTGCTCTAAAGCAGCTCCGAAAAGGAGCGTGCCCTTGTACGGCAGCTTACTAAGCCGCGCTTTGGACGAGGCGTCCGCCGCCCAATTTCGGAGCCATAAAAACCGGCGGGCAGCGGTGACCGAAGCCATGGACTTCGCCGAAATCTTCACTAGATCATAGAAAGTGTCGGCTAAATAGGCCACGGCTGACTCCAGTTTTGCGCCCTCTTCGGCCTCTGCGGTGGCACGGGATGCACCTTGGATCCACCGAATGGATGCTCTGGAAACATAAGCCCCACAGATAGAAGCTCTGAGTGCCAAAGGTGCAAGTTTCAAAAGTTTGCTTGAGCAGAGTTTCCAGCCGCCTATCCTGTAAATCTTTGAGGGCCACTCCACCCTCCACAGGAATAGTGGTCTTCTTAGTTACCGCTGAGACAAGGGCATCGACCTTAGGCATTTTCAGCAAGTCCTGCTCCTCTTGCGGCAAAGGATACAACCGACCGATAGCCCTGGCCCCTCGCAGAGTGGCCTCCAGACATTCCCATTCGGACTCCACCATTTGCTTCATTACCCTGTGTACAGGAAAACACTTTTGATCCGTCTTAAAACCCTGGAGCAGAGAATCCTCCAACGGCTGGTCCTGCACCGTTGGCAGAGTAATATTCAAAGCTGTTAAAGTCTGGGTAATAAGCGCAGTCAATTCTTCTTTCCGAAACACCCTAAAAAGGCAGTAAGCCCGATGCAGCTCCAAAATAAAATCTGCAGAAAAAACAGAATGCAAATTGCTCTGAGCTGCAGTCAAGGAAAGTGAAGGAGCTTCCTCCACATTTGCTGGCTTTTTAGACTTGCACTTCTTCTTTGTCGGCTTTGCCTGATTTGCCTCCAAAACCACTGCCTTAGCAGAAATGGCTGCCTTTCCCGTCATTGCAGAAGCGCCCTGAAGGTCCCTGACAGAACCACTCGCCTCGGGCCTGCTATCCATGCTGGCGGGCGGATCGATCGACAACTGGCCAAATAAACTACCGAAAAAAAAACCTATCGCCCAATTAAGACCACGCGGTGCCGACGAGCCTATCCCGCGCTTAAAACCGACCAACACTGAAACCGCGAAAACCGGCTGACTAACCTGCTCGCCGGACTCCCAGCAGGGCGCTGAACGTGCTTGCTCAAGACCCGTGGTCCCGCTGCTAGCGGAAGAGGTCTGCTTTGTGCCGGAGGGGATCGGGTGGTTTCCGGGGGCTCCCCGCACTGCCGATTACCGTTACTCCGCAATCAGCACCACAGGTTGAGACAGGCTCTGCCTCACAACGAAGCGCCCACACAGCTGTGCTCTCCCAGAGAAAAGCAAGTAGAGCACCTCGCCAGAAAAAACCCTGCTAGGGCTTTTCAAATCTTTTAAAAGTAGAAGCAAAGAAACCAAATAAAAGAAAGGACAGGAATTAGCGTATATTTCACTCCGTTCTCCGGGAGCCAGATAGCTTAACACCCCTTCCAGCTGCTGAGGACTGAAAGACTGAGGTGAGCCACTAGGGGGAGCCAGATGCTAGTTCAGAGAAAAAGTTTCTGCATTCAGTCCTCAGCTGCTGGAGAAGGTTGACAACCCTCATGTGCCCGGACTGGCCCGGAGACGAAAAGGAATTTCTCTTAATCACAGTAAAACTTCAGCCATTTGGCTAACCAGATCCACCTCCTCCCGTCTCTGCCCCTTCTCTTTTTGGTGCCTTGATACCCCTGGTTCCCTCCATCTGATTTCTGGGTCGTACTTTAAGGAGGAGTGCTTTTTAGAGCTCTCCCAAGAGGTGATTTTTGCTGTGTTTGCTGCATAACTGAGTCTTTGTCTCCAAATAACTGTGAGTCTTTCTCCACATATTTTTCTTTCTTTGTAATTGTACTTAGTGTGGGTTCCCTTACCTACTCCATTGCTGTTAAAGTTTTAAGGTTTTAAACTTTCTGTTAACCTACCTGCAGGGGCGGGGCGGGGCGGGGCGGGGCGGGGCGGGGCGGGGCGGGGCGGGGCGGGCGGGGCGGCCCTACCCCCCCTCCCCCTCCCCCCCCTCCCCCCCTCCCCCCCCTCCCCCCCCTCTTCCCCTCCCTCTCCTCCCCCCCGCCCCCTCCTCTCCCCCTCCCCCCCTCCCCGCCCCTCCCGCCCCGCCCCTCCCCCCCTCTCCCCCTCCTCCCCTCTCCCTCTCCCCTCCCTCCCCTCCCCCCCCTCCCTCTCCCTCCCCTCCCTCTCCCCCTCCCCCCCTCCCCCCCTCCCCCCTCCCTCTCCCCCTCCCCCCCCTCCCCCTCCCCCTCCCCTCCCTCCCTCTCCCTCCCCTCCCTCTCCCCTCCCCCCCTCCCTCTACCCTCCCCCTCCCTCCCTCTCCCCCTCCCCTCCCTCTCCCCCTCCCCCCCTCCCTCTACCCTCCCCCTCCCCTCCCTCTCCTCTCCCTCCCTCCCCCCCTCTCCCTCCCTCTCCCCCTCCCCCCCTCCCTCTACCCTCCCCCTCCCTCCCTCTCCCCCTCCCCTCCCTCTCCCCCTCCCCCCCTCCCTCTAACCCTCCCCCTCCCTCCTCTCCCCCTCCCCCCCTTCCCTCCTCCCCTCCCTCTCCCCTCCCCCACCTCTCCCCTCCCCTCCCTCTACCCTCCCCTCCTCCCCTACCCCCCCTCCCTCCCTCTCCCCCTCCCCCCCCCCTTCCCTCTCCCCTCCCTCTCCCCTCCCCCTCCCTCCCCTCCCCTCCCTCCCTCTCCCCCTCCCCCCCCTCCCCCTCCCTCTCCCCTCCCCCTCCCTCCCCTCCTCCCCTCCCCCTCCCTCTCCCCTCCCCCCCTCCCCCTTCCCCTCCCCCTTCCCCCCCCGCGGAGTTACTGTTGTGGACCTCCATTTTTCTGAGCTGCACGTGGGTTTGCTTACATTGCCTTCTGTTCCTCAAGAGGAGGAGTGCTTTTTAGACCTCTCCCAAGAGGTGATTTTTGCTGTGTTTGCTGCATAACTGAGTCTTTGTCTCCACATATTTTTCTTTCTCTCAAATTGTCCTTAGTGGTGGGTTCCCTTACCTACTCCATTGTGTGTGCCAACAGTTCAGGAACAGCCTACTAGCCAGTGACACTTAGGTTCCCGCCCACCCTACCCCTCGCTCCACCCACCCCAGGGGCTACATTGCCTATATAGTGGTCACAGACGTGCCATCTATCATTCCAACTTGGGTTAAAAGCCACATCGTATTCATCTGTTCATCTTCTTCCTCTTCTGGGACTGCATAAACATGTCTTGTATTCAGTGCAATAACTGCGGTACTTTCATTCAAAGACGAATCATTTGGAGACTAAGAGCTTGTCCTATATGTCTAAAGTCAGCTGCCATGCATGAAGAACTGACTCTACTAAGGAAAGACCTAGCTGCCATGCATATAGAAGTATCTCTACTTAGGGAAGAACTGGCTGCAATGAAGCGCACCTCTTCTAGGATACAAACTGAACAAAGTCCACCACCACTCCCACAAAGAATCAAACGCCCCAGGAACAAATGGATCACAGTGGGTTCTGGTAGATTGCGACCTGTAACACAAAGACATCCTATACATCAAGAGATATCCCTGCACAATGCCTTCTCTGCGTTGGATAATGAGGATGCCCAATTCAAAGAAACTGAAGGGCCTTTAAATGAGTCAGACAATGCCCAATCCACTGCTAAAGCACTAAATATGAAGAAAACCTCACCAAACAGAAAACTACTTCTACTTGGAGATTCCATCATCAGAAGCACCAACTTGGGAACACAGTTCAAAGGAGAGAAGATAGTCATGTGCCTACCAGGCTCTTCAACCAGCAGGAATACAAACCAAGTTGTTGAATTACTTAGTGCAAAAAGTGAACATTCCAAACTTGATGTCATTATCCACCTAGGCACAAACGACCTGGCTAGGAACAGTGCCTCTACAGCCCAAAAGGACTTCCAATCTCTGGGGGAGAAACTCAAGCACGTTGTTAACACTATTGCATTCTCAGAGGTTCTACCTGTTCTTGGTAAGGGGACAAAAAGACTGCATTGCATTAACAGCTTTAATACATGGCTCCAGACCTGGTGCAGAAAAGAAGGATTCGGATTTATTGGCAACTGGGACAACAGATGGACCAACAAGAGACTATACTGTGCTGATGGACTACATCTCTCTTCTGCAGGGAAAAGAATCCTAAGTGAAAAATTCAGGCAGTATGTGGACATGCATTTAAACTAGGAAAAGGGGGTGACGGATGTGGAAGGTCAACATCTGCATGCCACCCGCAACAAAAGCAGATCATCATCAGAAACAGCCACACTTTTAAACCACACATCAAAATCATGTGGGAGGAAGTGGGCAGAACAAAATCAATGCAAAATACACACAAGCCAGGAAAGTGCTGGAAAGCAATGAGCACAAATGCTCGAAGCTTAGCCAACAAAATTCCAGACCTGGAAGCCCCAATGGTGGAAACAGAGTTGGACATTGTGGCCATTACAGAAACATGGTTTAATGAATCACATGATTGGGATATAGCCATAGCTGGCTATAATCTATTCAGAAGGGACCGAGAAAATGGAAAAGGAGGAGGAGTAGCCTTGTATGTCAAAAGCAATATTAAAGCTACTGAAATGCAGGGGACATGGGGAAAAGAAGAAGCGCTCTGGATTGCGTTGGAGAGAGGAGATGGCACCGTCATCCATATTGCTGTAGTCTATAGACCTCCGACTCAAATTGAAGAGAGAGACAATGAATTGATTATAGATATTGCCAAGATAGCATCAAAGGGGGAAGCAATCATATTGGGTGACTTTAATCTACCTGATGTGGATTGGATTACTCCTTCTGCACATCTGGAAAGAAGCAAAAAGATTGTGGATGCTCTCCAAGATGCATTATTTAGACAAATGGTGATGGAACCAACCAGGGAAAGCTCAACGCTGGATGTAGTGCTCACCAACGGTGATAGTGTGTCGAATGTCTGCGTGAGTGCCCCTGTGAGCAACAGCGACCATCACACGGTGTGGTTTGAAATAAAAGCCATGGTACAGGCCAATCATAGCAAGCTCAGAGTCCTAAACTTCAAATACACTGACTTCAATAAAATGGCAGAGTACGTAAAGGAGGAGATGACAGGGTGGGAAGAGATAAAGGAAGTGGAATTGCAGTGGGCTAAACTAAAGGAGGCAATGAAAGGAGCAACAGATAAATATGTAAGAAAAGTAAATAAAAGCAAGAGGAGAAGGAAACCTATTTGGTTTTCCAAAGAGGTGGCTGCTCATATAAAGGCAAAAAACACAACTTTTGCAAAATTCAAAAGCTTGCAGACAGAAGAACATAGAACTGAATACAGGATCCAACTCAAAGAGTCTAAAAGAGTAATAAGGATAGTAAAATCAAAAGCAGAGGAAAAGATGGCTAAAGATGTTAAGGGTGGCAACAAAAATTTCTTCAGGTATATTCAGGAAAGGAAAAAAATCAGAGTTGGAATTGCAGGACTCAGAAGTGCTGGGAAAGGACTCGTGGAAAGTGACACTGAAAAAGCAAAATTGCTAAACAATTACTTCTGCTCTGTGTTTACTAAAGAAGATCCTGGGGATGGACCAGCTGTGACTCCCAAATATAAAAATGGGAATGAAGTAGATACCACACCATTCACAGAAGAAGAGGTGTTAGAACAACTTGCTAAACTGAAAGCGGACAAAGCCATGGGACCGGATGGGATACATCCCAGGATACTGAAAGAGCTCAGAGAGGTTCTTGCAGGACCGTTAAAGGATGTCTTCAACAGATCCTTGGAAACAGGACAGGTTCCTCAGGACTGGAGAATGGCTGATGTCGTACCTCTACACAAAAGTGGTGACAGGGAAGAAGTGTCAAACTACAGGCCCGTGAGCCTTACCTCGGTGGCAGGAAAAGTAATGGAGGCACTCCTGAAAGAGCGAATTGTGAACTTTTTGAAAACAAACAGCTTGCAAGACCCGAGGCAACATGGTTTTACCGAAGGACGATCTTGCCAAACAAATCTGATCGAGTTCTTTGACTGCGTGACCAGGGAACTAGATCAGGGGCATGCGATGGATGTCATCTACCTGGATTTCAGCAAAGCCTTTGATACTGTTCCTCATAGGAGGCTTGTCAACAAACTCAGTAGCTTGGGGATGGGTCCCAAGATGGTAAACTGGATTAGAAATTGGTTGACTGACAGACGACAGAAGGTGATTGTACATGGAGCTCACTCGGATGAGAGGAAGGTGATTAGCGGGGTGCCCCAGGGTTCGGTCCTGGGCCCGGCACTGTTCAATGTATTTGTGAGTGATATTGCTGAAGGACTGAATGGAAAAGTGTCTTTTTGCAGACGACACAAAACTTTGCAACAGAGTGGACTCCCCCGAGGGAGTGCTTAACATGAAGAAAGATCTACAAAAGCTGGAAGACTGGTCTAAAGCTTGGCAACTACGATTTAATGCAAAAAAGTGCAGTGTTATGCACTTGGGTAGCAGAAATCCAAGAGAAATGTACGCGATAGGGGGAGAAAGGTTGGTATGCACAGTTCAGGAAAAAGACCTTGGTGTGATTATCTCTGCTGATCTCAAGGTGGCAAAACAGTGCGACAAGGCGGTGGCAAAAGCCAGGAGGATGTTGGGCTGCATACAAAGAGGGATTACCAGCAGAAAAGAAGAGGTACTTATACCACTGTATAGGTCACTGGTGAGGCCTCACTTGGAATACTGTGTTCAGTTTTGGAGACCATATCTTGCAAAGGATGTAAAAAGACTGGAGACTGTTCAGAGGAAGGCGACCAAAATGATTTGGAGCCTGCGTCAGAAGCCTTATGAGAAGAGACTTGAAGACCTAAATATGTACACTTTGGAGGAAAGGAGGGACAGGGGAGATATGATTCAGACCTTTAAATATTTAAAGAGAAATGATGAACAAACAAACCTCTTCCAAAGACGGGGAACCTGTAAAACTAGAGGGCATAACATGAAACTGCAAGGGGGTAAATTGAAAGGCAATATCAGGAAATATTTTTTCACTGAAAGGGTGGTGGATGCTTGGAATGCCCTCCCGATGGAAGTGGTAGGGGCGAACACGGTGACGGAATTCAAAAAGGCATGGGACAAACACAGAGGATCCCTTTACAGAAATAGGATAAAAACAAAATAAATGGTACCATCTAACTTCTGAACCATATAACGTCTCAAATAATAGGGGTGTCCTACATGGAGTGGTGGGTTTACCCCTGAACAAGGATATGGGGAGGGGTGGCCTGTGCGGAGCGACAGGTGCACCTACTCTTGCCATCTTGCTGGGCAGACTGGATGGACCATGCTGGTCTTTATCTGCCGTCTACTATGTTACTATGTTACTTTAGACTCTGCACTCTCATTCCAAGATCATATCACATCCATTGTCCATAAATCTCTCTATACTCTCCATCAGATCAGAGGCCTGCGTCCCCTTCTACTCTAACCACCCTACTGCTATCCCTTGTAATCTCATGCCTTGATTATTATAAGGTCGCCTATGCTGGGCTCCCCAAATATCAACTTCACCATCTTCAGCTTGCTCAAAACATTGCTGTCCATCTGCTTTTTCACATGCCTCACACTATGATCACATTACTCCCTTATTTCAACACTTTCACTGGCTCCCTATTCAATACCGTGTCCACTTCAAAATTCTCATTCTTGTCCACAAAAGTTCTCCACTCAGGTGTTCTTTCATACCTCTCCTCCCATATCATTCTTCATACTCCACATCGCTCCCTCCATTCACTTCATGCAAACCATCTATACCTCCCATCCCCCTCCCATGCCAAATATGAACAGAAGCGTCATTCTGCTTTCTATATTTTTGGTCCCTATCTCTAGAATAACCTTCCCCCTCCCTTCCGTTTAGAGCCTTCTTTCACTAATTTTAAATCACAGCTCAAAACCCTCGTTTCAAGCAGCCTTCAACATACCCAGCACATAACTTACCAGAAATATGTGAATGATCTCTCCCTCTTTTCCCTCTCTCCTTACTCCCCTTAGAATGCCTGTGACTGTTTCCTATCTGAGACACATTGGCGTACCTGTTTCCCATTTCTTTTATCTGTTTTATTGTAAACTGCCCTGCCAACTTGATTGAGAGTGGTATATCAAGTTTTAAAATAAACTCTCACATCCTCAGCACAAATCAAGTTGCTGTCTTTGTAGGATATTGTGGCATTAATGGTTGGGCAGTAGAGGGAGGGAGGCAGGCAAGAGTTGGAGTGGAATGGGGCTATTATGGGGGGCACCCACTTACTCAACTGTCATAAGACTGGGAGGGTGAGCAGGGGGTGGATGGGGAGGTTAAAAAATTAAAATGTTACACAGAAAAATAGAAACATGATGGCAGAAAAAGACCACATGGCCTATCTAGTCAGTCCTTCCATATAAACCACTACAACAGTCCCTTTTCTTTTAGAGATCTTCTGGGTTTGTCCCATGCTTTTTTGAATTCATATACTGTCCTCATCTCTACCACCTCCACTGGGAGACTATTCCACAAAACTACCACTCTTTCCGTAAATAAATATTTCCATTAATTACTCCCGAGTATAACCCCTTTTAATCTCATCCTACGTCACCTCGTAGCAGAGCTTGCTTTCAATCAAAAGAGGCTCTCCACTGTGCATTTATGCTACCGAGGTATTTAAACATCTCAGTCATATCACCTCTATCCCACCCTTCCTCTAAGGTGTACATATTAAGATCCTTAAATCTGTCCTCGTATGCTTTATAATGAAGACCACTAACCATTTTAGTAGCCAACCTCTATACTGACTCCAGCCTGTTTATATTATTTTTAAACATAGAAACATAGAAACATGATGACAGAAAAAGACCACAAGGCCCATCTAGTCTGTCCTTCCATAACAACAACTACAACAGTCCACTTTTTACCTTTAGAGATCCTCTGTGTTGGTCCCATGCTTTTTTGAATTCAGTTACTGTCCTCATCTCTACCACCTCCACTGGGAGATTATTCCACGGATCCACTACTCTTTCCGTAAAGAAATATTTCCGCATATCACTCCTGAATCTATCTCCCTTCAGCCTCATCCCATGTCCCCTCGTAGCAGAACTTGCTTTCAATTGAAAGAGGCTCTCTCCCTGAACATTTATGCCACGGAGGTATTTAAACATCACAATCATATCACCTCTATCCCGCCTTTCCTCTAAGGTGTACATATTAAGATCCTTAAGTCTGTCCTCATATGCTTTATAATGAAGCCCATTAATCATTTTAGTAGCAACCCTCTGCACCGACTCCATCCTGTTCACATCCTTTTGAAGGTGCGGTCTCCAGAATTGCACACCATACTCCAAATGAGGTCACACCAAAGACTTATACAGAGGCATTATCACCTCCTTTTTTCTGCTAGCCATTCCTCTCCGTATGCACCCAAGCATCCTTCTAGCTTTTGCCGTCACCTTTTCTACCTGTTTAGCTACTTTAAGATCATCAGACACAACCACGCCTAGGTCCCGCTCTTCTTTAGTGGACAAAAGTACTTCACCTCCTATACTGTATTGCTCCCTTGGATTGCTGCAGCCCAAATGCATGACCTTACATTTTTTAACATTAAATCCAAGCTGCCAAATTCTAGACCATTCTTCAGCCTCCAGAATTGTACACAGTACTCCAAATGTGGTCGCACCAAAGACTTATCTCCTTTCTTCTGCTGGCCTTTCCTCTCCCTATGCACCCAAGCATTCTTTCCAAACAGGGGCTCTACAGATCAACCAACAATACCTAAGCTCCACGAACAGAACAATGGCTGGGAAAAATCGTATCGCTAAAGCTGTTGCCCCCGTTACAGCTTCTGCCTCGGTCCACAGAGGTCCTAATGCCAGTTGAAGGACCGGTTCCATGTGCAGGGTGCCTGCATGTTGAAGCTCTGAGGAAACAAGTGGAGGAACTCAGAGAGGAGGTAGCGAGGCTGAGGAGCATTCAAGACAGTGAGAAGTACATTGATGAGATGCTTCTTGCAGCAACCAAGCTCTCCAGCAGAGGAGAAGATGGGTGCCAACAGAATGTCGATGGTTGGACACAAGTCACCAGGGCCTGCAAAATCACCAATCCAGCTTCTCCAGCCCTTGAATTGAAGAACCATTATGCAGCCCTGGAAGTGGAGAAAGTGAAAGCATCCCTTGTAATGGAAGAACCAGAGCTCAAGTACCCCAAAGTTGCAGAACCAGTGACCAGAAGGAAACGAAGGGTAGTGGTGGTTGGAGACTCTCTTCTAAGGGGTACTGAGGAGTCCATCTGCCGACCAGACTTGATGTCCAGAGAGGTATGCTGTCTGCCTGGTGCCAAAATCCAAGATGTTATGGAGAGTTTGCCGAGACTCATCAAGCCCACTGACTATTACCCAATGTTGCTAATCCATGTTGGAACAAATGATACTGCCAGGTATACCTCGGAACGTATCAAAAGTGACTTCATGGCTCTGGGACAGAAGGTGAAACAGTTAGGTGCACAGGTGGTGTTCTCGTCAATCCTCCCTGTGGAGGGTAAAGGCCAAGGCAGAGAGGCTCGCATCCTGGAGATGAATGCATGGCTGTGTGGATGGTGTCATCAAGAGCGTTTTGGTTTCCTAGACCATGGGATGCTGTTCCAAGGGTTGCAGAGCAGAGATGGCATCCATCTGTCCAAGAAAGGTCAACACGTCTTCGGTAGTAGACTGGCTAATCTACTAGATTAGTTGGGGATGGGTAAAGAAAGGCCCCAGGTAGGCGATACATTAAATACCTTTATAGAAATGGGTAACAGGGGTAACATATGGAAAGCAGTGTGTATAAATGCCCGTAGCATGGGAAATAAGATCCCTGATGTTGAGGCTTTGGTGGGAGTGGCTGACTTGCATTTAGTGGTAGTTACAGAAACATGGTTCACAGAAAACCATGATTGGGATGTAACTATACCTGGCTATACTTTATTCAGAAAGGACAGGGTAGGAAGAAGGGGAGGAGGAGTGGTACTATATGTAAAAACTACTATTAAAGCTTTGGAATTACAGAGCTTAAAAGGGAGAGAGGAGGCATTGTGCTTTAAACTAGAAAGAGGGAAAGAGAAATCTATTTGCATGGTGTGATATACAGACCTCCCTCACAAGAGGAAGAGGTGGACAGAGTTAATTGAAGGCATACGGAGCATTGCTAGGAAAAGGGACGTGCTACTGATAGGACATTTCAATATGCCAGATGTTGACTGGCACATTCCTGCTGCAGTATCATCTAGAA
Source organism: Ichthyophis bannanicus (assembly GCA_033557465.1). NCBI lineage: Eukaryota > Metazoa > Chordata > Amphibia > Gymnophiona > Ichthyophiidae > Ichthyophis > Ichthyophis bannanicus. The sequence continues at coordinate 438,107,875 of CM066033.1, forward strand.
GTAAGGAGATCCTGGATTCTATACAGGGAGAACTATTCAGGCAATTGGTAACAGACCCCACACGTGAAGGGGTCATACTGGACTTGGTGCTTACCAATGGCGAAAGTGTTTCTGATGTTGTAGTGGGAGATCATTTTGCATCCAGTGATCACCAGATGGTGTGGTTCAGTATTAGGACTAGGGCTGACAAAATCCATTCAAAGGTGAGGGATCTTAGACTTTAGGAAGACTAATTTTGCGAAGATGGGCCAATACCTCAGGGAGTCGTTAGTGGGATGGGAACAGCTGGGGGATGTAGAAAAACAGTGGGCAAAACTGAAAGGGGATATTTTAAGGGCAACCAACCTTTTAGTTAAAATGGTAAATAAAGGTAAAAGGAAAAGGAGACTGCTATGGTTTTCGAAAGTAGCTGCTGAAAAAGTGAAGAAAAAGAGGGAGGCCTTCATGAAATACAAGTGATCACAGAGAGAGGAAGACAGGCATCTGTATTTGGAAAAACTTAGAGAAGCTAGCAAAGTAGTCAAGAAAGCAAAGATGCAAAAGGAGGAAGAAATAGCCAATGCAATAAAATGGGGGGATAAGACATTTTTCAGATATATTAGTGAGAAGAAGAAGGGCAAAGGAGAAATTTCACTTACCGTTAATTTCCTTTCCTGGAATACTGCTAGACCAGTCCAGACAAACGGGTTATGCACCCCTGCCAGCAGATCTTGGAGACAGAGAATTCTACCAGAGCTCTGATAGGCTGGAGCCTGGTGATATAATCCTACCCCTAGGGGTCTCCCTCAGTTACGTCCACAAGCTAATGCAACATGAACTGTAACATCACCCCAGAGGGTCTCAAGTGAACTATATACAAGGGAGCCGAAGAACTCCCTAGAGCTGAAAACAGTATCCACCTACGAACCCATGGACTGCCCATGGCGAGGCATACCGGCAAAGAGAAGAACCGCGGTCGGCGGCTGCACCGCACCAGCGGCACTCCAACCAACAGCAGGGCGGGTCCTGGACTGGTCTAGCAGTATTCCAGGAAAGGAAATTAACGGTAAGTGAAATTTCTCCTTCCAGTTCATACTGCTAGACCAGTCCAGACAAACGGGCAGTACCCAAGCTACCTGCCTTCAAGGGGGGGGCAAGGCCGCCGACAGCTCAGCAACTCCAAAACGGACCTCCTGATGGGCATGAACATCCAACCTATAATGACCGACAAAGGTGGACAGCGACGACCAAGTCGCCGCCCGGCAAATATCGAGAGGAACTACATGAGACCTCCCGGCCTACAAAGTTGCTTGCGCCCGAGAGGAGTGAGCACGGAGTCCCGGTGGAGCTGGCTCTCCCAGAAGAAGGTACGCCACCTCAATGGCTTCCGTAACCCATCTAAAAATGGTAGATTCGGAGGCTGCGGATCCCCTACGAGAACCCGCGAACAAGACAAAAGAGCAACAGTCATATGGAAGGGTCCCGCGACCCCCAGATACCGAAAAAGAACCTTCTTAAGGTCCACCGCCCGCAACGGAGACCGACCACTGTCACACTGCGCCTTTGTTAAAGACGGAAAGAAAAGAGGCTGGTCAACAGTGAACGGCGTCAGCACTTTGGGCAACAAAGGAAGGGACAGTTCTCAGAGAAACGCCTTCGGAGGAAAACGAGAGATAGGGATGTCGACACGAGAGAGCCTGGAGCTCAGAAAGACGGCGTGCCGAAGTTATGGCCACCAAGAAGACTGCCTTCAGAGTCAAATCTAGAAGAGAACATGCCCTCAGAGGCTCAAAGGGAGGAGCAACGAGGGCACAGAGGACAAGCACGAGAGCTCACGCCTGCACAGGCGAACGCAGAGGAGGCCGGAAGGCCTAACTCCGCGGAGGAACCGAGACACGTCCAAATGCGAAGCTATCGATCGCCCCGCTATAGGACTCCGAAAACAAGTTGAGGCGACCACTTGTACTCGCAAGGAATCGAGCACTAATCCCTTATCCACTCCGGCCTGTAAAAAGCACAGGATATCCAGAACACCGCAACGCCAGGGTGAGAGGTTATTTCGCGAACACCAACCATCAAGAGACGCCAAAACGGAGCGTAAGTCAGCGTCGTGGTAGACCGCTGCGCCGTGAGAAGCATCACGACCACGCTAGGCAAATAGCCATAGCGAGCAAACCGGCGGCGTGGTATTGCCAGGCCATAAGCGAGTAAGGAGCCGGGTCTTCCATCTCCACCGGTCCCTGAATCAGAAGGCCGAGAAACGCCTCGAGGCGGAGCATCGACGCCCCAGACAGACGGAATAGATCCGCATACCATGGTCCGTGAGCCCAACTCGGAGCCAGCAGGAGTACAGTGTCGCGACGGTCTCGGAGCCGCTGGAGAACCATGCATATCATGGATCAGGGAGGGAAAACACACCGGAGAAGATGAATCGGTCACGGTTGAGAGCGAGCATCTATGCCGTGCGTTCCCTCGTCCCTCCAATGGCCGAAGTACAGCGAAGCCGTGGCAGTCTGTGGCGTAGCCATTAGATCCATGGTCAGTAGGCCCCACAGGTGAACATGGACCGGAACGCATCCGGCTGCAGAGCCCAGCCCCCGTGCTCCAGAGAGTGCCGGGTGAGAAAATCGGCCTACACATTGTTCACGCCTGCGATGTGCTGTGCCAACAGCATGAAGATGTTCCCCCGCCCACGGGAGGAGCAAACGCCTCTCCTGTGAGACATCCGGACATTGCATGCCGCCTAGGCGGCTTAGGTAAGCAACCGTCGTGGCGTCGGACAGGATCCGAACCGCACACCGCCGCATTAGAGGCTGAAACTGAAGAAGGGCGAAGCGCACTTTCCGCGTCTCGAGAGGATTGATAGACCCTTGGGCTGCGCGAGGTGACCAACACCCCTGTGCCGAGGCTAAGCCGCAAGGCGCTCCCCAACCGGAGAGGTCGGCGATTGGCGTCACCAAGATCCAGCGCAGAGACTCCAGAGGGACCGCCCGTAGAAGATTGTGTGCCTGAAGCCACCAGCGGAGGCTGCGGCGCACCGGCAGAAGCAAAGGCAACCAGATTCGATAACTCTCCGATACCGGCGACCAACGAGATAGAAGCGCCGTCGGCAAGCAGCGCAAGAGCGCTCTTGCCCACGGAACGAGGGCTATCGTTGCTGCCATGGACCTCAAGAGTTGAAGGTAGCCCCAAGGCCGAGGCGCCGCTTGATCCAAGCAGCGGCGGAGCTGAAGAGAGATCTTCTGAAAACGTTCCTGAGGTAGAAACACCCGTCCCCTACGAGTGTCGCACCCAGCCCCGAGAGAATCCCCAAAATAGACAGAGTAACGGCCCAGTCCTCCTTCCAACGGTGGACCGGGACGAATGGCATCTAAACGCTGGAGCCTTTAAATGAAGCAACATCCGCTGCCCATTGATGCAGGCTGAGCCATCTCCGAGCTACCGACACCGGTGCTAGGAAGCGAGCTGACAGCTGCAAGAGATCACAGAATGCCTCTGCCCGGAATGCAGCAATGGATTCGAAATGAACCAACTCGGGAACACCTGGAAGCTGCGGAATCCATCGAAGGGAGGCCTGAGCTGCCAGACCTCCGCACACCTGCAAGAAGGAAATAGCGGGCGAAGGAAAACCGGACTGTAGCAGTCTCCCACCTCTTCAGGTCTGGCTGGTCGCGGAGCGCCTCTCCGCCCTCAACCGGAAGTGTGGTATGCCTGATGACCCTGGTCAGAATGCATCAACCGTCGGGTATTGCAGCCAATGGTCCAAGTGAAAGGGAGAACAAGGGTATAACCGACCAATACCGCGTGCCGTACGAATGCACTGGAAAACGGGATGCGGCTGCAACCGGATTTGAGAATCCGGAGGAGCAGGCGTGTCGGCTAGGGGGAGCGACTCCATCACCTGTGTGATTAGAGCCGGCAACTCCTCTTACCGAAAAAGGCGGAGAGAACCGTCAGCGAAGAAAACAGACGGAGAATATTCCCCATCTCCGTACTCCAACGAGTCAGGGCTGACCTCCGAAGATTTAAAGTCTTCCTGAATATCCATAGTACCCCGCAAGGCACATGCTACGCCCCAAGGAGGACGTACTGCTCTAAGGTCTGAGGACTTATGGGACCACTTGCGAGACCACGCCATATGCTCGCCTGCTACTGGGCAGGTGTAGGAGATAACCCAAAAGACTCCAAAAGTCACAGGCGTCATGCCAGATGGAAGAGTGTGAGGAAGGCACTGTCAGTCAAGGCTGCTGTGGTCTCCAGCGGCTGTGGAAGCGACATGGGAGCTGACTGAATCTTCTCCTGCAGGAAGATCCTGCAGCAGGGGCTCTGAGGAGGGGGGAGATAAGGTGCTGATGAACCCAGCTAGCAACGCAGTGGGAATGGGGAAAGTTTCCGGGATGCAGCGTGCAGGTGGAACACAAGCAATCTATTAATGTCCCCTTCGGCTGATTACATATCACATATAATACAGCCAGAGAAAGAAGCATTGTAGAGACTTAAACCACCTTTCCTCTTCTTGTGTGGTTTTTTTTTTTTTTTTTTTTGCATTTAAAACAAAAAGCAAGGTAGGCTCAGGGAAACCCAAGACTCTTCAAGAAAAGGATTTTGAAACTCCACGTGCCTCCACAGCATGATTAAGTGTGTGGAAACTGCTGTTTAGAGCGGTTTCCTCCAAAAAGAAACACTGAAGAGAAAAACAAAACGGCCGCTGGCACCGAAAAACTGTCAGGTATTCACTGAGCTGAGAAGGGAACGGTCAGTCATTCACTGTGCTGGCATAGAGAAACTTTCAAAGTCAGGGTAAGGCAATTACAGTGACTGAAAGTAGGGAAATTAGAGTGTGATCCCTCCGCAGCCATTCAGACCTCCATGGTAGGGGCTGAAAGATGTTTCTGGGGAGGGATGTAGAAGCTCAAATCCAGCCGTAGGAAGATTACAGTGAGCATGCTTAATTAGGCTGTGCCCAAAACAGTCAGGATCCAAAACACTGACTTAAAATTCCAATCAAATGGTATATTGAATAAGACAGGTACAATATTCAGTAGGACGTACAAAGTAACCCGGCTGCAGTTTGTGGACTAAAAATTTAAAGTAGGAACTTCAAAACTCAGAAGCAGCCGGTCCGGATGCAGTTGAAATCATCCCAGAGCAGCTGAGGCAAGTAAGAAAAAAAAAACAAAAAGAGGGTACTCACAGTTTTCTTTCAGAAAATGATACCTGAACTTCCTGGAGGTATCCAAACTCTCGTGGTAAAGACTCAGCGCAGCGTAAAGCCAATGGAGAGCTCCACTGAAGCCAAGCTCAGGAGTTCCCAAGTTCATCTGGGGAAGCAAGATGCTGGGGGAAGAGCAGAGCTGATTCATGAGGTCCCTGTGTTTCTTCTGACAGCCTATGCAGCGTAAACTGGAATAAGGCACAGTGAGAACTAAAAACAAATAACTGCGTCCCGCAGGAACAGGCATTTAACAATATTCCCCATAATAGGTAATGCCTCAGCCAGCCTTCTTTGTTGGGCACAGTGGGGGATGGAGCCCATGAACCCTGCACCATTCGTCAGTGACTTAGCATTGTACTGTAGCTCTGAATTGCATCCTGTTCTCTATCCATGCCTTCCGTACTTTTTATTCATTATGCTAATACATAGGCAGAGAAAAGGGAACCCCTTCACAACTCACAGCTAGCAAGTGTTGTGGAAAAAAAAAAACTTAAACAACAATATAGCTGTTAGAAGCCAGCAGAGAAGTAATCTGGCTTCCCGCCAAAAACCGAGGCTCATTAGCTATTCAAAATGGCCGCCGGCAAAAATAAAACACAAAAAGAGTGAATTAAAACCCCCAAAAGCTAAGGAATTAACTTAAAAAGTCAAAGGAGAAGGTGGGAGGGTTGCAGGCATGAGAGAAATGCCTAAAATCGCTGAAAAATCAAGAAAAATAAATCGAGTTACCACAGAGTTGCAGACAGCAGTGGGAGAAAGACAGTTTCTGTACTTACAGTACCGAAAGTGCAGAGAAGCCACGGACCGCTGCTCAAACCACTGCAGCTGCCTCACCACTAAAATCAGCCCCAGGGACTGGATTCTAGGAGGCTTATCATCCAGCTAAATAGCCCTCATGACTAGTGCTGGGGAGTCTGCACATCAGCGATCTCTACTGTGACAGAGGACACAGGAGCTTCAGCTGGAATCATCCTGATGCTCAGATAAGTACACTGGCAACTCAGGGCATAATCTCTCCAAGAGAAATCACAAAGAAATAAAGCATTTTAAATTTTGTTTGAAGGAGCACCAAAGAGGCATCCAGATCTGCTGGAGACAGAGAAAACTGAGGGAGACCCCTAGGGGTAGGATTATATCACCAGGCTCCAGCCTATCAGAGCTCTGGTAGAATTCTCTGTCTCCAAGATCTGCTGGCAGGGGTGCATAACCCGTTTGTCTGGACTGGTCTAGCAGTATGAACTGGAAAGTGGTATTGTCAGACTCAAGGGTGCAGGGGAGGAATATGTAGAAGCTGATAAGGATAAAGCGGAATTGCTTAACAAATATTTTTGTTCTGTGTTCAAAGATGAAGAACCAGGAGCAGGACCTCAGAAAACACCCACAAATAGGAACAGAAGCGAGGGACATCTTGAACAATTTTCAGAAGACTGCGTTCGTGAGAAACTAGCTCAACTTAAAGTAGACAAAGCGATGGGACCGGATGGGATACACCCTAGAATACTGAGGGAACTTGGGGACGTTCTAGCAGCTCCACTGACTGACCTTTTCAATGCCTCGTTGGAGTCGGGAGTGGTGCCAAAGGACTGGAGAGAGGCTCATGTGGTGCCTTTACACAAAAGCAGAAGTAAGGATGTGGTTGAAAACTACAGGCCGGTTAGTTTAACTTCGGTGGTGAGTAAATTATTGGAAACGCTGCTGAAAGAGAAAATAGTGAGGTTTCTGGAGTCTAGCAGATTACAGGGGAGTGAGTTTGGACTGGGGAGTAAGGGGAGCTGGCAGTGAAGACTGTGTCCTGCGACCATCGGGCTGACCCCGTGGAGGTGACGCTGCTGCTTGCTATCGGGCAGGCACGCCCGGGACAGTCTTTTCCCCTGAGGGGCCTTCAGGGACCTTTAAATTGCCCGCTGGAATATCGTACCCTTGGAGTGAGTTTGGACTGTGGAGTGAGGGGAGCTGGCAGTGGAGACTGTGTCCTGCGACCATCGGGCTGACCCCGTGGAGGTGACGCTGCTGCTTGCTATCGGGCAGGCACGCCCGGGACAGTCTTTTCCCCTGAGGGGCCTTCAGGGACTATTATATTTGGTATTGTTTGTGACCGCGGAGCGGGTCCGCAGAGCGTGTCTGAAGGGGCGTGTCTGAAGGGGCAGGTCTGCCCCTTAGATGCCTCTTCGACGCCATTTTGACGCCTTCCGGTTTGGTATGTGTTCTGTCCAGTAGCGAGTCGGTAGATCTGCTTGCTGCGGTGTTCCTCTTCGAGATAAGTTATTGGTATTTTGTCTTCCTGTATCTCATGGGTAAGAGGAAAGCTAAGGCTGCCAATAAGAGTTCTGGGGCCGACTCTGGAGGGTCCAAACCAGTCGGTCCCATGGATAAACACCTAGTTACTCTTTCTACCCCTCTGGCTCAGTCCTCTCCCGACAGGGTTTCTTTGAGCCCCGACGGGAGATCTCCCCCTCCTTGCCCTGGGTCAGCTTTATCTGTCTATCCTAAAGTCTTTGCTTCTGTAGATCGAGATTTGAAACGAGGGATGTGTTTACCTTCGCCAGTCCAATGTTTAACCCCGGAGGTTCGTTCAGAGCTTCCAGAGTTAACACCCGAAGCAGAGGTGACCTTAAAAGACCTGTGGGGTGCCCTAAAATGTATTGATTTAAAAGTGTCTTTAAAACTTAATTCCCTTTGTGCTTTCACCCAAGATGCGGTAGTGGCTCTACAACATCTGGATGAGAGAGTATCAACTGTTGATTTAGCCCTTTCTAAGATAGAGTCTCAGGTGGTTCCTCTTCATGCGGCTAGTGTAGCCACTATCAAAGATTCTTTGTTCTTACACTCGAAAGTGGAATCGCTTGAAAATTCACTGAGGATGTGTAACCTTAGGTTTTTAAATTTTCCTCAGTCTCCATTGCTTTCTGCTAAGATTCTTTTAGATGAATATCTTAAAGATATATTGGCTATATCTGATGTTGTGGATGTTACTCAGATTTATTATATCCCTCATCTCTGAAAAGGGTCAGCTTAGCGGAAGGTGAAATGGATGAGATAACCCCCTCTATTTCTAATTTAACTGCCTTTATTGAAGATTCTCAGGAGAATATTTCCTTACGGTCTACCCTGTTGGTCACCTTTTTCTCTGTGGTGACCAAACAGCGTATACTTAAAGCATACTTTCGAGTGAAAGCTGTGAATTTTTGTGGGCAGGTTGTCAATATTTTCCCAGATGTATCGCGTGCCACCCAACTGCGCCGTAGGCAGTTTCTAGCTTTGAAGCCTCGTGTGATTGCGTTGGGTGGCACGTTCTTCTTAAGGTTCCCCTGTATGTGCGTCGTCAACTATGGCGGGGCTTCCTTTATTTTTGTTGAAGTAATGCATTTAGAAAAGTTTTTGACGGATAGACAGGGTTCGGTAGGGGATAACGCAGTAGTATCATAATTCTCTCCTTCATTGAGTGGGCCATAAATTGACCCTGGTTTCTATGGAAAATAAACTTTCTTATTATGTATCTGAATTTGCTCTCATGACGTGGACTATATCATTTCTGTTTAATTGCTTGATGTATATTGCCTGTTGCTTGTTTTCTGATTTTATTGTATTTCGATCTTTATATTTGGTGGAAAATAATAAATATATTTTCACTAAGAGGAAAAAAAAAAGATTACAGGATCCGAGGCAGCATGGATTCACCAGAGGCAGGTCTTGTCAGACAAATCTGATTGATTTCTTTGACTGGGCGACCAGGGAGTTGGACCTAGGGAGAGTCCTAGATGTGGTGTATTTAGATTTCAGTAAAGCCTTGGACACTGTTCCTCACAGGTGATTTATAAACAAACTGAGCACCCTAGGGATGGACCCTAAAGTTACTGCTTGGGTTAGAAATTGGTTGGGTGGGAGGCGACAAAGAGTACAGGTAAATGGAGCTCACTCTGAGAAGAGGGATGTTACCAGTGGTGTGCCCCAGGGATCTGTCCTTGGTCCGATTCTTTTTAATATCTTTGTTAGTGATATAGCAGAAGGGCTGTTGGATAAGGTTTGCCTCTTTGCGGACGATACCAAAATCTGCAATAGAGTAGACACCCAGGAAGGTGTAGATAACATGAGGAGACATCTAGCTAAGCTTGAAGAATGGTCTAGAATTTGGCAGCTGGGATTTAATGTTAAAAAATGTAAGGTCATGGATTTGGGCTGCAGCAATCCAAAGGAGCAATATAGTATAGGGGGTGAAGTACTTTTGTCCACTAAAGAAGAGCGGGACCTAGGCGTGGTTGTGTCTGATGATATTAAAGTAGCTAAACAGGTAGAAAAGGCGACGGCAAAAGCTAAAAGGATGCTTGGGTGCATACGGAGAGGAATGGCTAGCAGAAAAAAGGAGGTGATAATGCCTCTGTAGAAGTCTTTGGTGCAACCTCATTTGGAGTATAGTGTGCAATTCTGGAGACCGCACCTTCAAAAGGATGTGAACAGGATGGAGTCGGTGCAGAGGGTGGCTACTAAAATGATTAGTGGGCTTCATTATAAAGCATATGAGGACAGACTGAAGGATCTTAATATGTACACCTTAGACGAAAGGCGGGACAGAGGTGATATGATTGAGATGTTTAAATATCTCCGTGGCATAAATGTTCAGGGAGAGAACCTCTTTCAAATGAAGGCAAGTTCTGCTACGAGGGGACATGAGATGAGGGTGAAGGGAGATAGATTCAGGAGTGATATGCAGAAATATTTATTTACGGAAAGAGTAGTGGATCCGTGGAATAGTCTCCCAGTGGAGGTGGTAGAGATGAGGACAGTAACTGAATTCAAAAAAGCATGGGACAAACACAGAGGATCTCTAAAGGTAAAAAGGGGACTGTTGTAGTTGTTGATATGGAAGGACAGACTAGATAGGCCATGTGGTCTTTTTCTATCATCATATTTCTATGTTTCTATCTTTCACAGTCGCCTTATCTACCTGTTCAGCTACTTTAAGATCAACAGACACAATCACTCCTAGGTCCTGCTCTTCTTCTGTGGACATATGTTTTCATCCCTTTACTATATCGCTCCCTTAGATTGCTTCAGCCCAAATGCATGACCTTGGATATTTTAACATTAAATCTCAGCTACCAAATTCTAGACAATCCTTCAAGCTTAGCTACATCCCTCCTCATCCGCAAACCTTACCAGATAACCCTAATGCAATATCACTAACAAAAATCTTGAAAGGAATCGGTCCAAGGACAGATCCCTGGGGCACATCACTGGTAACCCTCCTTCTCCTGTACCCTTTGTCGCCTCCCACTCAACCAATTTCTAACCCAAACAGTAACTTTAGGGTCCATCCATAGGGTACTCAGCTTGTTTATAAGTTGCCTGTGCAAAACAGTGTCAAAGGCTTTACTAAAATCTAAATACCCCACATCTAAGGCTCTCCCTCAGTCCAACCCCCTGGTCACCCAGGCAAAGAAATCAATCAGATTTGTCTGACAAGACCTGCCTCTGGTAAATCCATGCTGCCTCGGATCTGGTAATCTGTTGTACTCCAGAAACCTCACTATTTTCTCTTTCAGCAGTGCTTCCAATAATTTACTCCCCACTGAGGTTAAACTAACTGGCCTATAGTTTTCAACCACATCCTTACTTCCTCTTGTGTGTAAAAGACCACATGTGCCTCTCTCCAGTCCTCTGGCACCACTCCCGACTCCAAAGAGACATTAAAAAGGTCAGTCAGTGGAGCTGTTAGAATGTCCCTCAGTATTTTTAGGTGTGTCCCATGCGGTCCCATTTTTTTTTCTACTTTAAGTTTAGTTAGATCATCACAAACACAATCTTCTGAAAATTGTTTAAGATGCCCCTCACTTCCGTTCCTGTTTGTGGGTGTTTTCCAAGGTCCTGCTCCTGGTTCTTTATCTGTGAACACAGAACAGAAATATTTGTTAAGCAATTCTGATTTATCCTCATCAGCTTCTACATATTCCTCCCTTTCACCACAATCTGACAATACCATTTCTGCCCTTCCTCTTTTCACCAACATACCCCCCCACCCCTCCACCCCCCCCCCCCCACACAATTCTACTGCACTGGCTATTTCCTCCTTTTTTATAAGCTTTGCTTTCCTGACTACTTTGCTAGCTTCTCTGTGTTTTTCCAAATATAGATGCCCGTCTTCCTCTCTCTGTAATCTCATGTATTTCATAAGAACATAAGATATGCCATACTGGGTCAGACCAAGGTCCATCAAGCCCAGTATTCTATTTCCAACAGTGGCCAATCTAGGTCATATGTACCTAGCAGTTTCCCCAAGAGACAAGTTCCACAATGCTTGTACTGGGTCAAGCATTGATATCTTCAGTCACTTCTTAATAATGGTTTATGGACCTTTCCTCCAGGAACTTGTCCAAATCTTTTTTAAAACCCAGCTTCACTACCAGCCTTTACTACATCCTCCGGTAACAAATTCCAGAGTTTGATTACACGTTGAGTGAAAAAATATTTTCTTTTATTAGTCTTAAATAGTTTACCCTGTAGCTTCATTGCATGTCCCCTAGTCTTTCTATATTCTGATAAGGTAAACAATCGATCTACGTTTACCCGTTCCACTCCGTTCATTAATTTATAGACTTCTATCATATCTCCCCTCAGCCGTCTCTTTTCCAGGTTAAAGAGCCCTAACCTTTTTAGCCTTTCTTCATAGGAGTATCCTTCCATCCCCTTTACCATTTTGGTGGCTCTTCTCTGTACCTTTTCTAAAATCGCTATATCCTTTTTAAGATACGGTGACCAGAATTGCACACAATATTCAAGGTGCGGTCTCACCATGGAACGATATAGAGGCATTATAATATCTTTTGTTTTATTTTCCATTCCTTTCCTTATCATACCTAGCATTCTATTTGCTCTCTTGGCCGCCGCTGCACACTGAGCCAAGGGTTTTAACATGGTATCCACAATGACACCTAAATCTTTTTCCTGGGTGGTGGTTCCTAATGTGGAACCTTGCATCGTGTAACCATAGTTTGGGTTGTTCTTCCCTAGGTGCATAACCTTGCACTTGTCCACATTAAATTTCATCTGCCATTTTGATGCCCAGTCTTCCAATTTATCAAGATCCTCTTGCAATTTTTCACAATCCTCTTGTGTTTTAACAACTTTAAATAGTTTTGTGTCATCTGCAAATTTGATAACCTCACTCGTTATTCCACTTTCCAGGTCATTTATGTATATGTCAAAAAGCAGCGGACCCAGCACAGATCCCTGGGGTACACCACTATTCACCTTTCTCCATTGGGAAAATTGGCCATTTAGCCCTACCCTCTGCTTTCTATCTTTTAACCAGTTCCTGATCCACAATAGTACACTGCCTCCTATCCCATGACTCTTTAGTTTTGCCAAAAGTCTCTGATGAGGGACCTTGTCAAAGGCTTTCTGAAAGTCCAGATACACAATATCAACCGACTCACCTTTGTCCACCTGTTTATTCACTCCTTCAAAAAAACATAACAGATTAGTAAGACAAGATCTTCCTTGTCTAAAGCCATGTTGGCTGTCTCCCATTAGGTTGTGACTATCTACATGCTGAGTAATTTTATTCTTTATGATGGTTTCTACCATTTTTCCCGGTACCGACGGCCTCCCTCTTTTTCTACACCTTTTCAGCTACTTCTTGCTAAAACCATAGCGGCCTCCTTTTCCTTTTACCTTTATTTACCATTTTAACAAAAAGGTTGGCTACCCTTAAAATATCCCCTTTCAGTTTTGCCCACTGTTTTTCTACATCCCCAGCTGTTCCCATCCCGCTAACGACTCCCTGAGGTATTGGCCCATCTTGGCAAAGTTAGTTTTCCTAAAGTCTAAGAATCTTGCTTTTGAATGGATTATATCAGCCCTAATCCTAATACTGAACCACACTTCTGGTGATCACTGGATGCAAAATAGTCTCCCACTGTAACATCAGAAACACTTTCACCATTGGTAAGCACCAAGTCCAGTATGGCCCCTTCACGTGTGGGTTCTGTTACTAGTTGCCTGAATAGTTCTCCCTGTAGAGAATCCAAGATCTCCTTACTTCTAGATGATACTGCAGCAGGGATGTGCCAATCAATATCTGGCATACTGAAATCCCCTATCAATAGCACCACTTCTTTCCTGGCAATGATGCATGTGTCTTCTATTAACTCTGTCCACCTCTTCTCCCTGTGAGGGAGGTCTGTATATCACGCCAATGAAAATAGATTTCCTTTTCCCTTGTTCTAGTTTAACCCACAGTACCTCCTCTCTCCCTTTTCAGCCCTCTATTGCCATAAGTTTCATATTATTTTTTACTTATAGTGCTACTCCCCCTCTTCTTCCTATCCTGTCCTTTCTGACTAAAGTATAGCCTGGTACAGTTACATCCCAGTCATGGTTGTTCGTGAATCATGTCTCCACGCCACTCAATCCAAGTCAGCCTCTCCCATTAAAGCCTCGACATCTGGGATCTTATTTCTCATGCTACGTGCATTTATACACATTGCTTTCCATAAAGGTATCTAATGTTTCACTTACCTGGAGGCTTTCTTCAATCATCCCCAACAAATCTAGTTTAAAACCCTCTTCAGTAGGTTAGCGGTCTGCTACTAAAGACACATCGACCCTTCTTGGACAGATGGACCCCATCTCTGCTCTGCAACCCTTGGAACGGCATCCCATGGTCCAGGAAACCAAAACGCTCTCGATGACACCATCCACACATTTATGTCCAGGATACGAGTTTCTCTGCCTTGGCCTTTACCCTCAACAGGGAGGACTGAAGAGAATACCACCTGCACATCTATCTGCTTCATCCTCTGTCCAAGAGCCATGAAGTCACTTTTGATATGCTCAAAAGGATACCTGGCAGTATCAGTTGTGCCGATATGGATGAGCAACATCGGGTAATAGTCAGTGGACTTGATGAGACTCAGCAAATTCTCCGTAACATCTCAGATTTTGGCACTTGGCAGACAGCATACCTCTCTGGACATCAAGTATGGTCGGCAGATGGACACCTCAGTACCCCTCAGAAGAAAACCACCAACCACCACTACCCTTCGCTTCCTTGTGGTCACTGATTCTGCAACTTTGGGGTACTTGAGCTCTGGTTCTTCCCTTTCCAGGGATGCTTTCACCTCCTCCGCTTCCAGGGCTGCATAATGGTTCTTCAGTTCAAGGGCTAGAGGGTTTGGATTGGTGATTCTGCAGACCCTGGTGACTTGTGTCCAACCTTCGTCATTATGTAGGCTCCCATCATCTCCTCTGCTAGAGAGCTTGGATGTTTCAAGAAGCATCTCAATGTACTTCTCACTGTCTTGAATGCTCCTCAGCCTCGCCACCTCCTCTGAGTTCCTCCACTTGTTTCCTGAGAGATTTAGCATGCAGGCATCCTGCACATAGAACCCGTCCTTCAACTGGCATTGGGATCTCTGTCTGGACAGAGGCAGAAGCTGTAATGGGGGCAACAGCTTTGGCAATATGGTTTTCCCAGCCATTGTTCAGTTGATGGAGCTTAGGTACCTGTTGAAGCAAAAGAGAGAGATCTACCAAAGTACCAGCCCGTTTCCCAGCTGTCCTTTCAAAGAAAAAAAGCAGTTAACCAGTTGTATGTTGTATTAGTTGGATTACTCCCGGGTACTTTGTAATAGTACCCACAGTCTGTGAGTTTTGTTGTTCTTTTGACAATAAACAAGATCTGAACTAAAAATGCAATCTTGGAAGCCCAGATCCATGTATCCCACGCATTAAGAAAGGTGGAGAGGTCACGTGATGTGCTGAGAGCAAGCAGGAGTGCGTGACTTGCTCTGCAGGGCCCTCTCTCCTTCATAATAAGGCTATTTTGGAACAATTGCAGACCCACCCCCCACACTGGACAAGGACAAGTGTGTTGGAAACGCTCCTACGACCAATCTGCTGAGTTTGAAGTATTTCGGGCTGTCCTAGCATGAAATCAGTCTGTAAAGACAGAGAGTGGGTGCTCGCAGCTGCAGCTAAGATGGACGACGATCCGCTGTCTTCTCCATTCCCACAATGGAATCTCCCAATTAAAGAGGTTACTGCGGTGGTAGTCTGAGCCCTCACTGCATGTTTGGAATTAGTGACCGGTAAGTTAGATCTGATCACTAAGACCCTCAAAGGGCTGGGAGGCCAACTCTTCTGACTCTTTGGACTTGGGAAACCTGTCTGAACTGTTGGAGCGATCGACCAAGGTGGTTGAGGCTAGATCTATACTTTTAGTTTCCTTTGGGTTCTTCAGGATAAGGAAGCATTACTACAGTTGTTTCTTAAGAAAGTTGAAGTTTCCTTTATGGGAAAGAATCCAGATCTTCCCAGATGCGTCCATATGGACACAGGTTCAGAGTAAGAAGTTTTTGGAGCTTCATGCCGAGGCTTTTGCCTTGGGCATTAAGATTTCCTTATAAATGTATACTATATTACCAAAATAAAACATATCATTTCTTTGAGCCCTCTGAACTACATTTCTTTCTGGATACTCAGACTGTAGGGATAATCCCGGGTGTATTTGGGGCTATTTAAAGTATGCTTGCCAGTAATTCCAACTTAAGTATTATGTATCCTTTTTTTTTCCCGTATTCCCATAGTGGTGTGTATCTTGGCTCTCTCCAGTTGTGGACTAATTGTACATTCTGTTAATGATTAATGATCCTTGTTTGGATTAATTTTGTTTTCTTGTTTTGTTTGGTTTTTATTACTACTTTGTATTTAATGTGAATAATGTAATGTTAGTTTCCTGTCCCAAGGTTTCTCTTGGTATACTGTAAAATTTAATAAATATAAAATTTTAAAAAATAAAAACCTTTCAGGGTAGCTCAGAGTTGGACTTAGAGCCCACCTCCGTGCCATGGAACTGCTGTGGAGGAATTTTCCCTACTGTGAGCTCAGAGAGGCATGTCCCTGATCTCATTCGGCGATGGATGAGAGGTGACTATGTTCAAGAGACCAGCAATGCTGCCCTACCCCAAGTTATAACCCAGTGATGCCGTTAACTGTTAGCAAAAGGGACTGATAGTTATGGAAGACTTGAAAATGAACAATACAATTGGGCTGGAACATTTTTGATGTTATTGGTTAACTAAATTAAGGTTTGATGTTTGTTTCACAGTAGGGGTTATTGGGGTGATGAATGGGGAATGGGTGGTTAAGGAGGGATGGATGCATGATGAAGATGGGGGCCAAGAATTGTAAGTGGGATAAAAAGGGGATGTGTGTGAGTGCAGCGAGAAATGTGGAGTTGAACTGGGCGAGGGGGGGCCCTTGACATGTCAACTGTGACTTATTTAGATGGGAGGGAAAGCAACCAATTGTGTTGGTGGGGAAGGGGGAGGACTGCTGAATCTACTTCTTGGAATTGGAACGTACATGGGATCTTAGGCTGGAAAGGTCCCATGGTCTTTTTGGGACAATTATGTGGTTCACTGAGAGCAAGCTGGTTAGACACAGGCTGAGGATCATTTCATGGAATGGGTGTGGGATGGGAACACCCATTAAACGGTATAAGATACTCCATGCACTTGCATGGCAACACTGTGACATAGCATTCATTCAGAAGACCCATAAGATGTGGCAGAACACACAAAGCTTTGCAGGGATTGGGTGGGGCAGGTATTTGGGACCCCCACGGTGAGCTGTAAAGTGGGAGTAGTAATCCTGATTCACAAATAGGTCTCTTTCAAATGTAACTCATCTTGGTCAGATGGGGAAGAGAGGGTCATTTGCCTCTATGGGGAACTCCAGGATGCACCTGTGATCCTGTGTTGTGTTTATGGTCCGAATGTTCCTGGGGCCCCATTCTACACTCATGCAGCACAACTCAAGCAGCTGCCTGAGGGACGGGTGATACTGGGAGGGGGACTTAAACAACATGCTAGAGCTTCTCGGGGCAGACACCAAGCACAGAGGAGTGGATCGAAAATACTACAATGCTTCAAAACCCGCTTGGACCTCGTAGACCCTTAGCAACTCCTCCAACTGGACGAGAGGGATTATACACATTTTTCAGGAGCACACAGGGCCAGAGCCCGCAAAGACTATCTGCTCATTTCAGCAGCGCTATTTGCCAGGGTGGAGGGAGCTGCCATTGGTCCCAGGAGCTCTTTGACCACTCAATGATTTGGGATGAGTTAATCTGAGGAAATCGAGACAGGCCATGAGGGGTTTGGCATTTCCTGCTCGAGTTATACAGACACTCACAATTTCACCCCTACTTGATAGAGAAATGGCAGAAATTTGATCAACACCACACAGCATCAGAAGGAGACCAAGAATTAATGGGGGGGGCCACTAAAGAGTAGTGGATCCATGGAATAGTCTCCCAGTGGAGGTGGTAGAGATGAGGACAGTAACTGAATTCAAAAAAGCATGGGACCAACACAGAGGATCTCTAAAGGTAAAAAGTGGACACTTTAGTTGTTGATATGAAAGGACAGACTAGATAGGCCATGTGGTCTTTTTCTGTCATCATGTTTCTATGTAAAGCTGTTCTGCAGCTATCTCATGCATATTCATTGTAGATATCCTAAAAACCTGACTGGTCTGGATGTCCCAGAGGATTGGGTTGAGAACCACTGGGCTAGAGAAAAGTTGTGGCTGACTGGTGATGTTGTATATGTACAGGACGGGAAGACGACAAAATAAAACGTCAGGAAAACCAAACAATCTTAAATGAGGTGGTTCTTCAACGCACAAAAAAAAAAAAAAAATTATGCAGTATTATAAACATCAGCTCTATCAACCAGTTTGGTGACAAGATTGGGAAGCTCCTTGCCTGGTGCATTCGGGGTGAACAGGGAACACGTAGGGTTGTGGTGCTAAGAGATTCACATGGGACTCTGCATAAAACAAAGAGATATGGGGGAGCTCTTCCAGACCTATTACTAATAATTGTACATCGGTGAGGCGGCTTCCCCAGGGAGGGTATGCCAAGATTTGGATCAAGTGGGGATTCCCCAGCTCACCGCGTATTAGGCAGCACAACGTGAGGCGCCCATCACCGCTGAAGAGGTGCAGGGAGGCATTAAAAAAAGCACACTGATGTAAGATCCTAGGCCCAGATGGGTTTTGTGCCGAATTCTATAAACGTTTGCTACCTCAAGTGGTGGTGTCCCTCGTTGACCTATTTCAAGGCTACTTGGAGAGAGGAGTATGCCTGGAAGAAGCAAACAGAGCATATATCACTCTCTTGCTCAAGCCAGGGAAGGATCCTGAAAAAGCAGAGTCTTAAAGGCCAATTTCCTTAATAAATTATGATCTTAAAATTTTTGCTAAGATTCTAGCAGATCGGCTGGCTAAGTTCCTCCCCGACCTTACATACCCATGTCAGGTCGGGTTTATTCGGGGCTGGTAACTGATAGAAATGTAAGGAAAATCACTGGCTCGATATAGTAGGTTCACTATTGCCGCCTGCCATTCTTATTGATCAGTTTCAATATGGTAAAAGCATTTGATCGTGTGGAATGGAAATTATTCATTTCAGATGTTACCTGAATATGGTTGGGGGACTCATTTTTAAAGGAAGCTTGATCTCTGTATTCCATTCTGACCACTTCAATACTGATCAACGATTCGGTTGCTGATCCTGTTCAGTTGAGGCGTGGTACAAAACAAGGCTGCCCCCTATCCCTCTTATTATTTTCTTAGATCCATTACTGAAGCGGATATCAGGTCGCTGAAAATTGCAGGCATCCAGATTGGTTGCAACGAATTCAAGTTCTCTGCTTTCACAGATAACCTACTAATGGGGAGACTATATCCAGCATTTAACTCCCTGAGCCTGAAATGAAGTGCTGACTCTAGGTTTGAAGGGCAGATATGCTCATAGATGTCCGAGAGGGTGCAGTGTCAAGGGATGCCTTGGTATAGAAGCCTGGTCCTGCCAGGGTAAGGGGAGGAGGGAGATAAGCGAGAGGCTTGGTTTGCACACTTTCTGTATATGAGAGAGGGAGGGGAAGGTAGGGGGAATACGAGGATGGGGTTGAGGGTCTTGTTTGGGAATTGTAATCTTATTATTGCTCTGGATTTCAAAGATTTACAATGTTTGTATAGTGGGGTTAAATTATAACTAGACGTACTATATATACACAAACACACACGTACTATATATACACACACAGCTATGCATCGCTTAACATCCATGATACGTTCTGCGAAATACAATGTTATATGAATCTGACGTTGTGCGAACACCATACTACGTACTGTGATGAGGAGAGTATGGCTGAGCCCATGGAATTGGGAGAAAATCAGACATTTACCTTTAAAGAAAGAGACAAGCAAGGAATCAGTAGCTCTCAAAGTGCAGGCAAGGAAAAAAAAAAACACACAGCTACTGAGGACAGGACACACCTAAGCTCTGCTAATCTAAGGGCAGGCTTGGAAACTAATGAGACACACCTGGGGGAAGGGCAGTGCACGGTAGTCCAGAGACACTCTTATAAACCCAGGAAAACAGAAGGAAGAGAGACTCAGACTCAGTCTGAGAAGGGCAGCACCAAGGGAAGAGAGACCCAGTCTGAGAGAAGGCAGCACCGAAGCGACACCCTGGAAAGGGAGAGATAGGGAAGCAGCACGCTGGAGAATTCAGTGGTGAGAGAAGCACCAGAGAAAGGCCCAAAGAGTTCACTGTGGAGGAGAACGGTGAAGACTTCCGGGGGATTCTCAGAGGTGAAAGCCCTAGTCAGAAAGAAAGCCAGGATTTGCAAGGAAACTGCAATTGGTTTTAAAACTAGGAGAGCTGTGTCAGAGAGAAGTGATGACAAGGGTCAGGCTGCAGGGACAACTGTTCCTGAACCAGCTAAAGAGCTGCAACTTCCAAAAAGGTGCATGAATAAAAGTGTAGCCAAAAGTGCTGTGAGCCAGTTAGAGGCATTGTGTCGTTTGATGCAAGAGAAGAATCTCCACGTTCCTCGTGGAAACCCTTTGTATAGGGAAAAGCCTCAGTGGAGAAAGGTTCTGGAACTTTTAGAGAATATTAAGCCTGAAATTTCTCATGCTGGTTTAAAGCCAGATTTACCAGACACGGGTCCTGAGGAAATGCAGATAGACTATTATGAATCTGATGAAAGCTCTGAAGATTCAGTAATGGATTGTTCTTTATGCCAGAAGGCAGAATAAAAGTTCTTGGATAAGAGAGAAAGGTTTATAACCTGAATGTCCTAAAAGGCAGTGTGAAAACAGGGAGAATCGTGTTTAGCCAGGAATGCTAAGAACCCTGTTTGCTGAAGAGAGGATATTTCTTTTGGGTTTGAAGAAAGGAGAAAACCATGTTTGATTGTTGAATCCTTTGAAAACAGCGGCCTATGTTAAAAGGCTACTAAAAAGCAGCTAGATTGTTTTGTTTGGTATAAATCCCTATGGATTATTGTTTGAAGAGAGAATCCTGTTTGTTTGCGTTGAGATCTAATGCTCTTTTGGAAAAGAAATAAAATTCCTGTGTTTGCCTTGTAAACCCTCGGTCTCCACACTACTTGTTTTCTGAACACAACTACAAATCCCAGCAGCCCCGGCTCTGGGTGAGGAAAAACTCCTTAAAGGACTAACAAGCGCAGCCCTAAACCCATAGGCTGTTGCCTGGGCAAGGGGTCTCCACAGTACATGTTTTAAACCTTTATGTAAACTACTTATCACACACAATTTAAGTAAGAGGTGCAGGATCATACACATTACTGTCCTCAACTTCCTCATAGTGTCCCCCAGGAAGACTCTCAGGTCGAATATTTTCCAATGATGAACTGTCACTAACAATGACAGGACCTGGAAGACCTGGTTGAGGCTCTTCTTGGGGAGGTATTGACTTCTAAAGGAATATGTCTAGTGTTTGCCTAGTTTGTTTTTTCTTCTCTTAATATATTTCCTTATAGGCTGCAAACACTGCATGAGCATTCCTCTCTATCAGTGAAAACCGTTCACTGTTTGGGTCCATCTCTTCAGCATGCTATTAAGGTCTACAAACCATTTTGCTAACCCCTTAACAGTGAACCCCTTCTGCTCCTGTTATTCTGCTGCTTCTGCAGTTTCCTTTTCCCTTGCTGCTTCATCAGCTATTCTTTCTTGTTCCAGCAACTCTTAATTGGTCAGTTCCTCAGGTACCACCTCTAGGAGTTCTTCAATGTCATTGTCTATGTCAAGATTCATGCTGTTTGCCAAGTCAGCAACATTTCTATTAATCATTGAAACTTCCTCATCCTTTTCAAAAACTTTATAATCGGGCACATACCATTTCAGTATATTTTTCCATATTCCATTCATGCATGGTTGGGTCATATCATCCCATGCCCAGTCAAGGTTCTTTATGCAGTGGTATATGTTGTACTCCTTCAAAAACTGCATTAGCGTCTTGCCAGTGTCACTGATAGCATCAATAGCCTGTGCAAAGGTCATCGTCAGGAATTAGGCCTTGAAAGCTGCAATAACCCCCTGGTCCATTGGCTGGATTAATGAGGTGGTGTTTGGCGGGAGGAACACAACTTTGATATTGCTATGGAGGTCACCAATAAAAGGGGGATGTCCTGGAGCACTGTTGAAAATCAATAAAGTCTTGACAGATACACCTTGTTCCAAGCAATACTTCTCCCTGGCATAGCAATTGAGGGCATCCTGGAAAAGCACTTGTGTCATCCAGGAATTCCTATCTGATCTGTAATAAATAGGTACGGTATTTTTATTAAAGTTATTGAAAGTCCTGGGATTTTCACTATGCCAAATAGCAAAAGGCTTTAATTTGTACTCAACAACATTTCCTCCTAACAGCACTGTCACCCTGTCTTTATAAGCCTTAATGCATGGTATTGACTTGGCCTCCTTATGAATGAAGGTCCTTTCAGGCATTCGTTTCCAGAATAAGGCGGCTTCATTCACAAAAAACTTTTTTGAGGCAAATAACCTCCTCTACAATCCACTTATCTAGGGGTTTAGACAAAATCTTCTGCTAATTTAGCATCAGCATTCACTGATTCACCACTCGCTTTCACATTTTGCAGCGAAAAACATTGCTTGAAGTGCTTGAACCACCCAGAACTAGCACTGAACTCCATACTGTAGTCTGGTAATGTTCTTTCCTTGAGCATTTTGAACAAGCTTTGTGCCTTTGCAGTGATGGTCAACGTGATGAGAGCAATGTTCCCTCTATTTTCTGTAGGCTGTGTAAGCATAAAATATCAGCTGTGTGCTTTTGAAGGAAGGTTAAATTTTTGTGCGCCACATAACGACACTCTGAGTTATATACTTTAAAATTTGACTACACGTCAGCATATAGTATGTACACCACATTGATTTTAATCAAATTAAATGAAAATAGACGATTACTAAATGAAGCGGAAAATTTCTAGTAATTACAATCACAACTTTAAAATTTTAAGACGTCTGTGTTGTTTTCTATCAGAATCAGAACCGTAATTTTCGTGCGCTCTGTTGTAAAGCATGTGCGCTCGCTTGGCGAGGTGTGCGCGCGCGCACACGCGCACAGCTTAGAGGGAACAGTGGATGAGAGGAATTCACTTCTGTGTTTGGTCCTCAATCCAGGTCATGATCAATTTTCCATATCTGATATAAGTCCAAAATGATCTGGAGCCTACTCCAGAAGACGTATGAGAAGAGACTTGAAGATCTAAGTATGTATACGCTAGAGGAGAGGAGAGACGGGGAGACATGATAAAGACCATTAAAAATACTTAAAGGTATTAATGAACAGATCAACCTTTTTCAAAGATGGGGAAGCTGTAAAACTAGAGGGCACAACATGAAGCTGCAAGGGGGTAAACTGAAAGGCAATGTCAGGAAATACTTTTTCACAATGAAAGGGTGGTGGGATGCTTGGAATGCCCTCTCGATGGAAGTGGTGGGGGCAAATACAGTGACAGAATTCAAAATGGCATAGGACAGACAGTGTGGATCCCTTCATAGCAACAGGATAAAATAAAAACAAACAACTATCGGTGACCTGCATGGAACAGGGAGTACACTCCTAAACAAAAGCATGGGGAGGGGTGACCTGTACGGAGTGGCAGGTGCACCTATTCTTACCACCATGCTGGGCAAACTAGATGGACCATACTGGTCTTTATCTGCCATCATATACTATGTTACTATATTTCTTAAGGAAAAATTAAAATATTTATATAAGGGCATGCGAGAAGAGGGAGAGAAAGAGGAAGGGAGACAATAGGGATGAGCAAGAGAAAAAGGGTAAAAGCTGTCAGTGAACTGGAAGGTCAAATGCAATAGTAAAGAGATGCGCTTTTAGGAGATTTTTAAACTTCAAGTAGGAGGGTTTGAGTCTGAGGGCTTTCTTCCTCTTATTCAGCAATCTCCTCTCTCTCTACCAATACTCCCACATGCCTCGTCCCACTGGCCATGGTGGTGGTGTTGGGCGTCTACTTTTCCTTTCCTGCTAATTTCAACTCCTTCTGCTTCAGTTTCACTCCTTTCCCTCCTCCAAATTCCACTCCATACACCATTTTACTCCACTACCTCTTCAGATAGCTGCTATTTACCAACCCCCTGACAAGTCTACCTCTACCTTTCTCACCGACTCGTGGCTTTCCTTCTTTCTGGATTCATCTTCCCTCTCTCTTATTCCCAGGAGATTTTAACACTCATGTTGATAACTCCTCTGACCCTTATGCTTTAAAGCTTCTATCCCTTACCTCCCCATTCAACCTCCAGCTTTATTCTACTGCCCCCACTAGGCAGCACAGCCACTGCCTCAATCTTGACTTCTTCTCTAATTGCTTATCCTCAAACTTCTGTACCTCAGTTCTTCCCTTATCTGACCATCACCTGCTAAATTTCACTCTTCATCACTCTCAGCCTCAGTCTTAACCAGTCTCCTTCCAACTTCTTTAGAAATCTTCATGCTATCGACCCATCAGCTCTCTCCACTACTGTCTCATCACCTTTTTCCTCCACTATATCATCTGAGCCTGTTGATGAGGCAGTAGCTTCCTATAACACTGCACGCTCCTCTGCTCTGGATGCTCTTACTCCCCCCATGCCACATCCTATGAGGCATACTATACCTCCACTCTGGCTGTCTTCGACTACCTGCTACCTACGTTCCTGTGCCCGCTCAGCTGAGCACATATGGCTCAAATCCCACACCCTTGCGGACTTTCTATACTTTAAATCCATGCTTGCCTCTTTCCAGTCAGCCATAGCACTTGCCAAACAAGACTTATGTTCACCTGACTAACTCTCTTGCCTCAGACTCTCACCATCTTTTTACAACTATGAACTATCTCCAGAAGGTGCCTCCGCCTCAGACCCCTCCTTCCCTGTCTGCCCAAAAACTAGAGGAGTCTGCTGCGTTAGTACATGTTGGTATCAATGAAATAGGAAAGTGTGGTAGGGAGGATCTGGAGGCCAAATTTAGGCTTTTAGGTAGGAAGTTGAAATCCAGAACTTCCAGGGTAGCATTCTCAGAGATGCTTCCTGTTCCACGCGCAGAAACCAAAAGGCAGGCAAAGCTCCGGAGTCTCAATGTGTGGCTGAGACAATGATGCAAAGGTGGTGGTTTGTGGTTTATTAGGAACTGGAAACATTCTCAGAAAAGGAAGGGCTTTTCCGAAGGGATGAGCTCCACCTTAGCTAGGATGAAACCAGGCTGCTGGCATCAATGTTCCCTCTAATTTTCTGTAGGCTGTGTGCGCATAAAATATCAGCTGTGCAGCTTTTGAAGGAAGGTTAAATTTTTTGTGTGCCACATAACGACACTTGGAGTTATATACTTCAAAATTTGACTACACATTAGAATACAGTATGTACACCACATTGATTTTAATCAAATTAAATGAAAATAGACGATTACTAAATGAAGCGGAAAATTTCTAGTAATTACAATCACAAATGTGGTATTATTTCAGTTAATTTTTATTGAAAGCCATTGTTATTCCATGTAAATAATTTATGTATGGAAGAAGAGTTCATTCTCAAAATTTTTCTCGTCGATCTTTCAAACGTACCCAGTCTGAATAAATTTTATCAAGGTCTACTGATCCGCCATCTTGAAGATGACTCTTAACAGGCATCAGCATTTCCAAATGTTCTAAATGTAAGCGATTCCTTATTTTGGTTTTTAAACTGTTCATCAAGCTGAAACCACGCTCACAATCTGCACTAGAAACCAAAAATGTTCCACCAATATCCATCAATTTCGCTAAATCTGCAAAGTGAGCATTCTGAAACACCAAAGTCACCATATCCGGAAAACTGTTTAGTCGCAGAAAAAATCAAAAGCAAACTGATAAAAACTTGAAGTCACTGTAATCCTGAACAACAATATGTTCCTCCATAAGAAATTGTTTGTACTTTAAGCAGAGTGATCGGACGTTTTCAATTCCAAATTCATAATCAACTGTGCTATTGCTGTCAAGTCAAAAGCAGACCATTCCTCAATTTCATTTTCAGGAAATCTTTCCCCTAAATGCAGACACAGCATATTAATGAAAATAAGTGTGGAACCAGTATCCACTGAAACGTCTCCAGGTATCTTGTCAAGAAGATTTTTAACATTATCACTCCATTTTACTGTGTCACCCAAGTATTGCATTCGGATTTTGTTCAGCTTACCCTGTGCAAGATAGCACAGTTACTTAACTGTAACAGGTGATCTCTGGGAACAGCAGGAATAAGTCTTCACATATGGGTACGTCGGTACCGACGGAGCCTGCGCGGGAACGCTCCCCAGCTTTCCAAAAAGGAAAGCCTTTGGGAGCATCCCACAGCGCCTGCGCGCTGCCTTCCCGCCTTTCCTAACCGCCTCTCCTCAGTTCGAGTTTTAAAGCTGAGACAAAAGAGAGAGAGAGGAAAGGAAAGACAGATAGAGAGATACAACTCCTAGGGGAGGTGGGAGGGTTATGAAGACTTATTCCTGCTGTTCCCAGAGATCACCTGTTACAGGTAAGTAACTGTGCTATCTCCAGGAACAAGCAGGAATGAGTCTTCACATATGGGGACTCCCTAGCTAAGATGCCTGGGAGATCCCCAAGGATATGAGACCCTGGGAAGGGTTCTACCTCCTCCTATGGATCTCAGGCATCTATCCAGGGATGGAGGGTAGGAGTTGATTAAGAATGGAACAGGTGTTTGAGAACAGCCTGACCAAACAAGGCATCCCGGCGGGAGTCCTTGTCCAAGCAGTAATGGGCTGTGAAGGTATGAACCGAGGCCCAGGTGGCTGCTCGACAGATCTGGTCGATGGACACAGAATTTAGATGAGCCATTGAGGCGGCCATGGCCCTCACATTATGAGCTGTGACATGGCTCTCCAGAGAAAGGTTCTTACTCTGGTAGGCGAAAGAAATACACTGAGCAATCCAATTGGACAGTGTCCTCTTAGAGACTGGAAGTCCCAAATGAGAGGGATCAAAAGCAACAAAGAGCTGGGAAGACTTCCTATGTTGCTGTGTCCTTTGTAAGTAAAAGGCAAGAGCTCTTTTATAATCCAGAGTATGAAGATTCTTCTCTGCACTTGATGCATGAGGAGCTGGAAAAAAGACAGGTAAATATACCTCTTGATTAAGATGAAAAGGTGAGACCACTTTAGGCATAAAGTGTGGATTGGTCCTAAGGACTACCTTTTAATTATGGAACCTTGTATAAGGTGGATTAGCCACTAAGGCCTGCAGCTCACTGATGCGGTGAGCTGAGGTGACTGCAATGAGGAAAATAACCTTCCAGGAAAGAAATTTCAAGGAGGTGGCGGCTAAGGGTTCAAAAGGAGGCTTTATAAGCTGACCAAGAACCAGATTTAAATCCCATGCCACCGGAGGAGGCCTAATGGGAGGTTTAGTTAAAGTTAGGCCTCTCATGAATCTTGCAATAAGAGGATGAGAGGAAATAGGTTGTCCATTGATAGGCTTAAGGGATGCTGCAATAGCACTCAAATGGACCCTTACTGAAATCGTCTTAAGGCCTGCATTGGAAAGATGCAGGAGGTATTCTAATAGAGAATTCAAAGGTAGTGCTAGAGGGTCGAGACCCTTTTCAGCACACCAAATGGAAAATCTTTTCCATTTAAAAGCATAGGAACGCCGTGTGGAAGGTTTTCTGGAAGCATGGAGGATATCCTTCACTTGAGAAAGATTCCATCCTTGGAGGTCTAGGCCTTCAGTAACCAAGCTCTGAGGTGAAGGGACTTGGGGTTTGGGTGCCACAAAGTCCCCTCCTCCTGGGACAGAAGGTCTGGAGCAGCTCCCAAGTCCAGGGAGGGGGCTTGGGAGAGATGCAGAAGTAGAGGGTACCACACTTGGCGTGGCCAGCGTGGAGCTATGAGGATCATAGATCCTTGATCCCTCTGGAGTTTGAACAGAGTCTTGGGAATCAAGGGAATGGGTGAAAAGGCATACTGGAAGCCCTGACCCCAGTGAAGGAGGAAGGCATCCTTGGCCTGAACTCCCTGACACGGAATTCTGGAACAGAACCGGGGAAGTTTGGCATTCCACGGACTTGCAAAGAGGTCTATGTCCGGGGTTCCCCATTCTTGGAAGATTCTGAGTACCTGATCCATGTGCAGGGACCATTCATGTGGGAGCAGAACTAGACTGAGTCTGTCTGCCCAAGAGTTTTGGATTCCTGGGAGGTATACTGCCAGGAGATGGATTTGATGCTCTCTGGCGGAGGCCCACAATCTTAAAGCTTCGTTGCAAAGCAACAGAGAGCCAGTTCCTCCTTGCTTGTTTATGTAAAACATGGCTACTTGATTGTCTGTATGAATGAGGACTGTCTTGTAGCTGAGCAGGGTATGAAAGACCTTGAGAGCTAGAAAGACTGCTCGAAGCTCCAAGTGGTATATATGAAGAAAGGTCTCCTGTGGGGACCAAGTGCCTTGAGTGGAGAGGTCTTGTAGATGAGCTCCCCAACCTGTTTGGGAGGCATCTGTTGTGAGGGTTGCTTGGGGCAACAACTGTTGGAAGGGGGACCCCAGCAACAGATTTTGAGTGGACATCCACCATTGGAGAGACCAAAAGAGACGTTTGGAGGTTGCTATTTGGTCTGGGACAGCTCCTGATGCTTGAGTCCACTGGGTGGACAAAGTCTATTGGGCTGCTCTCATGTGTAGGCGAGCATAGGGTACCACTTGCACTGTGGAAGCCATGTGGCCTAGCAGTTGTAGCATCTCCCGGGCAGTTAAGTGGCTCTTTGACTGAATCTGGGAGGCTAACTGCACTAGACGTTGGCAACGGGCCTGAGGAAGGTAGGCCCGTGCAGTGGTAGTATCCAACCAGGCCCCTATGAATTCTAGGGACTGAGTAGGGGTGAGCTGAGACTTTGGGAGGTTTACCACAAGTCCCAGATAGTGCAGAATGCATCTTGTGTGGTCCAGGGAAATCTGGGCCTCTGACTGAGATGGAGCTCGGATGAGCCAGTCATCCAGGTATGGGAATACAAATATTCCCAGAGTGCGTAGAAATGCAGCTACTGTTACCATGCATTTGGTGAACACTCTTGGGGCAGAGGCCAGACCAAAAGGAAGCACCCTGTATTGATAATGCTTTCCTTGGAAAAGAAAACGGAGGAATCTTCTGTGAGATGGATGGATGAGGACATGTGTGTACGCATCCTTGAGATCTAGAGAACAAAGCCAATCCTGACTTTGAAGGTATGGAAGGAGAGTGCCCAAAGAAAGCATCTTGAACTTCTCCTTGCATAGAAATTTGTTCAATTCCCTGAGATCTAATATGGGTCTGTATCCCCCTGTCTTCTTTGGAATGAGAAAATAGGGGGAGTAAAACCCTGACCCTTGTTGAAGAAGGGGAACTTCTTCTATTGCCCCTTGGGCAAGAAGGGTAGCCACCTCTTGACCTAGAAGGTCGAGAAGAGACGTGGGAGTATTGAAGTGTCTCACCATGGTGTGGGGAGGAAGGTCTGAGAAATGAAGTTTGTAGCCCTCTCTTATGATGGAGAGGGTCCACTGCTCTGATGTAATCTGCTCCCATCTGGGAGCAAAATGAGCTAACCTTCCTGGAATGGTGAGAGGTTCTGGCTGTTTTAAAGCCAGAAAGGCTAAGTTCTCTAGCATCAAGTCAAAAACCCTGAGGAGGTTGGGTCTGCTGAGTTGCAGCAGCCCCTGTAGTCTTAGGCCTGGCCTGTTTAGGTTGCTGACGCTTAGAAGCAAAGCGACCTGTAGAGGATTGTTGGCTAGAAGCAGAAGGAAATCTGCTCTTTTTGAAAAAAGACTTCTTGAAGGGTTTTTTCTTGGCAGGAATGGAGGTTGACTTTGAAAGTCTATCCAGAGCAGAATTTTCTGCATCCATTTGAGTGGCTTTTATTTGCCATTCTTTGCCAAACAGGTTTTCACCTGTACAGGGAAGATTTCCTAAGCCATCTTGGACCCAGGGTTCTAAATCAGAAGCTTGTAGCCAAGCAATTCTGCGAGCAGCTATGGCAATGCCAGAAGCTCTGCTGGCACCTTCAAAGGAGTCAAAGGCTGCCCGGTTGGAAAACTTTGAAATATCTTGAGTATGCTTAAGCCAAATGAGGAATTCATCCCTTTTATCCTCAGGCAGAAAAGGGAGGAAAGTGTGCAGCTTATCTGCAACCTCCTTTAGAAACATACCCATGTAAAGACTATAGGAGTTGATTCTGGCAATGAGCATACTGGCTTGGAAGATTTTTCTACCAAAAGCATCCATGGTCCTGCATTCTCTTCCTGGAGGAGTAGAAGAGTGTCTCTTTGTACTCTTTATCCTCTTCATAGCTGACTGCACCACAATGGAATGGTGAGGAAGCTGTGTTTTATGAAAACCAGGACAGGGAGGGACACGATACATAATGTCCAATCTGCGAGAATGAGGAGAGATAGTGAGAGGAGTCTCCCATAAATCAATCATGTGTTCATAAAGAATCTCATGAATTGGTAAGGTGACTGCCTCTTTAGGAGCCTTAGAATAACCCAAAATATCTAATTTTTTTGCTCTAGGCTCTGATTCAGAGGTTACTGAAATAGAAAGTCCTTTAGCTACTTCTCTTATGAAGTCTTGAAAGGACAAGTCCTCTGGAGGAGACATTCTTCTTTTTGGAGAAGGCGGCTCTTCAGGAAGGGCTATGGATACTTCAGCAGATTCCTCTGATGTATCAGAATCACCAGAGGAATCAAAGTACCGTCTGTCAGGGTGCTCTTCTAACGCTCGGTACGCGTATCGAGCAGTATAGACATCGGGCGTCATCGGTACCGGATCGGTACCGATGAGCAGCCCTGGACAAGGAACCGCTGCAGTCGGTATTCTGGTCGATGCCGATGCAGTCAGTACCGGTATCGGCGCTGGTGCCGGTACCCGAGTCGATACTGACAACGGAGTTTGTTGTGGTATCAACGGCGTCGCAGCTTGAATGAAGGCACTGATAGCCTGCTGCATGGACAGAACATTCTGATCCATCAACGCCATGAATGCCTGGAACTCGGTACCGGAAGGTTGTGCCGGTACCCCAGAGCATTCTAACCTGTGATCGGTCGAGGCCGTGCCATCCATGTCAACCTGTAACCCCATAGGTGGAGCTTTGGAAGCCGGAGCTTCCCGCCGGGGTTGTTTTGCCGGTGCAGGATCCTCGAGGGCAAGCCCGGAGGCATCTCGATGCTTAGAGGGAGATCTACCCTTCGAGGACCGGCTGGATTTATGTTTGGTTACCTGAGATCCATTGGGGGAAGAAGCAGCCCTGGAAGACGTTGATGCCACCGAAGCTGCATCAGCGGGAAACAGCACATGGAGCTTAGCTGCTCGGTTCTGTAAACCCCGTTTAGACATCAAAGAGCAGGACGGACAATCCGAAACGGAGTGTTCAGGACCCAAACATTTAAGATACCATTCATGGGTGTCTGTAACAGAAATAGTACCGCTACACTTAGTGCATTTCTTAAACCCGGAGGCTGGTGTTTCCATGAGGAAAAATTTCTTGTGAGGCCTAAGGCCCAAAGAGAAAAAATACACAAAGTGAGGGAAAAATATATAGTTTTGTTTTTTTTTTAAAGAAAAGAAAGAAAAGAACGGCGGTACCGGTCCGGAGTTGGGGGAGGCAGACACGCGACCAAAGAAATAAAATAAAACAAAGAACTTCTTCAGCGGTGACAGGGCTCGACCTGCTGGCTCCGCGGCAAAGAAGAACTGAGGAGAGGCGGTTAGGAAAGGCGGGAAGGCAGCGCGCAGGCGCTGTGGGATGCTCCCAAAGGCTTTCCTTTTTGGGAAGCTGGGGAGCGTTCCCGCGCAGGCTCCGTCGGTACCAATGTACCCATATGTGAAGACTCATTCCTGCTTGTTCCTGGAGATGATATGCTTCCAGTGGTGTTAACCCACGTTTTTGAAATGCCATTGTTAATGAAGCTAGTTCAGATAAAACATCATTCAAAATTTGCAGCGTTATATGGAATTGATGGCTGTTTAAGCTTTTTATAACAGTACTTTACAATGGGATCATTATCCTTCTCTTCTTCATTTTAATAATGGATCATAATTTTGAATAATTGCTTGAAGAGCAAAATGTCTAGATAACCACCGCACTTCGTTCAGAGGTCTAAAAGCAATTGACTCGCATTCAGAAGCATCTGCTAATTCTGTAAATTATGACCTTTTAGTAGAAGATCGACAAAAGGTTGTGTAAACAGTTCTCATGAAAGTTTCAACTTCTTTCATCAACTTTACTTCCTTCCATGATTCAGAGATCCCCAAATCTTCATGATGGGCAACACAATACTGCTGCACTAAATGCGAAACGTTTTGTTTTAGCTGCGCAGCAACACAATTTATTCTGCCTGATATGACAGAGGCACCATCCGAAATAAACATGACCATTTTGTTAAGGTCAAGCTTGTATTTCCCATAGAATTCCCAGAGTGCACTGACTATTGATGCAGCATCACATGCTTCCAACTGTAGCATCCCACCAAATGAAGTTTTATACAGACATGAATTTACTGGCTGATATTTGAAGTACAGTATTAAGTATTTGTTGACAGAAATGTCTGTGCTTTCATCAATAGTTAATGTATGATACGCTGCTGATACAACATTTGCTATGAGCTTATCTTGGACATTCATGTTTATAATTTCAAGAAATTCAAACGAATAGTTTTTGCTTCTCCAGCTTTCAGGTATGGTTATGTACTTGGACATGTGTTCATTAATATCTTGAACAGAGAGCATGGAAATATTCATCCGAACAGCCAGCAACACACTATCAATTAGAATTTTAATTTCTTCTGGTGTAGAACGCTTCCGTTCATTACTAATTTGCCTTTTCGCTTTATCAGCGGTGCTCTCAAGCAACAAGTTAAATAATCCTCCTCTTAAATTTGGATTTTTAGCTCTAAGTTTTTTAACACTTTCAGTATGAGTCTTACTAGACAGATGTTTCAAAAAGTCCAGTTTCCACACATCATCCCAAAATTTGCCATTCGAAAACTCTCCAATGGTTTTTGCATCTCGGCAATATAAACAGACTACTCCGTCATCCTCTTCGTAAGTGAATATTTCACGCAGTTGAACGCATTTTTTATCCCGAGATTTCAGTGTCTCCGTTTCAACAATTTCTTCAAACCATTCAGGCTTAAAAGCTCTGGCCGTTCTCTTACATTTTGCACCTCTCATTGCTATTGGTTTCGACATTTTAAAAGTGGTGTGGTGGTCACAGGCACAGCAGGTGCTTTATTATTCAAAAGAAATGCCCCAACGCATTTCATCCAAAGCCTTCATCAGAGGGCTTGGAAGTTGGAACTGCAAGCAATATAACAATATTGTTATAGTGGTAACAAAGAGAAAAAGAACCATAAGTATACATAGTAAAAAGAAGGCACAGTATTACTTACATGGATTAGCAGTTTAACACAAATCCAGAAAAGTGACTTAATTTTAAAACTATGGCTTTCCATCTCCATCCAGTCCCACCAAGCCTTCTTCACCTCTATCCAACCCCCTCCTCCTCCAAGGCAGCCACCACAGTTATCATTCCACCCTAAACAAATGGAACAACTCCTGTTGTGGCAGGAACTGTTACTTCACCGTACAGAACTGTGTAGAGAACAGCTCCCCCATGGTTTCAACAGAAGAACTTACTTTGCCTCTGGCAACTTCAAAGGAAGAAAAAGCGGCATCTACATTTATTGTTAACCCATTCCCCAACAGAGGGCTTTGTAAGCATAACTATTTGAACTACAACGTTCAAAGGTAGGCATCATAAGGGCTAGAGTGATAAAATTAAGATGGAAGACACCATGCATGATAAAAAAGTAATTAGACCTTGCCTGCTAATTAGTGTTCCTGAAGGAACGACAGTCCAGTCCCTTTACTTCTGGGTTGCGCAACCCTTCCAGCAGCTTGGAGGCTGAGCCCATCCTTTTTGGAGGATGGTGCGGTATAAATACCACTGGCACCACCCCCAGACTCCAGTAATCTAATGAAAAAGCAGACTTAACGAAAACCAGATTAATAGCCTATATAAACGTAATCACACAAGCCACACCACGCACTCTCCAAAAGTGAAACTTTTTTTTTTCCCCCCCAATCGAGAGGGATAAAGAGTGTGGGGGAAAGGGAAGGAGGAAGTTTACCTGAGCCTGACCGAGACCTCCTTCATTCCGGCCGCTGGACCTGCACCAAGGGACCCCTCCCTTCAGTCCTGGCCCTGCGCTAGGTCCGCTAATCCTTCCCTTACTAACAGGCCAAACTAAGAACCGGGTGGGATCAGGGACTGGACTGTCGTTCCTTCAGGAACACTAATTAGCAGGTAAGGTCTAATTACTTTTTCCTTATCGTCACTCCAGTCCAGTCCTTTTACTTCTGGGAAGTACCAAAGCAGTTCAAGCTTGGGTGGGAGCCGTAATCCCGGACCGAAGTACCGCGTCCCCAAACCGAGAGTCGGCTGAACTCTGTACATCCAATCGGTAGTGCTTGGTGAAGGTATGCAGAGAGGACCAGGTAGCCGCCCTACAAATGTCCAGCGGCAGAACTAAACTATATTCTGCCCAGGAGGTAGCCTGTGCCCGAGTATAATGAGCGCGCAGTCCCCCTGGGACCTGCTTCCCTTTGAGAATATACGCGGAAGCAATAGCTTCCCTGATCCACCTGGAGATGGACGCTTTGGCCGCCGCCTCCCCTTTGTGAGGCCCTCCAAACTGAATGAACAGACGGTCGGACTTTCTAAAGGGCGCCGTGCGGGAGAGATAGTGCTTCAAGGTTCTCTGAACGTCCAGGAAGCGCAGTTTCCTGTCTGTCCCCACTTGTCCCTCCGCTGAAAAGGACGGGAGAGTAACTGTCTGGTTCACATGAAAGGGGGAGATGATCTTGGGCAAGAAGGAAGGCACCGTCCGTAAGACCACCTTATCCTTGAGGAACGAAAGAAAGGGGGGCTGGGAGGACAGTGCTTGCAGTTCGGAGACGCGTCTGGCCGAGCAAATAGCGACCAGAAAGACCGTCTTCAGTGTCAGATCCTTTAGGGAGGCATCCTTCGCCGGCTCGAAAGGTTCCTTGGTCAAGGCATTTAGTACCAGGTTGAGATCCCAAGGGGGGATGACCGATCTCCGCTGAGGACGAAGACGCTTAACGGCTCTTAGAAACCTGGCCACGTCCGCGTGGGCCCCTAATGGCTTCCCGCGTACGTTACCTCTGTAGCAAGAGATGGCTGCCAACTGGACCCGTAAGGAACTGTGCGCTAGGCCTTTGTCAAAACCCGCTTGCAGGAATTCCAGAACCTCTGGAACAGAGGCCAACAGCGGTTTCTTCCGGTGTTCCTTGCACCAAGACTCGAAGATGCGCCAAACTCTTACATAGGAAAGACAAGTGGATCGCTTCCTAGCACTCAACAAAGTCGAGATTACAGAGCTCGAATAACCTCGCTTCAGGAGCCGCGCCCTTTCAATAGCCATGCCGTAAGCGAGAATCGATCCACGTGAGGCATCCGGACCGGTCCCTGCCTCAACAGATCCCTTCGGCAGGGAAGGCACCATGGTCGGTCGGCGATCAACCTCACCAGGTCCGCATACCAGGGGTGGCGAGGCCAATCCGGGGCTATGAGGATTACCAGTCCCTGGTGAGTCTCCACCCGCTGAAGGACCTTTCCGATAAGGGCCCATGGGGGAAAGACATATAGGAGGCCCTCCGCCGGCCACTTCTGAGCTAGCGCATCTAAGCCTTCGGACATCCTTTCTTTCCTTTGACTGAAAAATCGGCTTGCCTTGGCGGAAGAATACCGTGCCATGAGGTCCATGACAGGCGGTCCCCAGCGGGCTGCTATCTGGTTGAAGACCTCCTGCTCCAACTCCCACTCCCCGTGGTCGATGCTGAATCTGCTGAGGTAATTGGCCGTAATGTTGTCCGTGCCGGCCACGTGCTGAGCTGAGAGCGCTTCCAACCGGACCTCGGCCCATTGGACTAGGCCGCCTGCCTCTTTTTCCAAGGCAGGACTGCTCGTGCCGCCCTGGTGGTTGATGTACGCCACCGCGGTGATATTGTTGGAGAGGACGCGGATTGCCCTTTGCCACACTAAGGGCTCAAGAGCTTTGAGCGCCAGGGCTACAGCCCGTAACTCCAGTCTATTGATGGCCCACTGTGACTCCAACACCGTCCAGCGACCCAGGACGAATTGATCCTCGCAATGAGCTCCCCAGCCCGTTAAACTGGCATCCGTCGTCAATAGTAACCACTGAGGGGATCGAGAGGCATCCCACGATCCAGATTCTTCGGGCACCGCCACCACTGGAGGACCTTCCTGGTTCAAGGGGCACAGGGCAGCTGCATTGACAAAGGATGATGCTGATGGGACCAACGACGCAACAGGGCCCGCTGCAAGGGCCGCATGTGTGCCCTGGCCCACGGAACCACCTCTATTGCCGCCGCCATGGTTCCCAGCAATTGAAGGTAATGTCACGCAGTAGGAATTCGCCTGCTCAGAAATTGCGAGACCAAGATTCTTAGGTCCCTTGATCTTGTTCCGGACAGGAACACCCTGCCTCTGTTGGTGTCGAATCTCACTCCGAGATACTCGAGCTCTTGGGAGGGCATCATCTTGCTCTTTGCGCGATTGATGACCCACCCTAACTCCTCCAGAACTTCTACCACTCTGGCTGTGGACGAGAGACTTTCCTCTACTGACTTTGCCCGTATCAGCCAATCGTCCAGATAGGGATGCACTAGTATTCCCTCTCTCCGTAGGGCCGCAGCCACTACCACCATCACCTTGGTGAAAGTCCTTGGGGCCGTGGCTAGGCCAAAGGGCAGAGCCTGGAACTGAAAATGACCTCTTGGCACCGCGAATCTAAGGAACTGTTGGTGGGACTCTCTGACTGGTATATGCAAATAGGCTTCCTTCAAATCCAAGGACATCAGGAACTCCCCGCTCCTTACGGCCATGACGACTGATCTTAGAGTTTCCATACGGAAATGAGGCACCTTGAGACAGCGATTGACTTGTTTGAGATCCAGGATCGGGCGATAGGCGCCTTCCTTCTTTGGCACCACAAAATAAATCGAGTACCGACCGGAACCGCATTGATCTAGCGGCACAGGGACCACTGCTCCCAGCTCTAAGAGCCATGAGAGAGTTTCCTCTATCGCCGCCCTCTTTACCGGAGAGCCGCAGGGGGACTGAATAAAGGCTGGGAGTATTTGCTTTGCAAATTCGAGAAAATAACCCTCTCGGATCACCTCCAGCACCCACTGATCGGATGTGACCCGGGACCAGGCGGGAAGAAACTGTCTTAACCGACCCCCCACCGGCAGACCGCCCTCCTGGACCCACGTTATCTCATTGTGGTTTTCTAGATCCCAAGGAGGAGGAAGAGGTTCCAAAGCCTCTACCTGCTCCTCGAAACCCTCTGAAGCTGTGACCCCTTGAAGGGAGGCAGCCCCTGGAAAAGGGGTTTGACCTGGCAAAGCGAAACCTCCGAGGCTCCCTTGATTGGTTCCGCACCGGCGCTAGGGGGCGCCCTTGCTTCGGCCTGTCTTCCGGGAGTCTGCCTCCCTTAGATTCGCCAAGGTCCTTCACTAATTTCTCCAGGTCCTCCCCAAATAACAGCTTCCCTTTAAAAGGAAGACGACTCAGGCGTGCCTTAGAGGAGGCATCGGCCGCCCAATTATGCAGCCACAAATAACGCCTGGCCACTACCACTGAGGCCATGTTCTTTGCCAGGCTTCTGATGAGGTCACACTGACTATCCGCCAGGTATGCCGCCCCAGACTCCAACCTCGCAGAGGTAGCTTGAGTCTTCTGCGGAAACCTCCGCTACCTGAAGTTGTTGGGACCACCATAGACAGGCCCGAGCCACCCAAGCCCCCGCCACCAAGGCCTGTAAGGCTAGGGCGCTCACATCAAAGGCTTGTTTCAGCAGCGTATCCAATTTCCTATCCTGAGGGTCCCTCAGGGCCGCGCCGCCCTCAACGGGGATCGTTGTCTTCTTTGTCACAGCTGAAACGGCCGCATCCACTCTGGGGGACTTCAGCAGTTCTTTGTCCGGTTCCGGTAAGGGGTAAAGGCGGGCCATAGACCGGCCACACCTCAAACTTGACTCTGGTTGATCCCATTCCTCCTGGATCATCTGACGTACCACCCTGTGGACAGGAAAAACTTTCTGAGACCTCCTGATGGCTTGGATTAAAGGGTCCTCCAGTGCCTGCTCCTCTACTGGCGCGTCCGAGGCCACATTGAGCACTTTCAAGGATTCATCGATCAAAGCTGGGAGTTCCTCTCGCTGAAAAACTCGAATTATACGAGACTGATCCTCTTCTGGGATCTCCCCCTCTTCAAGCTCCTCCTCATCTTCCTCTAATTCTTTGTCCGAGCCCTCCTCTTCCGGAGTGCACTGGGACAGGGACGTGAGAGGCTCTTCGCTCATCAGCCTCGCGTGCTTGAGCGGTAGCCCGGAGTCCTGGGTGCTTGCCCTAATGGGTCTGGGCAACCTGCTTTCCATCGTCGTGGCCGACTCCCCTGCCGCAAGCCCCTGTTTGCGCATACAGTAGGCCTTATGAAGCAAGAGGACGAACTCGGGCGAGAAGAGGTCCCCTGCCCTCCCCTCCCCAAAGGCATTGGAGGGGGGGGGCAGAGAGGGGGCGGACAGATCCGAGGCCTCAGTAGGGGGGGAGTGAAGGACCTCCCTCCTTCTCCAGAGGGTCCCCTTCCTGAGGAGCTTGAGCCATAGCCAAGTTAATTTCCTGTTCTACGGAAGTAGCCACTGCAGCAAAACCCCTGCAGATCCCTGCTTCCGAGGATGTACCCCTGCGTGTGCCACAGGAAGGACACCGTGGCTTGCCAGTCATGTCCCTTTGAAATAAGTTCTTAGAACAAATTGTATCCAAAAATAAAGGAAACTAGAATGGGGTGGGGGGAGGGAGACAGCGTTCAATGTGCCCTCCCTTCTCCGAGACTGCTAACAGATCCCCCCAGCAAGTATCCTAGGGAAAAAATGACTTAAATACAAAAATAAAGTAAAGTCTAAAAATAAATAACATTAAACCAAGTTAAAAAAATCACCCCCCTGAACCAATTAGGTTCTCCCCATTTTTTTTCCTTTTTGTACTTGCTGTTGGGTGCTCCTTCTTGTTGTCCTGGGCAGCAGAAGGCGAGGCTCTCCAAAGGCTCAAACACGTGGTAGGCCGCAACCACGTGGAGCCCTCTCCGGGGAACGGCGACTCTGCGCTCCGTCGGCCTGCGCAATGCTATTGGTGCTGTCGCGCTAAGCTGCGCTGGATGCTGAGTCCCCGGAGCTGCCTACCACTCACCCCCGCTCCGGGAGTTGAGGCGCGAGGTCCGGCGCAGCGCCACCTCACGCGCTCAGCCGCCTATAGGGCTTCGGCGCGAGGCAGGGCCGGCCTTCTTCGAAGAGCCCCTGGGTGCCGGCCGGGTCAGCAGGCGAGAGGAGATCTCTACAGTCGTCCTCACTGCTGCAGGAAACCGCCTCCTCCGGGAAGGAAGGGGGGGGGGAGAGGAAGAGAGAAGAAAAATTTAAAGGCACAGCACAAAATGCTATTGCCTAGGAAATGAGGTAAACAAATAAAAATCAAATTAAAGGTAAATTAAAGGTAAATTAAAAGTAAATTAAAGTAAAGAAAAGTACACTAAAGACTCCAGTAAGCTCTTGGCTTACGGAACCCTCCAGCTGCTTGGAGGCTGAGAATACTGGAGTCTGGGGGTGGTGCCAGTGGTATTTATACCGCACCATCCTCCAAAAAGGATGGGCTCAGCCTCCAAGCTGCTGGAAGGGTTGCGTAACCCAGAAGTAAAGGGACTGGACTGGAGTGACTATAAGGAATTAGTAGTTCAAATAGTTATGCTTACAAAGTCCTCTGTTGGGGAATGGGTTAACAATAAATGTAGATGCCGGCTTTTTCATTGATAATCACATATATACAGAATTATCTTGGTTCACACCACATGGATTCTTGGAGTTACACTGTGCTCCCTCTTTTACCTCCAGATTCATGTGAAGGCAAATCAGTGACAAAAAAAAAAAGAATTGGTCCTCACTCCACTATCGAAGAAATTTCAAGCACCCACTCACTGCAGTTCACACATGGTTATTGCACTCGGGGCAGCTTCCAGAGAGCACACGTGGGAGCCAGCCCCTCTAAATCTAGTCCAGGCACTGCAAGGCGCAGTAATAGCAGTGAGCCACCTGACTGTGATTGCCTAGCCGGGTTCGGTGCAGCAGGCGGGCTCTGTGGAGAGGCAAGTCATGGCTGCTGCACCACGACTGCACACACCACACACAGTGTGAGGCAGTTCATGGCCAACAAACAGATCACAGCTCTCGACCACCCTCCTTATTCCCCAGATCTTGCACCATGTGACTTCTGGCTCTTCCCCAGGCTAAAGACTGTGCTCAAAGGAACTCAGTTCACCTCTGTAGAAGAGATCAAGGCCACTGTGACGAGGGGACTGAGGGATCTCAAGGAGGAGGACTTTACTGAGTGCTTCTGTATGTGGCAGAAGCGAATGCAGAAGTGCATTAACTCTGGGGGGGGGAGATTACTTTGAAGGGGACAATGTGCAATTTCTCTGTAGATTTGGTAATAAAACATTTATGGGACAGTCTAATTTCTTTTTTGTCACACCTCGTATGACAAGGCTGCATACTTTACCCATACCTGTTTAATTCATATACATAACAAAGCATTAGAGAAGCAGAATTGTATGAAGACAATTGAAGTGTGAAGATTATTGGGAGAGTCATCAACATTTGCTATGCTGCCAATACAACGTTACTGGCTGAAAGGGAAGACTATCTGAAGCATCTGCTTATCAAGATCAAGGAATATAGTCTTAAAATGGACCTCAACTTTAATACAAAGAGACAAAAAAAAGAGGCAAGCCGGAGGGAAGATCAACAGAATTAAGACGACCAACAATCTATTCATCTGAAACGCCTTCTTCTGCCAACGCAAGCAATGACTGTACACATGAACTTAACCTAATAGATTGTAACCAATCTGATTTTTTTTACATCTGTGGAAGTCAGTGATGGAAAAGCTTAATAGCATCAAAAAAGACAAAACCTAGAGTTGACTGTAGTACAGATCGCCAGCTACTAGTATGCATATGCAAGCTAAAGCTGAAAATGAGCAAACCACTTATGAATGTTGCAAAATATAATCTTGAAAATATACCACCAGAATTTAAAGAATGCTTGCAAAATCTATGTCCAACTTTGGATACAATGATAGAGAACCATACGAGTTATGGGATGACAATAAGAAAAGTTGTGCTTGAAGAAAGTGAAAACTCTCTGCAAAAGGTAAAAAAAAAAAAGCCAACATGAATACCGAAGAAACATGCAGAGATTTTTCCTGACATCTTACTCTTGCCAGAACAGCTATGAAGGACTTAGACAAGATTCTAAAGTGTAATGATATATTTCTTTATACAAATACTGAACTTGCCCAAACCATGGCGTTTTCAGTAACATCAAATGGATGTGAATTTGAATGATGAATAAGAAAGACATGAAGAAAATCTGTGCCTCTGAATTAATGATGCTGTTTATACCATGGACTGCCCGTAGAACAAATCAGCCAGTACTAGAGGAGATCAAACCTCAGCCTTCTTTAGGGAAAAGTCCTCAGCACTCACCTGCTCCGCTGCCGATAGCCCATCCCCGGCGTAGCCCCGCACAATCTTCAGGCAGCAGTCCCGGAGCACCAGTCACCTCTTCTTTGCCGGTGCGGTGTGATGCTCTCCCTTCTCCGCATTCAAGGCGGCACGTGGCACTGGAGGCTGGCTGAGGGAGGGATCAAAGGAGGCCCATGGCTGGCAGGCGGGCACAAGAGCAGAGAGAGGTTGGCTAGCTGGCTGCCCCTCCTTTTTATTTCCCTCTTTAGCCTGTGTCATGATTCGTCAATCGTCGGTCACATGTGAGAGGAGTGAGGACTCAAAGCAGAGAGGAGAGATTCGGAAGTGACGTCACGAGTCTCAGAATTACCCGGAAATTACAGAATGGAAGTAGATCGGCAGCACAGCCGCAGCCTTAAAAAACCCCAAGGTTTTAATTTTAATTTTGAAACTCCGTAATTTTTGCGCGCCTTCGCTCGGCGAGGTGTGCGCGCCTTCGCTCGGCGAGGTGTGCGCGCCTTCGCTCGGCGAGGTGTGCGCGCCTTCGCTCGGCGAGGTGTGCGCGCCTTCGCTCGGCGAGGTGTGCGCGCCTTCGCTCGGCGAGGTGTGCGCGCCTTCGCTCGGCGAGGTGTGCGCGCCTTCGCTCGGCGAGGTGTGCGCACGCGCGCACACAGCTTAGAGGGAACAGTGGCTGGCATTAACTTTTAAAAAGGAGACAGAGCAGCTTTTAAACTAGATAACAGGGGAAAGGCAACAGTCGCCCAAGAGCACATGGTTCAGAAGGATGCATCCATGAAAGATACTAGCAAAAGATTACGTTAGAGCATATTGATGGAGAGGTTCCAATAAAGTCAAAAATAACCCAAATGCCCATAAGTACAGAGCAGACAGAGCTTAAACATAGAAACATGACAAGAGTAAAAGACCACATGGCCTATCTAGTCTGCCCTTCCATATCAACCACTACAACAGTCCCCTTTTGTCCTTTAGAAATCCTCTGTGTTTGTCCCATGCTTTTTTGAATTCAGGTACCGTCCTCTTCTCTATCACCTCCACTGGGAGACTATTTCACGGATCCACTACTCTTTCCGTAAAGAAATATTTCCACATATCACTCCTGAATCTATCCCCTTTCACCCTCATCCCATGTCCCCTTGTAGCCGAGCTTCCTTTCAATCAAAAGAGGCTCTCCCTCCTGTGCATTTATGCCATGGAGGTATTTAAATGTCTCAATCATATCACCTGTATCCCGCCTTTCCTCTAAGATGTATATATTAAAATCCTTAAGTCTGTCCTCATATGCTTTATAATGAAGACCACTAAATTTTAGTAGCCACACTCTGTACTGACTCCAGCCTTTTTATATCCTTTTGAAGGTGCAGTCTCCAGAACTGCACACAATACTCCAAATGAGGTCGCACCAAAGACTTATACAGAGGAACTATCACCTCCTTTCTTCTGCTTACCATTCCTCTCCCTATGCACCCAAGCATCCTTATAGCTTTTGCTGTCGCCTTTTTGACCTATTTAGCTACTTCAAGATCATCAGACACAATCACGCCTAGGTCCCGCTCTTCTTTAGTGAACAAAAGTACTTCACCTCTGATACTATATTGCTCCCTTGGACTGCTGCAGCCCAAATGCATAACCTTGCATTTTTTATCATTAAATCTCAGCTGCCAAATTCTAGATCATTCTTCAAGCTTAGCTAGATCTCTCCTCATGTTATCTACACCTTCTGGGGCGTCTACTCTATTGCAGATTTCCAAATTATCCCTGCCTACCAATAACCAAATTAATATGAATAAAATACGACCTCTAAAATGCTTGTATGCAAATGCTAGAAGTCTAAAAAATAAGATGGGAGAGTTCAAATATACAGCCCTAAATGAGAAGTTAGATATGATTGGTATCTCAGAAACCTGGTGGAAGGAGAACAACTAGTGGGACACTGATACCTGGGTACAATTTATATTGCAATGATAGAGTAGATCAAATTGATGGAGGGGTTGCGCTCATTGTTAGATAGGGCATTGAGTCACACAGGATTAAGTGTTGCAGAAAACAATACACACGGTAGCATCTCTATGGATTGAAATTCCATGTAAAAAGGGAAAGGCGATAGCAGTGGGAGTGTGCTACCGACCACCTGGCCAAAATGGAAAAAATAAGAACATAAGATATGCCATACTGGGTCAGACTAAGGTCCATCAAGCCCAGTATACTGTTTCCAACAGTGGCCAATCTAGGTCATATGTACCTAGCAATTTCCCCAAAAGACACAGGTGCCACAATGCCTGTATTGAGTCAAGCAGTGATATCCTGGGTCCCTTTTTAATAATGGTTTATGGACCTTTCCTCCAGGAACTTATCCAAACCTTTTTTAAACCCAGCTACACTAACAGCCTTTACTACATCCTCCGGTAACAAATTCCAGAGTTTGATTACACGTTGAGTGAAAAAATATTTTATTTTATTAGTCTTAAATAGTTTACCCTGTAGCTTCATTGCATGTCCCCTAGTCTTTCTATATTCTGATAACCCATTCTGATAAATGGATGATGAAATGCTCAAATAAATGAGGGAAGCTACCGAAAATTACAATACAATATTAATAATGGGTGATTTCAATTACTTCGGTATTGACTGGGTCAGTGTCAAGGGATGACATGCTAGGGAGATAAGAGTTTCTAGATGAAATCAATGACTTCTTTCTTGGAGCAAGTGGTTCATGAACAGACAAGAGGGGAAGCCATTTTGGTCCTAGCCCTTAGTGGTACACAAGATCTAGTGCAAGAAAAGGGTGTTGGGGCCATTTAGCAATAGTGATCATAGCATGATCACATCTGATTTCATAAATAGAAACATAGAAAAATGATGACA
This sequence comes from Ichthyophis bannanicus, assembly GCA_033557465.1. Classification (NCBI taxonomy): domain Eukaryota; kingdom Metazoa; phylum Chordata; class Amphibia; order Gymnophiona; family Ichthyophiidae; genus Ichthyophis; species Ichthyophis bannanicus. The sequence continues at coordinate 438,151,970 of CM066033.1, forward strand.
GAAAAAGACCACATGGCCTATCTAGTCAGCCCTTCCATATCAACAACAGTCCCCTTTTTTCCTTTAGAGATCCTCTGTGTTTGTCCCATGCTTTTTTGAATTCAGATACTGTCCTCATCACTACCACCTCCACTGGGAGACTATTCCACGGATCCACACTCTTTCCATAAAGAAATATTTCCGCATATCACTCCTGAATTACTCCTGAATGGAGGAAGGACGGCAAGGAAATCCACAGTGCTGCCTTTTAACTTTCAAAAAGGAGACAGAGTAGTTACTCACCTGTAACAGGTGTTCTCCAGGAGCAGCAGGAATCAGTCCTCACATATGGGTGACGTCGGCGCCGACGGAGCCCTCGCGGAGCAATTTCCCCAGCTTTCAAAGAAAGCCTTTGGGAATTGCAGCGCGCATGCGCGGTCCCCTTCCCGCCCAAGGGTGCCATCTTGCTCAGTCTGATGACATAGCTAAAAGACAGCAAAAAAAATTAGCAAAAACGAAATGATAGGACTGCAACTCCAAGGGGAGGAGGGAGGGTTGTGAGGACGGATTCCTGCTGCTCCTGGAGAACACCTGTTACAGGTGAGTAACTACTCTTTCTCCAGGACCAAGCAGGAAGTCAGTCCTCACATATGGGACTCCCAAGCTTAAGGCTACCGGAGACCTCAAGCACAAAAATGAGCTCCCTCTAGCTCAGCAGAATAGAAGGAAGGAATCTTCTCTGACAACGCCCCCGACCGGTAGCCCAACACCAGGGCCGGAGGGTAGGAGTTGCCTAAACCTCAAAGAGATTATGGAGGACTGCCTGACCGAAAGCACTGTCCCTGCGGGACTCCCTCTCCAGGCAGTAATGTGCCGCAAAAGTCTGGCTTGAAGACCAAGTAGCGGCCCGGCAGATGTCTGCCAACGGAACAGAGTGGAGGTGTGCCACTGACGCAGCCTTCGCCCTAACACGATGAGCCGTGACTCGACCCTCCAACGAGAGGCCGGCTGCCCCATAAGCCCAGGCGATACAGTCAGCTACCCAGATGGACAAGGTACGCTTGGAGACAGGGAGCCCCAAGTTATTGGGGTCAAAAGAAACGAAGAGCTGAACAGCCCTCCTATGCTCCCGCGTACGGTCAAGGTAGAAGGACAAGGCCCTTCTACAGTCCAGGGTATGCAGGACCATTTCAGCCCGGCTGGAGTGCAGCCTGGGAAAGAAGGTCGGAAGAACCACCTCCTGGTTGAGATGAAAAGGAGAAACCACTTTTGGAAGAAACTTAGGGTGAGTCCGTAAGACCACCCTATTCCTGTAGAACCTAGTGTAAGGAGGATCAGACACTAGGGCCTGCAGTTCACTAACACGCCTAGCAGAGGTAAGGGCTACCAAGAACAAGGTTTTCCAAGAAAGAAAACGAAGAGAGCAGGTAGCCATAGGTTCAAAGGGCGGACAGGTAATCCGCTGCAAGACCACATTCAGATCCCATTCAGGGGCTGGGTGGACGCAAAGGAGGCTTAAGCAGAAGGAGGCCTCGGAGAAAACGAGCCACCAAAGGGTGGTTGGACAGAGGCCTGCCATCTACCGGTGCGTGATGTGCAGAGAGAGCACTGAGGTGGACTCTGACAGAGTTGGACTTAAGGCCCAAATTGGAGAGGTAAAGCAAATATTGCAAGACCACCGCCACCAAGCAGGAGAAGGGATTCTCAGACTGCTGAGCACACCACACGAAGAAGCGACGCCACTTAAGAGCGTAGGACTTCCGGGTGGAGGGCCGCCTGGAGGCCAAGACGACCTCTTCCACCTCCCGAGGCTGTAGGAGGGGAGCAAGGACTACCCTTTCAGCAGCCAGGCCATCAGATGAAGGGACCGGAGGTTGGGGTGTAGGAGAGACCCGTGGTCTTGTGTCAGGAGATCGGGTTGAAACCCCAGAGGAAGAGGAGTGTCCACCGCCAGCTGCATTAGAAGCGGGAACCAAGGTTGTCTCGGCCACCAGGGAGCCACTAGGATCATCGAGGCTTTGTCTCTGAGAACCTTGAAGAGCGTTCGAGACACCAGCGGCATGGGAGGAAAGGCATACAAGAGGCCTGTGGACCATGGAATCAGAAAAGCATCCGGCGCTACTCTGAGAGGATGCGGTTGTCGAGAGCAGAATCTGGATAGTTGCCGGTTCAGAGGACTGGCAAACAGATCCAAGGTGGGGAGTCCCCACTTGTGAAAGATCTGCTGAACCACTAATGGATCCAATCTCCACTCGTGTGGTTGGAGGATCCTGCTTAGTTTGTCCGCCAGGTAATTTTCTTGACCTGGGAGATAGACCCCTTTGAGGAGTATGCCGTGGCCGACTGCCGAAGAGCACAGCCGTCGTGCCTCCTGACAGAGAAGGAAGGAGCCTGTGCCTCCTTGTTTGTTCACGTAGAACATTGCTACTTGATTGTCTGTCTGGACCAGTACAGACCGGTGAGAAGTGAGGTGGGAGAAGGCTCTCAGAGCTAGGCGGATGGCTCTGAGCTCCAGGAAGTTTATCTGCTGCGCAGACTCCCAAGGAGTCCAGAGGCCTTGAGTACATGTCCCTTGGCAATGTGCTCCCCATCCCAGGAGAGAAGCATCGGTTCTTAGTACCTGAGAAGGAGGAGGAGATTGAAAATCCACTCCCAGCACTAGGTTTGGCAGATGAAGCCATCACCGCAGAGAAGAGACCAGCAGGTCCGAGACTTGTACTGAGTCCGTTAGGCTCCCCGTGGCCTGATGCCATTGAGTGCGAAGGCACCACTGGGCAGGTCGCATGTTCAGGCGGGTATTGGGGGTCACATGGACCGTGGAAGCCATATGGCCGAGCAGTCTCAGAAATTGCCTGGCAGAGACCAGGGAATTGCTGCGAAAGTGGCTGGCGAGATTCATGAGCCTGTGGGCCCTGTCCAGAGGCAGGAAGGCCCGCGCCTGAAGAGTGCTTAACCTTGCGCCGATGAATTCGAGATCTTGAGAGAGGAGCAAAGTGGACTTTGCGAAGTTTATGACAAAGCCCAAGTGCTGGAGCAGGGACACAGTGCGATGAGTGGCTTGAGTGGCTTCTTGGGAAGACTGGGCCCGGATGAGCCAGTCGTCCAGGTATGGAAACACAAAAAGGCCTTGAAGTCTGAGATAGGCCGCCACCACTGCTAGGCATTTGGTGAAAACCCGTGGGGCGGAGGATAGGCCAAAGGGCAGGACCCTGTACTGGTAATGATTTCCTCCCACAACAAATCTGAGATATTGCCTGTGGTCTGGATGAATAAGGATGTGAGTATAGGCATCCTTTAGATCTAAGGAGCATAGCCAGTCTCCCCGCTGGAGGTAGGGCAGCAGGATTCCAAGGGAAAGCATCTTGAACTTTTCCCTTGCCAGGAACTTGTTGAGGTTTCGCAAGTCCAGGATGGGTCTGAGGCCTCCTGTTCTTTTTGGTATCAGAAAGTACCTGGAATAAAAGCCGTGACCTCTCAGGTGGTGGGGCACCAGTTCCACAGCCTGTTCCTGAAGACGACTTGCCAACTCCTGAAGGAGTAAGTCCCTGTGCAGAGGGAGTCTTGGAGGCTCCCCTGGAAAGTAGGAGGGAGGTACCTGGTGAAAGTGTATAAGATAGCCTTTCTGAATTATATGAAGTACCCAGGTATCTGATGTGATGGCTGACCACCTGTGGGCAAAGTGGACCAGCCGGCCTCCTGTGCTTAGAGAAACCAGCTGAGGGGAAGAGGCTATGCTGATGGAGTCAAAAACCCCCACCCTACTGAGCAGGGGCCGGTGTAGTGGGCTTGGGGGCCTGCTGCCTACGGGACCCATTACCCCGTCCCTAGGCCTGCTGACCCTTTTGGAGAGCTGCTGAGGCCTGATAATGAGGGTAGTGTTTATAGGCAGCCGCCTTCCTCGAGTAAAAGGGCTTTTTCCCCCGAGCCCTTCTTCTTCTGAGAAGGGGCAGAGGTTTTTCTGGACAGCCTAGTTCTGGTCAGAGTCTCGGTCTCGATTGTGCAGCCTTTTCAGCCATGGGTTTGCCAAAGAGGTTTTCACCTCTGCAGGGGACATCGACCAACTTGTCCTGGCCCCATGGCTCGAGGTCGGATGACTGAAACCAAGCCTGTCGGCGGGCACCGATGCCGGCTCCGGCTACTCGAGCCGATGCTTCAAAGCCATCGTAGGCTGCCCGAGAGATAAACTTCGAGCACTCTCGAATCCCAGTGGACAAGGCTTGGAACCTCTGCAAAGGTTCCTCGGAGAGACCAGCCGAGAACCCGGCAATTTCCTTTGCCAGATCTCGGAGATACATGCCCATACAGAGCTGGTAGGTCTGGACTCGACAAGCAAGCATAGAGCCCTGGAAACACTTTCTACCGAGGGCATCCAGGCTCCGGGCCTCCCTGCCGGGAGGCACCGAGGAGTGCATTTTTTGACTCTTGAGTCTATGCATGGCCGATTCCACCACCATGGAATGGTGCGGTAGTTGTGCCTTTCGGAAGCCGGGGCTCTTGCGGACTCGATAAATGGAATCGACCCGCTTGCTTAACACCGGCGTCGACGCCGGGTTCCCCCACATGCGGAAGAGAAGTCGTTCCAGCATCGGAGGAACCGGTACAGTAAAGGCCTCCTTCGGGGGAGAATCATACTGGAGGACATCGAGCTCCTCGGCTCGAGGCTCCTCCTCGGGATCCGCGGGGAATGCCAAGGCCCTGGCCATATCCCGCACGAAATCCAAGAACCGGGTGTCCTCCGGGGGGGACCGTCTCCGAGGTTCGGACTCGGGCGAGTCCGAGGGGACACACCGAGTCCGAAAACTACCAGGGGACTCTTCGTCCTCCGATTCCCAGTCGGACTCCGCGGAGGAGGATTCGAGCGGCTCCGGTCGGGCGGGCACCGATGCCCTCTGCTCCGACGCCAAAGGAGTTGGCGTCGACGACCTCGGTCCCGAACGGGAGGCCGAGGGAGACCGCGACCGAGGATCGACTCGAGCTCGGATGGACTCGAGGATCGGCTCGGTCTCCGGGGTCGACTTGGACGTCGACGTCCCGGTGGCCGGGGCAGACGCATTGGCAAGGCCAGCGATCAATGCCCGCTGCTGGTCCATGAAGGCAGCTAAACTGCTCTCCAAGGCCGTCAACCTGAGTCCAAGCTCAGGAGACCCAGCAGCCCCTGACTCGGGCCCCGACGGCATCGGGCCCGACGTCAGCTCCTTCAGAGGCGAGTCCACGAGGACCACAGTACTCACGTGTCCAGGTGACTCCATCTCGAGACGAGGATGTTTCGAAGGCCTCTCCGACTCCGAGGACCCGGGACGGCTGTCGGGGCTATGCGACCTGGCCCTCGAGGAACCAGGAGCGTCCGCCGACGCCGCCCTCGCGGGTTTTTTCTTCCTATGATGTTCCCGGGTAGGAGACCCCCGCTCAGAGGAACTCCGATGATGCTCAGGACCGGAGTCCCGGGACGTCGAAGCCTCTGACGAGGTCCGGGCCCAGCCGGACGCGGAGTCAGAGAAGATTCGTTCTGCTGATGCTGCCGACTCAACGCTTTTGAGGACATTTTGCCACATGGACCACAGATCATCGGGTCATGATCGGGTCCGAGGCAGCGGAGGCAGCAGTCGTGTGTGTCGGTAAGAGACATGAGTTTCTTACAGCGATCACACTTCTTAAACCCGCTGGCAATCATCAAGGGAAAAAGGGCCCCTGCGAGGTCAAAAGACAGGGCTGCCAGTGAAAAGGAAAAAAATGGCGCGAACGCTTGTCACGAAGGACAAAAAACCGAAAAATAAAGAAACGGACCCGATACCGGCGTAGCGGGTCCGGGCAGGAAAAAGAATCCGTCGTCGAACCGAAAAAGAATAAATAATAAGAGAGAAAATCAACTTTTTCAGCAGTGAATACAAACAGCGTCTGTAGGGCTCCGCGGAAAAAAGACGACTGAGCAAGATGGCACCCTTGGGCGGGAAGGGGACCGCGCATGCGCGCTGCAATTCCCAAAGGCTTTCTTTGAAAGCTGGGGAAATTGCTCCGCAAGGGCTCCGTCGGCGCCGATGTCACCCATATGTGAGGACTGACTTCCTGCTTGGTCCTGGAGAATATGATAAAATTAGGAAAAGTATTAAAAAAAAAAAAAAAAAAAAAAAAAACTAAAAAGGAGTAGTTGCAAAGGTTAAATATTTACATCAAGCATGGGCGTTGTTTAAAAATACTATCTTGGAAGCCCAGACCAGCTGTATTCAATGCTTTAACAAAGGTGGAAGGAAGTCCAAAAAACTGCCAGCATCGTTTAAAGGCGAGGTCAGAGAGCTGTTGTAGCCAAAAAAAAGCATCTTTCAGGAAATGGAAAACGGAGTCAAATGACGAAAACTGGAAACATAAGCACTGGCAAGTTAGATGCAAGGCACTGATAAGGAAGGCAAAGAGAGAATTTGAGAAGAAGCTTGCTGTGGAAGCAAAACTACATAAAGAGAAATTAGACTTACCTGCTAATTGTTGTTCCTTGAGGAACTCCAGTCCAGTCTCGCACCTCTGGGTAGTGTACCTCTTCCAGCAGCTTGGAAACTGAGCATGTCATCTTTTTGATGACACTAGTGTACGTATGCAGCTGGCACCGCCTACCAGCCTCAGTATCTATTGATAAAGCAGGCTTAGAGGAGCAGCAAATAAGTAGTTAAACATACAAACACACACTTCTACGTCTAAATAAACTAGTATCTCCTCCATCCCCTGGGAAGGATGCCCCCCCCCCTTCAGGATGGGGAGGCCTACCTGTTGAGCGCCTGAGCAACTTCAACCAGCAGGGAGCGAGCAACTGACAGCTCTTCTGATCCGCCCCCCCTCTCCCCGGCTCCCCCTGGCCACTTCGTCCACCAAGGGAACCAGCTTCAGGACCGGGGTGTGCACAGATTATCACAGAAAGCATTCAGGGAGGGTTCCAGGACTGGACTGGAGTTCCTCAAGGAACAATTAGCAGGTAAGTTTAACTTCTCTTTCCTTATCATCCCTCTAGTCCAGTCCCGCACCTCTGGGATGTATCAGAGCAGTTCACAAATGGGAGGAACCTGCCACACCAGCCTGAAGCACTGCCGATCTGAAACGAGCGTCCCCCGCCACCTGGACATCCAGGCGAAAATGTTCAGAAAAAAGTATGCAGCCCTACAGATCTCCAGCAGCAGAACTAAAACTATACTCTGCCTACGAGGCTGCCTGAGGCATCATGGAACGCGTCCACAACCCCGCCGGCACTGCTCTACCCTTCAAGATATATGCAGACGTGATTGCCTCACTAATCCATCTGGAAATGGAGGCCTTAGCTGCCATCTCACTTTTGCGCAACTCGCCAAACAGAACCAACAAATGACCGATCTCCGAAGGGACGATGCCCTTTTCACATACCTTTGCAGGACTCTTACCATCCAGGTAGTACAGCTGTAGAGTGGCAGAGCACATATCCGCTCTCGCCCACATCCGCGCTCGCCAGAGCCAATAAAGAAACAGCTTGATTTACATGAAATGCTGACACCACCTTGGGCAAAAATGAAGGTACCAGGCGCAGGACCACTTTCTCTTTGGAGAAGGACTGGCTCTTGGCATGACAGGGTCCGAAGCTCTGAAATCCTGAATGCCAAGCAAATTGCCACCAGGAATACTATTTTCAGAGTCAAATCCTTAAGGGAAGCTTGACTCAATGGCTCAAAGGATTCTCCAGACAGCACTGTCAGCACCAGATTGAGATCCCAAGGTGGTACCACTAACCTTTTTGGCAGACAGAGGTGGGTCACCGCCCCTAGAAAGCTCAGCACATCTGGGTGTGTACCCAACGGCACCCCATGGACTTTCCCGCAATAACCAGAAATCACCGCCAGTTGCACCCTCAAAGAACTGGCGGCTAGACCCTTATCAATATGGGACTGCAAGAATGCCAAGATGTTGACGGAGGCAGTGGAAGGGTGGGCCTGCCTCTCTCCGCACCACGATTCAAAGATGTGCCCTATGCAGATGCGCCCTATGCAGGTTCGTAGACCTCCTCTGGGCCTGTAGCAAGGTCGCTATCCCCGAGCCCAATTATCCTTTCTTCTTCAACCTCACCCTTTCAAGGGCCATGTCGTAAGCGAGAATTGATCCACCTGGGGCATGCGAAGCGGCCCCTGCGTCAAGAGGTCCTTCCAAACCGGAAGCTACCACAGTCAATCTGCCAGTATCCACATCAGATCAGCATAACACGGGCACCTTGGCCAGTCTGGTGCCAACAGAATTACAAATCCTCGGTGCACCTCTATCCATTGTACTAACCGGCCTATGAGCGCCCACAGGGGAAAAAACAGATTAGACCCTCTTTGAGTCACTGCTGAATTAGAGCATACAGGCCCTCGGACATCCTCCTCTTCTGCTGAAAAACCAGCAGGCCTTGGCCGACTTGAACATTGCCATTAGGTCTATGACCGGTGTGCCCCATCGGCGGACCACCTGCTCGAACACCTCCTGATTGAGCTGCCGCTCTCTGGGGTCCATGCGTACTCGGCTGAGATAGTCTGCCGTCACACTGTCAACTCCCGCTACGCACGCCGCCGATAACGCCTGGAGACGAATCTCTGCCCGTCCGAACAGCCTTTCTGCCTCATCCTCCAGGGCTGCACTGCCCATGCCTCCTTGCCGGTTGATGTAAGCCACCGTGGTCACATTGTACGAGAGGACTTGGACCACCTTCCCCTGCAACCATGGCTCCAAACTTTCTAGCGCCAAAGTCACCGCTCGCATCTCGAGCCTGTTGATCGACCACCGGGCCCTCCTGCGGACTCCTGTCCCTGAACAAAGCGTCCTTCGCAATGGGCTCCCCAACCGGACAGGCTGGCATCGGTCATCAGCGGAATCCACACTGGGGACTCCTTCCAAGCTCCCCACATACAGCTACCAATTGAGGGCTCTCCTGGTGCTCTGTGGGCAGGGGAGTACTTTGGACTCTGATGGGACCATCGACGGAGCACAGCCCTCTGCAGCAGTTGCATGTGCGCCCTTGCCCATGGGACTAGCTCAAGTGTGGCCGCCATGGTTCCCAGAACCTGCAGATAATGCCACGCTGATGGTCTTGACATCTTCAGGAACTGTCATATCAACTGTCGTAGCTCCTGCGCCTGGCGATCCAGCAGGATAACCCAGCCCACATGGGTATCAAAGCACGCTTTCAAATACTCTAGCTTCTGGGCCGGCCATAACTGACTCTTGGCCAGGTTGAACCCCCAACCAAAACTTTGAAGGAACTCTCCCACCCACGCTGTTGCTCTTTCGTTATTGTCCCTGGACTTCACCTGGATCAGCCAACCGTCTAGGCATGGGTGGATGAGAATGCCTTCCTTGCGGAGAGAGCAGTTACTTACCTGTAACAGGTGATCTCTGGGAACAGCAGGAATAAGTCTTCACATATGGGTACTCGGTACCGACGGAGCCTGCACGGGAATGCTCCCCAGCATCCAATCAGAAAGCTTTTGGGAGCATCCCTCGCGCCTGCGCACTGACTTCCCGCCCTTTCCACTGTCTCTCCTCAGTTGAGTTTCCTAGCTGAGACAAAGGGAGAGAACGAGGAAAGGAGATAGATAGATACAACTCCTAGGGGAGGTGGGTGGGTTGTGAAGACTTATTCCTGCTGTTCCCAGAGATCACCTGTTACAGGTAAGTAACTGTGCTATCTCCAGGAACAAGCAGGAATGAGTCTTCACATATGGGAACTCCCTAGCTAGAGATGCCAGGGGGAGATCCCATAAAATGCATGTTCCTGGAACAGGAGTGCATTTCCCACACAGGAATCCCCGGCATCCCATGAGGGAATGGAGGGTAGGAGTTGAGAATAGAAGAGCTGTAAGGAAAAACAGCAAACCCAAGGACTACAGGAGAGGAGTCCATGGCATGTATGATAAGTACCATTAAAATTATTTAATGAACAGTTATAATATGGAGCTTACCTACTGGATTGTAGGAAGTAGAAAGCGTGATGGAGTCTACTGGATATGCAGTAGCGGAATCCTCAAGGTGACCTCACAGCAGTGAGGGTGAAGGTCCAGACCTGGAAAAGCAGGTGATCCAGGTGGCAACTGGGGTAGGATTAGAACGGCAGGTCTTCAATGGAAAGCTTTATGAGAAAAAGCTGAAAACTCTTTTAGGTACAGAGTCAAAACATTGAGGACTAAAAGAAGAAGACTGACCGATTCGGACAACTAGCCCAGTCTTGGAGGGAAGAAGGGGTATGGAAAAAAGCCCAAATTCCCAAGGAGAACAATGTGTACTCAAAACAATGAAGATGTACACTATCTTTCCTAGCTGTTGAGAGATAGGAAAGATATTGAAGTTTGAATCTTCAAGGATAGGGAGACCTAGAGTAAAATGGAAGCTGTTATCACCACAGTAGTGGCTGTGAACATAACAGTCCCTTCATACTAAGGAACAGTATGAAAAAAGGAGCTCACTGACTGTAACCTCTAACAGGTACAAATTGCTATAGCATAGACAGTGAGGAGATAGTATGTAATACATATCAATTTATAAAAAAATCTCCCAACAGATACATACACATATATACACACATATATATATATAGGGAGATAAATATATCTATATCTATATCTATATCTCTATATCTATCTATCTATCTATATATATGTCGATACATATTTCTGCATAAGTGGATATATATATATATATACACACACACATATAGGGGCATAAATTATGCACACACAGCTTACAGACATATGTATGTAGACAATAAGTCTGAAGATACACTAAGCCCCCTAAGAACATTCACATGGGGAATGTGAAGGGGAAAGATTCATCCAATAACAAGAGGGTGAAAGCCACTTGACAGATATATAGAGAACCTATTTCCGTGGGCTAAGAGGATGCAGGAATGCAATCCAGTAAAATAACCAGGATGGTTGCGTGAAAAACAGAGAATCATATCAGTCTGTAAAGAGCAAGTCGGGAGTCCTTTAGAACTCTGACATGATAGATGGGTAGAAACGCATAGAGAAGATACCAGGAGGACCCACTGGAGGGACATAGGGGTATCATGCGTTACTAATAGCCTTGGATATTCACGCAGAAAAAGCTTATAACAGGAGACAAGAGGGTGTGGAGAACCCTCACAGTCCTGATAAGGATTTATAAGCTTTTTCCTCCTATATAGAATAGCCCTCAGAGACAAAGATCAATGCTCTGTAGCAAGGGCCCATAGTAGAAAGCTTCTCTGAAGATTGCAGAGAGCATTGTGCAGGAGAATTATGAGATAAAACTGACTGAAGTCAGGTGTCTTGCCACATCCTAGGAAAGGAGATGGCTAGAAAGAAGATAATGTGAGAAGCCTAAAGTGAGTAGGATTATCCAAGATAGATGAGGACTAGCTTGGAATCACTACTGAGGCTAGAGAAAAAAATTTGGAAGATAGACTGGAACTTGAGGAAAAGTACCAGTAGTTCAATCACCGGAACTCCTGCATGTACAGCAGCTGAAAAAACAGCAGAGAGAATCTTACTGTGCAAACAAAGAGAAACAGACAAAGGGAGAGGAGATATTCCTGTCCCTGTCTGATGAGTGATCTTGAGAATGTATTCAAGGAAACAAAAAGTCTACACTGGGATGAAAGCTAGAGAAGCTTTTCAGTATGGTACCACTCAGTCAGGGGAAACCCTGGATGAGAGGGGGAGGGTGACTTACCCATATGGCGAGTCGGCTGAAGGAAAAAATGTTCATGTTGGGACAGAAACTATCATGAGATAGTGGTAACCTCCCTTCTTGGTAGTAAGAAGAGGAGAATTCTGTAATCCATGGACAAGAATATCCTGACAGCTTAGCATACTGAAAAAGGAACACCCCAGTGTAGAGCTTTAAGAAAAAACAGTGAACAAACTTCTGTTAAGAAGAGGTTAACTGTAAATTGTAACCCTCAGAACCTATGGTTGCTGGGTATGTTGAGACTGGCTAGAATTTGGAAACTTCAGACTAGGACGAGGTGTCCCTTGTTTGGGCACCTCTGGATGATAGGCAGGAGAAGAGTGAAACCTTCTTTTCTTAGGGAAAGAAGGCTTGGTAGGACATTTCCTACCTCCTGGGGAAGAAGGCGGCTTAGAATGGTCTCCAGAACCAGGGAAGTCAGTGGAGCAATGAGCAACCTGACGTAAAGCCTCCTTATTGAAGAGATGTTCTCCAGTACAAGGAGAATTACCCAGTGTATGTTGTGCCCATCTGCTCAAGTCAGAAGCTTGGAGCCAGGCTCTACGACGTGCTCCAATGGCAATAGCAGAGGATCTGCTAACAGACTCAAAAGAGTCTAGAGAAGCACGAGAAAGAAACCAAGAGAGATTCCGGCTATGATTAAGAAGCAAGGAATAGTCAGCAGCCTAGGCTCTGACAAAAAAGGAGTCAAAAGAGATAATTTCTTTGTGACCTCCTGGAGTGTTAGACTCATTAAAATATATAAGAAATAATTCTTGATGCCAACATAGATGTTTGGAAGGTTTGACGTCCAAAGGCATCAAGTGCTCTAGAAGCACGACCTGGCGGATAAGAAGAATGCTTCTTCTTGCTTTTTACCTTCCTCATTGCTGATTCCACTACAATGGAATGATGGGGAAGTTGATTCTTTTGAAATCCTGGAGAGGGGGGCACCTGATACAGAACATTAGTTGCTGTAGAAGGTGAGGGAACCCTTAAAGGAGATTCCCATATTCTCAGAAGAAGATCCTGCAAGGAATTATGTAAAGGAAGCATTATATTTTCCTTTTCTGCAGGAGAGCCTTGGTTAAGATTACAACCAGGGATAGGAATAGCAAGAAAGGTTGCCATGTCAAGGAGAAACCTCTGAAAAGAAGGATCTCCAATGGGAACCATCCCTGGGAAGGCTAAGGTTGAAGTTGCAGCCTGAGCACCAGAGTGCAGAAAAAGAACCTTACTAGATGGATAATGATACTGGCAGTCACAATTTGAGGCAGTGAGTACTGCATCGTCTATGCCAGGTATCGATTCCAAACTAGGCATAGAAAGGATCGATGGCACCGATGTTACTGCAGGAATCGACATCGATACCGATACCGGTAATGGCATTGAGACCGTCATCGGAGGCTGCTCAAGCAGTACCGAGGTAACCAGAGAGTCTTGGTGAGTATCCTCGGTACTGCGTATCCGGAACCGAAAAGGGTCGGTTCCAAGGCGCGTTGGTACCCAGTCCTTAAGACTAGATATCGATTCCATCGAAGGGAGCGAGTCTATCGATGCATGTCTAGAGTGCACCGGCGTCTGTGGTGGTACCGGCGATGCTGATACAGGGAAGTCACTCTGGGTCGTATCGATCAGTCCCGAAGGTACCGAGGACGCCAGATGACGATCTCTGGTGAAGAGTGAAACACTCGACACTGGTGCCGATGCCGGGGTATTGGTACCGCTCGAAGCGGATACCACCACCGAGCATGGCTCAGGTATGTTCTGCGAGGGGTGAGCCCCAGGAACAACCTGAAACCCCTGAAATGCTTTGGAGCCCGAAGACTCCCGCCGGGGTTTTAGTGCCAATGGGGTCTTGAGGGCAAGGCCGGAGCCGTCATCATGCGTGGCATGAGACCTACCACTCAAGGATTGGCAAGTCTTAACAGACTGTTTGTGGGTTACCTGATCCTGTAGAGAAGAAAAACCCGGTGCCCTCACTGCAGGAGGGAAAACGGTATCGGGAGAAACTCGAAAGAGGGAAGGTCTTCTCTCAGTATTGCAGCCTGATAGTTCAGGGGAAAAAGGGTCAGGACCCAAACAGGTTAGACACCAGAGATTGGAGTCTAAAAAGAAAACTGTGTTGCCACAGTGAAGGCACTTCTTAGGACAAGAAGGCTCCATGATGGAGAGGCCTTGTAGGCCTAAAAAAGTTAAGACAGAAACAGAGGGAAAAATCTCTCTGAGTTTAAGAAAAAAGAAAGAAAAAACCACCGGCGGTACCGGTGTCGGTGGGAAAAACAGCCGCGACACAAGAAAACAAGAAAAGAAGTATTTAAAGAAAAACGTTTCTGCGGTGACAGGAGGACGTCCTGCCGGCTCCGCGAAAAAACGAAAACTGAGGAGAGACAGTGGAAAGGGCGGGAAGTCAGTGCGCAGGCGCGAGGGATGCTCCCAAAAGCTTTCTGATTGGATGCTGGGGAGCATTCCCGTGCAGGCTCCGTCGGTACCGACGTACCCATATGTGAAGACTCATTCCCCTTCTTGTTCCTGGAGATCTGCCGCCACCACCACCATGACCAGACCGAAGGGCAATGTTTGAAACTGGCCCCTTAGCACTGCAAAGTGGAGAAACTGCTGATGTTCTGGATGGATGGGAATGTGCAGATATGCTTCCGTGAGTTCGAGAGTCGCCAAAAACTCTCTGCTTCCTACCGCCACTATTACTGATAGCAGCATTTCCATGTGAAAATGCGGTACCCGGAGACAGCAGTTGATGCCCTCGAAGTCGAGAATTGGGCAAAAGGAACCTTCCTTTTGGGCACCACGAACTACATGAAGCTTCGATCGCAGACGTACTGGTCTCGCAGAACCAGTTCCATGGATCACAGCTGCAGGAGACAAGTGAAGATCTCTTCTACTGCCGCCAACACCGCTGCATCCACTTTGAGTAATCAAAGGAGCGCGTTCTTGCTCCAGCAGCGGGTATAGGTGCGTCATGGATTTAAGGCCAGCCTCCGGCAGATCCCACTCATCCTGGATCATCTGTCTTACTACTTCATGTACTGGGAAGACTTTCTGCGATTTCTGTACCGCCTGGAACAGCGGATCCTACAGCGCCTCTTCCTCTGCCAGGAGGTTAGCAGGTATATTCAGGGCCTTGAAGGACTCCAAGGTACACATAGAATGTGAGCCCTTTGGGGACGAGGAATTGTATCAGTACCTGTTTGTAGTGATTGTAAACTGCTTTGATGCCCTTTGGCCTGGGCGGCATATCAAGAAATTGCATAAACATAAGCATAAAGATGAATGTCGGTAGCTCCACCTGGCGGAAAACCCAAACAATCCGGGCCTGATCCTCCTGTTCTGGGCTCTCTCCTTCTTCCAACTCCTCCTGCAGATCTCGCTCCATGTCAAGGTTTTCCCTATCCAGCTTCTCCGACAACGGCAATTGCTGCCACTCCTCTGAGTCTCTAGCCCACTTAGACGCCACAGGTCCTGATTTGTGCTCTTTTGCATCTGACACCCTCTTAGCCCTGTGTTCCAGGGCTGAGGAGCCCCTTGCCAAGCCCCGTTGACGTAGGCAAAATGCCATATGCAAAAAGTCAGACAAACTCTGGTAAGAACTCCCCGGGAGCCCTATTGCTCCCTGGGCTTGAGGAGTAGATGGTCCGGGCATCGTGCAGGGACCGGGGGCCAGATCTGTTGAAGGTAACATGGTACCCCCGCCCCCAGGGTCTCTTGCAACCGGGAGGGACTCTCCTGCCTTATCTCATCCTGCTCCCATGACTTAGCCTCTTGCGTGCAGTCTAGGCAGATGCCTGCCTCTAAGACCACACCCCATCGGGGACCGCATATCTTGAGGATTTTTAGATTGCGTTGCTGTGTTGTATCTTAAAGATATGAAATGGACTTTGCACTGATCCAATCAAACTGACACTTTCTCCAAGTAAAGTTTACATTTTTATTCTAATACTACTAACGGCTATAAGGGAGTACAACTTCCCTTACAAGCAATATTACAAATTTCATAAGTACATAATCTGGGCTAACAGACAAGGGATGATCATGTCAGGTTACTCACTGACCATAGACAGATGGACACATTTCATTTGCCTCCTATTCGCTTGACTGACTACCTTTCAAATTACATACATTTCTTGTATGCAGGTACTTCCTGTTTTCCACAGAGCTGTAGCTGCTAAAAACCCATACGCAGCACTTTTTTTCCCTTCCCCCACTTATCTTTCTTCTGAGAAGGGTCAGATAAAAAGTCAGACACACAGAAATAAATGAAAGTCACAATGTCTCAACCGTCACTTAGATCACCTGACCAGGCACAAGAAGTAATTAGATCTTACCTGCTAATTAGTGTTCCTGAAGGAACTCCTCCAGTCCAGTCCCACTCATCTGGGTTGTGTAGCCCTTCCAGCAGCTTAGAGGCTGAGTCTATCATCGCTTTGATGACGCCCTGGTATAAGTACCACTGGCACCACCCCCAGCACCAGTAATCTATTAAAAAAGCAGACTTATCGAAGAGACAAAGTAACCATAGCTTAACGAAAATCTAATACATTTTTTTTTTAAACTTGTAGCATAAAAACTCTCCCCCTCCCTCCCTGTAGGCATACTCCACCCCCTTGAGGAGGAGGAGGAGGAGGAGACATACCTGACTCCGCACTAGCCCTCTCCGATACTCCAAGGGCCCTGCCCTAGCATCCCACCGCGCCCCCGGAACCTTCGCAAGGAGAACTCTGATATCTTCTTTACTCCCTATCTTCGGTCCGGTGCTCTTCAATTGGAAAGGAATCCTGCAACTACGAGACCTGGGTGGGATTAGGGACTGGACTTCCTTCAGGAACACTAATTAGCAGGTAAGATCTAATTACTTCTTCCTTATCTCTCCAGTCCAGTCCCTCTCGTCTGGGATGTAACAGAGCAGTTCAAGCCTGGGAGGGGTTAGCCATCCCGCACCGAAGCACTGCGTACCCAAAACCAGCATTATCTGCCGCCTGGACATCCAATCTGTAATGTTTGACAAAGGTATGTAGAGACGACCAAGTGGCCGCCCTGCAGATGTCTAGCGGCGGGACCAAACTATGTTCCGCCCAGGATGTCGCCTGGGCCCGAGTTGAATGCACTTGGAAGGTCACCGGGACCTGTCTCCCTTTCAGGATATAGGCTGACGCAATGGTCTCCCTAATCCATCTGGATATGGACGCCTTGGCCGCCGACTCCCCTTTATGCAGACTTCCGAACTGAACAAATAGTCGTTCTGACTTTCGAAAGGGGGCCGTGCGACTCAGATAGCGCTTCAGGACTTTACGCACACCCAGGAGGTATAACCTGTCGTCATCCCCCTTCTGTCCTTCATTAAGAAAGGACAGGAGAGAGATACGACCTGGTTCACATGAAAGGGAGAAACGACCTTAGGCAAAAAGGAAGGAACTTTCCGTAGAACCACCTCCTTAAAGAAAGAGAGAAAGGGGGGCTTAGAAGACAGAGCCTGAAGCTCGGAAATACGTCTAGCTGAACAGATAGCTACCAGAAAAACTGTCTTCAGGGTCAGATCCTGCAATAAGGATTTTTCCCCCTGGTTCGTAGGGTTCCCTAGTTAGCGCGTTCAACACCAGATTGAGGTCCCATGGGGGAATCACTGACCTCTGCTGGGGCCTCAAACGCCTTACCGCTCGCAGGAACCTGCTAATGTCATTGTGGTTGCCTAGGGGCTTTCCACGGACCTTACCCCTATAACAAGCAATTGCCGCTAATTGAACCCGCAAGGAGCTGGCCACTAGTCCTTCTCGAATCCTGCTTGCAAAAACTCTAAGACATCCAGCACGGAGGCTGCTAGGGGTTTCTTCTCCTGCTCTGTACACCATGCCTCAAATATGCGCCATACCCTTACATACGAGAGGCAGGTAGAGCACTTCCGCGCGCTCAACAGGGTCGAAATTACTGCTCCTGAATAACCCCTTTTTCGGAGCCGCACCCTTTCAATAGCCAGGCCATAAGCGAGAATCGATCCACCTGGGGCATCCGCACCGGTCCCTGCACTAACAGATCGCTCCTGCATGGAAGCCGCCATGGGGTCCTGGCCATTAGCCTCACCAAATCTGCATACCATGGTCTCCGTGGCCAGTCCAGGGCTATGAGAATTACAAATCCTTGGTGGGCTTCCAACCGCTGCAGGACTCTATGAGAGCCCAGGGAGGGAAAAGATACAGGAGGGCCTTCTGAAGGCCACTTCTGGACCAGGGCATCCAGGCCTTCCGACATCCTTTCTTTCCTGCGACTGAAAAATCAATTTGCCTTGGCAGATTCCCAAATTGCCATGAGATCCATGATTGGAGCTCCCCAACAGGCTACCACCCGAACATCTCCTGAGCTAGTTCCCACTCGCCATGGTCTATCCTGCACCTGCTCAGGTAATCGGCGGTGACATTGTCTATACCAGCCATGTGCTGTGCTGATAGAGATGTAAAGTGTGCTTCTGCCCATTGCAATAGGCCGTGCGCTTCCTCCTCCAGAGTAGGACTGCTTGTTCCTCCCTGGCGACTGATGTAGGCCACTGTAGTGACGTTGTCGGAGAGGACACGGACAGCTCTTAGTCGGACTAAGGGCTCGAATGCTCTGAGTGCTAGGGACACTGCCCGCATCTCCAATCTGTTGGACCACTGAGCCTCCACTGGACTCCAGTGACCCTGGGCGAACTGGCCCTCACAATGAGCCCCCCATCCGGCCAGACTTGCATCTGTTGTCAACTGTACCCACAGGGGAGGTTAGAGGGGCATTCCGCGTTCCAAATTCTTTGGGCAACGCCACCATTGTAAGGCCTTTCTGGTTGGTTGGGGGCAGAGTAACCTCATGGACAACGGATGACGCTGATGGGACCACCGTCGTAGCAATGACCATTGAAGTGGCCGCATATGTGCTTTGGCCCATGGCACCACCTCTATCGTTGCCGCCGTGGTTCCCAGCACTTGTAGGTAATGCCAGGCCGTAGGGTTCTGCGTGCCTAGAAATTGAGACATGAGGCTCCTCAGGTCCTTTAACCTCTGCTTTGGCAGGAACACCTTTCCTTTCACGGTGTCAAATCTTGCCCCGAGGTACTCGATCTGCTCTTTGCCCGATTGATGACCACTCCAACTCCTCCAGGAATGCCACTATTTTGGCCGTCACTTTGCGACTCTCCACCTCCGATTTCGCCTGGATCAGCCAGTCGTCCAGGTAGGGATGCACCAAGGTTCCTCCCTCCTTTCGTAGGACTGCGGCCACCACCACCATCACTTTGGTAAAAGTCCGAGGAGCTGTTGCCAGGCCGAAGGGCAGAGCCTGAAACTGAAAATGTCCACTTGGGACCGCAAATCTCAGAAACTGCTGATGAGCCTTTCGGATGGGAATATGCAAATACGCTTCTGTCAGGTCTAGGGAGGTCAAGAACTCCCCCCCCCGGCATACAGCCACAATTACCGACTTCAGGGTTTCCATTCGGAAGTGTGGTACTCTGAGACAACGATTGATTTGCTTTAGGTCTAGGATCAGATGAAAGGACCCTTCTTTCTTTGGTACTACAAAATAAATTGAGTACCGACCGGATCCACGTTGGTCTGCTGGAACGGGGACCACTGTCCCTAGCAATAAAAACCTTGAAAGCGAGTGTCCTCTACCGCTGCCCTCTTTGATGGCGATCTGCAGGGGGACTGAACAAACGCTGGTCGTATCTGCTTTGTAAACTCGAGAGTATAACCCTCTCAGACCACTTCCAGAACCCACTGATCGGATGTGACCCGTGCCCAGGCGGGAAGAAACTGCCTTAACCGACCCCCCACCGGTAGGCACCCCTCCCGGGACCCCGATGCTTCACTGCGGTTTTCTAGGACCCGCAGAGGAGGAAGAGGCTCCGAAGCCTCTTCCCGCTCCGCGAAACCCCCGGAAACTTTGTCCTCTCGAGGGGAAATGACCCCTGTAAAAGGAAGTCAACCTGGCGGGTCGAAACCTACGGAACTCCCTTGGTTGGCTACGCGTGGGGGCCGGCGAATGGCCTTGCTTCGGTCTATCCTCCAGAAGCCTGTCCCCCTTAGTTTCGCCTAGGTCCTTTACCAACTTATCCAGGTCTTCCCCAAAGAGAAATTTTCCCTTAAAGGGGAGTCTACTCAGGCGTGCCTTTGAAGAGGCATCCGCTACCCAGTTGCACAACCACAAATATTGCCAAGCTGCTACCACCGAGGCCATATTCTTTGCTAGGCTTCTAATGAGATCGTACTGACTATCTGCCAGGTAGGCCGCTCCGGACTCCACCCTAGCCACTTCTGTCTGTGTGTTTCTGGCCAGACTACCCGCTAACTGAAGTTACTGAGACCACCTCAGACAGGCTCTCGCCACCCAAGCCCCTGAAACCGAAGCCTGTAAGGCTAGAGCACTAACATCAAAGGATTGTTTCAGCAGCGTATCCAGTTTTCTATCTTGAGCGTCCTTCAGGACCGCACCGCCCTCAACCGGGATAGTCATCTTCTTTGTGACTGCTGACACCGCCACATCCACCCTGGGAGACTTCAGCAACTCCTTGTCTATCTCTGGCAATGGGTACAACAGAGCCATAGATCGCACCCCCTCAGGCTGGATTCTGGTTGATTCCATTCCTACTGAATCATCTGCCGTACCACTCTGTGCACTGGGAAACCTTCTGGGACCTTCTAACAGCTTGGATTAAAGGGTCCTCCAGGGACTCCTCGTCTGCTGGCATGTCAGGAGCCATATTGAGCACTTTCAGTGATTCCGTAATCAAAGCTGGGAGCTCCTCCCGACGAAATACTCGTATGATTCGGGCTTGATCCTCCTCTGAGATCTCTCCCTCTTCAAGTTCTTCTTCATCTTCTCCTACTTCCTTGTCCAAGACCTCCTCCTCCAGGGTGTCTGGCACAGGGGACATAGGGCTCTCTTCGTTCAGTCTAGCGCGCTTGGGGGGGTCCCCGCGTCCTGGATCCCCACCATCACCCGTCTGGAAGATACATTTGCCTGCGATGCCCCTGACCCTGCTGCCCCCTGCAATAAGCTTTGTGAAGCAGGAGGACAAACTCAGGTGAAAAGTGTCCCCAGGCCCCCTCTTCCCCCAGAGGAGGTGGAGGGGTGGGGCTGGGAAGTTCCGGGCAAATCCATGGATGAAGGTGGAGGTGAAGGGTGTTCACCCCCCTCTTCTCAAGGGTCTCCTGATCCCTGGGAATCCTGTGGCAAAGCCAATTGGATCTCTTGTTCCACGGAAGCAGCCTCTGCCGTGCAACCCCTGCAGATTCCTGCTTCCGTGCCCGTGCCCCTACAGGTGCCGCAGACCGGACACCGTAGCCTGCCAGGCATGGTCCAATATAAATTAGTAGATCAAACTAATCAGACCCCCCAAAAGGGGTATTGAGATGAATTAGAGGGGACAAGCAGAAAGCAAACTCCCTCTAGGATCAAAATTTAGCTAACAAGATTTAAATTAAATTGAAATTAAACTAAATCAAAATGAATTTAAAGTTAAAGAAACTTAACCAAAGGCGATTTTGAAAGAAAAAATGTGTACTTGCTGTTTCTCCTGCTCCACTCCCCTTGCCTTACCGCCGTGAGGAAAGCAGCCAGCTTATGCTGCCGTCCATGTGGTAGGCCGCGGCCACGCGGCGTTCAGCCCGGAGGTAGTGAGGCCTTCCTCGCGCCTCCGGCCGCCGTCTTCCCCCACCGATCCCGCTGCCCCCGTGAGCGCTCCGAGCCTCGATAACTCCTTTCTTGCTCCTCGGCTCCGGAGACGCCTCTAGCACTCAGCCACCCAGAAGGCTTCGGCACGAGGGGGGGTAGGCCGCATCGGATTGTCCCGGAGCGTCAGAGGGCTCTCTTCGAGTGGGGAAGCTTCCCTTCTCGCTTCCCCCGCGCGGTAGCAAGCACTCCTCCTTGTCTAAGCCAGAGATCCGGCATTCGCAGCTTATTGAGCAAAGGCAGGTGGGGGGGAGGAAGAGAGAGAGAGTCTAAATTTAAAGCTACAGCGATCAATAAGGTAAGACTTTAAAGTAAACTTTAAAGGCAAGGTCTAAAATAAAATTAAAAACCCAACTGACCTGATTGAAATAGTCTATCTTTGGGAACCCTTAAAAATCCTAACTCCTTGCCTGCAGTCTCTCCAGTAAGCCCTGCCTGGCTTACAGGCACCCTCCAGCTGCTTGGAGGCTGAGTTTACTGGGGTGGTGCCAGTGGTACTTATACCAGGGCATCATCAAAGCGATGATAGACTCAGCCTCCAAGCTGCTGGAAAGGCTACACAACCAAGACAAGAGGGACTGAACTGGAGAGACGATAAGGAACAGCACTCTGAAATCTGCCCAGCAACAATGGCATATCTGATTAGGCTTTTCCCACAGGTCTGCATCAAGTCATTGTGCACTGAATATGTTTTGAGCTGTATAACACAAGGAATGCTGAAGGATTCAAGTGGGGTTCACTCCCCTTGATACCATCCAATACCAGGCACTGCAGTCTGGCCGGCATGGTGGTAAGGGTTGGGGGCACTCCCCAGGAAGGCCCTCAATCTGTACCCAGGTAGGTAAAAGGATCTCTAGCACAGTGCACATCCACAGATTCAGGCACAGAGCACTAGAACTAAAATAAAATAAAACCACAATCTAATTAACTAAAACTGAAATTAAAAAGAAACTGCAAATGGCCCCCTAGGAAGAAGCTGCTCTGTCCTGCTTTATTCTCCGGCGGCTGCCTCTCCCGGGCTCCCAAAACAGAGCAGGAGGTTACACATGCGGGCCTGAATAAGAAGAAATCTTGCTGAAATGCAGCAGAGGGAGTTTCCCACACCGCGGCAGGCTCCTAAACATAAGGCTGCAGGCCGCTCTGTCTCGTGTTCTGGCGATTGCTAGAGGTTCCTCCTGTCCCCCGTCCCCCGTCACTCTTACTTTGGAGCCTCTTTGCCACATGGCCTTTCTACCCCTCACACTCTACTTTCCTTCCCGGCTTCAGCGCTGAGGGGGGCGACTCGGGGCTGCCAGCTTTCATCTTGTCAATCAACTGCCGCCCCTCCGGTAGCTCCTCACCCGATAACAGGTTCAGGAGCCGCCAGAAGCCTCGGACTGAGGAAGGCCCCCCACAGAACTCCCCCCCCCCCTGAAATCCTGGGGGGAGAGGGGGGGAAGGAGGCATATCCTCCCCTCAGCCCAGTTGTCCCCCCAGGTTCTCTGTTCCTTCTAATTTTTTTTTTTTAACTTCTGCCTTTAAAAACAAAGAAACCTGCACCTTAACAGGGGAAATAAAAAGCAAACTCTAGCTAAACCTATCTCCTTAGTTGTCCCTTCGGTGAGTCCAGCACCCTGGCTCACTACCTCCTCCAGCTGCTGGGAGACTGAGCATACTGGGGCTGATAGGCAGTGCCAGTTGCATATGTACACTAGTGTCATCAAAAAGATGACATGCTTAATCTCCAAGCTACTGGAAGAGGTACATTACCCAGAGATGCGGGACTGGACTGGAGGGACAATAAGGAATAAAGACTTTTCAAGTATATTTGTAACAAAAAACCTGTGAGAGTCAGTTTGACCAGATGATAGAGGGATAAAAGGGGCACTAAAAGGGGACAAGGCCATAGCGGAGAGACAATGAATTCTCTGCTTCAGTCTTTACTGAAGATGATGTAGGGAAGTTACCTATGACCGAAATGGTATTTAAAAGAAGAATTCAAAGAAATATAATATATCTTCCTGGTTTATCGATAACTATTTGATAAACTAAACAGTAGCAAATCACCTGGACCTGATAGTATACATCCGAGGGTGTTGAAAGAATGGAAATATGAGATTGCAGACCTATTAATAGTAATCTGTAGAAACATAGAAACAGAAACATGACGACAGAAAAAGACCACAAGGCCCATCTAGTCTGTCCTTCCATAACAACAACTACAACAGTCCACTTTTTACCTTTAGAGATCCTCTGTGTTGGTCCCATGCCTTTTTGAATTCAGTTACTGTCCTCATCTCCACCACCTCCACTGGGAGACTATTCCACGGATCCACTACTCTTTCCGTAAAGAAATATTTCCGCATATCACTCCTGAATCTATCTCCCTTCACCCTCATCCCATGTCCCCTCGTAGCAGAACTTGCTTTCAATTGAAAGAGGCTCTTTCCCTGAACATTTATGCCACGGAGGTATTTAAACATCTCAATCATATCACCTCTATCCCGCCTTTCCTCTAAGGTGTACATATTAAGATCCTTAAGTCTGTCCTCATATGCTTTATAATGAAGCCCATTAATTATTTTAGTAGCAACCCTCTGCACCGACTCCATCCTGTTCACATCCTTTTGAAGGTGCGGTCTCCAGAATTGCACACCATACTCCAAATGAGGTCGCACCAAAGACTTATACAGAGGCATTATCACCTCCTTTTTTCTGCTAGCCATTCCTCTCCGTATGCACCCAAGCATCCTTCTAGCTTTTGCCGTCGCCTTTTCTACCTGTTTAGCTACTTTAAGATCATCAGACACAACCACGCCTAGGTCCCGCTCTTCTTTAGTGGACAAAAGTACTTCACCTCCTATACTGTATTGCTCCCTTGGATTGCTGCAGCCCAAATGCATGACCTTACATTTTTTAACATTAAATCCCAGCTGCCAAATTCTAGACCATTCTTCAAGCTTAGCTAGATCCCTCCTCATGTTACCTACACCTTCCTGGGTGTCTACTCTATTGCAGATTTTGGTATCATCCGCAAAGAGGCAAACCTTACCCGACAGCCCTTCTGCTATATCACTAAAAAAGATGTTAAAAAGAATCGGACCAAGGACAGATCCCTGGGGCACACCACTGGTAACATCCTTCTCCTCAGAGTGAGCTCCATTTACTTGTACTCTTTGTCGCCTCCCACCCAACCAATTTCTAACCCAAGCAGTAACTTTAGGGTCCATCCCTAGGGTGCTCAGTTTGTTTATAAGTCGCCTGTGAGGAACAGTGTCAAACGCTTTACTGAAATCTAAATACACCACATCTAGAGCTCTCCCTCGGTCCAACTCCCTGGTCACCCAGTCAAAGAAATCAATCAGATTTGTCTGACAGGACCTGCCTCTGGTGAATCCATGCTGCCTCGGATCCTGTAATCCGCCGGACTCCAGAAGCCTCACTATTTTCTCTTTCAGCAGCGTTTCCAATAATTTACTCACCACCAAAGTTAAACTAACCGGCCTGTAGTTTTCAACCACATCCTTACTTCCGCTTTTGTGTAAAGGCACCACATGAGCCTCTCTCCAGTCCTTTGGCACCACTCCTGACTCCAACGAGGCATTGAAAAGGTCAGTCAGTGGAGTTGCTAGAACATCCCCAAGTTCCCTCAGTATTCTAGGGTGTATCCCATCCGGTCCCATCGCTTTGTCTACTTTAAGTTGAGCTAGTTTCTCACGAACACAGTCTTTTGAAAATTGTTCAAGATGTCCGTCGCTTCTGTTCTTATTTGTGGGTGTTTTCTGAGGTCCTGCTTCTGGTTCTTCATCTGTGAACACAGAACAAAAATATTTGTTAAGCAATTCCGCTTTATCCTTATCAGCTTCTACATATTCCCCCCCTGCACCCTTGAGTCTGACAATACCACTTTTGCCCTTCCTCTTCTCACTAATATATCTGAAAAATGTCTTATCCCCCCATTTTATTGCATTGGCTATTTCCTCCTCCTTTTGAATCTTTGCCTTCTTGACTACTTTGCTAGCTTCTCTAAGTTTTTCCAAATACAGATGCCTGTCTTCCTCTCTCTGTGATCTCTTGTATTTCATGAAGGCCTCCCTCTTTTTCTTCACTTTTTCAGCTACTTCCTTCGAAAACCATAGCGATCTCCTGTTCCTTTTGCCTTTATTTACCATTTTAACAAAAAGGTTGGTTGCCTTTAAAATACCCCCTTTCAATTTTGCCCACTGTTTTTCTACATCCCCCAGCTGTTCCCATCCCACTAACGACTCCCTGAGGTATTGGCCCATCTTCGCAAAGTTAGTCTTCCTAAAGTCTAAGATCTTCACCTTGGAATGGATTCTAACATCGCTAGTCCTAATACTGAACCACACCATCTGGTGATCACTGGATGCAAAATGATCTCCCACTACAACATCAGAAACACTTTCACCATTGGTAAGCACCAAGTCCAGTATGGCCCCTTCACGTGTGGGGTCTGTTACCAATTGCCTGAATAGTTCTCCCTGTAGAGAATCCAGGATCTCCTTACTTCTAGATGATACTGCAGCAGGAATGTGCCAATCAACATCTGGCATATTGAAATCCCCTAGCAGTAGCACGTCCCTTTTCCTAGCAATGCTGCGTATGTCTTCAATTAACTCTCTGTCCACCTCTTCCTCTTGTGAGGGAGGTCTGTATATCACACCAATGCAAATAGATTTCTCTTTCCCTCTTTCTAGTTTAACCCACAATGCCTCCTCTCTCCCTTTTAAGCTCTGTAATTCCAAAGCTTTAATAGTAGTTTTTACATATAGTGCCACTCCTCCTCCCCTTCTTCCTATCCTGTCCTTTCTGAATAAAGTATAGCCAGGTATAGCCAGATTAAAATCATCTGTAGTACCTGAATATTGGCAAATGGCCAATGTAGCGCCAATTTTTAAAAAGGGTTCCAGGGGTGATCCAGGAAATTACAGACCGGTGAGCCAGACATCAGTGCTGGGCAAAATGGTAGACACCATTATAAAGAACAAAATTACTGAACATGTAGATAGTCATGGTTTAATGGGAGAAAACCAGCATGGCTTTAGCCAAGGAAGATCTTGTCTTACAAATCTATTATATTTTTTTGAAGGTGTGAATAAATAGGTAGACAAAGGCAAGGCGGTTGATATAGTATATCTAGACTTTCAGAAAGCCTTTGACAAGATCCCTTATGAGAGACACTTGGTGAAGTTAAAAAGTCATGGGATAGGAGGCAGTGCACTATTGTGAATCAGGAATTGGTTAAAAGATAGAAAGCAGAGGGTAGACTGAATGGACAATTTCACAATGGAGAAATGTGAATAGTGGGAGTATCCCTGGGATCTGTGCTGGGTCAGCTGCTTTTTAACATTCGTAAATGATCTGGAAATGGGAATAAGTGAGGTAGTCAAATTTGCAGATGATACAAATTATTCAAAGTTGTTAAAACCCAAGACGATTGTGAAAAATTGCAAGAGGACCTTGATAAATTGAAAGACTGGACGCTTAAATGGCAGACGAAATTTAATGTGGACAAGTGCAAAGTTATGCACCTAGGAAAGAACAACCCAAAACTATGGTTACATGATTCAAGGTTCCACATTAGGAACCACCACCCGGGAAAAAGATTTAGGCGCCATCGTGGATAACACGTTGAAACCCTCCAACCAGTGTGCAGCGGCAGCCAAGAAAGCAAATAGAATACTAGGAATCATAAGGAAAGGAATGGCGAATAAAACAAAGGATATTACAATGCCTCTTTATCATTCCATGGTGTGACCACATCTTGAATATTGTTTGCAATTTTGGTCACTGTATCTTAAAAAGGATATAACATTATTAGAAAAGGTACAGAGAAGAGCCACCAAAATGGTTAAGGGGCTGGAAGGATAACCTTCCCTATGAGGAGAGGCTAAAAAGGTTAGGGCTATTCAACCTGGAAAAGAGACGGCTGAGGGGGAGATAAGATGCTGCTGTTGTTGTTAAGTGCTGTCGAGTCGGAGTCGACTCATGGCGACCCTCTGGATAGCTATCCTAATTGTGTTCGGTCTTCAGTCAGGCCTGTTGACAGACTGGTACCCGTAGCTGCTGTTATTGTATCAATCCATCTCATTGCTGGCCTTCCTCTTTTGCGTTGACCTGCTATCTTGCCAAGCATGTCGTCTTTCTCTAATGATCTCTCTCTTCGCATGATGTGTCCAAAGTATGAAAGTCGAAGTCTTGTCATCTGAGCTTCTAAAGAAAGCTTAGGTTTGATCTCATCTAGTACCAACTGGTTTGTTCTTCGGGCAGTCCATGGTATACACAGTATTCGCCGCCAGCACCATAATTCAAAGGCATCATTTTTCTTCCTGTCTGTCTTTTTCACTGTCCAGTTTTCACATCCATATGATGTTATTGAAAATACCATGGCTTGAACAAGTCGAATCTTTGTATGGAGAGAGACATCTCTGCTCTTGAGAATCTTATCTAGGTCTTTCATAGCCATTCTGCCAAGAACAATGCGTCTTTTGATTTCTTGACTGCTTGTTGCTTCTTTATTGATAGTTGATCCAAGTAGGTTGAAGATAAGATAGAGATCTATAAATTAATGAATGGAGTGGAACAGGTAAATGTAGATTAATTCTTCACGGAATCAAAAAGTAGGAAGACTAGGGGACATACAATGAAACTATAGTGCGATAATCCGTTTTTAGACTAATAAGAGAAATTTTTTTTTTTTTTTTTACCTAACATATACTCAAACTCTGGAATTCGTTACCGGAGGATGTAGTAAAAGCTGTTAGTGTAGCTGGGTTTAAAAAAGGTTTAGACAAGTTCCTGAAGGTCCATAAACCATTATTAAAGAGGACCCAGGTAATCCACTGCTTGCCCCAATACAAGCATTATCAAATTCGTGTATCTTTTTGGAAAACTGCTAGGTACTTGCGACTTGGATTGGCCACTGTTGGAAACAGGATACTGGGCTTGATGGACCTTTGTGTGACCCAGTATGTCATTTATGTTCTTACTATTTCCATGACAAAGCCAACAAGATTACACTAAGTCCCACAAGGTCTGTTCATCCCCACTTCCCCCTCAACCTCTGCCACCCTTTCTTCGATCTTTGAGGAGGAAATCTCACATCTTTTTTCCTCCTCCAAACTCACCACCTGCTCCTCTGATCCTATTCCCACCCGTCTTCTAAACTCCATCTCTCATACTCTCAACCTACCACTTTCAACTGCAACTGTTCCTGCAGCCTTCAAGCATGCTGTAGTTACATCTTTCTTCAAGAAACCCTCTCTAGACCCCTACCTATTCTTCTAATTATTGACCCATCTCCCTCCTCCCCTTCATTTCTAAATTACTTGAACATGCAGTTCACAGCCGTTGCCTTGACTTTCTCTCCTCTCAAGCCCTTCTGGATGCTTTGCAATCTGGCTTTCATCTTTTACATTCTACTGAAATGGCTCTTGCCAAAGTCTCCAGTGACCAGTTCCTGGCCTTTACTTGATCCTCATCCTTCTTGAGCTTTCTGCTGTTTTTGACACTGACATCTCTGTGTCCTGTTACCTGTGCTTGCTAGCTTGCCTGGCTGCCCTAACCATTGACATTTGCTTTCTAGCCTGCTCATTCCTGTACCTGCCTGTCTGCTCTGCAATTGTGCTGTGCTGACCCTGCCCACACATGACATCAGTGAGTGATATCGTCTGCTGGTTCCTGTTCCTGTACCTGCCTGTCTGCTCTGTGCTGCCATCTTGTTGTGCTGACTCCACCCACGCACATGAGTGAGTGATGTCGGTATGTCTAGCATCATTAAGAGTACTGCTTTGCGGCATTCACCTGCTAATCTGTGTCTCGTTACCTGTGCTTGCTTGCTTGCCTGGCTGCCCTAACCACTGCTGTTTGCTCTGTAGCTTGTTGGGTCCTGTGCCTGCTTATCTGCTCTGCGCTGCCATCGTGTTGTGCTGACTCAACTCATGCATGACATCAGTGAGTGATGTCAGTACGTCTAGCATCATTAAGAGGAGTGCTTCAGCAGCGTCTGTGCCATGGGCGCACACCAAAGGAGCATGCCCAAGGAGCAGGTCCTGCTCTTGGGTACTCCTTTGGGCATCTCCGAGGCGATGTTAAAAAGTGCATTATTCTGGTCGCTTTTAATCCTTTTTTGCGGTGACTTTGGCTGTGTGTCTTAGACCATCCTGGTGGGTGGTTGGACTCCCTGTCATATGGCTACTCTTCTGTTTCAAGCATCTCAACGGACTTCCATGCCTTCAAACACATTATTATACGATACCAAAGGTAAGATACCTGGGTTCCCTGTCACTTTTCACCTAGTCCTTTAGCAGATGCTCCCTGCTGTCACCCTCATGTCTGTGATCTTCACATTACTCTTCTTAATTACAGATCTTTGAAACCTAAAACAGATCTTACTTTAAACACTATCCTTTGCCAGAACCTGGACATTTTATGTCTTACAGAAACATGGCTCAGATCAGGTGATAAACCCTATTTACGTTGCTTGCCTCCAGGTTTTGCTGCTCTTTTGGCCCCCTTCCCCATGCGAGCGGGAGGTGGCGTTGCTGTTCTTTATAGGAGTTCTATCGCTCTTACTGAGCTCCCAAAGGACTCTTGGGCAGGCCCTGAAAAACTTCTGCTCAAGATTGGTACCTCCAACCCTTTTCACCTGCTTCTTCTTTATTGTGCTCCATCTATGAAAGAATCTCAATGGGATTCTACCTTGCAGTCTCTTCTTCACATTACGATTACCTTCCCAAACCTCCCACTTCTTGGGAATTTCAATATTCATTATTACCTACCTTCTACAGTAGATCTAGAGACTAATCCTTTATTCACTTCATCAAGGATCATGGCTTTCTACAACACACCCCTGAGACATGGCAGGCCCTGGACTTAGTGATCACACTGACTGTTTCCTTTCACTGGCTCTATTTTCCACCCATGCTCTTCCTTGGTCAAACCATTTTCTTCCTCTGCTTCTCCCTGTCTGGTCCCCCACCTTGCTTATTCTATTTCTCCCCATTCTACTATGTCCTACAATGATCTACCCTGGCTTCCCCCAGATATCTTGTCCAAGTTCCCCCCTGCAGATGCATTCTCTTGAAGGTCAGGCTGACCTTTGGAACTCTTTTCTTTCTGAGCAGCTGCAGGGTTTGATCTCCACTTTCCCCACCTCACGCTCCCAGCTCCATTCCACTCCTTGATACCATCTATGTCTCTGCTTATTAAAAAGGCAATTGAGGGCCTTAGAAAAGAGCCTGGCGCCGTGCTCCAAGCCCCACCTCCCTTTTGGTCTTTAAAAACAGTCACCATTTTTATTGAGCCCAGATTCTCTCTGCTAGGAGATACCATTTTTCATCTGCTATCGTGGCATCATCCCGCAATCTCAAAACTATTTTTTCCATAGTCGCTCAATTATCTTCCCTTTCTTCTACCCCTTCAACATATACCCCTTCTCCCCAATCTATTCCCACCCCAGATGCCCTTGCAACCTTTTTTGCTACCAAGATTCTCTCAAACCCCTCCTGCAGCCTCTTCAGTTTCCCCTTCCTCTCCCCTACTTTCTATGGGTCTAGCCTTAGCCCACACCAAGGGCTCCTTTACCCTTGTCACTATGGACAAGCTGTCCAGTCTCCTCAGTTCCATGTGGAAAACAACAACAACATGTCCTATGGATCCTATTCCTTCTTCCTGGCTGCCCATACCAGCACTCTGTCTTACCCCTCTTCTCCATTCTATGATTGTACTTAATCTTTCCACTGGGACTTTATCCTTCAATTGGAACATGCCTTAATTCAGCCATTCTTAAAGAACCCACAATCTGATCCCTCTGACCCCACTAAATTACAGGCCCATTGCAAATTTTCAATTTGCGCCTAAACTCACTTAGTGAATTGTCCTCTCCCAATTTGCTAATCATCTTAAACATACCTCTGTTCTTCATCCTCACCAGTCTGGCTTTCATTCCTATCATACCACAGAAACGGTCCTTATGTCTGTTCTCAACAATTTGCACCGTATTTTGGACAGAGGATCATCTGCTCTTACCGTTTTTCTGGACCTTGCCGCTGCATTTGATTTGGTTGATCACAAAATACTTCTTTTCCATCTTTCTGACATTGGTTTACATGACAGACACTGTTCTTTCTTGGCTTTCTTCCTTCCTTGGTGACCGTTCCTACCAACCTCTTTCTAATAATTCATATTCCAATCGATACTCACTTCCTTGTGATGTGCCACAGGGCTCTGTTCTCTCTCCACTACTCTTTAACGTCTTCCTTAGCCCTTTAGCCACTCTAATGCAGTCTCTTGATATTCTTTTCTACATCTATGCTGATGACATTCTTCTTATTTTTTCTATTGACAGTTTGGCTCTTGATCTTTCATTTACAAATAACCAGGTAGAATTGCAGCAAGGGAGTTATCAGACAATTATTTGAAATGAAACCCCTCTAAAACTACTGCAACTTGGATCACTGGCTCCAATTTTTCTCTCTCCCACCCCCCCTCAGCTCCATCTTTAGGTTCTATCCACATCTTTCTTCATTCTACATTCTACATTTAAAATTATCTAGGTGTTTATATAGGCACTGTCCTTTCCTTTGCAGATCACATCAGTACCACTGTTAAATCATCATTGTTTGCCCTTCGTTGCTGCAGGGCGCTATGTCCATTGCTAAATCAATCAGCCTTCACCACCATCCTTCTTGCTACAGTAACTTCGCGCTTGGACTACTACAATATTGCCTTTTTTCAGCCTGCCGCCCCATTTAGTGACGAAAGTTCCATCAGTTCAGAACATTGCTGCCTGTCTGCTTACACATGCATGTAAATATAATCATATTACTCCCCTTCTCATCAAATCATCATTAGCTCCCTTTCCTTCAACAGGTGACATTCAAAGTCTTGACCCTTGTTCATAAGATTCTCTCTGGAAAAATCCCATGGCATCTCTCCTCCCTCATCACACTATGTTCCTCCCCGC
Organism: Ichthyophis bannanicus; assembly: GCA_033557465.1. NCBI lineage: Eukaryota > Metazoa > Chordata > Amphibia > Gymnophiona > Ichthyophiidae > Ichthyophis > Ichthyophis bannanicus. The sequence goes on from CM066033.1 coordinate 438,184,311, forward strand.
TACCTGCATTCCCCTTCAGGATCGCAGGTTTGTCATTCCATTCCCTGCTCACATCAAATATGACTTGACAAGACACACTGCTTTCTTCTCGCTCGCCCCCTCCCTGTGGGAATGCCTGCCTTCCTACATCCGGTTGGAGCTTTCTCTTCCAAAATTCTAAGCTGAAAACCTCTCTCTTTGAGCAGGCTTTCAGTCTCATTACCTCCTAGGCTACATGTGCACTTAGCGCAGTTAGTTGGGTTGTTTTGTATATATTCTTGGATTGGGTGGTCTCTATTGCCAATGTCTTCTCTATGTGCTATCCTACTTAACATTGTATTTTGTTTCTTCATTCTTTTCCTGTGTTATTTTGATTTTATTTTGTAAACCTCTCTGAATGATCCACAAAGGTGGTATATTAAAACTGAATAAAACAAACATTATCACCACCTTCTCTTTGATAACTTGTCCTCGCTTAGTTTTAAGGGCTCTGTGCTATCCTGGTTCTCTTCTTATCTCTCCCACCGTACTTTCAGTGTTTGTTCTGGTGGTTCCTCCTACTCTACTATCCTATTGGTGCACCCCCCAAGGGTCTATCTTGGGGCCACTCCTTTTCTCTCTATATACCCAGTCCCTTGGTGCTGACAACTCTCAGGATCTTCCTCTCTACACCTGAAATCTTTCAGGCAATCCAGGCCCGGATCTCTGCCTGCCTAACTGACACTGCTGCCTGGATGTCTGTCTCACTGCCATTTGAAATTGAACATGGCAAAACCAAGCTTTTTTGTTTTTCCCCCTAAACCCACCTCCCCCCTTCCTCCTCTCAATCTCTACAGATAACGCTCTACTCCACCTTGTTTCCTCGTCTTGCAACCTTGGGGATCATCTGACTCCTTCCTCTCCTTCTCCACATACATCCCTGATAGCTATAACATCACTTATCCACTCTCTTTAGTCACCTCCCGTCCAGCTGCGCTCAATCGCAAAGCCAAGGACATAACCAAGATCCGCAGCTCCCAGCTGCGCCCCGTCGCCCAGAACAGGAGCAAGTTTTTCTCACCTGTGCTCCAGAAACAGGGGAAAAAGGCTACCAGCAAGATATCCCTGCAGAGAGAATCCTACACAAGACAGGCCCTGAGACCTGTGACACTAAGATCTGCGACACTAATCCTAAGTAACCTGTGGCACTGAAACCTAGGTTACTATGGACATGAGTGCAAGGGGGCAGATTCAAGGCCAGTCAGGAGATCGCCGGCTGGGACCCTCCTTTATGATCATAGGAACAAAAGTAACAGAAGTAACAGATTCAATACCTGGCTGCTGGTCCGGTTGGGGTATGAACTCACAGCCAGAGTGCCACAACGGCTCTATGCTCTAGAGCCTGGGTCCTAGGCACAAGGGAAACAGACCCTCGCTCCCCTGCAGCAAGACTCTAGACCCCGGACTTACCATCAGGCAGTACCTACTCACCACTTAAGCCCCTGACTTACCTCTCTCTAGCAGTACCTGACCATCAAGGCTACCCCACTGCACGGTGCCCTCCCACTGGGATTCAGGCAGAGCTGCCAGGCAGACTCAGCTGCCATACTCAGCTGCCATACCTGCAGATACGAAATCTCAACCCTTTGCCATCAGCTTCCTCCCCCATCAGGTGGGGCCGCCCACATATGGACCGACCTACCACGTGGTGGACATGAAGGGCACTGGTTTACAATGGGCTGAGCCCAGGCCATCTCCACCATCCCTCTCCACCTTGCCCTGGCCAATAGCAGTGCTATCCCTAAACATATGGCTATGGGGCACCTGCTTTCCTCAGCCCCCACCCCCCCCCCCATCAAGTGTGGGTGGACAGTGAATATATCAAGCAAGCGTGGATGGACAATGCGTAGCTCGAGAGCATGACCCCGTCATCATGCAAGTCCTACAATTCAGACCTGACCTGTCATCTCTTCTTACCAATGCGGTACAAATGAAACTACATCATGCAAGACCTACAACGCCTGGCAGCAACCAGCAGGGCGATCACGGCCTCCGACGTCTGCACTCAGCAGCCTCGCTGCTACCCTACTCAGCTTGCTAATATGGTGATCACCTCAAGGACTCCCCTTATGACAGCCACGTTGCTGAACCACTGCAGGCAGATCTGGGATAGACCACTGCAGGAAAAACTGGGTTAGACCGCCAGTAGGATTACTGGATAGTGTTCCAATCTGCTAGTCCTATGCTCCAAACTGGATCCCTACCTCGAGGAGCAGAGACTCCATACTCGGGATATCTTCAAAGCTCTACGCAGCTACGTGCCCAGAACATGCACAAAATACTGCGCCAGCAACAATGGACCCAACCCTTCATCGCATGTGACCCCAATGAACCCGGCCACCCAGTCTCCTCCAGAGATCCCACATACTCTACCAACCCTCTGGGATCCGGACCAATTCAGCCAGGGATGCAAGCAAGGTCTCAAGCCATGCCAAGGGCGAACACAGGACTCTAGCTGCGCCAAAAGGTCCAAACTGCGGGCCGTACTTATAGCAGGGCCTCCTGCTAACACTACAGGCAACACGGACAAACGCCTAGCTGTCTCAAGATCTAAATGGCTACCTCCTGCCTGGGCACACCTGACCAGGCCAACCGTCACGGTATCAATGTTTAATTTGCATCACTCTGTAGCTCGGTCGATGTTGACGTAATTCCTATCCTTACTTGTTGATGTAAGTCCTATCCTTACTTATCTATTGCACTGCTCTTGTAGCATGCTCAACATTGACGCTGCAGCTATCCCTGCTCGCAGTGACTACCCTAACGCTACTGCTCATTGGACTCCATCTCCTGCTTTCTGTGGCTGCCCATTGAGATCATTCACCCTCACAATCACTGTGGCGGCAGAGATACACTCCCACAATCACTGCGGCGGCACCTGCACGCATAGCGACTGCATGTTTCATTACCACCAAGCGCTGCACCTCATGGGAGCAAAACCATTACCACTGCGCGCTGAGTGTTTGTACTGTCTGTGTGCATGTTGCAGGTTGGCACCCCACCAGGTGCACTATGGCATCACCCTGCCTAATGCTACAGTGTTGCCTGGTGAGACTCCAGGGTGTTCCCGGGCACACCAATAAAACTTCCAGCCTTGGTAAAGTGCCAGCCATAGAGGCATAGTCCTCTGGTTAATACAATGGCTCCAAGGCAGAGGTCATGGGTTCGATCCCTCAGTGGCCTCATTTCATCCAAACCTGATCTGGCCCTCGGCCTCCCCCCTTCCACCACATCACTTGCCAGCTTGGGAGGCACCAAGTGTGGCTGACTCATCCTGCTTGTCCTAGGAGAAAACGGAGTTACTTACCTGTAACAGGAGTTCTCTGGGGACAGCAGGATAAGTCAGCTACACATACCCGCCCACCTCCCCTGAAAGGGGGTTGACCTCCGACCGGTGCCCGCCTCTTAGCGGCTAAGGCTCAGCTAGAGACGAACTGGCTAGCTAGGGGAGGGCCGGGAGGTGGGGCCAGTTGGCTCATGCTCAGAAGGGTGAAAGCCCTTCTGAGCTATGGAGAGTACTTCCGTCTCGACGCCGTTGGATGATGTCACCAAGTGTGGCTGACTTATCCTGCTGTCCCCGGAGAACTCCTGTTAAAAGGTAAGTAACTCCGTTTACCCTTTGATATTTCTTAAAAAAAAAAAAAAAACGACAAATCAAATTCAGAAATATCCAATCTGTCAGTTGCTCCCACCACTTGATCCTGTAAAACCTTTTCTGGGTAAATAAAAGCAATCAATTAGATATCCTCAACCTTAGGATGCAACAAAATCTCTTAAATATTTCCTAAACAATCTCTGGGGAAATAAGGTAAATACAAGGAAAATTCAACAAATGTAAATAGTTTGATGTTGAAAGATTTTCTAAAGCTTCTAACTTAAAATGCAATGCAAGACTATCTTTAATTGCAGATGCTCCAGCAGTTTGTAAAGTAGAAACATGATTATCTAATGCCCTCAAAATAGTGTCATTTATAGATAACTAGCAGAGCTGAGCAACAGAGTCCTTCAACATACTTTCAGTTCGGGTAAGTTTTCCAAATATCCAAAAGGGAAATATCTGGCAGGGAAAGCTCCACCAAAGCACTTCCCAAATCTGATGAATAAACTGGAGTAGGAATAAGTATCCTATAAAATCTTACACATTCATTGGAGCAGAGTCCATTCCAACCAACTCGAACAACCCATTAGGTGTGGAGGCAGAGGAAGGTCCTTGCCCCACCAAAGAAGAAGACAGTTTTCCAGGGGGAGAGGGAGTCATGGGGCCCCCCAAGCTCAAATATGCTCCAGAGGAGGGGGAGACTGCAGTGCTAAAATAACAGGGTCTGTTCCCACGGAAGCCATAGGAGTGACATATTTACTGGCCCCTTAATAGAGGGGGGGAGTCTTGACACTCTTCCCCTTCCTGGAAACCATAGAAAAAAGCAAAAGGAAACAACTTACCAAGATCTCACTGCAAAGGAGCTCCTAAAGGGCATGACCTGTCCCTTAGGCCCCATCTCCAACAGACATGGACCGCAGACAGACCCTCTGTCTTATACACTGGCTAGTCAAGTGCTGACGATGCCAGTGGGACAGCAATCAGTAACTTCAGAATACTCTGGCAGATCCTCCAGTCTTCCTCTCAGGCCCCTCGCTGGTACCGCCGCTTCCTGCCTCTCACCCAAAACTCATTCTGACAAAGAAGTTGGCCTGCCTGTTGTCAAAGTTTACAATGTGCACTTCAGGCAAGACAAACAGATGCTCTTCCTCCCAACAGCACACTTCTGCGACCTCCAGACCCACTCTGGCATCACAAGTTCTGCCCTGTTTGTGGACACACACCACCACCAGGGCAGTGTTTATGTTTATTTCGAATTTGATATACCGCTCAGGCCAGAGGCATTAGAGCGGTTTACAATGCAAATCATTCAAGGAAATAGAAAAGAACGCCATTTATATGATAGGACAGAATAGAGGACAGAGACAGTCAGACAGAAAAGAAGAGGAGAGGAACACGGGACAGCGAGTTACCACAAAGAATACTCACTCACTAGGAGAGGCCTGAACCTCACCAGGATCAAACCAATTGCTCTGGTCTCCAGGCAGACAATCCCTCAGCAGGCTTCCTGAGGGGGCCATAGTCCCTGGACCAGCTGGTCCAGGCACTGTACCCAGAAGGGCTAGGAGCACATCAGAGATGACAAGCATTCCATCCGGTGCTTCTAATGACATCATATCAAAAGCTCCCTGATCTCCTAGGGGGAGAGAAAGGGCCTCAAATGACAGGAAACATGAAAAACAGAAGGTTAGAAGGTGCCTCTGCAGAGAGCACATATGGATCCAAAGAACTGACTTCAAGGTTGACTCATGAATCCGAAGTCTCAATTCCTGGAGCTATCCAAACACCACATGACCCGACTGGTTGACACTTTAGTAACCTCTCTCTCATGAGGAAACTCAGCTCAGGAGAAAAAGAACAAATCCCAGGGATTTTAAAGCCTGGGAGACAGGCTATTATAAATATAGGCAAACAATGGCCCCCAGCTTTCCCAATCAGAACTCGCCAGTTCTACATTGTGTCTGGCGTTCTGCAGCAAAACTGGCAAGACTAGTCCAAAGTCCAGGTATGGGCAACCCAGGTATGCAAAGAAACACCACTACCACCTCTACTATCAGGAAAAAGATATGGAGAGCTGTGTCTAAGCTGAGATAGGACCTTAGGGTCCCAAGAGCCGAGTTTCCTATGCACCATTGCACAGGGTCATGGATAGGTACAAATGCTGTGGAGGGACCCCAGGGGACAACAGATTTCCAGCTAAGGCCACCCCACCAAGCTCTACCTCTGCCAAGTTTAAGTCATCCTAAAATGGCCACAGTGCCACTGGCCGGGGGGGGGGGGGGGGGAGGAAAAAAAAAAGCAGCAGCAAAAGACACAGAAACAGCATCAGGCCCTTGATCTCCTGGAGAAGACTGGAGTCCTGAAATGCCAACAAAGGGTTACCTGGGCTTTAAAGCCATAATAGAGACAAAATTAAGAAGCTGCGGAGAAAGAAAAAATGCTAGCGGGTCACAGACTGCATCGGGCTGTGGGGCTGAATATTGCAGTAGCAAGAGACTTCAAAACAACTGCCAAAAAAAAAGAAAGAAGCAGGGCCAAGGTAAAAAGGGACTCCCAAGCTGACTGGGGAAACCTGAGTAGGAAAGCCCCACGTGCACACTCAGGCCCAAGTCCCATCTGCCAAACAAAGGCTTGGATTGTTTGGTTAGTTTTGTTTTAATTTCATGGGAAAAAAGAAACCAGAAAAATACAGGGCATACGAATATGAAAGGAAAGGGGGATCTGGGCCCAATCCCCCCCCCCCCGTAGGGTCCACCCGTTGACCTTCAGACCCATCAACTTCTAGTGCCCATGGGAAACAGTGTTGGACACAGGGCAGCTGTCAGCTCCAGGAGTAATGGGTGCACCAAACGTTCCCATCATCATTGGGCCTTATACTAGACTCAGTCACAATGACCACTGCACCACAGTTTGGGGCAGGAGACTCAGGGCCTATATGTACTGTTGTGCTAGTCCACATACCTTGCCACATGCTGGAGGCAGAAAATACTAGCTTCTCTCAGTGCTTCACTAGAGGATATATCCAAGTGATGACATCACTGAAAGTTGCTTAGGTCTGTCTCCACATGCTGGCAAGGGAGCATAACTCACTTGTCTGGACTGGTCTATCAGGATGATAAAGGAACTTCATTCACATGAGTTAACCTTTAATTAGCATGATCCTCAAAGACAAAGATCTCTTTCCCAGTTTCAAGACAGAAGGTGCTAATATTCCTCCAAGAAGACCATGTCTTTTCAAGTTTACACCTTTGTAGTAAATCCAATACTTTTCATTTTCCAATTACATGCAGAGAATTAATAAAAGGTGTGAGAGAAAGACAAAGTTCCCTTCTTTTTCTGAAAGGAGTGTCAAAAATCTCAGAATGGATTCTCCAATGTACCGTATATTATTTTTCTGTTATGTAAGTGAAATGGGGGCCTCTTACATATTTTATTTCATTTTTTTATAAACTTTTTTTTTTACTAGAAAAATAGGATCTTTTTCTTGCCCGAGATTGTGCCTGCAGAGGCAATGTTTTCTCTCTATACTGAAGCTCCTCCTTTTCAAGTCATCTTAAAAAGATTCCTCCTTTGGCTCCATAGCCTAGAACCTTTATTAAAAATAGTTTGGGTCTCTGCCCTCCACTAGGAATTCTGTACTGCCTTTACCTAGGGAAAAGGCATAAGTTAAAATTTTGAGGCCCCCCTCCCCCCAAAGGTATTAGACACCCTAAGTGAACCTTCAGCCTTGTGCCCCCTTACAATTAAATTTCTAGACTAGCACCCTCCCTCTTCAAGATTTTGATAATAAAAAAAAAAGAACAAACAAAACAATTTTAACACTATCCAACCCACAGCAATCCTACAAAACTTTTAAATATTACAATGCGTTTCGTAAATATACACGAGGGAAATTCCAAAAGTAATTTATAAAAAGGTAAACGGACTATCTGCAGCTTGCCAAACAAAATGATAGTTACACTTACCTGGTAATTGTAGTTCCTTGAGTGAGGACAGTTCAGTCCTCCACCTCTGGGTTGTGCACCTCCTCCTGCAGCCTGGAGACTGGACTTGCCAAAAGCGTTGACGTCACTGGATAAGATCTGGTGCACACTCCCCTCCTCTCCAGTGAACTATTGACAAAGCACACTCAAAGGAGCAACCAATAAGTAGCCAATAAGGAATAATATCAACCTAAGCAACCATAACTATCTAAAAACCAACATGGAACAAACGTTGCTCAGTACCGGTCCCTGCAAACCCCCTCATAGAAAGAACGGAGACAGACAGAAACACGACAGTAAGGAGTAGGACCTACCTGTGACTGAATCAGGCGATCCAAGAGAAAACACATCTCCCCTAGTAGTCCGGGCGGGAAGGAGGACTGAAGGAACTACAATTATTAGGTAAGTGTAATTATCATTTCCTTATCGTTCCTACAGTTCAGTCCTTCACCTCTGGGATGTAACAGAGCAGTGTTCAACGGGAGGGGACTTCCATCGCGGCACGCAAAACCGCGGAAGCGAAGGAGGCGTCCCCCGCCGCCAGCACGTCCAGACGATAGTGCTTACTGAACGTGTGAAGAGAAGACCACGTCGCTGCTTTGCAAATGTCCACCGGGGGAACCAAGCCGAGCTCCGCCCAAGAGGCCGCCTGCGCTCTAGTAGAGTGCGCCCGCAAGCCCGACGGTACCGCGCGTCCCTGAAGGAGATACGCAGACGCAATGGTTTCCCTAATCCATCTAGAAATGGAAGCTTTAGCTGCCGCCTCACCTTTGCGAGGTCTGCCGAACAGCACGAACAGACGATCCGATTTACTAAAGGACGCGGAGACCTGCAAATAACGCCGCAACACCCTCTTAAGATCCAACCGACGTAACGGTTCCGCCGAAGAGTCCCTCCCAGAGGAAAGCACCAGGAGGGAGACCGACTGATTAAGGTGAAACAGAGAGATGATCTTAAGCAAAAAGGAGGGCAACGGACGCAGGACCACCTTCTCTTTTGAAAAAAACAGAAATGGCTCTCTACAAGAAAGCGCTTGTAACTCCGAAATGCGCCACGCGGAACAGATGGCCACCAAGAACACTGTCTTCAAGGTTAGATCCTTCACCGTCGCCGAACTCAAAGGCTCAAAGGGTTCCTTAACCAAACGCCCCCAAGACCAGATTGAGGTCCCATGGAGGCACCAGAACCCGACGACAGGGCCGCAGCTTCGATACCGCCTTTAGAAAACGCAACACATCCGGGTGCGCTCCCAACGAGACATCCTGCACCTTGCCCCTATAGCAGGCCAAGGCCGCTAATTGTACCCTCAAGGAACTCGCCGCCAATCCCTTGTCGAAACCGTCCTGTAGGAAGTTCAAGACCACTGGCACGGAGGCCGTAGCCGTGAGAATCTGCCGCCTCGAACACCAATCCTCAAAAACGCGCCATACCCGAACATAAGCCAAGGACGTTGACCTCGTCCTGGCACGCAGCAGCGTCGCCACCACCGAGCCTGAGTAGCCTCTCTTCCTCAACTTCGCCCTTTCAATGGCCAAACCGTAAGCGAGAATCGATTCACTTGAGTCATCCGAAGCGGACCTTGGAGTAAGATCTTCCGAATCCGGCATCCTCCACGGCTCGCCGTCTAGCAGACGGACCAGGTCCGCGTACCACGGCCGCCACGGCCTGTCCGGAGCCACCAGCAACACCCTTCCGGGATGAGCCTCGATGCGTTGCACCACGCGAGCTATCAAGGCCCAAGGCGGAAAAACGTAGAGGCGGCCGTGTCTCAGCCACCGCTGCATAAAGGCGTCAATCCCTTCCGACATCCTTTCCTGCCGCCTGCTGAAGAATCGGCTCGCCTTTGCGGACTGGAAGGTTGCCATGATATCCATAATCGGGGGTCCCCATCAACGGACTATCTGAGCGAACACCTGGGGATTGAGCTCCCATTCCCCCGCGTCCACCTGGACCCGGCTGAGAAAATCCGCCGTCACATTGTCCTTTCCCGCAATGTGCACCGCGGACAGCGCTGGAAGACGCTGCTCCACCCAAGAGAACAGCAACTCCGCCTCCTCTTCCATGGCTACGCTGCCGGTCCCTCCCTGACAGTTGATGTAGGCTACCGTCGCGGAGTTGTCCGACCGCACTCTGACCGCCCGACCGACCACCATTGACTCGAAGGCCTGGAGCGCCAGCAAAACCGCCCTCAGCTCCAGTCGGTTGATGGACCAACCGCCCTGCTGGGCGGACCACAGGCCCTGCGCATACTGATCGCAGCAGTGGGCTCCCCAGCCCACGAGACTCGCATCCGTCATCAGCGGAACCCAGACAGGCTGTTCCAGGGGCATGCCCGCCCGAAGCGTCGCGGGCACGAGCCACCACTGCAACGCCTGCCGCACCCGCGGAGGACAGGGAAGACGCTTGCTCAATGAGTCTGACTGGTGGGACCAGCGGCGGCGAAGCACCCGCTGCAAGGGCCGCATGTGACCCCGAGCCCAGGGCACCACCTCCAGGGTCGCCGCCATTGTCCTGAGCACACGCAGGTACTCAAACGCCGAGGGCACCTTGGCTGCGCGGAATCTGCTGACAAGACTCCACAGGCCCAGGACCCGGTGATGAGGCAGAAATACCATCCCCGACTGGGTGTCGAACCGCACCCCCAGATACTCGAGCTCCTGGGTCGGAGCAAGATGACTCTTGGCCGGGTTGACTACCCATCCGAGATGCTGCAAAAACTGCACCACTCTGTCACTTGCACACTCTCTGCCTCGGACTTCGCCCGAATCAACCAGTCGTCGAGATAGGGGTGAACCAAAATGCCTTCTTTTCGCAACGTCGCCGCCACCACCACCATAATCTTGGTGAAGGTACGCGGAGCCGTAGCTAGACCGAAGGGTAATGCTTGAAATTGAAAATGCCCCCAGGGGAGAGCGAACCGGAGAAACCTTTGGTGACCCTCTGATCGGAATATGAAGATACGCTTCCGTGAGGTCTAGGGAGGTCAAGAACTCCCCTTTTCGCACCGCCACAATAACGGAACGCAAAGTTTCCATCCTGAAGTGTGGCACCCGCAAACAGCGATTTACGCCCTTCAAATCCAGAATGGGACGTAGGGACCCATCCTTTTTGGGCACCACAAAATAGAGATTGAGTACCGACCCAACCCGTAATCTTCCAACGGAACGGGCCGAATGGCCCGCAAGCGCAACAGGCGATCGAGGGTCTGACGAATCGCCAGGGCCTTGCACTGATTTCTGCAGGGAGACATCACAAAGGAATCTCAGGCCGGATAGGCGAACTCCAGAGCATACCCGTCGCGGATGATTTCTAACACCCACTGGTCCGTGGTGATCTGGGTCCAAGCAGAAAGAAACTCCCGCAGCCTTCCCCCCACTGGAGCGCTTTCCACCGGGACCCGCAAACCTTCATTGGGGCTTTCTGCCAGTCTAGGAGGAGGAGGCTCCTGCGAATCCTCTACTTGCCCCCCCTAAAGCCCCGAAAACTCTGGCCCTTGTATGGAAATCTACCTCTCTGGGCGCTGCCCAGTCGAGACGTCCGAAAGCGTCGAACATTCCCGGACTGGCCCCGAAAGGATGGCGCAGCCCTACTTGGCTTGGGTTTGTCCTCCGGGAGCCTGCCGCCCTTGGACTCACCCAAATCCTTTACCAGCTTATCCCGATCCTCTCCAAAGAGTAACCTGCCCTTAAAGGGCAGTTTACTCAGACGGGATTTAGAAGAGCCATCTGCTGCCCAGCTCCGCAACCACAGGGAGTGGCGCGCCGCCACTAAGGAAGCTATGCTGTTAGCGAGGGCCCTAATCAAATCATAATGAACATCTGCCAGATACGCGGCACCGGATTCCAAGCGATCCAGCTCCGCCGTCCCCTCCTGGTCCAATCCAGAGAACTGTCGCAGCCGCTGAGACCATCGGAGGCACGCTCTGGCCACCCAAGCTCCACAAATAGAAGCCTGCAATGACAAGGCGTCGGCCTCAAAGGACTGTCTCAAAAGTCCATCCACCTTCCTATCCTGTGCATCTTTTAAGGCGGCACTACCCTCCACAGGGATAGCGGTCTTCTTGGTAACCGCCGAGACCGCCGCATCAATTCGGGGGGGGATTTAAAACGGTCTTTGTCCTTCTCAGCCAGAGGATAGAGCCTGTTCATCGTCCTGATACCGCAGAGCGCAGCCTCGGGCTGATCCCACTCGTCCTGTATCATCTTCTCCACCACCCTGTGGACAGGAAAAACCACCTGGGTCTGCCTCTCCGCCTGGATGATGGGGTCCTCCACCCCCACCTCCTCCGGAGAAACAGCCGCCAAGTTCAACATCTGGAGGGACTCGGTGATAAGAGCAGAGAGTTCCTCCCTGTGGAAAATCTTGACAATTCTGGCCTGATCCTCCGGCTCTGGAATCTCCCCCTCTTCTAGATCTTCGATATCCGCCTCCAAATCGCGGTCCTCCGCATCCAAATCGATCGCCTCCCTGAAGGGAGGGGAGAGTTTGCGTGTCCGAGATCTCTTAGATGGCCTGGGAGACGCTGAGTGGCCACCAGCTACGGTGGCCTGAGGGGCGGCCGAAGACCTATCCCCTGTCTCCGGCAAGAGCCCCTGGCGTTGTCTGCAGAACGCTTGGTGCATGAGCAAGACAAAGTCGGGGGAGAAACCTCCAAACGGAGAAGGGGACTCCAGGGCTGGAAAAGAGGCCGGAAGCCCAGCCGCAGCCTCCTGGGGAGCCCCCGACGAGGAATCCAACGCCAAGTCATCCTCGGGGACCGCCGCCGCCGGCTGGAGATCCTGGCACGGCTTGGCCTCTATCTGCCGTTCCATGCTGGCAGACCCCGAGGCACAAGCCCTGCAAACCCCGGATTCCGCCACCGTACCTCTGCGTGAACCACAGAGGACGCACTGGGGTCGGGACGCCATCCCAGAGACCCCACTCTTGAAAGGGAATCTTGGGCTCTGTAGCTTCTCACAAACGCAAGCCTGCTTCCTTTAACCTCTGTTTCTGGTTTTTTGTTGTTTTTTTTTCTTTTTGCTGTGTTCTAAAACGAAAGAAAAAACAACACACCCCGGGACAAGGACAGCAAAAAAAAGGAAGTCCTCGCGACGCAGACCGGGTCAAATTGAAGAAAAAAAGGAAATAAACAAGAAACAAAAGGAAAAAATCTGAAACAAGTCGAAGCGCAGAGCTGACTGGAGCCGCAGTGAAAAAAATGCGCCCGAAGCTAAAATGGCCGCCAGCAGCTGAGCGCGGCAGAAAAGGGCACCAAAATTCGCCGTGTGAGCAGAGGGAGCAAACAAGGCGTCCCGCTCTGCCGCAGGCCAGGGCAACGATCCCCCCAAACCCCACCGAAAGGGGGTTTGCCCTTCACAGAAACTTACGTGGCTTCCACGGGGCTCCAGCTAGCGGGACTGCTGTACAGCTGAGCAGTCCCCGCCAGCGAGCCTCCCGCATAAACGCTGCTGCCCGCAAATGCAGACCGGCTCCCTGACCTCGACAAGGACGCCGTTCCAGTCCTGCTCAAGGGCTCTCCCCCGTGCAGTCCAGGGAGAGAGACCTGAATATGAGCCCACAGCCCCGGAGATCAGAGGCAGGCAGGAACCGGCAGCTGAGGCAGTGCTTGTTCACGGGTCCCACATTTTTTTTTTTTTTTAAAGGAACAGTAACTCCCCAAAAAGAAAAGAAAGGTAGTGGGAAAGAAAATCCAAAATCCCAACTAAACTACCCCTAACTAACTACACTAAGGCTCCTTATGAGTTCCTCAAGTGAGCCCAGCACCTAGGCTCACTAGATCCTCCTGCTGCATGGAGACTGGACACACTGGAGAGGAGGGGAGTGTGCACCAGATCTTATCCAGTGACGTCAACACTTTGGCAAGTCCAGTCTCCAGGCTGCAGGAGGAGGTGCACAACCCAGAGGTGGAGGACTGAACTGTAGGAACGATAAGGAACATAGGTTTGCAGGTGAACACCCAGTACTCAGTCAGAAAATATAAGATCACCCATAACTCTCAACAGTATATTTTAATTCACTTTACATTAAAGAAAAACTGGTTAAACAACTTGGCACTGCAATAGTGTTATTTGCATCTCTAAAACCACCCTTCGGGATGATGCCTCAAGCAGCAATGACTTTTCTAACAGTAATGGCAGCTCTTCTAAATTTCAGGATAAAAATAACAAACAGACTATGAAGACCCAGAGGATGACATGGGGGACACACGTCAAAAAGTGATTCAGGCAGGATTACCAGGTCCTGGAAAAAGAAGTCTCTCCAGGACTAGATGTAACTCAGTAAATTGAAAAGGGCTGTAATTGATCCTATCATAAATTTGTCCCAGCATACATTTACTTTGGAAGAGTTATCAGTTTTGGAAAGAGGGCCATCGTTTGTTCCCTCCCAATGCCATGATCCTTTCCAATTTAGAATAGATCTGAAAAAGCACATTCGTAAACTTCACATTAAATGGTTTTTTTTCAAACTGTTAACCCTGTTGATCATATTGATTGCTCCTTAGTAAAAGGTTAAATCAATATGGATTCCACCGGTTCCTTTGGATTCCATTTTGCATAGTACTTGCAGATGTTCAGCGATTGCAATCCTGTAAGAAATTTACTCCACTCAACCTCAGTATGAGAGATCAAGCATTAACTATGCAATGAACACTCCCTTGTAATTCAACAGGCGGACAAGGGTGGTGCTACTGTTGCTCAGGATATACGGGATTATGTTCAAGAGATCTACAATCAATTGTCCAACATTTCTTGTTACCAAGAGTTGGACTGTGACTCCAACTAAACAGATACACACTAACAGTGGAAGCTTTTGAGATGGGATTTTTAACCAAATCTGAGTTTAATTTCTTGAATCATCCTTATCCTCCAATCTCTGTTTTGTATACTGTACCTAAAATCCATAAATCCTTGAAGCGTCTAAGATGCCCTATTATTTCAGCAACTGATTTGTTATTGGAGAACCTCCGTATTTATAGATATAAATTTTTTTTACAGCCTTTGGCTGTTTCAATACCAAGCTATTTGAAAGACACCACACATTTTTTGAAACAGATCTCCTTTGAGGAATTTTGTAGTTAGTTTTTAATGGTCATCTTTGATGTGTGATCTTTGTACACCATTAAGGTATTATATGAGGCAATATAAACCTGTACTAGACTTCATGCCATTCATTCAGTCTTTCTCCGGCAACTAATTGAAATTGCCCTTAAAAAACATTATTTTGTTTTTCAGAAGTTTCTTTTTACAGATTTCAAGTACCATTATGGGAGCATCGTTTGAGCCCTCCTTAACCAACTTGTATGTGTCAGTCTTTGAAGAACAGTATGTGTTAACGCCGGGATTCCACTCCCACATTTATTTATGAAAGCGCTGTATCAGTGGTTCCCAACCCAGTCTTCAGGTACCCCCAGGTCAGTCAGGTTTTCAGGATAGCCACAATGAATATGCATGAGACAGATCTACATACAATGGAAGCATTGCATGCAGATCTCTCATATGCATATTCATTGTGAATACCCTGAAAACCTGACTGGCCTGGAAATACCTCAGCACTGGGTTGGGAATCACTGCACTATATTGATGATATTTTTGCCCTATGGCAGGGAACTAGGACATCTTTAGAGGCTTTTTCTTTTTTTAATAGAGCTCAATACTTATAACCCTCGGTTGCAATTTGAAATGACAGTTAATGAAGAAGAAATTAATTTCTTGGACGTCCTTATATGCCAGTCTCCGTCTGGTTTTCAAACTTCTTTATATTTCAAACCTACAGATCACAATTCATTTTTGTGATACAGGAGCTGTCATCCAAGACATTTAAAAAAAAGTCTTCCCTATTTGCAATTACTGAGGTGCCGACATATTTGTACCACTGTTGAAGGCTATAAACAACATGGCCAAGCACTGTGCAAGAAGTTGCTGCATAGGGGTTATCCCCAACCTGTGCTCTGTAGAGCATTTAAGACAGCTTTGTACAATGATTGTGACTTGTCATTGGACTCTCGATAACTTTCTAAGGACAAGATGGAAAGTCCCTTTACTTGCATTTTATGATATTCTCACCTGGCTGAGGGTATAGTCAAGATCATTTGCAGACAATGGGTCTTATTACGGCTTAATGATTGCTTTCCAATAGAAGTGCTAATAGTGTACAGTTGGGGAAAGACTTTGAATATCGAATGGGCTGAGGAGTTCCTTTATTCTAGAGTGGTAGAGATAGCGTCCTCACCAAGACATGGGACAAGTAGAAATTGCAAATCCTGTGATAACGCGATTGAAACCATCACTTTTGTTGACCCTCAGACAGGACGCAGACACCCTTTATGCTACTGCACAAACTGCAATATCAATTTTGTGGTATACTATATCCAATGTCTGTGTTTAAAATTACACATTGGAAAAACATCTATACATTTGAATAAACACCAATATAGCCTGACTCATAAGAAAGAGACTTTGCCGATGGTCTTACACCGTCTTGAATTTCAACATTCATTCTAGTCTTCGAAAGTCATTATCCTTGATCACTTTCCCCCCTCTTTTAGGGGTGGTGACAGAAATAGACGATTGTTGCAACTGGAAACAAAGTGGATCTTCATGTTGTATACTGAACAGCCTAGGGATCTGAATTCTACACTGGATTTTTTGATGTTTTTTTTAGTTTTTCAAAGCTGAGAGGAACACACAGGTCTATCGTTGTACTGTTAGCACTTCCCCATTGGCTGTAATCGGTAAATTACCGGTGTTTATTTTAATGAGGGGTGGATCAATTTCTGGTTCCATTGGAAATATGTTAAAAGCTGGACAAGTCAGGTTCATGCCTTTAGCTCCAGGGCTCATGAAAGCACTCTCTGGCATTTAAATAAGTTTTTACTTTTAACTTTTAGTTAGCTGTCTTTCATTGATACCACAGATAGCCTGTTCAGGGATTTTCCTGTAAATAACAAAGCTGATGATCTCCCCCATATGTGTCAGAGGCATTACTTATGTGATGCATATCAGCATTATGATTTGTCATTAGTAATTTTTCCTCTTTTTTTAAAAAGCTTGGCATGCTAACCTTTTTGTCTCATTTTTTATTAGAATTGTCTGGGCTATACTCCTGAAGTAACCCAATGGCAAAACGGTGCCACGTCGAGTACTGCCAGAATCGCTGAGCGCACAGCATTAAGTACTGCCTACTTTGCTGAGTCTGATGTATTGCAGTTGCTGCATACGAAGACACTATAAACAAAGACACTTTGGGAATCGGAGATAAGTCTCTCCTAGTTCAATATTATAAATTGATCCTTAGTAGACTGAAAACCACTTAGTAAATTGAAAGTGAAGGGGTTTTTCTGATTGGTGAAAATTGGTTCTCATAGTGTACACATTGAATGTTGTTTGTAACACACAAGACTTCTGAGGTCTTTTCCCCTTTGTTTTAGAGAGGCAACAACATTATTGCAGCATCAAGTTGTTCAACCAGTTTTTCTTTAATGTAAAATGAATTAAAATATTCTGTTGAGGGAACCTTCGTTATGGGCGATATTGGATTTTCTATCTGCAACTTGCCCATTCTTGCTGCAGGTGAAAGTAAGCTCTGATAAGTCTTTGAAATTTGTATGTTGTTAGGACCTATTGTTTTGCTTTGACTAGCTGCTCTTTGCTGCCTCCAAAAAGCTGCTGCCCTAGGCAACCACCTAGTCTGCCTAGTGGCTGGGTTGGCCCTGCCCCCAAGTGACAATTTTAGAAGAGGCTTCCAGAGCTGGGGCCCACTTCAGAAACTCAACAACTATAAATTGCCCCACCCCCTTGCACTGGAGGAGTTGCATGAATGAAATTTATGCCACTACCCATAAAGAGGATCCTGCACTGGTCTGCATACACCTACATTCTCAGAGCCACCCAAGCCGCCACAATTCAAAAGATCTCTCAAGTGTGATATTAGGTCCATCAGTGCTATACAAACTCCTGCACTTATTTATTTAATGAATTAATCTCTGGTGCTTAGATTGCATAGATAATCTAGTATGTTTTTGTGTAATGTTCAATTTCATCCAGCCTCTTATTAAATATTTTAACTCATTTGGTAGTGCTATATCCTTCTTAATGCCTCCCATATCTGAGGCAATACTTAAATATACTTCTAAACAAATTTATAATTAGCCAAAGCTTGATTTGCTGAAGCTCCACATATCTCTGTCCCAATGTTATTTGATTGGTTACTTTTGATCTTCTTGAAAGAAGTCTCGGTCTTATGTGCAATATACTCTTACCTATGGTTTTTCCTGCCTTCAACCAAATATTTTGCCTTTAAGCTCTCACTTTCTTATGTTGACTCTGTACTCTTTCAAATGGCACTCTCTAGTGCCAACAGTTTTAATACTTCTTTCATACATTAAAAAAAAAACCTCTGCCAGGCTTACTTCTCTGAATTACCAATTATTTCTTGTTCTAGCCAGTCACAATCTCTCAGAGGCCACATAGTTTACGGTCATCTCCCACTGCCACCGGACCACTATACCTCAATTAGCCTCAACATCTCTCAAGGCTGCTCCAAAGCCCACTGAGTATTCCTTGCCCCTGGTGATCCTGGGCCGGCTAAAAAGTTGTTTTCCAATATGTTGACTAGCACTGCCTCACATAACGCATTTGAGAAATAACAGCGCTACTAACCACTGTAGAAACGTTGAGAACCTGATATTCAAAGGCATTTACATGGTTTGCAGACCCACAAACTGTGTAAATGCTGCTAAGCCGGATGGTTAGTGCTGCTGAATATCCAAGGGTGCTGCCGCTATACAACCGATGCTAACCGGTTAGCATTGGGTCATGCTGGGGGCATTCCAGGAATGCACCCATCACTAATTGGGCAGTGGCAATATTAAGCCACTACCTGGTTAGCGACGCAACAGAAGTCAGGCACAGGAGAGGATTGGCCTAACGTTTGCCACAGAAACTCACCAGTCAGCGCCTCAATATTACCACTGACCAGTTAGTTTTGCAGCAATCTGGGCAAAACAGCTATTCAATGCCAGAGCCTGGATATGGCTCCAGCATTGCATATCTGGATGTAGAGTTCAGTGACGACAGCCAGCCACGTTTGATCGACTAGCTGCCGCTGAGTATCGGGCCCTCAATGTTTAAGCATATTAATGGAAGATCTCAAGACTATAATCAGATCCTAAAGATTCGACCCTGAAGATAAGTGGAACATAGTGGAAAGAGTGCTTATTTCAACATGACAGAGGCATAAGGTTTCCCTCTGAAGTAAAGCTGTATTTTTATACTATAGAGAAAATTAAACATATTTATAATGGCAATATAAAATTGGTCTCAAAGCAGCAAAACAAGACTTTTTTTGCACTTAACTGTTACTGGTGCAGTCATAACCTGCCCTAAATAGGCTAGGATGCATGTGTCATCTTGCATAGTTACCAATACTAAAGTCAAAGTACACAAGTTTTTAAGAGTACACAAAAGGTGAATGCAATATTTAGGAATTTGTATGAAGGTTAGTTTTACAATGCTCAGATCACGCAACAGTACTTATCCTGCCCTTGGATAACATTACGCTGTAAAGGAGGAAAATAATCTCTCTTGGGCTGTACCCATACAGACAATTGTATGCTGTGGCCAAAAGCATAAGAAAAATAAATATATTGTAGAAAGTACCCAAATAGGATCACACCAGAAACGTAATCAGGATCAAGAAGGCAAATTCTAGTTAATCCATTAAATCGAATGTGTATGTCAAACAAAACCGAAAAAAAAATGTGAAAATGTTTTTTCAATATGATTTATTAGCATTGCTAATAACATTCTTACAATAAATTGATCTATGTACAACAAAATACTTTTTAAACATATGCTGGAAGAAAGTATTCCATTTACAACCTGCACTCAAGGGCTTCTAAATGATGCCCATGGACCATTGTATATTCTATTTGCCCAACTATCAATTTAGATAGGTAGCCAGACTAACTTTGTGGCAGCAAGCACTAATGAGCACTGTGTGGTTACCATGGCACCAGCACACTCTGATCAGACCTGGCTGGTAGTAGTTTAACTTGTCTTGTGATGCCAATGTCCCTTTGCTGTCAGTGATGCTACTGGCTAATGCAAAGGCCTGTCAGAACCATTACTAAGAAGGACTCAAGCAAATTACAATTGGTTATCAAGAAAATATTATACAACCATACATTTTCCCTCCACACTTACAGAGCTGACGATCAGGGAATAAAAGAAAATATCTACTGCATCCGATTGTAGCTTGCCTTTAACTTCAAAGACATGAGCTGAATCCCAATTAAAAAAATAAAACATGGATTCCATATTTTCTTTATATTCTGTTATCTTCAACAACTCGCTGTGACTCAAAGGAAGAGAGTATGCAAGGGATTTTCACCAGGGTAAATCTGGTTTATGACACCAAGCAATAATAAACATTTTAACGGTCACAAATTTAACCTAGAAATTAAAGCCTACAGCCATTCTCAAAGTCACTTAAAATCAACATTAACACTATCATTTTTAAAGTATATTTCCTAAAACTAATAACTGGGCAAACCTCACCCACACACTGGTTCATAACAAAAACATAAACCAAGCTGAAGTTTTCTTAATAATTTCTTGAAGAAAGAATATATTTGTTAGCAATCAGAATTTAAAAGTTGAACACAGACAATTGGAGAAATCTCTCACCTATGAACAGATAAACTAGAACTATCAATACAACATTCATTAGTCACGTCTTTGTTAAAGCGTGTTATATAGGGAAAGATATATGTGGTTTCAACTTCTTGAGTACAGTTTTGCTCTTCCTATTTGACTTGCTGTTGAGTGCTATTGCACAATAAAAATAAGGGGCATGTTTACTAAAGCATGTTAGGCTTTTGCAGCCAAATGTGGCTTTCTGGGCAAAGAGCACACGGTGGTAGCTGCAAAAACAGTGTGCTGCTGGGGATATGCAAAGCATTTTCCCAACAAGTAACCCACTGAAATTGCAGATAACAGGGCCCAGCAGCACTGCAAAGTCACATAGCGTCCCCCGTTCAGGTGGTGATGTCTGCAACTTTGACAGTTACTCCAAGCTGGTGATGCTCCCAGTAATCGTACATTGCAGACATGCCCACTCGCCACCCATTTCCCATCAACTCTGGCAGAAAATCGCTGTGTTGTTAACACAACCAGATAGTACATGTTATCTGCCACGTTAACAGGTAGCGCAGCTTAGTAAACATGCCCCTAAGAGTTACTGCACCAAGGCGTGGAAGACTAGAAAGAAATCCAACTATAAGAAAGTTCTGCGCAGAGACCCCTCTTCACAGACATTATATTCTACAATTTAACATTTTTCCCCACCTTCGGTTGTATCCTGCACTTGCACTGCGGTAAATCTTTGCTCTCTTGCTCGTTTCCTTAACCCTCCCTCTCCTCTCGTTAAAAAAAACCCAGAGGCTACCATTGGGGGCTACCCTATCACACAGAACGGAGGGGGGGGGGGAGACTAAACTCCACAAGCCGGTCGAAGGCTCCGCAACCGCAGGGTAAGCAGTACCATGGGGACACCTAGTAGCACACAGGACATCGCAAAAGCCCCGAGCATTCGTAGGCCTCCCTAACAAGGTTAACATCGGCGAAGCTTCCCTCCGACGGACTCCCGGCAACGATATTCACGGCGCAGTAACAGATTTAGTAGCCCTCCTGTCGTATCTGACACATAGCAATTGACCCAAGTGTCGCCTGCAGAACGGGCTCTGTCCGAGCCTGCCGGTGCCGGAAGGAGAGTCAGCGGCGGTTGCCTTGGTTTCCCCACCCTAGCAAAAGCCTCGTTGCTACCACGTACCAGCGCTACTGCCCTGGCCGAACATTCCAATAAACTCGGATCTATAGAGTGAACCTCCGGCTCCCGGTCCGACGCCATTTTCCCCTGGCGGAGATCCAAAACAGGAAACGGAAAGAAGAGCTCACATCCGCTGCCAGCGCTCGCGAGACCTGCGCCTTCTACCGGCGTGAAAGTGTTGTACGTATTCTGTTGCCATAGCTCGGTGTAGACGTTGCTTCATCTAATTTAGTACCACCCGCCTCAGAAGGTGCTTGTACCTACTAATGTCTGGATTCTGTGGTGCTGTCTATGACTAGCATATTATATTACAATGTTATACTCTGTACTGCCTCTATCCCAAATGAAATGTACCCTATAAAGCTACCATAAGCACCAGCTGTGCCCACGCACTGCCTGTAGTTGCAAGTTACCCAGTTCCAGGAAGGAGATTTTAGGACAACCTTTCATTAGACTACCCTATCCTGTTACATTATGGGATCTGCAGCACTGATTTCAATAGGTGGAATCAGGGACTGCTAATACCTCACAGAGCCTGCCCAAAGGTATCTGACTCTGTAGGCAGGGCTGGCGCTACCATCAGGCCTAGAACACCAGCCTTCGGGGAGGAGGGGGGTGCAGGTGCCCATTGCTGCTGCACCTCCTCCCCTCTCAGGACATGCAGCGGCAGCAATGGTTTTAAAACGGTACCGAAGAGCCAGTTACCTTCAGCTCCGGCGCTGCAATGCCATTCGTGCTTCTCCCTTCTGATGCTACTTTCAATACCATTTTAAAAGCACTACCGCTGTAGCACATCCTGGAAGGAGGGGGGGTTAGAGCAGGGGGCGCAAGGGATGAGGTTTTCCTAGGGCGCTTCATATCCTTGCACTGGCCCTAACTGTAGGTGAACCATCAGGTATGCCCCAACCACCACCACCATGCAGCTCAAGACCCTAGCTCTCCCCATAGTCAAGCGTCTTATCTTCCTTAAGACGTGTTTGAAGTATAAAAAGGGGATGGGTTTACCAAAGCACCAATTTTGACAGTGTAGAAGTGAGGAAGTTCTGGGCACCATTTGAGAAATATTTAGAGGAATTTTGGGTCAACAGAATAGTCTGTAATTCAGACACTAATCTGCTTCGTACTCTGAATAGAATGAAAGGATGAAATATAAATAATTGAAATTAAATTTGTGTGAATTGAGCTGATATTTTATTTCAGTTGCCCAATGTTTTTTTTCAAATAAAAGTTTAAGTGTTTTATTAGGAAGGCATGGATGCCTTCCTTTTGATATTGGCAGAACACATGATCTTATGATCATGGAACAGTTTAAAGCCAATATTTCCTCAAAGGGGCCCTTTTAACTAAAGGTTTTTATTTTTATTTATTTATTTAAAAGGTTTTATATACCGCTTTATCATTTCAATCAAAGCGGTTTTTAATGCATGTTAATGAAGTTAATTTGCATTAAGTGCCCACAGCCCTTGTATTTCGATGGGCACAATATTTATTTATTTATTTAGTGTACATTTGTATCCCACTGCTTCCAGCGATCAGCAGCAGTTGCTATACATGGTAAGGGTGGCTGTACCGGCCAGGAATTAGAAGGATATACATTGTGATTGGGAGAGAGAGATAGTACACAGCAAACATAGGGTTACAGATTACAGATGATCGATGGGAAACACTTCACACAGGATATATTATGTACATATTTACACATAAACTGAATGCATTTCTCGTTGTGAGGTTACATGGGGTACAGTAGCTTTCCCACGCATGGTAGACAATTGGTGGTGGGATACAGTGGTAGTGGGGTACAGTGTCTAGGTTACATTGTAATGCGATTGGAAGAAGTGTGTCTTAAGTTTTTTTCTGAAGTCTTTCAAGTCACAGTTTGCATGTAGTTCGCATGGCAGCCGGTTCCAGAGTAGTGGAGCTATAAGTGAGAATGCTCTTTTACTTGTACATGCATTAACATTTCTGATGCACTTTGGGGGACAGAGGGTATTGAGGTTTACTGTTCTTCTACTCCTGTTGTTGGGTAGATTGGAGATTAGGCTGTTGAGGTGTGAGAGTGCTAAGTTATGAATGAGTTTGAATGTAGTGACTAACATTTTGTATTGAATGCGGGCCGCAATGGGGAGCCAATGTAGCTCAATTAGTACAGGTGTAATGTGCTCAGAGAGGCCTTTTTGCATAATGATTCTGGAAGCAACATTTTGTGCCAATTGCAGAATATTTATAGTTTTCTTTGGCAAGCCTTGCAGTATGGCATTGCAATAGTCTAGATGTGGAATGATGAGTGCTTGTGCGACTGACCTGAAGTCGGCATGATCGAGGATGTTACGTAAGGGCTGCAAGACTCTTAATTTGTGGAAGATGGCCCGATTGGTATTTCAAAGGTGTTTGTCCATATATAGGTTTTTGTCAAGCATCACTCCTAGATATTTTATCTCAGTCTTGATGTTGTAAATGTTATTGTTCATGGTGACCGTTGCTGGGGGCTTGAAGCCCGGTTTCCTGGAGATACACATTGCTTCTGTTTTTTTTGTGATTTATGGACATGTTATTAAAGTGCATTAACTTCAGTAGCATACATTATTAACCTTTAGTAAAGGGGCCCCAAAGTCTTTTTAATGGTTGTTGTATACAGTGACACCTAGTGACTGAAATGTGTGGTTTGCTAGTGGTTGATATGTGTCAAGCCTTCCAGTGGTAAAGAATGGCAATATTTGATGCCTTGATACAGTGACACTCTGTGGTTTAAATTTGCAATGCACCCTTTGAAATCTGTTGACAGCGACATCTAATGATTATATATGTTACCACCCTTGGTTTTAAATTCTATTATTTTGGATTTAACTTATGCCCTTTTCAGGATTGGGAGTGGAGGAGTAGCCTAGTGGTTAGAATGCTGGCTTGGTAACCAAGCAACCAGGGTTTGATTCCCACTAGCACTCATTGTGGCCTTGGGCAAGTCACTTAACTCTCCATTGCCTTGGAAGAAAGGTCTGGCAATCTACTTCCGGTCACACTGCCAAGAAAACCCAGGAGCTTCTGGGTCGCCAGGAGTCAGGACTGACTCAAAGGCACACATTGCATTGCAGGATTAACTCACGGTGAATTATATTCAGGTACAGTAGGTAAGTTCTCTTGTCCAATTGTGTGTATTTGTGCATGTATATGTCTATGCGTGTTTCTGAATATGTGTCTATGGATGTATCTTTGTGCCTATGTATGAACTCGTATGCCTCTGTATATCTGTGAATGCTTGTGTATGCCTCTGTGAATTTGTCTGAATGCATGCATATGTGTATGTGTTTGTATCTATATCCATTAATATGTCTCTGTGTGTGTGTGTATATGCGTATACATTTGTGTATGTGTACGTGTTTTAACAGCATGCGTGTGTATCTGTGTTGGCCCTGTGTATGTCTGTAACTGGCAGAGCATAAAAGAGAGGAGGGGCAGTTCCCTGCCAACTTTGTTTCAGTTTATCATTGTTTCTGTGCTGCTGGTGCTGAAACTCACACAGAAATACAATGGGACTTTTTTTGGGGGGGGGATGTACAGATCAATATTTAAATATTGTGGTTGGTGCTTATTTTAAATGCCAACCATAGTGTTTAAATAATTCACAGCTATTCAATTTCATTATTCAGATTGCAGTTGGTGCTCAAAATCCATGCAGTGATTGCCAACATTATTTGGATAGCTATGATATTCAGACCACTATCTGGATAATTAAGGACAGTTTTTTTGCTGTCCTAAGTTATATGGACAGTGGGCTGAATATCACCACTCTCTGGATAACTCACCACTTTGTCCATGCATTAGTCTGGCACTATCCAGATAGTACTGAAATGGTCTGAAAGGATATTCAGTGACACTATTAGATAGTACCACTGATATCCACAGATAGCAGTGGCTACAACATTAGCAGGATAACAGCTGTTGTTTATCAAGATACATCTCTTTGAATATTAGGCCTTTAATATCCCAGGTCTGATCTGGCCTAATTTTTAACTTGATGTTTTGTCTTCTTATTGGGTTTTTGCCCACACGAAGTTTGGACCAGCTCTGTTTTTGGAGAGTTATTTTGATCACAGACACACAGACATTCTCAACCCCTTAAGTATAATTTCTTTCCAATATCTATTGGGTTAGACTGAATTTTTTAAAAATATAGATGTCGCCTGTTGAACATTCAACAAATGTTTACCCCATCACTTTAATAAGAACATAAGATATGCCATACTGAGTCAGACCAAGCAAGGTCCATCAAGCCCAGTATCCTGTTTCCAACAGTGGCCAATCTAGGTCATACGTACCTAGCAGTTTCCCCAAAAGGCACAGGTTCTGCAATGCTTGTACTAGGTCAAGCATTGATATCCTGGGTCCCCTCAATAATGGTTTATGGACCTTTCCTCCAGGAACTTGTCCAAACCTTTTTTAAACCCAGCTACACTAACAGCCTTTACTACATCCTCCGGTAACAAATTCCAGAGTTTGATTACACGTTGAGTGAAAAAATATTTTCTCTTATTAGTCTTAAATAGTTTACCCTGTAGCTTCATTGCATGTCCCCTAGTCTTCCTATATTCTGATAACGTAAACAGTCGATCTACATTTACCCACTCCGTTCATTAATTTATAGACTTCTATCATATCTCCCCTCAGCCGTCTCTTTTCCAGGTTAAAGAGCCCTAACCTTTTTAGCCTTTCTTCATAGGAGTATCCTTCCATCCCCTTTACCATTTTGGTGGCTCTTCTCTGAACCTTTTCTAATAACACTATATCCTTTTTAAGATACGGCGACCAGAATTGCACACAATATTCAAGGTGTGGTCTTACCATGGAACGGTATAGAGGCATTATAATATCTTTTGTTTTATTTTCCATTCCTTTCCTTATGATACCTAGTATTCTATTTGCTCTCTTGGCCGCCACTGCACACTGGGCCGAGGGTTTTAACATGTTATCCACAATGACACCTAAATCTTTTTCCTGGGTGGTGGTTCCTAATGTGGAACCTTGCATTGTGTAACCATAGTTTGGGTTGTTCTTCCCTAGGTGCATAACTTTGCACTTGTCCACATTAAATTTCATCTGCCATTTTCCTGCCCAGTCTTCCAATTTATCAAGACCCTCTTGCAATTTTCCACAATCCTCTTGGGTTTTAACAACTTTAAATAGTTTTGTGTCATCTGCAAATTTGATAACCTCACTCGTTATTCCACTTTCCAGGTCATTTATGAATATGTCAAAAAGCAGCGGACCCAGTACAGATCCCTGGGGTACACCACTATTCACCTTTCTCCATTGGGAAAATTGGCCATTTAGCCCAACCCTCTGCTTTCTATCTTTTCACCAGTTCCTGATCCACAGTAGTACACTGCCTCCTATCCCATGACTCTTTAGTTTTGCCAAAAGTCTCTGATGAGGGACCTTGTCAAAGGCTTTCTGAAAGTCTAGATACACTATATCAACCGACTCACCTTTGTCCACCTGTTTATTCACACTTTCAAAAAAACATAACAGATTAGTAAGACAAGATCTTCCTTGTCTAAAGCCATGTTGGCTGTCTCCCATTAGGCCATGACTATCTACATGCTGAGTAATTTTATTCTTTATGATGGTTTCTACCATTTTTCCCGGTACTGATGTGAGGCTCACTGGTCTGTAGTTTCCCGGATCACCCCTCAAACCCTTTTTAAAAATTGGTGTTACATTGGCGATCCTCCAATCTTCAGGTATTAGAGATGATTTTAATGATAGTTCACAGATTACTAATAGCAGGTCTGCAATCTCATATTTCAGTTCTTTCAACACCCTTGGATGTATACCATCCGGCCCAGGTGATTTGCTACTCTTCAGTTTATCTAATAGTTGTAATACATCTTCCCGATGTATCGACATTTCCTTCAATTCTTCTGCACCTTTAAATACCACTTCAGTCATGCATAACATCCCTACATCTTCCTCAGTAAAGACCGAAGCAAAGAATTCATTCAGTCTCTCCGCTATCGCCTTGTCGCCTCTTAGTGCCCCTTTAACTCCTCTATCATCTAATGGTCCAGCTGACTCTCTCACAGGTTTTTTGCCACGAATGTACTTGAAAAAATCTTTTTATCGTGTTTTTGCTTCCGCAGCAACCTTCTTCTCAAATTCTCTCTTTGCCTTCTTTATCAATGCCTTGCATTTGACCTGCCAGTGCTTGTGCTGTTTCCAGGTTTCATCGTTTGGCTCTTTTTTCCATTTCCTGAAAGATGCTTTCTTGGCAACAACAGCCTCTCTGACCTCACCTTTAATCCATGCTGGCAGTTCTTTGGACTTCCTTCCACTTTTCTTAAAGCGCGGAATACAGCTGGTCTGGGCTTCCAAGATAGTATTTTTCAACAACACCCAAGCTTGATGTAAGTCTTTAACCTTTGCAACTGCTCCTTTTAGTTTTTTCGTAACTATTTTCCTCATTTTATCATAGTCTCCCTTTCGAAAGTTAAAAGGTAGTACTGTGGATTTCCTTACTATCCCTCCTCCACTAATTAAATCAAAGGCGATCATGCTATGATCACTATTGCCAAGTGGCCCCAACACCCTTATCTCTTGCACTAGATCCGGTGTTCCACTAAGGGCTAGGTCTAATATGGCTTCTTCTCTGGTCGGTTCATGAACCAGCTGCTCCAAGAAGCAGTCTTTTATGTCATCTAGGAACTTTATCTCCCTAGCATGTACTGCCGTGACACTGACCCAGTCGATACCGGGGTAATTGAAATTACCCATTATTATTACCGCGCTGTAACTTTTGTTAGCTTCCTTGATTTCTTTGAGCATTTCATCATCCATTTGTTCATTCTGGCCAGGCGGTCGATAGTACACCCCCACCGCCATCGCCTTCCCCTTTTTACTTTCCTCCAAGGGTCCCCAAACTATGGCTCACAGGCCAAAACTGACCCATGGACCTGTTTCCCCCAGCACACTTGGTACTCTCCAAGGCACCACATGTGCCTACCTTCTACCACTGCCACTGGATTCTGCCGGTCACTCAGCATCTCTTCTACTCTCCCCCCCCCCTTCCCTCATAGTCATAAATCTCCCCTTCACCTCTATGTTAGCGGCAACAATGTAAGAATATCCCATAAAGGATATACATAGACTGGAAATGGTTCAGAGGAAGACGACCAAAATGAATTGAAGCCTTTGCCAGAAGATGCATAAAAGAGACTTGAAGACCTAAATATGTATATGCTAGAAGAGAGGAGGTTCAGGGGAGATATGATACAGACCTTTAATATTTAAAAGGGTATTAATGAACAAACAAACATTTTTCAAAGATGGGGAAGCTGTAAAACTAGAGGGCATAACATGAAGCTGCAGGGGGGTAAACTGAAAGTCAACATCAGGAAATACTTTTCACTGAATGGGTGGTGGATGCTTGGAATGCCCTCCTGATGGAAGTGGTGGAGGCAAATACAGTGACAGAATTCAAAATGACATGGGACAGACACAGTGGATCCCTTTACCTGAATGGAGTGGTGGGTACACCCCTAAACAAAGGCATGCGGAGGGATGACCTGCACGGAGCAGCAGGTGCACCTACTCTTCCCACCTTACTGGACAGACTAGATGGACCATGCTGGTCTTTATCTGCCATCATATACTATGTTACTATGTAAGAAATGCTATCTCTCACCATGCCAGAGCCTTTCCTCTGCCGTGTTCTTCTTCTGTCAGAAACAGTAAGTTAGTCAGATGGGAGAGATGCAGCAAAGAGAAGGTTCAGACCTGTGAAAGGTAATATTTCTTAAATTGCTGCTGTAAGGGAGAGAGCAATTCAGGACCATGTGGGTGGGAGAGAGAAGGGGAGAGATGCTGAGTACTGCCCATGCAGCAGCAGCGGTTGTGGGTAAGGAAGAGAGGACAGCTGGACAACAGGGGTTGGGACGGGAAAACGAGAAGGTAGGGAGAAGAGATGGGGAGTAAGGGAAGAGAAAGGGAAAAGTGAAGTAGAGATGCTTGACCATGTGGTGGGGGGGAGGGAGAAAAGAAGAGATACTTGACCAAGGGTCACATTGGACCTTCCAGATCACTGAAAGCCAAAGATTTTGCTGAATAGGTTTGCACCCCCCAAAGAACCCCTTTTCCTTGGGGAGCACCAAAGTGCAAACCTATGCCACTTGAATGCATAAGATTGTCTGGTGGAGTCTTTGCGTGATGCAAGGAGTATATTCTTGACGTCCTGTGGCAGTTTGAGATTAGCGAGTGGATGTTGGGATGAAGGAGTGTCCCATTGTCCTGAGAAAGGAGGTCAGGCGCATGTCCCAGGTTGAGTGGCTGAGTCTGTGACAGGCAAAGAAGCAGAGGGAACCATGGTTGACAAGGCCAAAATGCAGCTATGAGGATTATGGAGCCCTTGTCAGCCTGTAGCTTGTCTTGGAAATCAAGGGGATGGGAGGGAATGCGAAAAAGCAGACCCTGTCCCCAGTGTAGAAGGAAGGCATCTGACACCTGCTGGTGTAGTGACTGAACCCTGGAGCAGAAGAGAGGAAGCTGTGTGTTTTGTGGAATGCCAAAAAGATCCATGAGTGGGGTTCCCCACTCTTGAAAGATCCAAGCAACCATCTCCCAATGCAAGGTCCATTCATGTGGACGAAGGATATGGCTTAGTCTGTCTGCAAGGACATTGAGTTCATCCAGGAGATCCACCACTTTGAGGTGAATGCGGTGTGAGATGGCAAAGGACCACAGGTGACGCGCTTCCTCACAGAATGGATAGGACCCCGTTCCCCCCTGCTTATTCACATAGAACATGACGATTATCCGTTCTGACAAGAACAAGTTGCCCCAAAAGTTGAGGTTGGAAAACCTGAAGAGCATTTGTCAATGCTTGTAGTTCCAGCAAGTTGATCTGCATGGCAGATTCCTGTTGTGTCCACAGTCCCTGTGTGGTTAAGTCATTGAAATATGCTCTCCAAACCAGCTTGGAAACATCTGTCATCAGGGTGCATCGGAAACATCTGAAAAGGTGACCCGACGAGTAGGTTTTGAATGGAACACCACCACTGAAGGAACTTGATCAGCCGAGGGGTGATGTGGATCTTGTTTCTGAGATGCCCCTTTGCTTGCGTCCATTGGGAAGACAGTCCATTGGGCTTGAAGCATGTGTAATCAAGCATAGGGGATGACATGGACCGTGGAGACCATGTGTCCAAGAGGCGTAGCCTCTCTTGAGCTGTGACATAGGTCTGCTTTGGCAGGTGCTCTGCCAGCTTGATGAAGTGGGCAGAGTGATCCTGTGGAAGGAAAGCTGTGGCCTGCTGGATATCTAAAAATGCCCTAATGAACTCCAGTTGTTGGGTTGGAGCAAGATGAGACTTTGGGAAGTTTATGACAAAGCTTAGATGTTGGAGCACCGCGATGGTGTGATGACCAGAGAGAGTCTTACCTCTTCAGGGGAGTCTCCCCTGATCAGCCAGCCTGTAAGGGAAGATGAATATGCCCAAGGTGCAGAGATAGTCAGCGACTACTGCCATGCATTTGGTGAAGACTGTTGGGGCAGAGGCTAGACTGAAGAGGTGAACCCTGTAATGATAATGGTTTCCCTGAAACATGAAGCTGTGTCAAAGGCTGAGTAAAGGTTTGAGCCGTCTGATGATACTCAACTTGTGGTGGGTGCTGTTGGTTGTCTTGTTAATGTGTGAGTGCAGGTACAATTCACGGTCCAAAGTGACTCCAAGGTATTTCAGTTCTGATTTGATGGGTATAGTGCTGTTTTTGAGCTTAATTGATTGTGGTGGGGTAAATCCTGGGTTTTGTGTGACCAGGAGGGCTTCAGTCTTGGTGTAGTTGATCATTAGGTTATTCTGGGTTAGCCAACTTATCATTTCTTCTAGGCAATCTGTCAATTTTGAGTAATCGGGAAGTTTGATTGGAGAGTAAATCATAATGTCATCTGCATATATGGTGTCGTGGATCTTGTGCCTTTTAATGATTGCGCAGATGGGCTGTATGTATAAGTTAAATAAAAGTGCAGACAGGGAGGATCATTGAGGTACTCCCTCTATTGCCCAGAACAGGGTGGAGGTGTTTGTTCCGCATTTCACTTGTATTTGTCGGTTGTTGAGGTAGGAAGAGAACCAGTTAATAACGGTGCTGTACAGCCCAATGTCTTTCAGTCTGTCTAGTAGGATTCGGTGTAACACTGTGTCAAAGGCTCTCACACATTAACAAGACAACCAAGAGCGCCTACCACATGTTGAGTATCATCAGACGGCTCAAACCTTTACTCAGTCAAGATCACTTCCGTACCGTGCTCCAGGCTATGATCACTCCCATCTTAGACTACTGTAATCCCATATACCTTGGCCTACCCAAACATGCCCTTCACCCCCTACAGATGGTGCAGAATACTGCAGCCTGTATTATAACTGGTTCATCTAAACACGACCACATCACCCCCCTCTTGAACCACCTTCATTGGCTCCCCATTACCTCCCAAAGCAACTACAAAACTGCTCTGAACGTTTTTAAAATCAAGCAGTTCATCTCGGCTGATATATTAAAGAACCAAATTAATGTGGAGACCAGCCCAAGTCCCAGGAGGCATATCAGTACCGACACAATCACCACCCCCAGCGCATTCGCCAAATCCAAACAGTCCATATCCGGAAGAGCTTTCTCCCTGGCTGTCCCTCCGCTATGGAATGCCCTCCCAGTCACTCTAAGAGCCACTTCTGACTCCAAGGACTTCTGGAAGATGCTGAAAAGAACTCTCTATGTAGAACATTTTGGAGACAATACATAACAAGTAGAATATAAACCCTTACTCTATCCAGTGAATCCCCTCCTGCTCCTCCTGACTACCTCATGCCCTTGCTCCACCCCTTCTGTCTATTTAACTAATACTCTGCTCTCCCATAATGTAAATAGCGTATTCTGTAAATAGTTTATTGAACCAATCTCACGCATGCCCCTCTCTCCCTTGTTTTATGTAAAATCTGCACGTTACACTGTAAACTGCTTTGATTTTAAGATAAGGAGGTATAGATTAGAAAACCTATTAAATAAATAAATAAATGAAGCACAGATACTGTCTGTAGGAAGGATGTATCAGTATTTGCGTGTATGCCTTTTTGAGGTCTAGAGAACATAGCCAATCATGTCTCTGGAGGTATGGAAGAAGAGTTCCTAGTGGAATCATTTTGAATTTTTCTCAAATCAGAAACTTTAGGTCTCAGATCTAAGATGAGTCTGAAGCCTCCGTTATCTTTGGAATGAGAAAATATGGAGAGTAGAAGCCCACCTTTTCTTGAGTATGAGAAACTCTTTCTGTGATACCCTGGGACAACAGGGTGGTCACCTCTTCTCGTAAGAGAGTGCTTTGAAGGGGTTGTGTGGGATAATCCCCTGTGAAACTGGTGTGGTGTAAGATCTCGAAGTGAAATTGATGACCTCTTTAGACAATCTGGAATGCCCCATGCTCTGATCTTATGAGGTGCCACTTATGGGCATAACGGCGAAGTCTGCCTGCTATGTGGAGGGGCTGGGGCCCTTCCAGAGGCAGATTGGCAATGCTTTCTAGGAAAGCGTCAAAAACCAGGCGCAGGTTGTGGCTGTGCGGCTGGTTGAGACTTAGGAGCTTTTGGCTTCCTGGGTTGGTGAGTGACGATCCTTGTTAGACCTCTATGTTTCATGGATGTCAAAGGTTGATGCAATACCGATATTCGAAGGTATTGGGAACCAAGTGTCTGTTGGACACCAGGGGTATCAATAGGTTCCAACGAGGGTAGCGACGATGCCACCTTGAGGACCTGGTAGGCTTGGCTACAAGCCTGGTATCGAAGCCTGCACTCCCAAAGCTCTCGATTGTTATCATTACCGGGCATGCTAGGAGTGCTGCCAAACTCCTCTTGAGGGCCAGCATGCGCTGGTCCAGGGAGATTGCTGATGTCTGGGTGGAGTTATCTATGGGGCCGTGCACCACTGTCCCAGAACATGGCACCGGTAGCTCTTTGGAGGTCGAAGCCTCGGGAGCATCCCGGAGCCCCATTTATGCTTTGGAGGAGAGATCCTCCTGCCGGGGCTGTTTGGCTGGCCAGTCAGTTGGCATCAGAAGCACCTCTAGGGGTCTCGATGCTTATGCTGTCTGGCCTCGTTATCGGTTCTCAATGCCAATGCTGAGGATTTGGGTGTGGCAAGAGATTCTGACTAACTCTTGCGTTTGGACTTAGAAGAAATATGAGATCCTTGAGAGGAAGCTGATGCCCTCGATGAAGTTGAGGCCAGTGAAACTGAGTCTGAGGCGAACAACGATCCTAACTTATTGGCTTTGTTCTTGAGGCCTCTTTTTGTCATTTGCTGACAGGAAAGACGAGTTGGGCTGATGGTTAGGGCCCAAACATTTTAAACACCAGTCATATTTATCAGTGACTGAAATAGAACTGGCCCACCTGGTACATTTCTTAAAACTAGTGACTGGTTTGTCCATGCTTTCAAAAAGAAACGTTGAGTTGGAGAAGGATATGGAGGCCCTAAGACCTAGTCTGGCAGTGAAAACCGCAAAGAAGATAAAAATAAATAAAAAATAAAAAATAAAATTCTATTGGGACCGGTGTCGGCATTGACAGGAAGGCAGAAGCATGATGCTGTATCAACAAGAAACATTTTTATGAGGTGACAGGCATGGTGCATCCTGCTGGCTCTGCGGAAAACAAAGAACTGAGGAGAGGACTTGGGAAGATGGGAAGGCAGGCAGGCATGCAGGCGCAGTTGAGTGCTCCCAAAAGCTTTCCTATTAGACGCTGGGGAGCGGTACCGCATGGGCTCCATCAATGCCAACATCACTCATATGTGAAGACTGCATTCCTGCTTGTTCCTGAATATCTACTATACTTAGTGCCCGGAAGAGGTCGACCAAGCTAGCATACATGCGAATATGGTGCCTCTTCAAGCTCTGGTGCGGCGCGTGACACTTTGTTCTTGAGGCGGCCAAGGTGTCCTCCCTGATGGCCTTTTTGTAGAATGGCCTAGACAAGGGCCTGTCACTTAGCTCCCTGAAGGTTCAGGTAGCAGCTTTAGCCTGTTTCCATGGTTTGGTGGGGGGCAAGTCCTTGACCTTGTACTCGGACATCTCCAGCTTTCTCCAAGGAGTTCAACGTCTGTATCCCCTCTTCAGTCCATGAGCCCTTCCTGGGATCTGTCTCTGGTGCTCAGGGCCCTGATGGTGGCCCCTTTTGAGCCATTGAAACATGCTACCTTGAAGGATTTGATGCTCAAACTGTCTTATTGGTCGTGATTTCTTCCACAAGGCGGATCTCCGAACTGCAGGCTCTGTCTTGCTGAGATCCTTATCTGTCCTTTTCAACTGAGGCCATTTCCATTTGGCCTGTGCCTTCCTTCTTGCCTAAACTACTGTCTCCCTTTCACGTGAACCAGATGGTCTGCCTGTCCTCCTTCTCTAAGAAGCAGTGCCAGGGGGAAGGATAAGGATCTTTGCCTTGTTGATATCCAGAGGGTGCTTCTCTGGTACTTGGAGGTTAAAAATTCCTTTCGTAAGTCATTTTTTAAATATTTTTGCACTGCTTGCTGGCCCATGCAAGAGTGAGGCAGTAGCCAAATGGGCCTTGGGGCGCTTGATAAAGGAGGCTATTGCCTCAGCGTATCTGTTATAGAACCAACTGGTTCCAGAGGGTTTGCGTGCCCATTCTACCCAAGCACAGGTTTCCTCATGGGTGGAGCAGAGCTCTGTGGCCCCTGAAGATATTTGTCGGGCAGCAACATGGGTATCTCTTTCCACTTTTGTCAAGCATTACTGCTTGTATGTCCACACGTGGGCAGACACAGCCTTCAGCTCAGAAGTTTTGCGAACTGCTGTGTCTTCTTCCTGCCTAGTGATGTTGTAGATTTGGTATATCCTACTTGTCTGGACTGGCCTAGCAAGACAATATGGAAGATGACATTTTACTTACCAGATAATGTCCTTTCCTTTAGTCCTGCTAGACTAGTCCAGGGCCTGCCCCTGAAACTGTATTGTTTTGTTTTTTTTCTGCTGCGGTACCCTTGAATCCACCATGATTTTATACTGGGCTCTGCAGGCTCATCTTCTACTGACAGCCTTCTGTTTCTACTTTCTTGTACATAGTTTGCTACTTTTTATTACTCATTGTTGCCCACATTTGAGGTTGTGTGAGGCTTATTTGGTATCTCCCATATGCTTTGGGATGAATACTGAAGGGACCTTTGGTGGCTGAGCCAGATAGAGGCAGGGGAGCAATGTCATTGAAACCTGAGCTTTTCATTGGTTCTTTGTCTCCACCAATTTGCTGCTAGGGGAACACAACTCACTTGTCTGGACTAACCTAACAGGACTCAAGGAAAGGACATTATCTGGTAAGTAAAATGTTACCTTCCTGCCCATCTCTCTGGCTCCCTTCAGTCCTGTGACTCTATTGCTCTCTCTTCTATCTTACCTATTTCTGTGTCTCATTGTAGTTCCCCGTCTCTGTAGCTTTACCAAGAGCACGCAAGTGTACAGACTTTACAAAGTACGAGTGTTTTGCCATATATAGCACCCTCTCATGGTCACAATCCATGACAGACAGTACATTAAACAGTTGTGTTAACAAGCATTAAAAGACCTCCAAACCCTATTATATTGCATGTTAACAGTAATGCTTGCACTTGTGTTATTGTTAATATCCCCTACAAATTCTAACATACACAGAGGCCTATTTACTAAAGTGCAGTAAGATTTTAAAGTTACTGCATGGTAATTGACAAAATAAACATATGATAATGTAAAACCTCCCTATTAACTGTTGGGGTGTTCTCGATTACTATCCCATTTGGATAACTCAAAAAACCTTTTCTTAATGAGTGTTAACTGCATTGAAGATAACACAATACAGTTAGCTATACTTATTCAGGTCGCATTAACTGCATTGCTTTATCTTACATGTAAACAGTTAACACATGATAACTACTTCCATGTTGTCACTCACCTACTACCCCGGAGGCGGAAGGCCTGGGGCTTCAGTGAGGAACCTCTTATGTAGCAAGGACGGAGTAGTGCCCCCTGGGATTTTGAGTCCCAATAGCTATTCAAATAAGAAGGTAGCTGTGGTCGAGTAGCTATGCTTAAAGAGATATTTTATTTCCCTTCCCGGGAGAATTCTTGCAACAAGGGTCAAAAGAAATTAAACCATAAAACTGGTACAACACAAGTGGGAACTACAAATCACAACACAAATGCTTCTTGTCAGCTTTAAACAAACCAAAAAGGGAAAACAGGCTTTTTCTCTCACCAAAAGCTTTCCAGTGAAATCTGTGTTCCTCCACAGATTTCTCTTAGGCAGGGTTTTACCCAGGCTTCAACAAAAAGAGGTCACGCTGTCTGAAAACACCATTGTACAGTCCATTTTACAAATATCTGAGCTCTCTTCACAGAAGTCACATTCCATGTCCTCGTGTGCTTCTTGGGGATTATATTTGTCAGGGCTGTAATGTGTATCAGTGTTTAAAAGTTCCCTCTCTTCTTGGCTAGAGCTTCTCTCCCCTCTCCCCCTGCAGAAAGGCTGGTTACCGTGCACTATGGATTCTCTCCTTAGAGGGCCATATCCTTCAGGACCATAGTAGTTAAAATCCAGTGCCCCTCTATTCAAGGTACTATGCCTTTCTTCAGGCTGAGCTCTGACTCTCCGTTTTGCAACCGGGAAGTTGAAAGTTTTCTCCCTTTCACTTCCCCTCAAGGAACGTCTTTCTCTCGGGTAGGAACTCACTTCTGGATAATAGCTTTTGCTCCCCAGGTACCTGCTCTCGTGGGTATTTCCTCTCCCAGTTCCTCGTGGTTTGCGGCTTGGAATCTCTCTCTGTCCCCAACCGGACTTTGGCTTAGTGCAGCCCAACTTTACAGCACTAACCTCTGAGAATTCCTCTTGGGCAAACCCCTCTGAGGTGCAGATGGAATCCACGTCAGAAGCTTTCAGGTATGACTCCTGGCTCTCCTGAGCTCTGCTCTTTCCTCTCCTGTGAATCCTCTCAGGGTCTCTTTCTCGCTCGGCATCAGAGAATGAGTCTGACTCCCTGCTCCCGTCTCTGTTTCCCTTGCGTGTGTGTCTGCCTCTGAGACTGAGACTGCTCTTCTCTCGGTTCTTCTCTGCTTTGCTCAAGACTGACTTTTTAAGTGCGTCATTCTTTGAGACTCTTGTTAGCTCAAACTGCTGCAGCTGTTTCTGCTTCTCTGATGAGCTATGACGTAATTCTCTATCTGGGCGTTTACCTACAGCCTGTGCTCTTGTTTTGCTTGGTTGCTCATAGCAACCCCTAGCCATGTGCTTTGCACTGCCGGTTTTAAAACTGCCCTGTGTGTTTTCATCTACTTCCATAGGCACTATCTGCCTT
Source organism: Ichthyophis bannanicus (assembly GCA_033557465.1). NCBI lineage: Eukaryota > Metazoa > Chordata > Amphibia > Gymnophiona > Ichthyophiidae > Ichthyophis > Ichthyophis bannanicus. Next base: position 438,222,117 of record CM066033.1, read on the forward strand.
GCACCATGACAATGTTAAGGGGCTGATTTTATAAGGGATATGTGGAAAGTTACACTCTATTTACACAAGTAAGTCTCTATTTTCAAGGACTTATGAGTGTGGGCACTTCCATGCACTTTGATCAGTCGCTATTCTGTAAGCGTGCACGGAAGTGGCAATCACATATAAGTTCTGTTAGGGCATGCAAAGGGGCAGAGCTTTGGCATAGTGTAGGCACAACCTCGATTAATGTGCGTAAGTTATAGAATACTATGACTTATGCGCTTCAATGCACTAATTTGGCCGCCACTAGCTATGCCTGCTCCAGAGCAGGCGTAACTGCAGCACCCAAGTTTTGGCCCTTCCGTATGCCCCTATTTTATAAAGTGAAGCATACGCATAATTCACTTTACGAAATAGGCCACAAATACGCATGCAGAAATGCACTTTGCCTATGCAGTAGTTTATAAAATTACTGTAAGACGCAATCCCGTTCCATTCTCTGCCTCATTCCACATGCCTGTTAATATGTAAATTACCATGTGTTTCTTGCTAAGGCACCGCATTAACTGTTAGCACATGCTAACTGCCATGTCAACATCTAGTGTAGTTTAGCAAATAAGCCCCAAAATATCTTAATCAGCAGTGATGCATTCAGTACAGCTCATCAATATTTAAATGTTTATTGCGGGGAAGTCACGTGATGTGCTGAGGCAGCTCGGATGTGTGCTGGGCTCTCTCCGAGGTTTCCCTCTACTATCACCGTAAAAGTGGACCCTGAACTGGGAAATTTACCTACCCAATTGCTGCCTGTAACTAGAGCAAGTTCCTTTTCGTTTCTCCGGGCCAGTCCAGGTACTGATGGGTGGTCAATCCCTTCTAGCAGCTGAGGACTGATTTTTTTAAAAGCTTCTGCTGGCAGAACCTATAGCTCCCTCTAGCGCTTGAACACCAGTCTTCAGTCCTCAGCAGCTGGAACGGACGTCTATCTGGCAGGCTCCCTGAAGTCAGGACTTGGCAGCGCTAGTGTTCGTTTTTGTTTTGGCAGAATTTGGTGTATTTTGGACGGGTGTAACAGAGGGGACAGCGCAGAGTTATAAGGGGATCCCTGCTCCCTGGCTCTAGCAGAGCTCCTTAGCGGGATCGTCCTTGTTTGGGGCACAGCAGAGTTCTGTTTCCTTTTTCAGCGATCCCTTATTTAATTTCTTTACTTTACTTTACATTATTTACTTTATTTGCCTAATTTTACTTTCCCCGGGGGCAGAGCCTGCTTCCGCGGGGGTCACTGTATCTCAGGGGTTGAGAGGGCTGGGAGCCCCAGTATCCTCCTCCCGCGGCTGTCCCCATGCCTCCGTACCTTGCTGGCAGCAGGTCTTTAGGCATTTCGTGAGCTCCTTCAGGTAAGGGCTGATTTCGCTCTGTCTCACCCCGTTGTTCGCGGCCTTCGGAGTCTTGCGGTCACGATTTTGCGCCGGCGGTTTTGGCGGGAGCGCCATTTTCTCTCCGCGGGGGTTGCTCAGTGGTGTTTGCTTTTTCGCCGGGTTTACCTTTGCGGGTCCTTTAGGGCAGCATGGAGGTGCCTAGTACAGCAGATTTGGCGGGGGACAAGCTGCAGTCGCCGTTGCCAAAATCGGGGTCGGCTGTCTCGTTGCCTTCCTCAGGAGCGGATTCTCCCGCGCTTTTGAAGAGCACCGGGAAAAGGAAGGCCAAATCGCACAGGTCTTCGGCTAAGGGGGAGACAGAACCTCTTTTAACCCCTGCGGCCCAGGAGCCAGGAATTTCATTTTTTTCGCCAGAGTTTATACTGGCTATGCACAAAGCCTGTCTTTTGAAGTTGTCTCAGCCTGTTGGCAGCACTGCTGCAGGGCTCCAGGAGACATTATTGCGGGACCCTGGGATGGCTGATCCAGGGGAGGGCTGCTCAGCTCAGCAGGGTGCACTGCTCCCCAGTGGAGCTGGGGCCGGGCATAGCATGCCCTTCTCTCCCTGAGGAAGGTGAGCTCGGTTCGGAGGAAGGCCTGGAGTCCTGGCCTCTAGAGTTGGAGGAAGGGGAACTCGGGCCTGGTGAGGATCCTAATGTTTTCAGGGTCTTTCGTAAAGAAGAGCTCGGTGCGCTAATAGTGCAGTCCCTCGCGGCCTTAAACTTAGTGTCGCCGGCTCAGCAGCAGGAGCCTCTCGAAGATCCGTTGTTGCAAGGTTTTAGGCCGGAACAGAAATGTTTTCCCATGCACCGTATGATTAAGAAGATGATAGAGTCTGAATGGGAGTTCCCTGAGGCTAGTTTGCATGGGGGCCGTAGTCTTTCCCGTCTTTACCCGGTCCCTCAGGAAGAAAAAGACTTCTTCCGCATGCCAAAGGTAGACGCGCTGGTGTCTGCGGTCACTAAGAAAACTACCATTCCTGTAGAGGGCGGAGCGGCCCTCAAGGATGTTCAAGATCGTAAGCTGGAAATTCTCCTGAAACAGGCTTTCGACGCTAACGCCCTGGCCTTGCAGGCGTCAATTTGCGGGGCTTTTGTTTCTCGGGCTTCTATCCGCTGGATTCAGGGGGAGCAGTCCGATCTCAAGCAGGAGACTGGTGCTCCGGAAGGGGCTAAGCTGGAATCGGCAGCGGCATACCTGGCGGATGCCTTCTACGATTTGATCCGCATTTCAGCTAAGGCTATGGCGTCTGTCATTGCAGCTCGGCGTTTTCTTTGGCTACGAAACTGGGCGGCGGATACGTCTTCCAAATCGCGCCTCAGTAAGCTTCCGTACAAAGGGAAGCTACTATTTGGGGAGGCGCTGGAAAAGATTGTTAAAGATTTGGGTGATTCCAAAGGGGGTCGCCTGCCGGAAGATCGACCCAGGGCGCCCAGATCGGGTCCCATACAGAAGGGTCACAACAGGGACGTTCGCAGGTTTCGCGGTTCTCGGTTTACTCCTTATCAGAGGGGTCGTTTTCCGTCCAGGGGTCAGTCCTTTCGTGGCGCCCGTGGCTTTGGAAGAGGTTTTTTCGGTACCCCACAGTCTACCTCCAAAAAGCCGCAATGAAGGTTTGCAGGTCCAGGCGGAGATTCCGATAGGGGGCCGTTTGCAGGCGTTTCTCTCCGTCTGGACCGCCATAACTACCGATCTCTGGGTTCTAGAGATTATCCGCGACGGATATGCTCTGGAGTTCGCCTCTCCTCTATCAGATGCCTTCGTGTTTTCTCCCTGCGGTCCGCGTGCGAGGCGTCGGGCCGTCGAGTTGACGCTGCGGCGTTTACTGCAACTGCGAGCGGTGGAGCCGGTGCCGCTAGACCAATGCGGCTTCGGTCGATACTCGATTTACTTTGTGATGCCCAAGAAGGAAGATTCTTTCCGTCCCATTCTGGATCTCAAGCATGTCAATCGTTGCTTACGGGTACCCCATTTTCGGATGGAAACCCTGCGCGCGGTCATTCGCGCGGTGCAGCCTGGAGAATGGCTATCCTCCATAGATCTCACGGAAGCTTACCTTCACATTCCGATCCGAGCGGAGCATCACCGGTTTCTCCGTTTTGCGGTGCCCGCGGGTCATTTTCAGTTTCGGGCGTTGCCGTTCGGTCTGGTGACCGCGCCGCACACGTTTACGAAGGTGATGGTAGTGGTGGCGGCTGCCCTTCGCAAGGAGGGCATCCAGGTACATCCGTATCTGGACGATTGGCTGATTCGTGCGGGTTCGCAGCAGGAGTCGGCGGCAGCGACAACTCGCGTTGTCCGGTTCCTGGAGAGTCTAGGTTTATTTATTTATTTATTTATTTATTTAACAGTATTTCTAAACCGCCTTATCTTAATAATCAAGGTGGTATCACAGCAAACAATCAGGTCAAGTGAGTGTGTTATACACGCAGTGGGGGGGAAATTGAGTGTGTGTTGTGTTGTGTGCTAGATTGGTATGAGCTATGTACAGAGTGGGCTATATACAGTGGTGCAAAAACATATTCCATACATACATTGGTTAGGCGGAATCATGTGCTGTTATTCATTCTCTGAAGTTATGTGATGTGTCCATAGTGTTCTATGAACAGCATGGTTTTCAGCTGTTTTCTAAAGTCTTTGAGGTCTGTAGCGGCCCTCAATTCGTCCGGGAGTTTGTTCCATATTGTTGGAGCGGCCATTGAGAGTGCTCTGTCTGTTGTGTCCTTGCGTGTGTGTTTGTATTCACTTGGGGTGCTGACTCGGTTGTGGGTTTGTTTTCTTCTGGGACGCGTACTGGTGTCTGATTGTATGAGAGTGTGTAGGCTGTTGGCTGATGTGTGGTGTTTTATCTTGAATAGGTTTATGATAGTTTTGTATTTGATGCGTGCACCGATTAGAAGCCAGTGTAAGTCCTTTAAGGTGGGTGTGATGTGCTCCTGTCTTGCAGTTCCTGATATGATTCGTGCAGCAGTGTTTTGTGCTAGTTGTAGAGGCTTGAGGGCTTGTTTCGGTAGTCCAAGGTATATCGGATTGCAGAAGTCCAGTAGTGGGGTTATCAGTGCTTGACAGACGGTACGGAAGTGTTCCGGGGCGAGGAGCGGCTTCAGTCTCCTGATGATTCGCATCTTGTAGTAGGCTTTTTGGATTGTTTTGTCTATGTGTGGTTTGAGATTGAGGTTATTGTCCAGAGTAACTCCGAGGTAGCTCACTTCTGATCTTATTGGTATAGTGGTGCTTTGTATCTTTAAATTTGGTGGGTGTATGAAGCTTTGGTTCCGGGTGATGATTAAGGCTTCGGTCTTGTTGTAGTTTATTGCTAGGTTGGGTCATCAACCAGTCCAAGAGTCAATTGTGTCCCACGCAACGCTTGCTGTACCTGGGTGCTCTTTTCGATACCGACAGCGGAAAGGTTTATCTGTCGCCACTCCGAGTACGGAAGCGGTTAGCGCAGGTGCACGCCTTCCTTCGTTTTCAGGCGCCCTCTGCTTGGAGGTACCTGCAGTTGTTGGGCTTGATGGCCGCAGCGTTAGATCTGGTTCCGTGGGCCAGGGCTCACATGCGTCCGCTTCAACACGCCCTTTTGACTCGGTGGTCTCCTCAGCAGCATCCGTTGGCCCGTCGGCTGCCTTGTCCGGACGACGTTCGCATCAGTCTCCAGTGGTGGCAGTGTCCCTCTCACCTCCAGGCGGGGATTCCGCTAGCAGACCCGGAGTGGGTGCTGGTCACGACGGACGCCAGCCTCTCTGGTTGGGGGGCTCATTGTCTTTCCCACATAGCGCAGGGCGATTGGTCCGAGGAGGAGATCACTTGGTCCATCAGTTGCTTGGAGCTGCGGGCGGTTCGTCTAGCCCTCTTGCACTTCTCGGAACTTCTCCGGGGGCGGGCGGTGCGAGTGTTTTCCGACAATCTCGTCACGGTCAGTTACATCAACAAGCAGGGGGGCACTGCCAGTGCGTCTCTCTTGCAAGAGAGTCAGAGTCTGTTTCAGTGGGCGGAGTTGCATCTGCAAGCTCTGTCGGCGGCCCATGTAGCAGGAAAGGACAATGTGCAGGCCGATTTTCTCAGTCGACACCGCCTGGATCCCGGGGAATGGGAGCTCAACTGGGCGGTGTTTCACGAGCTCACGTTGCGTTGGGGTCAGCCCGGGATGGACCTCATGGCGACTCTGGACAATGCGAAGGCGAGTCGGTTTTTCAGCAGACGCAGGGAGCGTATGTCGGAGGGTCTAGACGGGTTGGTCCAGCCTTGGCCGACGGACCTGCTTCTGTACATTTTCCCTCCTTGGCTGTTGCTGCCCAGGGTTATCAGGAGGATATCGCTGCACGAGGGCAGGGTGATCCTCATCGCTCTGGATTGGCCTCGGCGGCCCTGGTATGCCGATCTCGTGCGGTTACTGATCGCCCCTCCTTGGCGATTGCCTTCTCGGGTGAATCTGTTGTTCCAGGGTCCGGTGCTGATGCCGCAGGTGGATCGATTCTTGCTTACAGCTTGGCTGTTGAAGGGCAGCGGTTGCGACGCAAGGGCTACTCGAGTTCTGTGATCGCTACTTTGTTGCAATCCCGGCGGCGCTCGACATCTTTGGCATATGTGCGCATTTGGCGAGTGTTTGAGGCCTGGGTGGCTGACCAGGGCGTTTCACCTCGGACGGCGGGGTTGCCGGAGGTGTTGGCGTTCCTGCAGGGCGGTCTCGACAAAGGTCTGGCCTTCAATACTCTCAAGGTGCATTTGGCGGCGCTAGCCTGTTTTCGGGGTCGCGTACAGGGCTGCTCTCTCTCGTCCCACCCGGATGTTCAGCGATTCCTTCGGGCGGCTAGGAATATTCGGCCTCCCTACCGGGTGGTGGTTCCTCCGTGGGATTTGAATTTGGTTCTCGAGGCTCTGACGCGCCCTCCTTTTGCGGCTGGTTCGGACACCGCATTGTGGGAGTTGTCCTGGAAGACGGCTTTTCTCGTAGCCTTGTGCTCGGCTCGTCGCATTTCAGACTTGCAGGCACTTTCATGTAAGGAGCCGTATTTGTGTTTTTCGACGGAGAAAGTGGTTCTTCGTCCCGTGCCTTCTTTCTTGCCGAAGTTGGTCTCGGCATTCCACGTCAATCAACCTGTCTCTCTGCCCACTTTTCGATCGCAGGGCGATACTCCCTTGGATCACACCTTGAGGGGCTTGGACATGGGTCGGGTGCTCCGGAGGTATCTTCGTCGTACGGAGTCTTTTCGCAAATCGGATCGTTTGTTCGTTCTCTATGGTGGGCCTCGCAAGGGGCAGGCTGCGACCAAGGCTTCCATCGTTCGTTGGGTGAAAAGAGCGATAGCAGGCTCCTATGAAGTTGCGGGTAAACTGCCTCCGCGCGTACTCAGGGCGCATTCGACCAGAGCGCAAGCGACCTCGTGGGCGGAGATGGCCTTAATTCCGCCTGCGGATATTTGTCGGGCAGCGACCTGGTCCTCTCTGCATTCCTTCTCTAAGCATTATCGTTTGGACGTCCAGGCTCGTTCGGATGCTAAGGTGGGGGCTTCAGCCATTGTGGCGGGGCTCGCGGGACCCTCCCCGGTTTAGGTACTGCTTTGGTACTGCCCATCAGTACCTGGACTGGCCCGGAGAAACGAAAAGGAAGAAGAAATTAGACCTTACCTGCTAATTGTCTTTCCTTGAGTTCTCTCCGGGCCAGTCCAGGTCCCACCGCTTTGGACCGCGAGCGTTGACTAATTTGCGTCTCGTGCTACCTTCTGTCTGTGTACAAGATGTGTTGGCTGGGGAGGAGGCTCTTGGTAGGTTCTCCCTTCCTGGTCTCTTATGCCTCCGATGTCTTATCGGTGGTCTGAAGATATTAATTATATAGAAAAAAAAAAAAGTATTAAAAAAGGGGTACGCTGCAAGTAATCAGGACACTGTCTGCTTGTCCGGTCGGGGCTGTAGCCTCTTTCGCAAGGGGCTTCCCCCTTTCCGGTTGCGGTTTTTTCGGAGGGGGCTACCCTTCGAATGGACAGTTTCTGTTGTTTTTCCCAAAGTTTATTTTTTCATGGTTTTTGGTTTCGGTTTCGGGTGTTCGCTGCTTTGTCAAGAGGTGACTAGTGTTCAAGCGCTAGAGGGAGCTATAGGTTCTGCCAGCAGAAGTTTTTAAAAAAATCAGTCCTCAGCTGCTAGAAGGGATTGACCACCCATCAGTACCTGGACTGGCCCGGAGAGAACTCAAGGAAAGACAATTAGCAGGTAAGGTCTAATTTCTTCATACTGCCCAAACATCGGAGAGGCAACAAACAACCACGGGGGATGAAATCGGCTCGGCGTGACCGTGACAAGGCGGGAGCGACTCCAGCTAAAATGGCGACAGACCCCCCCCCCCCTTCACCCAGCATCTCTTCCCCACAAGTTCTAGTCGGGGAGGTTTTAGCAGCAGTGGTTGAGGCACTTTCAGGCAAGTTCGACATCTTGACAGAACATCTTAAACACTAAATAAAAACTTTGAGGCATTTGGTCAATACCTGCAGCAAGCAGAACAACACATGTCACAAGTAGAGGATGAGCTGCGGACTGCAGAAAAAACTATAAAAACCCTGTAGGAATCTGTTGCTAAACAGGAGGAAAAGCTTGACGACCTCGAGAACCGAGGCCACCGCAAGAACTTATGCTTTGCTGGCATCCCCGAGACAATAAAAGACATAGAACTTCAAGGATATCTGACAAATTTGCTTTTGACCACGCTACAGCTGGGGGAGGAATGTGGCCCACTTATCATTGTACGCGTGCACTGATTGGGGCCTGTTCGATCTGAGGACTCGAGGCCACGGATTGTGATAGCACGTTTTTTGAACTTCCTCCAAAAAGACAAGGTGTTTTGAGCTGCATGAGCACATGATCCCATACAAGGTGAAGGCACACACATTAATATTTTCCAAGACTATTCGCCCCAGCTGAGCCAGCGGAGGAAAGCATATGCAGAAGTGTGTCAGCAGCTTGTTGACACACATAAAATTCAACATGCAATACCCCACAAGGCTAAGGATTTTTCATAATGGTACAAATAAACTGTTTGACAGCCTAGATGTGGCCCAAACGTATATGCAAACCCTACTGGCTGGAAGGTGAGGGCACAAGAGACTGGGCTAATGGAAAGGTACCAAAGCCCCCATGCAGACTCTTGCCTGCAAGAACATTGAAACAGACGCAGAATTTCTAATTAGCAATGAGCCTGATGTTTTCTACCCAACCCCATTGCCCCACTTGGGTGGGCGGGGCCAGGTATGAGGGCCGAGAACCAGAGACTGGAAGGTAAATGCCTGGCAGAATTGATTACTCTGAAGGGCTGAGAACATAACATAGAGAATACTCCTGAGGTGCATAGAGACTGCCTAGGTAAAAGCTAACATAGCTGGTCCTTACTGTGGGACATGGCATTTTGCGAAGAGCCTTTCGCTGGTGCGGCCCTCATCCAGCCATATACACACTTGTATTTTTTTTTTATTGAATATTCAGTCATGATACAATAACCAAAATGCAGAAAGGACAATTAGAAGCACCTTAAAGCAATACAAACCTTAATCAAAGAGATTTACAAAAGAAATACATTTCATAAAGGGTTAATAATCCAGACCACATCAAGGGAAACCTACTGCAGTATTAATAAGCTAAATCCAACATTAAAGAGAAAACGAATCCCAAACCATGGAATACATTAATAGAGGTGACATAATTAGCCATTACCTACCCCTTGGAAGCTTGCCTATCTAACAGAAACTTTTCCAAATGGGATATGTCCAGAAAGACATACAAAACATTCTCATAAGTAATAAGACATTTGCACGGAAAGCGTAAAAAGAAAGAGGCACCCAAAGCTAAAACCTGAGGTTTCAGAGAAAGAAACTGCTTTCGGTGCAATTGTGTAACACGTGAAGCATCCGGAAAAATTCTGATAGGCTGTCCACAAAATTTAGAAGACTTTACCTTAAAAAAGGCTTTTAAGATACATTGTTTAACTGCTACAGATATATGCTTGACTACACCTATGTACAGTTAAAAAAAAATTGTAATTATAACCAGATATGTACTATACAAGTTATATTGGTAACCTTTATATACACACTTGTATAGTACATATCTGGTTATAATTACAATTTTTTTTAACTGTGCATAGGTGTAGTCAAGCATATATGTTATCCTCGAGGGTAGTTTAATAGATTGGGGCAAGCTGGTAACCATATACCTAGCTTCTAATCGACTATACAGGCTTAATATCCCACCACTATTAACCTGGGTGAGGGATAAATTAAGGGACTTGAGCCCACTACCCCTTTCCTTACTGGGCAGGATTGCAGCCTATAAAATGATGATCTTTCCCAAAATACTGTATGTTCTACAGTTGCTGCCCTTCAAATTGCTCTAGCGGGATTATACAAACTGTGGATAGGGCACTGAGGAGGTTTCTCTGGACAGGCAAAAGATCCCGGGTGGCCATGGATCGTCTACAAGGCCCATAGAATAAGGGGGGGATTGGGACTTCCCCACCTGGCTCATTATAATTTAGCCTGCACGCTTTGCCATATACGTGACTGGATGGGAGGACAAGCTATGTTTACCCTGCGAGAATTTGAGTTGGCAATGATTGCCCCATACTCCTTTTTCTCAGTCCTACATGCTAATCGTGATTCACTGCCACTGAGGCTCCGGCGCAGTCTACCCATAGGGGTAGTGCATGGAGGTTGGCGGAAACTGTGTGGACTACTAGATCTCTTCCTGGTGGTCACAGGCTACCTACCCCTGCAGGGAAATGTCGCTTTCTCCCCAAGTATAGAGTCCTAAGCTCGGAGACTAAGGATCTGACCCGGGTACACCAGGTGGTTACGCCAGAGGGTAAACTGCGACTGTTCTCGGAACTATGCGAGGAGTTTGGGCTACCGGCCGAACACTATTTTGCATACTTGCAATTCCAGCATTATTTAACATCCTTGGGGAGCTCAGATTTGGACAAAAGGGGGCCGGACAAATTGGAGGCATGGTTCGAGTTTGAAGAAAGAGACCTACCGAGGGAATGGCCTTATGCATATATAGTGCAGAAATGGGAAATGGAGTTGCGACCTCACTGACTACATTTGTTTGGGAACCAGCGGTGGTTTGAATACCATGTATAGTGTCAGGAGCAAGATTGCGGGAAATGCAATTAAAAAATTTGGAAAGGGGTTATTTTTCCCCTCATAGAGTAAGGAAAGCAGAGTTTGTGGAATCGGGGAAATGCCCCTATGTTCTGCGGATGCATAAGGGTTAAGAACGTTTGGACACGGTACCAAGGTTTCTTGGGGAGACTCTTTGGACAAAGTCTAGTGCTTACACCTGGCTTTACAATATTGGATACCAGAGAGCCCCTTGGGTATCAGAGGGGTGGGGACCCGACTGTTTGTACGGAAATGCTGCTTGGTGGGCAAGCAGTGTATCCTTCAACGTTGGCAGGAGCTGGATGGACCGGGTATATGGGAATGGAGGATTACATTGCACCAGTTAGTCATATGGGAAGGCCTGGCATCCAAAAGAAACACAAAGAAGAGAGAAATGCACCTAAAAGTGTGGGACCCCTATTTGTCCAGCTTAACCCCAAGGGCACAGAATGATGTAGACACTCTGTGACTGTACTCATTGGTCTACCATCAGGGGACAGGATGGAGAACCGTAGTCCTTAGACTAGGAGATAAAGATGTTGGTGGCTCCAAAGGGAGGTGGGAGGGGGATAGGGACAGGGACAAGGGAAAGGGGAGGGCTGGGGACTAGGGGGAGGGAAGGGACAAGGGTCGAGTAGAGTAGTGGCCGGGCAGTAAGGACCACCTGCCGGCTACAGTTGAATAAGATGTATGATACGGGCATCGGGGAGGGGGAGGATGAAAAGTTAACAAAAAGATACAAAACTTATAAAAATTCTGGAAGCGTCACCTAATGTGATAATTGGGCAGTAGAAATATTACTTGGTTCACATTCCCTTGGTTTGTCAACAAGATGGGCCTCCCCATATTAAATTGCACTATCTTGTATTCAATTGTAGACAGGGGTCAAACTATGTTGATGTTGGATTATGAGGGGAAAATGTTTCATTCTTAAGGATAATAGGGTTTGAATTACTATGTTATTTGTTTAGCCCATGATGGATGTAAAAAGAAGAAAGAGAATGTATGTCCGTAGAATTGTTGTGTTTGTCAGTAAACAGATTTAAACATAAATGTTTATTGCAACTCTTATTAGGCCATTATTTACTGTAAATCAGAAATGTTAACTTTCCCTTACCGAATTTATGTTCCTTTTTCTTAACTAAGGATCTTCTATGCTTATCCCACACTTTCCTAAATACTGTTACTGTTTTTACCTCCACTACTACCACTTGGGACACTGTTCTACACATTCACTACCATTTAGGTGGGCAGCATTTTACACAGGAGAAACTTAAAAGTAAGGTTACCAGATGTCTCCAATTTTTGCATTTTGTGGTCCCAATGGGGCATTTCAAATTCTGGGCCCTTCAATTCAGCCTAGCCACTGCCTCCAGGTGTTTACCAAGGTTATGGTTATGGTGGCACCAGCTCTTCAGAAACAAGGGGTCCTGTCCACCCCTATTTGGATGACTAGTTGTTTTGGGCAAAGTCATCACAGGAGAGTTGGGAGGCCTCCAAGCTTATTGTCCAGCTCCTGAAGGAGCTGGGCAGGTGGTCAATTTTGCAAAGAGCAGAATAGTCCCTTCGCAGTCCCTAGAGTATCTGGGAACCCATTTCAACATGCAGAGTGGCATGGTGTTCCTGCCGAAGGGTAGGATCATGAAGCTACAGGCTCAGGTCCAGGCCTTGCTGAAAGTCCTGTGTCTGAGGGTGTGGGGTTATCTGCACGTCCTGGGCTCAGTGGCTGCAACCTTGGAGCTTGTCCCTTGGTTGCGGCTGCGCATGTGTCCCTTTCAGTCAACGCTCCTATCGCGTTAATCTCCACAGACTCAGTCCATGGAAATGCGGCCCAAATGGGCCTCCTGTGGTGGCTGGATCCAATCCAACTTGCGGTGGGTAATTTGCTCAATCTGCCAGACTGGGTGGTGGTGACCACGGATGCCAGCCTGGTGGGCTGGGGAGGCCACTGTCAATTGTAGGTGGCTCAGGGACAGTGGTCCCCAACTGTGGTCCATCAACCGGTTGGAGACCCAGGCAGTATTCTTGGCCCTGCAGGCTTTTCTTTCTTGTGTGGAGCAGGGCAGTTATATCAATTGTCACGAGAGGGCACGAGGAGCTCATTGGTGGTTGCGGAGGTGCTCCCGCTTCTTCAGTGAATGGAACATCAACTTTTGGCGCTCTCGGCAGCCCATGTAGCAGGGAAGGAGAATGTTCAGGCAGTTTTCCTGAGCCAGACATCTGTTGGACCCAGAGGAGTGGTCTTTCACGGAGTCGGTGTTCCAGTTGATCATGCAGCATTGGGGAAAGCCCATACTGGACCTGATGGTGACCGTGGCCAATGCCAAGGCCTCTCTGTTCTTCAGCTGGTGCAGAGAGCACATGTCAGAAGGCTGCAGTGCCCTGATCCAGCCCTGGCCTGCCACAGGGCTTCTATATGTGTTTCCACCCTGGCCATTGATCGGCAGGGTACTTCAGAGGGTGCAAGCACATCCCGGATTGGTGATACTGGTGGCTCCGAATTGGCCCTGGTGGCCTTGGTACGCAGATCTCATATGCCTCTTGGTGGTGGACCCGTTTTCCACTCCAGCGGAAGGCAGTCTTCTGGCTCAGGGGACTGTCCTAATGTTGGCAGTGGATTGGTTTTCGCTTATGGCTTGGCTCTTGAGAGGGCACATTTTGAGCCATGGAGGCTACTCCTCGCACGTGATGGATACCTTGCTTCATGCACGTCAGCATTCCATTTGTGTATGGCGTATATTCAAGCTTGGTGCGAAGAGAGCGGGTTGTGGCCATTTTTGTCCTCTCTCCCGGGTATCTTATCCTTTTTACAGGTGGGCCTGGAAACAGGTTTGGCCCTGAGTTCCTTGAAGGTGGAAGTAGCAGCTGCAGCCTGTTTTTGTGGCTAGGTACAGGGGTAGTCTCTTGCTGCACATGCGGATGTTGTCTGCTTCCTCAAGCATCTTCGTCCTCCTTGCTGCTTGACTGTTCCATCCTGGGATCTGAATTTGGTCCTTTCTTTCTTGGCGAAGGCTTCATTTGAGCCCCTTTGGATCGCCTCTCTCAAGGATCTGATGCTAAAAGTAGTGTTTTTGGTCATAATTTGTATGGCGTGAAAGGGAACCTTACTTGGTGATGTCTAAGGAGAAGGTGGTGCTTCGTCTGGTCCCCTCTTTCCTTCCTGTGGTAGTCTTGGCTTTCCATCTTAATTGGGTGGTTACCCTACTGGTGTTCTCCGGGGCACAGGACTCAATGATTCGCAGGTCTTGCATTTGCTGGATGTACGCAGGGCCCTCAGGGGGTACTTCAGGGTGACGCAGGAGTTGAAAAAAACTGACTGGCTTTTTGTATTGTTTGGTGGTCTGAGGAAGACTGAGGTCGCCTCTAAGGCTTCCATTTTGCAGTGGATTTGGGAGGCCATTGCATTGGTGCACTTAGTGAAAGGCCATTCGGTCCCGGCTGGTTTGCATGCCCATTCTATTCGAGCTCAAGAATCTTCCTGGGCAGTCTGGCCTTGTTCTTCCTCAGAATATTTGTAAGGCCACGACTTGGTCCTCTCTTCATTCCTTTGTGCATCACTATCGGCTGGATGTGCATGCCAGGCAAGATGCTGCTTTTGGTGCTTGGCTTTTGCAGGCTGATGTTTCTGATCCCGTCCATCATTAGTCTCATACATCCCATGCATCTGGACTGGACTGGACTGGAGGGATGATTAGGAAGGTGAAATTATACTTTACCTACCAATTTTCTTTCCTGGAGTCCCTCCAGTCCAGTCTAGAACTCACCTGGAATTCTGCAGTGTTTTCTGGGGTATGCCTTGGCTTCGGCTTGAAGGATAAGGTGTTGGTGCAGCTTGTGGCTACCCTGCTCCGGTGCTGACCTGGTTTGCCAGGGCTCTGCTGTATTGCACTGCTATGAGCTTTTTGGTTTGTTTGCAAAAAAAAAACAAAAAAACAAAGAAGGGAGAGAATCCAGATATTTGTCTGGAGTCTCTCCATTTGATATGGTCTTTAAGTTAGAGATATCTTTCCAGTAGGCTCTTGTCCTCGTTGGTTAAAACTACAGGTGGTAGCAAAGCAGTTGCAGCAATAAAAACCACTGATGGGACAATAAAGACTTCTTAAGAGGCAATGGAAAGGACATTTCAAACATCCTACTGCACTCTATATGCACCAGAAAATCGAGATAGTCAAGACGCCTACCACTACTTAAAGCAGTGTGATCTCCCCCAGTTAGATCCATCCCAGCAAGATCTATTAAATGGGCCTTTCACTCCAGGAGAGATTCAGAACATGATTGAGGTTCTACATACACCCAGGTCCCCAGGCCCTGATAGGTATAGTGCGGAATTTTACCTGATCTTAAAAGTTAAAATATGTTTACCCCTTACGGATATGTACCAACAGTTAGTGACGCTTCAGTCATTCATGTATCATAGTAACGAGGCCTGACCACGGTCATCCCTAAACCAGGGCGCGACCCAATGCTCCCAGAATCTTACCATCCCATATCCCTACTAAGTGTTGATTTTAAGATCATGGCAAAAGTATTGGCAGAACGCCTCTCGAGAATAATGCCAAGTTTGATTCATCCCTCACAAGTAGGATTCATTAAGCTACGACAGACAGTGAGCAATATTCGCCAAATTTTGTTAGCAATGTCCCACTGCAAAGGGGCGAACATCCCATCACTGTTCATCAGCTTTGATGCAGAGAAAGCTTTTGATAGAGTGGGTTGGAAGTACATGTTTTTGACATTGGAACAGTTCGGTTTTGAAAGCCTTTTTCTTCAAGCAGTGCAAGCCCTTTATTCAGAATCTTGGGTACGGATATTGATCAATGGTACTTACACAACTCAATTCCCATTGGGTCGAGGCACATGCCAGGGCTGTCCTCTTTCCCCTTTGTTATTCCTATTAACCTTAAAGCCACTACTGTCGCAGATTCGGCGGAAACCGCATATACAGGGAATATGGATGGGGCCTCATGAATTTAAAATATCGGCCTATGCAGATGACTTACTGATATACATTATGTCTCCAATCAGTTCCCTCCTGGCTCTTTTAAACAAATTTACAACTTTTGGAATTTTTTCGGGTTATAAGCTTAACTTAGATAAATCTGAGGCATTACCTAGCAGTGATTCCCTGTGTGCCTCTTGGCCTGAGGGATTTCTGCTCTGATGGATAACTCACTCTTTTCGATACCTAGGGGTGACCATATCCTTGGCCCCAGAGAACATCTGTCAACATAACGTGGGGCCTCTCTTGATCCAAACGGAGCAACAATTAGAGAGGTGGTGAGAGCTTCGCTGGGGGGGGACGCATAGCTCTGTTCAAGATGATACTTTTCCTGCATTGGCTATATATGTTCCAAATGATTCCCATATGGCTCCCCAGAAAAGACTTTACCAAGCTAGACCAACTAATTTCCCGCTTTTTCTGGTCATGGCACTGGACTCGGATAGCTCTTTTAATGCTCAAAGGCTCCTGGCATAGAGGAGGGATGGGCGTCTCAGATCTGCGAGCCTTTAACTTAGCTTGCTTGTTGTGCCAACTAAAGGAGTGGCTCTTTGAAACACAAGACTAGACCCTCCTAGCCTGCAAGAAAGCTCTGGTGGCCCCTTTACATCTCCGCTATATACTACATGCACCGGGGAAGAGACTGCCGGCTCTCTTACGGAGTTGTCCTCTCGTTAAGATAATGCACCAAACATAGAAGTGGATTTGCATGTGCTTTAATCACTCAGACACGCAGTCCGTGTATTACCGATCCAGGGGAACACAGATTTTACACCAAGCCTGACATTGATCCACTTTCGGAGATGGCCTCAATTAGGTCTCCAATATCTTGATCAGGTGATGATGGAGGAGGGCGCGTTGCTCCCCCTCATCACACTCAGTACACAATTTGAAGTGAATGAGAAAGATTTATTCCCTTATTATCAACTTCGCAGCTACATTAGCAGCCTCGAAACAAGTAATCTACTAAGCGATTTCTGCACAGACTTAGAGGAGTTCTTGGGCGAAACTACAGGTAAGATAACGATCTCCTGGGTGCAATCTTCTTTCACGACTAGGGCCTCCAAAACAACCTGCCATCACTTAGCAGAAACCTGGAATGCTGACCTAGGCACATCTTTGACTGGAGAAGATGTATGGAAGCTTATCAGTCAGAACCCGCGCTTTACAGCTATAGTTTTTCTGCGAGATGTGCAATACCGAATAATCCGACAGGCATATCTATCTCCGGGACGATTACGAGCCATGGGATACGAAGGATGGCAATATTGCCCTAAATGTGGGAAAGAGGGTGCACTGTTAATTCATCTAATGTGGTCATATCTGAAGGTTTCCGAATATTGGCAAGGCATTCACAAATTCACAGAAGGAGTGTTAGCACAACAATGGCAACTCACCCCACAGGCAGCCCTATTACATGTGATGGAGAGGGTTGGAATTATTTATTTATTTATTTATTTAATTCTCTTATATACCGCGCTATTCTGCATCAGTGCAGTTTACATTGAACAAACTGAAATTACATTGAACAGGGCATTATAACTTGGAGATAACTATTTTAAAGGGAACATGGGCTATGGAGGGTTAAGTGGCTTGCCCAAGACCACAAGGAGCACCTGTGGGACTAGAAACCCCAGTCCTTCCGGCCCAAGGTTGCTGTCCTCTAGTGGGATTTGAACCCCCGACCTTCCGGCCTGAAGTACCTTGCCCCAACCACTAGGCCACTCCTCCACTCCACTAGGAATCACAGGGAAGGGTAGGCGATGTTGGCTTTGTCTTTTCTGGGCATTGGCAACACGTATAATTCTCCAGGGTTGGAATTGCATAGATTCTCCCCGCTACTGGCAAAGGCGTAACGCCCTACATCAGCACCTGCAAATAGATAAGTTATGGGCAGTTGTGGAACATAGGTGCCTACCCCGATTCCATGCAGTCTGGGATGACTATATTCAGTTGTTACTCACTCTCAGTCGAAATTACATTTTAAGTGATCTCTAGTGTGATGGGGAGGAACCCGAGGGGGGGTGTCTCATTCATGGGAGAGACAGGGGAAGGGGAGGGGACAAGGAAGGATTAGTAGAGGGGTTAGAGCAAAGACATTCCAGCAAGGTGTAAGGATCCCCATCTGCCGGGAAGCATGATTTCTAACTTAAGATTGCTCTGGCTTGGACGGGGGCATAGAGTGAAGTAGAGGGGGGAAGAGTGGGCGGGAAGGGGGCAGAACTGACAATTTATTTATTTATTTATTATTTATTACAATTTCTTATATACCGCACTATTCGGTATCAGCCCGGTTTACAGTATAACAAAATGACCAGAACAACAAGCTGTTCGGTTTTACAGAAAACAGGAGTACAAACTTGGATAACATGGGGGAACTATATACATAAAATATTTACAAAGAACAAGAGTAAAAGCTAAGATAACATGAGTAGAATGTGTACATAAATCTGCAGGCGGGTGCTGACACAACATCAGAAGTAACATATGGTTACTTTCTTAGGTGGGGTTATCTAGATTTCAATTGGGGGAGCGAAGAAAGGGGGAAAGGGGGCAGAGGATATAGGGGAAGGGGGGATGAAAGGATAAAATGGAAAATTGTGTTATCTATATATGTTCAATAGGCTTGGATTGGTTATGTTTGCTAATTCTATCTTTACAATTGGATTATTGTTGTTTATTGTGCATCAATAAAAAAGTTTGAACATAAGTTAGAGGGATCTTTCTCATTGAACTCTTGGTGGTGCTTTGAGAAGATTTTTTTATTCTATGTTTGGTTATTACTGTGAGGCTAGCAGAGACTTAGGGTTGGGATTTCATATC
This sequence comes from Ichthyophis bannanicus, assembly GCA_033557465.1. Lineage (NCBI taxonomy): Eukaryota > Metazoa > Chordata > Amphibia > Gymnophiona > Ichthyophiidae > Ichthyophis > Ichthyophis bannanicus. Next base: position 438,240,482 of record CM066033.1, read on the forward strand.
TGCTTTACTACGATCCTACTGTCTGAGTGAGGGGGTGCACAGGCTTCTTATGGGCTGCTTCAGCTCAGTTTGTTTTTCTCAGTCTCCGTCTGCTGGTGGTGAGCATAACCCATGAGTCTGGACTGGACTGGACTGGAGGGACTCCAGGAAAGAAAATTAGCAGGTAAGGTCTAATTTCACCTTTTATTAATTGTAAGTGTTAGGGATATCATATAGTTTGAATGGGGAATTAGATCACTCTCAATGTTTTATAATCACTGCCCCAAAAATCTTTTTTTTAATTTGTGTGTGTGCAGCAGGGATCTCATATATGTGGTGAAAAATAATTGTATTTAGATTGTTTTTAGTTTCCTATTTTCATGGTTTTTTGACAGATAACTGGAGTCCAGTTTTCAGCAATGCCTGAAGCATAAATGTCATAACTGAAAAGGAAGGGCTTCAAAAACAGTATATGCCAGAATACTTAAACATTATAACATGGGGAGGAAGTAACGTCATCAACAAAGCAGCCTAAAGTTGGGGCACCCTGCAGCGGTGCAATAATTAGAGCATCCAAAGCGGCGCCAAGACCCTCTGGGGCTGCTCAGTTAGAGGGAAGGCCCCCATCATAAACAGCGGTATGTCGGTGCAGAAGAAATTGGAGCGCTTTCACTTTTCTTATACTAATAAGGAAGGCTTGGAGTGGCGGCAGGAGGGCTCTGAAACAGGATGGAGTGCAGAGTCAGAGGAGGAGATAGAGAGGGCTGGCGATCAATTTACAAGGGGCGATCTTTGGCAATGGTTTCACGAGCTGCAGAAGGACTTCAGTGCAGTGCGGAATGAACTGCGGAAAGGGTTGGGAGAAATGCGAGGTGAAATCAAGGCTATTGGCAATCGCCTCGAAACAGTCAAGCTCTGGCAGGAACAGCACAAGGAGGCCTCCCACATGCATGTGGCGCGCATTCAGCAGCTGAAAATGGAGCAAGCTCAGCTATGCAATAAAGTGGAAGATCTGGAAAATAGATTACGACGGTGTAATCTTCAGTTTCGAGGTATCCCCGATACAGATAAATATAAAGAGGCTAGAGTTGTGATACAAAGCATATGTAAGGCCTTGTGGTCTGGGGAGGGCGAGGATGCTCAAGAAGGGAAATTTGATATTGAAAGAGCTCACCGGGCACTGGGCCCGTCGGTGGGGCAGAAGCCGCGGGACATTGTGGTTTGTATGAGCTCCTACACAGTCAAGGAACAAGTCTTAGGTTTAGCATGGAAAAAAGGAACTTTTACTTGGGACTCACATATTGTGGAGATATTTCAAGATTTAGTGCCAATCACACTGAACATCACCATGCAATGCGGGGAGTTATCCAGTACCTGCAGAACAAACAGATCCGTTACTGTTGGCTATTTCTGTTTGCACTAAATTTGAGCTTAATGGACGGGTGAAGCGTGTGCGGACTGAGAAAAAGGCATGGGCTTGTTTGAAGGAGGAAGGAGCAGCAAATTTGCCTGCGAGCACTATGAAAAATACTACATCTCTTCCCCCGCAGTGGGAGTGAGCCATCTCCAAAGGTCAGCGTTTATGGAGAAAGGGAAATGCCCAGGGCCTATCTGCCACATCGGAGAATGGAGAACCGAAGAACTGGGGAGAGCGACTGTGGCTGAATTTGAGTGCAGGACTTTTTTTTTTTTTTCTACATTAGATTGGTAACAAGTGGTTGTATGTGGGTGGAAGGAGAGAGAGGGGGGAATGACGCTGTGCAGTGCAGATGAAAGGCTGGATGTGTGAAAGGATGATATGAAGGTATTTGAAAGGATGATTAAGGCAGAAGGGGAAGGGAAGGGGAGGTAAAGGGGGTCTGGCTGTAATGAGAAGGGGGGGGTCTGGCGCCACAACTGGGCACTGCAGTAGGGGCACTTCCTCTGGAGATATGGTAGAGGAGTACTCTGCAGGAGAGGAGTGGGAGGGGAGAAGTGGGGGGGGGGGTAGTAGAAGTACTCAGTGGGATACGAGTGGAAAGCAGGCTTATCACTTAAGTAGATATGCCAAGATTTAAACTGGGGTCCCTCAACATTAAGGGCCTCAATACCCCACAAAAACGTAAGTTTCTATATAATGACCTGTGCCGGGGAGGATGGCATATTGCTTTTGTCCAGGAAACCCACCTAATAAAAAGGGATGAGTGCCTGATCCGTCTGTGGGCCTATCCTCATGTTTTTTTTGCGGGCTCGGAGACAGGAAAAAAGAAGGGAGGACTGGCCATTCTCATTCGAGAGAATGCTTTGTTTCAACTGGGCGGAGTAGAAAAGAAAAAGGATGGGAGGGCCCTTTTAGTATGGGGAACTTTGGGGGGAGAAGAAATTACTCTGCTAAATATATATGGCCCCAGCGAGGATGACCGACAATTTTTGGGAAGACCTGGGCAGTTGGATGGAAGGTAGGGTTGGATGTGAGAATGGACCTGTCATGGTCCCTGACAATGGGGGGAGCCCTAGCCCCCAGCGACCAAGGGCTGATTAACTGGGCGAAGAGTTGGGGGTTCGTGGATCTGTGTCTCTTAGCAAATCTTTTAGCTAGGGATTATACCGTTTGTTCTGCACCTCATGACAGTTATAGCCGCACTGATTATCTTTTTTCCACCCAGCATTGGGTGGAGAGGTTGCTGAGGACAAAGACTGAAACCATTACCTGGAATTTGGGGATGGCCCTGAGGGGGAGGGTAGACCTTTTTAGTGCCTTAATGAGCACTTGATTCAGCAAGCAGAGGTGGTTAAAGTGCTAGACGATACAATTAGAGAGTATCTAGAACTTAACGATACTGGAGAAGTAGTGACTGGTACTTTGTGGGTGGATTAAAAGCCGTGGTACAAGGTAGGTTGATTCAGCTGGGAGCCCGCCAGAAAAAGGAGCGGGCAGAGCGCACTAAAGTATTACAGCACCAGTTAGAGGATCTAGAGAAGCTACACAAGAAGACGGGCAATTAGCGGGTGCACGCACAGTTACAGGCAGTGCACACAGAATTAAATGAGCAACAAATTGCGTGGGTATCTTTCCAGCTACAAAAAAACGCGCCAACTTTACTACGAATTTGATAATAAATCTGGGAAATTATTGGCGCATAAGTTACGTGCTAGGGAGCGAGCCCCTCAGGTAACTAAATTAAAGGCAATGGGCGACCGGATACTTTTTAAGAATTCAGAGATCTGGGAGAACTTTGCGCAATTTTATCAGTTGTTATATCAACGGGAGGGAGAGGTTTCTACAAACTGGATATTTAGTTATTTGCAGGGGGTGGAGGCCTGTTAACCCTAGGGGAGGATGCGAAAACAGGATTGGAGCGGGCTATCGGGGCGGAGAAGTTGGGAATGGCAATCAAGGGCTTACAACAGGGCAAGGCCCCTGGCCTAGATGGGTTCACGGGGCTGTTTTATAAAGAAACTTGCTCCGATCTTAGTACCAGTCCTCCTGAGGGTCTTTAATGGGGCATTGCAGGATGGTGGGCTTCCACAGACCTATAGGAATATGGTCATCTCGGTGATACCTAAGCCAGGGAGAGACCCTGCGCTATGTGCTTCTTATAGGCCTATATCCTTGATTAACACAGATGCTAAGCTATTGGCGAAGATCTGGCCAATCGGCTGGCCACACTGCTTCCGGGCCTTATTGGGTCTGATCAGACTGGCTTTGTACGAGGGCACCAGGTAGGTGACAATATTTGCAAGGTCCTCCAGTTGATTTAGCGAGCTCGAAGAAACCGGAGGGCAGTCCTTTTGTTAGCAATCGACGCTGAAAAAGCATTTAATCACATGCACTGGGATTTCCTAGTTGCTGTACTTGAGAGGGTTGGCATAGGGCCCAGGTTTGTGGCATGGGTGCATGCATTATATACTGCCCCTAGGGCCATGGTGTGGGTTAATGGGGGCTATTCAACATTTTTTGATTTGCAAAGAGGTACAAGGCAGGGGTGCCCTTTGTCGCTCTTGCTTTTCGCCTTAGTGATGGAACCCTTAGCGTGTATGATTAGGGCTAACGCCAACATTAAGGGGATCCCGATACAGCGGGATCACCATAAGATAGCACTATTTGTAAATGATCTTCTTTTTACAGTGACACAACCAATGCTCTCCCTGCCCCACTTGATGAATGAACTTGCTCAATTCAGGGCCTTGTCGAGCTTCCAGATCAATTGGGATAAAACGGAGGCATTGAATGTTTCATTAGAGCAGGAGGTAGAGAGACAGATAAAGCTTAAGTTTCCCTTCAAGTGGACATTTATTTATTTATTTATTTATTTGCATATATTTCTATACCGCTTCTTCCAGCAATCAGTCGCGGTTTACATTTTAACAAATTGGTGCTGCAACAATAGCAGTTACATATAACAGCAGTAGCAATAAAAACAAAACTATGTACAATTAACAGCGGTATCATTAGTTAAATTATGTACATCATAAGGATAACAGTTAATCAAAACCATAGTAAACAGTAAATAGCTTATGTATAAGTCAAGGTTAGAATAGGGGTTCGAGGACTCGAAACTAATTCCATTGTCAAACAGGATGAGATATCGTGTGTCTAGTAAGTTTATAATATACTCGTGATATGTTTGGAGTGAATTATGATTAGGTTGTTAGGTATCTATCAGGCTATGGTTTAAATTGGGAATTAGGTTATTTCATTCGAATTGTAGTATTCGTGGAATAGATGTGTTTTGATTTTTTTGCGGAATGATTGGAGGTCCTTGTTAGCTCTTAGTGACTCTGGGAGCTTGTTCCATTGTGAGGGGGCTATGTAAGTGAAAGCTCTATTGCTAGTGTTTATTTTTACCTTGCGTATAGAAATTGGAGTTTGCAGCATATTTAGATTATGCCTTCGTCTGTTTCTATTAGGTGATTGTGTATTTGTGACATGCGACTCTGCTTTATTTGGGGGTTCACATCACGCGCTCGCCTGATAAATTATATCAGGCCAATTAACTGGCTTTACTGCAGGAGGTGGAGAGAGATCTGAGTCGGTGGCAGCTCGGTGACCATTCTTGGTTGGGAAGGGCAGCGACGGTAAAAATGAATGTGCTCCCTAGGCTACTATATCTTTTTCAGGTGTTGCCGGTTGAGGTGCCCTCCTCTGTGCTCCAGTGGCTACAGAGGAGGGTTCTAGACTTCATATGGCACAATCACCCACCACAGGTGGCAAGACGAGTTCTCTACCTTCCACGCCATAGAGGAGGTTTGGGGGTCCCGGACTCCCATCTTTACTACTTTGCTTCACAGGTGCGCTAGGTCATGGATTGGAGGGAAGAGACCGACAAGTGGTTCTGGGGGATAGAGCAATCCTGGGCAGGAGACATGAAACTGGCTCATTTGCCGTGGTTATTAAGGGCAGTCCCAGTGGGAAGGTAGAGGGAAAATCCTTATATTCAGCATCTTTGATCCCAATAGCGAAGGGCCTGGAGGAGGGTGGCCCCTAAGGTGTCCTTCTCTCCGTTGGAACCAATTAGGGGAAATCCTGGGTTTGCCCAGGGTAGAGAGGCAACCTTCCAACGGTGGGAACGAGCAGGTTTAGATACATTTTTTTAAATTAATGGAGCAGGGAGAGTTGCTGGCATAAGTTAAGGGAAAGGTTCCAGCTCCCAGCTGACGATTTCTTTGCTCATATGCAGGTAACCCATTTTTTGTGACAGCAACCGCAGTGGGGAATATTGGAGGAGGGGTGTAATGACTTGGAAGTGCTGTGGGTGAGTCACCATAAAAGCCGGGGCCTAATTAGCTGACTCTACCAAAGTCTCCAGGGCTCTGCTTTTAGCAAATTACCCTATATGATTGCGTGGGAAAAGGACATGGGGGTTGAGTGGCTGGAGAAAGAGTGGGAGCAGGTGTGCTTGGGAATTGGCAAAGAAGCACTGTCTGTTTCATTCCTGGAAAATTCTTATAAAATAATGATGCAATGGTACTATCCCCCTGTAAGATTACATGCTATGGCTTCTAAGTACCGTTGGAGACTCTGTCGGGCAAAAGGTTTATTTATTTATTTATTTATTTATAGTTCTTTTATACCGCATTCTTTTTCATCAGCGCGGTTTACATTAAACAGGAATACTCATTGCAAGCAACAGACTGTGATGAGTTTACATATAACAGGAGAATTCAACTGGGATTTTAACTTTGGGAAACTTTGTACATATTTGTAAAAACTTTGTAAAAACTTAGTACATATTTGTAAAGAACCTATATCAGGTTCACTGTATCATATTTGGTGGGAGTGACCTGGGATAATTTCTTTTTGGAAGGACATACGAACAATTATAAAACAAATTTTTGCTGTGGACCCTGGGTGATTTCAGACTTATCTTTTGGGTAAATGGGCGCAGGAACGACCTCTTCGGTGGGCCCAACCGGGCATGCATAACAGGCAGCCAGAGGAGAGATTGGTTGGAACTGGAAAAATGTAAGCACCCCCACACTGGAGGCATGAAAAACACGGCTCCGCAGAGTTGTTTTGATGGAGAGATTGACAGCGGTTCGATGCCAGAGGGCTGACCAGTTTATTAATCAATGGCAACTGCTTTTGGATTTTTTGCACGAGTGACCTGCTGAGGGGGGGAGAGGAGGGAGGGTATATTCTGGAAAAATTTAGTGAACATTGAGCTCTTTTTTCTTGCATGGATAATTTTGTTTGACTATGTTCAATGTCAATAAAAAGTTAAATATATAAAAAAATAAATTATAACATCACAAATACAGCCATAAGATAATCCAATCTCTAGCCCTTGTGCTTTATTTGAATTGTGTTATTTATTTTGATTGTATATTCTAATATTTTAGGATTTGCATTGGTTTATATTGTGCTATTGTAAGTCACACTGTGTTCTTTGCAAAAAAGACAGAGTAAAAGTTTAAGAATAGGACAGAAGTGAGCTCACTGGTGGTCCTTATGTTAATGGCTAGGCAAGGGATGATGTTATTTTTTAAATGACTAAAATTTGCCTAGGATCGTTCAGCCAGGCAGCTTTACTCTACTGTTTTACTAAAATGGACAAAGAAATTCTGCCAACACAGTGAAAGGTTTCCCCAGAGATAGGAATAACAGATGGATAGATTGCTAACCTAAATAATGCAGATAAAAACAATAGGCCTGATACTGAAAGAGATTAACACGGTTACTGGACCTGCTAACTGTGTTAATCCCCTTGGCCGGGATATTCAACACCATTAACATGGTTAGTGCCGCTGAATATCCAAGGGTGCTGCCATTGCATGCCCTGATGCTAACCGATTAGCATCGGGGCATTCTGGAGGCGGAACTTAGCGATAACCAGACCATATTGAGCCACTGCTCGATTATCACAATGCAATAAAACTAGCCTAACTTTTGCCACTGAAGTAAATTGGGCAGTGACTGAATATTGCTGCTACCTGGTTAGCTTCATGCCAATCTGGATGTTCAATGTTGGGGCCCGGATATGGCCCGGCATTGAATATCTGGGTCTGATGTTCAGCAGTAGCAGCTAGTTGCTTTAGCAACGCTAGCCGCCACCGCTGAATATCGGGCCCTTAGTATTTCGTACTTCAGATCTTCTTCCTTATTGGAACAAAATCCAATTAATACACCAATGGAAGACTTTCCACATAGTTTTCTCTCTTTTAAGACAGTAAGAAAACGGATACAGAAATAAATTCACTACAGATACAAATTTAGTTGTTCTAACAGCAACAGGAAACTGTAAGCATTTAACACATTGATTTTTCTGGTGCACCACTAGAAAATCAAACATACAATTTCAAGCTCCATAACTCCAAAAGAGTCTCTTTTCACCTCAATGGATCCCTTTCACATATGGCCAGGGCTAGCACTACCATTAGGTGAACTAGGTGGTGAACTAGGGTGCCAATAGTCCAAGGACGGCCCGATGGACTTAAGCTCGGGGATCGTGTTTTGGGCTTTACCATAGAGAGAGTACATCGTACAAGATCTATAGAGGTACAGATTCCAGATCTTGTGCAGTGTTTGCACGCTTTTTGAATTTTGTGCACAAAGGGCGGCAGGAACAACCTAGCTGCAGCTTAAGGGAGCATGAGTATTTGTATTTTAAAGACAATTTCTCCAAATGGGTTAGTTTTGCACATTTATACGAAATCACTGCCAAAAGGGTAAATAGGAATTAAATACACACAACACCACCCTTTATAACCCCAATACCATCTAGCACCTTAATAATCAATTGCCCTCATCTAAAACTTTTAACATACTATAGTTCGGGTATATAGAGACCTCAGAAAAAGCTCATTCCTTTCATCTGGCGAACTGTGTCACCATAGGATAGAGCTTAGAACTCATACATCACAGGTCTCACCCTTTTAACTTTAATATAATTATATCAACCAAAACAACTATCACACTATATCCAGAAAAAGTACTTTTAAAGGATTCGAACATCAATTAAAATCAATCTTTTTAATCCAAATGTTTTTGAAAATATTATAAGAAAATGTTTATAAAGTAAAGTGCAGTTTCTTCCACTCGTACTGAAGATAAAATCTCCTGCACCTGCACCCACTATAATCAGCTTAATACCTAAAGGAAGAAATAGAAAAGGAAATCCAGATATTCAAAATTGCTTCTGAAGCTACGTGTTTGCTCTTTTTATATACAATAATTAGAATTTAGGTTTAATGCTGGATCCCTGACGAAGCCCGGCAGGGTGAAACAAAAGCTTTTGTCGGATCTGGATTGCAGTAAAAAGCTTAGTGACTGCTCGAGGTCTTTTGACCAGCCGCTGTGGTGTATGACTTCTGAGGCAGTGTTCGTTGTGACTTCTTCGGAAATCGGTGTGATTGAGCAAAATTGGAAATCGTTGTAATTAACACAAATGATAAATGTCTGAAGTTAACCGTCCAGATAAGTAATGTATTACTATTTGAATTTATCATTTTTAAACATACATTCCAAGCATCAGAACTTATACAGAAATAGAAAGGGCAAGCAATGAAAAATCCATAACAGATTAATCACACATTATATTACACAAGAGAAAAAATATAAATACAGCCCAATTCTCTCTAGCCCAAAACCCAAAAGAAGCGAGATCCAAGATGAAAGAAAAATTAAAACAAAACACTAGAGAGGTAAGCAAAATTCCTGCCTAATCAGCAAGCTTATAATAATACATTGTGTTATATACCCAAAACCTAAGAGACAGCAGATAGGCGGGCACTGATGAAGGCAGCCAACTGAGAGGGATCATGAAAAACATAAGCCTTAGACTGCAATGTCACCAGGCATTTGCATGGGAATTTAAGGAAAAAAAATATTTAACAGTTTTTTTTGTTTACCGCTTTATCATTTACATTGTAACTTAAACTTTGTATGTACATTAAACAGGGACATTGGCAACTTGGATTTTTCTGAGGCAATGGAGGGTTAAGTGACTTGCCCAAGGCCACAAGGAGTATTAGTGGGAATATGAACTTTGGTCTTTTGGTTCCCAAGCCAGTGCTCTAACCATTAGGCTACTCCTCCACTGCTTGGTCACCATATCTTAAAAAGGATATAGCGGAATTAGGAGAGGTATAGAGCCACCAAAATGGTAAAGGAGATGGAAGGATACCCCTATGAGAAGAGGCTTAAAAAGTTAGGGCTCTTCAACTTGGAAAAGCGACAGCTGAGGGGAGATATGATAGAGGTCTATAAATTAATAAATGGAGTGGAATGGGTAAATGTAGATTGGTTGTTTAATCCTTCAAAAAATAGAAAGACTAGGGGATGCTCAATGAAGCTACAATGTAGCCCATTTAGCACAAATAAGAGAAAATATTTTTTTTACTCAACAAGTAATCAAACTCTAGAATTTGTTACTGGGTGGGAGCTTCTGGGTCGCCAGGAGTCAGGACTGACTCGAAGGCACACATTGCATTTTTGATCTAGAAAAAGCTGTTAGTGTAGCTGGGTTTAAAAAAGGTTTGGACAAGTTTCTGGAGTGAAAGTTCATAAATCATTATTAAAGAGGACCCAGGAAATCCACTGCTTACCCCGAGATAAGCACTGTGGAATCTATGTATCTTTTTGGGAACCTGACAAGTACTTGTGACCTGGATTGGCCACTATTGGAAACAGGATACTGGGCCTGATGGATCTTGGTCTGACCCAGATTTATTATGTTCTTATTTATGGTTTTATGTGTTGTATGAGTGTGGTTATATTCGTGCAGATGTGGGGAGCTTGGCAATTAGTTTGGGGAGGGGAGTTGTGACTGTATTTGTTTGGGTGTGCTAAGTGAGGGTTGTAAGATAGGAATGGTTATTCTATTGTAGAGGTTATGGATGGTGGGTTATGGATGGTGTGAGTTTTGTATGCGTGTAGTGACCGTGTGGATGTAGGGCAGGGAAATGGATGACAGTGGGGGAGGGGAGGGAGGATAGGAATTTTTTTGTTTGGAGGAGCAATTTTTGGGTAGTTCTGGGCAACTGGGGTAGAGGTCCTAGAATGGGTGAAAAGGAACTCACATTTCATATGGCATGATGAAAAGTGATTCTCAGATACGATATGAAACATGGAATGTATGTGGTTTGGGATTTACAATAAAAAGGTATAAAATTCTTAAGTCTTAAAGAAGCTTGAAAGCTGACATTGTAATGCTACGGGAAACCTACATGGATTCAAAAGAGCATGATAAACTACCTCATTGGTGGGTTGGACAAGTCTTTAGTGTCTCCTCAGGACTGAGGAGAGCAGATGTGACAGTTCTGATTTGGAAGGGAATAAACTCTGAGATGAGTAAAATGGAGTGCCTTGTGATAGTGGGAGGGAAACATTTTGGTGAATATAACTCTTTCTGATGTATATGGTCCAAAAATACCTGAACTTGATTTCCTTAAAAATCTGGGATATTTGTGCCAGTTCCCGATGGATAGGCTACCTCTGGAGGGAGGGGGACATTTTAATTGTCCGATGGACCCAACTATTGATGAAAATACAGAGAGAGGATTCATGCTTATTTAGGTGGCATAGTACAACAGGAGATGTTGGTTTTCCCGATCAATATCATGCTAGGCCACCCACGAGGATCTGGGGTGCAGGTGGTTGGTGCAAGGACGTTTGTGTGTAAGACATGTTGGTTGGGAGGTCACGTGGTGTGGTGAGACTGAGTGGATGTGATCTGCTCGAGCTCCGGGCTTCCCTTTCCTCTATCAACATAAACTGTAGAAAGGTTACCCCAGTTAAATCCAAGTTTTAATTCACGGTTCACTGTAAATACCATGCGGACCCTCTGTACGGTATATTGTTTCTGTTGAATGTATACCGCACTGATATGAATAGCGCGGCATATAAGAGAAGTTAAACAAACAAATAAACAAAACGAGCCGTGCCTAAGCCTTTGGGCGTCGTCAGCATCTCAGGAGGAGAGGTGAGAAACTCACCCAAGCGAATCCCGCGGTGCGTGGGATATGGCAGTGGCGGTAAAAGCAGGCAGAAGGGAGAAGGAGCAGATGGCCAGGCAACACAAGATGGTGGAATTGCCCCATGCTCCCAGCTCACTAACATCTCCAGCACTCATCGAGGAGATCTCAGCAGCAGTATCTAATGCGCTGGTGGCTCAATTTGATACCCTGCAGAGTTCGGTGGATTTGCTGGGCAGCAGGATGCAGGAGGCAGAGGCCCGTATAGGGCTGGGGGAGGAGAGCGTGGAGATCTTGACGCAAGAGGTGAAGCAAATGCAAGCGGCGTTGCAGGCGCAGCAGGCCAAAGTTGATGACCTCAAGAACTGATCCCGCCGCAATAATCTCTGCTTTATGGGGATTCCAAGCAATATACCAGACAAGGACTTAAAGAGTTATCTGGAGTCCCTGATACTGTATATGTGGGAAGGTGGAAAGGATCATGGACGACTGCACTTGGAAAGAGTGCATAGAGTGGGGCCTCGACAAACAATGGACCACAGACCCCGGGTGGTGCTGGTGAAGTTTTTGCATTTCCCCCAAAAGGAAGTGGTGCTGCGGACAGCTTGGAAAATGGGAACTGTGGTCAAGGATAATGTGAGAGTGCGAGTAGCACAGGACTACTTGGCGGTTTTGAGCCAATGGAGGAGGGCCTATGCTCCCCTCTGCCAGAAGCTGGTAGAAGCCAAAATTCAGTTTATGGTACAGTATCCCTCCCGACTCCAAATTATACATGAGAGTACACGTCGTAGCTTTGCTACAGCATCCGAGGCAGCGAAATATGTGGAGGAACTGACGCAGAAGCAGGCAACCACTATCGGAGAGTAGGATGGTAGTCCCTGAGGATCGGGGGAGCTTAGGCTGTGATAGCGGTGGAACTTGATGAGGAAAATGGAGACTTGAGCAGAGCCTCTGGATAGTATGGAAGAGTAGGGGATGCTCCACCTGTACGAGAGGCTTTTGTGACAGCCTCATGGACTAAGTGCCGGGTATACCTGTGGGCAAATGAGGTGGATAGGGAGGAGTGTTCCTTCCTAGACTGCCAAATTCAAAGGGTAGTTGAATGGTTGCTGTATTTGTTTGTTGGTGGGATGTTGAGGTGAATGTTGCTGTTGGGGTAGGTGGGCATTGTGGGGGAGGGGAGGGGAGGGAATGAATGGATAGGTGGAGAGGGGGGAAGGTCTATTATGTTTTTCCAATGTTCTCTGCCTGTACCTTCTCCTTCTTCCTGCTAAGGGTAGTTGTAAGGAGAGGCGGGGGTAAACTTCTTTGCAGGCCCAACCGGAGGTTAGGGTGGGGAAGGAAATATGGGGGTGAGGGGGAGGGTGGGCGTGAGAGCCATAGTCGTGGGGGGGGGGTCCGTACACATCTGGTGACCAAAGAGGGGGCGGAGGGAGAGAGTTAATTGAGAAAGGGGGGTAGAGACAACTAGGGGAGGTAGATGGAAGGGTGGGGGGTTGGTGGTGGGGGCAGGGGGTTACAGAAGGTGGGGGAGGGGGAGGGTAACACAGCTTAAAGGAAAGTGGCACAAGGGGAACAACATGCAAGACTGGCTTAAGGGGGGGCCCTAGGCTGGCGGGGCCCTTCCTGGAGATATCTCCATACCAAACGGTGTAGACTCATCAGGTATTTGGTGCCCTGAGGATTGTATCTTGGAATGTATTTGTGATTGGGAACCCAATTAAGAGATCCAAATTGTTGCAAGCCCTAGCTAGACAAAAATGCGATATTGCCTTGCTCCAAGAAACCCACCAGACTGCTGAGGAACATCTGAAACTTCAAAGAGAGTGGGTGGGCTAGGGTTGGGGAGCTCCAGCGGTAGGGAAAAGGGTGGAGTGGCCATTCTGATCCATAAACTTGTAAGATTTGTCTTGGAAAGGAACTATTCAGACCCAAGTGGACGATATGTTTTATTGCACGGGATGCTGGAGGGACAGCCTGCGGTGATAGGCAATATTTATAGTCCCAATGTTTTAGATCGCACTTTATATGCACGATTGGCTTCTCGGATTGAAATGCTACCGGATGTCCTCTTGGTACTGGGGGGTGATTTCAATGGGGTCTTTGACATAGCGCTGGTACAACTAAGGGGGGAGAGGACAGAACGCGTTCGTCTACAACCAGACTTTTGCAGGGCCTGCAGCGGAGACTAGGGGTGGTTGACCCATGGCGCCTGCTCCATCCGATGGAGCGAGATTTCACACACCAATCACAAGCGCATGCTTCAAGTGCTAGGATTGATTATAGAAACATAGAAACATGATGACAGAAAAAGACCACATGGCCTATCTAGTCTGTCCTTCCATAACAACAACTACAACAGTCCACTTTTTACCTTTAGAGATCCTCTGTGTTGGTCCCATGCTTTTTTTGAATTCAGTTACTGTCCTCATCTCTACCACCTCCACTGGGAGACTATTCCATGGATCCACTACTCTTTCCGTAAAGAAATATTTCCGCATATCACTCCTGAATCTATCTCCCTTCACCCTCATCCCATGTCCCCTCGTAGCAGAACTTGCTTTCAATTGAAAGAGGCTCTCTCCCTGAACATTTATGCCACGAAGGTATTTAAACATCTCAATCATATCACCTCTATCCCGCCTTTCCTCTAAGGTGTACATATTAAGATCCTTAAGTCTGTCCTCATATGCTTTATAACGAAGCCCATTAATCATTTTAGTAGCAACCCTCTGCACCGACTCCATCCTGTTCACATCGTTTTGAAGGTGCGGTCTCCAGAATTGCACACCATACTCCAAATGAGGTCGCACCAAAGACTTATACAGAGGCATTATCATCTCCTTTTTTCTGCTAGCCATTCCTCTCCGTATGCACCCAAGCATCCTTCTAGCTTTTGCTGTCGCCTTTTCTACCTGTTTAGCTACTTTAAGATCATCAGACACAACCACGCCTAGGTCCCGCTCTTCTTTAGTGGACAAAAGTACTTCACCTCCTATACTGTATTGCTCCCTTGGATTGCTGCAGCCCAAATGCATGACCTTACATTTTTTAACATTAAATCCCAGCTGCCAAATTCTAGACCATTCTTCAAGCTTAGCTAGATCCCTCCTCATGTTATCTACCCCTTCCTGGGTGTCTACTCTATTGCAGATTTTGGTATCATCCGCAAAGAGGCAAACCTTACCCGACAGCCCTTCCGCTATATCACTAACAAAGATGTTAAAAAGAATCGGACCAAGGACAGATCCCTGGGGCACACCACTGGTAACATCCTTCTCCTCAGAGTGAGCTCCATTTACTTGTACTCTTTGTCGCCTCCCACCCAACCAATTTCTAACCCAAGCAGTAACTTTAGGGTCCATCCCTAGGGTGCTCAGTTTGTTTATAAGTCACCTGTGAGGAACAGTGTCAAAGGCTTTACTGAAATCTAAATACACCACATCTAGGGCTCTCCCTCGGTCCAACTCCCTGGTCACCCAGTCAAAGAAATCAATCAGATTTGTCTGACAAGACCTGCCTCTGGTGAATCCATGCTGCCTCGGATCCTGTAATCCGCTGGACTCCAGAAACCTCACTGTTTTCTCTTTCAGCAGCGTTTCCAATAATTTACTCACCACCGAAGTTAAACTAACCGGCCTGTAGTTTTCAACCACATCCTTACTTCCGCTTTTGTGTAAAGGCACCACATGAGCCTTTCTCCAGTCCTTTGGCACCACTCCAGACTCCAATGAGGCATTGAAAAGGTTAGTCAGTGGAGTTGCTAGAACGTCCCCAAGTTCCCTCAGTATTCTAGGGTGTATCCCATCCGGTCCCATCGCTTTGTCTACTTTAAGTTGAGCTAGTTTCTCACGAACACAGTCTTCTGAAAATAGTTCAAGATGTCCCTCGCTTCTGTTCTTATTTGTGGGTGTTTTCTGAGGTCCTGCTCCTGGTTCTTTATCTGTGAACACAGAACAAAAATATTTGTTAAGCAATTCCGCTTTATCCTTATCAGCTTCTATATATTCCCCCCCTGCACCCTTGAGTCTGACAATACCACTTTTGCCCTTCCTCTTCTCACTAATATATCTGAAAAATGTCTTATCCCCCCATTTTATTGCATTGGCTATTTCCTCCTCCTTTTGAATCTTTGCCTTCTTGACTACTTTGCTAGCTTCTCTAAGTTTTTCCAAATACAGATGCCTGTCTTCCTCTCTCTGTGATCTCTTGTATTTCATGAAGGCCTCCCTCTTTTTCTTCACTTGTTCAGCTACTTCCTTCGAAAACCATAGCGGTCTCCTGTTCCTTTTGCCTTTATTTACCATTTTAACATTTTGGTATCGAGGGGACTGTTTACTTGGATGGAAGATGCTCAAATTGGCCCGTCAGAGGTTTCCGACCACGCCTTGATTTGGGTGGAGTTGGAATGGGCCCGGGCCGATCCACATTCCCGTATTTGGCGGTTCCCGTTAGATCTGTATAAGGACGCTGACTTTCATCTTTTCCTTAAGCAGCGTTGGCAGGAATTTGCATTGAATAACGAGCAGCATAAGACTGACCCAGAATTATATTGGGAAACAGCCAAAGTGGTTCTGCGTGGAGACATTATTGGGTATTCGGCGTGGAAAAAGAGGCAGTTAACGGAGCAAATCTTCCGTCTTGAAAAACAAACGATTAGGGACAGACGTAAGTATGGGAGGTATCCCTGCGTGGCTAATAGGAAGGCATTACAGGAAACTCAAATGGCCCTTAACGAGCTACTTCATAAGAGGGCAAAGAAATCTTTTATGTACTACCGGTATCAGTTATACCAGTTTGGAGACAAGCCAGGGAAACTGCTGGCACGCTGGGTAGTAGGGGAGGCAAGACCGTGACGGTGCTTTGGGACGATCAGGGTAAACTGCAAAAGGGGAAGAGGGAGATAGCTTGGGTTTTTCGCTCCTTTTATCAGAAACTATACCAGAGGGAGGAGGGCTCTGAACCTGGTCTGGAGGAATACCTACGTGAATTGAGGCTGCCTAGACTAGGGGAGGAACAGCGGGCCCAACTGGAGAGACCCATAACGCTTGATGAGGTCCACCAAGCCATCCAAAAGGCTAGCTGTTACAAAACACCTGGTCCGGATGGACTGGGGGCCAAATTTTATAAATTATTAGGAGATTTGATACCTCCCCCATTGGTAGCGGTATATCATAAAAGAGCAGATCAATGGGTGACTAGATAGGGGGAGAACCATACACATATTGTACTAATACCCAAACCCGGCAAAGATCATACGCAAACCACTTCTTATCGACCAATTTCATTGTTAAATTTTGACCTGAAAGTGATGGTGAAAGTACTAGCGGATCGTCTAGCCCCGCTGTTGGGGGAGATGATACACGAGTCTCAAGAGGGCTTTGTGAAGGGCAGGTATGCGGTGTGTAATATACGAAAAATTGTGGTGTCCCTGGAGTGGACTCGGGAGCGGGAGTGGCAGTCATTGTTGGTCAGCTTTGACGCGGAAAAAGCGTTTGACCGAGTGAGCTGGGAATATATGCACACCCTACTGCCCCGATATGGGCTGGGGGATTCCTTTTGCGCTATGGTCAAACTTCTTTATGTGGCACCCACCGCGAGTGTGTTGTGCAATGGGTTGCTGTCGGATAAATTTCCTCTGGAGAGGGGTACAAAACATGGCTGCCCACTTTCTCCTCTGTTATTTGTGCTCTCTCTTGACCCCCTGATATGGCGAATAGAGTTATCCGAGGAAATTCTAGGGGTGCGCATTGGCAGGTATGGGTTTAAGATAGGGGCCTTTGCGGACGATATACTAGTACATTTACTGTCACTACAGCAATCGTTGCCCAAGCTACTAGAAGAAGTCTCAGCATTTGGGGATTTCAGTGGATTACGCATTAACATGGATAAATTCAAGACCTTAGACGTTTTGGGGAACTTAAGGGGGAGTTGGGGAGGTACGTTCCCGCTACGGTGGGCAGGGGAGGTTTTTTCTTATTTAGGAATTCTTTTAACCAGAGAGCCGTGAGAACTATATAGGCAAAATTATGAGAGGATTTCCCTTA
This sequence comes from Ichthyophis bannanicus, assembly GCA_033557465.1. NCBI lineage: Eukaryota > Metazoa > Chordata > Amphibia > Gymnophiona > Ichthyophiidae > Ichthyophis > Ichthyophis bannanicus. The sequence goes on from CM066033.1 coordinate 438,257,902, forward strand.
GACTTCAGATGCAGTTGCAGGCTTGGCGCCCCCTTCTATTGTCATTAGGGGGGAGAGTGGCAGAGGTGGGAATGATGATTATGCCCCGGATTTTGTACTGGATGCAGATACTCCCGGTGTGACTGCTGCAAAGAGACTTGGCTTGTTTGGAAAGGGAGATTCGGGATTTTTTATGGAAAGGGGCGAGAGCACGGATCCCGATGAGTCGTCTGAAAGGAAGTTGGAGGGATGGGGCTCCCAGATTTAAAGCTTGATTCGTTGGCATGCCAGGCGCAGCACCTAGGGGACTGGCTAGGAGATTCGGAGACCTATACTCCCAGGGCTCTGGAAGAAGCTTTGGTGGGCCCCCAGACCCTATTGGCGGACTTACATATAGAGGGTCACCTTCTGCCTGGGAGAGTGCTTCGCAGTGTTCTGGTGAGTCCGGTGAGACGCACATGGATGCAACTGTGTAAATATTGGGGGGGAGGATCTCCATCTGTGTCAAGCTGTTTGCCTTTGCAGGGTAATGTTCAGTTTACCCCTGGCTCCACTACATCAGTGTTTCAACAGTGGAAAGAGGCTGGTATTCAGCACCTTGGACATGTGTTAGATTCCAGTGGACGGTGCAAGACGTTTGAAACCCTCCGCAACGAGTATGAGCTGCAAAGTTGCCACTACTTTGCATATCTTCAGGTAGCTCATTATGTGGCTTCCCTCCCAGAGGGGGAATTAAGGATGGAGCGGTCGGCGCAAATCTTAGAACTTCTCGCTCTGGGCGCAGAGTCCCCGCCCACAATTTCAGCGTTAAAAAAAAAGATTGGAACATTATACGGTCCTGCTGGACTATTTGGAGAAAGAGGCAAGATGGTTGAAGGAGTTAGGCCAGGAGGTGCGTCCAGGATCGATTCGTAAAGCCCTGCGTTGGATTGTGGGATTGGTGGAGGGGACTAGGTGGCGTGAGGTGCAATTCAAGAGTCTGATTCGGGCCCACTTTTCTCCAAGACAAGTGATGCGGTATGGCCTGGCTTGTACTGGGGGATGTCCTAGATGTGTGTGTCCCCTTGCAGATTTGGGGCACATGTGGTGGGGGTGCCAGAAAATTTGTCCTTATTGGTGAAGGATTAGTGCATACATGAGCGGTTTGCTCCAACAACAAATTAAGTGGATCGGGGCAATGGTAGTGTTGGATCAGATTGGACCACTCCACCTAAAGTGAAGATGGGAACGACTGTTGGTGAGAAAGGCCTGTCTGGTGGGGAAGGGCTCGATATTCCATAGATGGAGGGAGCAAGTGCCCCCATCCTTTTGGGAGTGGCGTAATAGCTTCCATCAACTGATGCTGTTCAAGAGGAGAGGGGCTAGGGGCAATGCTAAACAGTGGACTTCCTTCTTACTGATTTGGGAACCTTATTTTCAAAAGTTAGGTCCCCATGCTCGCAATGAAGTCCTCCAGGTGGGATAGGCCAAGTTGGATAGTTTGTGGGCTAGGTATGGTAGTGGACCTCACATGATGGGATGAAAGAAGGGGTAATGTGGAGGTGGTTCCTAGAGGTGGGTAGATCGAGAGAGCTGTGATGGGGGTGGGAAGGGGGGGAGGAGGGAGGAGGGAGGGGAGAGGAGGGTAAGGGGGTGGGGGGGGGGAGAAATGGGGAAAAAAATCTAGAACCATATCATGTTAATGATGGCCTCTGGGGTAGTGAACAAGAGTCAGCCCCCGCCCGGAGGCGCCTTTGTATATATCTACATTGTTTGCAATGTTTGCAGTATGTTTGATGGTTCAATAAATAAAAATTACAAAAAAAAAGACATGTATGGTTGGTTTGAAAGAGATTTTCGCGGTATAGATTAGTTTGGACTCAGCTGTTTGTGGACATGGCGCAAATTGCTACTCCGCCCGATGCAGCCTTGAAACATACCACATTTTTGGAGATCTGAGAACCATATATACAAACACTGTCACCTAGAAGTAGAAGTATGGTTTTAAATTGTGCATTTATGGAAAAACTCCTTATTTGCTAGATAGGTTCTAGGGGATGGGAGGGATCTGGAGTGGGGAAGTAATTGGGTGGAGGGGAGTAATGTGTGGGGCCCAGAAATTATAAAATGTACTACAAAATATGATCTGTATGGTCTTGAATTATACGGTATCTTGGCATGTTTGTTCATATATATTTGTTAACCTGTGTGCTTTTTCAATAAAAAGATCTGACCATATAGGGAGACCACATTTGTTCATATTGTTCATATTTATCTTTCTGAAGAGCTGTTAAACGAGACATATTATAAATATATCCCATTTATCTTGCAACATTTGTAAAACAGGTACTTGCTTCAGCTTCCACTGTGCTGCCAACACTATCCTGGCCACCACCAGATCTATTCTAACCAATTTGTTTATGGGACTCCCCACCTCAAAACTTCCATTTAACAAGGCGGCTTTTATGGTAGGCAGAATAGATTTCTGAACCAATATACTAAGAAGACCAAACTCATCTTTCCAGAATATTTGTATTTTTTGCACATGTCCATCAGATATGCAGAAAAGTTCCTCTTTCCCCATACTCTCAGTGCTCCCAGAGGAGTCCAAAAAAGACACTGTAACTGACAGGATATATAATACTAGCATATTGGAACTTCGTAATATTTTCTACTAATTGAGAAGAAATAGAGAGCTTTGCAGTTCTTTCAAAAATCCACTTCCATTCCTTCTCCCCCAGTTCTCTGCCTAAATTCCTTTCCCAATCCCAGGCATACCTAAGCAACATCCCCCTTTTTGCATTTAGAGCCCTATAAATCTCAGAGATAAGCCCCTTCAATAGGTGTTAATTCCCCCACAAAGTCTTTTTAAACCTGCGGTTGTAAAAGCGTAGTTACTCACCTGTAGCAGATGTTCTCTGTAAACAGCAGAAATAAGTCCTCATGTATGGGTGACGTCCCCGATGGAGCCCCGCACAGGAATGCTCCCCAGCTTCCAAAGGAAGTTTTTGGGAAGCATTCCCACCTGCCTTCCCTCCTGCCACGGCACCATCTTCTCCAGTCAAATAATAGAGCAGGAGCCAACAAGGCAACTCCCCAGGAAGGTGGGTTGTGAGGACTTATTCCTGCTGTTCACGGAGTACCTCTGCTACAGGTGAGTAACTATGCTTTCTCCGTGAACAAGCAGGAAGTAAGTCCACACATATTGAACTCCCAAGCTACAGTCTACCAGAACTCGAGGAAATCAATAGGGGCAACCAAGAGGAGAAACCAGGAAGAACAGCAAGACAGTTCCCCAAGGACTCATTTGATTCAGCATCCTCAGCAGACATTGACCTGAGGGGTTTTAGTAGGTAGCCTGGACAGACAGAAGGGCCGATGGGCAGGAGTTGACTCTTAGACCCAAAGGGATGCTGGAGTATAGCCTCGCTAAAATTGCTGTCCCATCGGGAATCCTCATATAGACAGTAATGGACTGTGAAGGTATGGACCAAAGATCACGTAGCAGCCGCCTTCTGCAGAAACAGAGCAGAGGTTGGCCACCAACATTGCCATAGCTTGGACATTGTAAGCCATGACATGACCTTCAAGGCACAACCCAGCCTGGGAATAAGCATGCGCAATACAGCCAGAGGGATAGTGAGCGCTTTGACACTTTGGATCCCAGCTTACTGGGATCAAAGGAAACGAATAGCTGGGTGGACAAGCGGTGTGCCTTCATGCGCTCCAGATAGAAGGCTAAAGCCTGCTTGCTGTCCAGAGTATGCAATGCCGCCTCTTCTCAGTTAGCATGAAGCCAGGGAAAGAAACTTCTTCTTCAACGATTGAAGCCATATCTTTCATGTAGTAACTTTCATTCTGTATTATAAGTTTTAGTATTTTCACCCCGGACTAATGTAATAGTCTTTTTATAGGTCTCTCAAAAGCTACTATGTCTTCTTTACAGTCAATTCAAAATGTTGCCGCGCATCTCCTAACTGGCTGCAAACGATTTGAGAATATTAGATCTCAAATGTTTGCTCTACATTGATTGCCAGTTGAATTTCGAGTGTTGTACAAGGTGATTATGATTACCTTTAAATGTTTGCACAAAATGGCTCCTATTAGTTTGTCTGCTTAAACCATACTGTTCTTCTCGCAATTGTGCTCTCAGGAGACATATTTACTAGATGTTCCTTCTTTTAAATCAATTCATCTTCAGTCCATATGCAAAATAATTTTCTCTTTGACTGCTTCATCTATTTGGAACTATTTGCTGATTGATTTGTGTGCTGAAGTAGAACTGATGACTTTTCAAAGAAAACTGAAATGTAATTTATTTAAACAGGATTTTCCTAAATTTGTTTGATGGGCAAGTGTGATGTGTGGGCATTTATAACCTGTGTTGAGCTTCTGATAGCAATTATGATATAATATAGCAGTGTTTTTTAATGACTATTTTTAATTATAATGTTTGTATTTGTATTTATATTTGTCCTTATTGTACATGATGACATATTGGGCCCGATTCTTGGATGTGGGTTGTGGGCAAGGCCGGCCCGTCCATTGAGCAAGAATCTTGTTTGCACAGGGCCCTGTGTTTCAGGGGGCCCCGCGCAAACAACATTCTGCATCAGCCCATAGATTAAAAAAAAAAAGAACTGGCTGCTGCTGCCGCTGTCGCCGTGGCAGCAGCAGAATCAAGCGTCCCATGGGCCCCCCCCTGCCCAGCATCAACACTATCAGCGGCGGCTTTCAGGGCAGCGAAGAGAGAGTTTCTCTCTCACGGCTCTCTTAAGCCCACCGGGTTTGATGGGACTTCCTGTTTCCCATCAGCCCCGGCGGGCTTAACAGAGCCGTGAGAAAGGGAAACTCTCCCTTTGCGGTTCTGAAAAGCCCGCACTTTGAAAGCTGATGCCGGGAGGGCTCTGCCGGGCAGGGGGGCCCCGCGGGACGCTTGATTCTGCCGCTGCCGCAGCCAATTTGTTTTTCTTTTTTTAATCTATGTGCTGATGGGGGGAGGGGGGATAGGACTGGTAATGGGCTATGGGGGGGCTAAGACTGGAAATGGGCTGATGGGGGGTTAGGACTGGTAATGAGTAATGGGCATTGGGGGGGACTAAGACTGGAAATGGGCTGATAGGGGGGTTAGGACTGGAAGTGACCTGATGGGGGGGTTAGGACTGGTAATGGACTATGGGGGGGGCTAAGACTGGAAATGGGCTGATGGGGGGGGTTAGGACTGGAAGTGGGCTGATGGGGGGTTAGGACTGGTAATGGGCTATGGGGGGCTAGGACTGGTAATGGGCTGGGGGGGTTGCTAGGACTGGAAATGGACTGAGTGGAAGAGGGGGCTTGAACTGCAAATAGCTGATGGGGACGGGGCTTGGAATGGAAATGGGCTGAGTGGAAGAGGGGTCTTGAACTGAAAATAGCTGATGGGGAGGGGGGCTTGGAATGGAAATGGGCTGAGTGGAAGGGGGGCTTGAACTGCAAATAGCTGATGGGGAGGGGGGGTTTGAAATGGAAATGGGCTGTGAGGGGAGGGAGCTAGGACTGGAAATGGGCTGAGTGGGGGGGGGAGCTAGGACAGGAAATGGGCTGATGGAGGGGCTAGGATTGGACTGGAAATGGACTGTTGGGGGTTGCTAAGATTGGAAATGGGCTGTGGTGGGGGCTTGGATTGAAATGGACTCATGGAGGGGCTAGAACTGGAAGTAGACTCATGGGGGGCTTTGATTGGAAATGGGCTGAGTGGAGGGGAGCTAGGATTTGACATGGGCTGATGGTGGGGCTAGGAAAGGACTAGAAATGGGCTGATGGGGGGCTGGGATTGGAAATGAGCTGATGGAGGGACTCGGATAGGACTGGGAATGGATGGGGGAGCTAGGACTGGAAATGGGCTGATGGTGTGGCTAGGATAGGATTGGAAATGGACTGATGGGGGGCTAGGACTGGAAATGGGCTGATGCGGGGACTAGAAGGGAGCGGATGCTGGGTGGGGCTGGAACTAGAAGAGAGCTGATGTTGGGGGAGGATTAGAATGGGATGGAGCTGGGAGAGTGAAATGAAGAGGGGAAAATTATTTTGTATGGGAGGGAAGACAAATCTACAATTGGCCGGGTATTGGGAGAGTAAGTGGGGATTGAGGATGGAGGGGTAAAATTTGAGTGGATGAAATAGGAATGAGGAAAGAGCAAAAGGAGAAAGATTAGTATGTTAAAGCAGATGTAGAGAGAGAATGGAAAAAAAACTAGAAGAGAGAAGAAAGGACAAATGGACAGCAGACGATGGAGAGCTAGCAGAAGACACGAAGAAACCAGAAGAAAGTGGCTGGAGCAATTGCAACTGAAAAAAATGCACAAAAGGTAGAAAAATATCTCTTTATTTTGAATTTATTAATTGGAATATGTCAGCTCTGGGAAATGTGCGTCATTAACGTCTGCGCTTTGTTTAGTACAAGAGGAAATTAATTTATAGTTTTATTTGTACAGTGTTGTTGTACATTCCAAGTTTGGCTTTTGGGGTTCCCAGTTTAATTATTGTCTTCCTGTTTCTAAATTGTGATTTCCTTGTTTGGTGATGGTCTATGTTCTGCATGTGTAACTGAGCTGAGGTATTCTATTTATGCAATTCCTATTTGACGGTGCCACTTGTTCTCTTTCCCCAGTAGGTCATGTATTGTTATTCTCTGAAATATATTGGTTTAATATTTGCAGTGTTGCCTTTTGATAGGTAGAGCATGGTGCTTTGTGAGTCCTGGTAGTGCTGTTAGGATACGGCGAGTTTGCTATTGGTTCTAAATTAGCAGTGTTTGTAGTAGTTCCTAATGTGCCTGGCAGTTGGCACTGGATTATAGTAATGTAGAAATCTTTTAGTCTTTCTTTATACACTCATTAAGAGGCATGTTTACTAAAAGTTAGTGTATGGTAACATTATGCAAATATTTATGCAAATGAGGCCCCTTATGCAAATGAGGCCCGGCACCAAGTCTCCGCACATGGCCCCGTGCCCCCCTTGGGCTGCCCCTGGTTGCGGGGTAGACGTGCAGCCCCTCAAACCATCCGGGCCTGATTCCCCCTCTGGCTCTCCCTCTATGTCCTGAGCAGCAGGATGGGGAGAGCCAGAGGGGATGGGATCTAGGTGGAGCAGGGGCGGGCCGAGCTGGCAGGACATACAGGGCCAATTCAGGTCACAGCCCTGTGCATCCTGCTGGGTCGAATGGGACGTGCTGCTGAAATAAGCAGCACCGACCCGGTGATCAGACCCAGGGATCCCCCCTGGGTCTGGGGTTGGGTGCGGGGGGTCCCGCCGCCTGATTCAGGCCCCAGCAGGCCAGCCATGGGTCAGGCAATGGGCAAGAGGAGGGGCTGAGCCACAGGAATCAGGGGTACTTGCAGGAAGAACGTCCCCACAGGCGGCAGGGGCACGCCAGGCCATCTATGAGCCTGATTCTGTGCACCACAGGAACGTTTTGTTCCCATGGTCCAGAATCAGGTCCTAGCTGGCCCGGCTTTGTCGGGGATGTCTAGACAGCCTGGATGTCCCCCTCCCTGAATTGGGCTCCACGTGTATGTATTTTGTAACCCACCTCAGCGATTGTGTGGGATATAAATCCTTTAAAATAAATAAATAAAGTCGGTAAGACTATCAACTAGTTGAAGTAGAATGCAGAGACCACCTTGGGCAGAAAACAGAGGTGCATATTGAGAACCACCCTTTTCTGATGAAACCTTGTGTAAGGCAGATGAGCCACTAAGGTTTGAAGTTCACTGATGTGTTGGACCGACGTAACCACCACCAGAAAGATGACCTTCCAGATCAGGAATTTCAGGGGAGACACGTCCAGCGGCTTGAACGGAGTCATCATTAGTTGGGCAAGTACCATATTGAGATTCCAAGCCACCGTAGGGGGCTCGAGAGGAGGAGGTCCCGCATAAAGTGCGCAACGAACTCCTAGGCCAAAATGGGCTTCCCCTTGGAGTCGTGATGGTATGCCCCTATTGTGCTGAGGTGAATGTGCACTGAGTTGGACTTCAGGCCTGAGTCCAAGAGGTGCAGGAGATACTGCAGCAGTTGGTTCACAGCACAAGAGAAGGGGTCTAGCACCCTGCCCATGCACCAGGTGGCAAACCTCTGCCACTTCAGCACATAGGCCTTACACATCAAGTCCTTGCAGGACGCCAGAAAGATGTTTGTGACACCCTTGGGTAGATTGAGTTCTGAGAGGTCTACCCACTCAGCATCTATGCCATGAGAGCCAAAAACAGACACTGGGATGTAGCACGGTTACGCCTTCCTGAGAGATGAGGTCCGAGGTGGAGCCCAGGTGGAGAGGCTCCCTCTGCAAGAGCTGCAGCAGCAGTGGGAACCATGATTGCCGAGGCCAATAAGAGGAGACGAGGATATGGTGCCCTTGACAACTTGCAGCTTCAGGAGGGTTTTCGCCATGAGTGATATCAGGGGGTAAGCATGCAGCAAGTCCTCCCCCCAGTGGAGGAGGAAGGCATCCAAGGCCAGTCGGTTGCTTACCGGCCTCTGGGAGCATAATTAACCCACCTGGGAATTGTGTGCCATAGAAAAAGATCCACTGCCAGAGTGCCTCATTCCTAAAAGATCCAGTCCATCACCGCCCTGTTGAGGGTCCACGCAAGCGGCTGAAGGACTCGGCTGAGCTGGTCTACTAGGACATTGAGCTTGCATGGCAGATAGGTCACTCTCAGGTCCATGCCATGGAGCAGAGCGAACTTCCACAATCAGACTGACTCCCGGCAGAGGAGGTACGACCCAGTGCCTCCCTGCTGGTTCACATAAAACATCACCACTTGGTTGTCTGTCTGGATCAGGACCAGATCTGATTGGCTAGATGCATTCAGAAGGCTTGAAGGGCATTGGCTATTGCCTGAAGCTCAAGAAAGTTGATCTGGAGCAGGCTCTCCTGCTTGGACCACAGGTCGTGCGTGTGCAGACATCCAGGTGAGCTCCCCAACCGAGCTTGGACACGTCCATCATGAGCGTCTTGTGGGAGACCGCCATCTGGAACAGGAGGCCTTTGAGCAGATTCCCCAGCTGGAGCCTCCAGTCGAGGGACCACACTAAAGGCGCAGTGACTGCCACTCTGTCCCAAAGGTAGCCCATTGGCCTGCTTCCATTTCATGCTTAAGGTCCATTGGGTCTGCCACCTGAAGAGACGGGCCTGAGCATGGCAGCCATGTACTAGAGGACCCTCAACATCCCTTGGACTGTTGTGTGGTGCTGGCTCTGCACATTGCCCACCATTGTTTCCAGCCGCTGCATGAAGTCCCTCCGGTAGAAAGGCCCATGCCCAAGTGGTATTGAGGAGGGCCCCGATGAACTCCAGTTGTTATGTGGGCTGGAGATGGGACTTTGGGTAGTCGATCACAAAGCCCAGCCATTCGAGCACTGAATGGTGAGGTCAGCAGACTGCTGGATGCTGTCCAGCATGGGACCTTTGATGAGCCAGTCATCCGGGTACAAGGAGACGAAGGCCCTCATGGTCCAGAGGTAGAGGCTACAATCATCAGACACTTCGTGAAGATCCCATGGAGCTGAGGCCAGCCCAAAGGGAAGTACTCGATATTGATAGTGCTGGCCTCCCAGCATGAACCATAGATATTATCTGTGATTCAGGTGGATTGGGATGTGTGTGTATGCATTCTTTAGATCCAAGGAGCATAGCCAATCATCCTTTTGAAGGTACAGTAGCAGCGTTCCCGGCAAAACCATCTTGAACTTTTTACACACCAAGAACTGGTTGAAGTTTTGCAGGTCCAGGATTGGCCTGAGTCTGCCGGTCTTCTTGGGAACCAGGAAGTATCTGGAACAGAAGCCCCATCTGACCTGAGCTGGGGGGACCGACTCAATGGCTAGATTGGTTAACAGAGCGGAGACTTCTTCCTGTAGCAGGGTCCTGTACTACAGGTTCATGGGGTATTCCCCTGTGGTATACGGAGGCGCAACTGGGTGAGATGCAGCCGATATCCACTTTGGGTGATTTGCAACAACCAGGCATCTGAGGTGATGAGAGACCACCTGTGGATGAAATTAATGAGCCGCCCCCCTTCCTGAGGGAGTATCCCGGTTGACAGCAGTCGGCTGGCTATGCTCCTGAGGAACCTGTCAAAAGCCTGCCCCGGTTTGGGTTGCAGGGCCGGGTGAACCTTCTGAGCTTTCTCCCTCAGCTGCTGGTGGGGGCCCTGCACCTTCGGCTGGGCTGGGAAATACCAGCGCAGGTGCAGGTAGAAGGCCATTTTACCCTGATGTTTCTTCCGTGAAGGGTCCGCAGTCTTCTTTGAGAGTATAGAGAGGATCATATGCTCCTTCTGAAGCTCCTCTGCCTTCTCCACCTGCTTCCCAAAGAGGTTCTCACCTCAGCAGGGGACATTAGCTAACTTGTCCTGGACCCACTATTCCAGGTTGGAGGACTGCAGCCATGCCAGTTGGTGGGCGGGTGATGGTACCCACCGCCCACTACTCTGCCAGTGGACTCAAAAGCATCATAGATGCCATGCACCATGAATTTAGAGCAGTCCTTGTCATGGACCACCAGGGCCCGAAAGGCCGCAAGGCGGTCAGCGGGGACATGGGTGACTAATTCCATCAGGATCAGCATGATGTCTTTCAGGAACATACTCATACAGGTCTGATAGGCCAGGACCCTGGCCAACAGCATGGAACCCAGATAGGATTCTCTCCCGAAGGAGTCCGGGTTCGAGCCTCCCAGCCTTGGGGCACTGAAGAATGGATCTTGGTGCTCTTGCATGGTATTTGAGGCTTCTTGTAGTCCGGGATCTTCTGGACCTAGTACATGAAGTCGAGCCTTCAACTGATGACAAATAGTGAGAGGAGTTTCCCACAGCCACAGCAGCAGCTGCTGCAGGATGTGGTACATGGGTACCATCACCGCCTCCTTGGGGACTGAGGGGTACTGATTCCAGAGAGAAGGGGATGGCCTTGACCATGTCCCTGACAAAGTCCTGAAAGGACATGTCCTCTGGAGGCGACTTACGCCATTCGGGGGGAGGCGACTGATCAGATGGAAGGTCAGGGGACCAGAGGTTTGATGCCATCAATTCCTCCTTAGTCTCCAACTCTGATTCAGATTCCAAGAGGAAGTCGAAGTAGTGCCGGATCTCCTCCCACTGCCAGTTCCTCAATTGGGGAGAGGACTGACATTAGTGGGATCTGGGCAGCCTTGCATGCAAGCATCAGTGTCCCTGGGCATTGGACTCTGACACACTGAACAAGAAGATTATGGTCAGAACTGATGTTGATTCCAACCTCCACCCAATGTACTTGCCTTGGTGGGCAGTACCTGGGTCTCCAGAAAGGGCTGTACAAAGTGTGATGATGATGATGCCGGCGCTGCAAAGTCTGTGTTCCGTAAGGCTAGACTCATCACCAAGTAAGCTCCGAGAGCTCAAAAGTGTTCCTCCAACATCACCACCTGTGAGGGGGCCGGTGCCACAGCTGCGATCACCGGTGTTGATACCTCAAGCGAAGACTGCATGATGATTGGTACATTGGGAGACAACCTGCTGCCCTCCTGGGTAATGGGGGTTGACTCCTCCCTTCTGGGGGTTGATTCCTCCCGCCAGGGAAGCTTGGCCAGCCATTGCATCACATCTAGAAGAGCTGCAATGACGATGCACTCGGACCTTATCCCAGTTCTCCTCCTTCGACATTGACGGGGTCTCACCAGAGAGTCTCCTCTTGGTGCTCAGGCCCCCTAGTTCTGATTGGGCATGGACTTCCCTCCCCGTGAATGCCTCAGCAGAAGCCTTGGAAGGTGTTGATGGTTGACGTTGGTGTCGGGGCCGAGGATGCTGAATTTGATGAGCCGAAGAGGGACTCCTTCTGTTTTTCCCGACCCTTCAGTCCCTGTCATATCATCTGCAGGCACAGATTGCAGGCCGCAGGCTGATGATTAGGTCCAAGGCACTGTAAGCACCAATTGTGTCAGTCAGTGACCAAGATGGTCCTGCCACACTTGGTGCATTTCTTGAAGCCAAATTAAACTCAATAATTGCCGCAGGAGGGAAAAAATGTCAAAAGGTGAGAAAAAAAGACAAGAAAAAGAAAAGAATAATCTAAGTCGGTTCGGACCGACTTATCTGATGACAGGCGGTAAGAAAGACAGAAAAAAATCAGCCCACAAGGACCAAGAAAAGAACATGTCCTAGGGCCTCCATGGAAAAATGAAGACTGGAGAAGATGACACCATGGCAGGTGGGTGGGAAGGTAGGCGCACATGTTCGGGGTGCCTCCCAAAAGTTCCCTTTGGAAGCTGGGGAGCATTCCTGTGCAAGGCTCCATCAGTGACGTTACCCATACATGAGGACTTATTTTCTGCTTGTTCTTGGAGAAACAATGTTTCAGTTGGAGGTAAGGGAACAGATTCTTATAAAGTTGATACTACTCTTCCAGTTCTCCAAAGGAGAAATATTCAGTGGTCCCTTCCTGGATTATCTCTTATTACTTGCTTCATCCATCCCTCTACAACTCACAGCTAGAAACTCAAGGGGATCTTCCCCTCCAACTCCGCCTGCAGTTCAACCTATTTTTTTGACCTGCATCTGTTTCCAATCCCATAGGGCTCTAATTTGCGCCACACAGTAATATGTACACAAATTGGGCACCGCCATCCCTCACTCCTTTTTTGCCAAATATAAATCCCTCTAACCACTCTAGGAGATTTATTCTGCCAAATGGAAAACTGTTTCCTATTCACCTTAGCAAACTATTCCCTTGATAACTCTATGGGTAACATCTGGAAGAAGTACAGAAAGCATGGAAGCATCATCATCTTAATGGTCACTATCCTACCAAGCCAGGACGAAGTTAATTTCTCCCATTTATTTATCTCCTGGTCCAGTTTTCCCACAAGGGGCCTATAATTCAGTTGGAATAACTTCTTCAAGTCCCCAGATGTTTGGATCCTCAGATATTTCAACAACCCTCTTACCCACCTAAAGGGAAAATTTCCTTTTCAATCCTTGTACCTGTCCCTCTGAGAGATTAATAGTCAATATTTCTTATTTGGATGTGTTTACTGTAAATCCTGAGACCTTCCGATATTGTTCTAACTCTTGCATAATCTTTGGCAATGAGTTTACTGGTTCACCAGCTGCAGAATATCAGCAGAGTATGACAATTTGTGATCTTTTCCCCCATTTGATATGCCCGAAATTTTGGGTTACTTCTGCTTTGGAGATAGTAACTCAATGGCTAAAGTGAACAATAGAAGCAATAGGAGACAACCCTGCTGTGTTCCCCTATGTAACTCAAAGGTTCTCGAGTATCTTCCATTAAACTTAAGAAAGGCCAACTGCTTTGTGTATACCACTTGTCCCAATTTATAAATTTGGGACCCAATCCCACTTTTTCTTTCTCTTATTTTTTTTATTTAATATTTATTGTCAACTTTTATATTTTATAACAAAATGATTCAAAACATATAGTCTACAAACCCTGGATTAACATACTCCACTCTATCTACAATGTACTCATTCCCAACAAAACACCAGACCTCTTTCCCCTTTTTAACCCTCAAGCTCCATTGAAGGATTTATTCCACTCAGTCCTTCCCTTTGTTACTTCCCTCCCCCCTCTCCCTAATTCCCTCCTGCACTCATACCCCTACCCCCTCTACCTTAATCCCCTCCCCCTCCTTCTTCCCCACCCCCTCTGCCTCCCCCTCCCCCCTCCTCCCTTCCCACCCCCCCCCTCTGCCTCACACTCCCCCCCTCCCCTCAAGGCAAGCATCAATCCACCCCAGTCCTCCTCAAATCTATCCATTTTCTGGCGTCAGAATGCAGTCAAACGCTCCATCATGACAATATGCCGTAATCGCTCCTCACTCATTCCAATACTGAGGGGTTCCACCTGTTTCCAAGCTGCCACTATCTCACAACAGGCCGCACAGAAACATGCTGTGGTTGCTTTACTCTGCCCATCCTCTATCCCCCCTCCACCATGAAAATACCCGGATCCAGTGTCACCCTAGCCTCAGTCAACATCACTATCCACCCCTGTACTGCCAGCCAAAACTTCTGAATTTTTGGACATGTCCACCATACATGCCAGAAGGTCCCCTTCTCCCCACACTTTTGCCAGCAGCTCGGGGAAATCCCAGGGAACATCGTATTCAGTCTCACTGGTGTATAATACCATCTCATCCTAATTTTATAACTATTTTCTCTGATCCTACTAGACCATGGTAAATGTCGTATTTGCTTCGCAATTTGCCTCCAGTCCGAGTCTAAAAGAACTCTGCCCCAATCTTCTTCCCATTCTTTCATATACCTAAACTTCTCCCAGTTCCCCCCCCCATATATAAATCCTTTATATATTGCCGTGATCATTCCCCTAGAGCTATGCTTCCCAAACCATAAAATTTCTAAATCTCTTGGTTCCCTTTACAACGCCCATTTCCCCTCCCCCGTTTTTAGGAAGTGGCACACCTGATTATAGAAAAAGCAGTCCCGTTCCACTTGGCCATATACATTGTGATAAGGAAGCTTATCAGGACCTAGAAGAGAGGGCTAAAAAGAAGGAATTTACCTTAATAAAGGGACCCATTTTAAAAGGTCCAGGACTTAAAACTCCATTTGCTCCTAGAAAGCCCATAATTCCTGGCTACAATGAGGAACAGAGTGCCCCTAGTGGTAGAAAGGATAGGGAATACAGGCCCAGGGTAAGAAACACTTACATCACTGCATCCCCTAATCACACAGCTGCCACGAGGGAGTTTGATCTTTCTCACCTGAGAGGGGAGAGGGTGGAGCAGGAGCCTGAGGGTTTTAAGTTTAGCTCAGTTAGACCAGGTGAGAGTCCAGCAGGAGAAAGCAGAAGAGCAAAAGGAGCAAGGCGAGGAGCAAGAGGACAAGGAGGGACAAGCAGGACTCGTGGAGAGAAACTGGAAGGACTCCTGAGACCAGAGAGTGCTGCAACTGCTAACCAGAGGGGAAGAGAGAGCAGAAGTTTTGCCTACTCAAGGAATGGAGCAGTGAGAGCCAGAGGCACTAATTGGGGAACAGTACATGCTAGATGGTGGCCAGAGTATGTAAGAAGTGAAGCTATTACAGGCTTGGATCAAGGTATGAGTCCCAGAAGCTTAGCTAATGAGGAGCAATACGTATTTGCCAGAGATAGCCTTAATCATAGCAGAAGGCAGTCAAGTAAGCTATCTGAATCTGAGCTAGAGAGTGAACCAATGGAATTGGGGGTGCCAGATTTACCTTGTGAGGAAGAGGTCTCATACATGGATTACTCTGCATGCCAGTTGGCCAATTAAAGAATGGTCGCTAGTGATGTCAACCGTAAAGAGAAGTCTCCAGTGTCCAAAGCCTTGAGAGCTGTGTTTGCTTGTTTAAAGTTTGTCAGACGGCTGCCTGGGTGAGAATGTTCACAGTCTTGGCAAGTGCATATGTCAATATGATTTGCAAGGGATTGTGGGCAATGCAGTCCATTCACACCCGACACAGCTGCTCACAATAATTTAGTTGTGCTCAAGTGTAAAGCCAATAAGATATTTATTTATGGGGTTATTTCTCCCAACACAGATATGCTTGGTAGCACATAAATCAGGTTACTTGCTTTCAGTGTTAAACTTGGAAAAACAAAATCAGGAAACAACATTTGAACTTGTCAGGCAATCAAAGCAAAAGAAATAAGACCTGGTTGGCAACAAACTGGTCTTTTCTGTAGGCTTTAGCTAATATTCTCTTAGCAATGTATCAAACAACAAACCAAAAGCCACAAAGAAAGGAAAAACTGTTCTTTTCAGGTTAACTTCTTATATCTTCCCACATAGATTCAGAAGTGATTCTCTCAGAGCACACAAGCAATTAGGTAAGGCTCAATTGCTAGCAGTTATCCAGCTGAAACCCCTTAGCTGGCTTGCTTTCTACTGCGTGGCTAAAAATCCTACTCAGGAGCTTTTCTGAGTAGATTAAAGAACAAGTTTGTATTTCTTTGTGATGGTTGCTGTACTTTGTAACAGAAAATCACCAAAGGAGTTTAGACAGAGAGCAGTCCATGTAAACAGATTCTTCATCTGCTATCACCCCCTCTTCTTCAACAAGCATGGGTTCAATATCATGGATTGGCACAGATGAATCTCCCAATGGAGCACTTTCAGGAGAATACTTGTTTCCCTACTGTCTTTCAAGGTTATAGCTAGGGCATAGATCAGTGTTCATACCTGGAGCTTCCATTGCTGTTAGAGTTCCTCTCTATATAGCCTGGTCAGTATGTAGTCCAGTTCTTATGTCCAGCCTTCCTATCCAGATCCCTGGACACTGGATCTCTCTTCACATACCTTCTGGCACGGGTCTTAGGGTCCCTTCCACGTGCAGCCGTCTCCCTCACAGGTACCGTCTGGAGATTCCTAGCTCTGCAGCACCATTCCTCTGGCTTTCCCCAGTCCAATGGTGTATGCTGGCCCTTGGAATGCCTCCCAGTATACGTACTGCTCTGGACTCTTCTAGACCTCTCAAAGGCTTTTCTCCTCTTTCTTCCAAAGGGTTTCTTTCCCTCTCTGTCTGTCCGGTTTGGCTTCTGCTTCTGATGATCCTCCTGATGATGAAGATGATCAAGCTCAAGCTGCTTCTCTGTAGAATAAACTCTACCTTTATTCTGCTTAGATGAGTGCTCCTCCCTAATACAGCGCAGCTGTGCTGAATCAGGTCCTGCCCTTTGAGATGAGTGCTTAGGGATTACCTCATAGCCCTCCTGATTGAACACACGTCTCCCCACTTCAGCTCCTCTAATGGCTGTTGGAAACCTGGTGCATTCTGGGACTGGTAGTCTTTTATGGGAAAATTCTGTTTTCTTATTTCTACCAGAACTGACAGGTTGCTTGTTCAGAGTCACTGCACCTTTCCTATAGCTCCTTCCTGAGCTATGATAAGCTTCCTTATCACAAGTTCTAAGCTCAGGAGAAGTGTGATGCAGTGAAAAGCTGAAGCTTCCTGATTGTCTTTTGAGAAACAGCTGTGAGCAGTGCAGAGCTCTTTTGATGCCGTTTCAACTGAAGGAAGTAAGAAATGCTTTTGGTTTGTTTAACTGCTGAGAAAACCTGGAAAAGAGTTTTATTGCTTGTATGAATTGGACTATCTGAATGAAGTGCTGAAGTTAAGCATACAAGATAGCCAGGTATTTGCTCTGGACTGGAAAGGGAAAGAAACCTGGTTTAAAAGTTTCTTTCTGTTTGTTTTGATCTTCACGGCAAGCTCTGATGAAGGCAGGTGTTGCTAATTAAGGCTGAGGGAAGCTGTTTTGTTTCAGTTCAAGTTATCCTGTTATAAATTGCAAGAATTCCTGGATGAAAATATCTTTAAAAGGTGGATCTGTGAACCTAGTGTGTCATATTTTGTGCTAATGAATAAATTGCACTCACTCAAACCCAACTACAAAGAAGGTGTTTTTTTTTTTTCATCTGAGCCCAAGTGATATCTAACTGAACTACCTTTCCCAGAATGCATGTAAAGGCATCCAGTTAGAAAAGGCCAGAAAGTTAAAGCACCACAGTGACAAAAATAATTCCACGCACCTCCATACTAATGTGTGGGGCTAAGGGCGTGACAACATCTTTCAATTCACTGAATAGTACCATCTCTCCCTCATCTACAAACTGGTAGAAGCAATGTAAATCCTTTTTCCTCCACCTCTCAAAGATCCTTCTTTCCCATCCCGGTTGGAACACCTGCCACCCCTCTAGAGGTGCCATAATTGAAAATTGATTCTTTTCACCCCCATTTTATTTTTTCTGTGCTTGTTCCCACAGGTGCACCACATGTCTCATATTAGGGGTACCTTCCCCCAGTCTCCATCTCTCCCCCGCCTCCATCCATGCCCAAGCCCCGATCCGCTCTCCCTTAAGATAGCTACGTTCCAGCTCCACATATTGTTTACCTTCTCCTGATTGCCTCCATTCAAACATATGCCTAATCTGTGCAGCCCTATAGTATTCATGAATATTAGGCACCCCCAGTCCCCTCTCTTCCGTGGCGACGTACATAACTGCCCTTGCCCCCTGGGAGGTTTACGCTTCCAAATATACCTGAAAACCTTCTGCTGCAGTGCCCGCAAGATCCCCTCTGGCACTAGTACTGCCAAAGCTTCGAATACATACAATAGTCTTAGTAAAATATTCATTTTCACCGCAACTATTCTCCCCACCAAGGAGGTCTCTAGCCCCATCCACCCTTCCAGATCTTTCCCTAACTGTGCCACAAAGTGGGGTAGTTAGCCCTATAAATCTTGTGATACTGATTAGGAATCTGGACTCCTAAATATTTAATTGTCTTGTTTTCCCACCTAATCGGAAATTGTTTCTGTAATTCCGCCACATCACTTGATGAGACCGTCAAATTTAAAATTTCTCTTTTTTTCTAGGTTCATTTTAAACCCTGAAACCGCCCCATAGCTATTTAGTTCCACAATAACCGCAGGAAGGGATTGACTTGGATGCCTTAGGTACAGAAGCACATCGTCCGCAAATAACAAGATAGTATGCTCTACCCCCCACCCCCCCGTACAACCCACGTATTCACTTGTTATCACGCACCCTTTGAGCTAATGGTTCTATAACAAGAGCAAGCAATAGTGGAGACAGTGGACATCCCTGCCGTGTTCTTCACCTCAAAGCCCTCCGAATATTGTCCGTTTAACTTTACCCTAGCTTTAGGATTCTGATACAGACCCCTCACCCACCCCTGAAAGAGGGGCCCAAAGCCCATCTTTGCTAGTACTGCCACCAGGAACCCCCAATGAATCCTATCAAATGCCTTCTCAGCATCTATCGACATTATCATCATATCTTCTATTCTTTGCTGGGCTGTCCACACCACCCCCATCATTCGCTTGATGTTGTCTGAAGCCTGTCTCCCCCTAATAAACCTAGATTGATCTCTAAGAATTAATCCCCCCAACCAGGGAGCCATTCGCTCCGCCAAAATTTTTGCCAGGATTTTAACATCCACATTGAGGAGTGAGATGGGTCTATAGGAACCACAGAACTGCAGGTCTTTCCCTGGCTTCAACAGCACTGTGATCCCTGCTGTGAGCATTTCCCCTGAAGTGTTCCCGTGCCATCCCCCATACTATTAAAAACTTGTGCTAAAAGGGCCCCCACTTCACCCAGGAACACTTTATAAAAGCCCTCCGGAAGCCCATCCAACCCCGGTGCTTTCCCCCTCACTAATCCCTTCACTACCTTTCCAACCTCCTCCTTTGTAATTTCCCCCTCCAGGAGTTCCCTGGACTCCTCAGGCAGTGTGGGCAGATCAACTTGCTGCAAGTAGTGGTTAATCTGTTCCTTCATAATTTCTCCTTGTCTTTTGTACAGGGTCTGAAATATTTTTCAAATTGTGCCCTTATCTCTCTGTCCTTCTTGTACACTTCCCCCTCAGGTCTCTTAATCTGCATTGTCATCGCCTGGTTTATGTGCTACTTGAGCTTTCAAGCCAGTAACTTACTGGCCCTATCCCCAAATTCATAATATCTCTGTTTCACCAATTGTAAGTGGTGAGCCACCTCGTCTGATTGCGCTTTATGTAACTCCATCCTTAATTGTCCCATCTGCCTCCAGGCCCTCTTTGCTCCTGTCCCCTGATACTCCTCCATTGCCTCCTTTATAGCCCTCCTCAGCTCCTCCTCCTTCTGCTGCTTCCTTTTCTTATATAGGACAGCCCACATAATAAACTGACCCCGCATTACAGCTTTCAACTCTTCCCATAAACTACCGAGTTGCACCTCCCCCATATCGTTGATCTCTAAGTACTCCTGAATAGTCTTTCTGACATCCATAATAACCTTCTGCTTCCTAAGAAGATTCTCATTCAATCTCCAGAACTGTACCCCCCTCCCTTCCTGAACTATCTCTATCCACACTGCACATGAGAGGTTTGCTGCTGCACATGCATTATTGGTCTGTCCTTCTCCATCTGAGCGCCCTCTTGCGGCCTGGGGAGATCTTCATATCTCATCTACAAGGCTTTCCACACCTCCGGTACTGTTTTAAACCTCCTCGTGCACTCATTCACTGTGATAAGGAGCCCAAAAGGATACAGCCACTTATACCGGAACTCTTGTTGTCTCAAATATGTTGTTACCTCTCTCAGGGCTCTCCTCTTTGCTAATATCCCCCGAGAAAAATCATTATACAGTTCCACTTCACAGTTCTCCCATGATATTTTCCCATACTTTCTTCCAATACTAAGAATACGTTCCTTCTGCGTGTATGAACTGAGACATACTGTAATGTCCCGGGGAGTTTTATCTCTTGGCAGCTCCAAGCTTCTATGCGCTTTTTCGAGTCCCACTGTGCCCACAGTCTTGCTGCCCACCTGCTCCAATTCCAGAATGAGCTGGAACAGCCGCTTTGCCACAGAACTGCAATCCTTGAAGGTTTCTTCTTCCTTGCAGCGCCTTGCTCTATCTTACAACTCCTCAAGTTTTTCATGTACCAGGTCCTGCTGTGCTTTAAGCTGCTCACACGCCTCCGCCATCCCTTGCAGGCCCACCTTGTGCTTCTCCAGAGTTTCCTCCGCCTCCTCTACCCACTGGCCCAGCGTCCTCAAGTCCTGATGAATACAGATCAGCGTTTCAAATTGGCTCTCATGGCTCCCAACTCTGCATTAAGCTCCATTTTGAAACTGAGCAGCCATCCCAGCATTCCTCCACTGTGCTTCTCCTCTCCTGCCGCTGACCTCTCATCTTTTGAACTGCTCGAACTGTACTACTCCTCGCTGCCGCCAGTTCCTTTCTCGCATACCGCGACTAAAACTCCTCTAGTTTCTTTTGTACAGACATTCCACCGCTGTTCGCTCTGATTTGCAGCCTTGGACTTCAAAAATTAGGGGTAGATGCTCAAATTATTGGGGTGGATTGGCCAGAGCTAACTTAAGCTGCGGCCATTCGTCTCTGCGTCACCACTGGAAGTTCAATCCCACTTTTTCTAATACAGAAACATAAAGGGCCAAAGCACTGTCAAAGGTCTTTTCTGCATCGACAGGTAGGATCAGTAAATCTCTTTGATTTTTCTGTGAACTCCAAATAATGTTCAGATGCCTTCTTATATTGCCTGCCGCCTGCCTTCCCATCACAAGCCTGGCTTCATGTTTATTATATAAACTCTGGTGTTTTCCCCATCAGTCTCTGTGCCAAAATGTTTGTTAAGATTTTAAGATCTAAGTCCAATAGTATAATGGTACGATAGGCCTCTCAACATGTTTCATCCTTCCCATGCTTGTGGAGTACTGTGACCCCTGCTAATCACATAAAGGAGACAATTGAGTCCCTTCTTTTATAGAATTGAATAATTTTACTGAAAGCCCTCACAGCAACTCAGAATATGATTTGTAAAATATGGCTGTAAAGCCATCGAGCCCTGGCAACTTACCCATTTTCAATTCCTTAATAGCCCATTGTTCTCTGAAATATCTCTATCCATCTCCTGTATCTCATCCTCTTTCAGATAATCCTAAACGGCCATGTCCACTCCTTCTCAGGAGTATATAACTTTTGGTAATATCGCACAAAACACTCCCTAATATCTTTGGGCCCGATATTAAGTTGAGCAGGATATGCGCCGCTTCAGTGCATCACTGTGCCCGCTGACCCTTAACTCCAGATATTCAATGCTGGAGTCATATGGAGCCATGGCATTGAATATCTGGGGATTGCTGCACACACCGGAAGCCAGCAGCAATATTGCATGCTGCTCAGTTAGCTTCTGTGCCTAAAAGATAGTCAAGGGTTTTTCTTGCCTATCTTTTAGGTGCAGGTTGCTAACCAGGCAGCATGCAATATTGCTACTGCCCGGTTATTGATCATTCCTCCTCTGCTTCTCCCCAGAACGCCCCCAACATGCCCTGATGCTAAGCGGATAGCATCAGGGCGTGTTAGGGAAAAGAGGGGTGATATTCAGCGGTACTAACCATGTTAGTGCCAATGAATATCCCTCTCAGTGGCAGTTACACATATACAGGGCTGTAAACCATGTAACTTTCCTTTGAATATCGGGCCCTTTGTCTCTGTTGATCAATCTTTATCCCTCAATATCTTGTGTTTGTGTGAAATTATTTCTACAGGCCTGCACTTTTAATTTGTGAGTTAACAATTTACTGGTTTTATTTCCAAATTCAAAATATTTTTATTTCACTAAGGCAAATTTGTACTGCAATTCAACAGCCTGTATCTCAGCTAACTGTTTCTTAATTTCCATTAATTGTTTCCATAAGTGTTTAGCTTCTGGTAAACATTTATGTAAATCTCCAGACATGCCATATTATCTCTAATCCTCTTTTCCTTGCCCCTTAGCCATCTTTTTTAAAGTTACCCTTAATGCAATCAGCTTCCCTCTAATGACCGCTTTTAGCCCTTCCCGTACCCTTTCGGGGGAATATTCCCCATTTTCGTTTAGTTCTAGATATGTTTGAATCTCTTGCTCTGTTTGAATTTTATATTCCTTTGGAGCATTTTCAAAGCAATTAACTTGGTTAGCAGACCTGCTACTGAAGCTGCATTGATCATGGTGAGCAGGATATTCAGTGGCACAAATACAGTTTGCGTGCTGCTACTGAACACCTCAACGCTAGCATCGGGGCATTCCAGGAACCGGATCAGAGGCAGCACCTGAGGATAACCGACTAGCAGCGATATTCAGCAACTGAAAGGCCTGCCTAACTTCTGCCACTGAAGCTAACCAGGCAACGACGGAATACCGCCGCTGCCGGTTAGTTTAGGTGCTATCCGGCCAACCCAGATTTCCAGTGCCAGTGACCGAATATGGCTCCAGCATTGAATATCCAGGACTAGAGAGAAGCAGCAATGGCTAGCCACTTTATCAGTGCTATCCTCCACCGCAGAATATCACCCCCCCCCCCTTATTTTTAAATCAAGCTTTCATTTAGTCTCCAATGTCTATCTCACAAATCATGGGGTTCATCCCTTATTTCCATCCATACCGGTGCATGATCAGACCAACTGATAAGTTCAGTACATACCTCCCCAATTTCATGTAATAGGTTCTGATCTACACAGAATATATCTATCTAGGAATACACTTCATGTGCTGTAGATTAATATGGAAGTCTTTTTCCCTCAAGATTTTCCATTGCCACACATCTCTGACCCCCAAAACCTCCATCATGGCTCTTAATTTCTTCCAATCCCTATGTGAACCAAAACCCTTCCTGTTTTATCAAGGGCTAGATTTCAAATTAAGCAAAATTGCCTCCCATCAGATCTGGACCTTCCATCAACTCCAGTAATTTTTGTAGCACATCCTCATAGAAATCCGCTGGTATATATGTCATATATGTTTGCTAATGTCAATTTTTCCCCATTAAGTATTATATTTAAAAAAAGGAACCATCCCATTTTATCTCTGCATGTCTGATGTATAGTTATCCTTTATAATTTGTCATTTATTGTTTATTATTACTCTTGCTATATTACCCTTAAAATAGTAGAGCAGTTTACAAACACAATTTATACAATCAGTAATATAGAAAGAAAGAAAAGAAAATGCAGTCAATATACAGGAAAATAAAAGGAAAGCAAAAAACAAACAAGTCAGTGTCAGAAACAAAATCAAAGTCAAAATCAGAATCAGGCACTGCAACTCAGCCAGGGCACTCACACCAGATCACTGAAAGACAGTGACAAAAGGCGAGGGGGCATTTTCAAAGCCATTTGGCAGTTTGTTGACCTGCAAACCGCCTAAATGGCACTCTGCGGGATATTCACTTGCAATAATGCAATTAGTGCCATTGAATTATCCCAGGTGCCACTACTAAACGCTCTGACGCTAGCCAGCTAGCGTTGGGGCATTCCAGGCCGATCGGCAGATAACTGGCTAGCAGTGATATTCGGCCACTAGCCAGTTATTCCTCAGCAGCAAAAGTTAGACACCTGAAAAGCTCACCTAACTTTCACCACTGAGGCTAACTGAGCAGTGGCTGAATACTGCCACTGCCTGGTTAGCATCAATGTTATCCGTCTGGCCTGGATATTCAATGCAGGTGACCAGAAATGGCTCCAGCATTGAATATATAGATTTAGAGTTCAGCAGCCCTGGCTAACCACTTTATCAGTACCAGTCACCACTGCTGACTATTCCCCCCTGAGTTTATGTAAAGTCATTTTTATTGTTTTCACAGAAAGCATACAGTCAGCATACAGTCAGTTGGGCCGGCAAATACCCATTGATAACAACAGTCAGAAGTAAAATTCTGATACCAACAGAGGCATATGAACACAATCAGCACAAAGTCTAGAACGAAGGAAGTAACAAAGTGTTCAACACAAAGAGCAACGGTGCCCTAACTACCATGACAAAATGCAGCCTTATCCGCGGCCCCACAGATTATCTTAAACCCCCCTGAGTTTAAAAGCTAACCCGTAACTTAAGAACATAAGATATGCCATACTGGGTCAGACCAAGGTCCATCAAGCCCAGTATCCTGTTTCCAACAGTGGTCAATCTAGGTCATACGTACCTAGCAGTTTCCCCAAAAGACACAGGCTCCACAATGCTTGTATTGGGTCAAGCATTGATATCCTGGGTCCCTTCTTAATAATGGTTTATGGACCTTTCCTCCAGGAACTTGTCCAAACCTTTCTTAAACCCAGCTACACTAACAGCCCTTACTACATCCTCCGGTAACAAATCCAGAGTTTGATTACACGTTGAGTGAAAAAATATTTTCTCTTATTTGTCTTAAATAGTTTACCCTGTAGCTTCATTACATGTCCCCTAGTCTTTCTATATTCTGATAGTGTAAACTATCGATCAATCTACGTTTACCCGTTCCACTCCATTCATTAATTTATAGACCTCTATCATATCCCCCTCAGCCGTCTCTTTTCCAGGTTGAAGAGCCCTAACCTTTGTAGCCTCTCTTCATAGAAGAAGCCTTCCATCCCCTTTACCATTTTGGTGGCTCTTCTCTTTACCTTTTTCTAATAACGCTATATCCTTTTTAAGATACGGCGACCAGAATTGCACACAATATTCAAGGTGCGGTCGTACCATGGAACGATACAGAGGCATTATAATATCCTTTGTTTTATTTTCCATTCCTTTCCTTATGATACCTAGCATTCTATTTGCTTTCTTTGCTGCCGCTGCACACTGAGCGGAGGGTTTTAACATGTTATCCACGATGACTCCTAAATCTTTTTCCTGGGTGGTGGTTCCCAATGTGGAACCTTGCATTGTGTAACCATAGTGTGGGTTGTTCTTTCCTAGGTGCATAACTTTGCACTTGTCCACATTAAATTTCATCTGCCATTTGGATGCCCAGTCTTCCAATTTATCCAGATCCTCCTGCAGTTTTCCACTCCACTCCAATGATACCACATTACTGGCTAAAAGTGAAGATGATCTGAAACATTTGCTTCTCAAGATCAAGGAAGATAGTCTTAAAACGGGCCTGCACCTTAATGTAAAGAAGACAAAGATCCTGACAACTGGTAAAATCAACTTCTTATAGGAAGCTTCAGTTCAGAGTGTATAGAACAAAGTAATCCAAAGGGTTGCTGTTCTAAAGAAAGCTGAGTCCCTAGTCAACTCAAGCCTAGAATAAGGAACAACCAGACAACTCTCGAGAGTACTGCGCATAGAATGAGCTGAGATTAAAGGAATAGTACGTGAGAAAAAATAGGTAAGGATGCCAGTACAGAGAGCCCTATGTGCTAAACAAAGAATCTTAAACTGCATACAAAACCTGATGGGTAATCAATGGAGATCGAGAAAAAGGGGAGTCACATGATCATATCTGTGAGTATTGGATAATAATCGAATGGCTGAGTTCAAATGCAGGTAAACTAATTAAATGACATTACAATAATCTAAACGAGGAGTAACCAAAGCATGAATAACCAAATGCTGAGCTGGAGGATCCAAAAATGGGCAAACAGCCCAAAACTGACGAAGTGCACAGAAGAATGATTTGACAATAGAGGAAATCTGTATTTTGAAGGATAGTTTATGATCAAGAATGATACCAAGATGCTTGAAATATCAGTAAAGGCGATGGGAGAGCCCAAAAGATAGGGAGGAACAGAAGGCCAACACACATGCCCAGTTATACAAGTAGTAGTAGTCTTGGTCAGATTAAGTTTAAGATGATTAGTAAACAGCTATTAGGAGATTTCAGAAAGATTGTGGTTCAAGGCAGACAAATCAGGAGCAAGAGTACTGACATAAGTAACCAGCAGAATATCATTTGCATGTTGTTGTTAAATGCTGTCGAGTCGGTGTCAACTCATGGCGACCCTCTGGATAGTAATTCTAAACTGTGTTCGGTCTTCAGTCAGGCAGCTCATTGTTGAAAGACTGGCACTCATAGCTGCTGTTATTGTATCGATCCATCTCATTGCTGGCCTTCCTCTTTTGCATTGACCTTCTACCTTGCTAAGCATGATGTCTTTCTCTAATGATCTCTCTCTTCGCATGATGTGTCCAAAGTATGAAAGTCGAAGTCTTGTCATCTGAGCTTCTAAAGAAAGCTTAGGTTTGATCTCTTCTAGTACTGACTGATTTGTTCTTTGGACAGTCTATGTTATAAACAGTATTCGTTGCCAGCACCATACTTCAAATACATCATTTTTCTTCCTATCTATCTTTTTCACTCTCCAACTTTCGCATCCTTATGATGTTATTGAAAATACCATGGCTTGAACAAGTCAAATCTTTGTATGGAGAGAGACATCTCTACTCTTTAGAATTTTGTCTAGGTCCTTCATAGCCATTCTGCCAAGAGCAATGCATCATCTTATTTCTTGACTGCTTGTTGCTTCTTTATTGATAGTTAATCCAAGTAGGTTAAGGTTGTCCACTATTTCAATTTCTTCTCCATCAACGATGCACTTATTGATTTTACCAGTTGTCAGGATCTTTGTCTTCTTTACATTAAGGTGCAGGCTCATTTTAAGACTATCTTCCATGATCTTGAGAAGCAAATGTTTCAGATCATCTTCACTTTTAGCCAGTAATGTGGTATCATTGGAGTGGAGGAGTAGCCTAATGGTTAAGAACACTGGCTTGGAAACCCAGAGACCAGGGTTCGATTCCCACTAGCACTCCTTGTGGCCCTGGGCAAGTCACTTAACCCTCCATTGCCTCAGAAAAATCCAAGTTACCAATGTCCCTGTTTAATGTACATTACCAGGTTTAAGCTTCAATGTAAACTGCTTTGATTGAAATGATAAAATGGTATATAAAACCTAATAAATAAATAAAAATCATCAGCATAGCAAAGGTTGTTGAGTCTCCCACCAGGCTTCACACCGCTGTTGTCTTCATATAATCCTTCTTCTCTGATGATTTGTTCTGCATATAAATTAAACAGATAGGCGGAAAGTATGCAGCCTTGTCGTACACCTTTACTGATTTTAAACCATTCTGTTTCTCCTTGTTCCATTCAAACTGTTTCTTCTTGATCAATGTAAAAGTTGTGCAAGAGAACAATCGGGTGTTCTGGTATACACATGCTTCTTAATGTGGCCCAGAGTTTCTCATGGTCAAAAGCCTTGCTGTAGTCAATAAAACACATATAGATATTCTTTTGGTATTCTTTAGTCTTTTCAGGGATCCTTCTCACATCCGTGATGATACCTCTTGTTCCTCGTCCTTTCCTGAACCCTGCTTGAACTTCAGGTAGTTCTCATTCAAAGTATGGTTGTAGTCTCTGCTGAATAATCCTTAGTAAAATCTTGCTTGCATGTGGGTTCAGAGCGATTGTGCGATAATTTCCACAGTCAGTTGGATCACCTTTCTTTAGCATCAGTATAAACACAGATCTTTTCCAGTCAGTAGGTCATGATGTTGTCTTCTAAATTTCCTGGCAGAGCTTTATAAGTATGGTAACAGCTGCATCAGATTGCTGTGATACTTCTATGGGAATGCCATCAATGCCTGGTGCTTTGTTCTTTGATAAGGCTTTCAATGCTGCTTCAACTTCTTCATTCATCAGCAATGGTTCCAGATTGTAAGGTACAGGTTGAAATGGCCGTTGGTCCACTTGATCTGTATCATATAATACCTCTGTATATTCTTTCCACCTTTTCTTGATCTTCTTAGCATCATTCAACATGGATTCTTGAGCATCTTGTAACATTCCAATTTGAGGCTGGAATTTTTTAATTAACTCTCATTGCTTTAGGAAAGCCGATCTTGTTCTTCCTCTAATAGTTTCTGCTTCTATTTCCTTGCATGCGTCATTGTAGTACTTCTCTTTGTCTTGTCTGGCTGCACATTGGAAATCTCTGAGTTCTGTGATTGCCTCTCTTTCTCCACTGGCTTTAGCTTCTCTGAGTTTCTGGGCAATTTTCAGAGTTTCTTTGGTCATCCATTTTGGCCATTTTTGCTTTTTCACCTTTTGTAGCTATTTCTCACTTTCTTCCAATGCAACCTTCTTGATGCCATCCCATAACTCTTCTGGAGCTCTGTCATTTGTATCTGAAGCAACAAATTGATTTTGCGGGCTGTCTTTAAATTCCAGTGGTACATTCTCAAGGTCATATTTTGCATAAGTATGGTATATGGTATATTCCGTATACCATATTTTGCATGGTATATTTTCAAAGGCATCATTTGTATAAAAGAAAAAATAATATCAAGGGTTTGGTTTAAGGAGGCTAAACAAAAAAATAAAAATAAAAAGGGGGGTCAAAACAGAGCCTGAGGAACTTCACAGGAAAGTACAGTAAAGAAGGATATAGTAAGTACATGGTTAGCCAAAAAAAAGAAAACCAAATGTGGACTATGTAACGGAGACCAATATCATATAAACGAGAGTGAAGAGAGTGATCCACAAGATCAAAAGCGGAAATAAATCCAAAGAAAAAAACAAGACTATGACTCCGCAATCCAGGTAGCTATGTAGGTCACTAAGCAAAGCAGCTAGATCTATTTTGGTACTAGTTACTTGCAACTGTTTAGCAAATATGATACCGATTTCCCCTTTTTTCTTTCCCTCTGCATTGAAAGCAAAAACAAGAGTTACATAATCCTTGTTATACAGTCTTTTTTTCATTCTTCCTTCTTAAATGTGTTTCTTGTGTCATCTCAGTATCAGCATTTAGCCACTTAAGGTCCTTAAATAGCAAATGTCTTTTCTGCAGTACATTTATGTCTCTAACATTAAGGGACATGTTTACTAAAGTGTTCTGAGTAGCGCGGGGCTAAAGTACAAACAGCGCACGTCTTTACCATGCCAAGGTAAAGCACCTACAGTAGATGCAGGGGATGTAGCCATGGTACGCTACTATCGTCTTGCTTGTTACATCACTAGCATGATAGTAAGCAATGCATGGCTGTAGTGCATGCACACATAGCATGCAGTCTCTAAGCATGTTGGGAAAAAGAAAGCTATAAGCATGATATTGGGGCATCTGTGGGCCACGGATTCACCGTGGATAGTAACTGTGCCCCAGGTACCAGGGCTGTACGAGGGTTGGGCAAGCGGTGCAGCTGCACAGGGCTCAAGTATAGAAAAGGCGCTGATATCACTGGACTTCGAGGAAGCTAAAAAAAAGTGAGTTACTGCACATTGCAGGGCCAGAGGGGGGCACCAAATTCATTAGTTGGACAGGGTGCATTTCTAGCTTGGTCTGGTCCTGCCTAGTACCCATACAGGAAGGTAGCAACTGGCCAGTCCAGAATAGAGAGATGATCGGGAGTGGACCGAACAGTCAACACAACTTAGAGCACATTGCTAAGTACGAGAGGCCAGGGCATGCAAATCAGAAAGTAAACACATGCAGAGAGTATGTGCTGCGACTCAAACCGTTGATGATAGTGTGTAAATGTGGCATCTGGAGATGCAGGAGGCCATGTGTGGGATCGGGCATTATGTCTACGTGTCTATCATGGGGGACAGGATATGGACCCCCCTCTCCTTGAGGCACCAAGGGTGGCTGTTCACCTAGACTTCAGGGAACACAGTACAAGCCTTTGGGGGGGGGGGAGCGGATGGGCTCTTTTATTGTTGAGTGAGTTTCCCATGTTGGGAAAAGGAGGGGTGCAAGGGCCAGAAGGATCTGCAGACCAAGCACAATCAACACCCCCATGGGCCATTCTTTAGAACACCTACCCCACTGGTCTAACAGCAACTAAAAAGGCGGGGGTGTGGGTAATGGCCAGCCACCCATAGAGGGTCCCCCATGTCCCTCCTTCTGGGAGTATACCATATGGAGGTGATAAATCCCACAGAGCCTCCAGGCTGAGCACCTCAGCAGACCTGGGAAGATCCAAAGAAGCCCCCAGATCCACAGATAACTGTAGCCTCTGGGCAAGGGGGCCATGCAGGGGACACCACTCAGCAAACTCCATCTGACTTCTTTGAGACTGCTTTTGGATCTTGATCCCCCTAGCCTCCTGTACTATGTGTTTCCTCTAACACTTGAGACCCATGTTCAGTGACAGAAGTAGTATGCTGCTGCGCAGAGCTGGCAGGCCCCAGGGACTTCCTCCCATGGCCAGGGTGAGGGGCCATTAACTCACAGGTACATGGCCCATAGCAGCAGCATCCCCCCCCCCTGTGTATGTATTTACTGCCACATGCACCCCCATGCAGAGAGGTCAGGGGTCAGACGGCACTTATGCTGCCACACCATCATGTTGCCAGTAAGTGCATCACCTCATTTGTATGCTGCTCCCTCCCCTGTATTCTGCTGGCTCCATCTCTGGGTATGAGGCCAGTATTGACTGCAGCATAGCGCAGAAGCCCTATATTCAAACACCTCCACAGAACACAACACCAGCAGCCCTTTGACAGCTAGCCATCAGGATAGCTGTTGATGTATGTTCACTGTCCTAGCAGAGTCATCCTTGATCTGCATGGCTCTGGTAGTCAGGCTGTTGTGGTCCACTGCCATGTCGGCTGCACTATGTGGCCCCTCCAAATAGGTGGTCTAGGCAGGCACCTTGGTATTCAGCTCACATCTCTAATTACCCCCATATTATTCTTATGTATTTGCGCTGTTTCTGCCCTTAATATTTCCTAACATTCGCATCCGAACTGTGTGGTGGTCATACAGGGGCATGGCATAAGCAGCTAGCACCAGGTCAGAGACTGGTGTTAGCAGTGCCCATGCCAGCAGCATGGTTGTGTACCTTGCGCACAAGTATTGCACCTGCCCCAGCCGGGTGCTTTGACTGCCCAGTCTCTACCTTGACCCTGCCTGTTCACAGACTACACCGCTAACATGGGACTTTTAGCATACTACCTTTGAGCCACACACTCCTTGCTACCATGTGGCCCAAGAGCGTGTAAACTCCAAGCTACTGGCTAGCCCACTATAGTATACATGCCCCTAAATATCACAATTTGAATTGTGCTGTTACCCATTATCCCTCCAAAATGAGCATCAAATTTCACCTCAACTATATACCCCCTTTTCTGACATTTGACCCCATTCCCCCTGTGCCCCTTCTGCTTTCTACCTAACAAAATCCCCCTTCCACCACCATTCCTTTGACCCTGCGACTCACTCACTTTTAGTACGCATGCGCTTATCCCACTCATGCACCTTACATCTCTTGCCCGCTCATGTTCCGAACCTACATTAACCCTTCACTATCCATACCTCTCAACTACCACTCATATCTCGCCCCCACTATACTCTCAACCATTTTGCCATCCATTTCACTCACACTCATTTAACCATCCCCCTCAAACAACATATTATATATCATTCAATCCATTACAAACCAAGGTCCCGCTTAAACTTTTCCATCCCACCCACACCAAGATGATCCCACGCTGGAAAAAGGTTACCCCATATTGTTCACAGTCACTCCAGCCATATACCAGAAGTTCTCAGCATCCTCTCTCAGTGTTTCCATTATTTTATCCCTCTCCATCCTCCTCCTCTGGGCTCTGAGGACTCTTGCAGGTTCTCTTATTGACACTGTCCACACTTTACTACATGTATGCTGCCAACTTCTGTTTCACCGTCTGTGTCTTAGTTCCTCCCACTATTTTCAGGCCTCATCCACCGTTGTGACTTTTTTATTTCCACTGGAGAGTGACAAAAGCAAGCCAAAGGGAAACATCCACTTGTACTTAATATTCTCCGACTTCAAGAATGCAGTCACTTCCCAAAATTCTTTCCACTGCTGTAGCGTAATGAAAGACAAGTCATTAAATATTTAAATATTATCATTATTCCATTCTATCTGACCCTGTTGTTTGGCCTTGTTTAATAGTTGCACTTTTTCAGTGAAAATCTGGATACATGCAATAGAAACATAGAAACATAGAAACATGATGACAGAAAAAGACCACATGGCCTATCTAGTCTGTCCTTCCATATCAACAACTACAACAGTCCACTTTTTACCTTTAGAGATCCTCTGTGTTGGTCCCATGCTTTTTTGAATTCAGTTACTATCCTCATCTCTACCACCTCCACTGGGAGACTATTCCATGGATCCACTACTCTTTCCGTAAAGAAATATTTCCACATATCACTCCTGAATCTATCTCCCTTCATCCTCATCCCATGTCCCCTCGTAGCAGAACTTGCTTTCAATTGAAAGAGGCTCTCTCCCTGAACATTTATGCCACGGAGGTATTTAAACATCTCAATCATATCACCTCTATCCCGCCTTTCCTCTAAGGTGTACATATTAAGATCCTTAAGTCTGTCCTCATATGCTTTATAATGAAGCCCACTAATCATTTTAGTAGCCACCCTCTGCACCGACTCCATCCTGTTCACATCCTTTTGAAGGTGCGGTCTCCAGAATTGCACACTATACTCCAAATGAGGTCGCACCAAAGACTTATACAGAGGCATTATCACCTCCTTTTTTCTGCTAGCCATTCCTCTCCGTATGCACCCAAGCATCCTTCTAGCTTTTGCCATCGCCTTTTCTACCTGTTTAGCTACTTTAAGATCATCAGACACAACCACGCCTAGGTCCCGCTCTTCTTTAGTGGACAAAAGTACTTCACCTCCTATACTGTATTGCTCACTTGGATTGCTGCAGCCCAAATGCATGACCTTACATTTTTTAACATTAAATCCCAGCTGCCAAATTCTAGACCATTCTTCAAGCTTAGCTAGATCCCTCCTCATGTTATCTACACCTTCCTGGGTGTCTACTCTATTGCAGATTTTGGTATCATCCGCAAAGAGGCAAACCTTACCGTAGAGCCCTTCTGCTATATCACTAACAAAGATGTTAAAAAGAATCGGACCAAGGACAGATCCCTGGGGCACACCACTGGTAACATCCTTCTCCTCAGAGTGAGCTCCATTTACTTGTACTCTTTGTCGCCTCCCACCCAACCAATTTCTAACCCAAGCAGTAACTTTAGGGTCCATCCCTAGGGTGCTCAGTTTGTTTATAAGTCACCTGTGAGGAACAGTGTCAAAGGCTTTACTGAAATCTAAATACACCACATCTAGAGCTCTCCCTCAGTCCAACTCCCTGGTCACCCAGTCAAAGAAATCAATCAGATTTGTCTGACAAGACCTGCCTCTGGTGAATCCATGCTGCCTTGGATCCTGTAATCTGCTGGACTCCAGAAACCTCACTATTTTCTCTTTCAGCAGCGGTTCCAATAATTTACTCACCACCGAAGTTAAACTAACCAGCCTGTAGTTTTCAACCACATCCTTACTTCCGCTTTTGTGTAAAGGCACCACATGAGCCTCTCTCCAGTCCTTTGGCACCACTCCCGACTCCAACGAGGCATTGAAAAGGTCAGTCAGTGGAGCTGCTAGAACGTCCCCAAGTTCCCTCAGTATTCTAGGGTGTATCCCATCCGGTCCCATCGCTTTGTTTACTTTAACTTGAGCTAGTTTCTCACAAACACAGTCTTCTGAAAATTGTTCAAGATGTCCCTCGCTTCTGTTCCTATTTGTGGGTGTTTTCTGAGGTCCTGCTCCTGGTTCTTCATCTGTGAACACAGAACAAAAATATTTGTTAAGCAATTCCGCTTTATCCTTATCAGCTTCTACATATTCCCCCCCCCCCCGCACCCTTGAGTCTGACAGTACCACTCTTGCCCTTCCTCTTCTCACTAATATATCTGAAAAATGTCTTATCCCCCCATTTTATTGCATTGGCTATTTCCTCCTACTTTTGAATCTTTGCCTTCTTGACTACTTTGCTAGCTTCTCTAAGTTTTTCCAAATACAGATGCCTGTCTTCCTCTCTCTGTGATCTCTTGTATTTCATGAAGGCCTCCCTCTTTTTCTTCACTTTTTCAGCTACTTCCTTAGAAAACCATAGCAGTCTCCTTTTCCTTTTGCCTTTATTTACCATTTTAACAAAAAGGTTGGTTGCCCTTAAAATATCCCCTTTCAGTTTTGCCCACTGTTTTTCTACATCCCCCAACTGTTCCCATCCCACTAACGACTCCCTGAGGTATTGGCCCATCTTCGCAAAGTTAGTCTTCCTAAAGTCTAAGATCCTCACCTTGGAATGGATTCTAACAGCCCTAGTCCTAATACTGAACCACACCATCTGGTGATCACTGGATGCAAAATGATCTCCCACTACAACATCAGAAACACTTTCACCATTGGTAAGCACAAAGTCCAGTATGGTCCCTTCACGTGTGGGGTCTGTTACCAATTGCCTGAATAGTTCTCCCTGTAGAGAATCCAGGATCTCCTTACTTCTAGATGATACTGCAGTAGGAATGTGCCAATCAACATCTGGCATATTGAAATCTCCTATCAGTAGCACTTCCCCTTTCCTAGCAATGCTGCGTATGTCTTCAATTAACTCTCTGTCCACCTCTTCCTCTTGTGAAGGGAGGTCTGTATATCACACCAATGCAAATAGATTTCTCTTTCCCTCTTTCTAGTTTAACCCACAATGCCTCCTCTCTCCCTTTTAAGCTCTGTAATTCCAAAGCTTTAATAGTAGTTTTTACATATAGTGCCACTCCTCCTCCCCTTCTTCCTACCCTGTCCTTTCTGAATAAAGTATAGCCAGGTATAGTTACATCCCAGTCATGGTTTTCTGTGAACCATGTTTCTGTAACTGCCACTAAATCCAAGTCAGCCACTCCCACCAAAGCTTCAACATCAGGGATCTTATTTCCCATGCTATGGGCATTTATACACACTGTTTTCCATATGTTACCCCTGTTACCCATTTCCATAAAGGTATTTAATGTATCACCTACCTGGGGGCTTTCACTTACCTGGGGGCTTTCTTCACCTATCCCCAACGAATCTAGTTTAAAGCCCTCTTCAGTAGATTAGCCAGTCTACTACCGAAGATGCGTTGACCTTTCTTGGACAGATGGATGCCATCTCTGCTCTGCAACCCTTGGAACAGCATCCCATGGTCTAGGAAACCAAAACGCTCTCGATGACACCATCCACGCAGCCATGCATTCATCTCCAGGATGCGAGCCTCTCTGCCTTGGCCTTTACCCTCAACAGGGAGGATTGAAGAGAACACCACCGTGCACCTAACTGCTTCACCCTCTGTCCCAGAGCCATGAAGTCACTTTTGATACGTTCCGAGGTATACCTGGCAGTATCATTTGTTCCAACATGGATTAGCAACATTGGGTAATAGTCAGTGGGCTTGATGAGTCTCGGCAAACTCTCCGTAACATCTTGGATTTTGGCACCAGGCAGACAGCATACCTCTCTGGACATCAAATCTGGTCGGCAGATGGACGCCTCAGTACCCCTCAGAAGAGAGTCTCCAACCACCACTACCCTTCGTTTCCTTCTGGTCACTGATTCTGCAACTTTGGGGTACTTGAACTCTGGTTCTTCCCTTTCCAGGGATGCTTTCACCTCCTCCACTTCCAGGACTGCATAATGGTTCTTCAATTCAAGGGCTGGAGAAGTTGGATTGGTGATTTTGCAGGCCCTGGTGACTTGTGTCCAACCATCGACATTCTGTTGGCACCCATCTTCTTCTGTGCTGGAGAGCTTGGTTGCTGCAAGAAGCATCTCATCAATGTACTTCTCACTGTCTTGAATGCTACGCAGCCTCACCACCTCCTCTCTGAGTTCCTCCACTTGTTTCCTCAGAGCTTCAGCATGCAGGCACCCTGCACATGGAACTGGTCCTTCAACTGGCATTAGGACCTCTGTCTGGACCGAGGCAGAAGCTGTAACGGGGCAACAGCTTTAGCAATACGATTTTTCCCAGCCATTGTTTTGTTCGTGGAACTTAGGTATCTGTTAAAGCAAAAGAGAGAGATCTACCAAGTACCAGCTGGTTTTGCAGCTGTCCTTTTAGAGAAAAAGCAGTTAAATCTCTTTAATTATATTCAAAATGTGCTGGTCCAATTCTCTGTGATTTGTTAAAGGGGGAGGTACCCTATAAAGCAAGACTGCTCACTAGGGGTGGGTACCTGATTAGGTGTTAGCAGTTTCTAAACCTGAGGAGGTTACTAGAGTTCAGCAACCTATTGTGCTCAAGGAAAGGTCCCCTAAAGCACCAAAAAGAAAGTAACCTTGCTTTAAAAAATATACAAAAAACCCTTGATACCTCTGGGCTGATCCTCCTTCTTATGAGTCCTATCCACTTTAAGCTTTAAGGGCATTTCATTGCTCTCTGGTCTAAGCAACAAATTGTATACACACTGCACTACTGCCAGCACATCCCTATATTCCTCAATCTCTGGAATGCCTCTCAGGAGTATATTATGTCTCCTGGACCTGTTTTCAAGGTCTTTGATTTTACTGAGGAGATCCTTTTGTGTTTCCTGGATATCCAGCAAGTATTTTCTCATTTCCTCTATATATTTGTCCTGTGCCTCTATCTGCTTCTCGATCTGATCTACTCAGATGTCCAGTTCGGCCAAATCCACCATTATTTTTTTCAACGCCTTCTGAATTTTCCCCTTGACCGAGGAGAATTCCTTTTTTAAGTTAATGAATCATTCTTTCATATCATCTTTAGTTACCACTTGGTTATTTGCTGCCTACTGGTTTGATGCCTGATCATCATCAGAGTCTGTCTTATGTCAGCCAGTTCCGAGTAGGCCCCAACCTGTGGCATCATTAGTGGTGTTTTTCCCTTGGCTCATGATCCACCCTTGCACTCTTCTGATTTGCGCCAAGCCACTATATGTTCACTCTGGCAGGGCCAGCCCTAGGCATGTGCAGGTATGTTGCCCACACACTGGGAGGGACTGAGACTGGAAGAGGACTGATGCTGAGAGGGTTTTTGAATTAGAAAGGAAATGAAATTGGGGGGATTTGGACTGAAAGGGAGCTGATGCTGGGAGGAGATGGGACTAGAAGTGAGCTGATGCTGAGGAAGGAATGGAAGGGGGCGATGCTGGGCTGGGGGGCTGATGCTGGGGTCAGGATGGAGAAAAAGAGGCAGAAGCTGGGTGAGTGAGGACGGAGAGGGTAACATATATTTGTGTGGGAAGGAAGACATGAGGTCAAACAGAGGGAAAGGTTGAGAGGGAGGGGCATAAGAATGGATGCTGCAGTAAGGTGGAGGAAAGGCAGGGTTAATGAATATTGAAGAAGGAAGTAAATGGAAATTACACTAACCTGGTAATTGTAGTTCCTGGAGGGTCCAGTTTAGTCCTCCACAATCGGGTAGTGCCCCTCCTCCTGCAGCCTGGAGACTGGACCAATCAAGTCTTCTGTAGTATATATGCAGACGGAGCTCCCAGAAACCCCCAGTGTACTAGTAACAAAGCATACTTAACGAAGCAACACATTAGATTAATATACAATATATAAAACCTGTTAAATAAATAAATAAATAAATAAATAAATAATGAAAATGACATAATTAAGGAACAATTTGTTTCCCCCCACAAACATATCCAACTTTCTCCCCAAACGAGGAAGTCAGAACACTGTATTGCGCCGGAACAGACGCCCCAGAAATCAAAACACAGCTCCGTATCAGAAATCTCAGGAGCTGACTGAACACCTGAGAAAGAAAGAGCCATAGCCAAAAACGCGGCTGCAAAAAAAAAAAAAAGGTTCGAACGGCAAGAGGAACCGTCTTATGATCCACCGTTCGGAAAGCGCGCCGATTATATCAGATAGTCGGGAGGGAAGGAGGACTAAACTGGACCCTCCAGGAACTACAATTACCAGGTTAGTGTAATTTCCATTTCCTATTCGGTAATCCAGTTTAGTCCTCCACAATCGGGATGTAACAGAGCAGTCAAGACCGGGCGGGACCTTACCATCCGGCGCGCCGAACCGCCGAACAAAATAGGAATCCCAAGCCGCTGACACATCTAAACGATAGTGTTTACTGAAAGCATGCAGAGACGACCAGCGGCCGCCTTACAGATATCTGCTGGCGGAACTAGGCTATACTCCGCCCAAGAGGTCGCCTGAGCCCTAGTGGAATGAGCCAGTAGCCCCTCCGGAATAGACCGCTGCTGCAACAGATACGCAGATGCGAACGCTTCCTTGAGCCATCTTGCAATGGAGGCCTTAGCCACCGCTTCCCCTTTACGTGCACCACCGAAGAGCACGAATAGCCGGTCAGCCTTCCTAAAAAATTCGGTAGCCTTCAAATAACGACGACGTGCACAACCCACATCGAGACGGTGAAGACTTTTGTCCGCCGACCCGACAGAGTGCGAAGAAAGAACTGGAAGAAACACTGCCTGATTCACATGAATAGGAGAAACCACCATTGGCAAAAAGGAAGAGACCGGGGAAAAAGACAAAAAAGGTTCTCGGCAGGACAACGCATGTAGATCTGAAATACGCCGTGCCGAACAGACGGCTACAAGAAAAACCGTCTTCAGCGTAAGATCTTTCAGAGACGCCCTACTCAGGGGTTCAAAAGGTTCACGAACCAGGGCCCGCGGCACTAGATTCAAGTCCCACGAAGGAACGAAAATCCTGCGGGAGGGCCGCAAATGAACAACAGCCGTAACAAAACGACGTACGTCCGGATAAGAACCGAGGAGACGGCCTAAAACTTTGCCTCGATAACAAGAGATAGCCGCCAACCGGACTTTCAGGGAACTAGCCGCAAGGCCCTTATCAAAAGCATCCTGAAGAAACTTAAAACGACGGAAACGGAAACCGTCACCGCCCGGACTCCACGCCGGGAGCACCAGTCTTCAAAGATCCCCCAAATCCGAACGTAAGTAAGAGAAGTGGACTTTTTCCTCGCCCGCCGTAGGGTAGAAATCACCGCGGGGGAGTAACCCATCTTTTTCAGCCGAGCCCTCTCAATGGCCAAACCGTAAGCGAGAATCGACCCACGTGGGGCATCCGCAAGGGACCCTGAAGAAGAAGATCCGGCCGCGCGGACCGGAGCCAAGGAATGCCGTCGCACAACCGGACCAGATCGGCATACCGGGGCCTCCGAGGCCAATCCGGGGCCACCAGGAACACTCGACCCCGATGGCCCTCGATGCGCTGAACGACCCGGCCGATCAGAGCCCACGGAG
Organism: Ichthyophis bannanicus; assembly: GCA_033557465.1. Lineage (NCBI taxonomy): Eukaryota > Metazoa > Chordata > Amphibia > Gymnophiona > Ichthyophiidae > Ichthyophis > Ichthyophis bannanicus. Next base: position 438,297,261 of record CM066033.1, read on the forward strand.
GAAAGACATAAAGAAGACCGGACGTTGGCCACGGCTGAATGAGAGCGTTGAGCCCCTCGGACATGCGCTCCCTTCGCCTGCTGAAGAAGCGTCCTGTCCTGGCCGATTGAAATGTCGCCATGAGATCCATGATGGGCGGCCCCCACCGACGAACTATTTGCGCGTAAACTTGCGGGCTTAGCTGCCACCCTCCGGGGTCCACCCGCACTCTGCTGAGAAAATCGGCCTGACCATTGTCTGCGCCTGCAATATGCGCTGCCGGGATGGCCAGAAGACGAGACTGCACCCAATTGACCAAGGCCGTCGCTTCTGAATCCAGGACCACGCTGCCGGTGCCCCCTTGGCGATTGATGTAAGCTACGCTGGTCGCCTTGTCCGAGAGGACTCGCACCGGCCGGTCGAGAACTAGGGCTTCGAGGGCCAAGAGGGCTAGCTGCACCGCCCGTAATTCGAGGCGGATTGATCGACCAAGAAGTCTCCAGGGGAGACCATTCCCCTTGAGCGAAGCGGGTCTCGCAGGGAGCCCCCCAGCCGGTTAAGCTGGCATCCGTTGTGAACGGAACCCAAAGTGGAGGCTCCAGGGAATCCCCGCGTCAGGTTCTCGGAGGAGAGCCACCACCGGAGTGAACGGCGAACCGCCCTTGAGCAAGGCAATCTCCTGTTCAACGAGTCGAACTGGTTGGACCAAAGGCGCAGCAGAGCACTCTGCAGCGGGCGCATGTGGAAGCGCGCCCAGGGCACCACCTCCAAGGTTGCTGCCATCGTACCGAGGAGCTGCAGGTACCACCATGCAGACGGAGCGGGCATCCCCTTGAAGAGTCTGACCAAGACCGAATGCGGCGCTCCGGCAGGCACACCAAGCCCCGTGCTGTGTCGAGGCGCACTCCCAGATACTCGAGATCCTGCGTCGGGCACAGACAACTCTTGCATTCTTTCACCACCCAACCGAGGGACCGCAGCAGAGCCACCACCCTGCTCGTGACGTGCACACACTCCCGACTGGACTTTGCCCGAATCAACCAGTCGTCGAGATACGGATGGACCAGGACGCCCTCTTTGCACAAGGCCGCCGCGACCACTACCATCACGTTTGTGAAGGTGCGGGGGGCCGTGGCGAGACCAAACGGCATGGCCGGAAATTGGAAGGGGCCCCACGGAAGAGCGAAGCGGAGAAACCGTTGATGAGACGGCCGGATGGGAATGTGTAATGTGGTCTTCAGCGGCTGTGGAAGATCCTGCAGCAGGGGCTCTGAGGAGGGGGGAGATAAGGTGCTGAGGGACCCAGCTAGCAACGCAGTGGGCATGGGGAAAACCTCCGGGATGCAGCGTGCAGGTGGAACACAAGCAAGCTATTAATGTACCCTTCGGCTGAGTACATTTCAGCTATAATACAGCCAGAGAAAAAGGCATTGTAGAGACTTAAACCACCTTTCCTCTTCTTGTGTGGGGTTTTATTTCTTTCTTTTTTTTTTTTTTTTGCATTGAAAACAAAAAGCAAGGAAGGCTCAGGGAAACCCAAGACTCTTCAAGAAACGGATTGTGAAACTCCACATGCCTCCACAGCATGATTAAATGTGTGGAAACTGCTGTTTAGAGCTGTTTCCTCTAAAAAGAAACACTGAAGAGAAATACAAAACAGCCGCTGGTACCGAAAAACTGCCAGGTATTCACAGAACTGAGAAGGGAACTGGCAGTCATTCACTGTGCTGGCATAGAGAAACTTTCAAAGTCAGGGTAAGGCAATTACAGTGACTGAAAGTAGGGAAATTAGAGCGGGATCCCTCCGCTGCCATTCAGACCTCCATGGTAGGGGCTGAAAGGTGTTTCTGGGGAGGGATGTAGAAGCGCAATCCAGCCGTAGGAAAATTACAGTGAGCATGCTTAATTAGGCCAAGCCCAAAACAGACAGGATCCAAAACACTGACTTAAAACCTCAACCAAATGGTATATTGAATAAGACAGGTACAATAATCAGTAGGACGTACAAAGTAACCCGGCTGCAGTTTGGGGACTAAAAATTTAAAATAGGAACTTCAAAACTCAGAGGCAGCCGGTCCGGATACAGCTGAAATCATCCCAGAGCAGCTGAGGCGAGGAAGAAAAAACAAAAACAGAGTACTCACAGTTTTCATACAAAAAATGATACCTGAACTTCCTGGAGGTATCCAAACTCTCGTGGTAAAGACTCAGTGCAGCGTAAAGCCAATGGAGAGCTCCCCTGAAGCCAAGCTCCGGAGTTCCCAAGGTCATCTGGGGAAGCAAGATGCTGGGGGAAGAGCAGAGCGGATGCATGAGGTCCCTGTGTCTCGTCTGACAGCCTATGCAGCGTAACCGGAATAAGGCACAGGGAGAACTAAAAACAAATAACTGCGTCCCGCAGGAACAGGCATTCAACAATATTCCCCATAATAGGTAATGCCTCAGCCAGCCTTCTTTGTTGGGCACAGTGGGGAATGTAACCCATGAGCCCTGCACCCTTCGTCAGTTACTCAGCATTGTACTGTGGCTCTGAATTGCATACTGTTCTCTATCCATGCCTTCTGTACTTTCTATCCCTTATGTTCATACATAGGCAGAGAAAAAAGTAACCTCTGCACAACTGACAGCTAGCAAGTGTTGTGGAAAAAAACTGAAACAGCAATATAGCTGTGAGAAGCCAGCAGAGAAGCAATCTGGCTTCCCGCCCAAAACAGAGGCTCATTAGCTATTCAAAATGGCCGCCAGCAAAAATAAAACACAAAAAGAGTGAATTAAAACCCCCAAAAACTAAGGAATTAACTTAAAAAGTCAAAGGAGAAGGTGGGAGGGTTGCAGGCATGAGAGAAATGCCTAAAATCGCTGAAAAATCAAGAAAAATCAATCGAGTTACCACAGGGCTACAGACAGCAGTGGGAGAAAGACATTCCAGGTCTGAAGAAACTGAGGTGCAGCCCCTGCAGATGCCAGAGTCAGTCACTGCACCTCTGCGGGACCCGCAAATCACGTATTGGGGTTTGGCATACATGCTAAGGCAACCTCCGCTCAGCGGGAAAGAATGGAACAGAACCAGGGAAGCCCACACCAAAGGGACCAACCCTATGTAAAACAGTACAGACTGAAATTTAAAATGGTTTTTTTTTGTTTTGTTTTTTTTTTTTACAGACAACAAAACACTCCCCAGAATCCTAGGGGTGCCCTGAGCAAAATCGCCAGCAAAAGAAACCCCAAAAATGCAAGGGGAACCCGTGCACAAGTGTTAAAAAGTGCCTTTAAAAAGCACACTTTAGAAATTCAAAATGGCCGCCGCACTTTTTTCACCCGCGGTAAAAAAGGGCGCGAAAATACAAAGGTAACCAAATAATATGGAAAAGAAAGAAAACGACCCTCTAATACAGGGCAAGCGAAAAAAATCAGGAAAAAGTGCAATTTGGGAGCCAGGGGAGCCGACAGAGCCTCTGACAATGCAAACAAACAGGGAGCTGAAAAGTTAAAGCAAGGAAAATTCCTACCAGCTCAGGAAACAGCAAGGAACTCAGCCAACTTCTCCAAGTGACAGGCAATGCTGAATCAGGTATGGCTTTTCCCCGTACAGCCTAGGGGAGAGCTCAACCCAGGGTTCAGAAATTCCCAGGCAGGAAGGCAGGAGCCCAAGCAGGTCTGGCTTCCCCCAGGATGTCCCCTGTGCAATGCTTTTTTTTTTTTTTTTTTTTTTTTAAAGATACAGCTACCTAGCAAATAAATGGTAAATAAATGGTAAATAAAGGACCAAAAACAAAACCCCAAAAGAACTAACTAACTAGTGTTGCTCCTTCAAGTGTCACTTAGTGTGCCCAGAAAGGGCACAGAAGTCCTCAAGCTGCAAGGAGACTGGACACACTGGGGGCTTCTGGGAGCTCCGTCTGCATATATACTACAGAAGACTTGATTGGTCCAGTCTCCAGGCTGCAGGAGGAGGGGCACTACCCGATTGTGGAGGACTAAACTGGATTACCGAACAGGAACTGGGTGGGTATGGGGAATAGACGTAGAAGGCAGGAGGGTAAGTACTGGGGACAGGGAGATGGATGAGAGCAGGGCCTGGGACTTAGGTTAGGCTTTAAAATTGGGTGGGGGAAAAGAAGAAGACAGACTTTAAGATTGGCTGGGTATTGGGAGAGTAAGTGGGGACTCTAGCAGTGGGCCCAGGGCTGGTGCAACTCAATGTGCATGCAGCCCTGGCAGCAGAAAGTTTGCAGCATTCTGCTGTACCATCCCTAGCTTCATCTTTCTTTCTCTGAGTCAGTGACAGTAGCCAGTGTTGCCAATAGCATTCACTTTCAGTGTGCAGGGTCACTGAACTGTGCACCAGAAGCAGGGCTGCTTTTACCAATGGGCAAAAGGGGCAGTTGCCCTAGACCCAGCATGGCAAGGGGCCCATTGAATAAGCACAAAGTGCTTTGGCCAGTGTCTGATTCTGGAGTAGGGTTGCCAACTGGCTCCAGACAGGCGTGATCTAATCCCGGGTTTACCCCATTGCATGCAGGGACTTGTAGTCTTGCTTTTATTATGGCATGCAATAGAAAAATCTGAACTATATATCCTTGCACACAATGAAGTAAACCCAGAATTGGATCAAGCTTGTTGGGCGCATCTGGAGTCAGTTGGCAACCCTATTCTGGAGACGGAGAAAAAAATCTAATTGACAGTGACACAAACTACCTTTATTATCAGGTGTTTGTGCAGGAAAACAAAACTCTGCACACAAGGATGGAGAAGGGACAAGAGGAGGGAAGGGGAGTAGGTTAGAGAGCAGTCTAACTCTATTTTTGATCTGCTCTCTCCAGTTTTGTTCACTATAGCTGCCTGAGAGGTAAAGGCCTGGAGAAGAAGCAAAGAGCTGTTTTCTGTGGTGAGTAGTAAGGGGAAATATTCTTAAAGCAGGGTAGTCCAAAGGCAAAACTAATTCAGTATATTTCAAATACTTTGGAGAAAAAAAAAAACTCCACTATTAAGGAGTCTACATTTTGATGGCGTAAACAATCGATCTATGTTTACCTGTTCCACTCCATTCATTATTTTATAGACCTCTATCATATATCTCCTCAGCTGTCTCTTTTCCAGGTTGAAGAACTCTAACTTTTTAAGCCTCTCCTCATAACTGTATCTTCTCTGTACCTAGATATAGCGGAATTAGAAAAGGTGCAGAGAAGAGCCACCAAAATGGTAAAGGGGATGGAAGGATACCCCTATAAGGAGAGGCTTAAAAGGTTAGAGCTCTTCAACCTGGAAAATAAATGACTGAGGGGAGATATAATAGTGGTCTATAAATGAATTAATGGACTGGAACAGGTAAATGTAGATCGATTGTTTATGCCATCAAAAAGTAGAAAGACTAGGGGACATGCAATGCAGGTACAATGTAACCTGTTTAAGACTAATAAAAAATATTTTTTCACTCAATGCATACTCAAACTCTGGAATTCGTTACCGGAGGATATAGTAAAAGCTGTTAGTTTAACTAGGTTTAAAAAAGGTTTGGACAAGTACCTGGAGGAAAGGTCCATAAACTATTATTAAAGATGACCCGGGAAATCCACTGCTTGCCCCGGGACAAGCATTGTGGAACCTATGTGTCTTTTTGGGAAGCTGCTAGGTACTTGTGACCTGGATTGGCCACTGTTAGAAACAGGATACTAAACTTTATGGACCTTGGTCTGACCCAGTATGGCATATCTTATGTTTTTATGTAAGAAGAAAAAGGACCTCAGTCTCCAAGCCAAATGCATATTGTAGTATTAATTTGGCATCCATTTAACATCATAGATCTCCCAGTCCGGGATCAAGCAGCCGGGGCTGCATCAGACCGGCCGTCTCCCGCCGCCGCTCGACTGCCCAATCGGGGCAGAGGCACCACTGTTAAAAGGAGCACCATCTGGCACCGAGGGACACTCCACGCCACCTCCTCAGCCCGCGGAAGCTCTCCCAGTCCGGGATCGAGCAGCCGGGGCTGCATCAGACTGGCCGTCTCCCACCGCCGCTCGACTGCCCAATCGGGGCAGAGGCACCACTGTTAAAAGGAGCGCCATCTGGCACCGAGGGACACTCCACGCCGCCTCCTCAGCCCACGGAAGCTCTCTCAGTCTGGGATCGTGCAGCCGGGGCTGCATCAGACCAGCCGTCTCCTGCCGCTCGACTGCCCAATCGGGGCAGAGGCACCACTGTTAAAAGGAGTGCCATCCGGCGCACCTACGCCTGGCAGGCCCACGCCTGAGGGCCCTTTGGCTTGGCCATTAGGCGGCGGCCATATACCACCAAGCAGACAAAGGAGCGACCAGAAACGGAGCTGTGAAACCTGCCAGGACAAAACGCAAGTAAAACCTGACCCACCACTCGGTCCAAAGAGTCTATAACATAAGTCACAACTATTAGACCTGATCCTAGAGGGTACTGATACACTGTAATACCAGATAATCTGTACTGATACCAGATAGTTGCTGTCCAATATAATACTAGCTGCCTGCTCTGATTCTAATTGTCCAAAACACCACAATCCACCTGATTTTAGTTTAATGCCTGTGATACTTGCTTTGCTGTGCATGATTTGTCGTGGTAACCCCACACCTGTCTACCTGAATGCTACAAGCCTGCCTTATTTACATCCATGCCTGTGATATCTGCTCTGTATAGCTTGGGCTGCCTGTTGTAACAGCACACCTAGATACCTGTATGTCCGCCAGTCCGGGGTGACTGCACAACTGTGTACCAGCCTGAGATAACCCAATCTTCCTGCCCATTCACCGGCCATCCCAGTCTAGGCCCTGACCAGACACAACAGTGTAGATACCTAGAATGGCCCTCTCAAGCATCGCCATAGTTGCTCTCTATCTCTTTTCCATAGGGCTAAGTAGTGTTACAGACTTATCTCCTATCCAAAATCGCATACCAATTCTTCAGAATCACAGGAGGAGATGGCCAAGTGCTCCCTACCACAAATCAGAGGAAGCTTCCCGCACGCTCCACCACCACCTATTACACGTTGCACTACAGCACAATAAGAAAACAAAGCAAGAAGAAAACCCTCACCCCCAAATTCTAAACTGCGCTCTCATAAATGCCCGCTCAATACGCAAGAAATGGCCAGTTATCTCCGACATGATATCACGCCATGACCTTGACATACTCCTGATCACAGAGACATGGCTTTCCAGTGATGATAATGTCCTCCTCAACCAGCACTTGCCTACCAACTTCTCAATACACACATGCCATAGAAACAGCAAAGGAGGGAGAGGAGTACTCGCCATCACCAAGACGGACCTCCATTTCCACCTGAGCAACGCAACCAGCACAATACACCTCGACACAATCACTATAGCCAACAAGCACTGCTCTATCAATCTCCTATACAGGACCCCATCAACGGACCCAGATGTCCTCTCAACAATAATTGACCTTGCCTCCAATACCCAGAGCCCTTGCACACCAAGCTGGGTTCTAGGTGATTTCAACCTGCCTTCCCTGCAAGATGCTCAGGCGTCAGCCTTCCTCGAAGCTCTCAAGGAATTAGGATATAGGCAACTGGTCAAGGAACCCACCCATGCGAAAGGAGGCATTTTGGACCTGGTATTCGCTCCACAGACAGCCTTCAATGCAACCAATGTCCCCAGGTTGTTCATTACCACAGTCCCCTGGTCCGACCACAAGCTGATCTTATTCCAAATACCCCTGCCTAGCAACAGTCAGAAGGAAGCCAGAAGGCCGAGCAGCACCGCCAAGGCGCCATCACGAAGATTCCAGGCCTTCGACAAGGACTTGATTCTAAGTAAAACCCGCCTACTCCTCACCTCGACAGCACACAATCCTGAGGATCTGGTTTCCGACTGGAATAAAAGCCTCAGTACTAGTGCTCTACGTCCACCATCTAACAAGCCTCCAGGGAAACGAGCCACTGCAGCCTGGTACTCCACTGAGCTGAGATCCTCACTCACCCTCCTAAGGAAGCTGGAAAGATGCTGGCGTCGATCGCACTCTGCAGACGACCAAAGGGCATATAACTCTCACCTGGCAATACACCGAGAAGCAGTAACAGAGAATATGAGACGATTGCACACAGACACCCTAAAACGATCACTGAACAAACCACATGACTTGTTCGTCCTCGTCAAGAACCTAACAAAGGAACCAGCCCCTGAACAACCAAGCGAGATCCACCCCTAAGAATTTGCGGATTACCTGCAATCAAAGCTATGCCAGACCGACAAGTCCCCAGTACCCGCCGTCTCACTCGAGCCATGCTATCTAACACCCATGACCATCTTCTCCACACCACCCAAGAAGCACATCGAAGACACTATTGCTGCAATCAACACTACCACTGCACAAACCGACCCCTGCCCTGCCTTCTGGATAAAAGAGCTACGGTCCGACTTTAGCCCTTTCATAGCTAGGCTCATGGACCGATCTTTCGCAACAGGTTGTCATGATGTGGGCTCTGATAAAGTTGTTTTGAAGAAAAGAAATCCTGTTTCTTTAGAGGAACTAGATGTGCAGTTACCCCCAGGCACAGCTAGAGGGAGCAGGAACAGACATGCCGCACTTAATGAACCTAGGCTCTCTGATGACCTGCAGCTGAAAGGGAACCAGGACGTCATCAGTAACCGTTCACTTTATAAGCCAGAGCAGAATGCTTCTGGACGGAAAGAGAAAGAGGAAGGGGAAGGAGTAGAGCTGGTAGTAGAAGAAGGAGAAGGAGAAACAGCAGAGAAGCCTGGAGGCTACCAAGGAGATAAGCCTGATTGCTGTGAAGGAAGCAAAGCTGGGAGCTGGAGGAGAAACAGACCTCACAAGGTGGGAAGCCAGAAGGCCCAAACTGATCCTGTTGTACAAGGGGAGTTTGGTGGAAGTTACCCCAAGGTGAGAGCGTCTGCCACGCCTAGTTCCTATACTTTGCCTGGAGATAGAATAGAGAGAAGAAAGCCAAGAACCAGAGAGAAAGGTTCTGACAGAAGCTTATTATCTCTAGAGGATCATTGCCCAGTTTTACCTGTTCAGAGGGAAAAGCACTTTTATAGGCAACAGAAGTTTTTACCCAGAGTGAGAGGAGAATCCAACAGCAGTTTTGTTCCACTGCCTAGAAGCACACCTCGGTATCCGGTTGGCAGGCAGAAGTGCAGCTACCAAGGGAGAGGTGCAGGAAAAAGAAGCACTGTGGATTTTATCTCACCAAAGCCAAGATATGAGGCATTAAATATTGACTGTGATAATTGTGCTACTAAAAGCTCTACTCAAACAAGTATTCCTTCTATGAGAAAGAAGAATCAAGACTGGTTTAGTAAACTACCACCAGCCCTGAGAATCCCGGGCAATAGGAAGCCAGACTCCCAAGTTTTAAACTACCATGCTGAGATAGACAGGGACAGTGAATGCTCCTTGAATGAGTACAGGGGAGAAGAATCTATGGAAGTGGATTATCCCAGCACTGTTCCCTCACCTGTGTCATGGTCCAGGGCAGAATAGACCAGAGGAAATGCAGGAAAATGCTCGGGGGAGTTTTAAAAGGCACACTGAGAAGCACATGGCTAGGGGTTGCCATGAGCAACAAAGGAAAACACAGGCTCATGCTGCAGCAAAACACCCAGAGAGAGCATTACGTAAGGGCTCATTAGTAAGGCAGAAACAGCTGCAGGAAGTTAGCCCAATGGAAGTCTCAAGCTATGACGCAGTTAAAATAGGGCCAGCTTTGAGCACAGGAAGGCAAGAGGGGAGGAGGAAGAGAACCAGCAGATACACAGGAAACAGATACACGAGGAAAGAAGGAAGTTTCTACACCAGCCCCGAAGCAGTTGACAGAACTGTAGGATACAGAAAGACTGCAACTAGCAGAAAAGCCATTGCCAGAAACCAAGGCAGAGGAAGGGATAGAGAGAGATCCCAGGAGCCATACCGGAGTGTTTCTGAAGAAGAATCTATCTGCTCTGAAGGAGAGTTTGCCTCAGAAGAATTCTCTCAGGTCAGTGTTTTAAACCAGGGCTACAATAAGGAAAAGCCTGGTTGTGAGCTGACGAGAATTGCTTATAGCAAACCGAGGGAGAGAGAGAGATAGATAACAGGCTTAGCAGTCACACCTCTAAGCAAACAAACCGACGCTGGGCTGGGAAGCACCCTGGTGAATGGAATAGAGGGGCACTGGAATTCCTGTCTAGAGATCTGAGAGGGAAAGATCCTGTGAGGGCAGAAGCCAGCCTCTATGGTAACCAGCCTTTCCTCACTAATAGAAATGAGAGCAGCTTCAGCTATGAAGAAAGAGAGTTAAATGATTGCCAGAGAAGTTACAGCCCTGAGCAAGTTTGCACAGAAGAAAGTCCTGAAGATATGGATTATGAATGTTGTGCTGATACTGATAATTGCTCTAGAATGGACTGTACACTAGTTCTTTCAGACGCTATAACCTCTTTTTGTTGAAGTGCCGTTCCCATTGAAATCTGTGCAGGTGGCACTGATTTCAACAGCACAGTTCTTCTGAAAAGTAAGAAAACTATTTTCCTGTTTTGTTTGTTTAAGCTGAAGAGAAGCATTTTTTGTTATCCTTACTGATCCTTTTGTGTTACCAGAAAAATATGGTTTATTTCCTTTTTGTAACATTGATGCAAGAATTCTCCCGGGACGGGAAATAAAACCTCTTGAAAGCTTAGTCACTCGCGCACAACTACTTTCTTATTGACTGGCTATTGGGATACACAAACCCAGGGGACATTATAAAGTCCCTGCTTGAAATAAGAGGACCCCACTGCACATCTCCAGCCTTCCACCACAGGGGCCTGGGGAGTCGGTGACAAAGTGGCGACGTCTGCAGGATTTTTGCATAAGACAGCAAAAGGAATAAGCACAGAGGACTACAGTCTGCAAAGAAAAAAAACATCTTAAAGGAGAAGCACTGTCAAGCAGGTTCCTGCCACCAAGAGCTGACCAGAAAAAGAAACTTTCTCATAGGCTGACCCCTGCCAGGAGACTCAGGTAAAGGGTACCTAGGCCTGTGCAGGGAGGATAAGAGTGAGAAAGAGGGTGTTGGTGGGCAGAGAGAAGACGGTGGAAAAAAGAGAAAAAAAAAATATATATATATACATAGAAGTGGCGGTATCGCACTTGGTTTGGTTTTTCTTGTTTCTCCCACAGGTACATCAGTGAAAGATGGAGCCTCAAGATGTAGCTCTCTGGATGAAGGAGCAGTGGGATAAGCAGATCAAGCTCATCCACTTTCTACAGGAGCAGACCACGCAGACTATACAAGCACAGCAGAAGCCATTGATTGAGGCCATAGAAGCTTTACTGAAGAAACCAGCGGACACTGGAGCGGATATCCCCATGACATTGCAAGCTGCAGGAATGAGGTCGTATGAGGCTTTTTCTTTAAGGCCATTACAGCCTCAGGATAACCTGGACGACTATTTGGACGCTTTCGAGCGTATAGCCACTACTTTAAAATGGCCAGAAGAGCAGTGGGCCATTCGGTTCGCCCTATCGCTCTCTGGAGAGGCGCTTTCGGCCTATAAGGCTATGCCCGCGGAGTTAGCCTCTAACTATCTTGAGGTCAAAAAGGCCGTAAAAGATAGGTTAGGGCTTACCCCTCTTCATTACCAGAGAATGTTGAGAGAGGCAGTGATTAAGCCCCAGGAAACTCCTAAAGCCCTAGCACAATGATTAAAGAGTCTAGCAAGAAAATGGTTGTTAGCAGAAGGTGCAACAATGGAAACAGTCATAGATAAAATTGTTTTGGAACAATTTCTACAGGCTGTTCCCAGCGGGCTAAAAACTTTCCTTACCCTCCAGCAGTGCCAGACCTCGGAGGATGCAGCTACTCTGGCAGAGCGATACTTCGCTGCTGAGAGAATTGACACCTCGGGGCATGATATCTGGGTGGCCGCAGGGAGAAGGAAAGAGAATAGGAAAGGAAAGTATGTACATGATAGGATGTATAACCCTGCAGTAGTAAATGTTAATGTCTCTGATGATGTTGTTCAATCCATGCCTAAGGGTAAATGTTTCAGGTGTGGAAAGGCTGGGCATTACCAAAGATCCTGTACCGAACGGATGGTTTTGGTGACGGGAGCAGAGGAAACAGGGCAAGATCAATTCCTGATCCAGGTGCAAGTGGAGGGCATTTATACTCTGGCTCTGCTTGATTCAGGGGCGGACCAGAGCATGATTTCCAAAAGACTCTGGGAAGCTATTAGGAAGTACCACCAGGCACCCCTGAGTCAAGCAGAAGGGCAGGTTCGTGTCCGATGTGTACACGGCGCGACCTCACATTACCCCCTGTATAATGTAAGGGTGAAAGCATTGGGAACTCACCAGGAAATGCCAGTAGCCATAGTCCCGAAGCTACCAAGGGAGGTTGTACTGGGGAGGGACTGGCCACCCTTTGTTGAAAAGATGGAGGGAAAACTTAGTATACCTCACATACGTTCCCGCCAACCCCAGGGAGGAACACAAAATGTAGAGGTCAAAGCCTTGGCCGCTAAGCTCCCAAGTCCTCTATTTGGAAAAGAGCCAAAAGGTAGGACAAGGCCCCAGGTTCCTAAGAAGGAGGTTCCCTTAGGAAAGTCAAAGTTTGTACTACAATTTTGTAAGATGACAGACCGAGCAAAAAGTCCCCAGAGAGCTACACCGGGAGCAGCGGGGTATGATTTATTTAGCGCAGAGGAGGTTTTGGTGGAGAAAAGAGGGAAGGCCTTAGTGGATACAGGCATCCAAGTCCAAATCCCTGAAGGCTGCTACGGCAGAATCGCCCCACGATCCGGTCTTGCGCTAAAGTTCTTTATAGACATAGGGGCCGGGGTAATAGACCCTGACTATAGAGGATGCCTCAAGGTCTTGGTCTTCAATTTTGGGAAGGCCGATTTCCAGATTCATATAGGCGATCGTATCGCCCAACTTATATGTGAGCGTGTGGGTTTCCCTAGAATAGAGGAGGTACCCTCCTTGTCCTCAACCACCAGGGGAGAAAAGGGGTTCGGGTCCACGGGCCAGGGGGAGGTGAAAATTTTGACAGCCCAAGCTGAACTACCAATAGAGGAGGACCTTGGCCCACAAATCAATGATTTGAAAGGCAAAGAACAACCTAGGTTAGGTGAGGGGCTTTCTTTGCCACAACAGCAGGAATTGGCCCAAGTCTTGAACAGGTTCTCCGATGTTCTAACGACAAAGCCGGGAGAAACTCATGTAGTGGCCCATGAGATCATTACTACGCCCGGGCGAATAATTCGCCAGAGGCCATACCGCATGCCCGAGGCTAAAAAGAAAGAAATTGTAGAACAGGTAAAAGAGATGGTAAAACTCGGGGTCATAGAGGAATCACGCAGCCCATGGTCCAGCCCCGTAGTATTAGTCCCCAAACCCGATGGGTCTGTTATGTTCTGCATCGATTTTCGTCGAGTAAACGAAATCTCGCAATTCGATGCCTATCCAATGCCTAGGATCGACGATCTGTTAGATCGCGTAGGGCAGGCAAGATACCTAACCACCCTGGACCTCACCAAAGGGTACTGGCAAGTCCCTTTGACGAGGGAGTCCAAGCCTAAGACGGCGTTTAGTACGCCTATAGGCCTTTTTCAATTTACACGCATGCCCTTTGGCTTGCACGGAGCGGCGGCTACTTGCCAGCGGTTGGTGGACCTAGTTCTGAGGCCCCACCAAGAATATACCCTGGCATATATGGATGATGTCATAATTTATAGCGCAACATGGACCCAACACCTGGCCAGAATAGAGGCTGTACTCAGGGCACTTCGTAAGGCCAGATTGACCCTGAATCCAGCCAAATGTTTATTCGCGGCAGAAGAGGCCAAGTACTTAGGTCATATAGTTGGGAAAGGGGTAGTCCGACCCCTTACTGGTAAAATAGAGAGCATCAGGAATTTCCCTCGTCCAAGCACAAAAAAGCAGGTGCGTAGCTTTCTTGGGCTGGTAGGGTATTATAGAAGGTTTATACCTCGTTTTTCCGAAGAAAGCTATATATTTACAGAAATGTTGCGGAAAAACGCTCCAAATACTGTCCAATGGTCCCCGGAGGCGGAGGAAGCCTTTATTGTTTTGAAAGAAGCACTCTGTAAGGCACCTATACTAAGGGGCATAGATTTTGATCTTCCCTTTGTTCTCCAGACAGATGCGTCTGATACAGGGTTGGGGGCCGTATTGGCGCAAAAATTTGAGGGGGTAGAACACCCCGTAACCTATTTAAGCCGGAAACTCAATAGAGCGGAAAAAAATTACTCTACCATTGAGCGGGAATGTCTGGCGATTAAATGGGCAGTAGAGGCATTACGCTTCTATTTAACTGGCAGACAGTTCCTTCTGGTCACGGACCACGCCCCGTTAACATGGTTACACCAGATGAGAAACAGTAATCCCCGTCTCACCCGTTGGCACCTAGCGCTCCAGCCTTTTGACTTTGTGGTCAGGCACAGGGTAGGCCGGCTACACGGGAATGTAGATGCGTTATCACGTATTCCCGGCTGTCAGGTAAGGACTGCAGCCAGGAATAGTTTAAGGGGGGGGATTTGTCATGGTCCAGGGCAGAATAGACCAGAGGAAATGCAGGAAAATGCTCGGGGGAGTTTTAAAAGGCACACTGAGAAGCACATGGCTAGGGGTTGCCATGAGCAACAAAGGAAAACACAGGCTCATGCTGCAGCAAAACACCCAGAGAGAGCATTATGTAAGGGCTCATTAGTAAGGCAGAAACAGCTGCAGGAAGTTAGCCCAATGGAAGTCTCAAGCTATGACGCAGTTAAAATAGGGCCAGCTTTGAGCACAGGAAGGCAAGAGGGGAGGAGGAAGAGAACCAGCAGATACACAGGAAACAGATACACGAGGAAAGAAGGAAGTTTCTACACCAGCCCGAAGCAGTTGACAGAACTGTAGGATACAGAAAGACTGCAACTAGCAGAAAAGCCATTGCCAGAAACCAAGGCAGAGGAAGGGATAGAGAGAGATCCCAGGAGCCATACCGGAGTGTTTCTGAAGAAGAATCTATCTGCTCTGAAGGAGAGTTTGCCTCAGAAGAATTCTCTCAGGTCAGTGTTTTAAACCAGGGCTACAATAAGGAAAAGCCTGGTTATGAGCTGACGAGAATTGCTTATAGCAAACCGAGGGAGAGAGAGATAGATAACAGGCTTAGCAGTCACACCTCTAAGCAAACAAACTGACGCTGGGCTGGGAAGCACCCTGGTGAATGGAATAGAGGGGCACTGGAATTCCTGTCTAGAGATCTGAGAGGGAAAGATCCTGTGAGGGCAGAAGCCAGCCTCTATGGTAACCAGCCTTTCCTCACTAATAGAAATGAGAGCAGCTTCAGCTATGAAGAAAGAGAGTTAAATGATTGCTAGAGAAGTTACAGCCCTGAGCAAGTTTGCACAGAAGAAAGTCCTGAAGATATGGATTATGAATGTTGTGCTGATACTGATAATTGCTCTAGAATGGACTGTACACTAGTTCTTTCAGACGCTATAACCTCTTTTTGTTGAAGTGCCGTTCCCATTGAAATCTGTGCAGGTGGCACTGATTTCAACAGCACAGTTCTTCTGAAAAGTAAGAAAACTATTTTCCTGTTTTGTTTGTTTAAGCTGAAGAGAAGCATTTTTTGTTATCCTTACTGATCCTTTTGTGTTACCAGAAAAATATGGTTTATTTCCTTTTTGTAACATTGATGCAAGAATTCTCCCGGGACGGGAAATAAAACCTCTTGAAAGCTTAGTCACTCGCGCACAACTACTTTCTTATTGACTGGCTATTGGGATACACAAACCCAGGGGACATTATAAAGTCCCTGCTTGAAATAAGAGGACCCCACTGCACATCTCCAGCCTTCCACCACAGGGGCCTGGGGAGTCGGTGACACCTGTGCCAGAGTTAATGGAATGTGATTGGTGCACTGCCTATGCTCCAAAGTCTGTATGCTCCACATACCACAGAAGAATAAGTGAAATATAATTTAATGTTTCTTACACTGAATTATACTATGGAAAAACCTGCCTTAAACTGTGAAGTAACAATTAAGTGCTCAGTATGAATATTGGTACCTTTTAAGACAAAGGACTGTTTCTGTTATCTGGAATTATCTCGTAGTTGAACCTTGCTTTAAACAGGGAATAAAAGCCTTTATTTCCCTCCACCTGGTCTCTTTGATCATTAACGTCTCTACATAGTGGCGTAAAATCTTTGTGTCACCGGGAACCCCGTGACAAGGTGCATTCCCCCAATCCCTCAAACACATGTCCATCAGACCCCCAGAAGGTAGACTCGTACATACCAATATCGAGCATACTACTACTGGCCAAAATAATTGAAAAAGAAGTCCAAAGACAAATTCAAGAATACATTGAAGCCTCTGCGCCACTAGACCCTTGCCAACATGGTTTTAGAGAGTCTCATGGTGTTGAAACGCTCCTCACCACACTCCTGAATAACATAATTGCTGGAATTGATAACATCCGTCAAGGGTTTGTCCTCATTTTCATGGACATAGCAGCTGCTTTCGACTCAGTAAGCCACGAGCTTCTCCTGGAGCGTCTCAAGGAGAAGGGGATCTGCGACACAGCGCTAGAATGGTGCAAGTCATACCTCTTTGACAGATGGCAGCACGTATGATCAGGGGCTTCAACATCGGAACCATTCCACCAGAAGCAAGGCGTCCCACAAGGATCCTCCCTCTCTGCCCTGATGTTCAACATATACATGCAGCCCATCTGTAACTTCATCCGGTCTTTCAATGTTAACTGCTTGATATATGCAGATGATGTGCTACTTTACATGCCATTCTCGACAGAGAACCCGGACCTCTCCCCACTGACAGATTGCTTTAATGCAGTATCCAACTGGCTCCAAACCCAAAACCTCAGAATTCAGCACAAGAAAACAGAGGTCCTATTCATTACGAGGAATCAGAGCTTCACCACACCGCCCTATCTAAAGGTCAAAGAAGTAGAACTACAGCCCAAACCCACGATCCGGTACCTCGGAGTCACTTTAGACCAGCGCCTGGACATGAAGGTGCACATAAGCAACATAGCGAGAGCGGTATACCATAAGATCCGAACTCTCAGGCACCCACGCTTCCTGCTGGAACCGGATGACTTCCGGACAATTTATCAAGCGTTAATCATACCACATTTTGATTATGCAAATTCAATCCTGCATGGACTCCCTCAATCCACCCTGAACCCGCTTCAGCTCGCGATGAACACCGCAGCGAGAGTCCTACATGGAGCATCCAGGAAAGACCACTTGACACCCATCCTGAAACATCTCCACTGGCTCCCGATACATGGTAGACTCACGTTCAAAACCTTACTGCTGACTTTCAAAGCCATCAAGGGGCTCTCCTCCACATTAGCAGAGATTATCCAGACCACGCCCCCCAACAGGTCCAGAAGATCGGTAGCGGTCAATACACTGATAGTCCCGAAATCAATAACCCAATGCACCCAGGCAACAGCAAACAGGGCTTTCAAATTCTGTGCGCCCAGATGCTGGAACACCCTACCACCCAGCATCCGGGCAATCCCCGATTTAGCCCAGTTTAGGAAGGCCTTGAAGCACCACCTCTTCCTCCTGTACTACCCAGTAGACAGTGCTACAATAGCCCCTTCCACTATCTAGCCTGTGCAGCACATTTGAATATTACCACTCAAAGCACCAATGACTATGACTGGCGAGGTACGTCTTGTCATGTCGCCTAGATGTAAATATTACCCCTGGTTATCCAAGTTTTAGTACCTGTTCCTTGTAAACACAGATCAGCCAATGAAATGTGTAAGTTTCTATGTTCCATGTAAACCGCACTGATGTTGAATAACGCGGTATAAAAGAGACTGTAAATAAATAAAAAATTTTTAAAAACTCCTTATTGCTCTAATAATTCAGTTTTTCATTGTAGAGCCACTATATACTATTTTTTATATTTTAACTTTATTTTTATTAAACAAAGAAATGTTTTCCCTCAGTAATCTCTCCCCTGCTTAATTACAGCATGCTAAATATTGAAAATTCAATCCAGGTGTTCACCTCAATATAAAAAAATCTTATTGCACATGTCCCAATATGTCAATGAATTGCATTCCAGCTTATCATAGAACTTTTCTGAATAACTCTTGTGAACCATTCTCTTCCGGATATCCTCCAATGCCCAACAAAGGCCTTTGTTTCACTATATTATTGCTGATTCAGGGGCCTTCAACAATCTTAATTTTCTCCATATTCCAAAACCGGAGCAAAAGCCCTCCACTTTCAACTATTTGGCATGCTCTTCTAGTTGATTGTTTCTCTCTGTCCCTTTTTCTTCCACTGCCAACTCCAGACTTCAGTCCTTGCTACTCCTTTATGTTTGGAACAAACTACCTGAGTCTGTACGTCAGGCTTCATCTCTTCCCCTTTTCAAATCCATGCTAAAAGCTCACCTCTTTGAGGCTGCTCTTGGATTGTGATCCGCCTAGTCTCCTATGTGTCTCCTTACCCTTCCCTAGTTGTATCATCTGTCTTGACTAGATTGTAAGCTCTGATGAGCATGAGTCAACGTTTATATGTATCTGTACAGCAGTGTGTATGACTTGTTGCATTATATAAATGTTCAATAGTAGTAGTAGTAGGTAAGCAGTGGATTTCCCCAGTTTACTTTAATAATGGTTTATGTACTTTTCCTCCAGGAACTTGTCCAAACCTCTTATTTCTATGCAGTAGCATACGCAGTAGGTCGTGTAGCTAGGCTTTTTATGGATTTGTATGTATATTCAGATGACTTGTTTTATCTGTTGCTGTGTATCTGGAGTACCTGTGCCAAAGGACCATGTGTAGTTTTGGTTGCATCATCTGCAGATAGGATCCATATTGGGCAGCTTCTCTGGTTCTTAAATGTGTAAGCCATGCTTCACACGGAACCCAGAATCCATCTCTGTGAAAGCTAATGTCAGCTTAGGGCACATCTCACAAACCCATATATGTTCTCATTCTACTCAAATCTGTGGCATTCAGCAGCTCAGTGGGGAGTGGTAGGCCTCGTGCTAGATGTTCCGCTATTCCAGAGGATTCATTTTCAAATATTTTGTAACAGGATGTTTTCTATGGCCATCCCACAAATTTGGAATGTTTTGCCAGCAGAATTGCACTGCATATCTGATATTCTGATGTTTCGTTAAAAATTGAAGACTCCTTTGTTTCGGCAAGCCTTTCCAGCTTTTTGTGTGAGTTAAACCTCACATTTGTGATATTAGGTTTTCAAGAGCATGCTTATCATAAGAACATAAGATATGCCATACTGGGTCAGACCAAGGTCCATCAAGCCCAGTATTCTGTTTCCAACAGTGGCTAATCTAGGTCATATGTACCTAGCAGTTTCCCCAAGGGACACAGGTTCCACAATGCTTGTATTGGTTCAAGCATTGATATCCTGGGTCCCTTCTTAATAATGGTTAATGGACCTTTCCTGCAGGAACTTGTCCAAACCTTTTTTAAACCCAGCTACACTAACAGCCTTTACTACATCCTTCGGTAACAAATTCCAGAGTTTGATTACACGTTGAGTGAAAAAATATTTTATTTTATTAGTCTTAAATAGTTTACCCTGTAGCTTCATTGCATGTCCTCTAGTTTTCTATATTCTGATAAGGTAAACAATCGATCTACGTTTACCCATTCCACTCCGTTCATTAATTTATAGACTTCTATCATATCACCCCTCAGCCGTCTCTTTTCCAGGTTAAAGAGCCCTAACCTTTTTAGCCTTTCTTCATAGGAGTATCCTTGCATCCCCTTTACCATTTTGGTGGCTCTTCTCTGAACCTTTTCTAAAATCGCTATATCCTTTTTAAGATACGGCGACCAGAATTGCACACAATATTCAAGGTGCAGTCTCACCATGGAACGATATAGAGGCATTATAATATCGTTTGTTTTATTTTCCATTCCTTTCCTTATCATACCTAGCATTCTATTTGCTCTCTTGGCCGCTGCTGCACACTGGGCCGAGGGTTTTAACATGGTATCCACAATGACGCCTAAATCTTTTTCCTGGGTGGTGGTTCCTAATGTGGAACCTTGCATCGTGTAACCATAGTTTGGGTTGTTCTTCCCTAGGTGCATAACCTTGCACTTGTCCACATTAAATTTCATCTGCCATTTTGATGCCCAGTCTTCCAATTTATCAAGATCCTCTTGCAATTTTCCACAATCCTCTTGGGTTTTAACAACTTTATATAGTTTTGTGTCATCTGCAAATTTGATAACCTCACTCGTTATTCCACTTTCCAGGTCATTTATGAATATGTCAAAGCAGTGGATCCAGCACAGATCCCTGGGGTGTACACCACTATTCATCTTTCTCCATTGGGAAAATTGGCCATTTAGCCCTACCCTCTGCTTTCTATCTTTTAACCAGTTCCTGATCCGCAATAGTACACTGCCTCCTATCCCATGACTCTTTAGTTTTGCCAAAAGTCTCTGATGAGGGTCCTTGTCAAAGGCTTTCTGAAAGTCCAGATACACAATATCAACCGACTCGCCTTTGTCCACCTGATTATTCACTCCTTCAAAAAAACATAACAGATTAGTAAGACAAGATCTTCCTTGTCTAAAGCCATTTTGGCTGTCTCCCATTAGGTCATGACTATCTACATGCTGAGTAATTTTATTCTTTATGATGGTTTCTACCATTTTTCCCCAGTACTGATGTCAGGCTCACCGGTCTGTAGTTTCCCGGATCACCCCTGGAACCCTTTTTAAAAATTGGTGTTACATTGGCGATCCTCCAATCTTCAGGTATTAGAGATGATTTTAATGATAGTTCACAGATTACTAATAGCAGGTCTGCAATCTCATATTTCAGTTCTTTCAACACCCTTGGATGTATACCATCCAGCCCAGGTGATTTGCTACTCTTCAGTTTATCTAATAGTTGTAATACATCTTCCCGATGTATCGATATTTCCTTCAATTCTTCCGCACCTTTAAATACCACTTCAGTCATAGGTAACATCCCTACATCTTCCTCAGTAAAGACCGAAGCAAAGAATTCATTCAGTCTCTCCGCTATCGCCTTGTCGCCTCTTAGTGCTCCTTTAACCCCTTTATCATTTAATGGACCAACTGACTCTCTCACAAGTTTTTTGCTACGAATGTACTTGAAAAGGTCTTTACTTCGCGTTTTTGCTTCTGCAGCAAGCTTCTTCTCAAATTCTCCCTTTGCCTGCCTTATCAATGCCTTGCATTTGACTTGCCAGTGCTTGTGCTGTTTCCAGGTTTCGTCATTTGGCTCTTTTTTCCATTTCCTGAAAGATGCTTTTTTGGCAACAGCCTCTCTGACCTCACCTTTAAACCATGCTGGCAGTTTTTTGGACTTCCTTCCACTTTTCTTAAAGCGTGGCATACAGCTGGTCTGGGCTTCCAAGATAGTATTTTTCAACAACAGCCAAACCTGATGTACGTCTTTAACCTTTGCAACTGCTCCTTTTAGTTTTTTCTTAACTGTTTTCCTAATTTTATCATAGTCTCCCTTTCGAAAGTTAAAAGGTAGTACTGTGGATTTCCTTACTATCCCTCCTCCACTAATTAAATCAAAGGCGATCATGCTATGATCACTATTGCCAAGTGGTCCCAACAATCTTATCTCTTGCACTAGATCTGGTGTTCCACTAAGGACTAGGTCTAATATGGCTTCCCCTCTGGTCGGTTCATGAACCAGCTGCTCCAAGAAGCAGTCATTTATTTCATCTAGGAACCTTATCTCCCTAGCATGTCCTGACGTGACACTGACTCAGAAGATACCGGGGTAGTTGAAATCACCCATTATTATTACTGCGCTGTAACATTTGTTAGCTTCCTTGATTTCTTTGAGCATTTCATCATCCATTTGGTCATTCTGGCCAGGCGCTCGATAGTACACCCCCACTGCCATTGCCTTCCCCCTTTTACATGGAATTTCAATCCATATAGATTCTACAGCAGATTTTGTTTCCTGCAAAACTTTAATCCTTTCTGACTCAATGCCCTCTCTAACATAGAGAGCAACCCCTCCACCAATTTGATCAGCTCTATCATTTCGATATAGTTTGTTGGCAGGTTTATATGGTTTTGAGCTTTGTTTATGTTATGTATGTTTTATTGTTTATCTATATATTATGTTTTTTCTTGTAATCCACCTAGGAGTTAGTGCGGAATATGACATTTTGTAAATACATAATTAAAATCAAGTCTCACAGACTCTCAAGTGGTTTTCTGGCATGGGAATTTAGGTATCTCCTGGTGTATTTGTTTCCTGGTTGGCAGCCACAGTGAAGGTCATATTTGTTAGACCTTACATATCACTCAAGATTGCTCCCATGTAGTTGCTTCAGCAGATGTGTCCCCTGGATGCTATTCGGCCCACAATGTACACTTGCCACCTTCACAGGCTGTGTATTGTGAGTAAGGAGTATAAATTAATTTGTACAAAGACGTTTCTATCCACAAAACCAATACCACATTTATTTACAAAATCTGTGTGGATATATATACAAATACATCTCCTCCTAACTAGAACCCTCCCCCCTCTGTGCTGAGGGACTAAGGACAGAGAAACATGCCAGCAGCTGCTGTACAGCCTCTGACAGGGCATGCATCTCTGCTCTTAGTCCATCCAGGTGCCCAACCAAGAGGTCCAGAGCCTAGGTGATAGCACCAAAGCCCTGCTGTATCTCCTGCTGGATGGCCTAGATATGCAGCAGGACCTCTGGCTCACTTAGTCCCAGGGGGCCTCATGCTGCACTACCAATAAGGCATGTGGTGATGCAGTATGCACCTCTATGCTATCCTCCCTCTCCTACCTCTTCCCCCCCAACCTCCCTCCCTCCCTTTCCTTCCTCTCCTCCTAAGACCATTCCACATCATCCCCTTGCTTCTCAGATGAGTTGTGTGGTGCAATAGAGTCTGGTCTGGCAAGCCCATCGGGTGACTCCGGGGTAGGCATGTATCATAGGTGGTAGTGAGGTCCCTCCACCATCTGTGCCTCAATTTCCATTCCCCGCACCTCCCCCTCTTCCACCTCCTTCTCCTCTGACATATCTTTAACAAGGAAGTGGCTGGCAGTATCATGGTGCAGCTGGCAGTATCATGGTGGCTTTTGTGCCACCTTCTGAGGCTGCCACCTCTGCCTCCGCTGCTGCTGCCATCTCGGCTGCCATTGCAGCTACCTCCGCTGCAGCTTCTGCCTTCACTGCTGCCACTGCTGCTGCTGTTGGGGGTCAGAGATTTGGCTGACACCATGCCGGTGATAGACTCCCTCTGTTGCCTATTCCACATTAGCTTGTCTATGTGACCCATCCCATCAAGATGTTGGTTTCACCCATATGGAGTTGGGGGCAGGCTGACAGAGGACATGTGCTGTACTGCACCCTATTTTCTGAGGGCCATGTGGGATGACTTGGTTATACATTTCAGTATCTGGCAGCTGTGACCTCTTGTGACCTGTGGGAAAGGGAAAAAATTACATGCTAAGTGAAGACATCCTACAACTCTGTCATCTCCTGTCATCCCTCCCTTACACTAGTGAAGTGGCATTTTAGAAGGGACATCAAGTTTCAATCTGGGATGTCCAGAGCAGAATGTTAAAAAAACTGGGGGAATGGCAGCAGTTTAGGAAGGCACATATAAGTGTCTTCTGAAATTGCCTACATCTCCACTCTGAAACATGAATGTCCCTGTAACCAGTTATGGAGGCAGGCCCCATACAAGGCTGGGCACATGCATGAATGTAGACCAGTTCAGAAATATAGACATCCCCGACTTGCACAGTCTCAGAATCAGATACTTGAATGTTCCAATAGGGGTATCCCTGAAGGGAGCTTCCATGGTATGAGACCTGCATGTCCCAGCCTTCCTTTTTACAAACTCAGACATGCAGCAGTAGACCAGTAAAACGTTTGAATTATATATTTACATTTAGGTTTCTTCAGGCAAGACATTTGTTGTGCTGTGAGGACTTGTGTTATCAGTAGCTTAACTACTGGCGCAGGGTCTCCCAAGATGGACAGGTCTCAGATGAGCTGCCAGACTAAGACAAAACACCCATCTGGCTCCCATCTGGTGGTTTGTCTTAGTTTGGCAACTCATCTGAGACCATCTGGGCAGCAGCGGAATGGGATAGGGTTGGCAGCAGAGGATCACATTTCTAAATGGCCAATTTTCACAATGGAAAAAGGTGAATAGTGGAGTACCCCAGGGATCTGTACTGGGTCCGCTACTTTTTGACATATTCATAAATGACCTAGAAAAGGGAATAACTAGTGAGGTTATGAAATTTGCAGACGACACAAAACTGTTTAAAGTTGTTAAAACCCAAGAGGACTGTGGAAAACTGCAGGAGGATCTGGATAAATTGGAAGACTGGGCATCCAAATGGCAGATGAAATTTAATGTGGACAAGTGCAAAGTTATGCACCTAGGAAAGAACAACCCACACTATGGTTACACAATGCAAGGTTCCACATTGGGAACCACCACCCAGGAAAAAGATTTAGGAGTCATCGTGGATAACATGTTAAAACCCTCCACCCAGTGTGCAGCGGCGGCCAAGAAAGCAAATAAAATGCTAGGTATCATAAGGAAAGGAATGGAAAATAAAACAAAGGATATTATAATGCCTCTGTATCGTTCCATGGTATGACCGCACCTTGAATATTGTGTGCAATTCTGGTCGCCGTATCTTAAAAAGGATATAGCATTATTAGAAAAAGTACAGAGAAGAGCCACCAAAATGGTAAAGGGGATGGAAGGCTACTCCTATGAAGAGAGGCTACAAAGGTTAGGGCTCTTCAACCTCGAAAAGAGACGGCTGAGGGGAGATATGATAGAGGTCTATAAATTAATGAATGGAGTGGAACGGGAAAAACATAGATCGATTGTTTACGCTATCAGAATATAGAAAGACTAGGGGACATGTAATGAAGCTACAGGGTAAACTATTTAAGACTAATAAAATAAAATATTTTTTCACTCAATGTGTAATCAAACTCTGGAATTTGTTACCGGAGGATGTAGTAAGAGCTGTTAGTGTAGCTGGGTTTAAAAAAGGTTTGAACAAGTTCCTGGAGGAAAGGTCCATAAACCATTATTAAAAAGGGACCCAAGATATCAATGCTTGACCCAATACAAGCATTGTGGAACCTGTGTCTCTTGGGGATACTGCTAGGTACGTATGAACTAGATTGGCCACTGCTGGAAACAGGATACTGGGCATGATGGACATTGGTCTGACACAGTATGGCATATCTTATGTTCTTATGACAACGGCAACAATACTAGCATTACCTGCGCGGAAAAAAAGCCTGGCAATCTACTTTCATATCTTGCCTCAAAAACCCAATGGATTATCACAACAAAATAAATTGTGATATAATGCTGGAAGATGAGACCCCCAGGTCAGAAGGCACTCAATGGGCTACTGGGGATGAGCTGAAAACTGTCAGAGCAAAGCCAACATTTATGACATGGTTGGAACAAAGCCCTCACGATTGACTGCTGATATAGCTGTGCATGAAGTAAGAGTCAAAAACTGTAAATATGTCTTACATATTGGGACATGAAACGTATGAAGCATGAACCAAGTTGGAGGTAGTTAAGAATGGAAAGGAATGTGTACAACTCGTTCTCCAGGAACAAGCAGGAAGTCAGTCCTCACATATGGGTGATGTCAGCACCAATGGAGCCCACGCAGAGCATTTTCCCAGCTTTAAAAGAAAGCCTTAGGGAATGCCACCACGTATGCGTGGTCCCCTTCCTGCCCAAAGTTGTCATCTTACTCAGTCTCACTTTTTCCACAGAGCTCTTTGGACATGCGTCTTGTCCCCGGAAAACGTTTTCTCTGTTTTCAACCGGTTTTTGCTATCCGGCCTTCACTGTTCCTCTTCCCACCTCTTGAGCATTTCTGCTTCAGCCCTGGTCTCGGGGTTTTTCCTTTTTTCCTTTTTTGGGTTTTACCGTGCTTCGCGCCCTTTTTAACCACTGGCCACATTGAGGGTCTTCAACCTCGCAGGGGTCTCTTTTCCTCCAAAGGCTTCTGGTTTTAAGAAATGTGATAGGTGTTCAAAAAACATGTCGCTCACGGACACCCATGACTGTTGTCTCAAGTGTCTAGGAGCTGACCATGAGTCGGAGCCATGCTCCCTCTGTAAGAAGATGTTTTCCAAGGCCATCCAGAGTTGTAGGCAGAAGCTGGATGATCTCTTCCATAAGGCAGCCTCAGTATCCCCGGTAGCCTCCCACTCTTCGGCCCTGCAAACTGTAGAGTCTCACAAGGCTCCTGCCCAGGCCCAGCGGCACTCTGACCAGGGGTCGCCCAAACTCGAGTGGAAGAAGAAGAAGGCCGTGAGGATTCTGTTGGGGGCGTCAGACAAGCGTGAGAGGTCACACGCCCGGTCTCTCAGCCCCCCTCGGCAGTCTCTGGAGTCAGAGAGGGAGTGGCCCAGTAAGGTACCATGAACCAATACAGAGGTCTCTGGTGAAGATGCCCAGTCTCCCGAGGGTCATCCCGGCGAGGATCCCTTCTCCTCCTCGACACCCGACCCGGTCACCCCGGCGTCAGTGTCGCAGGGCCCCACTCCTGAGTGGGAAGCCTGGATGCTAACCTTGGAGCGCAGCATTTCTGTATTCCTCGCTGCCCAGCAGGTGCTGGTGCCCAGCCTCGCTGGCATGCACCTTGAGACCGCAGGGACCTTGACCTCGGACTCCCCGGGCTGCCAGAAGCCTTGTGAGGATCCTCGGTATGGGTCTCGTTCTCCGTCCCGGTCTTCGGGCGTGAGATCTTCTCAGGCGAGCGCCTCCGGCTTTGGGCAGGTTTTGGTCTTGGAAACCCAGCACAGGTCACCGACCCATCTTGAGCCGCCCGACCTCAAGTCCTCCACGGACTACTCAGAGTGGGAGTCCGACGGGGAAACCTCCCTGGAGACTCGGTCCCACTGAGACCTCCCCTTGGACTCCTCTCCGCTGACCCAGAAGCAGCAGTCATCTCCTGAGGACACCTCCTTTCTGGAGTTCGTCTGGGACATGGCGTAGGCCCTAGAGCTCGCCACCGAGTTGAAGGAGGAGCCCCACGTGGAGGAGCTCGATGATATTCAATATGTAGCCCCTCCAAAGGGAGCTCTCTCAGTGCCAGTTCTTCCCATTCTGAACCGACTCCTTCTCCGCATGTGGGAGACCCCAGCCTCTGTACCTATCGTGAGCAAGCGCCTGGACATTATGTATAGGGTTCAGTGGGGCCTGGGGTTTCGGAAAGCCCAGCTTCCTCACACCTCGATGGTGGTCGAATCGGCCATGCGGAAGCTAAAGAGCCCAAAGACTCATTCTTCGGTCCCGCCGAGCAGAGAGTCTCGTACCCTCGATGCACTTGGGTGCAAGGCTTATTAGGGCTCCATGCTGTCATGCCACATCCAAGTTTACCAATTATACAATGGGATATTCCTCCATGACCTCACTAGAAAGCTCGGAGGTTTTGCAGCGGGCCTTGACAGAGACCATCTCTGACATTTTCAGGCCCTCTCAAAGTCCATCAGAGAGTGCTCTAAGTACCTCTTGTGAGCAGTGTACGATGGCTTCAAGTCTTCCACCCAGGTGGCGGCAGCTGGCATCGGAGCCCACCAGCAGGCTTGGCTCCAGTCCTCAGACCTGGAGCAGTGGGTCCAGGAGAAGCTTCTGGATGTCCCTTGCCTCTGGGAGCAACTATACAGCAAGCCCATGGAGGATAAGGCAGCAAAGATTGAAACGGAGTACGTGACTCATACTCGCCTCTCCCGGAAAATGTCCTCTCTCCTCGGGAAGAAACAGCAGAGCAAGAAACCTTTCTTCCACTGGAAGGGGCTCCTGTGCAGGGGCTACCCGTCCTACCCACCGGCGTCGATCCCAGTTCAGGGCTGTCGGGGCAAAACCACGGCCCACGACCCTCATAAGCCAAAGGGTCCTAAGATCCAGCCCCCGGCACTGACTCAGCCATCCTCGGGACTTTGAAGCCATTGGCATAGCCTCTTGTCTGCTGACAGGGCAGCTGTCCATTGGGGGGCATCTAGTCCACTTCTCCCACAGGTGGGAGTCCATCTCCACTGACACCTGGGTCCTCCAGGTCGTTTGGGAGGGCTATTTCCTCAATCTGGACCAGGTCCCTCCTCTGTACTTCCCCGGGGAGCCAAGTCGGCTTTCTCAGCACCAAGCTCTCCTGTGTCAGGAGCTCGCAGGCCTCCTCGAGGATGGTGTGGTAGAACCAGTCCCACCGCACTTCCGAGGACGGGGGTTTTACTCCCGATCCTTCCTTGTCCCAAAGTGAACAGGGGGTCTTTGGCCCATCCTCGACCTGCGGAACCTAAACAAGTTCCTGGTGTGGGAGACGTTCAGGATGCTCTCCCTTGAAACATTACTGCCCTACCTCCAGCAGGGCAATTGGCTATGCTCCTTGGACTTAAAGGATGCTTACACTCACATCCTTGTCCATCCCAAGCACAGAAAGTACCTCCATTTCATAGTTCAGGGAAACCATTACAAGTTGCTTCCCTTCAGCCTCACGTCACACTGTGGGCCATGGCTTTCCTTCCTCAGGACAGGACGGATCGCCTCGTGTCCCTAGCATCTGAAGTGCAGTGCCGCAGCGCCATTTTGGCCTGGACGATGCTTCGCCTTCTCGGCCACATGGCCTCCACGGTCCATGTCATGCCCAATGCCCATCTCAACATGCAGGCGGCACAGTGGGGCCTCCAAGCGCAGTGGACACAGTTGACCTACCACCTCCAAGACCCCATCTCGGTCTCTCCCCGCACGGTGGAGTCTCTCGCTTAGTGGCAGGAGTCTTGGAACCTGCTGCAAGGTATGCCCTTGCAAGCTCCGGCGCATCAGGTGGTCTTGACAATGTATGTCACCCTGTCGGGCTGGTGAGTCCACTGCGAGGGGCGGCACACTCAAGGGACCTGGTCCCTCGAGGAGTCCCGGCAACAGATCAACCTGCTGTAGCTCCGGGCCATTCGCCTTGCAGTCAAGGCTTTCAGGCAGCGCCTGCAGCATCAAGCAGTGCTGGTCCAGACAGACAACCGGGTCACGATGTTCTATGTGACAAACAGGGAGGTACCAGCTCTTACAGCCTCTGTTCGGAGGTGACAGCCCTATGCTTCTTTGCTGTGAGCCAGGGCATGACCGTTCAGGCCACTTACGTCCTGGGCCAGGACAATGCATTGGCGGACCGGCTCAGCAGAGTCCTCCAGCCACACAAGTTGCGCCTGTGTTCCCAGATGGCGCAGTGGCTTTTCCAGCATTGGGGGACTCCAGACCTGGACCTCTTTGCCAGTCCTGCGAATTTGCAGCTCTCCAAGTTCTTCAGTCCCCTCCCGCACCTGCTATATGCCTTTCCCCCATGCCCCTCATTGCCCAGACCCTTCTCAAGGTACAGCGGGACAGGGCCTTGATGATTCTCATAGCCCCGAGGTGGCCCAGGCAGCCTTGGTTTCCCCTACTGCTCCGTCTCTCAACAGAGCCCCCGGTCCCTCTCAGGTTCTCACTGGAGCTGCTGACAAAGGAGGAGGGGCTGCTTCTTCACCCCAATCTGAGGACCCTATCCCTCACAGCTTGGCGGCTGAGCAGGTCGCTCTAGCCTCCTACCATCTTCCTGTGGAGATCGAGGACATTCTTTTGGCCTCATGGAAGGACTCGACCAGACGGCCTTACACCTTCAAGTGGCATCGGTTCTCGGAGTGGTGCTTGGAGCTGCGAGTGAACCCATTCTCCTGCCTACCAGTTTGGTCTTTCAGTACCTGCTCCACCTCTCGCAGTCAGGACTGAAGTCTAACTCGGTCAGGCACCTGTGACCTCCATACACCACTCGCCCTTTGTGTTTTCTTTCCTACATACTGCAAGGGCTTTGCTCTCTTTTGTGGTTTCCCTACCAGCCCACTGTGGCATCTGTCGTGGAAGGTGGCCTTCCTGGTGGCTCTCACCTCTGCTCGGAGAGTCAGCAAACTCCAGGCGCTGACGGGCAAGGCACCGTACATGAGGTTTTATAGGAACAGGGTGGTCCTGCGGAATCAACCCAAGTTCCTTCTTAAGGTCGTCTCGGATTTTCATCTCAATCAAGAGATAACGCTGCCCACTTTCTTCACGAAGCCCCACGCCACCCAGGCATCAGCGATTCTCCATACCATGGATTGTAAGAGGGATCTCTCCTTCTACCTGCAGCAGACTCGGGACCACCGCAGCTCTTCGTCTCCTTTGATCCCAGCCATCTGGGGCTGGAGGTCAACAAACATATCTTGTCCATCCAGGTGGTGGACTGCATCGCCTTTGCCCAGGCCGGTTTTCTCCTTGACCGCTGAGTCACGGCTCACAATGTCAACTTGTGCTCAGTACCACTGGCAGACATCTGCCGGGCCACCACCTGGTCCTCCACTCACATCTTCGTGGTGCATTACTGCCTGGAGAGGGAGTCCCGTCAAGATACCACCTTCAGCCAGGCTGCACTCCGTAATCTGTTCGGGGTTTAAGCAACTCCTGCCCTCCAACCCTTCTTGTTCCGGCTACCGAGACTGTGGCCATTTATGGACCTGGGGTCCTTAGGCTGCCTTTGACTTTCACTGGCAACTGCTCACGGTGCTGCCGTGCTTTTTCCTACAGGTTCGCGGTAGCCTGTAGCTAGGGAGTCCCATATGTGAGGACTGACTTCCTGCTTGTTCCTGGAGAAAACTTAGTTACTCACCTGTAACAGGTGTTCTCCAGGACAGCAGGAATCAGTCCTCACAATCCTCCCTCCTCCCCTTGGAGTTGCTGTATAATTTTTCCATCTTCCTGAAGGGGCTATAGCTATGGTATCTGACTGAGTAAGATGGCACCTTTGGGCGGGAAGGGGACTACGCATGCATGGTGGCATTCCCAAAGGCTTTCTTTGAAAGCTGAGGAAATGTTCCGCACAGGCTCCGTCAGTGCCGACATCACCCATATGTGAGGAGTGATTCCTGCTGTCCCTGGAGAACACCTGTTACAGGTGAGTAACTATGCTATCTGTTGGGTATCAGCTAACTGAATTGGACTGGCATTGGGCATTTTGAATCTGATGATCACATGCAGGGCTGGCCCAAGTTTTTCTGCTGCTCCAGGCAGAAGACCCAGCTGTGCCGCCCCCCTTGCATGCCAAACTATGCTGTGCCACTCTGCCCCCCATGCTGAGCCATACTGCTGCTGACTGGCTCGGCAGCACGCCATATGCTTCAGCACATGGCCTGCAGCTTCTGACCCCCCTCCGACACAACTTCGGGGGGTCAAAAGCAGCAGGCCATGTATGCCGAAGCACATGGCCTGCCACGGGCTGCTGCTGCTGAGCCTAGCTGATCCCCCAAATTCTGCTACTGGAATCAGTGGTAGGGGGAGGGAAGGGCAGCATGGCACACCATATTTTGCTACATTCATGAATCGCTTGATCTTTTTCAGCTTTAGTTCGAGTTTGCATATTAGTAACTGGTGATCTGTTCTATACAATAGTCAGCACCAGGTTTTGTCCCATAACTCTTGTTGTGCTCTGTCATTTGTATCCAATCAATTTCATACACAGTCTTTAAATTCTGGTGGTATATTCTCAAGACTGCGTATGAAAATGATTTGTTACTTTGGATACAAATGACAGAGCACAGCAAGAGTTATGGGATGACATCATGAAAGTTGTGCTCGAAGAAAGTGAGAAGTCTCTATACAAGTGAAAGAAAACAATGGCCAAAATGGATGACTGAAGAAACTTGAAAATTGCTCAGAAATGCAGAGAATCTAAAGCCAGAGGAGAAAGAGGTAATCACAGAACTTAACAGAGATTTCCAATGTACAGCAAGATGAGACAAGGAGAAGTACTACCATGATGCATGCAAGGAAATAGAATCAGTAACTATTAGAGGAAGAACAAGATTGGCTTTCCTAAAGCTATGGTAGTTAAAGAGAAAATTCCAGCCTCTAATTAGAATGCTAAAAGATGTTCAAGGATCCATTTTGAATAATGCTGATAAAATCAAGATAAGATGGAAAGACAGCATAGTTACTCACCTGTTTGTTGTGCCCGGCTCCCAAGCAGCGGACACAGAGGTCGTGGGTGTCTGTGCTGTTCATCTTCCTGTTACAGCGGGGGCACTTCTTAAAGCCCGGTTTGGGCATTTTTTTTTTTTTTTGTAGATAGATCGTTGAGAAATCATGGAGGAGAGCTGGAATCCTTCTTGCTGGCAAGGCGGAAGAAGAAAGACTGGCTGGGCTAGGGGTGGATGGTGACATGGGGCTACCTGGGCATGCTCAGAAAGGTTCATCTTTCTGAGCTCTGGAGAGCACTTCTGTCTCTGGTGCTGCCCGGAGGACGTCACCAGGTGTGGCTGACTCAATTCTGCTTGTCCATGGAGATGTTCAAGGATCCATATTGAATAATGCTGATAAGATCAAGATAAGATGGAAAGACAGCGTAGTTACTCACCTGCAGTAGGTGTTCTTTGGGAACAGCAGGAATATGGGGTGACATCACTGATGGAGCCTGCACAGGAACAATCTTCAGCTTCCATAGAAAGCTTTTGAGAGATCCACCACACATGCCCGCAGGAGCCATCTTATCTCAGTATGATGACATAGCTTAATCAAGCAAAAAAGAACAACTCCATGGGGAAGAGGGAGGGTAGTGAGGACTTATATCTGCTGTTTCCAGAGAACACCTGCTTCAGATGAGTAACTATGCTTTCTTCAGGAACAAGCAGGAAGCAAGTCCTCACATATAGGACTCCCCAGCTACAGGCTACTGAAAAAACCCTGTAAAAAAGCCCAAAGGGGCAACCAGAAAACTGAACTGAAACAGTGTGAGTAATCTCTGTGAGGTTCCAAGAGTCAGTGTCCAGGGAACACATCAACATCAAGATGATTCTATGGTAACTTGGATGGACAGAAGGGCTAGTGGGAGGAGTTGAATCTAAGTCCCAAAAAGGTGCCGGAGTACGGCTTGGCTAAAGTTGCTGTCATGCCGGGAATCTCCATCCAGACAGTAGTGGGCTGTGAACGAGTGGATTGAAGACCATGTCGCAGCCTTACAGATCTCCACTGTAGAGACTGAGCGCAAGTTCACCACAGAAGCAGCCACAGTTCAGATGTTATGAGCTGTAACGTGTTGTTCCAGGCACAGACCAGCTTGAGTGTAAGCAAAGGAGATGCAGTCTGCAATCCAGAGTGAAATGGTGCGGCTTGGTCTATTACGGTCAGAAGAGACAAAGAGCTGGGAGGAATGCCGATGAGCTTTTGTCCATTCCAGATAGAATGCGAGTGTGTGTAGAGAGGCCTCAACCCTGTTGGCATGAGGCTGAGGAAAGAAGATGGGCAGTACCACCAACTGGTTGAAATGAAAAACGGAAACTACCTTAGGAAGGAACTTAGGATGAGTCCAAAAGAACACCCTATTGTGGTGAAATATGGTGTATGGATGGTGTGCCACCAGCACCTGCAGTTCACTAACTCTGCACGCAGAGGTGACTGCTATCAGGAATACTACCTTCCAGGTGAGGTGTTTGAGTGAACAGTAGCTGAGAGGTTCAAAAGGGACAGAGAGGAGTTGCCCGAGCACCATGTTAAGGTCCCATGCCACAGACAGGGGCTTGATAGAAGGCTACAAGAGGAGGAGACCTGTCATGAAGTGGCCTACAAAAGAATGTGCAGAGATGGGCTTGCCATCAACACCTCAGTGGTATGCCGCCACCGTGCTGAGATGCACTCTTACCAAGTTGGACTTGAGTCCGGAATTTGAAAGGTGGAGGAGATAAATCAGGAATGCCTCCACAATACAGGAAAAAGACTTGAATACATTCCTTGCACACCAGAAGGAAAACATCCGCCACTTGAAGGTGTAGGCATGATGGGTTGAGTCCTTACGGGAAGCAAGAATCCCATTCTCCACCTCTGCAGGGAAGTAAAGTTCCACAAGAACTACGCACTCAGCATCCACACGGTGAGGGCTAGGGAGCGGACGCTGGGGTGCAGAAAAGACCCGCCATCCTGGGAGACCCGATCAGAGTCACAGCCCAGCTTGAAGGGCTATCTCCGAGATAGGTGTAGCAGAAGAAGAAACCAGGGTTGCCTGGCCAATGCAGTGCAATGAGAATCAGAGTAGTCCTGCTGCCTGAAGCTTGAACAGGATCTTGACCACCAATGGGATTGGCAGATACACATAAAGAAGACCCTCACTCCAGTCCAGCAGGAAGGCATCTGAGGCTATCCGACCACTACATGAAATCCTGGAGCAGAACTGCGGTACCTGAGCATTGGCCGGTGACACGAAGAGGTCAATGCTCAGCATGCCCCACATCCGGAAGATGCGACTGGCTACCCGGGTGCTGAGAGCCTATTCGTCTGGCTGAAGGACCTGGCTGAGATAGTTTGCCAACACATTGAGCTCCCTGGGCAGATACATAGCCCAGAGAGTTATGCCCTGAGAGAGCAAATCTTCCAGCAGAGGAGGTACGAACCTGAGCCACTCTGTTTCTTGACCTAGAACATTGCCACTTGATTGTCAATTTGAATGAGGATGACTTGTTTGGCCAGCTGCTCCCAAAATGCTCAAAAGGGCATTGGAAAGGGCCCAGAGCTCCAGGAAGTTGATCTGGTGCAAGGTCTTCTGAGCCATCCAGAGGCCTTGCATGCACTGGCCGTTGAGATGGACTTCCCAGCCTGTCTTGGAGGCATCTGTGGTCAGAACCCACTGATGCAGAGGGGCATGAAAGGGAAGGCCCGAGAGCAGGTTCTGTGGTTGTAGTCACCTGAAGAGGGACTCCTTGAGTGGCGATGTGACCACCACATGTCCCTAGACAACCCATGGCCTGCTGCCACTGTGCGCAGAGGGTTCATTGTGCTTGTCATATTTGTAGCCAGCAAGAAGAGTGACATGGACTGTGGAAGCCATTTGGCCCAGGGCATTTGCCGAGCCATCATGGTTGAGCTCTGCTGCAGCTCGCAGGAGAGGGCAACAAGCCTCTGGGCTCAATCTGCAGGTAGTCAGGCTTGAGCTAGAGTAATATAGAGCAGGGTCCCAATGAACTCTAAGCGTTGGGAGGGCTGCAGATGAGACTTTGGGTAATTGATCACAAAATTGAGATGCTCCAGCACTTGAATGGTGAGCCTCAGGGATGTCGGCCTCGTCCAACATCGCACCCCTTATCAGCCAGACATCGAGATAGGGGAAGACAATGACCCCCAGAGTCCGAAGGAAGATGGCGACAACCACCAGACATTTTATGAAGATCCTTGGGGCAGAGACAAGTCTGAAAAGCATCACCCGGTACTGGTAGTGCCTGCCACTAAGCATAAAGCGGAGGTACTGTTGATGAAGAGGTGGGAATGTGAATACGAGTATAAACATCCTTTATATCCAGGGAGCATAGCCAGTCCTCCCGTTGGAGGTAAGGTAACAACGTACCTAGAGAGTCCATCTTGAACTTTTCTCTCACAAGGAACCGATTTAGGTTTCACAGATCCAGTATGGGCCGGAAGCCCCCTGTCTTCTTTGACACTAGGAAGTATCAAGAGTATTTATTTACTTTATTTAGCTGCGCTTATATACCACTTTTCGCTGGGTCAAAGCAGTTTACATTAAAACAAGGTATTTACGATTTTTACAGTGTAACTCTGGAACTATATACAGCATGCATTAGGTATAAAGTGTTGTTTAACTATATTCAAGGGTTTATGTTTTGGGGGAGGGGGAGTGCGATTTGTTGCATTCAGTGTATCTATATACAGTATGCTTCAATCATGGCAGTCCAGGGGTATTATGTGGTGGGGTTAAAATGTTCGGAGAAGAGGTGGGTCTTTAGGTACTTTATGAAGGTGTTGAGGTTGGTAATATTTCTTAGTGGGTTTGGTAATGAGTTTCATATTGCAGATGTGTAGAACTGGAATGTGCGGGTACAGGCCTTTTGGTTGAATTTGGTTCTGGCGTATGGAATGACGAAGGTGTTCCTTGTGGACACACATCTTGATCCATCATGGTGGGGTGTTTGTAGCAGGGAGCAGATGATTGTGGGGGGTACACGTGTATGGCCTTTTGAGTCAGGAGGAGGGTTTTGTATTTTATCCGGCTGGGGAGAGGTAGAACCCCTTCCCGGCCTGTGCAGATGGCATGAGTTTGATGGCGAGGTCGGCCAGCAGAGCTTGAACCTCCAGCTAGAGGAGCTCTTGGTGATGAGGATTGAGAGGGTACACCCTGGAGAAGAACGGGGGAGGAAGCTGATGGAAAAGCAACAGGTATCCACCCTGAACAATCCTCAGTGCCCAGGTGTCTGTTGTTACAACCGGCCAAGCAGCCCCCCACTTGTGAAGGAACTGTGCTGGGAACGGGTAGTCAGGCTATGCTTCTCAGGAAGGAGTCAAAAACCCCCACCGGGCTGCAGCTGCTGTACAGGCTGGGGCTTCTGGCAACATTGTTGACGCTGGCCCTGCCCTTTCTGCTGTTGTCTCTGCTGAGGGCCCTGGTAGTGTTGATAGGCAGGGTAGTCCCCATAATTCTTCTGCTTCTTGGGGTAGTTAGCCTTGAGGGGTCTGCCGTCTTCCTCGAGAGTCTGATCATTATTAATTGCTCCCTCTCCAGCTCCCTGGATTTGACCTCCATGGACTTGCCAAAGAGGTTCTCACCTTGGCAGGGGATATCTGCAAGCTTATCCTGCACCAACTGCTCAAGGTCAGAGGACTGGAGCCAGGCCAGTCAATGTGCCCCGATACCAACAGCAGCCATCCTAGTCACCGTCTCCAAAGCACTGTAAGCCACCCTGCTCATGTACTTAGAGCATTCTCGACTCTTGGAGACAAGGCCACAGAAGCGGTCCAGTTGCTCCCTGAAAGCATGGCAAAGAAATCGGCCAAGCTCCCTATAAGATCTTTCAGGTACATGCCCATGTAGAGCTGATAAGCGAGGATTCAGCCCAGCAGCATAGAGTCCTGATAACATTTTCTCCCCACACCATCCAGGATATGGGCCTCCCTACCTGGAGGGACCGAGGAGTGTGTTTTTGGATCTCTTTATCCACCTCATGGCGGATTCCACAACCATAGAGTTGTGTGGGAGCTGAGGTTTCTTGAACCCTATACATTGAGACCAATCAGCTGCTCACAGGGGGCATCATGAGAGTATTCTCTCAAAGAAATCTCTCAAGAATCTGGTGTACTGGAACTGTTATTGCCTCCTTGGGGAGAGAGGGATACTGGAGGATTTCCAGCTCCTCTGCCCTCGGCTCTTCCTCTGCTTTGAGGCTAAAAGATAAGGCCTTCGTCATGTCCCAGATGAATTTGTGGAAGGAAATGTCCTCGGGTGGGAACTTACTGCATTCATAAGGCGGCGAGGGATCAGATGGTATCTCCCTATGGCATTCCGATACGGGAGACTCGTCCTCAGTCTCCCAGTCACCTGAATCAGAATTGGAGAGGAAATCAAAGTCTTGACGGGTTTCGTTTTGACGCTGACAGCGCTCTGGGGGAGTGGTCGGAGTTTGAGGGTCCCTGTGTTCCTGATGGTGGTCCTCCAATCCATAGGCACTTGGAGCGGAACTTCTTGTAGCCGATAGTTATTCCAATTGCCTGGCTGAACCCTCTCTCCCAGTGAGAAGAGCATGGTTCTTGAGTATAGGCTGTATCTCTATTTGCAGGGCCACCACTGCCCGCGGGACTGCTGCCGGCTTCAAGATACCCAAAGGCATCAGGTCCCTTGCAGCCTGTGCAGCCAGAAATGCAGCCAAACAGCACTTGAGGGCCTGCATCCACTCAGCAAGCAACACTGTGTCTGAAGCGGCAGGAGCCAGGGTAGCACTGATGGCAGCCGATGCCAGCTCTCTCATCGGGGACTCCATGATGGTAATTACATCGGGAGACCCTTAACAGCCCTTCTGGGCTTTGGGCGGTAACTCCTCATGCCAGGCAGCTTCAATGACTGCTCCCAGCACTCACCCTCTGAGTCCTGCTGAGGGAGGCTTCGATGTCGATGTCCATGGGTCTTACTCTTGGCATTGGCATCGGCCCTCGATGCCGACTGGGTGGAAGATTAATCTTTCTGGGGGTGACCTTAGTTGAAGGATAGTGTCCGGTCGGCTACTGTGGTCCCTCGGCTCCGAGTGAACTCAGCCTCCATGCTGGGCTGCAGTGTCAGCTGAGGGTGCTGATGCCACCGACTTGAACAATCCAACCAGTGATTCCTGCTGTTTCTCTCAGTTCTTCAGCCCTTTTCAAGTCATTTGCATACATAATGTGCAGATGGAGGGCTCATGGTCAGGCCTGAGGCATTGGATGCACTAATTATGGCAGTCCGTCACCGAGATGGTGCTGGCACACCTGGTGCACTTCCTGAACCCGCTGGGCAGTTTGCTTATATTGGGGAAGATGACTTATGCCAAATCAAAGGATGTTAATGTCCTAACTGACCAGGGGGGAGCGAGAGAAAAGACCTGTGTGCCAAAAAAATGAACTCGAGAAAATCATGGCACCAAGGCAGTGATGTTTCCAGGAACAGGCAGGAAGGAGAAGGCACGCAACCAAAAAAAAAGAAGCGACGGGCAAAAAATGCAATCACAAGGGTACTTCAGCTTTCCGGGATCAGACAGATATCTGAAGGGCTCAGTAGAAGAAAGAAAACTGAGGTAAGGTGGCTTCTTCGAGTGGGAAGTCAGGCATGCATGCATGGTGAACCTCTCAAAAGTTCCCTATGGAAGCTGGAGATCGTTATCGTGTGGACTCCATTAGTGATGTCACCCCATATGTGAGGACTTGCTTCCTGCTTGTTTTCTGAGAATACACTGTTATTATACCATGAAGATCAAGTGGACCAACAGCCATTTCAACCTGTACCTTATAATCAGGAATCATTGGTGATGAAAGAAGAAGTTGAAGCAGAACTCAAAGAATTATCAAAGAACAAAGCACCGGGCATTGATGGCATTCCCACTGAAGTATTACAGGAATCTGATGCGATTGTTACCCTACTTACAAGGCTCTTCCAGAAAATTTGGAAG
This sequence comes from Ichthyophis bannanicus, assembly GCA_033557465.1. NCBI lineage: Eukaryota > Metazoa > Chordata > Amphibia > Gymnophiona > Ichthyophiidae > Ichthyophis > Ichthyophis bannanicus. The sequence goes on from CM066033.1 coordinate 438,336,254, forward strand.
ACAATATCATGGCCAACTGACTAGAAAAGATCTGTGTTCATACCCATATTTAAGAAAGCTGATACAATTGACTGTGGAAATTATCGCACAATCACTCTGATCTCACATGCCAGCAAGATTCTATTCAAGATCATTCAGTGGAGACTATAACCATACCTGGAACAAGAGCTGCCTGAAGTACAAGCAGAGTTCAGGAAAATATGAGAAACAAGAGACATCATTGCGGATGTGAGATGGATCCTTGAAAAAAACAGAAGAATACCTAAATATATGTTTTATTGATTGAGGCAAGGAATTAGACTGTGTAAAATCATGCAAAACTTTGTTCCACATTAAGAAGCATGGGTATAACAGAACACCTGATAGTTCTCACGCACAACCATTGATCAAGAAGCAACAGTTCAACTGGTACAAAGAGGAACATAATGATTTAAAATCAGCAAAGGTGTACGACAAGGCTGCATACAAATCCTCAGAGAAGCAGGATTGTATTAAAACAACCGAGGTGTGACCTTCGCTATACTGATTGAAATTACATTACTGGCTGAAAGTGAAGATTATCTGAAACATTTCCTTCTCAAGATCAAGAAACATAGTCTTAAAATGGGCCTGCAGTTTAATATGAAGAAGACAAAGATCCTGACAACTGGCAAAATCAATAAGTTCATCGTTGATGGAGAAGAAATAGAAATAGTGGACAACTTTAACCTGCTTGGATCAATAAAGAAATGACAAGAGGTCAAGAAATCTGACAATGCATTGCTCTTGCCAGAATGGCTATCTTTATTTTTATTCGGCTCTTGATATATCACTTTACAGTAAAAACATCAAAGCGGTTTACAATACAGTAAAAACAAACTGCCGGAAAAGGAAAGGAGCACCATAGTTACGACAGGAGAGGTGAGAATAGAGGAAGGAGAGAGAAGGCAAAGTTAAAAAGGATAGAGGAGGCAAGGAGAGGAGAGGACAGGATTCTCAGCTGGATGTAGGGGGGACAGGGAGATCAAAAGCAGAACAGAAGAGATGAGTCTTAAGAAGAGATTTGAATCTGTTGAAAGAGAGTTCCAATCTAAGGTCTGGAGGGAGGGAGTTCCAGAGTTTAGGGCCGAGAAAAAAGAAGGCTGAGTTTCTGGTGGGTTCCAGGTGTGCAAAAGAAGGGGGGGGGGAAGGAACATACGGTTGATGTGAATGCGGCGTAGTGAATGATGGGGGGCATGGAGATGAACCAGGTTGGAGAGGTATTAGGGGGAACCAGAATGGATGGCTTTATGAACAAGAATTAAGACCTTGTATTGGATACAGTGGGTGACAGGAAGCCAATGGAGGTGAAAAAGAAGAGGGGGTGACATAATCAGTGTGGGATGCATGAGTGATGAGTCGGGCTGCGGTGTTTTGTAACAGTTGGAGTCTTCGTAATTGATACTGGGGGAGGCCAGCCAAAGCAATATTACAATAATCAATCCTGCTCATAACTAGGGAAAGGAGAAGGGTAACCAAGGAGGAAGTGGGGAGGAAAGGACGGATGTCACGGATCTGGCGAAGGGAGCAGAAGGAACTGCAAATTATTGATGATAGATGGTCATGGAATGTCATAGCAGAGTCCAAAGTAACACCTAAGTAATGTAGGGAAGGGACCAGAAGGATGGAGGAAGAGGAAAGAGAGGGTGAAAGGGCAGGGATGGGGCTACCAAACGTGAACCAGATGGCTATGAAGGACCTATACAAGATTCTCAAGAGCAGAGATGTACAGTATCTCTCCATACAAAGATTCAACTTGTCCAAGCCATGGTATTTTCAATAATGTCATATGGATGCGAATGTTGGAGAGGGAAAAAGCTATACAGGAAGTAAATCGATGCCTTCAAATTATGGTGCTGGTGAAGAACACTGTATATGTCATGGGCTGCCTAAAGAAGAAACCAGTTGGTATTAGAGGAGATCAAACTTAAGCTTTCTTTCGAAGCTCAGATGATAAGGCTTTGACGTTTCATACTTTGGACACATCATGTGAAGAGAGAGATTCATTAGAGAAAGACATCATGCTCGGCAAGGTTGAAGGTCAACACAAAAGAGGAAGGCCAGCAATAATATGGATCGATACAATAAGAGCAGCTGTCAATGCCACTTTATCAGCAATTAGTCACCTGACTGAAGACAGTTTGAGACAACTATCTAGAAGGTTGCCATGAGTCAGCACCGACTTGACAGCACTTAACAACAACAAGTGCCTTATATGCTTCCCCCTGGAAGCATTTCATCCATGAAATGAGCACTGTATATCACCTTTTTCATGGTCACGAGCAGGTATAGGCATGGATATCTCACTATCCAGGGCCAGACGTGCTTCTGCCATTCTGAAATTGCACCACTGCATACAATTCTCTTGTTCTGCCCAGGCCTCACCTCCACCATGCTCCCTTGCTACATGGATGTTCTTGTGGTGGGAACATCTATACCTGGCTTCTAAAATTACCCCGGGGACATCTGCGTGCTTTTCATATCTAAGTGCGTATTTTCAGACGTCCAATTCATGAACAGAACTTCTAGTACATATGGGTCACCCACTGCTTACCTCAGCTCTGGGATCACATTGTGTGGCATGGATCCTTTTGTGAAAATGTTTTAAAGAGATGTGTAGCACAAGCTCTTTATGGTGAAATTTCCCTTTCCCACTCCTCCTCCCTTAAGTTTAGTTTTCTCTCCTTTTTCTATGTTAGGTTTTTTAAAATTTGATTCCCAGGCTTTTCCACACAGAAACAGTCAGTTACCAGCAGTCCAGTGGTGAATGAATCATTCATCAGTTCCTGACACAGGTGCACATGTGAAAACATGTTGGGCTACTAAATGAGTTGATAGTTATATTGAACTTGTGTTAAACCACCATTGCTAGATAAGGACTCTTCAAATTTTAAATGTTTTCAATTGTGGATATTGACATTAAAGAATCTTTTTTTTTTTTTTTTTTTGCTAATTTGTTGCTCTTCTACTGATGTCTGTTTGCAGGTGGATTTGCCTTTCATGTCAATTGGGTGGTTGGTCTTCTCTCTTTTTCTTAGGAAGAGTGCTGGAGGAAGGATAGGGTCTTTCACTTGGTTGATGTCAGCAGGGTACTCCTTAGGTACCTAAAAGTTACTCTGATGGGGTATATAGAATGCTATCCATCCCTCTCCAAAAAGATTATCAACAGCCCCCTTTAAGAGATTCTGCAGCCCTGAATTCAGGGCTGGGAGAGCTTGGCTCACAGGGAGAGATTAAGAACCCAGCAGGCTGCAGGAGGGCAAGAGGCCCATGGAGCCAGAAGTCCTTCCAAGGCAAGCCCATGCAAAAGAGTTCTGAGGTAGAAACTTTAACTGGGTCTGGAGGAAGGGCTAAGAGAACTAACTTTGAAGAGGTTTAACAAGCTGGGATAGAATAAAGCTGATTTTGTTTTCCATGAACTGCTGTCTGTTCTGTGTTTTAAAGAAAATCTCTTCTCGCCGCATGCCATGCTACCACATATGGCGGCGGCTTGAGGATTTCCTTTAACCATGTGACTGAGGGCAAATCCATTTCTTTCTAGGGCTGGGCCTCTACAGCAGGACAGGATTTTTTGTGTATTTGTTGTATGGACGAAGAGGATTAGCCTCGCCCTAGTTAGTGAGCTTGAAGAAGGTCCAGACAGGCAGGCTTTGTTTTGGCCACTAGAAGCTGCTAAAAGGTTTTTGGAGCTGGAATACTGCAGGGTCAACCCAGCTACAGAAAAGGAAGCTGTGGTGGTGTTGCAAGAGAACAGTGACAAGCCACGATGGAGTGGTTCCTCCAGCTTCTGGCAGAAGGGCAGCAGCAACAACAATATCAACAGCAACAACAGTATCAGGAGTGACAACAACAATATCAGCAGCAACAACAGTTTCAATGTGCCCTGCTGGAAGGGCAGCAGCAACAACAACAGCAGCAGTAGTTGATTCAGGCCCTACAGAGACTGCAACTCTACCCTCCAGCACAAGCACTACTTAATATGATGGCTGAAGATGAATCTGTCACTTTTTGGTGAACTTTGAGTGAACCACCTGCATGGCTGTATAGCTGGAGGTGACATGGATTACTTATTTGGGGAATCTGCTAACGGGTAGCAGTCAGGCTGCACTCCAGTTGGCCAACCCAGATGGGCGAGCTACATACTCAGCTGTCAAAGCTGCCATACTGGAATGGGCCAACTGTACCCCAGAGGCCTACCACCAGCAATTTAGAAAGGGGGAGCTCTAGATAAAAGAGAGCCCTCAGAGGAAGGATCTTGCATGGAAGTGACTGCAATCAGAGGGAAAGACCAAGCCAAAGATAGCCAAAATTGTGCTACTCGAGCTGTTTTTGGAGGGATTAACTGCCCTGATGAAACAGTGGGTATGTCAGCACCCCAAGCTTACAATGGAGAGTGCACTAGAAATAGCAAAAGGGTATCATGAAGCTCAGCCAGTGACTGAAGCAGGCTAGAGGGGGAAGAAGTCACCTATTAGGATGATGGAAGGGGAAGCCAGAAAAGATGTTGGTTCCCAAGTTCAGACCCCAAAGTCACCTCCTAGGCAAGGGTATGACCCCAGCCATGACCCCTTCACCTGTTTTAGGAGTGGAGCCCAGGGACACTTTGCTCAGGAATGTCCCCTGGGTATAGAAGAACCCATGTATATCAGCCTAACCACCCCTCACACCTGCGCTTTTGTGGACACTTCCCACCCAGGGGCCCAGAACTTTGTAATTCCAGTGAAGCTCCAGAGGACCCACCTCAGGCTTTGATAGACTCCAGAAGCGTGCGGACCTTCATTCACTGGGAAACAGTAACCTGATTTTAAATTGACTATACAAAGACAGTAACCCTGGCCTGTGTACATGTTGACCAGAGGCAGTATCCAATGGAACAGGTTTCACTCAAGACTCCAGCAGGGCATGCAACATTTGAGGTCATGGTGCTGCCCTGGCTCCTGTATCTAGTGGTGATCGGCCGAGACTACCCAAACTTTGAAGTGATATGAGCCCGGCTATCTGATGGCTCTGCTAAGTTGGACCAGGAAGAATTCCCAGAGATTTTCCCACTGGAAGACCAGATCTATATGTCAAGAATCCCAAGTCTGCTAAGTCCTGGAGTTGGTGTTGCCAGGAGAATCTACACTACCAACAGAATCTGGGGGCGGCTAAGGAAGAAGAATCCAGGGAGGGACATCATAAGTAAGAAACCGCTGGGGACAGCTCAGGGCTCAGCGGTAATGACCCAAATACAGTTGTCCACTTCCCAAAGTGAGGGAAGACCCAGGGAGCTTCAGAAGGGCCCAGCAAGAGGATGAGTCCTTTAAACATGCCTAAGAGCGGGTTTTGGAGATAGATGGGGTTCCAGTAGGTAATGGAGAGTCCCCTGCAAGATCCTTTCTCTATTTTGTGCTAAGGGGAGATTTGTTATACAGAGTGGCTGAGGGTGCCCTAGAGGGGGAAGAGGTAGAACAAATGATAGGGCCAGGGAACAATTGTCAACAGGTGTTATCGTTGGCCCATAGTAATTTATTAGGGGGACACCTAGGGGTGGAGAAAACACTGGAGTGTGTTTAACCCAGTTTTTAGGCCCGGGGCCAATAAACAGCTGCAGTTATATTGCCAGCCATACCCTACCTGCTAACTTCATAACCCCACCAGAGTTCAACCTGCCCCTCTAGTGCCTATGCCTATCATTGAAACTCCATCTGAAAGAGTGGCCATGGACCTCATAGGACCCTTGGAGTGAACTATCCAAGGCAACAAGTATATTTTAGTCATACTGGACTACGCTACCTGATACCTGGAGACTATTGCTGTAAGGAATATGAAGACTACTATAATTGTGCATGCCCTCTGGGCAGTATTCTCGTGAGTGGGAATACCCAATGAGATCCTCACAGATCAAGGAACACCCTTCGCATCCAAGGTGATAAAGCAAGTGTGTGCTTTGGTTTGATGGTCAAGATGTTGCAAACATCAGTATATCACACACAGATGGTTGACCTCATTGAGCAATTCAATAAAACTTTGAAACAGGTGTCAAAACGTTTGTGCAGGAGGATGGGAAGAATTGGTATATTCTCCTACTTTAGTTGATGTTTGCCATCTGCGAAGTACTTCAGAATTCCATGGAGTTTTTGCCTTTTGAGTCGCTCTTTGGAAGATGGCCAAGAGGCATATTGGAAGTGGTAAGGAAACCTGGAAAGAAGAACCCCGTGCTGGGCATAATTTGGTGAAGTACGTTATAGAAATACAAGACTGCAAGACTAGCTGAGGAAAGCCGGAGAGATGGCCAAACTCAGTCTGGAAAAAGCTCAAGCCGAGCAGGCCAAGAGCTACAATCAGGTAGCCATGCAACACAGCTTCCAACTGGGAGATATAGTCCTGCTGCCCTCATCCGAGAGCAAGTTACTCTGTAAATGGCAGGGGCCCTATGAGGTGGAAGAGAAAGTGGAGTCTATTAACTATAAGATTGCCCAGCCAGATAAATGGAAGAAAGCCAACATTTAGGATATTAACTTACTGAAAAGGTGGACTCTTGTGATGGCTGTGGTGGTTCAGGGAGATGATTTTGGGCTGGAAACTCCAGCACCATCAGGTCCAGCTCCAGTCCTGATTGGAGACCAGCTCTCTGCTGCCCAGAGAAGAGATTTAGAAGGTTTGATCCACCGGAACCTAAAGGTGTTCTCCACCTGCCCGGGATGAATCCACCTCATTTGTCATAATATCATTACTGATCCTGGGATGGTTATCCAGAGGCCCAGCGATAGGCTGTTGCCAAGGGACTGGAAGAAATACTTAACCTGGAAGTTATAGAACAGTCTATGACTGACTGGTCGTCCCCCATTGTCTTGGTTCCTAAACCTGACGGAAGCATCAGATTCTGTGATGTCTGGAGGTTCAATGCAGCTTCTAAACTGGAAGCGTATCCCATGCCCAGAGTAGATGAGCTAATCAAGCGACTCCATGAAGCACACTTTATATTAACCTTAGATTTGACCAAGGGATACTAGCAGGTGCCCTGACTCCATCTGCCAAAGAGAAGACTGTTTTTTTGACATTGCAAGTCTGTTACAGTTTACAGTACTGCCCTTTGGATTACACGAGGCTCCTGCCACAAATCAACACTTAGTCAACCGCCTGCTTAGACTGTACACAGAGTATGTGGCTGCATACCTTGACAACATTGTCATCTACAGCAGAGAATGGACCACCCATCTAACCTAAGTACAAGCCATGCTGACCATCCTGCAGAAGGCCAGGTTGACAGCCAACCCCAGGAAATGTTTTATGGGTGGCTGGGATGTTCAATACCTGGGATATTTAATTGGGAATGGGCAGATACAATATCAACTACAGAAGATGGATGCCATCGCCCAGTTCCCCCCTCCCCCAAATCGAAGAAAGAGGTTTGTACCTTCCTTGGATTGATTGGCTATTACCGCAGGTTCATCCCTAATTTTGCAGTGGTGGTGGTGCCATTAACCAGTCTCCTCTGGAAGAGAGCTCCTGAACGGAATCAGTGGTCACTGGATCTGGACCTGGACGACTTCAGGAAAGGATATTATCTGGCAAGTAAAATGCCACCTTACTTTAAAATAAGTTTGCAGCACCATCTCCATCCTCTCTCCATGAAAAACACTGTTTTCCAGCAGCCGAACCACTTCCCACTGCCAGGATGAAGTCTCACGATAACAATGATTGCTTGACTGTTATTGCAAGATTTTCATCCTAGTAGTTCAAAGTGCAGTTTGCCAGATGCCCTGATTTATTTAAACTTTCAGGAAAGAGAGGGTACCAGGGAAGAGAGAGGCTCCCTGCCCCCTCCTCTAGTGTCACTGCTGGGGGTTGGGCCCTCATTTGAACTTACTACACTATTTAAGGCTATTTTATAAAGACTCGATATTCAATGCTGATAAAGCAACCAGCCACCGGCACTGAACCTTAAACCTGGATATTCAATGGCGGGGGTTATATCCGGCTCTAGCATTGAATATCTGGGATGGCCGCATTTGCCGATCACTAACTGGGTAGCGGCAATATTGAGCTGTTACCCAGTTAGCAATATGCAGCGAAAGTTAGGCCCAGGTTTCCTCCGCATACCACTAACTTTTAGTACCGCTGAATATCCAGCTGAGTGGCATTTACATGGTTTGCAGATCTGAAAACTATATAAATGCCTTGGAATATTCCCCTTAAGTATCTTTATAAAATAGCATCACAAAAGTAGCCAAAATTGCAGCTAAAATGTGGCTATGTACATTTACACCATATAAATGTTTAATAAGTAGCACTAGTAGTTGTGTATGAATCCATTCAAAATGACAGAGAAAATAGGCATTTATGTTTGTAGAACTATCCATCTGATTTTGTTTTGCTGCTAGCAATAACTTTTCTCAGAGGGTAAAAATATATGCGCTATTACACTGCACAGAGGACAAACAATGTTTGAAAGTGTATTTTGGGGGTAATCTTATTAAGCATTTTTTAGGCATAAAGCAGGTTTTTCATGTCTAAAGAGAAATTAGACTTACCTTCTAATTGTTCCTTGAAGAACTCTAGTCCAGTTCTGCACTTCTGAGTAGTGTACCTTTTCCATCAGCTTGGAGACTGAGCATGTCACATTTTTTGTAACATCAGGATACTTAGGCAGCTGGCACCACTCACCAGCCCCAGTAACCTATTGACAAAGCAGACTCACAGGAGCAACAAATAAGACGTTAGCATCAGAAATTACAATATTCACTTTGGTTCCTGTAAGACAGTATCCAGGAAGACCCCTCCCTGGGCCCCACCCCCAGCCTGGGAGCCTTCCACGAACAGGTCAGTTGTCTTCTACTGATCCCACACGCACCTCCCCCCCCCCCACCCTCTACAAGGAAGGGCCAGGTTGCTTACCAACTGTGTCAAGAACAGACGTCACCCCTCCTTTGGCCACCCTGCTTTTGCCGCTGAAATACCCTAGACCTCTTAAAAGTTGAGATTCTTCAGGCCTGGGCTGTGAGCAGCTATTTAATAAACACAGATGGGAGGGTTCCGGGACTGGACTAGAGTTCCTCAAGGAACAACAATTAGCAGGTAAGTCTAATTTCTCTTTCCTTATCGTCCCTCCAGTCCAGTCCCACACCTCTGGGATGTATCAGAGCAGTTGAACTAACGGGAGGGACCTGCGAGCCTGGCCTAAATCACCGCCAACTCGACCCTTGCATTCCCTGCCACCTGCACATTCAACCTGTAATGCACTACAAACGTATGGAGAGAAAACCAGGTGGCCGCCTGACAGATATTCCCTGGCGGAGCCAAACTCCACTCTGTCTAGGAAGTAGTTTGCGCCCTGATGGAATGAGCCCGTAAACCCTGCGGGACCGCTTTAGCTTTCGACAAATAGGCAGACGTAATCACCTCCTTAACCCAACTAGAAATGGTAGTCCTCGCTGCTGCTTCCCCCTTGCGGGGACCACCAAACTGCACAAACAATCGATCCAACCTTCGAATGGAAACAGGTCTCTTGAGATACCTTCTTAACATCCATCTGACATCGTGGAGACACAACTGTGGGTCCTCCAGAACTTTGGCCAAGCCTGTCAACACCAGCAGGGTGACTGGCTGATTCCAGTGGGAGGGCGACACCATCTTCGTCAAGGAGGGGACTGGCCTTAGAATCACTTTCTCTCTTGAGAAGGTTAAAAAGAGCTCCCTACATGACAGTGCCTGGAGTTCTGAGACCCTCTTGGTGGAGCACATTGCCACCAAAAAGACCATCTTCAAAGTCAGATCCTTCAGGGTACAAGAGGCTATTGGTTCGAACGGCTCCCCTGCTCGAGCCGACAGCACCAGGTTGAAGTCCCAGTGTGGTACCATGGATCTCAAGGGCAGACATAACGGCTTAACTGCCCTCAGAAAATGCATCACGTCCGGGTGTGTGCCCAAAGAGCTCCCTGGATCCTACCAATAGTGCCACCTGCACCTTTATCGGGTCCCACCTGAAGGAACTCTAACACCTCCAGAATAGAAGTGGATAACGGCCTGCAACCTTTCACCCCATACCAGGTCTCAAATATACGCCAAACTCAGACATGGACTGCTTCCTGGCCCTAAGTAGCGCAGAGACAACTGGGTCATAAAAACCCCTCTTCAGTAACTGCACCCTCTCAAGAGCCAAGCCAAAAGCAAGAACTGCTCCACCTGGAGCATTAGCACTGGCCCCTGGCGACAGCAGATCCGGCCTGTACGGGAGCCTCCATTGCTGGTCCACCTTTAGACATCTTGGGTCCATGTACCACGCGCGCCTTAGCCAGGCTGGGGCAATCAGAATGCCCCTGCCATGGTGCATTTCTACTCCTTGAACCACTTGCCCTATGAGTGCCCATGGCGGGAGGACGTCTAGAAATCCTTGGATGGCCAGTGATCATGAGTGCGTCCAGGCCCTCTGACCTTCTCTTTCTCCTATTGCTGAAAAGCTTGTTTTCTTTGGCCGATGCAAATGTCACCATCACTCTGTCACCAGTGCCTCCTAGCTAGTTCACAAGCTGCTCGAAAAATGTCTGGTTCAGCTGCCACTCTCCTGGGTCCAAATGTACCCGACTGAGGAAGTTGGCTGTTCCGTTTTCTGTTCCTGCCACATACGCTGCTGAAATCACCTGCAGATGGGACTCTGCCCATCCCATCAAAAGCTCCACCTTGCTTCCAACTTGATGCTGCCTGTACTTCCTTGCTGATGGATGTAAGCCACCGTAATGGCATTGCCGGGAAGGACCCGTATCGCCTTTACCGTCAGAACCAGGAGAAAACTCCTGCACAGCAAGGAACACAACTCTCATTTCCAGGCGGTTGATCGGCCAAGCACGCTCCTCTATGGTCCATTGACCCTGAGCAATGCGCCCTTCGCAGTGGGCTCCTAGCCTGAGAGGCTGGCTTCCATTGTTAGAGGTATCCAGCACGGCGACTCCAATGGGACTCTCGCCAGCAGATTCTTGGGGCACAGCCACCATCTAAGTGCTCTCCAAGCCTACCTCTGACAGGGCAATTCTGTGACAGCGGATGCTGCTGATGCAACCACCGCTGCAGCAGGTCTCTTTGCAACGGTCTCATGTGATCCTGAGCCCACGGAACCAGCTCTATCACCGCTGCCATTGTCCCCCAAGAGCTGCAGCTAATGCCATGCTGACGGTTCCCCGCATGCAGGACCTGTCTGACTAGCTGTCTCAGCACCTGTGTCCTCTGTTGCGGCAGAAAACTCTGCCGCAGTAGGTGTCAAAGCGAGCCTCAAGATACTCTATGCTTTGAGATAGGCCCCAGTGACTCTTGGAGACACTGACGACAAAGCCAAGACTTTGCAGAACTTCAAGAACCCATGCTGTGGTGAGGTCACTCTCCCGTATGGATTTGGCCCGGATTAGCCAAACGTCGAGGTAGGGGTGAATACCTTTGCGATGTAGAGCCGCTGCCACCACCCCCATCACCTTGGAGAATGTGCAAGGGGCCATAGCGAGACTGAAGGCAATGCTCGAAAATGGAGGTGCTCCATTGTAGCGCAAACACAAAAACTGGTGATGATACGGATGGACAGAGATATGCAGATATACCTCCATCAAATCCAGAGAAGCCAGGAACTCTCCCTCCCTCACAGCTGCGATAACGGACCTGAGAGACTCCATATGAAAGTTCAGTACCTGCTGGCACCTGTTTCCTTGTTTGAGATCCAGAATAGGGTGAAAAGAACCTCCTTTTGTTAAGACGATGAAATAAATGGAGTACCGACCTGCACCGCATTGGTCCGTGGGCACCGGAACCCCTGATCCCAATTCCAGGAGCTTCTCGAGTGTCTCCCGCACCCCTGCACCTTCTGGCGTGCCTTGCAGGGTGAGCAAAAGAACACTGGCGCGAGTGGTCTGGCAAACATCAGTGTGTAGCCGTCCCGGACCACCCCTAGGACCCACTGGTCAGATGTGAGTTGGGCCCAGGCAGAGTAGAAGTCCCGCAGATGACCTCCCATGGGCTGTACCCCTGCCGGGGCCCTCCTCACCTCATTGCGGTTACATTTGGGAGGAGGAGGAGGGGGAATAATAGCTCCTACCTGCCCCTTGAAAACCACGGAATGGCTGTCCCCGATGTGCGTATCGCCGTTCTTGGTATGGCGCAAAGCACACTGTTCACAAACACTTAACTCACGGGACTGACCTCTACCTGGACCAGAGGTGCACCCAGGCCTCTGCTTATCTTCGGAAAGGTGTCCCCCCATGGACTCACCTAAGTCCTTTACCAGCTTATCGAACTCGTCCCCGAACAAGAACGTACCCTTGAAGGCCACCTTACCCAAACGGGCTTTGAGGAGCCATTTGCCACTCAAATGCAAAGTCAGAGGTAGCGGCGAGCCGCCCCCATTGAGGCCAGGCTATTAGAAAGTCCACTCATAAGATCATAGAAGGCATTAGCCAGGTAGGCCATCCCGGTTCAAGCATCGCGGCAGCCCCCTACTATGTGGGCTCCCCGCTGAATCGTGGGTGCCCTGCGCCCAATGCAGACATGCACATGCTACCAAAGCCCCACAAGCAGAGGCCTGCAAGGACAGGGCACTTCCAGCAAAGTTTGCCTTAATAAGGTATCCAGTGTTAATTCAGTGGGCATGTGTGGAGGGTGTGGGGAGGGGATGCTACGGAGAAGTACAAATTTCTACAATTACAAAAACAAAAACAAAAAAACAAAACAAAAAGGGAGTACATTTGGAATACTATCTATTGCCGAGTAAATCCTTTGGGGTCTTAGTATTATGTTTGCTGCAGGGGTTACTTCGTATTTTGTATTTTATTGTTGGGGTGTGAGTGGCTCGAGGGTGGGGGAATTGGGTGAGTGAATAGAATGACTATTTGCATAGGTGGGGAAATATAGAGGGTGTATATGCATCCGGGGAAGGGTTTTGAGTAGTAAGCAGGGAGGCTGTCTTGGCTGACGCAACCTGGAACCAATCTACTTGCTAGATCGGGTGGTGCAATGGGGGGGGGGGAGGAGGGTCCGAGGGGGGGGAGGGGGGTGGGAGTGGGGGGAGTGGGGGATGGATGGGGGGGGAGGGTGGGGAGGGGTTCATGGGGAGACGAGGGTGGCTCTAGACTATGGAGTGCGGAGGAGAGTCAATGACTGCACTTAAGCTGGTGACTATCAATGTTAGGGGTTTGAACTCCTACTTCAAGAGACAATTGTTATTTAAAGAGTGTTCTAGATTGGAAGGGGATGTAATTTTTGTTCAGGAGACCCACTTGCTCCCTAAGGACGAGGGTCGTCTGAGACATCCCCGCTACCCACAACAATATTTTGCTTCTAATAAGTTGGAAAAGAAAAAAGGAGGAGTGGGACTTTTGCTGTCCAACAGGATGCTGGGGAAGGTTGAGGAGGTGATTAGAGACAAAGGGGGGAGGTATGTGTTGGTTAGGTTACGGTGGGGACAGCAACTGTATACTTTGGTTAGCGTCTATGCTCCCAACACTGACCAGGCCGCCTTTTTTGAGGAGTTTGAGGCAGTACTTGTCAACAAGGGGGACGGGCAGCTAGTTTTAGGGGGGGATTTTAATGTGGCCCTCAATCCTTTAGTAGATACCTCAAGAGGTGCATCGTCTCAGACGCAGAAGCATCGCTTCCGTTTGAAACGTCTGATGGACACCCTGGAGGTGGTGGACATTTGGCGGGAAGTGCATTATGGTGAACGGGACTATTCGTTTTTCTCTTCCGTGCACGGGGTGTACTCTCGGATCGATATGTTGTTTATTGATAAATCGTTGCTGGCTGGAGTGGCGGCTTGTGAAATTCGCGAACGGACGTGGTCAGACCATGCCCCTGTTGTCTGTACTATACAACTTGAAAACTCGAGACCAGCGAAGCGGTGGTGGAAGTTGAATGAGTCCCTGTTAGATGATGCGGAGGTAGTGAAACAAATACGGAGAGATGTGGAGGAATACTTGCTCGTGAATGATAATGGGGAATGCTCACCGGGAATTGTTTGGGACTGTCTGAAGGCGGTGGTCCGCGGGAGGCTGGTAGCTCTAGGGGCCCTTAAAAAGAAATTGCGGCTGGAAAAGCAATCGGAATTGTTGGCTGTGATTGGTGAGCTGGAACTGTGGCTGAAGCGTGGGTCGAAGGATGTTTCAGTGAAAGGGCAGTTGAGAAAGGCCCAGTTGGAATTGAGTGAATTACATATGCAGGAGGTCCGGCACAGATTAAATATGCTTCAGCAGAGGTTTTTTTAATTCGGCAATAAGGCGGGTAGGATGTTAGCGCATCGGGTCAAGAAATTGGCTGCCAGGAATGCTATATTGAAGATAAGAGGGAAAGAGGGCAGGCTGCTGTGGCTGGGGAAGGAGATTGAGGACAGGTTTGTTCGGTATTACTGAGAGCTCTATACGCCGGAAACTGTTGTACCAGAGGATACGATCAAGGACTTTTTAGATACAGTCTGACTGCCTAGTTTGTCTGCTGCGGAATCGGACGGTCTCTCTCTGCCTATTGGCGAAAATGAGGTCCTGACAGTGATTAAAGGCCTGAGGGCCCATAAAGCCCCAGGCATGGATGGGTTTCCCAATCGCTTTTACAAAGTCTTTGCGGGGTGTCTAGTTGGGCCCTTGGTGAGCATGTTTAACTCCGTTAAAGGGGATAGTATACTGCCACCCTCTCTGAGGCTGGCGGGGGTCAGTATTATTCATAAAGAAGGGAAGGATCCCTTAGAATGTGGCTCTTACAGGCCAATATCCCTTCTAGGCAGCGATCTCAAGATCTTCACTCGAGTCCTAGCGAATAGACTGCTTCCGTTGATGGGGAAGCTGGTGCACCCAAACCAATCCGGTTTTGTGCCCGGGAGATACACCTCAGATAACATTCGGAGAGTGTTGAATTTAGTTTGGCATGGGGGAAGGGCGGGGGCAGAGATGGCACTGCTAGCTGTGGATGCTGAAAAAGCATTTGATAGGGTGAGTTGGCCCTTTCTATTTGTGACGCTGGAGCAGGTGGGGATAGTGGGGCCATTTTTAGATTGGGTGCGAGCCTTGTATTGACATCCCTTAGCCTGCCTAAAAATTAACGGTTCTACCACCCAATCCTTCGAATTGCACAGGGGGACGAGGCAGGGATGCCCGCTTTCCCCCCTGCTTTTTATACTTGCTATGGAACCGCTGGCTCAGAGGATACAGGACTGTACGGAGGTGCGAGGTGTGGTTGCGGGCGGGAAGCATCATAAGATATCCCTCTTCGCCGACGATGTCCTGTTTTTTGTCTCCGACCCTTTGAAATCTTTTCCGGCAATTTTAAAGGAACTGACCACTTACGGCGCTTTGTCAGGGTTTCGTATGAACCCTATGAAGTTAGAAGTACTGAACCTCACGATCGGTGGGGAGACAGTGGAGGCGCTGAAGAAGTCCTTTTCCTTCCGGTGGGCCAAATCTAGCATTCGGTATCTTGGGGTGCAGCTCACAAGCCAGAGCCAGGATCTATTCCAGGAGAATTATTTGCCTGCTCAGGGTAAGGTACTTCGGGAGCTTGAGAGGTGGGGGGCCTTTGAGATCTCCTGGCTAGGTCAAATCGATTTGATAAAGATGATACTGGTCCCTCGACTTCTCTATCTGTTTATGAACCTGCCGGTTGAGGTCCCGGTATCATACCTCCATAAGCTACAGGATAAGCTCCTGTTTTTTGTGTGGCAGGGCCGCCGACCGAGGGTGGCCCAGAACGTTTTATATGCTCCTCGACGTCGGGGGGGGGGGTATGGGGATGCCCCTGTTAAGTAGATATTACGAAGCGGCCAGAGTGCGGGCGGTTTTCGAATGGCTCTTGAGGGATGCAGCTGAATGGGTGGAGTTGGAACAGCTGGGGTTGGGGGGGGTCACGCCTATCTCATATTGTTTGGGTGCGGACTGCTGGAGCGGTAGTAACCGGAGGGGGGAACCCTTATGTAGCGCTCACCCTGAGGCATTGGCTAAAATGGCGTTCGCGGTGGTATGGTAACCGGGGGTGTTCTCGGTTTATGCCCCTGTTAGATAATCCCGATTTTCCTCCAGGGAGGTTCGACCCCACTTTTCAGAGATGGGCGAGCCAGGGGCTGGCCCATGTCGGGCAATTTAAAGAGGGGGGCGGAATGGGTGGCCTTCGAGGATCTACAGACAGAATTCCCGGTGCTGGAGGGGGATAGGTATCAGTATGTGCAAGCGCGTCATTTTTGTAACAGTTTAGGAGGTTGGGGGGGTGAGGGGCAAGGGGCCGTTGTGGATGGGTTAGTGGAGGGCGGGGTGGTCAAAGGCCTGATCTCCCGGTTATACGGTCTTATGGAAACCAGGGATAGGGGAGACTGGGCCCACAAGAAAGCGTGGGAGCGAGACTTACACATGTGTTGGGATGATGACCAGTGGGAAGCAGTCTACAAGGGGCTGTTCAAGGGGATCCTGTCTAGCTCTATCTTAGAGCAAAATTATAAGGTGCTTTACAGGTGGCACTTGACACCCCAACGGTTAATGAAATGGAGTGGGGGACAGGGGTTATGTTGGAGAGAGTGTGGGGAGTCGGGATCCGTAGTGCATATATGGTGGGCTTGCCCTAAACTCCAGCCCCGGTGGCGTATGGTCTCGGAGTGGATGGGAGCAGTCCTGGGTAACAATGTAGATCTGGGACCCTGTTTAGCCTTGTTGAATGTGGGTGGGGGATCGAAGTGGTGTAAGGTGGTGTGTGGGGCAATGAGGCACTTGATTGCACGGAAGTGGAGAGGTGTCTCTACGCCCACTCTAGAGGAAGTTCAACAGAGGGTCGCTCATCTTTCCTTAATGTACCGCCTTACTGCCCTCCGCCAGCAGCGGCTGGCGCGGTTTCAGGAAATCTGGGGCCCTTACTTTAGTTGGGTTGGTGGCCCCGCCCCGTAAATGTGTAAATGTGTTTAGTCGATGTGTAATCCTAGTAAGGTGCTTACCCAACTGTGGCTCACTGTAACTGAGGTGGGAGGTTCTAGTTTCTCTTGCATGGTAGGATGTTCGGATTCAGATTCTGTTCTTTTGACTCTAATGTCGATCAGATTTTGTTCCTTTGACTCTAATGTCGATTATGTAGCTGAAAAAATTAATGTTCCATTGTTCGATGTATACCGCTTGACCGTATACTCATTATACTAGTAGGGTAGCCAGCCTCGTGGGGGGGAGGGGGGTGGCTGGGGGGCCTATGGGGGGGTTGTGGGGGGTATGGGCCTGGGTTCCTATGATTACAGTTGATGTGTCTTTGGGGTGAAAGAGTTGAGCTATGTTAATGTGTGTTAGTTCTGTATAAGTAATTATGCATTATGTTTCTGATTTCACACTGTGTTTTCTTAATAAAAACTTAATTGGGAAAAAAAAAATAAGGTATCCAGCTTTCTATCCTGAAGATCTTTGAGGGCCGTACTCCACTGGAATCGTAGTCTTCTTATTATGGCCAACACTGCGGCGCCAACCCTCGGTGAGCAGAATATCGCTTTCTCCTGCTCTGACAACAGGTATTTATTTATTTATTTTAGTGTTTTCTAGTCCAACTAAGAGCAAGACGTCACGTCAGAAAACAGTTCACAGTTAGGAAACGTGATGTATCCAAGGATAGAACCAAATAAATGTGCTTAAAAAGAGGCTTTTATTTACAATACCAATGGATGCTGCCCACCCGACACAGGCCATGTTTCGTTTAATAAAACTTCATCAGGGGTAAATGGCAACTAAAAACAAAAACATCCAATGAATACATTCAAATAACACATGACATTAAAACATGTATTAAAAGAAAGCTTATAAATAATTAAAAACATAATAGAAAACATATCAATAAATAAATAATTATATAACTCATATAAATAAATCAAAATTGTTGGAACGCTATATAAATAAAGCATAGGAGATTAAAAGAGCAAAAGATTCCCACCCATATTAAACTATTGCAACAACCAGGAACCAAAAGAAGAAGAGGAAAAACAATCTGTGGGTAAGTATAAAAACAGTCTATGGGTAAGTATAAAAACGTATGCCATGCACATATAAAAGTGTTTACTAAAAAACATAAATATAGAAATATAATATAGAAATATAAAAATAATAAATAATAGTAAATCACATCATAAGTGTACACGCAAAAGCCAAAACCGGATCCTTAAAGTGCCATGCCATTAGATTCACTGCTATATCAACCATGCCTATACAATAACTGAAGAGTAATACTCACTGGCAAGCCTCTTAATGGCCAAAAGTGTAAAATCTATTCTTGTATATTATTTTTATGTTTGGTTTTATTTTTCTCTGTTGTATTGATATGACTCTTTTGGCTTTTGATATAGTTTTCGGCCAAGAAGAGATTTTACACTTTTGGCCATTAAGAGGCTTGCCAGTGAGTATTACTCTTCATGGTTGATATAGCAGTGAATCTAATGGCATGGCACTTTTTAAGGATCCGATTTTGACTTTTGCGTGTACACTTATGATGTGATTTACTATTATTTATTATTTTTATATTTCTATGGGTGGGAATCTTTTGCTCTTTTAATCTCCTATGCTTTATTTATATAGCGTTCCAACAATTTTTATTTATTTATATGAGTTATATAATTATTTATTTATTGATATGTTTTCTATTATGTTTTTAATTATTTATAAGCTTTCTTTTAATGCATGTTTTAATGTCATGTGTTATTTGAATGTATTCATTGGATGCTTTTATTTTTAGTTGCCCTTTACCCCTGATGAAGTTTTATTAAACGAAACACGGCCTGTGTCGGGTGGGCAGCATCCATTGGTATTGTAAATAAAAGCCTCTTTTTAAGCACATTTATTTGGTTCTATCCTTTTAGTGTTTTCTATACCACCATATCGATAAATCATAGCGGTTTACATAAAACAAATGAGTTACATCGAACAAAGTGGAAGTTACATGTGTAAAGAGAACTTTTAGATAATTACATGATCAGTAAACATCAACAAGAGATCAGAAATATATACAAGATGATTTAATATGAACTATGTACAAATTATAAGGGTCCTGAGTTTTTTTGGGAAAGGGATGTAACATAGTGGATGGTGTGCTGCTTCTGGTATTTTAGTGCGGTTGAGTCGGGGTGGTTGGTGAGTTTGTCTCATTTTCACCGAAGTGTTCTATAAATAAAAACGTTTTTAGTTGTGTTCAAAAGGTGGAGAGGTCTGTTATGTGTCTCAGTGTTTCTGGTAATGAGTTCCAGAGTATTGGGGATAAGTATTCAAAAGCTCTCCTGCTGGTTTGTTTAGTTTTTCTGAATTCTGGTGGGAATAGAAGAGTATTGGTCATTGGTGCTCTTCTGTGTCTATTATTAGGTGTTTTCTTGATTAACTGGATTAGAATAGAAGGTGCCAGTTCCCTGATAACTTTGAACATTGTCATTATGATTTTATATTTAATTCTGCTATGTAGGGGGAGCCAATGGAGGGAGTGAAGTATGGATGTGATATATTGAGTATGGTGTGTGTTCGAGATGATGCGAGCTGCCATATGTTGTGCCATTTGTAGTGGGTGGATCGTTTGTTTTGGGAGGCCATGGAGTAGACAATTGCAGTAGTGTGGGGGTAATCATCACTTGCATCTGCGATCTGAAATTGTTGCTGTGGAGAAGTGGTTTTAAGTGTTTGAGGAGGTGGATTTTGTTATATATGGCTTTAGTTGTATTCTTAATGTGGGTTCTGAATGTGAGTTGCTGGTCTAATGTGACTCCTAGGTATTTTACCTCATTTTTAACTTCAAGAATGGATCCATTAATGGTGATGTTGCTGGGTGGCGTGTAATTTTGGTTTTTAGATATTATTAGGGCTTCTGTTTTTTTATAGTTTATTCTAATCCATGTGTTGTGAGCCATGAATCAACTTCTATGAAGCATGAGATTATGGGATCGAGAGTGTGTGTTACTACATTGAAAGGCATGTATAACATTATGTTGTTGGCACAAATGGCGAAATCTATTTTGAATTTTTTATTAGATTGCAAATGGGCTGTATATAAACATTAAATAGGAGAGCTGAAAGTGTGGATCCTTGGGAAAGTCCTGTAGTTTGTGTGTAAGTGTCTGAGTATTTTTGATCTATATTGACTTGTGTTCTGTCTTTTAGGTATGATGAGAACCATTGGAGGGTGGTTTCACTTAGTCCAATTTGTTTGAGTCTTTGTAGTAGTAGAGTATGTATGACTGAATCAAAGGCGGCAACGATGTCTAGAAATATTAATATAAATGCTTGGTTGGGGTTGTTGTTCCTTTTATTAATTTGTTGTATAGAGTTAGCATCAGTGTTTCTACACTGTGCAGAGGTCTGAATCAAAATTGGTTTGGGTCTAATGGTGCATATTGATTAATATGATCTTGTAGTTGAATTTGGATATTTTTTCAATTATTTTAGTCAATAAAGGTAGACTTGATATGGGTCTGTATGATGATGGGCATTTATTGTCTAATGATTTTTTTTTTAGGAATGGGTGGATTGTTGCTGTTTTGAGACTTCTGGGCATGTAGCCTTGTTCAAGAGACTTGTTTACTATTAATATAATGGACGCAAGCTCGTTACCTGCATCTTTAAATCTATTTCACTGGATAAGGGTCAGATTTGGATATTGTTGTGTTCAATTTTGCTATTAACTTTTTAAAAGGTTCTAGGTAGACCTTTTGGAACGCTTCCCAGTTTTCAATCTGTGGAGATGGGTTTATATTTGTTGGTGCGTATAAATTGTTTTGAGTTGGGTTGGTTGTAGACATGTAGTAGTTTGCCAATGTTTGGGGGGTGATGGAAAGTGTTTCCATAGAGTCTCTAGGCTTAGCTGTAAGTGACTTTACAATAGCAAATAGATCCTTAGGTTTGTTTATTGATTTCATCAATATGTTTGAGTAGTACTCTTTTTTAGTATGGTTGATTTGTTGGCGGTATTTTGTTAGCATAGTGATATATCTTTCTCTATTTTCCGGTGTTTTACTTGAATGCCATTTACATTCAAGTTTCCTCAGGCTTCTTTTTAGTAGTCAAATTTCTTGGGTGTACCATTGTTTAGTGGGATTATTTTTTTTGATTGGGCACTGAATTTGTGGTTTTGTTGCTATTCTTGTGATACAATTATTCCAGTTTTTTTATTACTTCCTCAAGGTCATCTGAGTTTGTGTCCATGGCTTCTAGCAATTCTTTGGTAAAAGCTTCTTTTTCATAAAATTTGAACCTTGAGTAATGTTTTGGGACTTGGTCATCAGTTAGTAGGGACATTTATGGGATTTCTATTGAGAATTCAATAAGGTGATGGTCTAATGGGGTGATCTTAGGGATCTCAGTCTGATGGTCGGGGTTATCTTGTGGAGTAAATATTAGATCTAGCGTATTCTCTTTATTGTGGGTAGGGCTTGATATGATTTGTTTAAAGCATAGGAGTTCCATAGCATTAAGGAAAGTGGAGGATTGGGTGTTTTGTAATGAGGGGAGGTTGAAGTCCCCTCAGTAGTACTACTTTTTTCTTTCCTGAAATGCTGCATACTTCTTGGAGTATATTAGTCAACCCGTTGGGATCAGTAATTGGTGGTCTGTAAATTAGGCAGAAGGTTATAAGGCGATTTTTAATAAGGAGGTCTATGTCTGAAACTGTATCAGAGCAGTGTAGTGTTGGTTTTAGAGATTCTTTTAAAATAGTGAGAACTCCACCTCCGTGTCTATTTGATCTGGGTGTGTGAAAAATTGTGTAGTTAGGGACTGATTTGATTCAAAAGTACATTATCATGTTCGTTGAGCTATGCTTCTGTTATAAATAGTATGTCTGGGGCGGCGGCATTTAGATAATCAGTTATGATGGCAATTTTCTTTTTTATGGATCTGGCATTTATATAGGTACATTTGAGTGTTTGGTTTTCATTCTTGTCATTCCTAAGATTAGTAGTGGTTGTATTATATGCATTAATATATATCAATCTTTTGGTGTTGGTGTGTTTTCGGGACCTGTGATGTATTTTATATGTGGGCGTGTATTTAGAAACGGTGTGGCTTCTGTAGAGGATTGGGATGAGTTGGTTATATGTTTGTGAATTGAGTTGTGCATGTAGTTTTATGGTGAGAGATGAGATGATGATAAATCAAGGATGAGTGAGAGTATTAGTGTGTTGTTAATTTTGAAAGCAGTTCAAGCGGAAGGGGTGACTTTGTTTGTTTATGCTATATCAGTGTTTTGAGAGCAATAATATACTTGCTGTACTTTTAGAGTTTAGTTGGTATGTGGTTTTCTGTGCTGTAAGAGGTCTGGAGGGTCAGGCTAGTTTGTTGAATTTTGGTTTATGTCAATTGAGTTTATTTATGCTTTCTTAATGGATGTTTGAGCCTAAGTTAGGGTAGGTTTTTGTTGGCGAGATAAGACAATGCAGATATTAGGTAACAATGGAAATATTAGTGTTATGTCATGGGAAGGTGTATACAATATAATGAATCTAGTAGCTTAGTTGTGAGCTAACAGAGGCAAAACAGTTTTAGGTTGTTAAGGTGTACATTGCATTACAAGGCATTTACACTAGAACAGACTGTGGAATGTACCCCAGGTATTACATTCATGTGGTTAAGTAGAGCTATATATTTTTTATTTATAAAATATTTTCAGTAATACAAGGAAAAATAAAGGAAAAGGCAGAGCTATATTAAAGTACCTTTGGTTCGAGGTAGAGTGATCTTCTTGGCGCCTAATTTCCACGCCAAAGGGCCCTCTGGCGAGGCTCTCAGTCACTGGCCCACCAGGCGCAGGCGTGCCTTCGGCTTGCTGGATCTTTATAGGGAGTCCCCACTGTTCAACGGTGCTGCTGCTTGTGGGCAGAGCTGAACAGCCGCATGTAGCCGAAAGAGATCTGAGCCAGTCTTAATGCATAAGATGGTATAACACACCGTCTCTCAGTCTCACCTTGCCGATTTTGCTGGCTTGGCTTCTCAGGGGAGCTCTGGTGGTCGATGAAGCCCCGGTGTGCAGAGAGAGAGAGGGAGAGAGAGAGGTTTCCTTCGGCGCGCTGGATCTTTATGAGGAGTTCCCACTGTTCAACGATGCTGCTGCTTGTAGGCGGAGCTGAACAGCCGCATGTAGCCGAAAGAGATCCGAGCCGGTCTTAATGCACAAGATGGTATAACACACAGTCTCTCAGTCTCACCTTGCCGATTTTGCTGGCTTGGCTTCTCAGGGAAGCTCTGGTGGTCGATGCAGCCCTGGTGTGCAGAGAGAGAGAGGGTATAACCGAGTCATGGTGAGAGATCCCTTGAGTCCAGACTCAGGCAGCTCCCATTCATCCAGGATCATCTGTTTAATGCCTTTATGTAAAGGGAAACACCCTCTGAGATTTTCGCACAGCCTGAAGTATCGGGTCCTCCAAGGTCTCTTCCTCTGTTGTGTTCCCCCACCATCATATTAAGCGTGCTGAGGAGCTTGGCAATTAGCACCGCCACTCCTCCTTATGGAATCCCCTGACACTTCAGAGTTCCTTCTCCTGCGAGATCTCCCCTTCTTCCGGTTCTCAGCTCAAAACATTCCTCAAACTCTGAGGGAAGGGGTCCGGCTCCTTTGGCTACTTCACATCAGAGCCGCCTCATCGCTGGGGCTGATCTAACCCCAGCTCAGCCCCCTGTGGATCCACAGAAGGCACTCTTTTCCTACCGCTGCCCGCCTGGCCTGCACCCTGCTGCTTCAGGCAAGAAACCCTGTGGAGCAACAAAACAAAACTTGGGAGAAAAATCCCCCAGGCCCTTTTTCCCCGGACCTTGGGAGAAAGAGGGCTCCTGAGCGGCCAGGTCCCTCTGCCAAGGCTGTAGCAACAGCTGAGAAGCTCTGACCCTTCTGACTTGTCGAGACAGAACCCCCTTGGCCAACGGGAAACCCGGATACAGCCTCTGCGGAGGTTCCCGCTTCCTTATTCATATTCTGTTCTGCCATGTGCACCTCTGCGGCACACCCATGGCAAACCCCTTCAGTAGTCAGTGTGCTCCAATGGACCCCACACACTACACGCTTGAGCCTTGCAGGCATGGCCTCCCTCTGCTCAATAAGGGAGACTAGTAGCTCTTTCTTCCCTTTTTTTTTTTTTTTCTGGCACTAAGCAAACAATTAGGTGAGCAGGAGGAGCTAAACAAAGTTAAAACTGAAGACGAGTTCAGAAATGGGCAAAAACAAACTGAAAGTAAAAGAAATAACACTGCCAATTTTCCCGTCTGAACAGAAAATGGCGCGGCTGCCCCCACATTGCACTTGGGGCCTCTATCACGCTGTTTCACTGCCCCACAACGATCTCTGGCGTGAAGGAAGGTCCCTCCCTTGAACACTCACCCAGGTTGCTCTCCCCTGCGGTGATCAATCAGGCACAGCTGAATCAGCTGCTCTCCGATGCTCAGCTGAATCGCGGCTTTGACACCGATACAGGAGAAATGCAGGGAGCTGTCTGTTCTTAACTCCGACTCCCGCTTGCCTGTCCCCTCCTCTTGAACAGCTCCTCATCTGCTGAACGGGTTTGGGAGCTGTACGGCTGCACTCAGTTAAGCTAACAGAAAACTCCTGCAGTCCTTTTTCCCATTCGCAGTAGCTGTAGCTCCTTGGCAGGCTCCTGGCCGGGGGAGGGGGGCAACTACCAGAACCTAACACCCAAAGCAAAGAAAAGCAAAGAAACAAACAAAATACTCCTGTACTGTAGACAAAATACCCCACTTAACCTAAAGGGCTTCCTACTTGTCCCTTCAGTGAGTCCAGACTCCTGGGATTACCTGCTCCAGCTACTTGGAGACTGAGTCTACCAGGACTGGTGGGTGGTGCCAGCTGCCCTAGTATCTTGATGTCACAAAAAAATGTGACATGCTCAGTCTCCAACTGCTGGAAGAGGTACACTACCCAGAGGTGTGGGACTGGACTCGAGGGACGATAAGGAAAATGGCTTGTTATAAAATTGTGTGCAGTATAAAATAAACGCACAGCAACCTAGTACTTTTTATGCAGTCTGCATGTAGCATAGAAGTCAAGGGTGAACCATGCCAAAGAATGATATTTACCATCCCAGAGAGTTAAACTGAAGTCCAAAGAGTGAGATGTTTTCAAATGGTGCATCCAGGGTATAAATCTAGAAAGATTTAAATATAGCAATACTTTACAAATGAAAAAAGCAGCATAGAATGATATTTGCTTTTCTTTGAACACATGAAAGGATACAGACATTATAGAGGCAATATGGGTAAATTCTCCACTTAGGGCCTGAATTTCAGTTGGGCAGTGCTATGTGCCACATCGGCGCAGCCTGTCCCTCCCACCTAACCCAGATTTTCCATGACGGGGTCATATGTGGCCCCGGCATTGAAAATCCGGGCGTCGCCGCACAGCGAGGTAGCATGCCTATCTTTAAGGCGCAAAGCGTTAACTCTGTAGCATCAAAAATTGGTGCTACACAGGTAGCGCCATGGCCCGCCTCTGCTCCGTTCCGCCCCGGAACATCCCCAACATGCCTCAATGCTATGCGGATAGCATCTGGGCGCATTAGGGACATATTTGGGATTTTCGAAGAGCACTATCCGTGTAGGTGCCCTTCGAAAATCCCAGATAAGGCCTTTACATGGATAACTAGGGAAGTTATCCATGTAAAGGCCTTCGAAAATATGCATAGGTTTCACAGCATCTTTACTTGTAGGTACAAATGAAAGGGATGATGCAGGAAGAGGCAGTATACAGAAAAGTGAATTCTGATTTCTTCCTACTGGCTAGATCAACAGGTTTTTACTTCTCTTAGACTTGTCTCTCAAAGAGTGTGAGAGTGAGAAAGCCTTCAAATGAGTGTGACACACTCCTAATGAGTGAGACTTGGCATCTCTAGTGTAGAAGTTCCTGGTGCCTAGTTAGGGCAGAGCAGGGGTGGAATTGCAATATATGTGTGTATTTTATAAAATATGCATGCATTGGCCATACACACACATATTTGTATCTGCCTCAGAGTAGGTGTAAAATTATGTGAGAGCATTTGTGTGCTACCGGGGATAGTTCTGAGAGCCTATTTTAAAAAGGCACATAGATGCCTATGTTATAAAATAGGTGTATTTTTGGACATTTTTAGGCACCCACTTATGGAATTACCTCCACATGTGTAGTTCCCTTATACAGAGCTCTCTCTGTAGAAACCAAAGAGCTGTCTTCAAGTACTGTTAATCAATGTTGAACTCACTGCAGCCCTAGACTCTGTATTCTTCTCCTGGGAACAGCAAAGCTGCAGACCCAAAGAGATCACATCATTCTTTAAATAAATGGTTCACAATCAAAATGTTGTTACAACACAAAAATTAATATTTACTTTAAGAGAAGAGTTCAGTTATATTAAAACAAATGGGAAAAAAGAGTTAGTTGAGTTTAACAGTCTATTCCACTAGCACAGAAATCACTGATTTTCTGGTAGCTTCACTTGAACAGGGCTTTTTATAAGGGGATACTCCGTGGTATTAAATACAGGCAACTTTTCCATTACCTGCTAAAATTGACCTATTTAATGAACGAGCCCTGCATACGAGTACCAGTACCTTTTTTGCCTGGAAAATAACACTGAGTTTGGGTAACATTTCAGGAAAACTGTGACTTCCCTTGCTCCAAAGAGGCCACTTTCTCCTTTAGACACCTGACTGGAGTAGGGAGGCTATGATGGGTTGGGGCCATACTCCTGCTACTATGGTCCATCAGACCAAGGACTAAATCTTGCTCCTAAACTAAAAGAAAGGTGCATGGTGGAGGGAGGAAAAATGAGAGGGGTTATGGGGAGAGGAAGAAGCAGTGCTGGTCATCGGTGTAGTCTGGGAAGGCAAAGAGTAAGGAAGTGATACTGGCAGTGGGGGCAGGGGGATCAGTTAACAATTAGTGCCTGCAGCATTTGGGGGCCATCTCTCCTTTATGCCCCCCAAACTACACCTATGGGGCTGGTACTACCAGGGCTGGCTCAAGGGTTTGCGCCACCCGGCCCGCCATGCCGCCCCCAGCATCCATCTTCTCATCTTGGGGAAGGGAGGGCGGCATGGCAATGTTTCCGCTACATCCCACGGTAGTTCACGCACGGCCTGCTGCGCCTGACCTCCTTTAACGAATCTTCCTGCCGCTCCTGTCCTCTCCAACAGGAAGTTGTGTTGGAGGGGAGCAGGAATGGCAGACTGTGAGCACATTAGCATGGGCATGGGCACTTTAAAGCCCGATGCAGCGGAGGCATCACTGTGCCTCCCCCCCCCAAGGTGAGAAGATGGATGCCAGAAGGGGGGGGGGCAGCAGAGTGGGCCAGGTGGCGATGAATTGCTACTTTACTGGGAAAAGGGTGGTCCAATGCTGCCCACTGGGGCCTGCCACCCTAGGCAACTATCTAGTTTGCTCGGTGGACAGGCCGGTCCTGGGCATTACCATTATGCAAACTAGGCAGTTGCCTAGAACACCAGCTTTTAGAGAGCAGCCCATTCCTGCCATTGCTGCCACTGCTACCCTTCTCCGGGAACTGCAGAGATTGCAATAACAATAAAATAGCAACACAGTGCTTACCCAGAACCTCTGAACCACAGTGTGCTGTTGGTGCTTCCCTCTGACCAGCGGTTCCACACCCATGCAAACAGAAGGTCTGAGGGGGCTGGGCAGGGGCGGTTCTATCATTAGGCCAACTGAGGCGATTGCCTCAGGCGGCATCCCGGCTGTGTTTATTTTGGATTTTGCCACCTCTGGGCTGCTGCTACCTTCCTGCTGCTCTTTTTTCCACTTAAGCTTGTCCGAATGAGAAAAAAAGCAGCGGGAAGGCAGCGGCAGGCCAGAGGCAGCAAATTCAGAAATAAATGTCACTGCGACATCTGGTGGGGATTCCAAGCGTCGTGGTCGCCAGTGGATGACATCATCAGTCTAGCCACTGATCCTAGAGCGAGCTGAGGTTTTCCGATTTCACAGGTATCTTTCCCTTACTGTGGCACTTTCCCCCACCGCCCCTACTCGAACCTAAGGCCGCATTCAGAAGCAGGATGGTGGGGAAGCTCAAATCTCAGCGTTTCATCCCCCTGTCAGCGTCGGCAGAGGCAGGCCTCTGAAGAAATACATCATAAAGTCTTGTCTTTTATATATAATATTATTAGAATTACTGAAAAATGAAATATCATACTTGCTATATTATAATATGGATTTATTGCAATGTTTCATAGAAATAGTAAGTCTGTGAGGCAGCAGCTATTGAATTAAAAACAAGCTGCTGCCTCACAGACTTACTGTTTCTATGAATCATTGCAATAAATCTCTATTATAATAATATAGAAAGTATGATATATAATGTTAGAACAGTGAAGCTAATTGAATGGAATTGTGGTAGGCGAAGGCCTATGATCCATGGTGTCTGAAATAAGCAGACAGGCCTAACTAGCTTGACCTGTAAATGAAGCCTGTGGAGAGGCCCATAGGAATTGCACATCCCCCAATATGCTGCTACTGTAGAACTGAAACTTAGCAAAGCATAATCAGCTTAGCTGAGCAGAATCGAAACTCAGAAAATATAGAAAAATAAGTTTAATTGCTACTGATAAGAGGGTACAGCTGCTATGGAATTAATTAACTCTGCTGAAAGAAAGGTTACAGTGTCCTGCTTTCTCACATGTGCTAACTAGTTAAATGGCCTTGGAAGAGAAAAGTATCAAGTTGGTGAACTAACCATTGTAATTGGGACTAGAAGGGGGGTAAGCAGGTGCTAAGCCCAGTCAAAGAACATCATTGGATAGCCATATCGGTACCGGAACCAATAGAAGGTGTACGGGAGGGTACCGGGACCAATGAAATGTTTTCCTATGTCTAGAATGGAGAAGAAGTCTATAAAAGTTGTTGTTTTGCTAGAAACCATTGCTCAGCCATTTTGAATTTGATTCTTCTTGAGACTTGTGCACAAATAAATGATTTGGACCTTCTGAACAGACTCCTGGTATCATTGGTTTGTCTGCGCTCTACTGCTACATATTCTTGGTGCGTTGGCCGGGAAGGTGTGGTAATAGAGGGTATATAGGGCAATATACCACGACTTTCCGCCTCTACAGGTTTGGTCCTGCCGGGATCGCGCCCTTCCGACGGGGGCTCGCTCCCTGGCGCCACCGGTCCCTTGCATCGGAGGGAGCTGGCCGGACCTCGGCGGGTGCCGGGCCCGGTTGGAACCAACACCTCGAACCCGAGTGAGGGGAGTCCGAGGTTCAACTCATGCGCTTGCTTGGGAACTTTGAGGATCGTATCCGGTGAGTAGAGTTTTGATTTGGTATGTCTAGACAGATGAGTCAGAGCAGTACTGCCATTTGAGTCTTGAATTTTGAATCTTGAACTTGGAACTTGGTAAGAGAGCTTGATCACCTCTCAAGACGGTCCGACTACCCCTGCATGAGTATTCGCGGGGCGAAACTACCGTCTTCTTGTATTTTGGAATTTGAACATGGCCTAGTCAGAATAGACAGGATTGGGCTGTGTTTTTGGGATACGTTGCTAGCATGATTGTGTGAATGAGAGGTCTGGCAGCACGGACCAAGCGAAGGCGGACTCCTGAGTAACGCCTTTCCTGGCCGGGCGACCGCGTCCAGGTCGTAAAAAGGAGGAAGCAACCGTTGTCTTGTCTTGTTATTTGTTTCCCTTATATGTTTCTAGGGCCGTGAGGACCCCTTACCCACGGTCCGTCCTCCTTTTCCCTTCTGTTTGTTGTTGCGCGCACACATCGATATGGGAGGGGCGGGGTCTACTAGGAACACTCCATTAGAATGTATGATCACACATTTTAAGGAAGGATATTCAGGAGATTATGGAATTAAAATGACTGCGACATGATTACAGATTTTGTGTACTAGGGAGTGGCCCGACTTAGACCCTGCGTGGCCCCGAGAGGGAACTTTTACCATAGGAATTATTCAGTCAGTTCACCAGAAAGTGCGAGTAGCGCACCCCGATCAGTACCCCTATATAGATTCCTGGTTGAGTATTTGTGAGAGCCCGCCCCCTTGGGCGAAGCGCTGTTATGAAGAACAGTGCAGAATAATGTTAGCACGAACAGATCAAACACAGAAAGTAGATCAGACTAAAAAGACAGAGACAGGTGAGAAATCCAGACGGAAACCCGTCCTTGCAAATCCTGAGTCCCCAGAAGTGATAACTCGACAGCCCCGAGCCCAGCGTCCAGTAAGGGTGCCACCGCGTCCCGCCCCAGAGCCACAGAGACAGCGGGAGCTGGACCCAACCCCAGAACCATCACCTGAAGAGCAGACAGATAAGCTTACTTCAGATGAGGAGGATGAATCAACTGAGACTGAGGAGAAAGTTGAGTCAGAGGCAGAAGAGCAAGAGGAAGGGTCTTCCCAGAGTGATACTGACAGTATAAAGACGACCGTCAGTGTGAACTCATCAGTTAAAAGTAAAGCGTCCCAGACTAAGCGCACGGATAGCAAGAAGAAAGCCCCTGTTAGGAGAGTTTCTAAAATCCCCCTCAGATCCAGAAAGACTTCTACTGCAAGAATGATGCCTTTACGGCAAGTCCCGGGAGTGCCCGTGAGAGATGAAGATAATCAGGTGGTGGCGGGACCCTTAAGTTTAGTATATGTGCCCTTCTCCACTACTGATTTGTTAAACTGGAAGTCACATTACGCTTCCTATACCAACAAGCCCCAGGAACTAACAGAATTAATGCATACTATTATGGAAACCCACCAACCCACTTGGGCAGATTGCCGTCAGCTCCTGTCTACCTTATTCACTACTGAGGAGCAGACACGAATAAAGCGAGCAGCTGTCGACTGGCTGGCAGATAACCCGTTAGCACCGGGAGATGCACAAGGGATAGACAACCGAGAAGTAGCCCAAAGGGAATTCCCAAATGAAGACCCCCAGTGGGATCCGAATACAGAGAGAGGATCCAAATCTTTATCACGGTTTCGCCAAGGCCTTATGCAAGGTCTGAAAAGGGGGGGCCAGAAAGCTATGAATCTTTCTAAAGTGACCGAAGTTAACCAGGGCATAGATGAAAGCCCAGCAGTGTTTTATGAAAGATTGACTGAAGCGTATAGAATGTATACTCCCTATGATCCAGATGCACCAGGAAGCTTATGTATGGTGAATTCTGCTTTTGTAAATCAGTCTCAACCAAACATTAGACGTAAGCTACAGAAACTAGAAGGGTTTGCGGGCATGAATGCAACTCAGTTACTGGAAGTCGCTCATAAAGTGTATGTGAATCGTGATAATGAAAGGCAGGAAGAATGTGATCGAAAGATGAAGAAGAAAGCTGATTTTTTGGCTGCGGCCATAGTTGAACAGAAAAGGGGAGGTTTCCCTAGTCGAAGGAGCAGAGGAAGAGGGTGGGGCCGAGGAGATGGCCGGCCCCAACTATGCGTGAACCAATGCGCTTATTGCAAGGAGGAAGGACATTGGGGAGATACATGCCTGCA
The DNA here is from genome assembly GCA_033557465.1 of Ichthyophis bannanicus. Taxonomy (NCBI): domain Eukaryota; kingdom Metazoa; phylum Chordata; class Amphibia; order Gymnophiona; family Ichthyophiidae; genus Ichthyophis; species Ichthyophis bannanicus. The sequence continues at coordinate 438,367,675 of CM066033.1, forward strand.
ACTCGAAGACGCCCCTCAGGATGACGAAAACAATGCCCAGTGGAGAGAAAGAGGAAGAGGCCATACAAGCAGTGGCCGCAGCAACCTACGACGTAGATGAAGCAGATTAGGACAGACCGGGCTCTGAATTCGCTTTAGGTCTCCAGGAGCCTATGGTCTGCATACAAATAGGAGACCAAGTTATGGACTTTATGGTTGATACTGGAGCAGAACATTCTGTAGTAGACAAACAGATCGCCCCATTTTCCGCAAGAGCAGTCACCATTGTGGGAGCAACCGGTGCCAAAGCACTCAAGCCACATTTTTGCATCGCCTTGTTGGGAGCCCTATCAGCCTCAGTAGCACGCCAGTGTCTAATTTGTGCCAAGAACAATGCCAAACAGGGTCCTACGCCACCACCCCGAGTTCAGTCAAGAGGTGTAACCCCCATGCACCACCTGCAAATCGACTTTACTGAAATGCCAAAAGCCAGTGGATACCGATACTTGTTAGTGTTAGTTTGTACCTTCTCTGGGTGGGTAGAGGCTTATCCCACCAGGACTGAAAAAGCCAGAGAAGTTACCAAAGTTTTGCTGAGAGAAATTATTCCCAGATTTGGAATTCCAGCAGTAATAGGGTCAGACAATGGGCCCTCATTTGTTTCTCAGATCACTCAGCAGTTAGCAAATGCCCTGCAGATACAATGGAAGCTACACACTGCATATAGACCTCAGAGTTCAGGGAAAGTTGAGCGAATGAATCGTACCTTGAAAGCCCAAATGTCCAAGCTTTGTCAGGAGACTCGCCTAAAGTGGCCCCAAGTGCTCCCAATAGCTTTGCTCAGAATACGCTCAGCTCCTGTGAAATCAACAGGATTTTCCCCTTTTGAGGTAGTGTATGGCAGACCCCCACCAATAGTGCAGGGAATTAAAGGAAGTTTAGCCCAGATTGGTTCAGAAATAACCAGACAAGAACTCCTAGCTCTTAGTTTTGTTCTACAGACTCTTCATGCGTGGATCCAAGACCAGTTGCCCATCAATCTGACGGAACCTCTACATCCCTACAAGCCTGGTACCTCGGTGTGGATCAAAGATTGGAAGAAGACACCGCTGGAACCTCATTGGAAGGGACCATACACCGTCATCCTGTCTACCCCAACTGCAGTAAAGGTAGCAGAGATCGATTCCTGGGTCCATCACAGCAGAGTCAAGCCAGCAGCCGTTACAGATTCCGAGCAGTGGACAGCAGTACAACATCCTGATGTACCTTTGCGACTCACCCTGAGACAGCAACCAGCGACCTAGATTCTTTTTGGGATCATCCTAACAACCACAGTGCCTTGCGCTAGACAAGTCTTTCGAAGAGGATTGCTGTTTCCAATACAGCAAGATTTGCTCAGACAAACCTTATGTGTGCGTTTTTGCACACTGATTGATATTATATTGATTGACAATATTCAGGGCCAACTGAAGTTGATAAGTTAGTTGGCATACGACGGACATTGTGAGGATCTTCAATCAACATTCAACACCGTTGAATTGCTTCATTAACAAACGGGACGGCGTTGTGCCAAGAAGAGAACGTCGAGGTCAAGATTTTCAAGTGAGGATTCAGAAGAACTCCAATCAACATGCATCTTTGTGTCTACCTTGTCCTGGTTGCTTGTCTGGGGGGCCTTGAACTGACTTATGCCTTGCCTCCATGTACTGCTTGCATTACTTCCACTCGGACTGGAATGAAAGTAACGCAGACTTTGCTTTATCATTCATACTATACCTGTACTGGTAAAGTGACCCGGTGTATTTATAACACCACTGAACTGAATGTTTGTACTAAAGGTAATACTAAAGTATGCTTTAACCCCACATCAGAATCCATCCTATTATACTTTGGAGATACGATGGAATGATGCAGATGGGGCTTTGCTCAACGCCACACCCCCACTCACTGATCCTACAAAAGGTGCTGTTTTGTATTTTGATGCTTGTGATGCCATAAACAGAGATAGTCGTTCTAAATGTGCCAATTGGGAAAAAACTTACTCGCATAATGACAAATATATGTGTCCAGAGGGGACCACGGGATGGGGAGAGTGTACAGGTAAAAGAGTTCTAGCCAATGAATATAGTATAGCCCCAATTGCAGATTACTATTGCCCGAAATGGGAATGTGTTTTCTATGCCACATGGAAAACTGGTATGGTAGAAAATACCAGAGACAATCGAATGGCTGCCTTAAACAAGCCATATGTCAAGGATATCGCAAAATGTAAAAAAAGGTGCCTGTAATCCGTTAGAACTTGTTATAATGAATCCCAGTGCATGGAAACAAGGATATAAATTTGGCTTACGAATTGCCGGATCTGGATCAGATCCAGGAACCATTGTATATGTAAGATTAAATACCCAAGCCCATAGATCATCCAGGTACCATATCCATAACACCTTTTACGAGACTATGCATATAAATAAGTTTGATATCCCTCACCCTTCCCAGAATTTGTTTCTAGAATTAGCTGGAGCAGTAGTATCCAGTCTCCATATTTCAGATTGTTACTTTTGTGGTGGGACACGAATGGGTGACCAGTGGCCATGGGAAGCCCAAGAATTGAATTATTCTATGACTTACAATCAGACTGAGTTACATAAGACTACAAGCGAATGGGTATTGGCACACCCAATAGTTGGACGTCTCTGCTATGCAAGAACTGGACCTCAGTTCAATCTGCAGGTGGGACAGCTGGTCTGTCTCAGCCAAACGTTCTATAATGACACCACCAAACAGACGTCCTGGTGGTCAGGGGTTAATGCATCTGAACCCCCTAATCCATTAGCAAAATTCCCTGAGCTCGCCGACTTATGGACTAATCTTGCCCAGCCCCATGCCTGGCAAGCCCCACCCGGCTTGTATTGGATTTGTGGAACTCGAGCATATGCCAGACTCCCTATACACTGGGGAGGGGCGTGTGTTCTGGGGACCATTAGACCTTCTTTCTTCTTGTTACCCACCGAACATGGAGAACAATTTTGGATACCCAGTATAATCAAATTGTGTGATTTAACTCTCACACCTTATTAAGTAATAGGGTGAGATAAATCAAAGGGGGGAATGTGGTAGGCGAAGGCCTATGATCCATGGTGTCTGAAATAAGCAGACAGGCCTAACTAGCTTGACCTGTAAATGAAGCCTGTGGAGAGGCCCATAGGAATTGCACATCCCCCAATATGCTGCTACTGTAGAACTGAAACTTAGCAAAGCATAATCAGCTTAGCTGAGCAGAATCGAAACTCAGAAAATATAGAAAAATAAGTTTAATTGCTACTGATAAGAGGGTACAGCTGCTATGGAATGAATTAACTCTGCTGAAAGAAAGGTTACAGTGTCCTGCTTTCTCACATGTGCTAACTAGTTAAATGGCCTTGGAAGAGAAAAGTATCAAGTTGGTGAACTGACCATTGTAATTGGGACTAGAAGGGGGGTAAGCAGGTGCTAAGCCCAGTCAAAGAACATCATTGGATAGCCATATCGGTACCGGAACCAATAGAAGGTGTACGGGAGGGTACCGGGACCAATGAAATGTTTTCCTATGTCTAGAATGGAGAAGAAGTCTATAAAAGTTGTTGTTTTGCTAGAAACCATTGCTCAGCCATTTTGAATTTGATTCTGCTTGAGACTTGTGCACAAATAAATGATTTGGACCTTCTGAACAGACTCCTGGTATCATTGGTTTGTCTGCGCTCTGCTGCTACAGAATCATTAATCTAATATCCTGTAACAGGCCATGTGACAATGCAGCACCTTGGGATTTTAGTTTAAATTTTGTCTACCTATTTTTTATTTTTTCCTTTAGGTTATGGTCGCATATTCTGTACTTGGTGAGGATCTGTGTTCTGAGTGCATGACTGAGGCCAGGTGTTCTGTTAATTTGTACATAGGGATCTATGCTGTACCAATTTGACTTGTTCAGCTTTTCAAATAAGCGTATCGGTGTTCTAGGGCCCGCTGCAGTATTTATAGTGCTGCTTTATCTGGTTAGACCCCTTGTTGTATGAGTTTTGGAAGTTTATGCTGGTATGTGGTAGGGTAGATTTGGCCTTGGAGATCTTCGGTGACTTTTGTAGGGTTTTATATTAGTTCTCAATATACCTGGTAATGGAGAATGTTTTATTGGTGAGATGACCAGAAGCAGATTTTTTTTTAAGTTCTGGGGGTGAATGTCCTACCACTGCTCTGCACCCATTGTTGAGGAGGGGGGTTCTGTGAATGCAAAATATATGTTCAAAAAGAAAAAGCAAGCACCATCACATAGTTTATAACAATAAAATACAAATGAATTATAATTTGGAGTTATAAACTGCTGTGGTTCTCGCTTTCTTTTAGTTCCTTGATGTGTGAACATCTTGCTACATATTATCTAATAGGCTTTTTGGTTTGGTTCAGTCCTTGACTGGAGTTTTGAAAAAGATTCCCCCCCCTCCTGCTCTTGGGGGGGGGGGGTGGTGTGCCATCTCATCCCTCGCCTCAGGCAGCAGATTGCCTTGAGCCACCCCTGGGGCTGGGCTTGCTGGTTAGAACCATAGGCGTAGTTGGGGGGGGGGGGGGGCATCAGTAGCCCTCCCAAATGTTGCAGACACTAATGGTGATCTGGTACCCCTGTAACCATTGTCAGTATGATTTCCTTACCCTTTGCCCCTCCAAGTAAGAAGGCAAATTGCACTGATGGTTAGAACACAGCGCCAACAGCATGCAGTGTCCATGCTGCATTCCTGTTTTATTGTCAATCGTCATTGCCACCATTGTAGGTCCCAGAGAGGGGTGGGAGCAGGGGGGCAGCAGGAAAGAATGTTTGCCTGAGGTGCCTCATATCCTTGCAATTGCCTTGGGAAAAAGGGATATATATTAAATGGTTTAGAGTGATTAGACTAAAACTTTTCTTACTGTCCAGAGATTCAAAACTTTACTTCCATGTTAACCTCCAACTGCTTTTTAACTATGAAAACTGCTGTGTGCGAGCTATTGCTGTGAAGGTTGGGCTAAACGAATTGGAAGGTGTTATAACGATCACAGTACTGTAACCCAAAGGAGGCTGGCTCTAATTAAGCTGGAAACCCAAAGGGGCAGGCGAAAACAGTCTATCCACCCACCCCCAACTGGTAATTACACTAATCATTTCATTTCTTTCTCTCAACTGCCAATTCAGTTCTAAAGTCCCATCAGGCTTCTAGTGACAGACAGATCATTCCCGCTGGGGCTCTCACCTGATTGGCTGCCTCAGACATTACATTTTCTAACACTGTCAGAACTCCCCGGATTACTCTGGGCAGGGCTGCTAGTTCTACAGCGCTGCCACTTTAAACCAACAGTACACACGCCACAACTAAAAAAAAAAAAAAAGCCATACGTTTCACTCACTATCAAGGGAGGGGGAGCTTATTAGGAGCGGTGGGGGAGGGGAATCGCATTGCCCAATGAATAGGCAGCTCCAGCTTAAACTGACTGCCGGAAAAGCAAACAGAGCGGTGTCCAATTAAAAGAGTGTGTACAGTAACCAATCGGAGGGTTCCCCCCAGCAGCCAATCGGAAAGTGGGTTACATCTTAACTTGAGGAACTGGCTTACATGTGAAGTTGAGGAACTGGCTCTGGTTTCGAGTTAGCTCGCTGGCTTCGCTGCAGTTCTGCACTGAGAGGCTTCTGACACCTCTCTGCTAGCTGCAAGCCTGCAGCTCAGGCCACCACCTCAGCGGAGGGATATCTTGTGCTTCTGTTTCGTTTTTTTTTTTTTTTTTGCATGGAATTAGCTTGACAGCACAGTGCTGACAACATGACTTAAGATCTGGAAAGAGCAGAAGCCTCTAGGGAACGCAAGGTACCTTTCTTTCCCCCTGTGCGTTCTCTGGGATGTGTGTGCTGTCAGTGGAGGTTTTTATTTGTTTGTTTGCTTCCTTTAATATGTAAGGGAGGGTTGTGCATAGAGAGTGTATTTCTTGGCGGAGTATTATAGGATGAAGTTAGCGATAAGACAGGGCAGGAAATTAAAATTTAAATTGCAGAATTACAGCAATCCCGAGACACATTTCATTTGGATTTCTAATGCACTTGTTGCAGACCTGCAGGAGGGAGGCAGAAGGTTAGTGGATTTTAATGGCCTTGCAGTGGGTTTGGCTATTAAAGAGTTGCGAAGTTTTCTTTCTATCTCTTTTATTACACACTTGCTTTCAGTAAATACTGTATTGGCGAGCAGGCGAGGCCTCTCCTCTGCTGCAAGACTTCCCAGTACGACTGCGGAAAGGGGTTGACATATGGCATTTACGTACTTCATCTATGGTGTCCTCAGTTGTAGTTTTATCGTGAGGACCAGCCATAAGGTTTTTTTTAAAATAAAAAAGAGAAGATAAGATCGAGGGGGATGAGTCTCTGACACAAAGCTTGCCTAGTGCGTAGAGTAATCTTTATGTCTAATTATGGTGGCAACGATTTGGTGTCACATTGAGACATGATTTAAGGTAGCACTAATTGTGAGATGAGTTTCTTTACAAAATTAAGAGTATAGTGGTGTGATGCTCCCTTTTTATGCTAATAAAAGCTGTGACAGAGAGCAATTTTGATAGGTAGGTAGGATGTCGCTGGTTTAGTTTCTATAGTTAGAATAGACGCAAAGCTCAGTGAAGTGGGAGGAAAAATAGCTCCTATCAGTAAAGGGATGAAATTGTTCTTGTATAAACCTCTATTTTATGGGGGGAAGGGTCCAGAGGAGCACAAAAAAAACCATCAGAATGTGCATCTCTGGATTTTGTTATTTAGTATGTGGTATATTAACTTGTATGGAGTGTTCCTTGCATCATATCATAGTATGCACACATGGTCAGTTGTTGCAATCATATTAGCTGAAAATCCAGTTCAGTTAACCTGCTATATTTACCAGGAGGATTAGACATACTGTGTACCCTAGCCCAGAAGTTTGGGATGAAACTTTTAAACAAAATTGGGTGTGTTTCATTAATACCATGTCAGGATGTTTACATTGAGAGGAAGGATGTTTTGGTCCTTGTCCAGCCTGTACTAAAAAAAAAAATTGCTCATCTATTGTATGTTTGGAGTGAAACACAATCATCTGTCTGTAAATAGTCAAGCTATTTGGCTGGTCACCACTGGTATTGTTGTGTGGCAGTGCTTTTCCATTTATGGTGTGTGTATGTGTGTCAGTTGCATGGCAGATGTGTGCTTATGTCCCATTTCAGCTTTTAGCTAGCTATTGTATGTTCGAATGAAAATGTGATAGTGAGGTGTGTTGTATGTGTGACGTTTTATTTTTTTGCCTCTACCAGGTTAGCCTGCTGTAATGGGCTCCAATTAGTTGTGTGTGGGGTTTTTTTTGTCTCCCAGAGAATAAAAATATATAGTAATCTTCCATGAAGACCAACAGTTGTGCTGTTGCTGATTATTTGTGTAAAATTGTTTTTCCATATTGGTTAACAAATTGTGGAAGCAAGAGAACATATGGTGGATTTTTTTATCGCATGCTTGTTAATGTCTCCTTTTTATCAGTTTTATATTACTTTTGTGGCTTCCTTCATCTGTGGCCCAGTTATCTATATTACTTTTAAGACTTTCCAGTCTATGGCAGAAGTAGTCTGCAGAGCTCTAGGCCCAGATTTGGGCACGCCTTAGCTGGGCAGCAATTACTTACAGAGGCCTAAGGTTACTGAAGAAATGCAGTGTGTACAATCCACTTCCTACAGATCAGCTAAACTCCAACATTGCAGCAAAGCTAACAAACTGCAAGGTATACACTGCTTCCAGATGGTACCCATTTGCACCTAGAGATAAGTTTCTCAAGAAGATCAACTTGACTTTTTTTTTCTGGGCTCTCTACTTCCTTTTTAAGTCACATTTCTTTATTTTGTTCTGTTCTAATGTCCTCTTTATTACGTTACTTTTTTTTTAAATCAAAGGTGGATGCCTTTTACTCCAGCAACCCTTCTACTGAAAATATCCCTTTGTTTGTGATAATCACACTTTGTGTTTAGCAGTGTGGGGCCTTAATGGGATTCTATGTGATAGCATCGTGGTTTACTGCCATATGTAATGGTAGGAGGAGCATACTAAAACATGAAATGCTTTGGGAGTGATTAGATACAAACTGAAAAAGGGGACATGAAAAAGCAAAAGATGTTTTACAGAATTCTCTCTGTACATAATACAAGTTGCACAATATGTGAGAGCAGTAACTGGTCACATTTCCCCACTAATACCAATATGTATTTCAGTGTGAAAACTTGAGGGCCCATGGGTTCGTTTCATAGGTGTAGTTTAAAGTGGTGCACCACCCAAAGTTGTAATGCTAATGTTGAATTGGTCCCCCTCCAATATGACTTCCTTACTCTCTGTCACTACAAAGTAAGCATGCAAATGACCCCTATGGTTCTCTTTCTAGCATAGTATAACTTTCCAGGTGGCACAGTAAAGCAAATAGTAAAATGAGACAGCTAGGATGTCCTTTGAGGAAACTGCAGTGGGTATATCTTCAAAAAAAAGTTGGATACCATAATAAAATGATGGCAAATAAATACCAAAGTGGCCCATCTAACATGCTCAGTAAGGTAGTTACTGTAGGATGTAACTAGGGGACATGAGATGAAGCTGCAAGAAGGCAGAAGAAACACCAGGAAATATCTTTTCAAGGAAAGGACAGTGGATGCCTAGAATGCCCCCCTTGAAGAGCTGGTGGAGACATAACTCAAAAAGGATATACACAGAGGATCCCTAAATAATGAGAGGATGGAAACCAAGCATTGTAGTGCAAAGATTTTTGCATTTCTAAAGAAGACATGGGGTAGGATAGAAGAACTGTTCTACACCTTCCTTTCATTTTGGAAGATTCTGTTTTCTTGTGTATTAATTTTTAAGTATTTAGATGTCTGTATCTTACCTACTTTGTTCATCCTGCCTTCTAGAGTATAATCATTTAAGTCCTCAAATCTCTTCTCATGTTGCATGTCTTCAGGTGCAGATCTTGCACCATTTTGGTTGCTTTTCTCTGGACTAACTCTAGCTCTTTGTATCCTTTTTTTTAAGAATGTTCTCTTGCTTAAACTTCCATTCAATCCAATACAAAGAACATAAACACCCCTTCTATAAAACAAAGACGGAGAAATACCCCAGCTCCACCCCTCACAGACCTTAAAACAATACCTGAATGTAATACAATGTGTATAAAAGATATAAAAATAATATAATGCACAATATAAAGGAGAAAATGAACAAAGGGAGCAAAGTGGGTCTATTCCTGTGCACAAAACCTCAAAAGAAGTCCACAGACAAAGCCACTCTCCAAAAACACCAGTGATTTTTTTTTTTTTGGCTATCCCTTTGTTTTGCTATCAAACTAAATTCCACAAAAAATTAAAGTTATTTATTGTACTTTTTTTCCAATTCTGCATAATAGTTTTAAGGGCTATAGCTATGAGTATATCCAATAATTTCTTTCCCTCATGGATGAATACCCCCTTGCAATCTGAAAAATAATGAATATGACAGAAAGGGGCATGTTTACTAAAGGTTATCAAGCATTAAGTGCTGCCACTGCCCATTCATAACACACGTTAATCTTTAGTAAACATACCCCAAAGTGCAGCCTTTTAAATCAAGGATACTAGAAATTCTATGCCACGCCTGTTTTCAGAACCAAATTATGATGGTACAAGAAATAGCAAAAGTGTCAGGGTTCCTTGGTCAGCATAGCAAAAACAGGCACCAGTTGGAACACTACTTCTTTATTCCATATGATTTTACCATGTCCACATCACTCTGCATTATAAAATACAGTGGGTGCATAATTGTCACAGAGGCAAGAGTCCAGTACTTTAACAGAAAACCTTTGACACTGCTATGTAGAGAACTCTTCCAAAATCTTGGGTTGCCAAATTTTTGGCAGCACGATATTTGCATTATTTTATTTTTATTTTATATTATGCATTTTAGCAGTGTATCAAGCAACACAGCTTGTACAGAAAATATACAACTTGCAGAAAAGAAAATACAAGAAACATAATTAAAGGTAAAGTTTGCAAGTCCTCAGAGGGGGGGGATCAGCATATAATAAACATACTGAAGATAGGAGTTTCCCCAGTACTATTTAGGAAAATGTTAAATCACAACACAAGAGACGGCAGAGGACCGAGAACATCATATAAATGGGGAACCGCTCAAGAAGGAGAAGATGTAACAATATGAGTGCTGATGAAGGAGGACAAATCTTCAGGCAGAAAGAAAACATATTTTTGTAGTTGAAATACTATAATACACTTACAAGCAAATCTAAGCACAAAAGAGGCTCCCAGCTGAGTCACCCCAGGACGTAACAACAAAAAAGATTTACGCCTTTTCTAAGTTTCTCTGGAAACATCAAGGAAGATCCATATTTTCTTGCCCATAGTTGGACAAAAAAATCATGCTAACTGCCCTGTCTATTCGCTAGAAGCAGTGATGAATTTAGATTGCTTCTTGGAAGTTACTGAAATTATGCTGATAATCTAGGCATTCTGCAGAGGCCCTAGGAGTTGGTTGACTTTAACAGCCAAATCTTTCAGTGCTTTGAGAAATGGCTTTCGCTGTGGCTCATGAAATTTTGTTCCTGATCGTATCTCCAGTCTAGTCCCGGACCTCTGGGTTGTCCACCTTAAACAGCAGCTTGGAGACTGAGGAACCTCCTTCTTTTGTGATGTCACCGATATATCTCCCTGGTGGTCACCTCCATTTGCCAGTTACCTCAGTCTCCAAGCAGCTGAAGGGACAGTGAGCCTGGGAGGTCCGGGCTCACAGGAGGAACAATTGAGACAGATTTAGTTATATTTGGATAGAGTTGATTATTAAAAAAAACAAAAAAACAAAAAAAGAAAATGACTGAGAAGGTAGCAGCTAACTAACAGGAGCTATACCTTTAAACTCTCTGTTGAAGGCTCTCCCTCCTCCTGGAGGTGTTCTCTGCATATGGGGGTTGGAGTTTTCACTTACCCGGGCAGAAGTGGCCTACAGTAAATGTGGCAGGAGGCCCGTTGATAGCAGGGCTGCTACAGAGGGACCCAGCCGGCGTGATACAGAGGTACTGCCTGTTAGTACGCCGTGGCTGAGAGCTCCCCTTTTCCTCTCTCTCTCTCTCTATCTCCCCCCCCCCCGCCCCCTCCCCCTCCCCGGTGCAGTCCCAGTCGAGAGATCGGGTTCGGAGGCGCAGTAGCGGCTGATATTTGCTCTCGCAGTTGTGTCGAGGGAGCCGGACCAGCGGGAGGTAAGAGGGCCCGTTTTGCCTGTCATTTCCTGTCGGCGCGGTGGGCGCGAAACGAAAGCAGGCCCAGCCGCGTGGTTGCGGTGCGGGAAGGATCACAGCACTGTCGGGCCTAGTCCAATGTGTACGGGGGGAGCCGCGGTCTCGCGGTAATCTGTAATTCGGGGAGTTGTTTGGTCTTTGTGCAGCCGAGACTTATTATTTTGACATCCTTTCGGTGCGGTTCATTTGGTTCGCCGGTTTGGGGCTCCCGGGTCTGCTTTAAATTGAGACAGTTAGTTTTTTGCTGAGATGCCCGCTAGGCCCCAATGCTTTGTCTGCGGGGCTAGAAGGGGCTCGGCAGCCGACTCGGGGGTGTGCAAAGGTTGTTCAAAGGAGGCCTCTGTCATGGATAGCACTACACGGGGGTCAGAGGAGCGCTTGGAAGCGGAAGCAGATCCTTCAGCCGCTCAAGCTGCCAGCCCACCCCTTGGGGAACTGGTGGCGGGCCCCTCCTCTGCACCGGATGTTTCCCCTTTCCTGGCCCAAGGGTCTGGAGTCCATTTTCTCTAGAGACTTTGTGCTGCTTTTGCAGCAGGCAGTTGGTATCTTCCCGCTAGGGTCAGCTAAGGAGAAAGCCCAGGGGCGCGAAGGAAAGAGGTCTGCGCCCTCTCCGGTTCCTAACGATGTGCAGTTTGGGGCAAAGAGAGCGCGCTTAGAGGAGGACCTTAAGGCCTCCTTGGTTGCCTCCGAGGAACAGGGGTCAGATGAGGAAGGCCGAAGTATAGACATAGAGAAGGATCTAGAGGAAGGTGAACTCGCTGAGAAGGAGGACCAGGCGAGAGTAGTATGAGTCTTCCGCAGAGGAGTTGCCGGCACTCATTGGGGAGACGCTCAAGGCACTGAACATGCCGGTTCCGGGGTCGGGGGAAGATGAGACCCTAGAGGACCCGTTATTGCAGGTTTTTCAGAAGAACCAGAGGGCATTTCCGGTGCATAGGGTTTTTCAGGAGTTGATTCAGGAAGAGTGGAATATCCCGGAGGCACCCCTTAAGGGTGCTAGAGTTATGAGTCATCTCTACCCTCTCGTAGACCAGGATAGGGAGGTGTTTAGGGCCCCCAAAGTAGATGCGGCGGTTGCTGCAGTGACAAAGAAGACCACGATACCAGTTGAGGGCGGGGCGGCTCTTAAGGATACCCAGGACCGCAAGTTGGACGTGTTGCTAAGGCAGATCTTTGATGTGAATGCCGTATCACTCCAGGCAGCTATTTGTGGCCCGAGCCTGCCTGCGGTGGACACAGGATCCAAGGAGGGCAGGAGAGTGACAGCTCCGCGGAAGACTCCAGACTGGAGTCTGGAGCGGCCTACCTGGCAGATATTCATTATGATTTGATGCGAGCGTTGTCTAAGAGCATGGCGTCCGCGGTAGTGGCGAGGCGTTATTTGTGGCTTCATAGTTGGGCGGCGGATAACTCATCTAAATCCAGGCTTGGTAAGCTTCCCTTTAAGGGGAGGCTCTTGTTTGGTGAGGATTTGGAGAAATTGGTCAAGGACCTCGGGGAATCTAAAGGGGGTAGACTGCCTGAGGACAAGGCTAAGCCTGGGAGAGTGGCGCCCGCGGGCAAAGGGCAGCAGCGGGATTTTCGTTGCTTGCATTTCCAAAGGTTTTATCCCAGCCAGAGAGGCAGGTTTACCAATAGAAATCAGGGATTTCGGGGATTTTGAGGAGCAGGAAGGGGTTTTGGGGCTTCCGCCTCCTCCTCCTCTGTTCCCAATGGTAGGAAAGCACAATGAAGTTCGGGGGACCCAGGCGCCCCTAGTTCCTGTGGGGGGTCGGTTACAACAATTCTACGATGCCTGGGTCCGTGTCACGCCAGATCAGTGGGTACTGGAGGTCATTCGAGAAGGGTATGCTCTGGAGCTGTGGCGTCCGGTGTGGGACGCCTTTGTGCGGTCCCCCTGCAAGTCCCCAAGCAAGTACGTGGCTGTGCGGGGGACCGTACGGAGACTCCTGGATCTCGGCGCTATAGTTCCGGTACCTACAGACCAATACGGCTGCGGTCGGTTCTCCATTTACTTCATGGTCCCAAAGAAGAACGGAGGGGTCCAGCCAATTTTGGATCTCAACGGAGTGAATCGTTGCCTGCGAGTTTCGCATTTCCATATGGAGACTCTACGCTCAGTCATAGTAGCGGTTCGGACAGGGGAATTTCTTACCTCCCTGGACCTGTCGGAAGCGTATCTTCACATTCCCATTCAGCCGGACCACCAAAGGTATCTAAGGTTTGCGGTTCCCTTCGGGCAATATCAGTTCTGGGCTTTGCCGTTTGGCCTAGCGACGGCCCCTCGCACGTTCACCAAGATCATGGTAGTGGTCGTGGCGGCTTTGCGGAGGGAAGGGGTTCTGGTACACCCTTACCTGGACGATTGGTTGATTCGCGCAAAGTCGAGAGCGGAGAGCGAACAGGCGACGGCCAGGGTAGTCTCCTTCCTGGAGAACTTCGGTTGAGTAGTCAACAGGTCCAAGAGTCATTTGGTTCCCTCCCAATGCCTGGAATACTTAGGAGCTTGGTTCAATACGCAGAAGGGACAAGTGTTTCTACCTCAGGGAAGAGCGCAGGCCTTGCGGAAGCTTGTCCGAAGGTTCTTGAGCAGTGCAGCGCAGCTCCCACAGCGTGGCAGTACCTTCAATTGTTGGGCACCATGGCATCGACGATAGAGGTGGTGCCCTGGGCGAGAGCGCATATGAGGCCATTGCAGAGGGCGTTGCTCCGGCGCTGGTCGCACCAGCGGGACCCGTTGTCGCGGAGGCTCCCTTGTCCGGCAGAGACTCGAGTGGCCCTGAGTTGGTGGTTGTGTCCCGAGTCGCTGCGGAGGGGAAAACCGCTGGAAACTCCTGTCTGGGTACCTGTGACGACGGACGCCAGCCTCTGGGGCTGGGGAGCGCACTTCTAGGGCCAGTTCACCCAGGGGCAATGGGGCCCTCTAGAGAAATCTTGGTTGATCAACAGGTTAGAGTTGCGAGCGGTTTCATTGGCCCCTACAGCGCTTTCAAGACGATCTCGGAGGATGGGCGATTTGGGTGTTCTCCGACAACGCGACTGCGGTGGCTTATGTCAACCGGCAAGGGGGAACCAGCAGCGTAGCGCTGGAGTCTGAGGCCGAGGTCTTATGCAGTTGGGCCGAGGAGAATCTTTTAGCTCTGTCGGCGGTGCATGTCACAGGGGTGGACAACATCGAGGCCGATTTTTCTCAGTTGAGTGAAGGTGGATCCCGGAGAGTGGGTTCTTCATCCAGAGGTGTTCCATATGGTAGTGCGCCGGTGGGGTTCACTGGTTATGGACCTCATGGCGACGTTCCAATCGGCAAAGGTCAGTCTGTTTTACAGCAGAAGAAGAGAGAGAATATCGGAGGGCCTGGATGCTCTCATTCAGATCTGGCCAGAGGAACAGCTCCTATACGTTTTTCTGCCGTGGGCTCTGATAGGTAGGGTGGTGCAGCAGATAGAAAGCTACAGAGGACAAGTCATACTGATAGCTCCAGATTGGCCGTGTCGGCCTTGGTACCCGGACATAAGACTCCTGGAGGCACGGCTGGGGCGTCTTCCGGCCAGGCCGGACTTGTTGTCCCAGGGACCGCTGTTCATGCCGCACGTGGATCGCTTCTCGCTTACGTCCTGGCTATTGAAAGGGCTAGGTTAGTGGCTAGAGGTTATTCCACAACAGTCATTTCCACCTTGCTGAAGGCTAGAAAGCAGTCAACGTCCTTGGCTTATGTTCAAGTCTGGAGAGTGTTCGAAGGATGGTGTAGAGACAGGGCTTCTGAGGCGTTGAGAGCGACCATTCCGCAGATATTGGAGTTTCTACAGGATGGCTTTGTCAAGGGACTGGCGGCCACGTCTCTTGGGGTGCAAGTCGCGGCTCTAGCGTGTTACAGGGGTAAGATAGGGGGCAGATCGCTCGGGGAGCACATGGACATCAAACGGTTCTTGCGAGCGGTCTCTCTGTTAAGGCCCCCAGCTAGGTCCACAGTTCCTAAGTGGCACCTTCCATTTGGTTTTAGATGCGTTGGAACGGAAGCCTTTTGAACCCCTGTCCCAGGCGTCATTGAAAGATCTTACGTTAAAGATGGTGTTTTTGGTGGCGATCTGTTCAGCAAGAAGGGTCTCGGAATTGCAGGCGCTGTCCTGTAAGGAGCCCTATCTTTCGTTCTTTGAACCCAGAGTAGTGCTCCGACTGGTTCCAGCGTTCTTGCCCAAGGTGGTGTCGGCGTTTCATCTGAATCAGGAAATTTCTTTGCCGGTGTTTCGCAGTGACGCGGGGAGGTCGGACCCGAAGAAGCTAAATCTTTTAGATGTCCGGAGGGTGTTTGAAAAAGTACCTGCGTCGGAGTTTCGCAAGTCTGATAGGCTTTTTGTTCTCTTTGCGGGGCCAAGGAAGGGGGAGTCGGCTTCCATTGCCCATTGGATCAAAGAGGCGATAGCCTCCGCGTGTCTGTTAAAAGGGAGAACGGTGCCTGAGGGGCTTTGAGCTCACTCTACTAGGGCGCAGGCTGCATCCTGGGCGGAATCTAGATTGGTGCCGCTGCAGGAAATTTGCAAGGTGGCGACATGGTCGACGTTGCATTACAGACTGGACGTTCAAGCGCAACAGAATGCTTGCTTGTTTTGGGACGGCTGTCTTTCAGGCTGGAAAGGGCGCTCCCTCCCGTTAGTACTGCTCTGGTACAGACCCAGAGGTCCAGGACTAGACTGGAGATACGATCAGGAATGTTAAATTAGACTAACCTGCTAATTGTTGTTCCTGGAGTAGATACAGTCTAGTCCCGTAGCCCTCCCTGGTACGATTTCCTGCGGTTTACAGCCTGAAGGTCTGGCAGAGGATGGGCTAGGGCCTGTACAGGTAAGAAGTTTGTTTTTCTGTATGGGTTAGCAGGCCCTGTTCGGGGAGGGTGCGGTCTAGAGTTGGGCCCTCCAAACAGATGAGGGGAGGGCCTTCAGCAAGTTTCAAGGTTGTTCTTAGACTTTGCTTTGGGGGGAAATGTGTCCCGCCATGTGTTAAAGATAGTTCAGTAAGTAATAATATATAGTTGTTTATGTGCATGCTTACTTGTTGCTCCGGTGAGTCTGCTTTTGTCAATAGGAAACTGGCAAATGGAGGTGACCACCAGGGAGATATATCGGTGACATCACAAAAGAAGGAGGTTCCTCAGTCTCCAAGCTGCTGTTTAAGGTGGACAACCCAGAGGTCCGGGACTAGACCGTATCTACTCCAGGAACAACAATTAGCAGGTAAGTCTAATTTAACCTTTTCTGAACTGGGGGCATGCTGCTGGCTCCTTTTTTAGAGAGACTAATTAATTATTTTATTTGAGGTGCAAGGTAAAGGCTTGTCAGAATTACAAATCAGTTTCTTTAATTTTGATTGTAAATTTTATGCAAAAAATCTGGCAAGGTGCCTAGAACAGGTTTTACCAAAACTTATTCAGTGACATCAAACTGGCTTAATGAAAGATATGGGAAGAAAGCTTTGAATTATCAGCTGCAACCCTATTGAATTTCCTGACACAATATCAGGCCCTACCACAGTTTTATGCCTTGATGTGGAGAAAACCTTTGACCAAATAGAATTGGCACTCAAACCACTTTATCAAAGTGATGGAAATACTGTTATTCAGGTCCCACAGCAAGGCTGTGGGTAATGTGATATCATAGACTTTCAATTTGCATTGGGGTACTCAACAGGACTGCTCCCTCTCCTTGTTTGTTTTAGCTTTGGAACCTCTGGCAGTAGCTATTAAGGGAGCATCCACAGATACTTGGAATTGCAATTTGGGGAGAAAAAGCATTTTAAAATGTGTATGTATGCAGATGATGTACTTTGTTCAAGCTGTGTTTAAATATTAAAGTCAGTCTCAGTATTGTTACGTTTCAAAGCTATGGTCTGTTCTCCACATATAATGTAAATTTGGAATAAGAGTGATGCCATTCCCCTAAATATTTTGTTTTGTTTTTGGTGTACTAGGTTTCAGCATCCAGATGTCCCAATTAGGTGGTGCCCAGATGGGCTGGTGTATCTAGGGATTCATTTTGCAAATTCAATTGAACAGACTATCTGGGTTAATAGGGAAGCAATGTTATCTAAAATTTAGTGGTTAGTATTATCTCTTACATGTTGGGGTCGAGTAAGACTTGGTTAAAATGATTAGTCCTCAGATTCAGCACCTTAAATGCATTATGAGTTCTGTTCACAAATAGCTTCTACAAAAAGTTTGTTCTATGTTATCCTTATGTTATTGCTTTAAGGAAATTAAATGCAAGCTGATCTGTTCATCTCCAACATCTTTCAGCAACACAAGCAAGTGTCAACTGTACACATGGACTTCACACAATGGATTGTACAAAAATCAAATTGGCTACATCTATGGAAGTCTATGGAAAAGCTTAACATCAACAAAGACAAAATCTAGAGCTGGCTGTGGTACAGATCACCAACTACTAGTATGCAAACTGAAACTAAAGCTGAAAAAGAGCAAGCCACTCATGAATGTAGCAAAATATGACAGAGCACAGAAGAGTTATGAGATGACATCAAGAAAGTTGTACTTGAACAAAATGAGAAGCTTCTGCAAAAGGTGAAAAAGCAAAAATGGCCAAAATTGATGACCAAGGAAACTGAAAATTGCTCAGAAAGGCAGAGAAGCTAAAGTCAGGAGAGAGAGAGGGGCCATTGCAGAACACAACAGATTCCCAACATGCAGCAAGACGAGACAAGAAGTACTACAATGACGCATGCAAGGAAATAGAATCAGAAATGATTAGAGGAAGAACAACATCAGCTTTCCTAAAGCTATGTGAGTTAAAGAGAAAATTCCAGCCTCGAATTGGAATGCTACAAGATGCTAAAGGATTCATGTTGAATGATGCTGAGAAGATCCAGAAAAGGTGGAAAGAATATACAGGCATTCCTTATCGTCCTTCCAGTCCAGTCCCGCAGATCTGGGTAATGTACCTCTTCCAGCATCTTGGAGAGTCAGCATGTCATCTTTTGTTGACCCCAGAGTGCCTATAGAGCTGGCACCGCCCACCAGCCCCAGTATGCTCAGTCTCCAAGCAGCTGGAGGAGGTAGTGAGCCAGGGTGCTGGACTCGCTGAAGGGATAAATAAGGAGCATAGGCCAGGATTAGAAAATGGTTTAGTTTTTCTTTTGTCCTTTGTCCTATCAGCTACAAGTTCTTTGTTTTTCTAGTTAGTGTTTTAAGGTTTTTTTTTTTTTTTTTTTATATAATTTTTTTTTCTTTAAACTGAGGTCTGACTTCTTTATCGGGCAAGAAGAGATAGGTAGCAGTGAGGAAGATGCCCACCGCCCCTCCCTTTCGGTACTGGGGGGGTTGCGGTCTTTGGAGGCCTTCCTGCCGCCAAATACTCTGGCGCTTCCAAACCCATCTTTGGGTGAGGAGCCACTGCGCTGACAGCCATTGCAAGCCGGCAGCCCTGGAGTGCTCACCCCCCCCCCCCCATATGTCGAAGCTGTCTTATGGAAGGCTGAGCACGAGGGGACAGGCAACCATGTAGACACTGTTCCTGCCAGGTAAGAAGTGCAGACAGGTCTTCGGAGCACAGGACCACCGGGGGGGGGGGGGGGGAGATTTATTTAGACAGTTTTGTATACCACCTTATCCTTCAAGCAAAAGAGATGCAGGGCCGAGGAATTTGGTCGCGTACAGAGGCCTGATATCGGCGCGGGAAACTCAGCACGCCTTTTTTCAGCAAGTCCAGCACTCTTTTGCTCCTGCTGGTTTTTTTTGACCGGGGGAACTCAGTGGACGCCTCGTTTTTTCGTGGTTTTTGCCTGGGAGAGCTTTGGTTTTTTTCTCAGTTTGCCTTCAGTTAGATATCTTTTTGGTTTTCCTTTATTTTCTTTATGGTATTTCATCATTTTAGGGGCTGGTTGTCTGCAAATATATCTCTGCTGTGGGGGAGGGGCTAGGTTTATTTCTTTTGCCCTTCCAAGTGATTTGGGATACTGAGAGAGAAGGTTTTTCTCTCTATTCCGGCCAGCCTCACACCATGCTGGCCAGGCTGCAGTGTGTGTGTGGGACCCGGCGAGGAGCAGTTTTGGAGGCAGGGCTCTGTCTTGGCTACACACAAGAGGCTGCTTCATTAGAGCAAGGCTTGCAGGACAAGGTGCGGCAGGGAGTGCAACCGGAGGGTTTCCCATGTTGCAGGAGAATCCTGAAGAAGGTGGGCCAGCGTTGCCATCACAGGAGGTAATCCCTGGCCTCTCTGTGATGCGCGGACCTTCTACCATCCAGGCCCCAGGAGCAGGGGGGCTTCCAGGGGACTTTTCACCCGAGTTCATCCTACTCTTGCACAAGGCATTTTGCTTGCGCCAACAGGGGCTGACGTACGGCCCCTCTGTATGGAAAAGGGGGGCCAAGAGGACATTGAACGCTAAGGAGGGCAAGTGTTTGGGGACCATGAGACCCAGGGACTTGGAGGAGTGGCAACATTTGCCACTGAAGGACTAGATGCAGATAATTGGACACGGACTAGGATCTCAAAGAAGATCTGGAAGGAGAGATCCTGGAGCAGGAGGACCAGGCCCAGATAGTTTGGGTGTTTCGCTGGGAGGAATTGCCGGCGTTTATTTTGGAGTCCTTGAAGACCCTGAATATGCCCACAAGCCTACCGGCCGAGGAGGAGACACTGGAGGACCCTCTTCTCCAGGCAGAACAGAAGTCACAGAAGGTCTTCCTGGTACATAGGGTGGTCTGACAAATGAGGGATGCAAACCATGTCACGCCTGTACCTTCTACTGGAGACAGAACGCGAGCTCCTTCGGTCTTCCAGAGTGGATGCAGCGGTGTCGGCGGTTACTAAGAAGATGACAATTCTGGTAGAAAGCAGCGCGGCTCTCAAGGATGTCCAGGATAGAAAGTTGGATACTTTTATTGAAGCAGGCATTTCATATTAATGCTATGTCTCTTCAGGCTTCCATCTGTGGGGCCTGGTGGCGAGAGCCTGTCTGCGCTGGTCGCAAAGAGTACAGCGGCCCGGAGACCCGGAGTCTGACTTATCTGGTGAGGCTGCCAAGTTGGAGTCAGGAGCAGCCTATCTGGCTGACACTCATTATGATCTCATTAGGAGTCTCTCTAAAAGTATGGCCTCGGTGGTAGCGGCACACCGCTACCTATGTCTCCGGAACTGGGCTGCGGATGGCTCCTCCAAGGCTTGTCTTAGCAAGCTTCCCTTCAAGGGCAAGCTTCTCTTTGGGGAAGACTTGGATAAGTTGGTTAAGGATTTGGGGGAGTCCAAGGAGGCTGGCTGGCTGCCCGAGGACAAGAAGAAGCGGGCCCACAACCATCTGTTGCCACAAGGACAGGCAAGGGACTTCAAGCGTTTTCGGACCTCACACTTTAGCCCAGCTGAGAGAGGCAGATTTCCCACCAGAGGGCAGGGGTTTCAAGGTTTCTGAGGTGCAGGCAGGGGGTTTGGTGTCGCTGCCACCCCAGGAAATAAAGCACAATGAAGCGAGGGAGGGCCCAGGTGTGGGTGCAACCCGTGGTAGGTCAGCTATGGGAGTTTTACCCTGCCTGGGTCCAGATAACGTCTGACCAGTTGGTCCTGGAGGTAGTGCGAGAAGACTGTGCCCTCAAATAGGCTCGGCCGGTCCCCCAGTTCTTTGTGCGGTCGTTCTGCAAAGCACAGAGCAAGGCGGAGGCAGTGGAGGAGACCTTATCTCGTCACCTACACCTTAAAGCAGTGGTGCCAGTTCCTCCAGACAAGTACAGCTGCGGTCGATACTCCATTATTATTCTCAAGGCAGGGAACCACTGTCTTCAGGTACCGCACTTCCACATGGAAACACTGAGATCAGTAATAGTGACGGTAAGGTGTGGAGAGTTCTTACGCTTCCTTGAGATCGAGAGACGTTACTCGCACATTCCCAGTCCGTCCAGAACATCATCAGTTTCTCCAGTTTGCGGTACTGAGTGGTCATTTCCAGTTTCGAGCTTTGTCCTTCGGTCTGGCGACCACACCTTGAACCTTCACCAAAGTCGTGGCAGCAGTGCTCCACAAGGAAGGGATACTTCTGCACCCGTACCTAGACGATTGGTTAATCTGGGTGAAGTTCAGGGTCAACAGCGAAAGAGCTACAGCGTAGGTGGTAGAGTTCCTCCAAAATCTTGGTTGGCTGGTAAACATGCCCAAGAGTCGGTTGCAGCCAACTCAGGAGCTGGAATATTTGGGGGCACACTTCGACATCTGCATGGGAAGAGTGTTTTTCTGCCACAATGACGGGTACAGGAGCTGCGGAAGTTAGTCTGGCAGTTCCTGAAGATGTCGAGACTGTGTGGCATTATCTGTGGATTCTGGGGACCATGGCTGCTACTCTAGAGCTGGTTCCCTGGGCAAGGAAGCATATGCATCCACTGCAGAGGGCGCTGCTCCGTCGATGGTGCCATCAGAGTCAACCTCTATCACAGGTACTCCCTGCCCATGGGGTACCTGGAGAGCTGTCATATGGTGGCTGCGTCTGGGGAACATGGAAAGGGGTATGCCTCTTGAGTCCCTGGTGTGGATTCCCTTGATGACCAATTGCCAGTTTGTCAGGTTGGGGAGCCCATTGCGAAGGAAGTTTTGTTCAAGGAAGGTGGAGCCCTTGGTCGATCAACAGGCTCGAAATCAAGCGGTGTCCCTGGCACTCGAAGTCTTTCAGTCATGGTTGCAGGGGAAATCAGTCTGGGTTTTCTCAAATAACGCAAACACAGTGTCCTATATCAATAAGCAAGGGGGCACCGGAAGTGCTGCCCTGCAGAAGGAGGCCGAGGATCTGTTCTGGTGGGCAGAAGCTCATCTCCTAGCGTTATCAGCGGCACACGTAGTGGGGGTCGACAATGTGGTGGCAGATTATCTCAGCTGGGTATGCATGGACCCCAGGGAGAGGCAGCTCAACCAGGTAGTATTTGAGCAGGTGGTCTGCTAGTGGGGCGTGTTGGTCATGGACCTCATAGCAATGTTTGAGTCGGCCAAGGCTGATTGCTTTTTCAGCAGGTGAAGAGAGGATGTCCTGGATGGCCTAATCCAACGGTAGCCCGCAGAGGGTTTTTTTTTCTACGTGTTCCCTCCATGGGTGCTCATAGGCCGAATAGTGCAGCGGATAGAGGCACACTGGGGATTGGTGATTCTGGTGGTATGCCGACCTGATTTGCCTCCTAGCGGATCGGCCATGGTGGCTCCCGGTTCATCTGGATCTTCTTACGCAGGGGCCACTCCACATGCCCCAGGTGGATCGATTCTCACTTACAGCTTGGCTCTTGAAAGGGCTAGGTTGAAGGGTTATTCAGGCTTGTTGATAGCAACCCTTCTACAGGCCAGGAGGAGGTCTACAAGCCTGGCATACATCTGCGTGTGGCGAGTGTTTGAGTCTTGGTGCGCAGAGAGGCAGGTGTGCCCTTCTGCTACCTCGGTCCCAAACATCTTGGATTTCTTGCAATCCGGTTTTGATAAGGGCCTAGCTGCCAGATCCCAGAGGGTGCAGCCGGTGGCGAATTCCTTTTATTGGGGGGAAAGTCCAAGGGGTACCATTAGGGACTCATCCAGACGTGCTGAGATTTCTAAGGGCGGTGACTTGCCTCCGCCGGCCAAGAAGGACAGTAGTACTGCCTTGAGATCTCAACTTGGTGCTAACTGCGCTGGCTGGAGAGCCTTTTCAACCATTGAGTCAGGCTTCACTGAAGGATTTGACGCTGAAGACTGTATTCCTAGTCACGATCTGTTCAGCACACAGGGCCTGGAGCTCCGAAATCCTATCTTGCCAAGAACCTTTCCTTTCTTTCTCCAAGGAAAAAGTGGTTCTGCGCCCTGTGCCTTCCTTTTTGCCCAAGGTGTTATCAGCATTTTCATGTGAATCAGACCGTTTTCCTTGCCGATGCTGATGGGGGCCCTGTCATGCCGCAGCTGCTCTGCTTCGATTTTATAAGAGTTCTGCGAAAGTATGTCAAGAGGACGTTGCCCTTCCAGAAATCAGACCATCTCTTTGTTCTGTTTGGAGGGCCGTGCAAAGGGGAGGCAGCAGCTAAGGCTTCCATTTCCAAATGCATCAGAGAGGCAATCGTGTTGGTGTATATTTTGAAGAGTAAGCCAATACCGGCAGGGCTGAAGACGCATTCTACGAGAGCCCAGGCAGCCTCGTGGATGGAGTACAATTTGGTTCCACTGGTTTAGATCTGTAGGGCAGTGACGAGGTCTGCTGCATACATTTGCAAAGCATTATCGCCTGGATGTCCAGGTGGTGGGGGACATGTGTTTTGGATCGGCAGTGCTTCAGGCTGGTTGTGTGGGTCCCGCCCATTTAACTGCTATGATACAGCCCAGAGGTGTGGGACTGGACTGGAGGGACAATAAGGAAAGAGAAATTAGACTTACCTGATAATTGCTGTTTCTCGAGGAACTCCAGTCCAGTCCCGGAACCCGCCCTGTAGGATTTCTGGTTTAATAAGCATGCACCCTGGCCATGAAGGCGGTTTCCTTGGTAAGAGTGTGGCTAAGAGTTGGGGTGGGGTGTGATATATGTTTGGCATCTGGAGGGGGGCAGATCAGTAGTGCGGTTGGTCTTGTTTCTGTGAGTCTGATTTGTCAATAGGTACTGGGGCTGGTGGGCAGTGCCAGCTCTATATGTACTCCTGGTGTCATCAAAAGATGATATGCTCAGTCTTCAAGCTGCTGGAAGAAGTACACTACCCAGAGGTACGGGACTGGACTGGAGTTCCTCAAGGAACAACAATTAGCAGGTAAGTCTAATGTCTCTTCCTTATCGTTCCACCAGTTTATTCCACACTTCTGGGTAGTGTACCTCCTCCTGCAGCTTGGAGACTGGGCATGTCCAAAAAATGTAACATCACTGGATGTAGTCTGCTGACATCTCCCATCAGCCCCAGTGTGTCCAGTCTCCATGCAGCAGGAGGACGTAGTGAGCCTAGGGTCTGGGCTCACTAGAAGAACAGATAAGGAGCGGTTAGGATAGAATAGAGAGTTTGTATTTAATTTGGTGCTTTCAATTTGCCTTTTCTTTATTTTGGGACTGTAGCTTTAAAAACAAAACAAAACAAGAAAGCCTGCCATCAGTGCTTGTGCCGGTTCCTGCCTCCCTATATAGCTCGGTGCAGCTGAATTTCTTTGTCCGGGCTAGATCTCTCTCCCTTGTGCATACAGGAGAGAGCTCTGTGTGCAGGAAGCAGCAGTGAGTCTCTGGTGTTCCTGTCAGCCGGGACCCTTTGGGGCAGACAGTGGCTCGCTGACGGTGCCCTGACACTGTGCGGCTGAGCACGGGGGCAAGCACAGAGTCACCGCGGCGGTTGGGAAACGCCGGTGGTTTAATCAACACGCAGGTATGTGGGGTAGAGAGCAGGCAATTGGCGCAGAAGGCTGAGAAGAGGCTGTGGGTTTCGGCAGAATTCTTCGCGCCTTTTTTCTCTTCTCAGTCAGCGGCAGCCATTTTGGCAGCGTGTTTGCCACGTGGCGCGCCGCTGCATCGGGGCTCACACTAGGCTGTTTTTTTACCCTATCTCTCTCTCCCTCTGTGTTAGTCTTTGTTTTAAGTTGTTTGTTCTAGCATTTGGGGCTGTCTGAATTAGCCCCCCCCCCCCCGCTATTAGTTGGAAAGTTAATTAAGGTGGTGGTTGGATCTATCACGTCAGGCCTTTGGGCCTTTGAGCCTCGTTGCTTTATTAAGTCTGCTGGCTGATTAAGGATCCTTGCAAAAAAAAAAAGGGACAGAAGTTTTTTTATTATGGTGTGTTAGAATTCTTGAGGACAGAGTGTTCTGTCTGGGCATTAGCACAGGGGACAGACACGTATAGGATGACTTCCTGTCTGCTTTGTGTCATCTGCGGGTCCTGTAGGGGCGCTAGCGCGGACTATGGAATTTGTTGCAGCTGTACGGCGGCTTCAACCAGCGTGGAGCAGCAGATGGAAATAAAAGTAGGACAGGAGCTACAGGCTATCTCCGCTGAGGCAGACAGAGACGCCATGCAGGGCTCTATTCCAGCAGACGGGCAGGAGCTCACTCCCGTTCCTTCGGAGACTTCTGCGGATGCAGGGCATCAGCTCGGAGATTTCTGCCCGGATTTTGTGTTGCTTATGCATCAGGCATTTTGTTTGCGAAGGCAAGGTAAGCTGCCGGAACCATTGCCGGAGTCTCCCGTGTTACAACAGTCAGGCACGGCGGAAGCGGGCACTGCTTCTGCCAGGCCTTTCAAGTGTTCCAGGCCACGGGAGCCTTCGCCTTCTGACGTAGAATGGCAAGAGGCAGAAGAGAACGAGATGGATCTGGAGGCCGGAATAGAAGAATTGGAGGAAGGAGAAATCCCGGAGCTGGAGGATCACGCCAAGAGAATTTGTGTATTCTGAAAGGATGAGTTGACAACTTTTGTCACGGAATCTCTTCAAACACTGGATGCTGGCTGCTGACCAGCCGGTGGAGGAAGATACTGGAGAGGAGAGGATCCGATCATTCAAGCGGTATGGCAAACCCAAACAGTGTTTCCTGTTCACAAGGTGGTTGATAGGATGAGTGGGATCAGCCAGAAGCAGGCCTCAGAGGCGGTTGGGTTATGAATAGGTTGTATCCCCTAGCGGATAAGGACAAGGAAAGGTTTCGTTCCCCACGGGTTGACGTGGCGGTATCGGCTGTGACCAAGAAGACCACTATTCCGGTAGAAGGGAGCGCGGTCTTAAAGGATGCGCAGGATAGAAAGGTGGATGGGTTGTTGAAACAATCCTTTGAAGCCAACGTCTTGTCCTTACAAGCTTCCATTTGTGGGGCTTGGGTGGCAAGAGCGTGTCTTCACTGGTCTCAGGGTTTGCGGCAGTCTACTCAGCTGGAACAAGAGAGTCTGCGGGAGCTTGATCGTCTGGAGTCGGGATCCGCTTATTTGTCGGACGTGCATTATGACTTGATCAGCGCTCTAGCTAATAGTATGGCGCTGTTCGTGGCAGGTCTTTGTGGTTAAGAAATTGGGCGGCAGACAGTTCTTCCAAGGCACGACTCGGTAAGATTCTGTTCAAAGGGAGATTGTTATTCGGAGAGGATCTCAATAAGCTCGTGAAAGACTTAGGGGAGTCCACGGGGGGAAGACTCCTGGAAGATAAACCTAAGCAGGGAAAGTCCTCAGCAGCCTTTAGGGGTCCTTTTAGAGATTTCAGAAGGTTTCGGACTTCTCGCTTGGGTGTTTTTCAAAGAGGAAGGTTTCCTTCTCGGGCTCAGAGATTTCGAGGGTTTCGAGGAGCCGGTAGAGGTTTTGCTGCGGCGATTGCAGCAGCAAGTCGTAAGTCGCAATGAAGTGAGGGGGGTCCCAGCAGGAGGGCAGCTAATAGGAGGGCGTCTTCAGAGCTTTCTTCCTGCCTGGACCCGGATAACGACTGACCAATGGGTGTTGGAAATAATTTGCGAGGGATAGGCGCTGGAGTCTGCAAGACCGGTTCACGAGTCGTTTGTAATGTCTCCCTGCAGGGGACATCAGAAGGTGCTTGCAGTTCGTGGAACTTTAGATCGGCTGTTGCAGATCGGAGCGGTCGTTCCTGTGCCCAATGAAGACTACGGCAGGGGTCGATACTCAATATATTTTGTGGTTCCAAAGAAGGACGAATCTCTTCATCCTATATTGGATCTCAAAGACGTAAACCGTTGTCTCCAGGTACCATATTTCAGGATGGAAACCTTACGGTCCGTCATTGTTGCGGTGCGTCAAGGGGAGTTCTTGACGTCTCTCGACCTGATGGAGGCATATTTGCACATTCTGATCAGAGCGGGTCATCAAACATTTCTGCGTTTTGCGTTGCCATGGGGACACTATCAGTTTTAGGCGTTGCCTTCGGTCTGACGACGGCGCCGCACACTTTCACCAAGATTATGGTGGTGGTAGCTGCAGCGTTGTGAAAAGAAGGTATTCTGGTGCATCCCTATCTGTTGACGACTGGTTGATTCGAGCAAAATCCAAAGCCGACAGTATACAGGTTATGAACAAAGTGGTGAAATTCTTGGAGGGACCCGGTTGGGTGGTCAATGCGTCCAAGAGTCGCCTGAACCCGTCCCAGGACCTCGAATACCTGGGGGTATGATTCGACACACAGTGGGGTGCGGTTTTTCTGCCGTATCATCGACTCTAAATTCTTAGGCAGGTGGTAAGCCAATTCAGAGCCATGATGGCACCTTGGAGTTATCTCAGGGTGCTGGATAGGATGGCGGCAACATTGGAAGCGGTGCCTTGGGCCAGGTTTCATATGCGGCCGTTGCAACAGGCGCTGCTGCGCCAATGGTCTCATCAATCCGACTCGCTGAGCCGACATCTTCCCTGCCCTCTCGGGGTCAGGCAGGCGCTGCTGTGGTGGCTGAGGCCGAGTTCGTTTTCGGTTGGGATGCCACTGGAGCAGCCGGAGTGGCTACCGGTGTTAACGGACATAAGCCTCGCGGGTTGGGGAGCTCATTGTGGAGAGCTCTTCGCGCAAGGCTGCTGGTTCCGGAGAGCGCCTGGTCCATCAACAGGTTAGAGCTCAGAGTGGTGGCGTTGGCGCTACAGGCATTCGAGATGACGGTAAGAAGTCGCGCGGTGCATGTGCTCTTGGACAACTCTGCTACGGTGGCGTATATCAATCGGCAGGGCGGTACCAGAAGTTCAGCAATGGAGGAAGAAGCGGAAGCGCTGTTCTCTTGGGTAGAACCTCGTCTGTCAGCAATCTCGGTGGCACACATTGCTGGGGAGGACAATGTGATGGTGGACTTCCTCAGCAGGGTGCACGTGGATCCCTGGGAATGGGAGTTGCATCCGGAAGTGTTTGGCGGCCCCCATCTCTGCACCAGTTGTGCAATCCATGGACCTCATGGCGACGTTACAGTCGGCAAAGGTGGGTTGGTTTTTCAGCAGGCGGCGAGAGCAGATGTCAGAGGGGATCGACGCACTGATACAGAGGTGGCTGGTGTCGGATCTTCTCTACGTGTTTCCCCCCGTGGGCGTTCATAGGCCGAGTGGTTCAGCATGTAGAGGCACACCAGGGGAGAGGTGTTGCTGGTGGCTCCGGAGTGGCCAAGACACCCGTGGTATGCAGATCTCATGCGTCTTCTCGACGGGGAGCTGTGGAGGTTGCCGGCATCAGAGAATCTGTTGCTTCTAGGGCCTCTGAAGATGCCTCAGGTGGATCGATTCTTGCTTACGGTCTGGCCATTGTAAGGGAAAAAAGGCTACACTGGAGCAGTTATCGCTATGTTACTTAAAGCGCGAAAGCAGTCTACGTCTCTGGCGTATGTTCGCATCTGGCATATTTTTGAGGATTGGTGTTTGAGGAGGCAGGTGCATTCAGCGAAGGTGTCCGTGCCGATCGTTTTAAGTTTTCTACAGGAGGGCTTTGAGAAAGGGCTAGCGGCCAGTTTCTTGAGTGCAATGGGAGGCTCTGGCCTGCTATACAGGCAAGGTTCAAGGAGTGGCACTCGGCACTCATGCGGACGTATTGCGTTTCCTGAAGGCTGTTTCCAGCTGCGCCCTTCTCGTAGAGTAGTGGTGCCTCTGTGGGATCTTAATTTTGGTTCTGGGAGCGCTGGCTAAGGAGCTTTTCGAACCATTACAGCGGGCGTCGGTGAAGGATTTGACTCTAAAGACGGTATTTTTGGTGGCCATTTGTTCAGCAAGGCGTATTTCTGAGTTGCAAGGGTTTATCTTGCAGGGAGCCATTTTTGTCCTTTTTTCTAAAGAAAAGGTGGTTCTTCGGCCCGTTCCTTCCTTTTTGCCTAAGGTGGTTTCTCCGTTTCATTTAAATCAGACAGTTACCCTGCCGGTGCTCAGGTCGTTTGAGGGCGCTATGGTGGACCGGGGCCTTTGTCAGCTGGACGTACGGTGAGTACTTCAACAGTATTTAAAGGTGTCAGAGTCCTATCGTAAGTCGGACCGTCTATTTGTTTTGTTCGGGGGTTCCCGTAAGGGCGAAGCGGCCGCGAAAGCTTCTATTTCTAGGTGGATTTGAGAAGCAATTGCTTCAGCGATCTGTTGTCGGGGTAACAGGTTCCAATGGGGTTGAGGGCGCATTTGACTAGAGCGCAAGCGGCTTCATGGGCGGAGCACAGTTTGGTTCTGCCCGTGGAAATTTGTAGGGCGGCTACTTGGTCGTCTCTTCACACATTCAGCGAGCACTACCGTCTCGCTGTCTTATCGGCGAAGGACGCTGTGTTTGGTCGGCGGTGTTGCAGGCCGGTTGGAAAGGTCCCTCTCAATGAGTACTGCTGTTACATCCCAGAAGTGTGGACTAAACTGGAGGAATGATAAGGAAATAGAAATTACACTTACCTGGTAATTGATGTTCCTGGAGGAACTCCAGTTTAGTCCTCATTCCCACCCGGGATGATACAGTAGCATTTCATGTTCAGTCAGTGAAGGAATACAATGACTGGTAGGTACGTTATTTCAATACTACTTCTGCCTCTTCTTATCCTTGCTAATTTGGTGCTTTGGATGGGGCGGAAGGAGCTGGCACGAGGAATGAGGCCCGGCGGCCAGAGGACAAATTCGTTTGTATATAGTAGTAGTTGAGTTCAGTTTTGCATGCCATTTATAGTTTGTGGTTGGCTACTTATTTGTTGCTTCTTTAAGTGTGCTTTCTCAGTAGTTCACTGGGGCTGATGGGAGATGTCAGCAGACTACATCCAGTGATGTCAAGTTTTTGGACATGCCCATTCTCCAAGCTGCAGGAGGAGGTACACTACCCAGAAGTGTGGACTAAACTGGAGTTCCTCCAGTTACATCAATTACCAGGTAAGTGTAATTTCTATTTTATATCATAAAGATCGAGTGGACCAATGGCTGTTTTGAACAGGAATCATTGGTGATGAAGGAAGAAGTGGAAGCAGTATTGAAAGCATTATCAAAGAAGAGAGCACCAGACATTGATGACATTCCCATTGAAGTATTACGACAATTGGATGCAGCTGTTACCATACTTACAAAGCTCTGCCAGGAAATTTGGAAGATATCACGGCCAATTGAATGGAAAATATCGGTATTTATACCAGTGGTGAAGAAAGGTGATCTTGACTGTGGGAAATTTTTTTATCACACAATTGCTCTGATCCCCACATGCCAGCAAAATTCTATTTAAAAAATCATTCAACAGACTACAGCCATACCTGGAACAAGAACAGTCTGGTGTAAGTGGGGTTTAGGAAAGGGCAAGGAATGCGAGACATCATGGATATGAGATGCATCCTTGAAAAGACAAAATAATATCACAAGGATATCTGAGGTTTTTTATTGACTACAGCAAGACTTTTGACTGTGTAAACCATGAGAAACTCTGGGCCACATTAAGAAGCATTTGTATACCAAAACACCTGATAGTTCTCTTGCATAACCTGAAGAAACAGTTCAAACGGAACAAGGAGAAACAGAATTGGTTGGTTTAAAATCAGCAAAGGTATATGACAAGGCTGCATACTTTCTCCTACCCTATTTAATTTATATGCAGAACACATCAGAGAAGCAGGATTGTATGAAGACAGTTGAGGTGTGAAGATTGGAAGACTCAACAACCTTCACTACGCTGATGACACCACAATACGGGCTGAAAGCAATCTGAAACATTTTCTTCTCAAGATAAAGGAACAGATAGCTGACAAGTTCAGTAAGTTTATTGTCAATAGAAAAGAAATTGAAATAGTGGAGAACTTTAACTTGCTTGGATCATTGTCGATAAAGAAATGACAAGCAGTCAAGAAATCCAATGATGCATTGTTCTTGGCAGAATGGCTATGAAGAACCTAGACAAGATTCT
This sequence comes from Ichthyophis bannanicus, assembly GCA_033557465.1. Lineage (NCBI taxonomy): Eukaryota > Metazoa > Chordata > Amphibia > Gymnophiona > Ichthyophiidae > Ichthyophis > Ichthyophis bannanicus. The sequence continues at coordinate 438,398,732 of CM066033.1, forward strand.
CAAGAGCAGAGATGTCTCTCTCCATACAAAGATTTGATTTGTCCAAACTATGGTATTTCAGTAATGTCAATGGAAGCGAAAGTTGGACGGTGAAGTAACATAGCACAGTATATGATGGCAGATAAAGACCAGTATGGTCCATCTAGTCTGCCAAAAGTAGAAAGACAGGTAGAAAATCAATACCTTTTGAATTATGGTGCTGGTGAAGAATACTGTGTATTTTATGGACTGCACGAAGAACAAACCAATCAGTACTAGAGGAGAATAAACTGAAGCTTTTCTTTAGAAGCTCAGATGTCAAGACTTCGACTTTCATACTTTGGGCACATCATAAGAACATAAGAGATGCTAAATTGGGTCAGACCAAGGTCCATCAAGCCCAGTATCCTGTTTCCAACAATGGCCAATTTAGGTCACAAGCACTGTTCCCTCTAAGCTGTGCGCGTGTGCGCGCGCACACACCTTGCTGAGCGAGCGCACATACTTTACAACAGAGCGCACAAAAATTACGGTTCTGATTCTGATAGAAAACAACACAGACATCTTAAAATTTAAAAGTTGTGATTGTAATTACTAGAAATTTTCCACTTCATTTAGTAATCTATTTTCATTTACTTTGATTACAATCAATGTGGTGTGCATACTGTATTCTGACGTGTAGACAAATTTTAAAGTATATAACTCCGAGTGTCATTATGTGGCGCACAAAAATGTAACCTTCCTTCAAAAGCTGCACAGCTGATATTTTATGCGCACACAACCTACAGAAAATTAGAGGGAACATTGGTCACAAGTACCTAGCAGTTTCCCCAGAAGACACAGGTTCCACAATGCTTGTATTGGGACAAGCAGTGGATTTCCCAGGTCCCCTTTAATAATGGGTTTATGGACCTTTCCTCCAGGAGCTTGTCCAAACCTTTTTTTAAACCCAGGTACACTAACAGCTCTTACTACATCCTCCAGTAACGAATTCCAGAGTTTGATTATGCATTGAGTGAAAAAATATTTTCACTTATTAGTCTTATATGGGTTACGCTGTAGCTTCATTGAATGTCCCCTAGTCATTCTACATTTTGATGGTGTAAACAATTGATCTACATTTACCCGTTCCACTCCATTCATTAATTTGTAGACCTCTCTCATATCTCCCCTCAGCCATCTCTTTTCTAGGTTGAAGAGCCCTAACTCTTTTATCCTCTCCTCATAGGTATATCCTTCCATCCCCTTTAATGTTTTGGTAGCTCTTCTCTATACCTTTTTTCTAATTCCGCTATATCCTCTTTAAGATAAGATGACCAGAATTGCACACAATATTAGAGGTGCCGTCACACCATGGAACGATACGATAATATCCTTTTGTTTTATTCTCCCTTACATTCCTTATGATTCCTAGCAGTCTATTTGCTTGCTTGGCCGCCACTGCACCCTGGACAGAGGGTTTCAATGTGTTATCCACAATGACACCTAAATCTTTTTCCTGAGTGGTGGTTCCTAATGTGAAACCTTGCATTGTGTAACCATAGTTTGGGTTGTTCATTCCTAGATGCATAACTTTGCACTTGTCCACTTTAAATTTCAACTGCCATTTGAATGTCCAGTCTTTCAATTTATTAACTTATTATCCTCTTGGTTTTTAACAATTCTGAATAATTTTATGTCATCTGCAAATTTGATTTCCTCACTCATTTATACCCATTTCCAAGTAATTTACGAATATGTTAAAAAGTGTCATTGTGGATCAGGAACTGGTTAAAAGATAGAAAGCAGAGGGTAGGGCTAAATGGCCAATTTTCCCAATGGAGAAAGGTGAATAGTGGAGTATCCCAGGGATCTGTGCTGGGTCCGCTGCTTTTTGACATATACATAAATGACCTGGAAAAGGGAATAACGAGTGAGGTTATCAAATATGCAGATGAGACAAAACTATTTAAAGTTGTTAAAACCCATGAGGATTGTGGAAAATTGCAAGAGGATCTTGATAAATTGGAAGACTGGGCATCCAAATGGCAGATGAAATTTCATGTGGACAAGTGCAAAGTTATGCACCTAGGAAAGAAAAACCCAAACTATGGTTACACGATGTAAGGTTCCACATTAGGAACCACCACCCAGGAAAGATTTAGGTGTCATCGTGGATAACATGTTAAAACCCTCTGCCCAGTGTGCAGCGGTGGCCAAGAGAACAAATAGAATGCTAGGTATCATAAGGAAAGGACTGGAAAATAAAACAATGGATATTATAATGCCTCTGTATTGTTCCATGGTGTGACCGCACCTTGAATACTGTGTGCAATTCTGGTCACCGTATCTTAAAAAGGATATAGCATTATTAAAAAAGATACACAGAAGAGTACCAAAATGGTAAAGGGGCTGGAAGGATCCCTCTATGAAGAGAGGCTGAAAAGGTTAGGGCTCTTCATCCTGGAAAAGAGACGGCTGAGCGGAGATATGATTAGAGGTCTATAAATTAATGAATGAGTGGAACGGGTAAACGTAGATCGATTGTTTACATCATCAGAATGTAGAAAGAATAGGGGACATGCAATGAAGCTACAGGGTAAGCTATTTAAGACTAATAGGAGAAAATATTTTTTTCACTCAACGTGTAATCAAATTCTGGAATTTGTTACCGGAGGATGTAGTAAAAGTTGTTAGTGTAGCTGGGTTTAAAAAAGGTTTGGACAAGTTCCTGGAGGAAAGGTTCATAAACCATTATTAAAAGGGACCCAGGATATCACTGCTTGACCTAATACAAGCATTGGGGAGACTGCTAGGTACTTATGACCTAGATTGGCCACTGTTGGAAACAGGATACTGGGCTTGACGGACCTTGGTCTGACCCAGTATGGCATATCTTATTTTCTTATGTTTTTACTGCCTCCTATCCATTACTTTTTCAAAATTTAGCCAAGATTCTCTCATGAGGGACCTTGTCAAAGGCTTTCTGAAAATCCAGATACATTATATTGACCAACCTACCCTTTTGTCTACCTTTTTATTTACACCTTCAAAAAATATAACAGATTAGTAAGACAAGACCTTCCCTGGCTAAAGCCATGTTGACTTTCTCCCATTAAACCATGACTATCGATGTGTTCAGAAATTTTGTTCTTAAATGCTTTTTCTACCGTTTTTTCCCCGTACTGACATCATGCTCTCTGGTCTGTAGTTTCCCAGATCACCCCTGGAACCCTCTTCAAAAATTGGCATTACTTTGGCCATCCTCCAATCTTCAGGTACTACAGATTTCATTTTAATGATAGTTCACAGATTAGTAGTAGTAGTACTGCATCATGTGAGGAGAGAGATCATTAGAGAAAGACGACATGCTTGGCAAAGTTGAAGGTCAACATAAAAGAGGAAGTCCGGCAATGAGATGGATTGATACAATAACAGCAGTTAAGGATGCCACTCTGTCAACCACGAGTCGCAGTTTAGGACAACTATCCAGAGGATCACTATGCGAATTAACACCGACTGGATAGCACTTGCCAAATTCTTTAGCAAGCTGCATGTTGTTGAGTTGAGGCTTTCACACTTTTCGCCTATTGTAAGCCTTTACTCTTTGACGATGTTGGTGGTTTGTGGATGCCTGGAGAGTTCAACCCTCTCCTGGTTGCAGTTGGAAAGAGTTGGTGGCCTCTTTACAGCTACAGTGGTAATTTATCTGAAGTTCATGCAGGAATCGCAGCTCTTTAGGGTTTTGTTAGCTATTTAAAGGAAGTAGTTTCATGTCTGGACTTACTATAGTACAACTCGGCTCATTGTGGAGTTTGGGTTTAGATGGCGCACTGATGAAATTGGATTATGGAAATAGGATGCATATAGGACTACCTAAGAAGGTCTTATGGGGAGAATTCTCTTGCCACAGAATTTTGGCAGCTAAGTCGATTGGGTATACAGAGATGTCTGATCATGTTACTCCTACTTTTGCAGAAGTTTCATTGGCTTCTGGTTGAGCAGTGGATTATTTTGAGACTTTTGATACTGGTATTTAAGCCCTTTCATGGGATGGGGTCCATGTATTGAAGAGAGTGGGCAGCTAAATTATTACTCCTTTAAATCCCCCCCCTTTGGAGTTGGGGGGAGTGGTCTAGTTTCAAGATGGTGGCAGAGCAGTATTGAGCTGGTATGCCTAAACGGAAGGGGAAGCAGAAGGTCTCTCCCGCGGAGACCTCGTCTGCGGAGCCACTCGCTGTTGTTGGAAGACCCGTGGATCGATTTGTCCAGTTAACCAAGCAGCAAATGGGAGAGATGCGAGAGGGACTGGCGATGTCGGCTGAGGAAATATCGGCATTGCCTACCCTGGATGTGACTCTCTCTCCCGAGGGGCGTGTGCCTCCTTTACCCCCGGGCCTCCCGGAACCTTACTCCACGGGCGCAGCTGGGACTTCCTCCATAGGTGTGGAGGCGGCGGCTGGAGAGCAGGGCCTGTTGGAGTGCCGGCCCGGTGATCAGCAAGTTACAACTGACGCTGAAGGCCCGGTGGTGGTGCAGTCATCTGAGGTCGCAGTTTCTACTCCGGGATTTAGTGAGCCAGGTGTGGAGGAAGTTCCCTCGCCTTTACCTATAGGACTGGAATCGCCGCTGAGTTTTACTTTACCGCGTCCAGCAGTGATCTCCCTGGAAAGCATTTGGGATGCTATTTCTCAACTGGCTGCCGTTGTGAGCCAGCAAATGGTTCTTGCTAACTCTCGGGTGTCTAAACTTGAGGATTCCTGCTCTAAACTTCAGTCTGAGGTTTTGAAAATTAAATCACAAGCTATTACTACTGATCAGAAACTTATGCAAGTTTCAGATCTCTCAGGATCCTTGGTTAAGGAAAATATGGCTATTAGGCTGAAGCTGGAAGTCCTGGAAAATGCCACTAGATCTTCCAATATTCATTTACTTAATTTTCCTATGGTTTCTCTCTCAACTCCTGTGGAATTGTTTAGAAGGTATCTTCAAGAAGTACTGAAGGTGTCAGCTGAGTTAATTCCTCCAGTTACCAAGGCTTATTTTTTGCCTTCTGGTAAGAAAATGGTCGAAAGTGGCGGGACTATCAGATGTGGACTTTTTGGATGTTTCGGCCCTGCTTCAAACTCCTAAGGAAGAGGAGGTACCTGTTTCCACTTTGATTGTTTCGTTGGCTTTACCTTCGGATAGAGATTGGATTCTCAAGTTAAAATACTTTAAGAAACGTGCTAATTTGTTTATGGGTAAAAAAGTTGTGATTTTCTCAGATGTGTCCAGGGAGACGCAGAGAAGACGAAAATCCTTTTTATTGTTGAGACCAGGGGTGAATCGATTGGGGGCATCTTTTATTTTAAGATACACTTGCAAGTGTATAATTGTATATCATTCTCATAAATATATTTTTTTTCAGCCAGAGGATCTGTCCTCCTTCCTAAGTGCTCACATAGTGACCTCTTCTCCGTCTTGAGTAGTCGCCCATTGATATAATAGCTGCTTGGTTCTCTGCTCTCTCTTGTTTTTCTTTAGAAATTTTCTTTAAATATTATACAGGGGAGTTTTCCGACCTCTGTACTATTTCCGATGTCCCTCTCCCTTTGTTTGAGGTCTGATGATAGCCCTGTTGTTAATTACTTGAGTTGTTTTTCCTAAATGTATGTATGTTCTAACAGGTTTATCTGCTGTACAAGTGTTATACTTGATTAAATTGTAAAATGTATAAATCCCCCCCTTTTTTTTTTAAATGTTCCTCTTTATTAATTTTTTTGTAACAGCAGTTACATAGATACAAATGGACATATACAGTAGTTTGCATTGCTTCTTGTCAATTGCATTTAGCTATAAAGTTTTGCTACATCCCCCTTCTACCAACTGCCCTCTTTCCACCCCCTCCCCACCTCTCCTCCTCTAATATGGTAAAGATTACAGCAACTGGTTATGGATTACAAAAAGGGAGACAGATTATTATATGACTTCCTCCATCTCATATGGAATATAAATTTGAGGCGTCAAACCATCATGCTTCTAGTAGGGAATTTTGTGGCTTTTTCCAAAATACCAGCATCTTCATCTTGGCAGCTATTTATTTATTTTATTTTTTAAATGTTTTATTGTATACCACATTTCCTAGGGTCAATGCAGTTTACATGTAACAAATTTTAAGAATTACAATGAGCAAGTATTATAACGAACAAGGAACAATATGAGATAGGTGTAGAAGCACATAGGCTAATGAATAAAATTAGAATTTAACTTTAAACTTATTTACATTTAAAGTTATTGAAAATATTAATGGTAGGTTTGCTTTGCTGACAGTTTTTTGAGCTATCATATAAAACCCCTGTAACCTTCACATTTCCTGCCCCCCCCCCAAATCCCTTGTTGTTTTTCAATCTTATTCAATATCGCCTTTTCTGCTTCGAGCTTCAGCGGAATGTCTGAGATCTCCCTAAATAACAGTTCCCCCATCTAGCTATTTTTGCACCAATGGACGTTCTCATAGTATGTGCAACAAATCCCCCCCCCCCCCCCCTATTTTCCACATTCCTTCCAGCATGAGACCCATACTTTTCATTGATAGCATGAAGTCTTAACTGGGTCCAGTACATACAATACAAGACCTTTTTTTTTTAGGCTATTTTCTAACTATGTTGACCCTGGTGCCAGTTTTCTTCCAGCCTCATAAATGGCTTCTCATCTAACCTCTCTACTCCCCTAGTATCTTTTCTTCCCAGCATCTGAGATGATTAGGCTTCTGACTCCATCTAGGCGCCAATAAGGCTTATAGACCCCGATTCCATAAAGCAGATAGCGGGGTAGCATGTCCTGGCATATGTGCTGCCCTGCTATCTGTCTTGCCGGCATTCTGCCTCTGTCCCCCGCTGCACACACAGAGCTGCTGTGCTGCTGCAGGGGACGGAGGTGTGATGGGGCTGACTCCCAGACGTACAGGACCGATTCCAGTAATGGCCCTGTATGTCCAGGGATCACCGGGGGGGGGGGGGGGGGGGGCCCTACCTATTCTATCTCTGAGGTGGAATAAGAGCAGGGCAGCTCCCAAATGTGGCCGGCAGCCCCACCCGGAACACCAGGACACTGAAGGGTAGTCCCCACTACCCAATTCAGGCCTCAGCAGCCCCAGTCAGGACTGTGTGGTGGGGACTTAGAGGGGGTGGGGTTTGGGGCTGTGGGAAGATGGAGCCGCGGGGAGAACATCCCGCGTGGCTGCAGGAGGGGCACACCAGGCTGTCCTTGAGCTCGAATCTGACAGCCGCGGGAGCATTTTGCTCCTGTGTTTCAGAATCTGGACTAAACCGGCCCGTCTGGATGGCCCGGATGTGCTCATAGTTTGGAAAACAGACCTTTTGGATGTATTTACTCCTTCCATTAATTTCTTGAATGGTGTATACTTCATGTGTACATCCTTCAACACCTTCCTTTGTCCTATAAAATGACCCAGTTGAAGGTAGTAAAATCTGTCTCTTTTTAGTCTACCCAAATTCCTCCCTAACCTCCCAGATTTTTTTTTAACTGTCCTTCTGGGCACATCACCTATCCTACCCTCTATCCTTTTGTCACCCAACTCTTAAATCTTCCACATCCTTGTCCTGGTTTAAAATCGATATTCTCACAAATAGGTTAGCCTACAGAACGTCTTGCCTCTTGAGTCTGCTCCTGCATTGTCCTCCACACCCTGAGTGCATTGTTTATTGATGGGTTTCCCCATCCATCTTTTTTCCTTGGGGCCCCCCCCCTACCATTACCTCCTGCTCCAAAGTAACCCATTGTTTCTCCTTCACCAGTCAAAAATAGCTCTGATTTATGCTTTTGATATACCATCTTTTATAGATTAAGTAGTTTACATTGTCCTAATAAAATCGGATGTAACAAAGGAGTTACAAATATATAGATAGGAAAGAGAGAAATCCAAACAAAAAAAGTGGTCTAGGCAGCCTCATAGTTTTGTCTTAAGACAAGGTACTCCCATCCCATCTCCTATATTTTTCTGAAATATTACTTTTTTCCCAACTGTCTCATAATTTAATTAAAGCTCCACAAGATAAGACCCCCAAAAAAGAAGGGGAAAATCTAAACGTATATACAGAAAACTTCTACCATATTTTCACTAGAGACTTTAAAGCATCAGGAGTATCTTACTAAGAAGGAAAAAAGACCTCTGTAAAAATGCAATGTGTGCCTTTGAGTCAGTCCTGACTCCTGGCGACCCAGAAGCTCCTGGGTTTTCTTGGCAGTGTCACTGGAAGTAGATTGCCAGGCCTTTCTTCCGAGGCAATGGAGGGTTAAGTGACTTGCCCAAGGCCACAAGGAGTGCTAGTGGGAATCGAACCCTGGTTGCTTGGTTACCAAGCCAGTGTCCTAACCACTAGGCTACTCCTCCACTCCAACATCAGTCAAAAAAAACAAAAAACTTCTCAACAAGAATTCCCAGTATGGACCAAACTTTCTTTAAATACAATTCATACCATCACAGGCAACTTCTCAAATCTATTAAGTGTATTTTTTATCTTCATCCCGATTGTCCATGGGAAGCCAGATCTTGTATTACAGAATATTTATTTAGTTATTTATATAAAAACTGTTTACAGTGAACATAACGTGACAGTGTGTTTCAACTGTTTACATAGAACGGAACTGCTTAACATGAGTAACATGGCATAGACAACTTTTGTACATAAGCAGTCAATCAATTCCAATGGGTCGCATTTTTTCATCGAGAACCTGCATCAGGGAATCTGTATAACTCTTGCTATTCAGCAGAAAGATGTCACTCTCTCCTAGTGGTTACCCTTCAATAGGTATGACTATCATAATCGAAACATTGCAGAGAAGATAAATTGAAGTGTTATACACCAGTGGTATTCATTTCAGAATATAATAACTTCAACTGTCAGATAAGCCATACAATTTATGATTGGGCTGCATAGAATAATAGAAAAAAACCCAGCAGGCATGTTCAGTTGTTGAAAAATACACACAGTTCACCTGGATCATTAGAAGTGGGACTTGCCAAAATTTTAGTCTTATCAAGATAAGATGTCGACTTACTCACAGGAATGGTGCTGGTTCTTGAGAGCAATGCCACGCATGTGGTTTTAAATGCCATTCACTTTAGCTGTTTACCAGTTAGAAACCCAATCATGAATCAATAATGCCAATCATCAAAAACCCAATTAAAAAAACAAAATTGGCAAGGAATAATTTATAAAAAGACTGCCCATCACTTGGAGCCACCGCTATCCGAAACCCCTCCCCCCCCAAGCTAACTAAACAAAAATGGAAAGGACAAGAAAATGCTGGTAATTCTAAAGCAGTCACATCCCCCAAAAAAGAAAAGAACAGCATTCGATCCATATCCTAACATTTTACCAAAAACTTTATATTTATTCAAAATACAGTTTAAAAAATATTAATTTCTTTAATTGGTTTTATATGCAGGCTTATCTTGCAGTCAAAGCGGTTTACAAATAACAATTTAAGATAACTTTAACACTATAACGTTTATGGTTTACATGGAACGAGGCAATATAACATAGCATAACATCATAACACAGTAACAAAAACAACCTTTTTCCTGATCGTATCTCCAGTCTAGTCCCGGATCTCTGGGTTGTCCACCTTAATCAGCAGCTTGGAGACTGAGGAACCTCCTTGTTTTCATGATGTCACCAGTATATCATCCCGGGAGCCACCTCCAGTTACCTCAGTCTCCAAGCAGCTGAAGGGATGGTGAGCCTGGGGGTCCGGGCTCCCTGGAGGAACAATTAAGGGATTTATAATAGGGGCTGTGCCTTTAAATTTGCACAAGAGTCTTTCCCCCAGCCGTTTGGGCTTACCGGCAAGTTTGGGAGGGGGAGAGGTGCCAGTTAAAGACGCAAGACAGGATCCGGTGCTGGGGTTGGTAAGCGGCTTATCAGACCTGAGACCAGTTTTATTTATAGCCGGCGCTTCACAGAGGCTTTGCCTGTCAGTGCGTTTTGGCTAATCGTGGCAACGAATGGGCCCGCAAGGCGCAGAGATAATTTTTCAAAGACTGGAGAGCCTCGATGAAAGGCCCAGTGCAGCGGAACGACTCCCGGTGCTGTAAACAGTGAAGTAGCTTGACAGAGGAGAGGCTGGCAAATGTAGGTAGGCCCAGCCTAAACAGCCCAGTCCATCAGCGCATTTGGGCGCGAAACGGAGGTGAGGCCGACCGCGTGGAAGAGGCGGCGGCGGGCCGTGCAGGAGGCTGTTTTCCTTTCTTTTTCTGCTAGTTTGAGGGAATTTCACTGGGTGATTCTTGCGATTTTCAGTTTTTTGTAAAAAAAAAAAAAAAAAAAAAAAGAAACAGGAGGAGAGTAAAGACAGTTGGGGCTCTCGCTCTTGGTAAGTTTGAATGCCTTAGGTACTGTGGGTGCCGAAGAATCAGAGATTCTAGCTGGCTAGGTGCCTTCTGGATCTATTTAGGCGCAAAATGCCATCTAGACCCCAATGTTTTGTATGTGGGGCTAGAAAAGGCTCAGTAGCTGAGTACGGGGTGTGCAAGAGCTGCACAAAGGAGGCCGCAGTGATGGAGCAGGTAAGGGAGGACAAGGAGAGATCTCTGGAGGCAGAGGCTGAGGTATCCGTTGCTCAGACACCCTTTGTGTCCCTGGAGGAGTCGGTGGCAGGGCCATCTTCTGCCCTGGACTTGCCTTCCCCCCCTGTAGTTTGGCCCAAAGGCCTGGCATCTATCTTTGCGGCGCTGCTGTAGCAAGCAGTGGGGGGCGCTCCACAAAGGCAAGGAAAGGCTAATCCAGAAAAGCAAGGTGTGAAGAGGCTCTCATCCGTCATAAATTCGGGGGAGTTCCAGGAGAAGAGACTACGGCTGGACGAAGACCTTAAAGATCAATCGGTTACATCTGAGGGGCGTCTCTCCGATGAGGAAGACCAAAGTGTGGATCTGGAGGAAGAGTTGGAGGAAGGGGAGCTCACAGAGAAGGAAGATCAAGCGAGAGTGGTGCGAGTGTTCCGTAGAGATGAGCTCCCAGCGCTTATTGTGGAAATGCTAGGTGCGTTGAACATGCCGGTCCCAGGGGTGACGGAGGAGGAGACCCTGGAGGATCCATTATTGCAGGTCTTTAGGAAGACTCAAAGGGCATTTCCTATGCACAGTTTTTCAGGAGATGATTCAGGAAGAGTGGAATGTCCCAGAGGCGCCACTGAAGGGGTCCAGAGTAATGAGGCGTCTCTACCAATGTTCCCTCTAATTTTCTGTAGGCTGTGTGCGCATAAAATATCAGCTGTGCAGCTTTTGAAGGAAGGTTAAATTTTTGTGCGCCACATAACGGCACTCTGAGTTATATACTTTAAAATTTGACTACACGTCAGAATACAGTATGTACACCACATTGATTGCACTAGAAAATATTGTAGAACTTGTGAAAACCGTAAATACACAACAACTTTTAAATTTTAAGACGTCTGTGTTGTTTTCTATCAGAATCAGAACCGTAATTTTTGTGCGCTCTGTTGTAAAGTATGTGTGCTCACTCGGCGAGGTGTGTGCGCGCGCACAGCTTAGAGGGAACAGTGGTCTCTACCCTCTGGTGGATCAGGATAAGGAAGTTTTTAAGCCACCTAAGGTGGATGCGGCCGTGGTGGCGGTTACGAAGAAGACCACGATCCCGGTGGAGGGCGGTGCAGCCCTCAAGGATACTCGGGACAGATGGTTGGATGCCATGCTCCGACAGATCTTTGATGTGAATGCCTTAGCGCTCCAAGCGGCTATTTGTGGAGCGTGGGTGGTCGTGGCTTGCCTGAGATGGTCACGAGTCCAAGGAGATCGGGACAGCGACATAGCCAGGGAGGCCTCCAGGCTGGAGTCCGGAGCGGCCTACCTTGCGGATACTCAGTATGATCTGATGAGAGGCTTGTCAAAGAGCATGGCGTCGGCTGTAGCGGCAAGGCGCTATCTATGGCTTCGTAATTGGGCGGCGGATAATGCGTCCAAGTCAAGGCTAAGTAAGCTACCTTTTAAGGGTCGGCTCCTATTTGGTGAGGAGCTAGAGAAGTTAGTTAAGGACCTTGGCGAATCTAAGGGCGGTAGATTACCAGAGTGAGGGACTTTCGCAGGTACCGTTTTCAGAGGTTTAATTCCACTCAGAGAGGCAGGTTTCCCAGTAGGAATCAGGGCTTTCGAGGTTTTCGTGGAGCAGGTAGAGGATTTGGAGCCTCTCCCTCTTCCTCCTTGGCCAACCTTAGGAAGTTGCAATGATGCCAGGGAGACCCAGGCGCCCCTAGTTGCCGTAGGAGGGCGGCTGCAGGAGTTTTATGCTGCCTGGGTCCGAGTCACGTCAGATCGGTGGGTGCTGGAGGTAATTCGGGAAGGGTATGCCTTGGAGTTACGAATCCCGGTGTGGGATGCCTTCGTGAGGTCTCCCTGCAAGTCGCCGAGCAAGTGCGAGGTGATCAGGGGGACAGTACGGAGGCTCCTAGACCTCGGGGCAATAGTCCCGGTACCGTGAGACCAACTCGGTTGCGGTCGATACTCCATTTATTTTGTGGTACCCGAAAAGGACGGAGGTTTTCAGCCAATTCTGGATCTCAAGGGAGTGAATCGGTGTGTTCGCGTATCTCACTTTCACATGGAGTCGCTACGATCGGTGATAGTAGCGGTTCGGAAGGGCGAGTTCCTTATGTCCCTGGACCTTTCAGAAGCGTACCTCCACATACCCATCCGACTGGATCATCAGCGCTATCTCCGCTTTGCAGTTCCCTTCGGACAGTTTCAATTCCAAGCGTTGCCGTTTGGCCTAGCAATGGCTCCCCGCACGTTCACCAAGATCATGGTGGTCATCGCGGCGGCGTTGAGAAAGGAAGGAATTCTGGTTCATCCATACTTAGATGATTGGTTAATTCGAGCGAAGTCAAGGGCCAAGAGTGAAAGAGCTACGGCCAGAGTAATGTCCTTCCTAGAGAGCCTGGGTTGGGTCGTCAATTTGGGGAAGAGCCACCTGCTTCCTTCGCAGAACTTGGAGTACCTGGGTGCTCACTTCGACACGGAGACGGGTCGTGTTCCTTCCGCGTCTAAGGGCCCAGGGCTTGCGCAAGCTGGTACGGAGCTTCTTGGGCAGCCCGGCGCCCTCGGCGTGGAAATACCTGCAACTGTTAGGCACAATGGCGGCAACGATCGAGGTGGTGCCTTGGGCAAGGGCACACATGAGACCTTTACAGAGGGCACTGCTCAGGCGATGGTCACACCAGCGGGATCCACCGCGCTCTCCACACCAATACTCCTCTGTATCTTGCGGATCGGATCGCACTTCACACTCCCTACCGTCAACTCCGCTCTCTTCATGCAAATCGCTTATCCCTCCCCTCTCCATCACAAGCACACCTCGAGCAGACCCGTCACGCAGCTTTTTTCTTCTTAGGTCCAGTGTTGTGGAATGCACTACCCTTGTCCCTCCGTTTGGAACCTTCATACCCTCAATTCAAAACACTACTCAAAACCCACCTGTTTCAGCAAGCTTTTCATCTCTCCCCCGATGGTCCTCCCTGATGTTTCTTTAGTTGTGGTATTTGTTTTTGTTTTATTTGTGTATCTGTCCGGTTGTGTATTTGTTTTACCCATAGTCTGTCCTGTTTACCCTACTACGGGCCTTTTTATTACTGTTTGTATTTTTACTTTATTTTAGTTAATCTGTGCGTTAAAACAATGGCCTTGTGGCCTTTTATTATTGTATGTATGGTTACTCTAGTTAAATGTGTTTTAATACGCTGGCCCTCTGTCTGGTTGTTCCTTTTTGTCGTCTATTTGTCTATGCTTTTATACTTTGCTTTTCTGTTTTACTTTGGCGTTCTTTTCCTTGTCTTTGCATGGCTTACTTTTTATTGTACACCGCTTTATGTTTCGACGGAAAGCGGTTTATCAAATTTTAATAAAGATAAAGATAAAGATCCGCTGTCAAGGAGGCTTCCTTGTCCAGCGGAGACGTGTGTATCCTGCGTTGGTGGTTGATTCCTGAGTCGCTAGAGAGGGAGAGACCGTTTGAATTGCCCGACTGGGTGCCGGTCACGACGGACTCCAGTCTACTGGGCTGGGGTGCACATTTCCAGGGCAGGTTCACCCAAGGACAGTGGAACGCACAGGAGAAGACCTGGTCGATCGACAGGCTGGAATTGCGAGCGGTGGCGTTGGCCTTGCAGAGCTTTCGGAGTTATCTTGCAGGGTCGGCGGTTCGAGTGTTCTTCGACAACGCAACAGCGGTGGCGTATGTAAATCTTCAAGGGGGAACCAGCAGTGCGGCGCTGGAAGAAGAGGCCGAGGGCCTGTGCAATTGGGCCGAGGGAAATCAGGTAGCTCTCTCGGCGGCGCATGTGGCAGGAGTAGACAATGTACAGGCAGACTTTCTAAGCTTGCTTGAAGGTGGATCCAGGGGAGTGGGTCCTTCATCCGGAGGTGTTTGGAATGCTAGAGTGCCGCTGGGGCTCGCTGGTCATGGATCTCATGGCAACGTTCCAGTTGGCGAAGGCCAGTCGCTTTTACAGCAGAAGAAGAGAGAGAATGTCAGAGGGCCTGGATGCTCTCATTCAGAGGTGGCCAGACGAGCAGCTTCTGTATGTCTTTCCTCCATGGGCCCTAATCGGCAGAGTTATCCAGCGCATAGAAGGATACAGAGGACAGGTGATTCTGATAGCCCCAGATTGGCCGCGCCGACCCTGGTATGCAGATCTGGTAAGATTTATCACGCCGCCCGCTCCCTAACCTTGAGGGTTAAGGAGGGGTTGCCTAGTGATGCCCTTGAGGCAGTTAGTTGTAGTTGTGTTATTGTGCTTCGAGCAGTAAGGCAGGCAAAGAGAAATTTATTTTTTCATGAGGTTTATTTTTCATGAGGCTTACTTTGCCATTGTGCAGTTCAAAAAGGCTACAGACGGTGCAGAAGTATAAGCCAAAAACAAGATTAACTGAAACTTGCCAAACAGGCTTGCAATGCTGTATTATTTCACATTCACTTCATGTGATCCAAACATACAGGATGCAACAGAAAAGTTCCTTTAACAGTAGTGCTCTGGTTCTACCAATCACTGGTACCTTAATTCATTCACCTCCCACAAGCTTTCTTGTGTAGGTCAAGTTAAGTGCCACTGCTATATTTCTTCATATACCAGAAAATCCTTTTCTCCTTAATTGCCTCTGTCAAGCATGTAGAGCAGTCCATTAATATATCTTCATCAGGGTGGAGTGGAGGAGTGGCCTAGTGGTTGGGGCAAGGTACTTCAGGCCGGAAGGTCGGGGGTTCAAATCCCACTAGAGGACAGCAACCTTGGGCCGGAAGGACTGGGGTTTCTAGTCCCACAGGTGCTCCTTGTGGTCTTGGGCAAGCCACTTAACCCTCCATAGCCCATGTTCCCTGTAAAATAGTTATCTCCAAGTTATAATGCCCTGTTCAATGTAATTTCAGTTTGTTCAATGTAAACCGCACTGATGCAGAATAGCGCGGTATATAAGAGAATGTAAATAAATAAATAAATAAATAAATAAAGCAGAGAATTAGAAACAGGCGTTTCTTCATTACAGCCAGTAACTGGTTCTGGAATACTGTAGTTAAAACTTGCCTTCCGTTCTAAATACTCTTGGAATTCTTTGAGAAGTGATTTCAGCTGGTGACTTCCCTTCATTTAGCTGTCTTCCCTTCCCCTCGGTGAGCAAATGTTGGCTGAGCCTCTCTATCTCAGGCTGCTTATCAGGTTTGTTTGTATCAGGAAAACAAACATTTGCTGTGCTTCCCTTATCTCCCCACCTTTCTCTACACGTGGGTGCTGTGCATAAAAACTTAGCAGTGCTAGGAGGGTACTTAAAAGCATTTACGTCAGCCCTTTCTTGGCTAGGTGTTTCAGCTAGCTTATAGGAATAATTAGTGTTATTCAAAGCTTCTCCCTGCTGACAATAGCTGCCACCATTTTGTCTGACTTGGCTTTTAAAACTAGTACACAATCTTTCTGGCTTTAGAGCATAAACCTCTCCCCCACTGGGTACCTTATATAGAAGCTTTTCCTTTGGAGAATTCTTTGTCCTTCTGCCTTTATTCCATAGCTCTGCCTGGTCCTGTAGCCTTGGATCTCTCAGCGTTCCGAAAGAGTTCTGCCTCCAGCAGTTTCTTTCCTCATCTGAATCTTCCACCACGCTACCTGCCAGCTGCAGACTATTAGAGGAATTACCACAGCAAGGATACTTCCTTTCAGACTTTCCTTCTGAAGCACTTGTTTCTCCCTCTGGGAATTCTCTTAGCCTCCGTTGCTCTCTTGGCTCCTGCCCTCTTAGCTTCTCTCGGTCCTGCTCTTGCTCCCGGTTCTGTTTGTCTTGCCTTAATTCACTTCCTGGTTTCTGAGTATTTAACCAGGTGCTTCTAGCCTGCACTGCCCGCCTCCCCTTGGGGCGTGCCCAATCAAAAGCTTTCCTACTCTCCTCCCTCGAGGTGAGCTGTTCTGCTTGATTGAATCTGGGGTTTTTTTCTTTCTGCAAAGAAATCCCTGCTTTCTCCTGCAGTACCGGCTTCTACCACCGGATGCTCATTCGTGTCTGTCTGTTCCTGGGGAGCTACTGTGTCACAGACGTTTGGTAGAGAAGCCATGGCATCTTCCAAGGCGAGCGGACCTCTTATCGCAGGGTCCTCTACTCATGCCCCATCTGGATCGATTCTCACTTATGGCTTGGCTATTGAAAGGGCGCGGTTAAAGGCGAGAGGATATTCTACAACAGTAATTACCACTTTGTTGAAGGCCAGAAAGAGATCTACGTCGTTGGCGTATGTTCGAGTCTGGAGAGTGTTTGAAGCTTGGTGTGCCAACAGTGCTTGCGTGGCGTTAAGAGCAACGGTTCCGCAGATATTGCAGTTTCTGCAGGATGGATTTGACAAGGGTTTGGCAGCCGCTTCGCTCAAGGTGCAGGTCGCAGCCCTGGCCTGTTACAGAGGTAAGATAGGTGGACGGCCGCTTGGGGGACATGCGGATGTTAAGCAGTTTCTTCAAGCGGTGTTGCTGTTAAGGCCTCCTGAGAGGCAGTTAGTGCCTAAATGGAGCCTTCCATTTGTGTTGGAGGCGTTGGAACGAGAACCTTTTGAGCCCTTGAGTCGAGCGTCGGTGAAGGATCTTACTTTGAAGGTAGTGTTTTTGGTGGCAATTTGTTCGGCGAGAAGAGTCTGAGTTGCAAGCGCTGTCCTGTACAGAACCTTATCTTTCGTTTTTTGAGTCTAAGGTAGTGTTACGGCCAGTGCCAGCCTTTTTACCCAAGGTGATGTCGTCCATTTCATTTGAATCAAGTTATCTCCTTACCAGTGTTTACTGGGAATTCGGGGAATCCAGGTACGAAGAATCAGACTCTTGGATGTCAAGTGGGTGTTAAAGTATCTGCGTCGTACAGAGGCTTTCCGCAGATCCGAGAGACTCTTTGTGCTTTTCCGGGTCCACGGAAGGGCGAGGTGGCCTCAAAGCTTCCATTGCTAGGTGGATTAAGGAGGTGATTGCTTCTGCCTACGTGCTAAAGGGCAGAGCTGTGCCAGAAGGGCTAAGGGCGCATTCCACTAGAGCACAAGCAGCGTCTTGGGCAGAATCTCGTTTAGTACCGCCACTGGAAATTTGTAAGGCAGCAACTTGGTCATCATTGAATTCCTTTGTGAAGCATTACCGCCTAGATGTCCAGGCGCAGCAGGACGTGTGTTTTGGAGCGGCAGTTCTTCAGGCTGCTAAGGGGGGTCTCTCCCGTTGAGTACTACTCTGGTACATACCCAGAGATCTGGGACTAGACTGGAGATACGATCAGGAAGGTGAAATTAGACATACCTGCTAATTGTTATTCTTGGAGTAGATACAGTCTAGCTCCGTATCACTCCCCAGTGATGTTATATTCCTAAGTCTGCAGTCTGAAGGGGATTTCAGTGATCACAGGTAGGAGGGTTAGTCATAAGAGTGGATGACTTTTTTTGGAGGGGGGGATTTATCTAGAACGCTATCCCTCCAGGCAGAGAGAGGGGGGGGGGAGGATTTTTGCATATTTAAAGGTTACATGTTACAGTTTAAAGTTTGGTTGACGGAGAGAGTTTTCTTTCCGTTGTCCTAATGTCTTAATTACGATAGCGAAAGAGAGGAAAGTTGAATATTATAGTAATACTAACTTGTTGCTCCGGTGAGTCTGCTTTGTCAATAGGAAACTGGGAAGTGGAGGCGGCTCCTGGGATGATATACTGGTGACATCATGAAAAGGAGGTTCCTCAGTCTCCAAGCTGCTGATTAAGGTGGACAACCCAGAGGTCCGGGACTAGACTATCTACTCCAGGAACAACAATTAGCAGGTAAGTCTAATTTCACCTTTGAATCTCTTGACTTAAGTAACTAAAGGAACAATAGGTTTAACTTAATGCAGCTGAATGACTAATGGGAAGAAGAGGGGAGATGGGGAGAGGATTGAGACATAAAGATGGGGATAATATAGGTGTGATGGTAGTCCAGGGGAGGTGATCCCAGTTTGCTGTGAGCTAGGTAGCGAGAGGTGCTGTGAGGTGGTGATCTCAGTAGGTTCTGTTGGAGTGTATTAGCTTAGGGGCCCAGGTATTCAGTGAACAGGTGAGTTTTTTAAAGTTTCTAATATTCAGTAAGAGAGTCTCAATTTCAAACATAAACATAAATTTTAAATTCAGTCAAAAAACCCCTCTTCCCATATCATGGACGCCTGTTTATTTAATTAAAAAAAATGCAGTCTACACTATACAGTGGTTAAGACCACCAGGCTCCATAGAGTTTTTAACCTGAAAATCCACCGTTGTTTCTGATCGGTACATGATCGATGCAAAAGCATCGTAACTCATCACAGTTGTAGTTATAGTCAACACAGTGCTGTACTAGTGGTGCTTCAAGATTTCTACTGGGGCAGTTTCTCCAAATGGGTTAGTTTTGTGCATAACTCTTTTTCCCTACATCTGGTGAACCTAATCACCATAGGGTTAAGTAGTTGATCTTCACATCACGGGTCATACCCTCTCAATTTTAATATCCAATTATCACAAAAATTAATTAACCTAACAAATATCTACATCTGAAAAAAGTACTTTTAAGGGATTCTCCATATACTTTAATAATTTATTCATATCCACATCTTTCACATCTTCAGACTAATGCTGAAATTCTCCAGCAATTAATTTGCTTCCTAAAAAAGAAAGACAAAATACTTTTCAGCGGAGGAATAGTATACACCACTTAAATAGCATATAATTACTTATCTGAACGTTAACAGCAAGCGTTTCAGGCAGCTAAGTAATTATATGCTATTTAAGTGGTGTATATTATTCCTCCGCTGAAAAGTATTTTGTCTTTCTTTTTTAGGAAGCAAATTAATTGCTGGAGAATTTCAGCATTAATCTGAAGATGTGAAAGATGTGGATATGAATAAATTATTAAAGTATATGGAGAATCCCTTAAAAGTACTTTTTTCAGATGTA
Source organism: Ichthyophis bannanicus (assembly GCA_033557465.1). NCBI lineage: Eukaryota > Metazoa > Chordata > Amphibia > Gymnophiona > Ichthyophiidae > Ichthyophis > Ichthyophis bannanicus. The sequence continues at coordinate 438,418,159 of CM066033.1, forward strand.
GATATTTGTTAGGTTTAATTTTTGTGTGCTACATCCATGGTAACCATCCAAATATCAGAACATGGAAGATATTGCTCATTCCCTGCTAATAAATTTAAAAAGTTGTATTCTTGACAAAAGATGGTATATTGCCCAGCAATGGGCATTGAAAATAATCCACTTATTTAAGTGTTTTTATACTGCTTTTCAGGAATCAAAGCGGTTTACAATAAAACTCAAATAACAAAAGCGTAAGTTACATTGAACAGATAGGTAAAGTACATAAGAACAAATAACTACATTAGTAGCTTTGTATAGAAAAAAATTGTCGATAAGGGTTCTAACAATGAACCCCTACTTGAAACAATTGGGCTACCAGGAGGTTTTTATCTACCTAAATTTTTATGTATCTTAGGCAACATATATAAAGAACAGGAACTCTCGAAGCTAATGAGTTCAAATACCGATATTCCTTTTTGCTGATAAATTTCAGCTCTTAACGCTTGCAACGTGAGAACTTTTAAGAATCTTAATAAAACTTGCATCTGCTTTATGAGTCTCTGTGGCAACTTCCAGGGAGAGATTATATAAAGAGGAATAATATCTTGGGAAGAACATTCATATTCACCACAGTTACTCTTCCCAACCAAGATGTGTATAATCCCTCATCTCAAAACATAGATCACTATATCATGGCATAGGTGGTTGCTCTTGGGTGAATTGAGGACCCTGTGCACTCTGCCCATCTTTTTATAACAGTGGGGACCTCCTTATTGTCATGGCTCAGTACTTTGCGTATAGCATTGGCCACCACTTTGCAATCATTAAATTCAGGATCCTCAGGCACACTCAGATTTTCAGATTGTTCTAATGTGATCTGTTTTCCAAGTCCTCAGTCTTGAGTAATAAAGCATTCTTCACTTTCTCCCAAGTGGCTTTCTCTTTCAGAGGCTGCAACTACCTGATTAGGTTGCTCAATGTGCTCCTCTGCCTGCAGCCTAGCTCTGCTATCTCCTCCTTGAGCTTTGTGACCATGTTTGGCTCAGTTTGTGATACAGTAAACCCTGTCTTCAGGTTCTTAAATCAACCTTTGTATTCTACCCTGGTGACCTGCTGCAGTGTCCACTGTTCCTAGGACCTACTTCCCGCTGCTGTCCTCCTTCCTCCAAGTTTCTCTTCCCACTAGCCGCCATTTTGCTCTCCACACGGTGCTCCTGTTTAGCACCAGAGTATGTAGCCTTTCAAGTTGGCAGTTTTTCACCTTGCCTCCATGTGGATCTTACTCTGCTCTCCAAACTCCTATGCCACACTTCTTAGTCTGCTAGTCGCTCCAAAAGGCAGTATAGACTCTATATAAGGGGATCTCTGCCAGAGCTATAAACTCAGGCTACCATGAAGCAGGATGACATCATTTCCCTCCCACTCTCCAATCTTGAGGAAAGCTTTTATATGTAACCTATGTTGAGGAGGTATTCCAACTCAGGAGAGCTGTTTGAGCAGTAGCTCAAGTTTGGTGAAATGTTACCTGCAGCTTGTGCAGGAATCAGATTATTTACATTTTAGAAAATCAGTGAAGGCCTTGAAGGGAACACTGAAAATCCTTTATAAAGTATAATTGTATTGGTTCAAAGATCCTGTTCCCCTAGCAACTTTACATAACTTAACAACTTTTAAATAGCTAAAAGAAATCTTTAAATCTAAAATGCAGTCCAGCAGTGAGATGGGGCTATCCAGTCTTTTGCACTATGTTACATGTATGATTTTCTCCCAGTTGGTGAGAGGTCTTATATGTGCACTAACTACAAAGAGCTCTTTGCTCTCGGGGAATGAGTCCAATCTCCTGGAGGCTAGAGTAGTGCACTTGGAGGAGCTGAGTCTGACAGGTATTTTAGATGAGACCTACAGGGATATAGTAGATAAGTCCTTTCTCCAGTCTGGTAGTCTCTCTGCTATCATGGAGGAGAAAGGTCATGTGAAAGAAGAGCATCACCTTGGTGTGGCAGGAAGCGATCTTGTAGCTAAGACCTGTCATCTAGGTGATGTAATATCCTCTCGCACCGAGGATGTGTCTCCAGGGCTATATGCCCATGAGGGGAAGGGTTAGGACAGCCGTTAATAGTTGACATTTCAATCATTTAAAGGTGATGTATCAGAAGAATTGAAAAAAATCTTGATTAAATCAGGAAGATGAAATTCAGCTAATTGATAAACTAAAGAGCAGCAAATCACCTGGACCGGATGGCATATATCCCAGGGTGCTGAAAGAACCATCTGTAATCTAATAGTAGTTCTACTAATCTCATATTTCAGTTATCGTTAAAATCATCTGTAGTACCTGAAGATTGGAGAGTGGCCAGTATAGCGCCAACTTTTAAAAAGGTTTGAGGGGTTATCTGGGAAACTACAAACCAGTAAGTCTGACATAATACGGCAAAATAGTTGAACCCATTATAAAAATACAAAATTACTGAAGCTAGTCATGGTTTAATGGCAGAAAGCCAACATGGATTTAGCCAGAAAAGTTTTGTCTCACCAGGTAGGTAAAGGTGAGCCCGTTGCTATAGTGTATCTGGATTTTCAGAAAGCCTTTGACAAAGTCCCTTATGACTGCCTCCTATCCCCATGGCTTTTTAATTTTCCCAAGAGTCTATGTACTATTGTGGATTAGGAACTGGTTGAAAGATAGTAAAACGGAGAGTAGGGCTAAATGGCCAATTTTCTCAATGGAGAAAGATGAATAGAGGAGTACCCCTGGGATCTGTGCTGGGGCCCACTGCTTTTTAACATATTTATAAATGAACTGGAAATGGGAGTGAGTGAGGTGCTCAAATTTGCAGATGACACAAATTATTCAAAAGTTGTTAAAACCCTAGAGGATTGTAAAAAGATTGCAAGAGGGCCTTGATAAATTGGGAGACTGCACTTCCAAATGGCAGATAAGATTTAATGTGGACAAGTGCAGTTATGCACTTGGAGAACAACCCAAACTATAGTTACATGATATAAGTTTCCACATTAGGCATCACCACCCAGGAAAAGGATTTAAGTGTTGTCATGGATAATACATTGAAACCCTCTGCCTAGTATGCAGTGGCAGCCAAGAAAGCAAATAGAATGTTTGTTGGGAATCATAAAGAAAGGAATGGAGAATAAAATGAAGGGTATTATAATTTATGTATCGCTCCATGCTGCGACCACACCTTGAATATTACGCGTAATTCTGGTCACCGCATCTTAAAAAGGATATAGTAGAATTAAAAAGGTAGAGAGAAGAGTGACAGAAATGGTAAAGAGGATGGAAGGATATCCCTGTGAGGAGGCTTAAAAGTTTAGTGCTCTTCAGCTTGGAAAAGACTGTTGAGGGGAGATATGATAAAATAAAGAATGGAGTAGAATGGGTAAATGTAGATCAGTTGTTTATTCCTTCAAAAAGTAGAAAGACTAGGGGATACGCAATGAAGCAACAATGAAGCATACTTTTGAGACTAATCTGAGAAAAGGTTTTTCATTCAACATGTTACCAGAAGATGTAGTAAAAGCTGTTAGTATAGCTGGACTTAAGAGGTTTGGACAAGTTCTTGGAGGAAAAGTCCATAAACCACTATTAAAGAGGAACGGGGAAATCCACTGCTTACCCAATGGACAAGCAGTATGGAATCTGGATATCTTTTTGGGAACCTGACAGGTATTTGTGACCTGGATTGGCCACTGTTGGAAATGGGATACTGGGCATGATAGACCCTTGGTCTGACCCAGTATGGCATATGTTATGTCCTTATGAGGTGTGGATTTAAATAAAGTTATCAGGATTGATTTGGGGTGGATGAGAATTTTTAGCTTAGGAGTTAAATATATTAGTTTGGTGGCTTTCAAAGATTTAGGAATGCCAGGCATCAAGCTACTGGTGCCCTTTTTTCTGGCACTTTCACATACCCAGGAAGAAACTGGGGGCTCTTTCCTCTTGGTCACAAGATGTTAGCTATATATAATGGATGTGGTGGAGAAGGAAACCCTGTTTTACATAAAATGTTCCTAAAGTATCATCTTCCTTCACCTCTTACTCCTTCTTACTCCTTTTCTTCCTCCATCTCTCTTGCCTCTAGGGTTGCCAACCGGCCAGCTTTTATGTGGCCAGGCCAGCTGCCAGCATAAATCTAAAACCAGCTGTTGAAAAGCCAGCTTTTTGCTCTGGCTGCCCCCAGTCCCACGGCCAGAGCAAAAAAAAACAGCTTATCAATCTCTCCTTGTGCCCCCCCCCACACAGCTGCAGCCTCACCCCCTCTTGCGATCTAGCCCCTGCTCCTGCATCTTACAGAGCCACAGCTGCAATAGTGATAATAATTTAAAATGAAACCGATGCGGAGCTTTCCAGCCCTATGGAACCCCTGCTGCTGCTTCCCACCCCTTCTAGCATAACTTCCTTTTGAGGGTGGGACACAGCAGCAAGGGTTCCATAGGGCTGGAAGGCTCTGCACCGGTTTCATTTTTATTTTAAATTATTAGTGCTATCACAGCCGTGGCTTTGTAAGAGAAGCAGGAGCCGTGGCTGCCAGGGCCCAGGGCTGGCGCTACCCGGTAAGCTGGATAAGCATGGCGAATCAGAATCAGAGGAGGGGAGGAGGCAGGCAGCTAGCCACGGCAGCAGGCACAGGAAGGAAGCTAAGGAGGGGGCTGGAAGGGAGCTGATACCTGGGGATGGGACTGGAAGGTGGCTGGGTAATGGGGGAGAGGGGCTGGAAGGGAGGAGGCACTGGGACTGGAAGGGAGCTGACACCTCCGGATGGCACTGGAAGGGAGATGGACAGAAGGTTGAGTGACTGGAAGTGAGCTGACATAAGGAGGGGCACTGGGACTGGAAGTGAGCTGATACCTGTGCTGGTATTTCGACTAGAAGGGAATGGACACCAGTGGCGGTCCTGGGAATGCAAGGGGGATGACATTGGAAGGTACTTGGAGGGGAGAACTGGAAAGGGGGCTGATACTGGGGAGGATTACTGGGACTGGAAATAAGATGATGGAAGGAAGTGAAGTAAACAAATGTAGAGGCAAGAGATGGCAGATGGACTATAGAAAGAGAGTTAAAAGAATACAGGAAAGCAGAAGCCTCAGATTGGGACCAACATGATCAGAGCATAAAAAGGTAGAAAAATTGTTTTATTTTCAATTTAGTGATAGTGCAGTGTCCCATCTTTATATTTTACTCAGTATGGGGAACTGCATCTCTTATTTATCTGATGTTGTACTGCATGCGGAGTCTGGATTCTTGGGGTTTCAGTTTAATTTTTGTCCACATATTTTTATTTTTAACTTTAGGTTTTAGTCACTAATTCTATATTTGGTGAGGGCCTGTGTTCTGAGTGTATGACCGAGGCCAGATGTTCTGTTAACATGGGGTTTGTATGTAGGGATTCTATACTGTACTGTTTGTTCAGCTTTTCAAAAACATGTATGAATGTTCTAGTGCTCCCTACAGTATTTATAGTGCTGCTTTTTTCTGGGTAGGCCCCTTGTTTGAGTTTTGGAAGTTTATATGGTATAGAATGGTATATTTGGCCTTGTAGATCTTCTGTGACTTTTATAGGGTTTGTTTTATGTTTGTATGTATTTAATTAATTCAAGGGTGTGTGTGGGGTGTGGGATTTTTTTGGGGGGCTTTTTTTTATTAACATACATCATAACCAACTGCACATAACATTGGGCATTCTAGGTTTAGTTTCAGTCTTTCGCACCCATATTACATTCCAACTCTCTACTTTATCTTGAGGGGAATAGGTAGTCTGCACATTAGTTTTAAACACAAGTATATACAATTCCAAAGGCATGTCTCCATTCCCTGCACACTGCTTTTACAATGTTTTATATACTCCTTCTACTCTATCGCCTTTGTTCAACGATTGCCTATGAAAATAAAGCCTGGCCTTTCACTGAAAACTGTTAGGGTGTGTTTAATTATCTTTTATCCTTTTCCCCCCTAATACTCTGAAATACTTTTGATCAGCACTCCAAAAACTCCATATTCTAAACCCTACCTGCTTCAGGGCCCCTATGTGCAACCCAACTACTTACCTATCCTACCCTCCCCCCCCCCTCAACCCTCTTATCCTAATACCCATAGATTCCCTGACATTACGTATTATGCCCCTCTTATGGTTCCTAACCCCCCCCCAATAACCCTCTTTCTCTCTCTACCCACTCTTCTTCCTTACCCCTTACTCCTTAACATAGCTCTCCTACTAATCCCTACTTAACCTCCCATCCACTTCACCAGCCCTTTATCTCGCCATCCCTCATACCCATGCTAGACTTCCTGGTCTGCCCACCATGGTATTCATAATTTTCTTTATATTATCCCTACCCTGCCACCCCTTTATGAAACCTGTCTGATCTTTATGGACCAATTTCGTAATCACTCTCTGCAGCCGAGATGCCAATATTTTAGCTAAAATCTTAGCATCCAAATTAATGAGTGATTTATAGACCTATATGCTGCGCATGTGGTAAGATCCTTGCCCAGTTTGAGCAAAATCGTAATGCCTGCTTCCTCCATTGATTTTGGCAGCGGCTCCCCTTGTAGAATCCCATTAAAATGGAAATTACACTTACTTGGTAATTGATGTTCCTTGAGGGAGTACAGTTCAGTCCTCCACCACCGGGTAGTGCACCTCCTCCTGCAACATGGAGACTGGACAAGTCAAACTTGTGACATCACCGGGTATATCCTGCTGGTCTTCTCCCATGATCCCCCAGTGACCTACTGTCAAAGCAGACTCAAAGGAGCAAACAAACAACCAGTTAAAGTACTAAATACAAAGCTATGCTCAAACTTCAACTTTAAAATCACAGGGCCCCAAAAAGAAAGGCCGAAAACACCTTCCTCCGTGCCCCTGTCCCCCTGCGCACCAAACAGCGGAAGACAGAGAGCTAGAAGGAAGGAGAACTAAGGAAGAGTATAGGCAGAAAAGGTTGCTCTCGCGATTACCTGCCAATCAGAGCCCGTTGCCGACTCTAGGATCCGAAAGCATACTTGGAACTGACGCCTCGCGTCTGAAACATCCATCCCCGGGCGGGAATGAGGACTGAACTGTACTCCCTCAAGGAACATCAATTACCAGGTAAGTGTAATTTCCAAATCCTTATCGGTCCTACAGTTCAGTCCTCCACCACTGGGATGTACCAGAGCAGTAATCATTGGGAGGGACCTATCCAGTCGGCTCGGCCCCTAAATGAACAGAGCAGGCACCGACCCCAGCCCGCTCCTCACGTCAACAGGCAGTAAGCCAACCAGGAAGACACGACCGAGAGCCCACTTGGATCCTCTTCACTGCTGAAAACAGCACAGAACTCTGCCCCAAGCAGCGCTAGTGCTTCAGAAAGACAAACTCGCCATCGCAAACACACTGAACGCCCTAGAAGCAGACCTACTGAGAAGGCTACCGGAGCTCCGCCTGAAAAATCCGCTTGAGCTCCCCCTTGGCTCTCGACCCCACCAGGGTGTCAAGTGTTAGCAACCGCTGCTCTCCCGCAGAACCCGCCTCCACGGAGGGACAGGCAGCGAAGAGACCTCCCAGAAAGCGACGGAACCTCACCTAAGGTCCAAGGAACACAGGTTACAAGCAAAGTGTTCTTGCGTAAGTCCCAAACCAACAACTAAACAGGCACAGCCGGATTCCACGAGGGAGAACGGAACCGAGGTCCATCCAGATAGAGGTGGGAAGCAAAAAGAGGGAAATGGAAAAAACCACCAGCGTCAAACACCCTATTTGTCACACCTCTTAAGGGCTTTATTCTTTGCAACACAAAGTAGCTCTACAGCTATGTCCTGGACCAGTTGGAGTCTTTTTAATTGAGAATGTGGAATGCAGCTAAGCAATGAGTTGCAATAAACAAAGCGTGATCCACCAAGGGCATATAAGAGGGTGTCAAGTGCCCCAGAGTCCAGCGTTGTTTCAGAAGATGTGGAGTCTTACATGGTGTGACAAAAAAGAAAGGAGACTCTGGTAGCCACGCCCACGACGCAATGCCAGTAGGCCAACCGGAATTGGAGGAACCATGCAGAAGTAGCAATCGCCGACGTGATCCATGGGCCCTCTCCAGATCATTGGAAACGCAAAAGACTTTGATGGTCTTTTCCCATCCATCCACAGCCTGAGATCTGCTACACATGTATTGCAGCATATGTGTGGCGCCTAGCTTTTATCCTGATCTTTTATTCTGCAGCCAAAATATAAATTGTAGGCTTTCTGAACCGCCACAGTCATATGCCATTTTTGTGATGTAAAAGTCACATCACCACAACTAGAGCAGAAATTATCTGCATGATTAACACCAGGACGAGGAATCGCCAAATATGCTGCGAGTGACCTATCGGTATAAAATAAATATGTCTTTTTTTTTTTTTTTTTTTTTTTTACTGTCAAGCGAGGCAAATTTAAGTAGTGACTGCATCAACTGGTTTTGGACAGTTATTTCGATTGGTTGCAAGTAAAGATTATGCAAGCTCACGCAAATGTTGCAGAATACACTGGTAATGGTCCCCACTGACTAATGAAGAGCACATATCTTAGCAACCAGCCCCAGTCGGCCATTTTCACAATAACCTCTGAAAGGCATAGAATGGACCGGGCCACGGCCCCATACCAATGCGTCGACGCTATCCAGTAGCCTCATATGTCCTCTGCTAAACATCGACCCGTTGCCGCAGACTGACAGGTCGCCATGAGGTCCAATATGGGCTGACTGCATCTGAGCACATGCGGCGCGCACACCGCCTGATGCAATCTCACTCCTCCGGCAAACACTCGGACCCCGCTAAGGACTTTCGCCACCACAGTGTCCCCACCAAACGCAGGCCGCCAAGGCTTCAACCACGCACGCTGTCCCTTCGTTCGGGCCACCCTGACCACCCGACCGACTCCACCCTGCCGATCGAAATAGGCCACCATCCCGGAGATCTCAGACAGCACCTACAGCGCTCGATCCGCTACCGTGTCTGTGAACGCCTGCCACGACTGACGTACCGCGTACCGTTCCAGTCAGACGATGGAACACTGGGCGTGCTGCGTACACTAAAACGCCTTGTACATAAAGGATCCCCAAAATGTAGCTGAGTCTAACCACGCTCCGGCCAAGCTCCCGGAAGAAAGGGACAGAACCTTATAAAAAAGAAGTGGGGACAATTAGGAAGGCTTTCCTGTTTGATTATTTTTTATTTTATTTTTTTCCCTTTTTACAGCTCCATAAGGGCCACAAGGCACACAACCGAACAGGGCATTGTCCAGAGAACGCAAGGCCCCTCCTCCAGGCTGACTCCACAGCCTAAACCGGCAGTCACCTTGGCTGATGCCGAGCAGCGCGGAAGCCAACTTGTAAGCCCAGCATATGAAGTATGCCTACTAGTACAGCATTCCACAATGGAGGGACATGTAACCGGACGGCTTTGAATATGAACCTACAGATATCCCGCGCTTGCTCCAAGACAAGCACTGTGCAGCCTACTGGTCTTCTCGGAGCACCGCCACGACCCGAAGACCTAAACTGGCCAGCAAAAGACGACGTACGCTGGGCCCGAAGGAACCTGGTTGAACGGATCCCAGCACTCCCTGTATCGTTAGGATCGGAGCCTCCCCCCAAGGACTCAGCCCTGGCTGGAACCGGCTGAGCATAACTCCAGGCCCTGCGACGAGCCCCCATGAAGAAGTGGGACGCAACGATGCCTTGAGGAAAGGGAAGGCCCAATGGGTGAAGCAAGTTGCTAGCCGACCAAGGGAGTAAACCCCACACGCGCACCTCAATGGAAGGTCGGAAGAACCGAGGATTCTGGTCCCACAGGTGCACCTGCTAGCCTTTAACAACATACACCTCCGCAGGTACAAAAAACTTAAATTGTGAGCACCTTCAGGGGTAAGGGGAATAGACGACAGCCTCCGACTGTTGACCACCTTGTCTTGCACAACAGACAGCAGCACCCCACCAAACAAATGATTGGGAATATATGACCTCAGAACCCCAAGACAGAGGTAAAACAGTAGAACGTGCAGTGGACGTGAATTTCCAGATCTGCCAGCCCCCCTGCCCACATTGAGAAGAGGCAGAGAAGAACTGCACCGGCGGATCTGGAGGGGTGCCTCCTGGACAGCCGGGCCACCGAAGGGAAAGCTGATGACTGAGGCCCAAACTCCTCAGGATGGCCCCGTCTTGCATTGGCAACCCCATGCAACCCCATGACAACCCCGCTCACGATATCCCAAGCGATCTCTGTCATTGCTGCAACAATCACCTGAGCATGAGATCACAGACGGAACACGGACATTCAGACGCACTCAAGGAGAGTGCACCTAAGAAGTATGAGCCTATCCAACATCCAGCACCACATGTCCAGGTGTCCCACCTCCTGACACCCAAAACACAGGACGCTTGAACCTAGGTGACCGTCATAGCAAAGACAGGGAGGCCTGACTGCCGCTATCAACCCTTCCAGGACCCTGGAACACTAAGCCCCGGACTGTGCCATCCAGCAACACTTCTCACGATCCCCAGCAGGGGCCTTTCCCCAGATGGGCAGTGTTCCCGCCAAATGGGCAAGCTGCGCTCTGATAACATAGTGCAGAAAACCAAATCAAAGTGTCTTAACCTAGCTAATTTTTGTCTAATAGTGATCATTCATAATATCAGCCAGGCTCAATCATAACATTAGTATTAATGATCTCTAAAGATTGAAGAGTTACTAATGTAACACTAATTGGTTTTTGTTTTTTTTTTAAGCAGACTGACAGGTCGCCTGAAGCAACCCCAAATGATCATTGCATTTATACTGATCTTTCACATTTAACCCCGGTAGAAAATGGATAATCCTGCAGATCCTTACTTGCCCTCTACATCCATACTATATTTATATCTTTTACCTCTTTGTAATCTTATCTGTGACCTATACCATATAGTTATCCAAAAATTGACATGTACATAGTTTACCCTATTCACATCCACGTTCTTTGTATATAGTTAACCCTGTTTTTACCGCCTAGTTTTTATACCCTGTTCTATGTAAAAAACCAATGCTGATTGTACCATTGTGTTTATTTTGTTCATTTGTAAACCACGCTGACTGAGAGTGCGGTATATAAGAAATAAAAATAAATAAATAAAGAGCTTCAAAGGCGATCTTGGAAACTACAGACCAATGAATCTGAGTTCAGTGCCAGTTAAATGATAGAACTTGTTCTGAAAAGCAGCACCAAGCTGTCTTTTCAAAGGGTTAATAAACATGTGAGTAAGCCAAATGATATGTATCTGGATGTTTTAGAAGGTACTTGACAAAGCCCCTTATGAACTTCTCCTGAGGAAGGAGATGATGTGCTATTATAGAATGGGAAATGGATCAAAAACAGGAACACAATAGGACTAAATGGCCAGTTTTCTCACAGGAGACCCGTAAATAGTGGAATGTCTCGGGATCTGCACTGGAACTGGCATCTGGTAACATCTACTGCACTGAAATGATCTGGAAAAGAGATCAGCAAACATGGCGATCAAATTTGCAGATGGCATAACGACATTTAGAGGCTGTCTGCACAATTTCCAAGCGTATAAACATGGAAATAGCATCCTTATGTAAATGACAATTTCAGAAAGGGCTCAATTTGTAGGTGGTTGTGCCGCCGATGACCCTGAATGGCCAAATCCTAGCACGGAAACCTGCTGCTGACAGACGTCGCTAACTGCCAGAATGCAGACAAAGGTAAAGGCACCCCCCAAGAAGTAAAACCCAAACCAATCACATTGCATTCAAAGAACTATACACTATCATGAAATTAAAAGGAAATTAAAAATAAAAGGAAATTAAAATTAGAATTAAAATTAAAAGTAACAGCAAAAGGAAGTCCTTATCTGGGTGTAGCCGCGTGGAACAGCGTCGTCTGCTCAAACGCGGGGCTGCTCTGCTCTCCGCCACGAGGCCTCAGCCCTGCTGAGAAAATGGTGCCAATCCGAAGCAGGCCCGCTTGGCGCCAAACACCACAGAGGCGGCAAGAGCTCAGAGCCCCTCCATGCGGACTCGAGAGACTCCCTTGTGGCGTCGGGATGCAGCAGTTACCCCGCTGTAGCTGCGGGGTGAAGAGCTGTCCAGACACGCTGCTGCCTCGCGCCACCAGAAGTAGCAGACGCTGTGAGCCCCGGCCCACCGGCTAAAGAACCTCGAACGGCCTGAGGCTCCCGCCGCGATGGGAATCTGCCGCATGGACACTGCCAAAATGCAGGTGTTCCACAGAGCTCTCCCCCGTACAGTCCTGGGGGAGAGATCATCACCGGGCACAGAGACCGAAGAATCCCAAGCAGAGAGGCTAGCTGGCAGCGTGAACTTTGAAAAGGGACAGAACCCCCCTTTACACTAAGGCAGACTAGGTGAAAATAAATAAAGTAAAAGTAAATGAAATTAAATGAAAATGAAAATGAATTCAATTTACAGGATTACACCTAAAGAAGGGCAAAAGAAATGCAAGGTAAATCAAATCCTGACTAACTGCTCCTAAACTGCTTCTCAAGTGAGCCCAGCACCTAGGCTCACTACGTCCTCATGCTGCATGGAGACTGGACACACTGGGGAATCATGGGAGAAGACCAGCAGGATATACCCGGTGATGTCACAAGTTTGACTTGTCCAGTCTCCATGTTGCAGGAGGAGGTGCACTACCCGGTGGTGGAGGACTGAACTGTAGGACCGATAAGGAACACCTTTGTTGAAATACCTGTGATGGAATCTTGCATTAATTGATAAAACTTGGCTGTGTGACCATCCAACCCCGGTGCCTCCCCCCCCCCCCTTAAAGGTTCTGATAGCTACGCGCACCTCCTCCTCACTTACCTCCCTCCCCAGCTCTTCTGTCTCCTCTGCCGTTACCATCTGCAACTGACACTCTTCGAGAAATTGCTCCCCCTTCTGCTCCACCTCTTTTACGTCACTTTTATATAGCTTCTCATAGTAGTCTTTAAATACCTCCCTAATAGCCAATGATTTGTGCACCATTTTTCCTTGTTGATTGCATATCCCCCCCCCCCCCCCAATACAGGCCCTTTGTTGCTTAGCTTTCAAACTACTTGCCAAAATCGTCCCCGTTCTATTCCCCCCTTCATAGTGGGCCTGTCTCAATAACGCCATTTCATGTCCTATTTCTGATGCTCTTAACTGGCTCATCTCCCCTTAATTTTATCAACTCTGTCACCTGGGGATTATTATCGCATTGATGCCTCACTTCCAATGCCTCTATCTTCTGCTCCAGCTGCCTTTCAACCTGCCCCTTTTTCCTCTTCTCCTGGGCTGCTATGTTTAACAGGTGACCCCTTATTGCCTTCAGTCCATCCCAGGCCATCCCCATTGCTACCTCCCCATTTAAGTTGTGCCCTAAATATTCTTGTATGACAGCCCGGATGCAGTCCACATATCTCTTCTCCTCCAACAGGGCATCATTTAATGCCAAAATTTGACCCCCTTCATCCTTCTCCCCCACTTCAAAGGTGATATTTACCGGGACATGATCCGTCCACATTATACTCCCCTGTTCTGACTACCTAGCTATGGATGCTCACTTTCCACTCACCCATATCATATCAAGCTTGGTGTAGGTTCCATGCACATGGGAATAAAACGTATATTCTCCAGGACCAAGCAGGAAGTCAGTCCTCACTTATGGGTGACGTCGGCGCCGACGGAGCCCTCGCGGAGCAATTTTCCCCAGCTTTCAAAGAAAGCCTTTGGGAATTGCAGCGCGCATGCGCGGTCGTCTTCCCGCCCGAGGGTGCCATCTTAGCCAGTCTTCTTTTTTCCGCGGAGCCCTGCAGACGTCCCCGTCTTGTCCCCGCGAAAAAGTTGATTTTCCTCTTTATTTTATACTTTTTCTTTCGGTTCGACGCCGATCGTTTTCCCGCCCGGACTCGCGACGCCGGTCTCGAGTCCTCTAGCGTTTTTTTCGGTTTTTCTGACTTAGTCAGCTTTCATTTTCGTTTTCCCTGGCAGCCCGGTCCTTTGACCTCGCAGGGGCCCTTTTTCCCCCGATGGCTGCCAGTGGCTTTAAGCGGTGTGGTCGGTGTGACCGAAATATGTCACTAACCGACACACACGACTTTTGCCTCCGCTGCTTGGGCCCGGATCATGAGGAACTGATCTGTGGGCCCTGCAGCAAACTGTCCTCGAAGGCGTTGAGAAGTCGGCGGCATCAGCGCGAGAGAATCTTCGCTGACCCCAGCCGTACCCGGACCTCGTCGGAGGCCTCCGTGTCAAAGGGCTCCAGCTCGGACCGTCGCCGGAGCTCCTCCGACCGGGGTTCTCCCTCCGGGGACCATCGTCGGAAGGGAAAAACCCGCGAGGGCGGCGTCGGTGGACGCTCCTGGCTCCGCGAGGGCCAGGTCGCATAGCCCCGACAGCCGCCCCGGGTCCTTGGAGAAGGAACATCTCCCGAAGCGACCTCGCCTGGAGTCGGAGATGCCTGCCCGGGTAAGTCCTGTAGTCCTTCTGGACTCGCCTCCGCGACAGCCGACGTCGGGCCCGACGCCGTCGGGGCCCGAGTCGGGGGCTGCTGGGTCACCTGAGCTCGGACTCAGGTTGACGGCCTTGGAGAGCAGACTGTCTGCCTTCATGGACCAGCAGCGGGCACTGCTCGCTGGCCTCGCTGGCGCCGCTGCCCCGACCGCCGGGACGTCGACGTCCAAGTCGACCCCGGAGACCGAGCCGATCCTCGAGTCAATGAGAACTCGAGTCGATCCTCGGTCGAGGTCACCCTCGGCCTCCCGTTCGGGACCGAGGTCGCCGACGCCGACTCCCTCGACGTCGGGGCGGCTGGCGCCGCACCCTACCCGGGCCGACCCCACCGAGTCCTCGTCGGAGTCGGTCTGGGAGTCTGAGGAGGAAGAGTCACCTGATTCTTTCCGGACTCGGTGTGTCCCATCGGACTCACCGGGGTCCGAGCCTCGGAAGCAGTCCCCCCCGGAGGATGCCCGGTTCTCGGACTTCGTTAGGGATATGGCCAAGGCTTTGGCCTTCCCTGCGGATCCCGAGGAGGAGCCTCGAGCCGAAGAGCTCGACGCCCTCCAGTATGACTCTCCCGCGAGGGAGCACTTTACTGTGCCGGTTCCTCCTATGCTGGAACGACTACTCTTCCGCATGTGGGAGAGTCCGGCCTCCGCGCCGGTCCTGAGCAAGCGGGTCGATTCTATCTATCGGGTCCGCAAGAGCCCTGGCTTTCAGAAGGCACAGCTGCCACACCATTCCATGGTAGTGGAATCGGCCATGCATCGTCTTAAGAGCCAGAAGATGCACTCCTCGGTGCCTCCTGGAAGGGAGGCCCGTAACCTGGATGGCCTTGGCAAGAAGTGCTTCCAGGGCTCTATGCTCGCATGTCGTGTCCAGACTTACCAGCTCTACATGGGCATGTATCTCCGGGATCTGGCTAAAGAGCTAGCCGGATTCTCCGCTGGTCTCTCCGAGGAGCCCTTGCGGAGGTTCCTAGCCTTGTCCACGGGCATTCGGGAATGCTCAAAGTTCATGTCCCGAGCAGCCTATGATGGCTTTGAGGCCTCGGCTAGAGTGGCCGCAGCCGGCATCGGTGCCCGCCGACAGGCTTGGCTTCAGTCGTCGGACCTTGAGCCCTGGGTACAGGACAAGTTGGTCGATGTCCCCTGCCGAGGCGAAAACCTCTTTGGCAAGCCCATGGCGGAAAAGGCTGCACAAATTGAGACTGAGACTCTCACCAGGACCAGGCTTTCTAGGAAGACCTCCGCCCCTTCCCAGAAAAAGAAGGGCTCGGGAAAAAAGTCCTTTTACCCGAGGAAGGCGGCTGCCTACAAACAGTACCCCCATTATCAGGCCCCTGCAGCTCCCCAACAGGGCCAGCAGGCCAAGGGACGGGGTAACGGGTCCCGTAGGCAGCAAGCCCCCAAGCCTGCACCACCAGCCCCTGCTCAGCAGGGAGGGGGTTTTTGACTCGCTCAGCATAGCCTCTCCCCCCCCGCTGGTCCCTCCCAGCACCGGAGGCCGGCTGGTTCACTTCGCCCACAGGTGGTCCAGCATCACCGCAGATGCCTGGGTGCTTCAGGTCGTGCGAGAGGGCTACCTTCTCCACTTCCATCAGGTCCCTCCCTCCTATTTTCCGGGAGAACCTTCGCGCCCCCCTCTGCACAGGGAGTTGCTCCTTCAGGAGTTAGCAGGTCTTCTGCAGGAACAGGCGGTGGAACCGGTGCCCCACCACCTGAGAGGTCAAGGCTTTTATTCAAGGTATTTTCTGATACCAAAGAGAACAGGGGGCCTCAGACCCATCCTGGACTTGCGCAACCTCAACAAGTTCCTTGTGCGGGAGAAGTTCAAAATGCTTACCCTTGGAATCCTTCTGCCCTACCTCCAGCAGGGAGATTGGCTATGCTCCTTGGATCTAAAGGATGCCTACACGCACATCCTCATCCACCCAAGCCACCGCCAATACCTAAGGTTTGTGGTGGCAGGAAATCATTACCAGTACAGAGTACTGCCCTTTGGCCTATCCTCCGCACCGCGAGTCTTCACAAAATGTCTCGCGGTCGTGGCGGCCCATCTCCGGCTTCACGGCCTCTATGTCTTTCCGTACCTCGACGACTGGCTCATCAGAGCAGCGTCCGCTCAGGAGGTCACCAACGCCACGTGCCGCACGGTGACTCTGCTGCAGCACTTGGGCTTTGTCATAAACTTCGCAAAGTCCACTTTGCTCCCCTCACAGGATCTCGAGTTCATCGGCGCAAGGCTGCACACTCCTCGGGCACGAGCGTACCTACCGCTCGACAGGGCTCAACGGCTCATGGACCTAGCCGACCGCTTTCGCAGCCAGCCCCTGGTCTCCGCCAGGCGCTTCCTGAGACTGCTCGGCCATATGGCTTCCACTGTCCATGTGACCCCCAATGCCCGCCGGAACATGCGGTCTGCTCAATGGTGTCTCCGCCAGCAGTGGCGACAAGCCACAGGCGGCCTGGCAGACCTAGTGCGCGTCTCCGAGCCGCTGCTCTCGTCTCTCCGGTGGTGGCTCCGGCAGCCGAACCTGATATTCGGAATGCCTTTCCAGTCACCTCAGCCGACCCGGGTGCTGACCACCGATGCATCCCTCCTGGGCTGGGGAGCACATTGCCAAGAGGCACGTACTCAGGGCCTCTGGACCACGTGGGAGTCTGCTCAGCAGATCAACTTCCTGGAGCTCAGGGCGATCCGCCTCGCTCTCAAGGCCTTCTCCCACCTGACTTCCCAACAGTCCGTCCTTGTCCAGACGGACAATCAGGTTGCCATGTTCTACGTGAACAAGCAGGGGGGCACGGGCTCCTTCCTCCTCTGCCGGGAGGCACAGAAGCTCTGCTCTTGGGCCGTCAGTCACGGCATTCTCCTCAAGGCAGTTTATCTCCCGGGCCAAGAAAATTGCCTTGCAGACAAACTCAGCAGGGTCCTCCAGCCGCACGAGTGGCGTCTGAATCCCTTGGTAGTTCAGAAGCTCTTCCTCAAGTGGGGTCTCCCCACGGTGGATCTCTTTGCCAGTCCTCACAACCGGCAACTTCCTCGCTTCTGCTCTCGTCAGCCACACCCCCTTCGGGTTGCGGCGGACGCCTTTCTGATCTCGTGGTCGGGGAGCCTTCTGTACGCTTTCCCTCCCATCCCGCTGGTCTCTCGGACTCTTTTCAAGGTTCTCCGAGACAAAGCCTTCATGATCCTGGTGGCCCCTCGCTGGCCCAGGCAGCCGTGGTTTCCACTCTTGCTGCAACTGGCGGTGGAGGGCCCAATCCCTCTGGGGATACAACCGGATCTCCTCACTCAGGATCAGGGGTCCCTTCTGCACCCCAACCTCAGGTCTCTCAACCTTATGGCCTGGCTGCTGAGAGGGTAGTCCTTGCTCCCCTTCTCCTGCCGGCGGAGGTGGAGGAGGTCGTCTTAGCTTCGCGACGGCCTTCTACCCGCAAATGCTACGCCCTTAAATGGCGTCGCTTTGCAGTCTGGTGTACCCAACAGTCTCAGGATCCCTTCTCCTGCCCGGTGTCGGTGATCTTGCAGTACTTGCTGCACCTCTCTAATCTGGGACTTAAGTCCAACTCCGTCAAAGTTCACCTCAGTGCTCTTTCAGCACATCATGTGCCAGTGGACGGCAGACCTCTCTCCAATGACCCTCTCGTAGCGAGGTTTCTCCGAGGTCTCCTTCTACTTAAACCACCTCTGCGCCCGCCAGCGCCTGACTGGGACCTGAATGTGGTTTTGCAGCGGATCACCTGTCCGCCTTTTGAACCTATGGCTACCTGTTCTCTACGTTTTCTGTCTTGGAAAACACTGTTCTTGATAGCCCTCACTTCCGCTAGGCGCGTAAGTGAATTGCAGGCCCTCGTGTCTGATCCCCCTTACACTAGGTTCTACAAGAATAGGGTAGTCCTACGGACTCACCCAAAATTTCTGCCTAAAGTGGTCTCCCCTTTTCACATCAATCAGGAGGTGGTACTTCCAACCTTCTTTCCCAGACCACACTCCAGCCGAGCTGAAACGGTCCTCCATACCCTGGACTGTAGAAGGGCATTGAACTTCTACCTTGACCGTACGCGGGAGCACCGTAAAGCTGCTCAGCTTTTTGTGTCTTTTGACCCCAATAAATTGGGGCTCCCGGTCTCCAAGCGTACTCTGTCCATCTGGGTTGCGGACTGTATCTCTTGGGCTTATGGGGCAGCCGGACTCTCCTTAGAAAGTCGAGTCACGGCTCATTGCGTTCGGGCAAAGGCCACGTCAGTGGCTTACCTCCGCTCTGTTCCGCTGGCAGACATCTGCCGGGCCGCTACTTGGTCTTCGAGCCAGACTTTTGCGGTCCATTACTGTCTCGAGAGGGAGTCCCGTAGGGACAGTGCTTTCGGACAGGCAGTCCTCCGTAATCTCTTTGAGGTCTGAGCAACTCCTACCCTCCATCCCGGATGTGGGCTACCGGTGGGTGATAATTCAGCGAAGATTCTATCCTTCTGTGCTGCTGAGCTAGAGGGAGCTCATTTTTGTGCTCAGGGTCTCCGGTAGCCTTGAGCTTGGGAGTCCCATAAGTGAGGACTGACTTCCTGCTTGGTCCTGGAGAAAGCGTAGTTACTCACCTGTAACAGGTGTTCTCCAGGAGCAGCAGGAATCAGTCCTCACTACCCTCCCTCCTCCCCTTGGAGTTGCAATCGTCTGCTTATGTTCTTTTTGCAAATTTTTATGCTGTCTTTTTTAGCTATGTCATCTGACTGGCTAAGATGGCACCCTCGGGCGGGAAGACGACCGCGCATGCGCGCTGCAATTCCCAAAGGCTTTCTTTGAAAGCTGGGGAAAATTGCTCCGCGAGGGCTCCGTCGGCGCCGACGTCACCCATAAGTGAGGACTGATTCCTGCTGCTCCTGGAGAACACCTGTTACAGGTGAGTAACTACGCTTTTCTTTTCCCCTGGACAATGACATCTCCACATATATGCAAACCTCTGGCGCTCCTTAAGTCTCAAAAGACTTTGCCATTGTTTCCACCCCCCCTCCGAGGGCCCCTCCCCCGCTATTATCCAACCTTGGGTTGATAGCTAAGTTAAAATCCCCTCCCAATATAATTGGGGTCTCCCCTAGGCCCTCTACCTCTCTTAACATGCGCTTATAAAACTCATCCCTCTGCTTATTAGGGCCATACATGCTAATTATCCACATCTTCTCTCCTTTAATCCTCAACCTTACCCCTGCCCATCTTCCTCTTTTATCTCTCCGTTCCTCCACTATCCCATCCTGATACTATGCGCTTATTAGAATCCCTGCTCCCCTTTCCTTGGGTGTGCCCTTTGCCCAGCTAACAATGCCCTTGGGTATTTTTTTTGAGTAGACCAATCTTTCCTGTCCCACCCCCAGATGTGTCTCCTGTATGTACAAATTGTCTGCTTTCAATCTATTGCACTCCCGTTCCAGAAAGCAATGCTTACGCCATGTTTGTAACCCCTTAGTGTTCACTGTGACCACTGTAAGTTGAAATCTGTCCTGATTCTTTTCCCCTTCCCGCTTACTCACCCCCAAATCCTACCTCCTTCCCTCTCTCCTTCCCCCCCCTTCCCCCCAGCCCCCTCCAGGTCCAGAGGCTACTTACGGAGTCGTGCACTACCCGACCCCCCTTCCCTCTCCCATTCTGCCCCCTCCCCTTCTTGTTCTCCTCTAAAGACCCACACCCATCCCTCTCCAAATCCCTTTAACACTCTGCTTCACAACTCTTATCTGGACAAAACAGTATACCATCCCAACTTCTCCCCTTCTCCCAAACCCTGCCCACCTCCCTATATCCCTCCAATAGCATACAGTACCGTACTGCAGGCCTTTATCCCCCTGTGACCTTGTCCATGCCTGCACTTGCAGCTTTCACCTCCCCCCTCCACCCTTGTCCAACTTAGTCTTAGTCCCTTGTTCCGCTTACAGCTTTCCTTGCCCCACTTTCCTCCACTGTCTCGGGCCGTGTGTGCTTTGCACCTCTTCACTGTGGCTTCCTGTTATCTTCCTTCTCAGGCCGTTTTCCTCGCTGCTGCTGCACCAGCTGTTTCCTCTGCTCACCATCCTGATCTCTCTGATCACATTCAGTGCATGCCACCGCTTCTTGCTCTTCTAGGCTAGCTTTCTTCATCGTCGACAACGCTGTTGCCACCGTCTGCACCCTCCATGTTCTCTCCCCTCTGGCGAATGACAAGCCGAAGGGATGCAGCCAGCGTTGCCATACCCCTTCATTCTGTAAAACTTTGGTTATGGGGGCCAGGGCTCTCCTCCTCTGCAATGTCCCTAGTGACAAATCAGCATAGAGTGCCACCTGATATCCTTGCCACTGGAAGGTTCTAAGTCCCCTCATCTTGGCAGCTATTCTCTCCTTCATTTTATAGTCCTTCAAACAAATTATTATATCTCTAGGCCTATTGGCCTTAAGTGGTCTCTATCATTATTTCCTCTGCGACTTCCACATCACCTCCCTGCTGCAGGGCCTCCAAACATACTGACTCTGCTACTTTTGCGCAATTCCTGAACTCCAGTTCCTCTGATACACCTCTTATTCGGAGATTATTTCTTCTAGATCAGTTTTCCAAGTCTTCCAATTTAAGTAGCATTTGCTCTTTCCAGTCCTCGTCACTGCTGACTTTGGATTCCAACTCCTCCTGTTGCAGTTCTAACGCTTTTCAATCGGTTCTCATGATCCCCCATTCTGTGTGTTAACTCCTCCACTTCCTCCTTCATGCTACTTATGAGTTCACCGAGTGCGTTTTTTAGCTATCTGCACCTCCGTTTTCAACTCTTCAAACCACTCCCGAAGCTCTTCTCTTGAGACCTGTCTGTTGTGACTGTCTGCTCCTTCTCCCTCCTGCGTCGCACTCCCCTTTCCAGCCTTCTCTGCATGCTCTCTCTGCGGGGGATCACTGGCCACAATTTTATTCTCTCCGGTCCCACCGCTTGCTCTCACAAATGCATAATCGCGTAGGTTGGTGGGTTTTCTTGCGTGTTGCCATGCTCTGCTGTCTTTCCGCTCCTCCCCAGTGTGTAACTTCGACATTCTTACCCACTGGAGGCACTTAACGCTAATTTAATCGGGGGTGGTTCCAGACTTCCTACTCAAGCAGCCATCATGGCAGATGTCACTTCCTCCTAAAGGATTTTATATTAATTCACGATATGCCTGGTACTGGAGAATGTGTTTTGTGTTTTTTTTTTTAATATGTTAGTTAGATTACAGAATCAAAACAACGAAAATAAAATCTGAACTATCACAGCCTGTTTGAATGATAAGTATTTACTACTAAGTAGTTATTTTATTCTGGCTATACATTTGCCCTTTCACTGCAATTTTCTTACATTGGATTTGAAGGAGAAATACTAGCATCATGTGAAAAGAGCTCACAAATGAGTTTGAGGGGGGGAAGTGGGGGGTGTAGCCAACATTAATAATAATAATAATGAGGGAGGGGATGCCAATTTATAGGTTGCAAGGGGGGAGGTGCCAGAAACCCTAGTACCTAGTGCAGCAGGACAACTTCGGGCTGCGATCGGAGCTGTCAGCGTCAGCGGCTGTGGTGGGCCTGACTACAGCCCTTGGCAATGGCAGCAGAATTTATAAAGAAAAGTGAAGCCACGGGGCGGGCTAGGGCAGTATATGGAGTCCTGGCAGGTGCTGGAGATCTGCAGTCACCGTGGCTGCTCCTGTTTTGGCCTGCGGTGCTTGTGGCTACTTCAGGCATTGCTGAAGCAATCCTCGCAGCAGTCCAGCACTCTAGAGTATCCATAAGCACTGCAGACCTTAAACAGGAGCAGCCACGGTGATCACGGCTCTCTCCGATGCCCGCAGGACTCCATATGCTGTCTGAGCTCAGCCCCGCGGCCTCACTTTTTCTTTTTAAATTCTGCCGCTGCTGCCCAGGGCTGACTTGGGCTCACCATGGCTGCTGACAGCCCCAATCACAGCCCAAAGCTGTCCTGTTGCCCTTACTCAACATCCATAAAAAAACACGGCTGCATTTTCTTTGGAAAAAAACAACAACCTTTTCCGCAGCTCTCCAGCATGGTCTAGATGCAGCTTGTTCTCCTTCTGCTGATGCAATAGAACCCTGGTAAATACTACTTTCTCCTTTTATTTAATTTTTTTTTTTTTTTACACCTTGGACTACATTAGCACTGGAATAAGACTGGAAATGGGTTGATGGTGGAGGATGGGGAGGACTGGAAGGGACGTACTGGAGGAGGACTGATGCTTAAGTGGGGGCTGGAACTAGAAGTGATGATATTAGGAGGGGCTGGGACTTGAAGGGAGCTGATGTTGGGAGGGGCTGGGACTTGAAGGGAGCTGATGCTGGGAGGGGCTGGGACTAGAGGAGTAGCCTAGTGGTTAGAGCACTGATTTGGTAACCAAGAGATCAGGGTTCAGTGCCCACTAGCACTTCTTGTAGCCTTGGGCAAGACACTTAACTCTCAGTTGCCTCAAAATAAAAGCCTGGGAATTTACTTCCGGTCACACTGCCAAGAAAGCCCAGGAGCTGATGGGCGCCCAGGAGCTGATGGGCCACCAGGAGGGGCAATGGCTCAGGCACACATCGCATTGCCTAAAGCCCTCTAGCAAGCTGTGCCTTTTTCAGTTTGACAGATCTGAGGCCCTCTCTGACTTGGGGGTCCAGGGCAGTTGCCAGGTTGCATCCTTCCCAATGCTAATCCTGACATTTGCTGACTTTTTTAAATATTTTGTACAATACAGGAGAAAATAGAAATGCATTTCCCCTGTATTGCACTATATGCAGCGTCTGGTTTTCTGAGGTTTTAGTTTAATTTTGTTTATATAGTTCTCCTTTTGTTTTGTGCTCATTCATTGATGAAGGCCTATCTGTATTTTGTGTGTGTATATATACAACCAGTGCTGGCTATTCTGTTGGTATGGAATTTCTGTTTTAAGAATCTGTAGCAGTCTGCTTGTTCAGTTTGCGTATTGCCCTCTCTGCAATTTTTATTTTTTGGGAGGCAGAGGTCAGGACAGGTGGAGGGACAAGGGCAGGATGGGGGTGGCCATGGGTGGAGCACGGCTAGTTACAGGTGGTGGGTTTTTCTCTTTTAAAAAGTTGGCAATCCTAACTGCCCCCCACTAGAATTAAATACACAAAAAAGAAAGATTGAATGGTAAAAAAAAAAGATATGAACAAGTTCCTGAAGAAAAGGTCCATAAACCATTATTAAAGGGGACCCAGGAAATCCACTGTTTGTCCAAATAAAAGCATTGGAGAAACTGCTAGGTACTTGTGACCTAGATTGGCCACTGTTTGGAAACAGGATACGGGACTTGATGGTCTGACCCAGTATGGCATATCTTATGTTCTTAGTTTCAGAGTACAGCATTGGTTAATCTGCAGTAGCTAATAGGAAGGGAAAATATTTGTAAGTTTTTGGACAGAGCAGGTTTTTTTTTTCCAGCTCTGGCTCAGCCTGGGAGGAGCTTTTGACTGCCTGGTCCACCACCCCCCCACCCCCAGGGGGTCCCTCAGCTGTCCACAGGCAGGAGCCTAGCCCTGTTTGCCCACAGGTAGACAGTCATCACCACCGATCTCTGGGTGCTACAAGCAGGGCCAGCCTGTCCATTATGCAAGAATGTTGCTGGCACAGGGCCACGCATTTTTTACAGGTTCTTGGTACCCTGTAGCTGGGGTGTCCCATATGTGAGGACTGACTTCCTGCTTGTTCCAGGAGAAAGCATAGTTACTCACTTGTAACAGGTATTCTCCGGGGACAGGAGGAATCAGTTCTCACAACCCTCCATCCTCCCTGTGGAGTTGCTTTTTTACCATAATTTATTTTGCTGACTTAGCTATGTCAATAGATTGAGGCAAGATGGCACACTTGGGCGGGAAGTGGACCACGCATGCGTGGTGCATCTCCCAAAGGCTTTCTTTGAAAGCTGGGGAGATGCTTCCGCATGGGCTCCATTGGTGCCAGTGTCGCACATATGTGAGGATTTATTCCTGCCGTCCCCGGAGAACATCTGTTACAGGTGAGTAACTACACTTAGTCTGTAGGGAATGGGCTTCAAACGGACTCCTCACTACATTTGATGGATGGAGAGTGTTAAAGTTTTTATTGCAATTTTCTGTCAACTGGGCCATCTCTATCCCTGGCATTTTGAAAGATGTGCTGGCAAAGGTTAAGTCCTCTATTGTCCATTCACCCCAGAGACCTTTGATGTGCTTTGGACTGAATCACATCAGGCAGGATGCACACTGTACCCAATTTCATACAACACTCTTTTGTGGAGTCTACGTGGGTGTCCCCAGAAGAAAGTTTTAAGCCTCCTGGCTTTAGTTTTTCACATCTGTGAGGCTCCCATAGTGCTCGCGGAGTTTATTCAGATGACTCCTTTGGCCATCTTCCTTCCATCCTGTGTCCTGACTGCTTGGATACAATCCACTTGTCTGGATTGGTCTAGTCTAGCAGGATGATAAATAAGGAGAGATTAAAGTACCCGATAAATCTCCTCCTCCTTTCCTTGAATCCTACTAGACCCAGTCTATAAACCACCATGGATTGCTCTCTAACGCGACCAAAAGGCAGCAGGCTTTCCAACCTGCAAAAAATCTCCCAGGCAGTAATATTATTTTCTGCAGGTTTGGGGGTTCTGGCTGCTGTGGAAGGTCTAGTCAACCTTGTGGGCTTGCCCCACTTTTTTCATAGTACGAGTCAAGTACTTGATTAGTCCTAGTGACTAGGATGTGTATGTTTAGTAATGTTTATCTGAATTTTGTTTTTCTAAAAAAATTTTCAGTTTTGATTACTGCTTGGGAAAAGTCAAACTGGCTTCCCCCTTTACACAAAAGCAGAAGTAAGGATGTGGTTGAGAACTACAGGCTGGTTAGTCTGACCTCTGTAGTGAGTAAATTAATGGAAACATTGCTAAAACAGAGGATAGTGAGGTTTCTGGAGTCCAGTGGCTTGCAGGATCTGAGGCAGAATGGGTTTACTAGATTTGGGAGAGTTAGAATATATAGCACTAAATGAGAGGTTAGATATGATTGGTATCTCAGACACATGGTGGAAGGTGGACAACCAGTGAGACACTGATACCTGGGTACAAACTATATTGTAATGATAGAGCAGATCAAATTGGTGGAGAGGTTGTGCTCTGCTAGAGGGCATTAAGTCACAAAAGAATAACGTTTTGCAGGAAACAAAATTCACTGTAGAATCTCTATTGATTGAAATTCCATATAAGAAGGGGGAGGCAATGGCAGTGGGGATGTACTATCGACTGCCTGGCCAGAATGAACAGAATGGTTGATGAAATGCTCGACGAAATCAGGGAAGCTAACAAGTTACAGCTCGGTAATAATAATGGGTGATTTCAATTATCCTGGTATCGACTGGGTCAGTGTAATCACAGGACATGCTAGGGAGATAAAGTTTTTAGATGAAATAAATGACTGTTACTTGGAGCAGCTGGCTCATGAACCGATCAGAGGGGAAGCCATTTTGGATCTAGTCCTTAGTGGAACACAAGATCTGGTGCAAGAGATAAAGGTGTTAGGGCCACTTGGCAATAGTGATCATAGCATGATCGTGTTTGATTTAATAAATGAAAGAAGAACGGTAAGGAAATCCACAGTTGTTGTTAAGTGCCGTCGAGTCAGAGTCGACTCATGGCGACCCTCTGGATAGCTATCCTAAATTGTGTTCGGTCTTCAGTCAGGCGGCTCATTGTTGACAGACTGGTACCTGTAGCTGCTGTTATTGTATTGATCCATCTCATTGCTGGCCTTCCTCTTTTGCGTTGACTTTCTATCTTGCCAAGCATGATGTCTTTCTCTAATGATCTCTCTCTTCGCATGATGTGTCCAAAGTATGAAAGCCGAAGTCTTGTCATCTGAGCTTTGTCACAACCCCATCCCTTTAGCCACGTGCTTGGAGGTCAGGGTGGACATTATTGTTGTATTGAAGGTAGAAACTTTTGTTAGCCCAGACGCCTTCTGGTACTAGTAGTCCCTGTCTTCATAATGAATAGTTGTGTAAGCCATGTGAATGGTAAAGTATAGGGTTTTATTCCCTTAATGCACAAAAGGTTCAAACGAAGACAACAGGATTTTCACCTTGTTCAGGATTTTCACATAAGGTATTTACATAGGTCAAAAACTTGGATATGCTTCACAGTCTTTGTTAGTTATGCAGGGTTCAAACAAAACAGGTTATATAAACAAAAGCAATGCTTCTTCTTTCAGCTTGTCAAACAAAACTGTGTTTCAAAAGTATATCCTGCATGCTATATTTCTCTCAAGGATTCTAAACTCCCAGTACAACAAAACGTACAGTCCATAGGGCATTCAGTTAGCAAAGGGTCAGGTTCAGCAGAGTCTATCTGCATAGCCTCTTGTTCTGCTGAGATATCTGTGGCCTCTGAGCTTTCCCCATATATTCCTGGTTTTACTTCAGAACTTCTTCCTAAGGCTCTCCAGCCTGGCTGTACCCGGTCTGGCAAATATGCAACAGGACTTTTGGTAAGCACTCTTTTTTTCTATAGGTTCCCAAACCTTTCTCCAGCTGCCTTGGCTGCTCGTACGGCTCCATGGCATCCAGGCCTTTCTGTGACCCGGCCTCAGTTCCTGGTTCAGATCTGTGTCTCTCAGACTCCTGGGCTGAGTCTGGTTCACCCACCTCTGAACTCCTTGGAGCTCACATACAGGGGAAGAAGCATGAAGGTACCTCTGAACTCTTGGGTCTGTGTCTCTGGTATCCTCCCTACCAGGCACTCTCCCGGTTCTCCTTCTGTCCTTCCTGAAGACTTCCTTCTGGAGTTTCCCAGCCTGAAACTGGCTCTCCTGGAACTTGTTCCTTTCCTGTAAGGGCTGCAAGTTTAACTGCCTTTTCTCCTCTCTTTGGAGCCATCTCCTTTCTCTTTCTTCTCTATCAGCAGCTGCTGCGGCTCGTGCCGCTCCTCTCTCCTCTGGCTTGTCTATGCTTTGCTTATAAAGCTGTTTCTTAGGTAAGGATTCTGTCCCTCTGACCAGGTGTATCTGATTATGCTTTGAATTAGTTCTTGCATCATCCCAACCTGGGCGTGTCAGCCTACCTTCTGAATCTCCGTTCATGCTCCCTGTAGCTGCACTTCTCACTAACTGCACTTTATGTATATCATATCCTTTAAAGAGATCAATGTTTTCTTCTACCTCCATGGGTTTACTGGCGTCTGCTTCATCACAGCTTCTAAAGAAAGCTTAGGTTTGATCTCCTCTAGTACCGACTGGTTTGTTCTTCGGGCAGTCCATGGTATTGTGGGGGCCCCTAGCCCATGCCACGGCCTATAGGCATAGGGGTGCCACTATTTAGTCTTTGAATAAAGAATAATTTGTCCTCGTCCAGAGCTTGGGCTGCTGGGACTTGTAGTTGTGCTACCACTTAAAAAAAACAGTAGTATTGAGAACCGAGGTTTTTTTCCAAAAGACACACAGGAATTTATTTCCTTCTTTTCAAAAAGCATATAGCTCAAACAAACAGGATTCTTCTCCAAAACAAAATGATCCTCAGGAAAATCACACAAAAACCCAACAGTGAAATTGCTTTAGCTGACTTTCACAACATACATAGCTGTTTCCCAAACATACAGCAATAAACACAGTTTCTTTTCTTCAAATCAAAGTAATTGTCTTTTCTTCCTTCAACAGGGTACTTAGCAGTTCAGGCTAGAATCATTCTCTCTGTCTTACTCACTGCTTTTGGTGGTTTTCAAGTTACAGACTTTTTCCTTTATCCAGCAGCTTCTATTCTGCCTTTTTACACCATGAACAGTCCATTAATAAATCCTCTGAGTCAGAATCAGGTTCAACAGATTCTACCTGCATTTCCTCAGGGTTTTCAACCGGTATGTCTGGCTCTAAGCCTTCATGCAATGCTTCTTGCTTGAAACTCTCTAAGAGCTCCTGAATTCTCCTCCACTGGGGCTTCTTACTAGGAAAAGGGTTTCCACCTGGAGTGAGAAGTTTCTTTTCCTGACTCAAACGCCAGAGTGCCTCTAACTGGCTTAGGTCACTCTTAGGTATATTTTTATCCACCCACCTTCTGGGAACTGGAATCTTTTTAGCTGGTCCACGTACTGGAGGAACTGCATCTTGCCCCTTGTCTGTAATTCTTTCAGCTACAGCTCTACTGGCTTCAGAACCAATTGCAGTTTCCCTGCAAGCCTAGCTCTCTTTCTGGGTGCTGCTTTCACCTCTGAAATCCCCCTGGAAATCTCCACCGTTCTCCTCTTTGGTGAGTTCTCTGGGTCTTTCCCTGGTGCTTCTCCCTCCACGGAAGTTTGCAGTGCTCTCTCTAGTCAGCTCCCTTGTATGCTGCTCTCTCCCCGAGTACTGCTCTCTCGTGGAATCCTCTCTCCAGCCGGTGCTACTCTCACATGTTTCTCTGGGTTTATAAGGCTGCCTTTTGCCTAACCTGCACTGTCCCTTACCCAGGTGTCTCTCATTATCCTCCAAGCCTGCCCTTAGATCAGCAGAGCTTGGGTGTGGCTTAGCTTCAGCAAGTGCGTGTTTTTTTTCCTTTGCCTGCACCCTGAAAGCCACAGACATCCTGCCTGTCTCCTACCTCAAAGGTAGATCCACAATTTTCCTCTGTTTGCATGGGCTCAGCCATGCTCTCCTCATCACAGTATACACAGTATTCGCTGCCAGCACCATAATTCAAAGGCATCAATTTTCTTCCTGTCTGTCTTTTTCACTGTCCAGCTTTCACATCCATATGATGTTATTGAAAATACCATGGCTTGAACAAGTCTAATCTTTGTATGGAGAGAGACATCTCTGCTCTTGAGAATCTTATCTAGGTATTTCATAGCCATTCTGCCAAGAGCAATCTGTCGTTTGACTGCTTGTTGCTTCTTTATTGATAGTTGATCCAAGTAGGTTAAAGTTGTTCACAATTTCAGTTTCTTTTCCTTCAACGATGAACCTGTTGATTATGCCAGTTGTCATGATCTTTGTCTTCTTTACATTAAGGTGCAGGCCCATTTTGAGACTATGTTCTTTGATTGTGAGAAGCAAATGTTTCAGATCATCTTCACTTTCAGCCAGTAATGTAGTATCATCAGCATAGCGAAGTTGTTGATGAGTCTTCCACCAATCTTCACACCTCTGTCTTCATACAATCCTGCTTCTCTGATTTGTTCTGCATATAATTAAAAATAAACAGGTAGGGGGAAAGTATGCAGCCTTGTCTTACACCTTTGCTTATTTTAAAACCATTCTGTTTCTCCTTGTTCCGTTCGAACTGTTGCTTCTTGATCAATGTACAGATTGCGCAAGAGAGAACGATCAGGTGTTCTGGTATACCCATGCTTCTTAATGTGGCCCAGAGTTTCTCATGGTTTACACAGTCGAAAGCCTTGCTATAGTCGATTAAAACACAAATAGATATCCTTTTGGTATTCTTTAGTCTTTTCAAGGATCCATCTCACATCCGCAATGATGTCTCTCGTTCCTCGCCCTTTCCTGAACCCTGCTTGCACTTCAGGTAGTTCTTGTTCCAGGTATGGTTGTAGTCTCTTTTGAATAATCTTCAGTAGAATCTTGCTGGCATGTGGGATCAGAGCGATTGTTCGATAATTTCCACAGTCAGTTGGATCACCTTTCTTTAGTATTGGTATAAACACAGATCTTTTCCAGTCAGTTGGCCATGATGTTGTCTTCCATATTTCTTGGCAGAGCCTTGTAAGTATGGTAACAGCTGCATCAGATTGCTGTAATACTTCTATGGGAATGCTATCAATGCCTGGTGCTTTGTTCTTTGATAAGGCTTTCAATGCTGCTTCAACGTCTTTCATCACAAATGGTTCCCGATCATAAGGTACAGGTTGAAACGGCTGTTGGTCCACTTGATCTTTATCATATAAAAACTCTGTATATTCCTTCCACCTTTTCTTGATCTTCTCAGCATCATTCAACATGGAACCTTGAGCATCTTGTAGCATTCCAATTCGAGGCTGGAACTTTTTCTTTAACTCTCGTAGCTTTAGGAAAGCCGATCTTGTTCTTCCTCTAATAGTTTCTGCTTCTATTTCCTTGCAAGTGTCATTATAGTACTTTTCCTTGTCCTGTCTTGCTGTATGTTGGAAATCTCTGAGTTCTGCGATTGTCTTTCTTTCTCCTCTGGCTTTAGCTTCTCTGCGTTTCTGGGCAATTTTTAAAGTTTCTTCCGTCATCCATTTTGGCCGTTTTTGCTTTTTCTCCTTTTGTAGAGACTTCTCGCTTTCTTCCAACACAACCTTCTTGATGTCATTCCATAACTCTTCCGGAGCTCTGTCATTTGTATCTAAAGCAGCAAATCAATTTTGCAGGCAGTCTTTAAATTCCAGTGGTATATTCTCAAGGTCATATTTTGCTGCATTCATGAGTGGTTTGCTCTTTTTCAACTTTAGCTTGATTTTGCATACTAGTAGTTGATGATCTGTACCACAGTCAGCTCCAGGTTTTGTCTTTGTTGATGTTACAGAGCTTTTCCATCGTTGACTTCCACAGATGTAGTCAATTTGATTTTTATACAATCCATTGGGTGAAGTCCATGTGTACAGTCGCCACTTGTGTTGCTGGAAGAAGGTGTTTGAGATGACTTGATCATTGGTCTTGCAGAATTCTATCAGTCTTTCTCCAGCTTCATTTCTGTTGCCAAGTCCATATTTTCCAGGTACTTTGCCTTCTTCTTTGTTGCCAACTTTTGCGTTCCAGTCACACATGACTATCAGGATATCCTGTTTGCATGTTCTGTCAATTTCAGCTTGTACTTGTTTATAGAACTCTTCAATTTCATTCTCTTCTGCAGCTGTTGTTGGGGCATATACTTGAATTATAGTTGTGTTGATGGGCAATCCTCGTAGACAAATAGAGATTAAGCGTTCGCTGACTGCATTGTATTTCATTACAGTTCTTGCAAGTTTCTTCTTTATTATAAATGCAACACCATTTCTTCTTTGTCTTTCATTTCCAGCATAGTAGACCATGTGATCATCTGATGCAAAGTGCCTGATGCCAGTCCATTTCAGTTCGCTGACACCCAACATATCAAGTTGTACACGTTCCATTTCATTCTTGACCACTCCAACTTCCCTTGGTTCATGCTTCGTATGTTCCATGTTCCAATGTGTAAGACATCTTTACAGCTTCTGACTCTCATTTCATGCGCAGCTACATCAGCAGTCAGACTTCCCGAGGGCTTTGATCCAGCCACATCATAAATGCTGGCTTTACTCTGAAAAGTCTTCAGCTCTTCCCCAGTAGCTAGTTGAGTGCCTTCCGACCTGGGGGTCTCATCTTCCAGCACCATAGCACAATTTGTTTTGTTGTAACTGTCCATTAGGTTTTCATGGCAAGATACAGAAGTAGATTGCCGGGCCTTTCTTCCGCGCAGTTTGTTTGGTGGTGTTGCCGTTGTCACAAAAGTGTGATCCTCCGCCGTCAACACTATCCCATTCTGCTGCTGCCCAGAAGGGTGGTTTGTCTTGGTCTGGCACCTCAGCTGAGACCTGTCCATCTTGGGAGACCCTGCCAGTAGTTAAACTACCGATAGTTTAGCTCTCAGCATCACTGATGCACGCAAGCCCTCACAGCACGACAAGCTGCAAACCACAGTACTACCTTTTTTATTTTTTTATTTGCATTCCATTATGACAAATGAAAACAAAATAAGCAAATAGGACATTAGAGGCAATAAAAACACAATATAAACAAATTAAACAAGCCCACATCTAGGGTGGCTACAGCTATATATTACATCAAGTAATAGACAAATATTAATCACAGTCCCTAATTATATACAGACCAACAAAATCTAACTGCTAAGTACCAGAGGTAGATTGAACAACTGTGTGTGCATTCATAAAATCTTCCAATTGGGGTACCTAAAAAAAACCACCATGATTAATTTCCCCAGATGAAACCAGGCAATTATAAGGAAATTTAAGAAAGAAAGTAGCACCAACAGAACATACGGCTTTAAACCCAAAAAAGCCTTGCGTCTTAACTGATTAGGCCTGGAGACAACTGGGAAAATACTAACCTTTTACCACAAAATAGCTTATTCTTTTTTTGATAAGAACACAATTCTTCGGCTTTATTATCAAGTACAGAATCAAATGATACCAACAAAGTATTTCAAGTAGGGATCTCATCTTTAGAAGATTCCAAAAAAACATAAGTCCAAACTATCTATAGATTGAACCAAAACCTGCTTGTCACTGTCTTCAGAGGAAACCCTGATGCCCCTAGGTAAATAATAGATGTTCCTTACGGATAAAGTAGCATAATCCTGAAAGCCCAAGATTTCCTTAAGATATTTATGAAATAAAATCAGAGGAGAAAGAGAATCTTGAAAATGCCTCAAGGTCTAATAATCTTAGATGTTTACATTTTCCTGTAACCAGATTTCTAGTTGGTGGTGAAGTAACAAACTATCGGTAACAAAAGAAGATGGAACTCCCTGGACAGTAGAACCCTGCATTTCAAGTTTCTGCAAATGAGATTCAAACACTTCTGAGAATCATGCTGAGCTGACTTAAGCACAGATTTTTTAGTAAACGAAGCAAACTGAGAAATAGAACCCCTTAAGGAAGACATCCATGCGAGAAACTAAAGACCATATATCACTTAAGGTAATATCTTTACTCTGGGTCATTTCAGATAAAACTGTGGAAACACCCTCTGTGGACTCATCTAAAGGCTACATCTGTACAACCTGGGGGAGAGGAACCCTCGACACCGGGTCTAAACCAGCACCGGCTGACAAGGACCTCAAAAGAGAAGAAACACTTGAGCTCATTGAGTCTCCCCACTCTCCACGGGGGTGCTCTCAGAATTCACAGTTCCATTAAGTCTCTGGGGAAGGGATAATACCCCCCAACATAGCAGGAGAACTCGGCGCAGACTCCAAACTTCCAAAGGAGAGCAGAGGCTGATCTTCCAACACCTTATCAGGTTTAATCACATGACTGCCCGTTGGGCCCACAACCTTAACAGTTTTAGGTGGATGAGATGCACTTAGACAGCACCTTCTTCTTCCGCTTTCCCATACCAAGTCAGGAAACTCCCCATGCTCCTTCGTGCTCCTAAGGGGCTCCAAAGGGACAAAACATGCCCCTTTGGACACGCCCTTGACTGTGTCCTGCGGAGGAAAGTCCTGCTTTAAGGGCCCTCAGCTGACAAAGTGGCACGCTGATTGGCTGTCCCGGATGGCGGCTGTAGCAGACCTCTCTCCCTCCGACACCGATATACCAGTGTGGACCACCTCCAACAAAAAGCAGGTAACTGAGCCACCCCACAGTACTACCGTTTAACTTTCAAAAGGGAGACTGTGATAAAATGAGGAAAATAGTTAAGAAAAAACTAAAAGGAGCAGTTTGCAAAGGTTGAAGATTTACATCAAGCTTGGGTGTTTTGAAATACTATCTTGGAAGCCCAGACCAGCTGTATTCCACGCTTTTAAGAAAAGTGGAAGGAAGTCCAAAAAACTGCCAGCATGGTTTAAAGGTGAGGTCAGGGAGGCTGTTGCCAAAAAAGCATCTTTCAGGAAATGGAAAATGGAGCCAAATGACAAACTGGAAGCAACACAAGCATTGGCAAGTTAGATGCAAGGCCTTGATAAGGCAGGCAGAGATTTTGAGAAGGAAGCTTGCTGTGGAAGCAAAAATGCATAATAAAGACTTTTTCAAGTACATTTGTAGCAGAAACCTCTGAGAGAGTCAGATGGACCATTAGATGATAGAGGGGTAAAGGAGCAATAAGAGGGGACAAGGCTATAGCGGAGAGACTGAATTCTTTGCTTTAGTCTTTACAGAGGAAGATGTAGGAATGTTACCCATGACTGAAATGGTATTTAAAGGAGATGCTGCGGAAGGATTGAAAGACAAATCGATACACTGGGAAGATGTATTACAACTATTTGATAAATTGAAGAGTAGCAAATCACCTGGACTAGATGGTATACATCCAAGGGTGTTGAAAGAACTTAAATATGAGATTGCAGACCTACTATTAGTAATCTGTGAACTATCATTAAAATCATCTATAATACCTAAAGATTGGAGGATGGCCAATGTAACTCCAATTTTTAAAAAGGGGTCCAGGGGTGATCCAGGAAACTACAGACCAGTGAGCCTGACATCAGTACCGGGAAAAATGGTAGAAACCATTATAAAGAACAAAATTACTGAACATGTAGATAGTCATGGCTTAATGGGAGACGGCCAACATGGCTTTAGACAAGGAAGATCTTGTCTTACTAATCTGTTATGTTTTTTTGAAGGTGTGAATAAACAGGTAGACAAAGGTGAGTCGGTTGATATAGTGTATCTGGACTTTCAGAAAGCCTTTAAGGTCCCTCCATCAGAGACCTTTGGCAAAACTAAAGAGTCATGGGATAGGAGGCAGTGCACTATTGTGGATCAGGAACTGGTTAAAAGATAGAAAGCAGAGGAGGAAGTGACATCACTGATCCTGATGGAGGTGTGAAGGCACCCCTCCGGGGCCAATCCTACCAAAAATAAAGAATTAGCCCTTGGGTAAATCTAAGCGGTGGAAGGAACGGTGTTGGAGGCTCGCTGGGGAGTGGAGGCAGCGAGAAATTGAAGCGGAGCCGATGACGGAAGTATTTATTTATTTATTTACATTCTCTTATATACCGCGCTATTCTGCATCAGTGCGGTTTATATTGAACAAACTGAAATTACATTGAACAGGGCATTATAACTTGGAGATAACTATTTTACAGGGAACATGGGCTATGGAGGGTTAAGTGGCTTGCCCAAGACCACAAGGAGCACCTGTGGGACTAGAAACCCCAGTCCTTCCGGCCCAAGGTTGCTGCCCTCTAGTGGGATTTGAACCCCCGACCTTCCGGCCTGAAGTACCTTGCCCCAACCACTAGGCCACTCCTCCACTCCACTAATGTAATGAGCGTGACCTGATCGGGAGGCAGAGGGGTCTGCGGCCGCGGTCTGGAGTGAAAAAAAAAAGACGGGGAGGCCAACAGCGCACGGCGCAGGTGCTGGAGGACCGGCGAAAGTGAGAGCTGAAGAGGAGGCACTTGTGAGCTGGCCGGAGAGATAGCAGCTCATTTGGGAGACAACGGAGCAGAGAGAAGGTGAGTGCAAGCAGCAGAAGGAAAGGCGCATGGACAATAAAATGGCGACAGCAGACCGCGTGGTGAGCAGGCTGGTGTCCTGAATTTATAAGAAGCGGCGCAGTGAATACCGAAAGAAAGGTCCAACGGTGAAAAGGTGCGTGGACGAGAGAGAAAAAGTCTGCAAAAAAATGAATGTAAGGAAGAGAGGAGAATCTCTGCAATTAAAGGAGAGGGACACTGAAAGAGGGCAGCCCACCCGGAGCACAGTGAGTAGGGAAGGAGGATAGCAGAGGAGTTATCTAATAAAGATTTGAGACGTGGGTTGCCCTAAAAGGCTCTGAGGAGGCTGGAAAACAGCCGGTGTGCAGGAGAAAGATCTGGGGAAAGAGGCAGCTGACAACTCAGAGGAAGGAGAGATACGTAGGAGATGAAAATGGCCACCAGAAGGAAGACCATGGACCTGCGGGAGTATGCGTATCAGGGAGCAGGGGCTGGCACAGCTGAGAATGCTATAACGGGGAATAAAAATAAATGTGCTGAGCCGGCTGAAGAGATTGGTCATCGGCAGGATATAGAACATGGAAAGGACAGTCAGTGAGAAATCGCTAGAGCGAACTTAAAGGAATGGCTAGTGGAAATAAAGAACGAAGTCCAAGCAGTCAAAATAGAGCTTAGTGGACTTATAGGAAACTTTAAAGAAGACCTAGCTGAATTGATGCACAAAGCAGGAGACCACGAGAACCGATTACAAAGTTTAGAGCAGCAACAAGAACAGCAGCAACAGCAGTGTCAGGCAAGTCAGAAATGGCAGATGGATATACAATATAAAGTGGAGGATTTGGAAAATAGATCCGGCAGAAACAATTTTCGAATCAGAGGCGTACCAGAGGATAGGGAGTTTCAAGACCAGTATGAAAGTGGCGACATCAATATGCTCGTAGGTATGCAGGAAAGGAGGGGAAGAAGTAAGTCCAGCAGAGATTGAGCTGGATAGAGAGCACAGATCACTGGGAATAGCCAGAATGAATAGACCTAGAGATATCATCTGCTTCACTGGATATAAACTGAAAGAAAAGATTGCAACACAAATAAAGAGTCTAGGAGCGCTAAACTGGCAAGGATATCCAATAAATATTTATGAGGACTTATCCCTTGGAACTTTGCAGAGACGGAGAGATATGCAGCCTGCCACATGGGTTTTGTGAAGTAGAGACATTAGGTATCGCTGGCTACACCCGTTTTGGACTGGTGTTTACCATTAAAGGGAAAGCTTGGAGAATAAAGACACTGGAAGAGGGGACAGCGGTGCTGAAAGATGAAGGGATTAGTACTACAGCAGCGAACGGCAGACAAATTGTGGCAGCAGAGGACACTGGCGAGAATCAAAGTACAGCCAGGGGAGACCAGCAGGACCCGAAGAAGGGGAGGTGTAAGGAGAGTAAAGAACGAGGAAAAAGATGAAAGACTGTAAAGATGGGAAAGTTACAGTTGGTATTGGACTTGCAGGGGAGAAGGGGGGGGGGGGAAGAAGGAACTGAGAGAGACAGGGATAGTGGGATTGGAGGGAGGATTGTGCTAGTTAAACATATTATTGTGAATGTAAACTGATATATGTGTAGGAATGATAATGTGAGGGGGAGGGGGGAGTTAATTGATTTATTGATCTATTGCACTAGGGAAGATATGGGAGGGAGGGAGGGGATGAATGAGGGATAAGAAAGAGGCAAGCTTGGGTAGGAGGAGAGGGGGAGGCTGTGGGAGGGAGATGGGCAGGTGGGGGGAGGTAAGGGACACACTACTCTAAGTACTCCTGAGGAAGGTATTGTGGGAGGTGGGGGGAGGGAGGATGGAGAGAGAAGAAGAAGGGGGGAGGGGAAAGGGGGGAAAGGGAGAGCACAACAGAAAGAGGGGGACGGAAACGTGGAGATATGGGGGGGGGGGTATGGAGATAAGGGTAAGGGAAGAAGAGGGAGTAGGAGAATAGGCGGGAGGATATGCTCTAGGGACTTGGTAGTTACTACCATAAATGTAAAAGGACTAAGAACCTGGCAGAAACGTAGGCTTCTCGAAAGGGAAGGAAAGAGAATGAATGCAGATCTGGTGTGTGTGCAGGAGATACATTTGAAGGTGGGGCAGGAATACCTGCTAACTACAAAACAGTACCCGAAAGTGGTGTTGGCGGGGCAGAGAGCGAACCCCAGAAAAGGGGGGGGGAGGGTTGGTATCCTGGTAGGGGAAGCAATTAGGAGATTGGTGGTAGAAGAAAGACGAGGGGAAGATGGGAGATGGGAGATGGGTTGGAGTGAAGTTTAAAGTGCAGGAGGGAGAGGTATGGGTGATAAGTGTCTATGGGCCAAATGAAAAACGGGGAGGTGTTTGAGAACATGACTAAGGAATTAGAGTTGGGGAGATACACCGCTAGTGGTGGGAGGCAATTTTAATTTGACATGGAATCCTAGGTTGGATAATAGTAGGGGGCAAGGGAGCGGAGGAAAGAAGGATAGGCAAAGCTTGCGAAGGATGCAGGAGAGACTAGGACTGATTGATTTGTGGAGGTCCAGACACCCAGGGGAACGTAAATATACCTATTATTCTCAGGTGCATGGAACCTATAGAAGATTAGACATGATATGGGGAGGGGGGAATTGGGCCTCGAAGGTAAAACATGTAGTCCAGGGGAAATAACGTGGACAGATCATGCTCCAGTAACGGTGATTTTTGCTTTGGGTGGGGAAAAGGAGGGGATAAAGTTCTGGAAGTTAAATGATTACTTGTTGGAGGAGGAGGAACATGTAAAGATAGTTAGGGAAACAATTAGAGTATTTAGAGTTTAATGACACGGGAGGTACAGCTGAAGACAGTCTGGGAGGGGTTGAAAGCGGTGGTTAGGGGGAAATTTATAAGTATTGCGGTGAGAATTCAATGGGAAAGAAGAAAATTGGAGGAAGAGTTGTTGGGGAAGATACAGAGGTTGGAAGCTCAACGTCAGAATACAAAGGATCCAGGGATTATGGCTAAATTAATAAAAAGCTAGGGTGGAAATAAGCGGGATAAGAGCTCAGGAGCTTGCATATCAACTGGATGTACTCAAGCAGAAATATTTTGAAGGGGGGGATTAAAGCAGGGAAGGTTTTAGCTAGTAGATTGAGAGCTCAGAAGCAAGCAGCCTATATAGAGGTATAAGGGATAACAAGGGGAAGATGGTATATCATACAAAGGAAATAAGTCAGGTGTTCCGGAAATATTATAGTACTTTGTATCAGAGTGATCTACGAAAAGGGGAAGAGGAGATAAAGAGGTACTTGAAGGAGAAGGGGTTGAGGAAGATAACGACTGAGGATAGGGAAAGAATAGGGGAGGATATTAAGGAGGGGGAGGTGAGGGCGGCTATAAAGACCCTGAAACTAGGGAAAGCACCGGGGCTAGATGGATATACAG
Organism: Ichthyophis bannanicus; assembly: GCA_033557465.1. Taxonomy (NCBI): domain Eukaryota; kingdom Metazoa; phylum Chordata; class Amphibia; order Gymnophiona; family Ichthyophiidae; genus Ichthyophis; species Ichthyophis bannanicus. Next base: position 438,457,186 of record CM066033.1, read on the forward strand.
CGCAATTTTACAAGAAAATGGTGGAGCAAGTTGTTCCAATACCAACAAGGGTTTTTAATAGGGTAATAGCGGGGGAAGGGGAAGGGATACCATAAACCATGGGAGAGGCGGGTATCACAGTGATACCGAAACCTGGCAAATATAAAGGGGTATGTGGCTCTTATAGGCCCATATCATTGATTAACTTGGATGCAAAGATATTAGCAAAGATATTGGCTAATCGGATACAAGGGATTCTGCCTATGGTAATTCATCGGCATCAAACAGGGTTTGTTAACGGACGGCAAGGAAGTGACAATATTAGTGATGAACATTGCCTGGCACCTACAATGTTCGGGGGAATAGGCGATATTTAGTTACGGTAGATGCAGAGAAAGTATTTGACTGAGTTGAGTGGTCATATATGTACCAAGTGTTGGAACAGATGGGATTTGGAGATAGGTATATAGCTTGGATAAAAGCTTTATATGAGCATCCATGTGCACAGATCAGAGTAAATGGGGGGTACTCTGAGCAATTTACGTTGGGGAGGGGTACGAGGCAAGGATGCCCGCTGTCGTTGCTTCTGTTTTCTTTGGCCATAGAACCATTGGCGGAAGCGGTTAGGAGGGAGGTATTTGTTAAAGGAGTAATAGTGGGAGGAAGGGAAGAGAAAATAGCGTTGTTTGTGGATGATGTAATATTTACATTGAAGCAGCCGCTAACTACGTTGCCGGTATTGATGAAAATTATAACAGAATTTAGTAGTGTTTCAGGGTACAAAATTAATGCAAGTAAGACTGAGGTCCTGGGGTTCAGTCTGGAGGAGGGGTTGGAGGAGCATCTAAAGGAGCACTTTAATTTTAAGTGGGTACAACAGCAGCTCAGATATTTGGGGATACAATTATTATTAAGTTAAAGACTTACATCAAGCCTGGGTGGTGTTGAAAAATACTATCTTGGAAGCCCAGACCAGCTGTATTCCACGCTTTAAGAAAAATGAAAGGAAGTCCAAAAAACTGCCAGCATGGTTTAAAGGTGAGGTCAGAGAGGCTGATGCCAAAAAAGCATCTTTCAGGAAATGGGAAAAAGAGCCAAACGACGAAACCTGGAAACCACTTCCTTTGGAGGCGGGACAATGCTGCACGGAGCCCTTTTAGAGACAGAAAGGCTCCGCACCGGCTTCACAGGCATAGCTGCGGTTCCCTAAGAGACAGGGAGCAGCTGCAGAAGAAGGGGGCAGGCATGGGGAGAGGGGAGGAGGGGGCAGGGAACCTGGAACAGGGCTGTCATGGGGGGAGGGGGGCTGACATGGACAGAGGGGGGCTGAGAGGGAGGGAGGGAGGAAGGGGGGCTGACAGGGAGGGAGGGATGGAGTGGGGCTGACATGGACAGAGGGGGCTGACATGGAGGGAGGGAGGGGGCTGACATGGACAAAGGGGAGAGACGGGGGACATACTGGACAGACGGGATAAATGCTGGACAGAGGGGAGACACGGCTTTTTAGGTCAAATTTCAGAGGGTTTTAATCAGAATTCAAGGGGGAAAGCCCTCCAGGATATATTGAGAACATTGCTAAATGAAAGTCAGACTACATTATCTCTTACTACTCATATATTTCTAATATCTAAACCCGTCTCCTTTGAACAGAGAGAGAGCGTGAATGCAGGTCTCAGACTCACACTGGCAGTGCTTAAGAAAAATCAAAAGCAAAATGCCTTCTTGCATCAACGACCTTAAGCTTTCACTGTGTAGTTCAAAAGATAATGTAAATTTTTTTTGTCTTTTTTCGTTTTATCTTTCATTAGACATTTCTCAAATTATTAACCATAGGTTAGAAAAATTGTTGTTTAAACGATGCTTATCTGAATGCTGTGTGGTAAAACTCCCCGACGCCACTATGTGGGTACCGCTGAATGCGTTTCGAAGCCTTCCTCAGGGGGAACTTTGCTTAGACAGCATAATCTACAAAAACAACAAAAAGATTATAGAACTACATATGCCATACTCGCAATTATGTTTTAGAACATATTGTAAGAGAACTGAATCGCCACCTCACAAGATGCAGTGGAACGGCGCGCACAAATCAGCTGTAGTATTCATGGCTCAAATTCATTCAATGTGCAAAAAACGCCGCGCATGCGAACTGTCAGACTCTTGGGTGTTAAAATAGTGATGACGTTCTGTCGTCACACCGTTGACTGGCAGTCCTGCAGCCAATCAAAAAGAAATAATGGAAAAAATCTTCTGACGTCAGATGCAAGCTCGCCATTCTATCGAATTATTCAAGCCAGTCGCACCCGTTGTCGCCAGTCGAAAAATCCACTTTTGTTCTTGTATCAGTAGCGTCTGAGCTCTGGACTTGCCATTCCTACCTTCTAATATCCTGTCGATCGCAAAACACCGCAGTTCTTCGAAACTATGATGGTAGGTAACACAGTATGCTACTATTGGGGCTTCTAACACTCTGCATTTCAATTTACTGCGATGTTCACTGAGTCTAATCTTAAGTTGCCGCTCAGTCTTACTAATGTACAAAAAATTGCATGGGCATTTAATCGCATACACGACATGATCAGAGACACAAGTAGTATGATGTTTTAAATGGTAGACCTTGCCTTGATATTCAAAACTGGTCAATTCTTCTGCCACCACACATGTAGTGCAGCTGCCACACGGTTGGTGGCCCCCCATTTCTATTGGGGGCATCACTTGACATGATTTTAATTGGGCCGGACTGAGTTTTTCCTTGAGGTTGGAATGTCGAGTCCACACACATCTAATAGACTTGTTGCACAACCCAGGTACAGTGCTAAGCACATTTTGATGTCTCTTGAGGATACGTTTAATCGCTCCACTAAGGGGAGAAAATTTAGTAATAAAATTTACAGTGTCATCGTCCATCGTGGAGCTTCGAGGTTTAGGCTGTAATAGCAGCGCCCTATTATAATATAGGGCCCTTCTGTATGCTGTTCTGATTACCGCGTGAGGATACCCTCGATCCTGAAAGTCTCTCATCAAATGCTTCGCCTGCGTTTTATATTCGGCAACATTGGAACAGTTTCTCCGATACCTGATGATAAACTGTGAAAGGGGCAAACTGTCACGCAACTGTTTGGGATGATTGCTTTTATAACGTAAAATAGTGTTTCGATCTGTTGGTTTTTTGTAAACGGTTGTGAGCCAACCATTAAAGCTCTTTTGAATGACCACATCTAGGAACACAATGCGCTGGGCATGACAAACATAGGTAAATTGTATATTCGGGTCTACAGAATTCAACCAACTAGCAAACTGTTGAAATTCAAGAATGGAACCATCCCATAACAAAAAGATGTCATCAATGAATCTCTTCCACAGGATCAGATGGGTTTGATATTGTGATCCTACCAGCCATCGGCGTTCAAAATCCTGCATGTAGAGGTTTGCTACTGAGGGGGCACACGTGGCCCCCATGGCCACTCCGGACATTTGTTGGTAGATTTGCCCCTCAAACTCAAAGTAATTTTGAAAAATTATGAGATCTGCCAGTTTAGAGATGAAATCCAACAAATCTACTGAGAGAGTGCCCTGTGCACGCAGAGAAGAAAGTATGACGTTGTGTGCCGCCCTCTGAGGGATATTAGTATACAACGCCGCAACGTCAAGCGTTGCTAAAAGTATATGATCCTGGGATGCCCATTCTGAGTACTCTTCTAAGATGTTCTAAAAATGAGAAGTGTCCTTAAGATACGACGGGATGGTAGACATCAAAGATCTCAGAAAGGAGTCAATATAAATTGAAAGAGGCTCCAGCACTGATCCCTTTGTGGAAACAATAGGTCTCCCTGGAGGATTCCTGGCATCCTTGTGTATTTTAGGGACTAGATAGAATCTAGAAATAGTCGGTGAAGGTTCATTGAGGAACTTCCATTCCTTCCTGGTGATCACTGCCGGTGATCAACCCATTACCAGTCCTAACCCCCCCCCATCTTCCCATTATAATCCTAACCCGCACTGTCTCTCCCCTCTGTCCTCCAGGATATATTGAGAACGTTGCTAAATGAAAGTCAGACTACATTATCTCTTACTACTCATATATTTCTAATATCTAAACCCGTCTCCTTTGAACAGAGATAGAGCGTGAATGCAGGTCCCAGACTCACACTGGCAGTGCTTAAGAAAAATCAAAAGCAAAATGCCTTCTCGCATCAACGACCTTAAGCTTTCACTGTGTAGTTCAAAAGATAATGTAAATTTTTTTTGTCTTTTTTTGTTTTATCTTTCATTAGACATTTCTCAAATTATTCAACAAATGATTACAGTGACAATGCGTTAACGGTAAAGGAAGAAAGACGCATTTGATTTTATCATTGAGGGTCATCACAAGTTGACCAATGGTAAAAGGGGTCCGGTACAAAAAAGGTTGAGAACCACTGGTCTACTGCCTTCTCTCCTTGTTTTGCCATCACCTTCTATTCCAATTTAGACCAGGGCTTAGCCTTGAACTCTCTCAAGGTTCAAGTGGTAGCCTTGGCATGCTACAGGGGCCGCATCCAAGAGATGTCCTTGGCCATGCACCCCAATGTCTCCCACTTCTTCAAGGGAGTGAAACAAATCCATCCATTGGTGTGTCCAGTAGAGCCTCTGGTATTGAAGGCATTAGAAAAGGTCTCTTAAGGATTTTACCCTTAAGGTGGGCTTCCTGGTTGCCATAGCATCTACTAGGCTTGTCAGAGTGAGTTACATTCAGGTACAGTAGGCATTTCACTATCCCTGGAAAGCTTACACTCTCTGTTGTACCTGAGGCAGTAGAAGGTTAAGAGACTTTCCTAAAGCTACAAGGAATATCAGTGGAATTCAAATCCTGATCTTTGTGGCTCCCAGACTGCTGCCCTAACCACTAGGCTACTCTTCCTCCTTCACATTTCACATGTGGATGGTGGTGTTCAGGTACTTGTATATGACCACTTCTTTTCACCAGTTGGATCATTTTTGTCCTCTTTTGTGGTCCAAGAAAGGGACTGGCAGCAGTCAAGTAATCATCCACTAAATTAAGAAGGCCATTGGACCAGCAAGTGGCAGAGGGAGTAAACCTCACTCCAGTAGGGCATAGCTGCCCTCCTAGGCAGATTCTTCCTTGGTATTTCCAGAGGATATCTGCATAGTGGCTACCTGGTCATCTCTTAGCACTTTTGTGAAAAACTACATCAAGTGGGAGCTGGAGCTGATGGTGCCATTTGCAAGGCTGTGCTGGCCAGAGTGTCATCTTCTTTCCACCCTAGTCCTGACTGCTTGGGTACGTCCACTTGTCTGGACTGGACCAGCAGGACAATAAGTAAGGAAAAATGTATTACATAACCGGATAATTTTCTTTCCTTGAATCCTGCTAGACCAGTGCAGGACCCGCCTCTGGAAGACTACCCTACAGGTCGGGAAGCCCTGCATCCTTTGAATTGCATTATTTGTTTCTCAGTGCCTGATGCAGAACAGCTATGGTAAGAGAGCCAAATACTTGTTCCAGATGTTTGTTCTGATTGACTGACAGACTGACTAGTTATTGATGCAAATAGTACTTGAATTTTTTTCCTGGGTTTTTCAGTCTTGCTCGCTGCTTGGGAAGTGCCATACTGGATTCTCTCAGTACTGCATAAACCAGTATACCTTTTGATGACATCATTGAAAAAGGCTCAAGTCTGCCTCCACCTGTTGGCAAGGGAGCATAACCCACTCATCTGGACTTGTCTATTAGAATTCAAGGAATAATTTTCTGAAAATTTATCCAGTATGTATACATCATTTCCTTGGTGTTTTGTCCCATTAATCTATGCAGGTTATTTTAAAACGTTATTCTCTAAATTTACACGTTTGCTCGTAATACATAGAAGTGGTAAGAGGGCATGTTGTGGGCATGTTTAGGGTGTGATCTTGGGTAATAAATCTACACCTGTACGAGTTGTGATCAAAAAGTATTGAGACTTGTATAATAACACAAGAAGTAGAACACTGACAGTTATTGCACTCAGGTCTCCTTCAAAGTAGTCTTCCGATAAAACATACTTTCTCCAAAGTTCCTGCCCCTGCTGGAAACAATTTTGAAATGCGTTAACAGAGCCGTGGGAAAGGGAAACACTCTCCCTTCGCACGGCTCTGCAAAAGCTGAGCCAGCGCAGAGGGGAAATGTGCACAGCTCTTCCGGGGAGGCGGCGGCTGTGGGGCTCTTCATTCTGCCATTGCCGCTGCTTGCAGTGGCAGCTGCTTCTTCAGCCGGAGGTTTTTTTTAATTTTTTAATTTTTTATTTTGAAGGCCGAGTGAGGCGGTCTTTTTGGGGCAATTTTGCTGCCCCGCAAAAAGTTGCAGCATGAGGTTATGCCTCATTATAGAGCCGCCCCTGCTGCTAACATTGTCCCTATTGTAAAGCATAATGGTGGCAGCATTAAGTTGTGGGAAAGCTTTGCAGCAGTGGGGATAGAGAAGCTTGTGAAGATGAAGGGCAAAATGTATGGTGCAAAGTGCGGGTAGTTCCTGGAGGAACACATATTCTACATGAGGATCATTGGTATGGAGAAGTTGAGCAGTGCTCGTATTCTCTAAGAATAGTACCCCCAAATAATTCCTGGTTGTTGTGCTTTTTGAAGTCATTGTGTTTACCCCTCTCCAAGGCAGCCACTGTAGAAATTCTTGACACATCGCTGGTAGCGTTGGAGTGGAGGGGTGTTGGAAGAAACATTTGAGAAGAGAAATTTACACATTGTGGAAGGAGAAAAGTGATCATTTATGTCTCTCTTTTTTTTTTTTAATTTATAATATTTATATAATATTTATATTTATATATTTTATTTTGAGTTCTTTTAGGAAATTGTGGAAGAGGTTTTTTAGACCTGTGATGTGTGTGATTTGTTATGTGCCGTTGAGTCTGTGTCGACTCATGGCAACCCTCTGGATAGCTTTCCTAAACTGTGTTTGGTCTTCAGTCAGGCAGCTCATTGTTGATAGAGTGGCTGTTATTGTACTGATCTATCTCATTGCTGGCCTTCCTCTTTTGCGTTGACCTTCTACCTTGCCAAGCATGATGTCTTTCTCTAATGATCTCTCTTTGCATGATGTGTCCAAAGTATAAAAGTTGAAGTCTTGTCATCTGAGCTTCTAAAGAAAGTTTTTAGGTTTGATCTCCTTTAGTACTGACTGGTTTGTTCTTCGAGCAGTCCATGGGATACACAATATTTGTCGCCAGCACCATAATTCAAAGGCATCAATTTTCTTCCTGTCAATCTTCATTGTCCAACTTTCGCATCCATATGACATGATTGAAAATACCATGACTTGAACGAGTCAAATCTTTGTATGGAGAGACATCTCTGCTCTTGAGAATCTTGTCTAGGTCCTATAAGCCATTCTGCCAAGAGCATTGCGTCGTCTGATTTCTTGACTGCTTGTTTCTTTATTGATAGTTGATCCAAGTAGGTTAAAGTTGTCCACTATTTTGATTTCTTCTCCATCAACAATGAACTTAATGATTTTGCCAGATGTCAAGATCTTTGCTTTCTTAACATTAAGGTCTAGGCCCATTTTAAGACTGTTCCTTGATCTTGAAAAGCAAATGTTTCAGGTTGTCTTTACTTTCGGTCAGTAATGTGATATCATCAGCATAGCGAAGGTGTTTGAGTCTTCCACCAATCTTCACACCTCTGTTATCTTTATACAGTCCTGCTTCTCTGATTTGTTCTGCATATAAATTAAACAGGTAGGGGGAAAGTATGCAGTCTTGTCGTATACCTTTGCAAATTTTAAACCATTCTGTTTCTCCTTGTTCTGTTCTGACTGTTGCTTCTTGATCAATGTAAAGGTTGTGCAAGGGAACTATCAGGTGTCCTGGTATACCCATTCTTCTTAAAGTGGCCCATTACAGAAACATGGTTTAATGAGTTGCATGAATGGGATATAGCCATAGCTGGCTATAATCTATTTAGAAGAGATAGAGAGGGTAGAAAAGGTGGAGGAGCCCTATATGTCAAAGCAATATTCAAGCTGCTGAAATGCTTGGGATGTGGGGAAAAGAAGAAGCGCTATGGATTGTGTTGGAAAGAGGAGATGGCACAGTCATCCATACTGGTGTGGTCTACAGGCCTCCAACTCAGACCGAAGAAATGGATAGCAAATTGATTGTTGATATTGCAAAGTTAGCCATGAAATGATCATATTGGGTAACTTTAATCTACGCAATGTGGATTGGAGTGTTCCTTCTGCAAATCTGGAAAGAAGTGAAAAAAAAATTGTGGATGCCTTCCACTATGCATTACTTAAACAAATGGTGATAGAACTGACCAGGGAGAGCTCTGTGCTGGATTTAGTGCTCACCAAGGGAGATAGCGTGTTGAATATCTAGGTGGGTGCCCATGTGAACAGCAGCAATAATCACACACTGTGATTTGATATAAAAGCCAAGGTAGAATCCAATCACAGCAAGCTCAAAGTCCTAGACTTCAAAAACACTGACTTCAGTAAAATGGCCAGGTACCTGAAGGAGGAGTTGGCAGGGTGGGAGTGGATAAGGGACGTGGAATTGCAATGGGCTAAACTAAAGGAGGCAATAAAAGGGCAACAGATACATATGTAAGGAAAGTAAGTAAAAACAAGAGGAGAAGGAAGCCTGTTTGGTTCTCCAAAGAAGTGACTGCACAAATAAAGGCAAAAAACACAGCTTTTACAAAATTCAGAAACTCACAAAGAGGAACACAGAAAAGAATACAAGATCAAACTGAGAGACATAAGGATAGCAAAATCAAAGGCAGAAGAAAAGATGGCTAAAAATGTGAAGTGTGGCGACAATCTTTTTCAGGTATATTCGGGACGAGGAAAATCAGAGGTGGAATTGCAGGACTCAAAAGTGCTCGGAATGGATTTGTGAAAAGTGACATTAAAAAAGCGAAAATGCGAACAAATACTTCTGCTCTATTTTTACTAGAGAAGATCCTGGAGAAGGACCAACTGTGATTGACAGATATATGTATGGGAATGGAGTAGATACCACATCATTCATAAAAACTGATGTGCTAGAACAGCTTGCAAAACTGAAAGTGGACAAAGCTATGGGACCGGATGGGATACATCCCAGAATACTGAAAGATCTCAGAGAGATTCTTGTAGGGCCATTAAAGGATGTTAATAAGATCCTTGGAGACAGGAGAAGTTCCACAGGACTGGAGAAGGGCTGATGTGGAACCTCTTCACAAAAGTGGTAGTTGGGAAGAAGTGATGAACTGCAGGCCAGTGGTCTTCATTATAAAGCATATGAAGACAGACTTAAGAATCTCAATATGTACACCTTGGAGAAAAGGTGGGATAGAAATGATATGATTGAGATGTTTAAATACTTCTATGGCATAAAAGCACAGGAGGAGAACCTCTTTCAATTGAAAGCAAGCTGCTCTATGAGGGGACATTGGATGAGGGTGAAAGGGGATAGATTCAGGAGTGATATGCAGAAATATTTCTTTATGGAAAAAGTGGTGGATCCATGGACTAGTCTCCCAGTGGAAGTGGTAGAGATTAAGACAGTATCTGAATCCAAAGAAGCATGGGACAATCGCAGAGGATTAAAAGAAAAAAGGGGACTGTTGTAGCTGTTGATATGGAAGGACAGACTAGATAGGCCATGTGTTTTTTTTCTGTCATCATGTTTCTATGTTTCTAAGCCTTGCCTCAGTGGCGGGAAAAGAAATGCAGGCGCTCCTGAAAGAGCAAATAGTGGACTTCCTCGAAACCAATAGGTTGCATGATCCGAGGCAACATCGTTTACCAAAGGATGATCTTGCCAAACAAATCTGATTGAGTTTTTTGACCGGGTGACCAGAGAACTAGATCAAGGGCATGCGATGGATGTGATCTACCTAGATTTCAGCAAAGCCTTTGATACTGTTCCTCATAGGAGGCTTATCAGTAAACTGAACAGCTTGGGAATGGGTCCCAAGGTGGTGAATTGGATCAGAAATTGGTTGACTGATAGACGACAGAAGGTGACAGTAAACGGAACTCACTCTGATGAAAGGAAGGTGATTAGCGGTGTGCCCAGGGTTCAGTGCTGGGATCGGTACTGTTCAATATATTAGTGATATTGCTAAAGGTCTGAGTGGAAATGTCTGTCTTTTTGCAGATGACACGAAAATTTGCAACAGAGTGGACTCCCCTGAGGGAGTGGAGAACATGAGGAAAGATCTACAAAAGTGGGAAGAATGGTCTAATACTTGGCAGTTAAGATTTAATGTGAAGTGCAGTGCCATGCACTTGGGAAACAGAAATCAAAGGGAATTGTATGCAATAGTGGGTAAGAGGTTGGTGTGCACTGACCAGGAGAAGGACCTCGTAGTGATTTGTTTCTGAGGATCTCAAGGTGGCGAAACTGTGTGACAAGGCGGTGGCAAAAGCCAGAAGGATTCTGGGTTGCATACAAAGAGAAATTACCAGCAGAAAGGAAGAGGTACTAATGCCACTGTACAGGTCGCTGGTGAGGCCTCACTTGAAATATTGTGTTCAGTTTTGGAAACCATATCTCGCAAAGGATACAAAAAGGCTGGAAGCATTTCAGAGGAAGGTGACCAAAATGATTTGGAGCCTGTGTCAGAGACTTATGAGAAGAGACTTGAAGATCTAAATATGTACACTTTGGAGGAGAGGAGGAACAGGGGAGATTTTGATTCAGATCTTTAAATATTTAGAGGATTAATGAACAAACCAAACCTCTTCCAAAGAAGGGGACACTGTAAAACTAGAGGGCATAACATGAAGCTGCAAGGGGATAAACTGAAAGGCAATGTCAGGAAATACTTTTTCACTGAAAGGGTGGTGGATGCTTGGAATGCCCTCCTGGTGGAAGTGGTGGGGACAAATGCATTGATAAGATTCAAAATGGCATGGGACAGACAGAGTGGATCCCTTTATAGCAACAGGATAAAATCAAAATAAACATAATTATCTCTCTTATCTGAACAAATAGGGGTGACCTACACGGAAACGTGGGTGCACCCCTAAACAAACGCCGGTGCACCTTCTCTTGCCACCTTGCTGGGCAGACTAAATGGACCATGCTGGTCTTTATCTGCCATCATATACCATGTTACTGTGTTGCACTGTCACAAGCCTTGCTGTAGTCAATAAAACACACATATAGATATCCTTTTGGTATTCTTTAGTCTTTTCATGGATCCATCTCACATCCGCAATGTCTCTTGTTCCTCACAGTTTCCTGAACCCTGCTTGCACTTCAGGCAGTTCTCGTTCCAGGTATGGTTGTAGTCTCTGAATAATCTTCAGTAGAATCTTGCTGGCATGTGGGATCAGAGTGACTGCGCGATAATTTCCACAGTCAGTTGGATCACTTTTCTTTAGTATTGGTATAAGTACAGATCTTTTCCCATCAGTTGGCCATGATGCGGCCTTCCAAATTTCCTGTCAGTGCCTTGTAAGTATGGTAAGAGCTGCATCAGATTTGCTTTAATACATCAGTGGGAATGCCATCAATGTCCGGTGCTTTGTTATTTGATAAGGCTTGCAAAGCTGTTTCGATTTCTTCCTTCTTCACCAATGGTTCCTGATCATAAGGTACAGGTTGAAACGGCTGTTGGTCCACTTGATCTTTATCGTATATGTATATTATTTCCATCTTTATTTTCTCAAAAAATGGTCATGTCTTAGAGGGCATTGTCATGCATATCAAAAATGTAAAAAGTCTCTCCAAAAATCATATGGCTATGATCTACTTCAAATCAGTAACTTATAATGAATTGTATGTTAAGGAGAACAGGTTTCAGACTTTTAGTTAGCGCTATCCTGCAAGCTTTGTCAATGGATATGCGCTGCAGTTGCATCAACGACCCGATGTTCTCACTTAACTGAAGTGCAAGATACTAAAAAACAACAAATTGACATTTCAGATGAAAAGTTTGGTAAATTAAATATTTTGCTTATCTTTATGGTCCCCGACGCCTCCTTTTGGCTGCCGTATCGCGTTTCACTTGAATAAATCAAGTTCCTCAGGGGGAGAATATGAAATGTCTTTGCGGATGTCGAATTATCCCACCTGAAAGTTGTGTTGAATGTCTTGAAGTTAGCACTGTCAATTCAAAAAGTTACGTTAAAAAGAGTTTTCATGCCATAAAACTGAACAAGGAGAATTGCTTCCTTAAGTGAACTAAAAAGCAGACAGTAGTTTCAACATTACCTCTCTGATGATATTTCTGATGCTTAGCGTGTTAATCACTGAGCCCGTTGGCTTCCTCAAAAAAACGCCGCGCATGCGGCCTCAGTAAAGTGGGAGGTCTTTTATCCAAAAAAACGTTATCCGCTTACTAACGTCATGATGTGTTTAGCCTATCATAATTTAAAAGTTCATCCAGGCTCGAAAATTGAACTATGATATTGTAGAAGTATGCCTATCACAATCTAAGATTAGAAAATCATTCTTTAAGATGTCATTTTTTTACAAACAGGCTGCCCAATCAATCATATTATTTAAACCTTGTGGTTCAATGGTTTGTAAAATATGAATCCATCGTTGTTCACGAATGATTAAAGTCTGTTGCTTAGTTTTACCAACTTGCCCTGTAAAAACTTGTTCTAAACAATAGCATCGAAGATGTTGAAAAGCATGTCGTTGGGCTAAACAGTGGGCAACTATAGGCGCTTCCTGCACCTTACACTTGAGTCGACTACGATGTTTATTAATGCGTATACGGAATGGTCTTTCTGTCTTACCGATATATAGAAGATCGCATGGGCATCGACTAGTCTATTGCATTCGATGCCCATGCGATCTTCTATATATCGGTAAGACAGAAAGACCATTCCGTATACGCATTAATAAACATCGTAGTCGACTCAAGTGTAAGGTGCAGGAAGCGCCTATAGTTGCCCACTGTTTAGCCCAACGACATGCTTTTGTTGTTTTTTAGTATCTTGCACTTCAGTTAAGTGAGAACATCGGGTCGTTGATGCAACTGCAGCGCATATCCATTGACAAAGCTTGCAGGATAGCGCTAACTAAAAGTCTGAGACCTGTTCTCCTTAACATACAATTCATTATAAGTTACTGATTTGAAGTAGATCATAGCCATATGATTTTTGGAGGGACTTTTTACATTTTTGATATGCATCTTTATTTTCTCAGCATCATTCAGCATGGATCCTTGAGCATCTTGTAACATTCCAAATTGAGGCTGAAATTTTTTCTTTAACTCATGTAGCTTTAGGAAAGCTAATCTTGTTCTTCTTCTAATAGTTTCTGCTTCTATTTCCTTGCATTAGTCGTTGTACTTCTCCTTGTCTTGCTGCACTTTGGAAATCCGATTTATGCAGTTGCCTCTCTCAACTCTGGCTTTAGCTTCTCTGCGTTTCTGGGAAGTTATCAGAGTTCCTTCTGTCATCCATTTTGGTCACTTTTGCTTTCTTTTACCTCTTTGTAGAGATTTCTCACTTTCTTCCAACCTAATCTTCTTGATGTCATCCCATAACTCTTCTGGAGCTCTGTTATTTGTATCTAAAGCAGCAAATTGATTTTACAGGCAGTCTTTAAATTCCGATGATATATTCTCAAAGTCATATTTTGCTACATTCATGAGTGGCTTGCTTTTTTTTCAACTTTAGCTTGCGTTTGCATATTAGTAGTTGGTGATCTGTACCACAGTCAGCTCCAGGTTTTGTCTTTGTTAATGTTATAGAGCTTTTCCATCGTTAATTTGCACAGATGTAGTAAATTTTGATTTTTGTACAATCCATTGGGTGAAGTCCATGTGTACAGTCGCCGTTTGTGTTGCTGATTGGTGGTTTGTTTTATTTATTTATTTATTAACATTTCTTATATACCGCACTATTTGCTATCAGCGCGTTTTACATGGAACATAAACATCCAACAATATGCATATGTCTGGTCGATTACATTTAACAGGAAAAGGAACTTGGAGAACAAGGTATGGTTTAATAAGGTATGGTTTAATAACTTGGAGAACAAGGTATGGTTTAATAACAAGGTTTTGTCTTGGTCTGGCACCTCAGGTGAGACCTGTCCATCTTGGGAGACCCTGCCAGTAGTTAAGCTACTGATAGCTTAACCCTCAGTATCACTGCACACAAGTTCTCACAGCACGACAAGCTGCAAACCAAGTGAGGGGTGTGTGATTTACAGCTTGGATGTTGGCCAAAGGTACATTAACAGCCCATTCAACAAGGGGCTGTGTATTACACTGTGGTCTGTCACTCCTACTGTGACTGTGCTAATTATGGTTTCTGAGTGATAGCACGTTAGATTTTGTTGCTATTTGAGCTACACTCTTCAATGGGACTTATATCAAGTGGGATTTTACCTACTACTAATAATAGTCATTTATATAGTGCTACAAGGCATATGCAGCACTGTAAAGCTTGTCAGATTTTAGTCTAATAATGACAGACCATACAATGAATGAGGGTACAAAACGAAGGCGAGTAGTCACAAAAAGAACATGAGATTAGGTTCCAAAGGCAGCCTCAAAGAGGAGAGGGAGAGAGGAAGCCTGACGTATCGATGGAGGTAGTTTGTTCCAGGCATAAGGAGTAGCAAGGTGAAAGGAGCAGAGCCTGCAGTTATTTATTTTATTTATTTATTTAACATTTCTTCTATACCGCGCTATTAAAATCAGTGCGGTGTACATCGAACAAAACATACTACAATGCATACAAGCAACATTGAGTTTTACATAGAACAGGGAAAAAAAAACATAGGACAACCGGGGTAACTATTCACAGGGTAACTATTTACAGGTTACATTAGTATTGTCACCAGTACTCTAAGCTAATTTGGTATCATCTTCATTTTGTGTGGGAGGGACAGGCGTAAAAGTGGTGGGTGGGCAATAGTATAGGCTAGCCATTTTCTGGTTGTAATAAGGTGCTGTGGTAGCTGAGACATGAAGGAAGTTTACCCGATGTGTGGGTGTCAGGGTTGGTGTCAGGGTAGCATATTGTGAATAGGTGGTGTTTCAAAGCTTTACGGAATAGGTTTAAAGATATGTTATACAGTGTACATAGTTCCCCCCAGTTGCTTCCAGGTTGATCTCCTGTTTATTGTAGATACAACTCGGGGTCCCTGTGTTGTATGGTTGATGTTGAATGTAAACCGCTCTGATCTAAAATAGAGCGGTATAGAAGAACTGTTAAATAAATAAATAATAAATAAATAGGATTAAGCTTTTGATGCCACGGATTTCATGTGGAAGGGCATTCCAATTTAGGGGAGCGAATATAGAGAAAGCCCTGTTGGAAGTGGTCTTAGTACATGACGTCATCATCTTGGGGACTATTAAGGTGTTCATTGCAGTGGATCTCCTGTCTCTGTTTTCCAGGGTGCTGTGAATTAGTTTGCTAATCGGTGTAGGTGGGTAGTTATTCAGGGCTTTAAAAGTAAGGACTAATGGGAGAGTAAGCCCGCTGCTGGAGGGAGCTGCCGCTTATAACATTCAGGCGGAGCTGTGCAGCGTGAGACCTGGTGCTGCGGAACATCGGGCAGGCGTTTTGGTGGACGGTCCCAGGGCCGGAGGACCCCCCCTACCTGCTGTATAAAGCCCGGAGGTACCGGTATTGCTGTGGAGAGTAAGCCCGCTGCTGGAGGGAGCTGCCGCTTATAACATTCAGGCGGAACTGTGCAGTCTGAGACCTGGTGCTGCGGAACATCGGGCAGGCGTTTTGGTGGACGGTCCCAGGGCCGGAGGACCCCCCCTACCTGCTGTATAAAGCCCAGAGGCTCCTACACGCGGCCGCGTGTCGCGGCCTGCGTGGCGTGGTCTAAGGGGCGTGCTCCAAGGGGCAGGTCACGCCCCTTTTGCGCCCCTTCGGCGCACGTGAGGAGTGTTGAACGGAGCAGGAGTTTGGAGAGTTTGTCTGGTGTTATGGGCAAGAGGAAAGGGAGACCCGGCTCCAAGCCGAATGAGACTGGGAAAGAAGGTAAGGTGATGGGCCCAATGGACAAACACTTGACTCCCTCGCTGCCAGCAATTCTATCACCGGAAGGGGCTTCGTTAAGCCCTGAGTCCCGGTCTCCCCCTCCTTTCCCGCAGGCTCCCTTTTCATCTACTATTGTAGAAGACCCTTCTGAAGTTTCTCTCGCCTTTACCACTCCCGGTTTTCCTGATGTCTGCCGACGTATTACCAGTTGCTACTCCTTCTGAGGAAGTAACTTTAAAAGACATATGGGCTGCTATTCAAAATATAGATTCTAGATTAACTTCTACTGTGTCATCATTATGTAAATTTTCACAAGATGTTGTATGTAAAATGAAAAGTATGGATCAGCAGTTGGGTTCATTATCTAATTCAGTTGCACTATCTGATTCCCAGCTTAAGTCTTCCCAAGATACTCGAATTGCTTTGATTCGTGATTCTTCTTTATTATCGTATCGAGTAGAAGCGCTGGAGAATCAATATAGAGTATGTAATCTTCGATTTCTTAACTTCCCAATGACCCATTTGCTGTCCCCAAAAATTTTGCTTGAAAAATATTTCTCAGAGGTATTACACCTCCAAGATAATGTGGATATCAGTCATATGTATTACTTAATGCGTGGCCCTGGATCAACACCTCAGGGAGTTGGAGATTTTGTACCCTCTCCCAGTTCTGTTGGCCAGGACCTTACAGCTTTCCTGGAAGATTCAAAAGACGTAATTACCAAACGTTCCACCTTGGTGGTACAGTTTGGTTCTGAGTCTGTTAAACTGCGTGTTCTAAAGGCCTACTTTAAATGTAAGGAGGTCTTATTTTGTGGATTTAAAGTCCAGGTTTTTCCGGATGTCGGCCGTCATACTCAAATTCGTCGTAAGCAGTTTTTGAGTTTTAAAACCAGAGTAGTGGCATTAGGAGCTAGTTTCTTTCTAAAATTTCCTTGTCGCTGTGTTATAACTTATGAGGGGCAGACCTATGTATTTACTGATGTTTCATCTTTGTCTAATTTTCTGAATGAAAGGGAAACTGCTGGGAAATAGTGAGAGGGAATGGATTTGCATTTATTAGCTCCCTATTGTGGAGTATATAACTCCTGATTTCTTTATTTAGTTTTTTACATATTGTATATGCTGGCTTCTCTCACTTGATGTGTTACCTGTTATGAGGTTTCATTTATTCTGTGGATCAATTTGATGTATTTGTCATTTTCTTAATGGTTGTGTTGTATTCAAGAAAATATCATAAATAAAAGATTTAAAAAAAAAAAAAAAGTAAGGACTAATGACTTATATTGGAGTCTGGCGTGTAATGGTAGCCAATGCAGATTTTTCATGATTGGTGTTATGTGGTCAGTTCTTGATGATCCAGAGAGAACTCTTGCGGCTGCATTCATAGCCAGGCGGAGCGGATTTAAAGTTGATTGAGGGAGGCCGTGGAGGACGATATTCGCAAAGTCCAGGTGTGGGAGGACTAATGCCTGAAAGGTTGTCCGGTAGTCATTGGATTCCAGTAGGGGGCGGAGGTGACGTAATGTTCTGATCTTGTGATATATAGACTTTGTAACGTTCTTCACATGTGTGGTCATATCTAGGTGCTGGTCCAATGTGATGCCAAGATATCTGATTGTAGGTTTGGACTTCAATTCTACATCGTTGACAAGTAGCGATGGGGGGGGGGTGTGAATTTACGGTTCTTTGTAACAAAAAGGACATCAGTTTTACTATGATTGATCCGAAGGTTTTGTGTCAGTAGCCAATCAGCTACCGCTCCGAAACAATTGATTATTGGGGAGAACATCGGTTGGTCAGTTTTGAACGGCATATAGAGGAGGATGTCGTCTGCGTAAGCCAGGCATCGTACGTTGAAAGATCGGATCAAATCACATCAATCACAGTTGACAGTAGAAGAAAAGGGGATAGAGATAAGCATACCAATAGAAGAGCGGAATTCATGAGGAGGGGTGTAGGGAGAGATGAGAGAAGAAAGGTAGTGAGGAGTAGAAGAATGAAAGCATTTATAGGTCAGAAGAAATTTGAAGTGGGATACAGAAGGGGAGCCAATGAAGTGACTTGAGAAGAGGAGCTATATGAGTATAATGGGTCTGGCAGAAGATTAATCACGCATCTGAGTGCTGAACAGATTGAAGGGGCGAGAGATGAGACAGAAGGATACCAGCAAGGAAGGGGTTGCAATAGTCTAGATTGGAGGTGACTAAAGAGCGGACAAGTATTTTAGTAGTGTGCTCAGAAAGAAGTGACAAGTTTTAGCTGTTACTGATTGTGTGCGGCGAAAGAGAGGGAGGAGTTAAAGATGCCACCAAAGTTGTGGGCAGAGGAAACCAGAAGGAAAGCGGTGGTATCAGCAGAGATAGCAGGGGGAGGAAGGTTTAGGGGGAAATATAAGTTTGGTTTTGGCCATGTTCAATTTCAAATGGTGGTGAGACATCCAGGCAACGATGTCATATAGGCAAGCAGAGATGTGAGACAAGTGACGGAGAAATATCAGGTGTAGATAGATTAGAGAGTCCTCAGCATAAAAATGATATTGAACGTCTTGGGAGGATGGAGAAAGGTGAATAGTGGAGTACCCCAGGGATCTATACTGGGTCTGTTGCTCTTAACATATTCGTAAATGACTTGGAAATGGGAATAACAAGAGAGGTAATCAAATTTGCAGATGACACAAAATTATTCAAAGTTGTTAAAACCCAAGAGGATTGTGAAAAATTGCAAGAGGACCTTAATAAATTGGAAGGCTGGACGTTCAAATGGCAGATGAAATTTAATGTGGACACGTGCACAGTTATGCACCTAGGAAAGAACAACCCAAACTATGATTACGCTATGCAAGATTCCACATTACGAACCACCGCCCAGGAAAAAGATTTAGCCATCATCGTGGGTAACATGTTGAAACCCTCTGCCCAGTGTGCAGTGGCGGCCAAGAAAGCAAATAAAATACTAGGAATCATAAGGAAAGGTGCGGAGAGTAAAACAAAGGATATTATCTCTCCTGAAATCCAGTCTAAGATCTCACTCTGCCTCTCTGACATTGCTACCTGGATGTCCCACCGCCGCTTAAAACTGAACATGGCCAAAACTGAACTCCTTATCTTTCCCCCGTATGCCTCTCCTTCTCTTTCCCCTTTCTCTCTCTCTGTGTGGATAACTCTGTAATCCTCCCTGTCTCTTCAGCACGTAACCTTGGTGTTATTTTTGATTCCTCTCTTTCTTTCTCTCCACATATCCAGCTCATTGCTTAAACATGCCGTTTCTTTCTATACAATATCTGCAAAATTCACCCTTTCCTCTCTGTTGATACCACTAAGATGATTGTCCACTCCTTAATCACCTCCTGTCTTGATAATTGTAACGTTCTCCTTGCCGGCCTCCCTGCAAGCCACCTCTTTCCTCTTCAGTCAATTCAACACTCCGCTGCTCGACTTATTTTCCGCCAGTCTCGCTTTTCCCACATCACTCCTCTCCTCATCTCGCTTCATTGGCTTCCCATCCGTCTCCGTATCCAATTTAAACTTCTCCTCCTAACCTATAAATGTATTCACTCTTCTGCCCCCCCAGTACCTTTCGTCTCTTATCTCTCCTTACAACCCCTCTCGGTTACTTCGCTGTTCTAATAGTCTTCGTTTATCTGTGCCCTTTACTCGTACTGCCAATTCCAGACTTCGCTCCATCCAACTGGCAGCACCCTTTGCTTGGAATAGTCTTCTATCTCTGTGCGCCAGGCATCCTCCCTGCTCATTTTCAAGTCCAGACTCAAATCCCACCTCTTCACTACTGCTTTTCGTTCCTGTCTTGCCCTATCTTGATCTCTCCATCAACTTTTGTTTACTTTGTCCTGTAAATTTTGTTATTTGTATTTTGTAATTTATTTTGTATTCTGTTTTATTAGATTGTGAGCTCTGATGAGCAGGGACTGTCTCTCTTGTATGTTTGTACAGCGCTTCGTATGTTGTGGTGCTATATAAGTGTTTAATAATAATAATAATATTAATAATAATAATTATAATGTCTCTGAATCGTTCTATGGTGTGACCACACCTCAAATATATTGCATACAATTCTGGTTGCTGTATCTTAAAAGGATATAGTGGAATTAGAAAAGGTACAGAGAAGAGCCACCAAAATGGTAAAGGAGATGGAAGGATACCCCTATGAAGAGAGGCTTAAAAGGTTAGGGCTCTTCAACATGGAAAAGAGACGGCTGAGAGAAGATATGATAGAGGTAAATTAATGAATGGAGTGGAACGGGTAAATGTAGATCGATTGTTTACACCATCAAATTGTAGAAAGACTAGGGGACATGCAGTGAAGCTACAGTGTAACCCTTATAAGACTAATAAGAGTATTTTTTTCACTCAGTGCGTGATCAAACTCTGGAATTGGTTACCGGAAGATGTAGTAAAAGATTTTCGTGTAGCTAGGTTTAAAAAAGGGATCCAGTCATGCCCCCTGTTTCAGACTCCGAGGAAACCTTCAGATAAGTTTGCTAAACTATTTTGAGAGTCATTACAGCTGGGCAAGGAGAATTGGTTGAATTTAATATTATTCATAAGGTCGTTGATGCAAACTATAGCACTATTTGAACAGACGTAAGTCTGAAGTTACAGTGCTGTAAAAGTCTGAGACCTTATTATTATCACTAATAGGTGTGGAAATTGGAATGATTATAAAGGACTTGTTACTTATGTTAGATTGAACGTGAGTTCTGTTAGACATCATTGAAGTTAAAAAAGGTTTGGACAAGTTCCTGAAGAAAGGACAATAAACCATTATTAAAAGGGACCCGGGAAATCCACTGCTTGCCCCAATACATGCATTGTGGAACCTGTGTCTTCTGGGGAAACTGCTAGGTACTTGTGACCTAGATTGACCACTGTTGGAAACAGGATACTGGGCTTGATGGACTTTGGTCTGACCCAGTATGTTATATCTTATGTTCTTATGATATGAGAGCACAAAGGTATTGTGTCTTTATCCTTAGCTGGCATTTGGGGAGTGGTCGTCCTCTCAACCAGTACACTGCTATAGGTGCCACTGGATTCTTTGTGTTCACAATATGCTTCCAACCTTGGTGATCCATGGTGATATTTCTGGCCTTGTCGATGATCAGTTGCTAGTTTATTAGGCTTTCCTCTGTGTTTGAACAACGTTTTCTTCGGTGCTGCTTGTTGAACCCTCCACTGGACAGGTCACTGTCATCAGAGGAGTTTGTGTGGCAGCCGACTGGTGTTCGTTCTGCAAATGTGTTCAAACCTTCGCAGTCTACGTTTTTGGATTTATTCTTTGACTAAGGTTGATAGTCGCTCCTTGTCCGAATTGTCTCATTTCAGTGGTGATCACGAAGAGAGACACTCAAAATCTGTCTCTGGCATCGCATTTGAAAGACCTCGAACTTGTTCATGTCAGGTTAGAGCAGAGTCCATGTTTCCAATCTGTACAGGAGAATTGGCAGGATCAGTGTTCGGAAGAGGCAAATTTTAGTCTTGGTTGAGATATTGGCCTTCTTCCAGAGGCAGAATTTGGAGCAAGGCGAATGCTACTGTTGTCTGGCCAATCCTGCTGTGGACTTAGGTGGTGGATGCCGCCGCCTCCTGTACTAGCGATCCCTGGTATTTGAATTCTTGGATCTGCTTGATTCGGATTCCATAGAGGTCAACATTGGCCTGTGATCCATCCGTGGTCATAACTTTGGTCTTGTCCACATTGATTCTTAGGCCGTAAGATTGGGCGATTTGGAAAAGGATGTCGGTGGCCTTTGCATCCATGTCAGCAAATATGGCACTGTCGTCTGCGAACATCGTCTGTCAGGAAGTTGTTCACGTTGTACTGGACCCCGCATATATCTTCTAATGTTTTCCTCATAATGGCATCGATCACAATATTGACAAGCAGGGGTGAGGCGATATCTCCCTGGCGGACTCCAGTTTGGATAGGAAATTACTGGGATAGCTCAGTTTGGTTCCGCACGCTGCTGGTTGAGCCATTGTATGATGCTTGAAGAAGTTGGATGATCTTCAGCATCACATGCTCGTTCTCCAGTGCCCTCCACTGGGCGGGCCAGTGAACACAGTCAAATGCGGATTTGAAGTCAATGAAGACTATGATAGTTCACTTTCCACACCTGATCTTTTCCTCTGCCAATTGATGAATGGTGAATATTTGATGCAGCCCCGATTTGTGTAAATCCTGCTTGCTCTTCTCAGCTGATCTGTTCACAGTGTTTCTGCAGCCTTTATTGTATGATCTTCTTGAATACCTTGCCACCAATTGAAAGGAGGCTGATGCCATGGTAGTTCTTGAATTCTCAGCTATCTCCTTTCTTCAGGATTTGCATAATGATGGCTTTTTTCCATGGTGATGGAACTTGTTCCATGCGCCAGATGAGTGTTAGGATGTCCCTCCCCTCCCCAGCTTTGATCGTTTCAGCAGTGACTTGATCCATTCCAGGTACCTTTCCGTTGCTCATTGATCTTATTGCACTCTTCACTTCCTTGACTGTTGGCTCACCATCGAGGAATGGATTCTCTGGCAGATTGATCGGTGGTGGCTCTGGTGGTGGTCCCTGGGGTGGTTTATGGTTTTATAGCTGTTGGACGAAGTCTTTCCATCGTTGCAGGTGCTCACCAGGAGAGCTCACAAAGGTGCTATCCGCTTTCTTGATATTGTCATTGGTCATCTTGGTTTTACCACTCAGTCTCCTGAGGGTCTGATACAGAGTCCGGTACTCGTACCTGGATGCTGCTTCTTCCAGGATGGCTGTGACACCATTCCAGTAGGCTTCTTGTTCTGCCTTCATCTTCTGCCTGACCTCTTTGTTCAGTCGCCATTATGCTCGATGTCAGTGTATCTGATTAGTTTCCGTTTATCCACCAGATCCAGGCATTCGTCCAAAATCTATGGCTGTGTCAGACGTCGGATGGGTGGATACAGAGGGGTGGTGCATTTCAGGATGGACTCGATATCTGCTTTTCTTCAGCATCGACACCATCCGATGGTTCGAGTGCTAGAAATTTGTTGGATAGAGAGATTTGGATTTCTTGTCTGAGTGCCGGATCCCTCAGACATGCCCAGTTCAGTTTTGGCAGGTAGAGGTGCCTTGCGCTTTGTCTGTTGTAATCGCAGCTCTACCTTGGCATGGATGAGGTAGTGGTCGGATCCATAATCGGGCCCCTTCATTGCATGTACATCTTTGAGTGGCAATCGGAATTGGGAGCTGATCAGGTTGCAGTCCAGGACTGTCCCATGCCAGACTGCAAAAGGAGGAGGGTGGTCACTCTGTTGCGGTGACCAGAACTGGGAACCCAGGGAAACTAGGCAAGAAACCACATGGAAATCAAAACAAACTCATTCGCTTATGCTGTCGCATCCAGGACAACCGATGCGCCAGCATTGGTAACACAGTGTGCTGGTGAGAAGTGGGTTACTGGTCAAAGAATCAAATTTATGACACAGAAACTGGAAATTTTGCATCACTGCCTGGAATGTACGAACTAGATACCACGTCGGACAAAATGAAGGGATTGGGTATAGAGAAAAGGACAGGGCCCATAACAGAGCCCTGGGGTGCACACCAACTGAGAGTGGGATAGCAGTAGAGGAGGTACCGCCAGAACAATTGAAAGAATGATGGGATAGTTAAGAAGAGAACCAGGACAGCACGGAGTCCCTAAAACCGAGTGAGGACAATGTGGTGGTCAACTGTGTCAAAATCAACAGAGAGGTGAAGAAGACTAGGATAGAGTAGAGGTTCTTGGATTTAGCCAGGAACAAATTGCTGGAGATTTTGGCAAGAGCCATCTCAGAGTGTAAGGGATGAAAGCCCGATTTGAAGAATATCAAGCAGGACTTGAGAGGAGAGAAATTTAAGGCAACTGTGGAGGACAGCACGTTCAAGAAATTTGGAAATGAAGGGAAAAGGGAGATGGGTTGTTAATTAGGAGGACAGGTAGGGTCAAGTGAAAGTTTCTTGAGGAAAGGTGTGATCACAGCATGCTTGAAGGCAGCAGGGACAGTTGCAGTGCAGAGAGAGAGGCTGAGAATATTTGAGATGGAAAGTATTACGAAGGAGGAGATGGAATTAAGGATAGGAATGGGGATAGGATCAGAGGGAACAGATAGTAAGTTCAGAGCAGTAAAGAAGTTGAGAGGTTTTCTCAGTGGAGATCTTAGAAAAGGATGAAAGGGTAACAGATTGAGGGGAAAAGTTGGTGTTGAAGAGGGGATGAAGCTGATTTAGAGGGGAATTGCAGTGTAATCTTGTGGACTGTCATGGAAATAATCGGCAAGGGTAGGGGCAAAGAGAAGTAGGGGTTGGAGATGGAGGCGCCTTGAGGAGAGCATTGAAAAGAAACAGCGGGGGTCAGAGGCAAGAGTTAGTCGGAGATAGTAATTTTGCTTGGCGAGTAATATGGTAGATTGGAAGGAGGCAAGTATGAATGGGTCAGATAAAAGGTCCATCAAACCCAGTGGCCATATACAACAGCAGCTGTTCCAGGTCACCTGGCATAACCCCAAGCTCCATGCTACATATCCCCAGGGATACGCAGTGGTATTCTCTTGGTCTGCCTTTTTATTGCAATCTTTTCCTTCAAAAAAAAAAAAAACCACCTAAACATACAAACTAAGACTGGACTTGTGGTGACATTTCAACAAGCCTGCCAAACAAGGAAGACTGCCATGTTAGATATAGACAAAAAAAATCTCCCCCTTCCTCCCATCGTTAACAGATGTTGGGGAAACTGGTGTGAATCAAAATATTTCTACTAAAGACTAAAAGTTAAAAGCAGTACTAAAGTTTTGCAGAGGTAATGGCCAAAACTGAGCTTCTTATTTTTCCCCCTAAAACCTCCTCTCTCCCCTTCTTCCTTTCTCAGTCTCTGTGGATAACGCTTTACTCCTCCCTGTTTCCTCGGTTCACAACCTTGGGTCATCTTTGATTCCTCTCTCTCCTCCACATGCATCCTTCTAATGGCTGCCATTTCTTTCTCTATAACATCAACAAAATCTACCCATTCCTTTCTGCACACTACTAAGACACTTAACCACTCCTTAATCATCTCCTGTCTTGACTATTGTAATCTACTCCTTGCTGGTTTCCTGCTTGAATCATCTCTCTCCCTTACAATCTGTTCAACACTCTGCTGCGCGGTTAATCATCCACCAGCCTCATCATGCTCATATTATCCCTCTTATGAAGTCACTTAATTGGCTCCCTAACAATATCCACATAAAGTTCAAACTTCTCCTGCTGACCTATAAGTGCATTCACTCTGCAGCTCCTCACTACCTTTCCTCTCTTATATCTCCCGACACCCCTCCTAGAAACTCCGCTCTTCTGGCAAATTGCTTCCATCTGGGTCCTTCTATTGCTAACTCCAGACTTCATTCCTTTCACCTTGCTGCTCCTTATGCCTGGAACAAACTACCTGAGTATGTATGTTAGGCTCCTTCTCGGTCCTTTTCATATCCAGGCTGAAAACTCACCTCTTTGCTGCCACTTTCGGATCTTGACTCACCTGATATCCTTTGTGTTTCCTTACCATTCCCCCTAGATGTATCCTTGTCTACACCTACTGTGTTGTCTGTCTTGACTAGATTGTAAGCTCTGATGAGCAGGAACTGTCTCTTACATGTCTGTGCAGCGCTGCATATGTCTTGAAGCGCTATACAAATGCTCAGTAGTAGTAGTAGTAATGCATCTATGTAAGCTCCTCAGATAGCCAAAATATTTTTCCAGGAACTCTTTATTTGGGCCCCCTGATGCAATTTCTTTATACACATCATGCAGCAACAGTCTCCATTGATAACAAGGCTCCAACTATGACCCAATCTACCTTGATAGTATACATTTATTTACCAAATCAGGCCTTATATTACATACAAATCTAGATTTCCATTTAGAAACCCTCCCAAACATTGCACATCATATCAAATGACAGAATCCACATCCCAGGTACAACCGCACATCCAAAATTCCTTGCAAATACTGTAACGCCGATTTTTATTCCCTCCCCCCCCCCCAATTGCTATATAAATGGACAGAGCCAGAACAGATGCCCCAAGGTTCCCACTTTAAACAGAGGGTGCAACGAGCTATGCTCTCCCTCTCTGACCAAACTTGGAGAAAAATATAAGTGCATCATTATCTTATATTGTGGTTCCTGCAGCTGCTTATTAACTGTGACTTCTGTGAGCTGTTTTAATACTTTCATTAACTATTCATCTGTAATAGCTGTAGGCAACTTGATTTTCCATTTGTTCACCATAGGCTGTATTGGTATTATGTACAACTCTAACAATTGGCTATAATACTCTGCAACTGAAAGCCTATCCCCCTCTAACAGCAATAACTTTTCCTCCAGAGCCTCATTGTGTTCTGGTGAAAAGGAAAGGCACAGACAACCTTGTAAATAATGTCTCAATTGTAAATACTTATAAAATTGCTTCTAATGACTTTTATGCTTATCTATTAGGCTCTGGAATGTCTGAAGATTCCCTTCCTAATCGTCCCTCCAGTCCAGTCCAGTACCTTTTTATTTATTTATTTACATTCTCTTATATACCGCGCTATTCTGCATCAGTGCAGTTTACATTGAACAAACTGAAATTACATTGAACAGGGCATTATAACTTGGAGATAACTATTTATCTCCAGGAACAAGCAGGAATGAGTCTTCACATATGGGTACGTCGGTACCGACGGAGCCTGCGCGGGAACGCTCCCCAGCGTCCAGTCAGAAAGCTTTTGGGAGTATCCCTCAGCGCCTGCGTGCTGCCTTCCCGCCTTTCCAACTGTCTCTCCTCAGTTTTCGTTTTTCCGCGGAGCCGGCAGGACGTCTTCCTGTCACCGCAGAAACTTTTTTGTTAAATTCTTTAATTCTTGTTTTCTTGTGGTCGCGGCTGTTTTTCCCGCCGCCACCGGTACTGCCGGTGGAGGTTTTTTTTGCTTTTCTTTTTCTCAAACTGAGGGACAGTTCCCTCAGTTTTTGTCTTAAATATTTGGGCCTATAAGGCCTCTCCATGGAGCCGCCTTCTCCTAAGAAGTGCCTTCACTGTGGAAATACAGTTTTCTTTTTAGTCTCCAATAACTGGTGTCTAACCTGTTTGGGTCCTGACCCTTTTTCCCCTGAACCGTCAGGCTTCAATGCTGTGAGAAGAGATTCTCTATTTCGAGTTTCCCTCGATACCGTTTACCCTCCCTGTGTCAGGGCACCGGCCATTTCTTCTCTACAGGATCAGGTAACCCACAAACAGTCTGTTAAGACTAGCCAATCCTTGAGTGGTATGTCTTATGCTAAGCATGCTGACGGCCCCGGCCTTGCCCTCAAGAACCCATTGGCATTAAAACCCCGGCGGGAGTCTTCGGGCTCCAAAGCATTTCAGGGGTTTCAGGTTGTTCCTGGGGCTCACCCCTCACAGAACATACCTGAGCCATGCACGGGGGTGGCATCCGCTTCAAGCGGTACCAATAACCCGGCATCGGCACTGGTGTGGAGCGATCCACTCCTCACTAGGGATCGTCATCTGGTGTACTCGGTGCCTTCGGGACCGATCGATACCCAGATTGATTTTCTGGTATCGACAACTCCGTCGATACGATCCCTGACGCCGGTACCATCTAGATATGCATCGATGGATTCGCTTCCTTCGATGCCAAGTCTAGAATCGATATCTAGTCTGGAAGACTGGGTACCGACGCGTCTCGGAACCGACACGCACCGATTCCGGATGCGCGGTACCGAGGATATCCACCAACACTTTCGAGTTTCCTCGGTACCGTTTGAGCAGCCTCCGCTGACTGCTTCGGCGATTCCGGCACAGCTACCGGTATCGGTATCAATGTCGGTACCGGCAGTATCATCGGGATCAGCTCCTTCCATGCTTGGTTCACTCGGATCGCTCCTTTCTATACCTAGTCTGGAGTCGATACCTGGCATGGATGATGCACTACTGACTGTCTCAACTCATAATTGCCAGTTCCAGTATCCATCCATTACAAATCCTGTGCTGCACCGGACAGGTACATCCTCCGGTGCCCAGGCTTCCTTTTCAGGTCTAACCTGTCCAGGGATGGTTCCCATTGGAGATCCTTCCTTTCAGAAATTTCTTCTTGACATGGCAACCTTCCTTAATATTCCTATCCCTGGCTATGAGTCTTCTCAGGATTTTTCTGCAGAAAAGGAAGTTATAATGCTTCCTTTACATCACTCTTTGCAGAATCTTCTTCTGAGGGTATGGGAAAAACCTTTAAGGGTTTCTTCACCTCCTACAGCAACTGATCTTCTGTATCAGGTGCCCCCCTCTCCAGAATTTCAAAAGCCTCAACTTCCCCATCATTCCATTGAAGTGGAATCAGCAATGAGGAAGGTAAAAAGCAAGAAAAAACATTTTTCTTTCCTGCCAGGGCGTGCATCTAGAACACTGGATGCCTTTGGACGTCAAACCTTCCAAACATCTATGCTGGCAACAAGGATTCTCTCCTATATTTTCTATATGAGTCTATCCCTTCAGGAGATCACAAAGAAATTATCTCTTTTGTCTCCTTTTCTATCAGAACCCAAGGCTGCAGACTATTCCTTACTACTTAGTCATAGCCAAAATATCTCTTGGTTTCTTTCTCGTGCTTCCCTAGACTCTTTTGAGTCTGTTAGCAGAACGTCTGCTATAGCCATAGGAGCACGTCGTAAAGCCTGGCTCCAAGCTTCAGACTTGAGTAGATGGGCACAACAAAGACTGAGTAATACTCCTTGTACTGGAGAAAATTTCTTCAATAAGGAGTCCTTACGTCAGGTTGCTCATTGCTCCACTGACTTTCCTGTTTCTGAGGGCCATCCTAAGCCCTCTCCTTCCTCAGCAGGTAGGAAATGCCCTACCAAACCTTCTTTCCCTAAAAGAAAAAGGTTTTCCTCTTCTCCTGCCCATCATTCGGATGTTCCCAAGCAGGGGAAGTCTTGCCCTGGTCTGAAGAATCCAAACTCTTGCCAGGCTGAATAACCATAGTAACCATAGGTTTCTGATTAATCTTTTTATAACTACAGTTAATTCTTTTCAGCAGAAGTTTTTCACTGTTTTTCCATTCAAAACTCTGCTCAGGGATTCCTATTCTCAGGAAATCCAGTTACTCTTCACTATGCTGAACTGTCAGGCTATTCATGTCTATAAGTTACAGAGTTTTCCACCTCTTCCTGACTTGAAGAGAGGTTAGCAACTATCACATGATAGTTTCTCTGTACCAGCATGAATTTTTTCCTTCCAGGGACTTACCATGTGGTAAGTCCTTCTTCAGCTTCTCTCTCTACCCTCTTCGCCAGGGTTTCCCCTCTAAGAGTGGTACCATACCATTGAAAGACTTTTCTGTCTTTCTTTTCACTGTAGAGTTTCTTCTCCTGAGTAAACTTCCTTCTTTATCTAGGCAGCTCTGCAGACAGAGACAGCTTGCTCTCTTTGTTCAGTCTGTTCTCTCTGTTTGACACAGACTGACTCTCTCTGTTGTCCTATTCAGTAGCTGCCCATGCAGGAGTCCAGTGCTTGACTACTGGTACTTTTCCACAAGTCCCAGTCTTGTCTTCCACCACTCCTGTCTGGCCTTAGTAGTGATTCCAAGAAAGTTTTCTACATCTTTCTTGGATATTCTTTTCACTACAGGCTTCTTACACTATCTTCTACCCTTGCCATCTCCAATCTCTGGATTTGGCAACGTAGTGGACGTGGCTGTCAGTTTTCTCCATCAGCCAGTTCTACATCCCAGTTCTCCTGCATAATGCTCTCTGCAATCCTACTGAGAAGCTTTCCACTATGGGCCCTTGCTAGAGAGCATAGAGTTTTTCTCTAATGGCTATCCATCATGGTTGAAAAATGATTCCTCAGTCATCCCCTATGACTGTGAGGGTTCTTCATACCCTGCTATCTTCTTTTTAAAAAAAAAAAAGAGGGAAAAGGACATACGCCTTCATGTGAAAATCTAAGAGTTCTCCCATTCCTTAGGGAATATACTCCTTTTTTTCTTGCAGCTTGTCCTCATGGTATCCTATCACTTCAAGGACAGCACATATTAATCTGAAAAACGCATGATACCTCCTTTGTCCCTCACGTAGGTCAACCTGGTATCTTATCCCAGTGTTTTTCAACCTTTTTTGTGCAAAGGCACACTTTTTTCATGAAAAAAATCACGAGGCACACCACCATTAGAAAATGTTAAAAAAATTTACCTCTGTGCCTATATTGACTATATATAAAGTAATTCTCTTGAATAGGAATCAAACACTCACACCAACCCCCCCTCCCCTGCTGGTTCACACCAACCCCCCTCCCCTGCTGGTTCACTCACACCACCCCCCTGTCACTTACTCACCCCCCCTTGCTGGTTCACTCACACCCCCCCCCTCCACTGCTGGTTCACTCACACTCCCCCCCCCTTGCTGGTTCACTCACACACACACCCCCCCCCTCTGCCCAAGCCGCTGCTTCTGCTTTGTACAGAGCAGCGGCTGCACTACACTTACATTGAAAAGTAAAGAGAAACTGTGTCAGGAGCCCTCCGGTCATCGCAGAGCCCGAGGAAGTGATGTCATGGGGGCGGGCTCCTCACAGGCTGTCTTTCCTTTTCAAATTAACTTTATTGCAGCTAAAGTTTAATTTGAAAAGGAAAGACAGCGTGTGAGGAGCCCGCCCCCATGACATCACTTCCTCGGGCTCTGCATGATCGGAGGGCTCCTGACACAGTTTCTCTTTACTTTTCAATGTAAGTGTAGTGCAGCCGCTGCTCTGTACAAAGCAGAACCAGCGGCTGCACTGCTATAGGGAATCGCGATCGCGTTCGCGCCGCGGACTTTGGCACAAAAGCCGGTTTTTTGCTCTGGCCGCTCCCGATCTTGCGGCCAGAGCAAAAAATCGGCTTTTCAATGGCTGGTTTTACAACTGTGCCGGCAGCCGGCCTGGCCATGGAAAAACCAGCCAGGCCGGCTGAAAACCGGCCGGTTGGCAACCCTAATTTGTGAGCCGAGGCCACATGTTACGGATGAAATTGGACTTTTTCCCACGGCACACCAGACAATATCTCACGGCACACTAGTGTGCCGCGGCACAGTGGTTGAAAAACGCTGTCTTATCCTATGCGTTTCTGTCCTTTTACCATGCTGGAGTTCCACAGAACTCCGGACTTGCTGTTTACAGACTGATATTATCCTCTGTTTTTTCATGTAACCATCCTGGTAATTCACTGGATAGCATTCCTTTACCATCATCTTTGGGGGAATAGATTCTCTATATATCTTCTCAAGTAGGTTTCACCTCCTTGTTCTTAGATGAATCTTTTCCCTTCACATGTGAATGTCCTGATATGCATAGCTCTGTCTGCTCACTGCAGGCATCTATCTTTAGACCCATATATTCAGGTATATCTATCTATCTATCTATCTATCAATATACACCTATATACATCTCTGTAGATGTATCTGTCTGTCAGCTAAGTGTGCATATGCTATGCCCTTCAGATCTTATTATAGATATATATCTATATATATCTATCTATATATATATATATATATATATATCTTCATATATGTGTGTATCTGTCCAGATACTTATTATAAGTAGATATGTATTTCCATACTTCTCTCCTGACTGTCTATACTCATGAAGGTTCTTACCTTCCTGTATGTTTCTGACAGTGGGCTTGCACAGCTTCATACTGTTCCACAGTATGTTTCGAATATTTTGCACACAACCACTGCTGTGGAACTGACAGCCTTACCGTATCCTAGGTTTACGTATCCCTGAAGCTCCATGCCCCAATGTCTTCCTACCTCTCACCAGTTAGGAAAGACATGGTGGATCTTCAGTGGATTTCAGATTCAATTCTTCAAACATCTGTCCTTTCTTGGGAGTATGGGGTTCTTCTCATACCCTTTCCTCCCTCAAGGACTAGGTCTGTTTGCCCAGATCGGTCAGTCTTCCTCTTTTGCTCCTACCTCTGAATACTTCTGTAGCCAAAAGAGTTTTCAGCTTTCCATGAAGCTTCCCACTGAAGACCTGCTGTGTTTGTGTTACCCTAATTGAATCCTGGGGTCACCTCTCACTTCCAGATGTTGACCTCCACCTTCACTCCAGTGAGGTCACCTTGGACATTATTCTGCTGGATCCCCAGTAGATTCCATCAGCCTCTCTACTTCCTGCAATCCAGTAGGTGAGCGTTATATTGTGATTATTCATTTCATTATTATGGTGATTGTTCATTTCAATATATCTTTTGATAATGATCATACATACATGGACTCCTTGAGGGTAGTCCTTTCTTAGGTTAGCTGATTTTTCTGCAGCTCCTCTCTATGCAACTCTTACCCTCCATCCTCAGGATGCCTGGCCATATGAGATGTAGCATGTTTTCAATCTTCAACATGTTATGGCTCCAGGCATCTTAGCTTGGGAGTCCCCATATGTGAAGACTCATTCCTGCTTGTTCCTGGAGATAGCACAGTTACTTACCTGTAACAGGTGATCTCTGGGAACAGCAGGAATAAGTCTTCACAACCCACCCACCTCCCCTAGGAGTTGTATTTTTATATCTATCTTTCCTTTCCTCTTTCTCTCTTTCTTTGTCTCAGCTATGAAACTCAACTGAGGAGAGACAGTTGGAAAGGCGGGAAGGCAGCACGCAGGCGCTGAGGGATGCTCCCAAAAGCTTTCTGATTGGACGCTGGGGAGCGTTCCCGTGCAGGCTCCGTCGGTACCGACGTACCCATATCTGAAGACTTATTCCTGCTGTTCCCAGAGATCACCTGTTACAGGTAAGTAACTGTGCTTACAGGGAACATGGGCTATGGAGGGTTAAGTGGCTTGCCCGAGACTACAAGGAGCACCTGTGGGACTAGAAACCCCAGTCCTTCCGGCCCGAGGTTGCTGTCCTCTAGTGGGATTTGAACCCCTGACCTTCCGGCCTTAAGTACCTTGCCCCAACCACTAGGCCACTCCTCCACTACTTGTGGGTTATCTCCGTCCACCAGCAGCTAGGAACTCAGCATGTTAGATTTCTGATGCCACAGTAGAAGAGCTCCCTCCTTAAGCATCAGAAACCAGTATCTCCGTTCCTAATAGCTAGGACAGGAGCTGCCGCATAGCTGAGCTCCAGTGGACAAACTTGCAATTGGAATGATTGTCTACGTTAAATAAATAAATAAAAAAGACAAGGAAGGGAGAGACTTATGGCAGCAAGTAGGTGAAACTTCTCTAAGGCAGTGTTTTTCAACCTTTTCTGTGCAAAGGCACACTTTTTTCATGAAAAAAATCACGAGGCACACCACCATTAGAAAATGTTTAAAAAATTTACCTCTGTGCCTATATTGACTATATATAAAGTAATTCTCTTGAATAGGAATCAAACACTCACACCAACCCCCCTCCCCTGCTGGTTCACACCAACCCCCCTCCCCTGCTGGTTCACTCACACCCCCCCCCCTCCACTGCTGGTTCACTCACCCACCCCCCTGTCACTTACTCACTCCTACTGCTGGGTCACTCACTAACTTACCCCCCCACCCCTGCTGGTTCACTCACACCACCGCCCCCCCCCCCTTGCTGGTTCACTAACACCACCCCCCCCCCCCACTGCTGGTTCACTCACACTCCCCCCCCCCCCTTGCTGGTTCACTCACACTCTCCCCCCCCCTTGCTGGTTCACTCACACACACCTCCCCCCCCCTCTGCCCAAGCCGCTGCTTCTGCTTTGTACAGAGCAGCGGCTGCACTACACTTACATTGAAAAGTAAAGAGAAACTGTCAGGAGCCCTCCGGTCATCGCAGAGCCCGAGGAAGTGATGTCATGGAGGCGGGCTCCTCACAGGCTGTCTTTCCTTTCAAATTAACTTTATTGCAGCTAAAGTTAATTTGAAAAGGAAAGACAGCCTGTGAGGAGCCCGCCCCCATGACATCACTTCCTCGGGCTCTGCATGATCGGAGGGCTCCTGACACAGTTTCTCTTTACTTTTCAATGTAAGTGTAGTGCAGCCGCTGCTCTGTACAAAGCAGAACCAGCGGCTGCACTGCTATAGGGAATCGCGATCGCGTTCGCGCCGCGGACTTTGGCACAAAAGCCGGTTTTTTGCTCTGGCCGCTCCCGATCTTGCGGCCAGAGCAAAAAAACGGCTTTTCAATGGCCGGTTTTACAACTGTGCCGGCAGCCGGCCTGGCCATGGAAAAACTGGCCAGGCCGGCTGAAAACCAGCCGGTTGGCAACCCTAATTTGTGAGCCGAGGCCACATGTTACGGATGAAATTGGAATTTTTCCCACGGCACACCAGACAATATCTTATGGCACACTAGTGTGCCGCGGCACAGTGGTTGAAAAACGCTGCTCTAAGGCATACCTTCCTTTTGGCTGGGTCACCTGTGTAGTTTTACTGTGGAGGAAAGCAGTAGGCAGGGCCTGCTTGCCTAAGCCCGGGCCCTTTAGTGGGTAGGGTACAGGGCAGGAATTAAAATCCCAGTGGTCCGGGTCCCTCTCCTCCCCCACTCCCTCCCCCCCCCAGCACAGTATATTTGATTAAGTAGTTGGTTGTCTTTCTCTCTGATTGCTGTCATAGAGCCTTCACAATGGGCTGGCTCTTTGAGTTTTCAATGCAAAAAAAAAAAGGGAAAGGCCGAGTTGCAAAGTATCTGTTTTACTGGCTGATGTCTCCTTAAGTAATTAGGCAGCCATGGGTTTTCCAGGGGACATCTCCTTAAGTGAAGAGGAAACCGGTAAGTGGGGAAGCTTTATTCCCTTAACTATTTGAACGGCACTCTCTATTTCCTAAGCTCGGTGTTTGGGTTCCCTAGCAAATTGCGTGATTCTTTGGCCATGACATCGTTGGTATTTTAGTTTTTGTTTATTTATGCTCAATTTGTTTTTCTCTTTCGTATTCGCAGGAGATAAATGCAGCGATCCTGTCCTCGGGAGCAGGGCGCTCTCTCAGTCCAGTTTTGTGTCATCTGTGGTTGTGTTTTTCCCTCTTTTTGGCGCAAATGCAGCCATATTTTGTTTTCTTCCTATCAGGACGTTCGGGGAAATTGGTGGAAATGGTTTCCTTGCACGGAGGACTTCTCCTTTTGGGCTCAGGTGCTGTTTTGGTAACTACTGAAGTTTATTTTGTGTCTTTGTATTTTTTTTTAGGGCCTCAAAGTCTCCTGAGGTGGGTGTTAATGCTGTTCTTTTGTTGCAAGGTGTTAACAGGCTCGGGGATCCCCTTCAAGGCCTCTGGTTTAATTGTATTCCTTTAAACTAGTTTAATCTAATTTCTTCTAAGTGCCTCTGTTTTTCATCGGGATCATCTAAATGGGATTACTCCCAGGGTCTTTTGTTTACCTGGAGTTAATGTAATCTGTCATGCTAAGAGCATGTGTTTTTATCTGAGTTTTCTGCATTCATGTAAACTGGATTAATTAAATTATCTACATTAAGTTATTCTTAGTGCTTTGGATTTATTCTGGTTAGTAGGCAGTGCTTTGGACTGCATTCTTCTGAAGGTCTCTGGTTAAAACCTTTTTACCCAGGGTTTTCTAAATACCTCAGTTTTGTTTGATTTACTCTGATATGGTCTAAACATGGTTCTGCTATGTGGCTCTGGTTTAATGGGTATTAACCTAGACTGAGGTGACCTGAGTGCACCAGGTTAGTCTGGTTTGCCCTGGATTTACCTAAATTAATTGATTTTTTTTTGTGTGTGTGTGTTTCTGATGTACTTGGAGCGATCTCAGCTAAGTTATTCTGAGGACAGCTGCATTGATCTGAATTTATATGATCTCTACTAATCTAAGTGGTTTGGTTTAATTTGAATTACCTTAAGCTCAGCTGAGCTAAATTAATCTACGGGCTATTAGGTCAGCATGTCCTCCTTTATACTAACAGGTTTTCCACAGAGGAGGGAATCCTGTCAGTGAGCTAATATGTTTTCAGTCTTGGGTTTGGTGGTTCATTTTGTAGCATCAATGTTTTTTGGCTGGGTCCTGTCTTATCATTAGCTCTGGGGTCTGTGATTAAAGGAGCTATTCTTCTGTGGCTGCTACTCAAGATTTCAGCCTGCTACAAGAAAAAAATAAGTCAGGCCTGGGGTGGGCTAAGGTAGCTATAAGAAGCCACAAATGGGGCAGAATAAGGTGAATTTTAGGAGGATCTAAGGTTTCCTTGGGCTATCCTTAATTGAGCAGGTTACTATGGTTAAGTGGTGCTGTTTATGGCTCCTCATGAACTGCGTGTTGGCAGTGGAGTGTGCATTCTCCTGGATTTCAAACATGTAAACTGCGCCCTGCGAGTCCCTCCTTTTCGCATGTAGACATTACCCTCTGTTATTGTGGTGGGCAGGAAGAGGGAGTTCTTTTGACCCTGGACCTCAAGGAGGCGTACTTGCGTATTCCAATCCAACCAGATCTTCATTTCTGGAGGTTTGCCGTGCTGCAGGGCCATTTTCGGATCTGGGCGTTGTCCTTTGGTCTGGCCACTGCCCCACACACCTTTGCCAAGGTGGCGGCAGAGGTTATACAATAGGGGCTGAACTAAATTAGCCTTTCCATTTGGAAGATTGGCTGAGAGTGCAGTTGCTGGCTGAGACTACAGATGCCACTCAGAAAGTGGTTGTCTTTTTTTCAGGGCCCAAGTTGAGTAGTGAACCTGACAAACGGTCAGCTCCAGCCAGTTTAGGACCTTGGGTACTGAGGAGCACACTTTGACACCAAGCTGGGATGTGTATATCTTCCACTAGAGAGGTCTCAGATCCTCCAGTCTCAGGTGCAGAGCTGCTGGGGTATGAAGGCGTCTTTGGCTTGGCATTACCTACACTTCCGGGTTCCATGGGCAATGGCTCCCCAAGGCCCTTGCAGGCCACCCTACTCTCTGTGGTTGCTACAACACCACCCAGTGTCATGATGGTTGATTTACCCACTAACCACAAGAGCACTGCGCTCTTGTAGGCTGCAACCGGACCATCTGACAGCGGGCATGCCGCTGGAGCCTCCGGACTGTGTGTCGGTGATGATGAATGCCAGCCTTATTGGGTGGGGTGCACATTAAGAGTCATAGGTGACACAAGGGCTGTGGTTTCCAAAGGAGAGGGCCTGGTCCAACTTTCAGCTGGAAAAGAGATCGGTCTTCTGGGCGCTCCAGTACATCTTCCATGATTTCCAGGAGGGCTGCGCAGGGCTGTTACCAATGACACGGCAACACTGGCATACCTCAACTGCTTGTGGGGGAAAGGGCAATACAGCACTGGGAGAGGAGATGTCTCTTCTGCTGCTCAGGGCAGAGGAGCATCTGAGGTCTTTCCTTTCCTGTCATGTGAACCGCAGAGAATGTTCAAGCCTGCTACCTCAGTTGGCACTGGTTACACCGGGGAGAGTGGGAGCTCGATGTAGCCATGTTTCATGACCTAATGGTCTGTGGTGGCAGGCCAATCATGGAGCTTATGGCCTCAGCGGACAATGCCAAGGCAGTTTGGTTCTTCAGCAGGTGCAGGTAACCCATGTCTGAAGTGTTCAACGCCCTGGCACAGCCGTGGCTGATGCATGGTCTTTGGTATGCCTTTCCTTCGTGGCCTCTAACAGGACATCTGCTGCACCGCATAGAAGCTCACAGGGGCCTGGTGATTCTGATTGCTTCAGATTGGCCTCGTCCACCGTGGTATACCAATTTGCTCCAGCGGGTATGGCACATCTCTGGCAGCTCCCCAACAGGATAAACCTGTTTTTTTAGGAGTCGGTCATCTTACCACAGGTGGATCCCTTTTTGCTTATGGCCTGGCTCTTGAAAGGGCATGGCTGAGGGATAAAGGATATTCAGCGGCGGTGACAGATACCTTGCTTAAGTCTCGCAAGTGCTCTATCTCATTGGCCTGTATTAGTCTGGCGTGCGTTTGAGTGTGTGTGAGAGAACAGGGGGCTCCAGCCTTTTGTTTGTTTTGCTTCTGGACATCCTGGCATTCTTGCAGATGGGACTAGACAAGGGATTGGCGTTATACTCCTTGCAGGTCCAGATAGTGCCTCTCTCGTTTCCGGGGAGGGGTGCAGGGTTGCTCCTTGGTGACTCACATGGATGTGGTTCGTCTTCTTTTTCTGGGTGGTGAAACAGGTCCATCTGCCCTTGCCCACCACAGTGCCACCATGGGATCTCAACCTGATGCTAGTGGCCTTAACTGACGCACCATTCGAGCCCCTGTCTCAGGCCCTACTGAAAGATGTCCCTCTGAAAATGATGTTCTTGGTTGTCATTTGCGAGCTCATCGCAGTGCCAAGTAGCAAGCCCTTTTTTGCAGAGCCTCCTTTTTGCTTCTACCTCGTATCCAAGCAGAAGGTGGTTTTGTGGCCCATACCGTCCTTTCTGCCTAAGGGATATTGGGTTTTCAGCTAAATCAAATGGTGACCCTGCCAGGTTATTCCCATGTCACAGACACTGAGAAGGGTCGTCAGCTTCACCGACTGAACATACGCAGAGTCCTGCACCATTGCCATAAGCGGACTAAATCTATCCACGGATCAGAGCGTTTATTTGTCTGGTTTTTCCCAGCCTTCACAAAGGAAAGGTGGCTACTAAGGCCTCGGTGGGTGATGGAAGCTTTGGCCTATATTCTCATAAAGAAAGCGGTACCGGATGGTCTTAAAGCACATTTCATGAGGTCACAGGTGACCACCTGGCTGGAGCATGGGCTGGTTCAGCCAGAGGACATTTGTAGGGCAGCCTTGTGGTCGTTTTATGCACACCTTTTATGCAGCGTTACCACCTAGAAGTTCAGTCGTCTCATGAAGTGCATTTTGGGGCAGTGGTGCTCCAAGTCAGACTTACCTGCTAATTGTCTTTCCTTAAGTTCCTCCATCTAGTCCAGGACTCACACTCATTTGACAGGGTCTCTTTTCTCTGCATTTTTAGGGTCGAGCAGAGTCGACGTGTCCGACTGTTCACCCTAGAGGGCTCTATGCAGAATTCCATCACTTTTCTTCCCGGGGTCCTCATGCAAGGGATTGGCGGAGGGCAAGTTTGCCTAGCTTCTTGTTTGTTTCCTCTCATAGTGTGCATAGTTTCATAGGGCCCAATATTTAAAAGGCATTTACACGGTTTATAGCCCAGTAAACCATGCAAACGCTTTAGATGGGTATATTCAACAGCACTAAGTCCCCTATGCGCCCCGATACAATCTGGTTAGCAATAGGAATGTTCTGAAGTGGAGTGGAGGCAGGGAATGACACTAACCGTGCAGCAGCGATATTAACTGCTGCCCAGGTAGTGATCGATGCCTTTAAAGATAGGCAAGGGTTTTCCTTGCCTATCTTTAAGGCACCAATCGCTAACCAGGCAGCAGCCAATATTGCTGCTGCATGGTTATCTTTGGTGACTTCCGACTTTGGCAGCGATCACTGGATATTCGATGTCATTGCCGTAGCATTGAATATCCGGTTTAGAGGTCAGAGGGGCAGGGCTATGTGCCCGTTGGCGCATAGCCCTTCGAAGATCCAGGCAAATGAATATTGGACCCATAGAGTTTTTGTTTGATGGCACAATTTATTATTCCTTTCTGGTGTAAGCTGGAGGTTTTGTTTCACATGTATGACTAGCTATGCACTCTAGGGGTCTGCTTTGCTTTGTCAACATGTGATAAGGAAGCTTATCATAGTTCAGGAAGGAG
Organism: Ichthyophis bannanicus; assembly: GCA_033557465.1. Taxonomy (NCBI): domain Eukaryota; kingdom Metazoa; phylum Chordata; class Amphibia; order Gymnophiona; family Ichthyophiidae; genus Ichthyophis; species Ichthyophis bannanicus. The sequence continues at coordinate 438,496,768 of CM066033.1, forward strand.
CTATAATAGAGGTGAATTGGCACTGAACAAGCAACCTGTCTTAGCTGGTAGAAATACTAAAACAGAATGTTTTCATAAAAGACTACCAGTCCCAGAATGCACCAGGTTTCAAACAGCCTCTAGAAGAGCTGAAGTGGGGAAAACGTGTGTTCAATCAGGAGAGCTATGAGGTAATCCCCAATCACTCATCTCCAAGGGCAGGGCTTGATTCAGCACAGCTGAGCTGTGCTAAGGTGGAGTATCCCTCTAAACAAGTTAAAAGTAAAACATATTCTACACAGAATCAGAGGGAGTTGAGGAACTCAGAGCTCAAGGACAGAGAGGGAGATCAGGAAGCAGAAGCAGCAGCAGCAGCAGCCACAACGTGGAAGAAAGAAGAGGAAAACATCTTGGAGGTCTAAAGAAGGAGCCCATAGCAGTACGTGTGTTGTGAGTCATTCCAGAGGCAAGCATACTCCATTGGACTGGAGGAAGCCAGAGGAGTGGGGTTACAGAGCCAGGAATTCCCGGACGGCACCTGTGAGGGAGACGGCTGCATTTGGAAGGGGCCCTAAGACCAGTGCAAGAAGGTATGTGAAGAGAGACCCAGTGTCCAGGGATCTTGATTGGAAGGCTGGACATAAAAGCTGGACTACTTATTGGCCAGGATATCTGGAGAGGAAACCTAACAGTAAAGGAAGCTCAGGTATGAACTCTGATCTATGCCCTAGCTCTTCATCTGGAAGACAGCAGGGAAACAGATATTATCCTGAGAGTGCTTCATTAAGGAATTCCTCTGAGCCAGACCATGATATTGATTCTATGATAGTTGAAGAAGAAGGAGATATTTTAAATGATCAGAATGAATACATGGATTGCTCTCTGTCTAGGCTGCTGTGGTAAAATACTTTCACAAATACAACAACCATCAAAAGAAAATATAAATTGTTCTTTTATCTACCCAGAAAAGTTTACAAGAAAGCTTTAGGGTAGGATTTGAGCCACGTAGAGAAAGTGAACCAGCAAAGGGGTTTGCAGCTGGCTAATTATTGGTAATTAAGCCATGCACAGTTGCACGTGAGCTCTGAAAGGAAACTACTGTTTGTGTGTGAAAATAGAAGAAAGTTATCCTTGAAAAAGAACAGTTTTTGGTTACTTTTTGGGTTTTGTTTTTGCTTTTGGAGCACTGCTAAAAGGTATTAGCAGGAGCCCTCAGAAAGACCTTTTCTTTTTCCCATCAAGGTCTTTATTGTTTGATTGCTTAAGAAGTTCAGTTGCTGATATCATGATTTGTTTTTCCTAAGTACAATACTGAAAGCAAGTATCCTTTTGTGTTACCAAGTAAATCTGTGTGGGAGAAATAACCCCATAAATAAAATATATTTTCTTTGCTTACACTCGAGCAACACAACTCATTATTTTGTGAACGGCTGATTCTGGTATGAATGGACTACATTCCCCACAATCCTTTGCAAGTCATAATAGTATTTGCCTTTGCCAAGACTGTGGACATTCTCACCCAGCGCCCCTGTTTACAAACAGGATACTGGTTTCTGATGCGAAGGAGGTAGCTCTTCTATTGTGACATCAGGAATCTGACATGCTCAGTTCCTAGGTACTGGTATATGGAGATTTTATTTATTTAATACTGCTTTATTATTTCAGTCTACATTGTAATTTAAACTTGGTAATGTACATTAAACAGGGACATTGATAACTTGACTTTTTCTGAGACAATGGAGAATTAAGTGACTTGCCCATGGCCACAAGGGAAATGAACCCTGGTCTCTTCGTTCCCAAGTCAGTGCTCTAACCATTAAGTGGCTACTCCACTCCTCCGCTTGTGGGAGATAACCCACAAGTATTGGACTGGACTGGAGGGACTCCGAGGAAAGACAATTAGCAGGTAAGGTCCAATTTTGCCATTCTCATCAAGCACATCAGCTATTCTGCAAACACCTTGGGTTTCCCAAATTTGAAAAACTCTTGTTTCTATCCCTGGAAGAAAATACCAATTATTTCTAATCAGTAGCCACTGAGAATACCCCCGAGGGTGCCCTAGCTTTGTACATAGCCAATGCTGTTTCTGGCATAAGAGACAAACTAAGGAGTGATGACTAATATTACCTGATGATTAATATTACCTGATACCCTGTCCCTTTCCCATGTAGAATAATCAAGGAGGGGGTATTCAGCAGCGGCAAATGTTCAATTCCAGGGCCATATCCATTCACCAGTATTGAATATTCAGGTCGGCTGGATAGTGCCACAGCTTATTTTATTTATTTGACTGTTTTTATACAGCTTTTCACCAGGGCAAAGCGGTGTACATTACAGTAACTGAGTTTTACATAGAACAGTGGAACTTAAATACATAGCTAATTTCTTTTTATAACTGATTGTTATTTTAACATTAGAACTTGTATACAGTTGAAGTTTGTCAGACGGCTGCCTAGGGTGAGAACTTACACAATCTTGACGATGCATATATTCATATGATTCTTGCAAGGTATTGTGGGTAATGTAGTTCTTTCACTCCCAAACACAGCTGAAGACAATAATTGAGTTGTGATACCAGTGGTAAGGCCAATAAAATACTTCTTTTATTGATGGGGTTTAATTCACCCAACACAAATATGCTTGGTAGCAATATAAATGAGGTTACTTGCTTGCAGTGTTTAAATGGATAACATAAAGTCACAAAGCAAATCAGAAACAACCTTCAGCTTGTCAGGCAATTAGCTAATGTTTTCTTAGCAAATAATTACCAAATAAAAAAGGCACAAAGAAATAAATGAACTTTGCTTGTTAGGTTAACTTCTGCTTATTTTCCACGCAGATCCCAGCAGTGATTCTCCCTTGCTCACATACACAATCAGGTGCAGCTTTAATTACTATCAATTGACCAGCTGAAACCCTTTAGCTGGCTGGCTGCTACTGTGTGAACCCAAATCCTGCTTTAAGAGCTGTTTGCAGTGGAAATAAAGAACAAAGTTAGGTTTCTTTGTGATGGCTGAGGTGTTTGCTCACAGAAAGCTAGCAATAGCACTTAGATAGAGAACAGTCCATGTAATGAATAGTTTCATCTGCTGTATCTCCCCCTTCATCAATCAGCATAGGGTCACTATCATACATTGGCACAGACGAGTCTTTCATTAAGGCACTATCAAGAGAAAGCTTATTCCCTTGCTGCCATTCACTATTATAGATAGGGTCTGGATCAGTGTTCATACCTGAGCCTCTCCTGCTATCATAATTCCTCTCTGTATAGCCTGGCCAGTATGTAATCCAGTTCTGATGTCCAGCCTTCCAATCTTGATCCCTGGACACTGGATCTTTCCTCACATACCTTCTGGCATAGGTCTGAAAGTCCTTTCCACGTGCAGTCTTCTCTCTTCCAGGTAGCCACTGGTGATTCCTATCTCTGCCATTCCATTCCTCTGGCTGACTCCAGTCCAATGGACTCTGCTGGCATTTGGAATACCTCCCAGTATAGGTACTGCCTTGGAATCTCCCAGACCTTCCAATGGCCTTCCTTCTCTTCCTTCCAGAGAGTTTCCTTCTCTCTCTATCCGCTTGGCTTGGCTTCTGCTTCTCCAGGTGATGCTTAAACCTGTAGCTGGGCTGGAGCTTGTAGCCGTTGCTGAAGCTCTCCCTGAAGCTGTCTCTGAAGCTGTTATCAGTAGAATAAGCTCTATTCTTATTCTGTTCTAATGTGTGCTCCTCCCTAACACAGCGCAGCTGTGTTGAATCAGGCCCTGCCCTTTGAGATGAGTGCTTAGGGATTACCTCATAGCTCTCTTGATTGCACACACATTTTCTCACTTCAGCCCCTCTCATGGCTGCTGGAAACCTGGTGCATTCTGGGACTGGTAGTCTTTTATGTGAAAACTCTGTTTTCTTGCTTCTACCAGAACTGACAGGCTGCTTGTTCAGAGTCACATCATCTTTTCTATAGCTCCTACCTGAGCTATGATAAGCTTCCTTATCACAAGTTACAAGTGTGGAGGGGGATAAAGCTAACGTACAGGGTAGCTTATCGGGCAGCAGTGATATTCAGCCGTTGCCTAGTTAGCTATGGCATTGAAATCTAGTGAGCCTTTCAGATGCTTAACATTTGCTGCTATGGGATAGCCGACTAGCAGCTGAATATTGTTGCTAGCCAGTTATCCTAGAGTGCTGCCTTTTGCTTTGCCCCCAGAATGCCCTGATGTTAGCCGGTCAGTATCAGGGCATGCAGTGTTGGCACCCCAGATACTCTGCTGCACTAACCTGAATATCTCACTCGCCGCAATTAACATTGTTAGGAGGTCTTCTAACCCTATTAATCACTTTGAAAATGCCCCCCAAGAGATTTAGGGGGAGAACAAACTCTATCCTGTAGGGAGTATAGTGTGACGATCCCAAGAACCATTCCTTTAAATGATGCATTTGGCTCACTATACAGTAATATGTGAAATTTGGCTTACTCTGCCTTGCCTACCTGTATTTTTCAAGCCTATCATAGTCATAATTTATTTATTTATTTAGTAAACATTTGTATACCGCTGCTTCCTACGATCAGCAGCTTCCTACGATCAGCAGCGGTTATAAGATTCATTCTTGGCTTCTTACCTTGTCAGAAAAGGTTTTAGAGCTTTATTGATCTGCATTATGTCTTTCCGCTTGAGCTAAAGAGGCAAATGCTGAAAGCTATAGAGACATTTGGTCAGGATGGTCATCTGATGTAGTACCATTCATCCCAGCAAAGATATTGGGAGAGATTACCAACAACCAGGTACATATGCAGTATCAGCCAACAACCAAGCTATGTTACACTCCTATAATTTGGTATGAATTCCTGGTATCCATGCTCCCAAATACTTTATGCACCCTGGTGCCCATTAAAGTGGAAATTTTGGCCTCCAAAGATTAAGAGTTTCCAGAAGTGGGTCATTTTAGAAGTCCTAGTCATGAGTTGGATGTCTAAAAACGGGCACGTCGATGTGAAAATTGTGGAGATAGCCCTGGAGCCTTTTTAGAAAGCCAGGTATATAGATATCAGCAAGAGAAAGTCCATCTAGCATGGGGGCATAGTGGAGGCATGCCCTGGGCGTAGCCAAGGAGATGCATGTCGTGTTGTAATTTTTCAGAATGGCACAAGCACATATGACCCTGGTTGTTAAGGCTTTCATGCCTATACCTACTCCTGACAATGAATAAGGTACCAAAAAGTGCTTGTTTCATGGCTGTAATGCTTCCAGGGGGGAAAAGCTAAATGCATGTTTATCACCACAGTTATTTTCTGGCCAAAACATCTGCATGTAAATACATACTCCAAACATATTACTAATACATGTGGCAGCAAACTTGTATCAGAAATAGCAAGCCAAGACGTGCTCGTTTCAGAACTTAGTCAGCTCCCTTTGGAAATACTTTGGCCGGGATGTTCCAAGAACCCAATTCTTCAGGTGTGCAATTCAGGGGCATCCACATCTGAAATGGCCTATACTCGTGCACATTCCTGGCCTGCTGTCTGCACAGAGCCCATTGCTAGAACCTGATTCCTGGACGTTCATTTCTCAGTGGAGACTGAATGATTTCAGAAGGCACTGATATGTGCCTCTCTTCACTGTTGCTTCACCCCCAGATTTTTGGACATTCTGCTCTGGATGTCCCAGATTCTTCCTAGATGTCCCTTCCAAAATGCCACTTCACAGCTTCAGATTTAGAATAAGTCATCTTTAAACCTGAAAACTGACTAAAATCCTACTAGAGACATCAAATTGTATAGGGACTGCGCCAGGTTAGATAAATGAACTAAAATGTTATCAGCAAAGGCAGTAATGGTTTCAGAAACAAAATAAATAATAATGGCGAGAGAGGGAAATCCTGCCTTTTTCCCATGAGACTGAAGGAAGATGGTGGATATCCCCCTCCCTGTTAGCCAAAATCACTGCTGTGGGCCTGGCATATAATGCTTAAATCGCCTGTAAGAAGTCCCCCTGAATCCTATTTCTATCAATACAGTGAATAACTAGGCTTTTCCACATCATAAGGATGGAAAGAAGTATGATCTGCATGCATCTCATGTAAGTGATTACATAGCAGACCTTACAAAGCCAACTTGTTCTGCCCTTACCAAACTAAGCATCACCTCTGCCAGTCAATTAGTTAGAGTCTTAGCGAGAAGTTCAGTATCTACATTCAAGTGAGAAATTGGATGACAAGATTCTGGGTATAGGGGTCCCTTCCTGGTTTAGGAAGAACCATGATTAAGGCCAAATTAATTTCAGGTGGGAAGGCACTTAGATTCTGTGCAGTCTCAGATACAACCCTGCAAGAAGTTTTATAAAATTCTCCAGTCAAGCCATCAGGGCCATGCGCCTTGCAAAGAGGAGTAGCTTGCTGAATTTCCTGTGCACTTAGGGGTTGCTCCTGCAGCTGGCACTGTTGATCTGACAATATGGGAAAGGAAATAGTGGACTGAAACTCCTCAAGGCTGTTAAATCACCCCCCCTCTGCTGAGTATAAATTAGCATAAACTTTTGGAAAATGGTTATCACATCTAATATGACATGGATTTGAGTGTGGATGTCTTTGGAACCGATTCTAGTCTTCGTTAGTTGAGCTAGCATGCATCCAAATTTATTGCCATATTGCTAAAATTTATACTGTAAAATAACACTGGTCAACAAATTTTTACAAAAGTCATGTTACTGAAATAAAAATAGTCATTTATCAATTTTTATAGGCTGAACACGAATATGACAGTGAAATTGCAAAGTTGGCTCTACTTTTTTTGTAAACTACAAGAATTAATGTTTACATCACGAAATGCATGTCAATAGTAAATATAATAGGCCTTCGGTTAATACCTGTAAAAAAACCAAGTCATAGACTACTTCTTAGATGTTTTTTGCCTGTCTCTTGTACAGCTGTTCGGGAGCTTCTCTGGGGAGTGTCCAGCAGTAGTCAGGCAGCATTGTAGTGGACCATTTTCCCTGGTACCTTTGCTCCATTGTTGCAATATCCTGGTGAAAACGTTCACCCTGTTCATCACTAACCATACCACAGTTGTTGGGTAAGAAATCAAGTTGGGAATCAAGGAAATGGATCTTTAGAGACATATTGCAGCCAAGTTTCTGATACTGCATCAGCATGTCTTCTACTAGTTCCTTGTAGTTTTCTGCCCTAACATTCCCGAGAAAGTTTGACACTAAGCGAAAATCATTCCATGCTTGTTTCGTATCACCCTGCAGCAAGTTGTTGAACCGGTCATCTTTGAATAGCTCTCGAATCTGAGGACCCACAAAAACTCCCTCTTTAATCTTTGCTTCGCTGAGTCGAGAGAATTCTTCATGAAGGTATCGGAAAGCTGGCAATGTGCGGTCCATGGCTTTCACAAAGTTTTTCATCAAACCTAGTTTGATGTGAAGGGGTGGTAGCAGGATTTTGTGAGCCTCAACCAGAGCTGGGTGCTGGATATTCTTCTCTCCAATTGTTACATTTTGTCTGCGATTCCATTCCTTCCGCAAGTAGTGCCAATCCCTTGCTCGGCTATCCCACTCACATAAACACATGTATTTTATATATCCCTGCTGCAGGCCCATTAAAAGGGCAACTACCTTCAAGTCACCACAGAGGTGCCAGCTGTACTTGTTATAGTTAATGGAAGTCAGTAGATGCTTTAAGTTATCATATGTCTCTTTCATGTGGACAGCATGCGCTACTGGAATAGATGGAAGACTGTTTCCATTGTTCAAAAGCACAGCCTTCAGACTCACTTTCGAAGAGTCTATATCAGGGGTCTCAAACTCAAATTGCTTTGAGGGCCAAATGAGGACTTGTAAAGTAACCCGGGGGCCGCATAAGACACGGGGCCTCATTTGCATAAGGGACCTCATTTGCATAAATATTTGCATAATGTTGCATAATGAGTATATGGATAAAGAAAGACTAAACAATTTCTATATTACTATAATCCAGTGCCAACCGCCAGGCACATTAGGAACTACTACAAACGCTGCCCATTTAGAATCCATAGCAAACCCCCCGTATTATAACAGCACTACCAGGACTCACAAAGCACCAGAACCTATCTATCAAAAGGCAACACTGCAAATATTAAATCAATACATTTCAGAGAACAACAATACATGACCTACTGGGGACAGAGAACAAGTAGCAATGTCAAATAGGAATTACATAAACAGAATACCTCAGCTCAGTTACACATGCAGAACATACACCATCACCAAACAAGGAATCACAATTTAGAAACAGGAAGACAATAATTAAATTGGGAACCCCAAAAGCCAAACTTGGAAATGTACAACAACACTGTAGAAATAAAACTATAAATTAATTTCTTGTACTAAACAAAGCACAGACATTAATGATGCACATTTCCCAGAGCTGACATATTCCAGTTAATAAATTCAAAATAAAGAGAGATTTTCCTAACTTTTGTGCATTTTTTTTCAGTTGCAATTGTTCCAGCCACTTTCTTATGGTTTCTTCGTGTCTTCTAACTCTCCATCGTCTGCTGTCCATTTGTCCTTTCTTCTCTCTTCTAGTTTTTTTTTATTCTCTCTCTACATCTGCTTTAACATACTAATCTTTCTCCTTTTTCTCTTTCCTCATTCCTATTTTATCCACTCAAATATTACCCCTCCATCCTCAATCTCCACTTACTCTCCCAAAACCTGGCCAATTGTAGATTTGTCTTCCCTCCTGCACAAAATATTTTTCCCTCTCCATTTCACTTTCCCAGCTCCATCCCATTCTAATCCTCCCCCAACATCAGCTCCCTTCTAGTTCAAGCCCCACCCAGCATCCGCTCCTTTCTAGTCCCTGCATCAGCCCATTTCCAACCCTAGCTCCCCCCCCACTCAGCCCATTTCCAGTGCTAGCTCCCTCCCCTCACAGCCCATTTCCATTCAAGCCCCCCTCCCCATCAGCCATTTGCAGTTCAAGCCCCCCTTCCACTCAGCCCATTACCAATCCTAAACCCCCCCCAGTGGCATTACTAGTCCTAACCCCCCCTCCATCAGCCCACAGCACATTACCAGTCCTAACCCCCCCCCAGTGGCATTACTAGTCCTAACCCCCCCCCCATGCAGCACATATACGTAAATACTGAAGAGCTGCACAGAAAAACGCCTGCATTTTCTCGCTGTCATTTTGCTAAGTATTTTCAAAGATTCCACAACAGTCCTTACTCTCAAAATGATGAACGCTTTCGTAGGTGGAAAATGTCATCTTTAAAACTTGCAGGTAGATGCACGCTAAGAGATGACACAATCCCAAATGTTTACAATGTTCTACAGTAGTATCATTACTTCTGGCTTCCAAGGACGAAAATGGTAAAACCCCACTATTTTTAATGCCTTGTTGCATTTAGCTGATCGCGAATCAGTTGGTAGTATATCTCTGGCGTAGCTTCTTCACACAGAAATGTAAAAAGACAACAAAAAGAAATTCCTGATCCTACCGAGATTTGAACATCAACCCCTTTCACAAGTGGGAGAACTAAGCTTCTTTTGAGGCACTTTGTTCCTTTCTTATTGAGGATGGTCTCCACCTAGAAGGCCACCAGCCCCCGGCTCAGCCTCTGACACATTTCTGAGATTAATGGTTCACTTTTTAAACTTGGAATGAGGCATGCTGGGATTTCAGATGAGATGTTATGAGGTCAGACACCAGTGTACCGAGTTGTTCCAGTTACGCTCTCAGAGTACTGTGTGCTGCTCTCAAGGAAAGGGGGGGGGGAGGGGGGATTCAACAGCCTTCAATACATTGTCAATTCTTTTACAGAACCCTTTTTTCGGTAATGAAAACGCTACCACCTCCCTCCAAGTTACATACTTACGATTGACAATGGGTCTTCACAAAGTAAACGCCTACATTCCCATAGTGTAAAAAAAATACAAAAATCAAGAAATTTAGTGCTGTGAAAAGCCATTTCACCATTACTTTGGTAGAAACATAAGACCCCGTTCCAGGCGCAGAAAGAACATATACAAGCGCTTACAGTACGAAGAAATACACATTGATTAGTTATAACGCACTTAGGAATTATGCACTTGTCATGGGAGGGGGTGAGGAAAGAGTTCTAGTCTTGAGTGAAAAACCTGGGAATGAAGATTGTAGCAGTTCCTCACTATTCACATCAGCCGCGGCAAAATCAAATGTCCTGCGGGACCCCCCGCCCGGCAGAGCCAGCCCTCCCTCAGTCCTTCTCTGCTTCGGCTGAGAACCGCGAAGGGAGTTTTCCTCCCTCGTGACTCTGCTAAGCCCGCTGAGGCTTATGGGAAATTTCCCATCTGCCCCAGTGAGCTTAACAGAGTCGCGAGGGAGAAGCTCTCCCTTCGCGGCTCTGAAAGCCGAAGAGGAGAGGGACTGAGGGAGGCAGTTTTTAACCCCACGCGGCCGCGCCGGCAATCAGGTGAAAAGTGAAACCAATGGCGTCGCGGGCCGCACAAAATGCTCTCGCGGGCCGCATGCGGCCCGCGGGCCGCGTGTTTGAGACCCCTGGTCTATATAGTCTCCAGTCTTGTGGGTCATGAGTGATTTTTAAGGCATTCATGAGGCTTTCATTATCGGAACAGAATACCAGATTACTTTCCTTTCTGAAGAAAGGTTCCAACTGCTGGTTGCGCTTTCGATATGAAGTAATGTTGACATTTTCTTCTAGAAGATTCCATTGTTGGAGTCTTGATCCTAGCAATTCTGCCTTGTTCGTGGATGTCCAAATAACAAAACAGGTCATTTAGTTCTTCCTGTGTTATTTTGTGTGGAGTTGATAATGCATTCCAATGAAAATCTGGGTCACTGCATGCTGACGGACCAGGAGAGGAACAGGTCGGCTCACCCTTGTCCTCATCAGATTAATCAAGAGAATATTCTGATGGAGGTTCTGGAATAGGAAGTCCCTCACCATGTGGAACTGGTCTCAGTGCAGCTGGAATGTTTGGGTGGACTATGCTCGACCTCTTTTGCTTCCGCTGGAAAGGGGAGGAACCAAGCAGAAGTAACAGTCATTTATGTGGTTGCTTGGCTCTTTCCACACCATGGGTACTGCAAACGGCATTGATGGTATTTTGCAATTCAACCACTGTGAAAACTGTGTTGTACATGTAGTGCAGCCTATATGCAGGGCCCAAGACTTGTCTTGGTCACCAATCTTGCATCCGAAGTAAAGATGATATGCCTTCTTCAGTTGAGAAGTGATACTTTTCTTCTGGTTGGCAAATGTCACTTCCCCACAAATGTAGCAGAAATTGTCAACGGTATTAACACACTTTCGCGGCATTACTGTTCTGTATTGTACCTAAATGGCTAAAATTATATGATTAATAAAAGTAACAGTAGCTTAAACTGTCTCGCACACAGTCTGAAATATTTTAAATGCTCAACCTTTCCGACTGCGTATAGTACACTGCTGACGTCAGATGGCTTCAGCAGCCGTCTGGCAGTAGTATTACATTGCATCAGAAAATGATGCAATCAACTCTGGATGATGTGTGCATGCTGGTATTATGTAATGTGATGCAATATTACATTATTCAAGGCTTATTTGGGATGTTGTTGATGTCCTACTGGATAAATTTACACGGTGAAACATCAAAAATGAACTACATGCAATATCTTCAAAACGAGAGCCAATAAAATTTTTTTAATGTTTTATATTCATGTTCAGCTCACCAAGATACTACAGATTAGGGCCTTTTAAAGTCGGTAACGATTTCAATGTTGACCAGTGTAAGTGAAGTCTCCAATAGGTTGATGGTGCTACTTGGATGACTAATACAGTTCATGATGGAGTTCTCCTCCTTTCTTTCATAGTGGAGCAGCAGAAAACTGACTCCTCTCCCACTACAGTTGTTTTAGCACAAAAATATGCTTAACTTTACTACATCTGGAAACACAGACAAGGATATCCCCGTGCAATGCAGCATTAGTGGTATTGAGAAAAAAGCAAGAGATCATCAACATGGATCCGATTATGTTCCATATAATAATTCCAGTGCTCCCAGAGGTTGTTTGAAAAGGAGTGTCCTTTAAAGAAGTAGCTAGGGGAAGTCATCGCCCCGTCTCTCTCCCGGGATTCCTAGTACACTCCAGTTCCATCCAAGTTCAGGGCATGGTCCAACATCTATTTCTATCAGACCAATGTCTTCTATTAGAATCTTAGGGAAGAGTGATTCTGAACTAAAGATGTAATCGGTATGAGAGAGTCCAACAAAGAAAACCACAAGGGATCTCACAAAATCCAAGAAATACCAGTACAAGGCGAGTGGTCCAGGAAAGGTTTTTATTAAAACAAACAAACAAAAAAAACCCCCCACAAGGTGATGTTGCAGATGCACAGGAATACTATATGTTGAACCCGAGACGGCCGTGTTTTAGCAGAGCCTTCGTTAGGGGTCGGAACTAAAAACAAATTAAATCAAAATAACATATTAAAATTCACAAATCTTAGAAAATATATGAATGGTACCAAAATTATTAAAATAATAAAGTGATAATTGAAGGCACTTATATAGGTGAAAATTTAAAACTATAACTAATAAAGAAGGCTGTTATAACTTACTTCAAGGAATTCAGAGGAATGGAGTGAGGCTACGGTACACAAGCGGCATAGGTCAGTGCCTAGCCGAATGGTGTAACCACTCTTTTTGGTATCTAATATTATACAAAATAAATAAGGATTGAATAATAATGCATAAAAAGCGGGTTATACTCATTTTGCAGCCAGAATGAAAATTGGCAGAGATAGCAGACAATTATAATTAATGATCAATAAAACTCAGTCATGAGACTCCTGTTCCACACAGTACAGTGTGCTAATTAGTTTTTAAGTATCATTTGATATTCATGTTTTTATGTCGCAGAACTAGTGATTACTTTACCACAGACACCAACCAGCACTCATACACTCCCTGTCCCACATCACCCAGTGAACAAATTACTTGAGAGGTTTTAAAGTGGAATATACAATTGTCTCAAACTCTGCATCAAAACCACAAGGGTGGATCCAGAACAAAGTCCTTTCTGACAAGTCCGGGGGGGGGGGGGGGGGGGTTTTTACCATTAGAATAATTTTTGCTGGAGTGAGTTGTAAGGCTTGGCCCATTGTCATTCAGAGCAAGAGCACAAGTTAAAGCTTGCATGCAGTCAGTACTTTTGTCAGAAAACAAGGCAGCTATATTAATAAACGAACAGGCCCCCTGGTCACTCAGAATCTAGGAGGATATCCAGTACAGAGCTGATAACCAGTATACTTAAAATGTGGCCTGATAAACTGATAGACATATAAACATTACTGACACAATGTTGTTGCTTTGGTCTAAGCCCAGTAATAGGGCCATTAATCATACCGAAAAGCCATTCACTGTCCACACTCCTCCCTGTCAGGGGCTCGTTTTGATTTCAACATGGCAAAGTTAAATCCAGCTTAAAAAGAATGACAAAACTGAACTTATCCACACAGTCTTTGCAATTTAATTACCTGGCTTAGTTACCTGGATCTGTCAAACCTGATAAGACATCAGTGGCAATAATTGTTGGAAGCAAGTCTAACCAGGCCTTTGCCTCAGTCAGAGAGCTGTACACAAGTATGACCATCATGCTGCAACCTCCAAATTGGTAGAAATTGCAGGGTGAATCAAAAGCGGCTATGAATCAATTTTGTTCAGATCATGTCAAACTTCTGTCGCCGCACAGCCACTTCTGCAGAGTAATATTAGAAAATTAGATAGAGCTGATCAAATTGGTGGTGGGGTTGCGCTCTGTTAGAGAGGGCATTGAGTCAGAAAGGATTAAAGTTTTGCAGGAAACAAAATTTGCTGTATAATCTCTATGGATTGAAATCCAATGTAAAAAGGGGAAGGCGATGGCAGTGGGGGTGTACTATCAATCGCCTAGCCAGAATGAACAAATGGATGATGAAATGATCAAAGAAATCAAGGAAGCTAACAAAAGTTACAGTGCAGTAATAATAATGGGTGATTTCAATTACCCCGGTATTGACTGGGTCAGTGTCACAGCAGGACATGCTAGGGAGATAAAGTTCCTAGATGAAATAAATGATTGCTTCTTGGAGCAGCTGGTTCATGAACCGACCGGAGGGGAAGCTATATTAGACCTAGTCCTTAGTGGAACACCAGATCTAGTGCAAGAGATAAGGGTGTTGGGGCCACTTGGCAATAGTGATCATAGCATGATCACATTTGATTTAATTAGTGGAGGATGGATAGTAAGGAAATCCACAGTAATACCTTTTTAACTTTCAAAAGGGAGACTATGATAAAATGAGGAAAATAGTTAAGAAAAAACTAAAAGGAGCAGTTGCAAAGGTTAAAGACTTACATCAAGCTTGGGTGTTGTTGAAAAATACTATCTTGGAAGCCAAAAAAGCATCTTTCAGGAAATGGAAAAAAGAGCCAAAAGACGAAACCTGGAAACAGCACAAGCACTGGCAAGTCAAATGCAAGGCATTGATAAGGCAGGCAAAGGGAGAATTTGAGAAGAAGCTTGCTGCGGAAGCAAAAATGCGAAATAAAGACTTTCAAGTACATTCACAGCAAAAAAACCTGTGAGTCAGTTGGTCCATTAGATAAGACGGGTTAAAGGGGCACTAAGAGGCGACAAGGCAATAGTGGAGAGACTGAATTCTTTGCTTCGGTCTTTACTGAGGAAGATGTAGGGATGTTACCCATGACTGAAGTGGTATTTAAAGGTTGTCAGACGGCTGCCTGGGTGAGAATCTTCACAGTCTTGTCAAGTGCATATATCTATATGATTTGCAAGGTATTGTGGGCAATGTAGTGTCACACTGCCCCCCTAGTGGTGATGGCGTGGCACGACAGAAGGGCATGGACAGGGAGGAGAAAAGTTTGTTTGTGGAGGAGGTTGGTTCTCTTGCAGGGCCCAGGCTTCTACAGGCCTGGTAGCCTTCTGTATAACTAACACTCCCAAGAATTTACAGTCCGAGTATAGGGAAATTGTAAGACTTTTATTTCCCTCTTTGCAAACAGGTTCTTTAGCCCAGAATACAACAACACATGAAAAGAAATATCCTTGCTTCAGGTTAAAGGAAAACACGTACTGAAAACACTGTTAACTTCACAGCACAGGTAAATGAAATACAGCATCCAACTTTTATCCCAAACCACAGCTATGCCTCTGCTAGGGCTCAATCCTTTCTGATAGGCAATAGTTAACGTCCATGGGAATATCCAAGGGGTCCTCCTGGTATTCTACCTGCATGGGCTCACAGTCCAGAATGTTTGGAGGCTCTCCTTCAGGCTTTCGGCCTAGCGCTTGGATGATGCGCCAATAGTCAGCGTTACAAGGTAAGTCCTGGCTTTGTATATTTTTATACTGAGGACAGTCTCTCCTGCATATAGTTCCGTCTCTAGTAGGCTTCCTGTTAACTGCAGGTCTGTACTTTGTTTCATGAAGGCCTCTGGAAGGACAGTAGGCTCTAGTGCCTGACTCCTTCCGTGTCACAGCATTCATAAAATCATCATTATAAAATTGGCATTTACCTTTTCTTCTAAGGCGGTCTCCGGGAGGTGAAGGCTGAGGCTTGGGCCTGCTGGGTCTTGGATTCTCAGGTGCCCAGGTAGGCCTCTGGTTCCTAGTTCTGCCTTTTGCTGGAGTCAGGGCATACTGGTGCCATGGTTCCTTTCTCCCACGGCTTTGGAAGTGACCCTTCTCAATTCTTCTTTCACCCCTTTCACTGCCGTTCACTGTTGCTCCTTCTAACAGTTGCTGGCTCCTATTAAAGTTAGGCCTGGGACTCTCTGTTATAGTCCACCTTCTTTCAGGGTTAGCTTCTTTATAAAACCTTTCCCTCCTGGAAAGTATATCTTTTCCTCTTTTGCAATGTTTAAAGTAGGTTTCTGTACCTGGCTTGGCTGGGTCTGCTAGGCCGGATCCCTTGATCAGGACTCCTCTCCTATCTGTAAAAATCTGGAACTGGAACTTCCTGCAAGACTCCTTGACAGTCTCCTTGCCCATCTGGAGCTGTCTGCCAATCTCCTTGTCTTTCTCTTTCTCGCCAACCTCCTTCTCTGTACCGGTCTCTTTGCCACTCTCCTTGCCACTCTCCTTGTCTCTCTCTTTCTCTCCAACCGGAGTCTGAATCCGAGTCTTTTTGCCACTCTCCTTGCCTCTCTAACTTCCTCCAGTCATCTGAGCATTTAAGAGGAGTTCTTCCCTTTCTGCATTGGGTGTTGGCTGGAATTACATCATTGGCTCTAGGGCGTGGTTCTTCAGACCTCCAGAGGTCTCTCTGGCTCCCTCTATGTGGCTCCTCATGATGCTGCAGCTCGTCTTTACCTCTTTTTTCTGTGTTTAAAACCTTTCCTTCTGCCTGCAGCTGGTCTGCAGTGCCACAGTAGTTCATTCACACCAGACACAGCTGCTGACAATAATTTAGTTGTGCTCTTGGGTAAAGCCAATAAGATATTTATTTATGGGGTTATTTCTCCCAACACAGATATGCTTGGTAGCACATAAATTAGGTTACTTGCTTTCAGTGTTAACTTGGAAAAACAAAGTTAAAATCAGGAAAACAACAAATGAAAAGCCACAAAGCAAGAAACAAACTGTTCTTTTCAGGTTAACTTCTGATTACTTCCCACATAGATACAGAAGTGATTCTCTCCTAGCTCACAAGCAATTAGGTAAGGCTTAATTGCTAGCAGTTACCAGCTGAAACCCCTTAGCTGGCTTGCCTTCCACTGTGTGGGTCAAATCCTGCTTCAGGAGCTTTTCTGAGTAGATTAAAGAACAAATTTGTATTTCTTTGTGATGGTTGCTGTACTTTATAACAGAAAGTTACCAACGGAGTTTAGATAGAGAGCAGTCCATATAAACAGGATCCTCATCTGCTATTATTCCCCCTTGTTCAACAAGCATGGGTTCAATATCATGGATTGGCACAGATGAATCTCTCAATGGAGCATTTTCAGGAGAATACTTGTTTCCCTGCTGTCTTTCAAGGTTATAGCTAGGGCATAGATCAGTGTTCATACCTGAGCTTCCATTGCTGCTAGAGTTCCTCTCTATATAGCCTGGCCAGTATGTAGTCCAGTTCTTATGTCCAGCCTTCCAATCCAGATCCCTGGACACTGGATCTCTCTTCACATACCTTCTGGCACGGGTCCTAGGGTCCCTTCCACGTGCAGCCGTCTCCCTCACAGGTACCCTCTGGAGATTCCTAGCTCTGCAGCACCATTCCTCTGGCTTTCCCCAGTCCAATGGTGTATGCTGGCCCTTGGAATACCTCCCAGTATACGTACTGCTTTGGACTCTTCTAGACCTCTCAAAGGCTTTTCTCTTCCTTCTTCCAAAGGGTCTCTTTCCCTCTCTGTCCGTCCGGTTTGGCTTCTGCTTCTGATGATCCTTCAGATGAAACTGATGATCCTTCTCTGGATATCCAAGGTGATCATGAAGATGGTCATCTGTAGAATAAACTGTACTCTTATTCTGCTTAGATGAGTGATCCTCCCTAACACAGCGCAGCTGTGCTGAATCAGGCCCTGCCTTTTGAGATGAGTGCTTAGGGATTACCTCATAGCCCTCCTGATTGAACACACGTTTCCCCACTTCAGCTCCTCTAATGGCTGTTGGAAACCTGGTGCATTCTGGGACTGGTAGTCTTTTATGGCAAAATTCTGTTTTCTTATTTCTACCAGAACTGACAGGTTGCTTGTTCAGAGTCACTTCACGTTTTCTATACCTCCTTCCTGAGCTATGATAAGCTTCCTTATCACAAGGTGCGGAAGAATTGAAGGAAATATCGATACATTGGAAGATGTATTACAACTAATAGATAAACTGAAGAGTAGCAAATCACCTGGGCCGGATGGTATATATCCAATGGTGTTGAAAGAATTGAAATATGAGATTGCAGACCAGCTATTAGTAATCTGTGAACTTTCATTAAAATCATCTGTAATACCTGAAGACTGGAGGAGCTGCCAAGCTCAGTACCCTGTTTCCCTCTGATGCAGCTTCGGTGACTTTGTCTTCCTCCCGTGGATCTCAGGTAACTAAACACAAGACTAGCTGGTCCTCAAAGGGTAGATCTCCTTCTAAGCATCGAGATGCCTCTGGCGTTGCCCTTGAGGGTTCTGCACCGGCAAAATTGCCCCGGCGGGAGGCTTCGGCTTCCAAAGCATTATCGGGGCTCCAGGACGTTCAAGGCCTCAACCTCGGCAGAACTACTTTGGTGCCATGCTCTGTGGCACCGGCGATCTTCTCCGGTACCGACATCCAGGCTTCGGCAGCGTCGATAGACCAGAGAGTCCTGGCTATTGAGCGCAGTCTGACAGCTCTCCTTGCGGCATCAACTGCCCTCGGAATCGCATCAGACTTTTCAACTGGTACCGGCACCGACTCTGGCACCGGTATCGGTACCAGTAGCATCGACATTGGTGTCCACATTGCCGGCACCCAGTCATCCGATGCCTTCCAGTACTGATACTCCGGTACCGATCACTCCCAGTACAGACTTCAGTCGGTACGGGTATCGGGCTCTTCAAGAGCATCCGGACAGGTGGTACTTCGAGTCCTCAGAAGAATCTGTGCCCTTCTTCTCTTCTGCTGCGAACTCCGGACTCTGTCCTTTCAGGTTGCTGCTTTTTATGCCTGGAGCAAACTACCTGAGTCTCTCAGGCTTTATCTCTGGCCCTTTTCAAATCCACACTGAAAACTCACCTCTTCAAGTCTGTTTTTGGATCCTGATCCACTTGGTTTCCTATGTGTTTCCTTGCCACTCTTCTAGATATGTCCTTTTCCTCAGCTGTTGTGTTGTCTGTCTTGACTAGTTTGTAAGCTCTGAGCAGTGATTGGAACAACTCTTCTATAAGGAAAGGCTAAGTGGTTAGGCCTCTTCAGCTTGGAGAAAAGACAGCTGATTGGAGATATGATAGGTCTATGAAATCCTGAGTAGAGTAGAGTGGGTAGACACCAATCAATTGTTTAACTCTTTCAAAGTATATAAGGACTAGGGGACACACCATGAAGCTACAAAGTAGTATATGTAAAAGAGAAAGGAGAACATTTTTTTTCTCTCAATGTATACACACAATCAAAATCCACTGAGAGTATTAATTACATAAAACAACAAAAACTCTCAGGCTGAAGCAATAGAAATAGTACCAACTAAGCCAGCGATGGCGAACCTATGGCGCGCGTGCCAGCTGTGGCACGCGAAGGCCTTGCAGCTGGCACCCGGGAAGGTCCGCAATTAAGTAAAATTGAAAAAAAAAAAAAAACCTGTCTGCTGCCGCTGTCGGGGCCGCCGCGGCAGAATCGAGCGTGCCGCGGGGCCCCCCTGTACCCGGCAGAGCCTGCCCTCCCCGTAGCAGCTCTCTCTTTGGAGCTGCAGTCAGACGCGCCGGCTTGCAGAGCGCGAAGGGAAGAGTTTCCCTTTCGCGACTCTGTTAAGCCCGCGGGGGCTGATGGGAACTTCCCATCAGCCCCCGCGGGCTTAACAGAGCAGCGAGGGAGAACCTCTTCCCTCGCGCTCTGCAAGCCGGCGCGTCTGACTGCAGCTCCAAAGAGAGAGCTGCTACGGGGAGGGCAGGCTCTGCCAGATACAGGGGGGCCCCGCGGCACGCTCGATTCTGCCGCGGCGGCCCCGACAGCGGCAGCAGACAGGTTTTCTTTTTTTTTAAAATTTTCCCTGGGCTGGGCTGGGCTGGGCTGGGGGGGGGGGTTAGGAGTGGTGATGGGCTGGGCTGGGCTGGGGGGGTTAGGAGTGGTGATGGACTGGAGGGGGGGTTAGGAGTGGTGATGGGCGCTGGGCTGGGGGGGTTAGGAGTGGTGATGAGCGCTGGGGGGGGTTAGGAGTGGTGATGGGCGCTGGGGGGGCTTAAACTAAAAATTGCGTGATGGGGGATTAGGACTGGAAATGGGCTGGTGGGATTAGGACTGGAAGTGGGTTGACGGGGGGGTTAGGACTGGTAATGGGCTATGGGAGGGCTTAAACTAAAAATTGAGTGATGGGGGATTAGGACTGGGAGTGGGCTGATGGGGAGGTTAGGACTGGTAATGGGCTATGGGGGGGGCTTAAACTGAAAATTGGGTGATAGGGGATTAGGACTGGAAATGGGCTGGTGGGATTAGGACTGAGAGTGGGCTATGGGGGGCTAGGACTGGTAATGGGTTGTGGGGGTTGCTAGGACTGGCAATGGGCTGAGTGGAAGGGGGCTTGAACTGCAAATAGCTGTTGGGGATGGGGCTTGGAATGGAAATGGGCTGAGGGGAAGTGGGGGGCTTGAACTGCAAATAGCTAATGGGGAGGGGGACTTGGAATGGAAATGGGCTGAGTGGAAGGGGGCTTGAACTGCAAATAACTGATGGGAAGGGGGGCTTGGAATGGGCTCTTAGGGGAGGGAGCTAGGACAGGAACTGGGCTGATGGATGGGCTAGGATAGAACTGAGAATTGGGTGTTGGGGGAGCTAAGATTGGAAATGGGCTGTGGTGGGGGCTTGGATTGAAATGGACTCATGGAGGGGCTAGAACTGGAAGTAGGCTCATGGGGGGCTTGGATTAGAAATGGGCTGAGTGGAGGGGAGCTAGGATTTAACATGGGCTGATGGTGGGGCTAGGAAAGGACTAGAAATGGGCTGATGGGAGGCTGGTATTGGAAATGAGCTGATGAAGGGACTCGGATAGGACTGGAAATGGATGGGGGAGCTAGGACTGGAAATGGACTGATGAGGGGACTAGAAGGGAGCGGATACTGGGTGGGGCTGGAACTAAAAGGGAGCTGATGTTGGGGGAGATTAGAAGGGGATGGGGCTGGGAGAATGAAATGGAGAGGGGAAAAATATTTTGTGTGGGAGGGAAGAAAAATGTACAATTGGCCGGGTATTGGGAGACTAAGTGGGGATTGAGGATGGAGGGGAAAAATTTGAGTGGATGAAATAGGAATGAGGAAAGAGCAAAAGGAGACAGATTATTATGTTAAAGCAGATGTAGAGAGAGAATCAAATTGATTCTCTGACAATACAAAGATTCCAACCTTTACAAATGATGTTACATAGTTCAGGCAACTTTATAAAGAGTTTTTAGATACTAAAATCTTGTTGTTAAGGTTTAATTGACGTGCTGGCACTTTGAGGAAATTCTTTGGTTTTGTGCGGCAGTTTGGGCACTCGGACTCAAAAAGGTTAGCCATCACTGAACTAAGCTAACCTACTTCATTAGCTCAAGAGTCACAACTACTAGACCTCCTAGAAGGAAAAGAATGTCACACCATAATGGCAGTCACGATTTAGGGGAGAAAGCCTCAGAACCTTATCACTCCCACTATGCGGCAACAAAGAGCCAAAGGGAAAATCAAGAACTTAGCATCATAAGCCTTAAAAAAAACAAACCTCCCCCTTCTTTTATTGTAATTTTTATATTTGAATAATTCAATAAATAGAAAGCTGCCAAGAAGATACTCTCCCTAAACCCATCACTCACATCGAAACATTGCAGTCTCACAATCAAAACTTCAAAACCATTACCAGACAACTGTATCCAACACTTAAACTCTTAATTTAGTAACAGACTTCACATATACCAAGACGCTTATATCCCACAACTTAAAGCTCACACTTATAACACTCAACCCAAAACACCAATAAAGGGAGATGGGGCAGAGAAAGCACTTCCACCCGCACCTCACAGTTCACTTAGTATCCAATGTAGCATAACAGTGCTTATTAAGAGTAATCCAGTTACACAGCAGTGCTGGCCTGCAGTAAGAGCTCAATTTTAATGGGAAAAAAACCTTTGGATTGGGGCTTAACTCAGCAAATGAATCAAAGTAAAATTCAGAAAGCCATAACAAAAGCACAACTGATCTACTTATCTTATTGCTGTCTCTGAAGAACTTCACAACGGCTCTCAGGAAATGTTGGTCAAACAAGCTGCACTGCTAAGACCTACTTGCAACAAACTTTGCTGCTAAACCAGCTACACAAGATTTGCTGCCAGTTGCGACACAACCTCTTACTGCCCTTCAGCTTCAACGTGAGGGCAAAACCCCCACAGGAGATTGTCTGATGCCTTCCTCATCCATTGGGGTCAAGAGCTTCTTCTTTATACTTTCCCTCCACTTCCGCTCATAGCAAAAACACTTTTCAAGCTGCCCGGGGACAAATGATGCTCATTGCCCCTTACTGGCCCAGACAACCGTGGTTTCCTCTCCTTCTTCAACTTGCTCAAGCACTTCCCCTCCAGCTCAGTTATTCACCAGCCCTACCTTCCCAGGATCAGGGGACCCTTCTGCACTCCAATCTCAAGCCACTCTGCTTGACGGCCTGAAGGCTGAGTGCTTTGTCCAAGAAGATGTGTTGCATGTCCTTTTATCGTCAAGAAAGGATTCAACCAGGCGCTCTTACACCTTTAAATGGCACAGTTTTTCCATCTTTTATTCCCTTAAAACACTAGATCCCTTCACATGTCTCGTTCTGGACTTGCAGTTCTTGCTACATTTATCTTCTGGTCTCAAGACCACTTCAGTGAGTACATTTATCAGCCACAGCGGCCTCACACCGTATTCTAGGGAGTCGCCCAATCTCGGCACATCCTTTAATGGCCAGGCTCATGAGAGGTCTTCTCCTGACCATAACGCCCTTCCGTCCACCTCCCACTCTGTGGGATCTAAATGTTGTTCTTGCACAACTCATGCGCAGTCCCTTTGAACCAATGGGTTCAGTTCCATTAAATTTCCTCTCATGGAAGCTCCTCTTCCTGATAGCAGTCATCTCAACTGGCAGAGTTGGTGAACTGCAGGCTTTAGTAGAGTATGCGCCATATACTACTTTTCATCACGACAAGGTAGTCCTTCGTACACATCCAAAGTTCTTACCAAAGGTTGTCACCTCCTTCCACTTGAACCAATCGGTCTCGCTACCGACTTTCTTTCCAAGACCCCACACCTCTCCTGCTGAGGCTAAACTTCATACTTTTGATTGCAAGAGGGCCTTAGCGTTCTATCTAGACCACACCAAGGACCATCACCAGTCCTCTCAGTTGTTTGCCTCCTTTGACCAAAGTCATTTGGGGATCATCAGTATCCAAGAGAACACTCTCTGGTTAGCAGATTGCATATCCTTTGTTTATTTGCCAGCTGGGCTGTCCCTACCACACCGGGTCACAGCCCATGATGTCAGAGCTATGGCAACTTTGGTGGTTAACTTCCACTCTGTCCCAATCTCAGATCTGCCAGACGGCAACTTGGTCTTCTCTGCATACCTTTGCAGCGCAATATTGCCTGGATAAAGACTCCAGCGCTGATGCTTAATTCGGACAAGCTGTTCTGTGAAACCTCTTTCAAATTTAGACAACATGCCCATCGCCCATCTGAATACTTCCCGAGGAATGCTCTGAACAAGCTGAGTCTGTCGGATCCCTGCTGCAATCTTCAGCTGTGCCAAGATCCTTCACCCGCTCAGTAGTCTTGGGCTAGGGAATTCCATTTGCAAAGACTGACTTCATGCTTGTTTCTGGACTCACCTGTAACAGGTGATCTCCGGGAACAGCAGGAATCAGTCTTCAGAACCGCCCACCTCCCCTTCAAGTTGTCCATTTTTGGTTCTCAGTCCTGGTATACTATTTTTTTATTCTCCAGGACCAAGCAGGAAGTCAGTCCTCACACATGGGTGAGATCGGCGCCGACGGAGCCCCCATGCGGAGCATTTCCCCAGCTTTCAAAGAAAGCCTTTGGGAATGCAGCCACGCATGCGCGGTCCCCTTCCCGCCCAAAGGTGCCATCTTGCTCAGTCTTCTTTTTTCCGCGGAGCCCTACGGGCGTGTGTCCTTGTCACCCGTGGAAAAAGTGGATTTTCCTGCGTTGAGATGAGGTGTTTTTTTTTCCTTCAGTTCGACATCGGTTCCCTTTCCCACTTGGACTCGGTACACCGGTGCCGAGCCCGGATCTCTTTTTTTCATTTTTTGTCCTTAGACTGCGTTCGCGCCAATTTTTTTCTTTTCCCTGGCAGCCCGATTTTTTTGATCTTGCAGGGTCCTTTTTCCCCCGATGGCTGCCAGTGGCTTTAAGAAGTGTGATCGGTGCAAGAAACTGATGTCTCTCACCGACACACATGACTGCTGCCTCCGGTGCCTGGGGCCTGACCATGATCCTAAGGTCTGTAGTCCCTGTGGCAAAATGTCCTCGAAGGCATTGAGGAGCCGTCAGCACCAGCGTGAGAGGATCTTCTCCGACTCTGTGTCTGGACGGGTCCGGACTTCGTCAGAGGCCTCGACGTCTCGGGAGTCTGACCCCGAGCATCGTCGGGGCTCCTCTGAGAGGGAGTCCCCCTCGAGGGAGCACCTAAGGAAGAAGAAACCCGTGAGGGCGGCATCGGTGGACGCTCTTGGCCCCTCGAGGGCCAGGTCGCATAGCCCCGATCGCCGTCCCGGGTCTTCGGAGTCGGAGAGACCTGCAAAGCATCCTTATGTAGAGTCGGAGGCCCCGAGTCACGTGAGTACTGTAGTCCTCGTGGACTCTCCTCCGGGGGAGCCAACGTGTCGGGCCCGAGTCGGAGGCTGCTGGGTCTCCTGAGCTTGGACTCAGGTTGACGGCCTTGGAGAACAGATTGTCTGCCTTCATGGAGCAGCAGCGGGTGCTGATCGCCGGCCTCACCAGCGCATCTGCCCCGACCACCGGGACCTCGACGTCCAAGTCAACCCCGGAGGCCGAGCCGATCCTCAAGACCATGCGAACTCGAGTCGATCCTCGGCCTCCCGTTCGGGACCGAGGTTGTCGACGCTGGTACCCTTGGTGTCGGGGTGGATGGCGTCGGTGCCCGCCCACTTGGAGCCGCTTGATTCCTCCTCAGAGGAATCGGCGTGGGAAACTGAGGAAGAGGAGTCCCCGGACACCTTCCGGACTCGGTGCATCCCTTCGGACTCACTGGGATCCAAGCCTCGGACGAGGTCCGCCCCGGAGGATACCCGGTTCTTGGATTTCGTACGGGACATGGCCAAAGCCTAGGCCTTCCCGGCGGACCCCGAGGAGGAGCCTCGAGCCGAGGAGCTTGAGGCCCTGCAGTATGACTCTCCTCCCAAGGAGGCCTTTACTGTACTGGTTCCTCCGATGCTGGAGCGGTTGCTCTTCCGCATGTGGGAGGCGCCGGCCTCGATGCCGGTTCTAAGCAAGCGGGTCGATTCCATTTATCGAGTCTGCAAGAGCCCCGGGTTCCAAAAGGCAGAACTACCGCACCACTCCATGGTTGTGGAATCGGCCATGCATCGCCTGAAGAATCAGAAGATGCACTCTTCGGTGCCTCCCGGCAGGGAAGCCCGGAACCTGGATGCCCTCGGTAGAAAGTGCTTCCAGGGCTCTATGCTTGCTTGCCGCGTCCAGACCTACCAGCTGTACATGGGCATGTACCTTCGAGACCTGGCATAGGAGATTTCCGGGTTCTTTGCTGGTCTGTCTGAGGAACCCTTGCAGAGGTTCAAGGCCTTGTCTTCTGGTATTCGAGAGTGCTTGAAGTTTATCTCTCGAGCAGCCTACGATGGATTTGAGGCTTCGGCCCGGGTAGCAGGGGCCGGCATCGGTGCACGCCGCCAGGCCTGGCTACAATCCTCGGATCTCGAGCCATGGGTACAGGACAAGTTGGTCGATGTCCCCTGTCGAGGTGAAAACCTCTTTGGCAAGCCCATGGCTGAAAAGGCTGCAGAACTCGAGACCGAGACTCTTACCCGGACAAGGCTGTCCAGGAAAACCTCTGCCCCTTCTCAGAAGAAGGGCTCAGGGAAAAAGGCCTTTTACCCGAGGAGGACCACTGCCTACAAAACCTACCCTCACTACCAGCCTCTGCAGCTCCCCAACAGGGCCATCAGGCCAAGGGGCAGAGTCATGGGCCCCGTAGGCAGAAGGCTCCCAAGCCTCCTACTCCGGCTCCTGCTCAGCAGGGAGGGTTTTTTTGACTATGCCAGCATAGCCTCTCCTCCTCTCCAGGGCACAGGAGGTCGACTGACCCTGTACGCAGACAGGTGGCCAGCCATCACAGGGGATACTTGGGTCTTAAGCATCATCGAGAGGGGCTATCTGCTCCACTTCACCCAGATACCCCCCTCCTACTTTCCAGGGGAGCCTCTAAGACCCCCTCTGCACAGAAACTTACTCATTCAGGAGTTGGAAGGTCTGCTACAGGACCAGGCGGTGGAACTGGTGCCTCACCACCTGGAAGGGCAAGGCTTCTACTCGAGGTACTTCCTGGTACCAAAAAGAACAGGAGGCCTCAGACCCATCCTAAATCTGAGAAATCTGAACAGGTTTCTGAAGAGGGAAAAGTTCAAGATGCTTACCCTTGGAATCTTACTGCCCTACCTCCAGCAGGGAGATTGGCTATGCTCCTTAGACCTGAAGGATGCTTATACTCACATCCTCATCCATCCAAGTCACAGGCAATACCTCAGATTTGTGGTGGGAGGGAACCACTTCCAGTACAGAGTGCTTCCCTTTGGCCTCACCTCCGCCCCCAGGGTTTTTACAAAGTGCCTGGCGGTGGTTGCGGCCTACCTCAGGAACCAGGGGATCTTTGTGTTCCCTTACTTGGACGACTGGCTTATCAGGGGCCAGTCTCCACAAGAGGCCAGGCAGGCCACCTTCAGAACCATATCCCTGCTTCAGCACCTGGGGTTTGTTATAAACTTCCCTAAGTCCACTTTAGTCCCCTCACAGGACGTGGAGTTCATAGGGGCGAGGTTGGATACCATCCATGCAAAGGCCTATCAGGATAAAGGTGTCCAAACCCTTGGTGGATTCCCTACGCTGGTGGAGGCATCTCCCAAACCTGGTCAGGGGAGTTCCTTTTCGAGCCTCCCCACACACTCAGGTACTGACAACCGATGCTTCCCTGCAAGGCTGGGGGGTACATTGCCAGGGGACCTGCACCCAAGACCTGTGGTCTCCGTGGGAGGCCGCCCAGCAGATCGATCTGTTGGAATTGAGAGCCATTCGACTAGCCTTACGGATTTTCTCTCGTGTCCTCTCTCACCAGTCTGTCCTAGTTCAGACGGACAACCAGGTGGCTATGTTCTATGTGAACAAGCAGGGAGGCACAGGATCCCGACTCATGTGCCTGGAGGCACAAGCTCTCTGCTCCTGGGCTATCAATCAGGGCATGACCCTCAGGGCGGTCTACCTCCCAGGCCAGGAAAACTACCTGGCGGACAGGCTAAGCAGACTCCTGCAGCCTCACGAGTGGCAGTTGGATCCTCGGGTAGTCCAACAGATCTTTCTGAAGTGGGGACTTCCAACCATGGATCTTTTTGCCAGTCCGCTGAACATGCAACTATCCAAGTTCTGTTCCAGACAACCGCATTCTCTGAGGGCAGCGGCAGATGAATTCCTGATCCCCTGGTCAGAAGGCCTGCTGTATGTGTTTACTCCCACACCTCTGGTGGCCTGGACTCTCTTCAAAACCCAGCAGGGCCGAGCCACGGTGATCCTGATAGCCCCCAGGTGGCCCAGGCAGCCGTGGTTCCCTCTTCTTCTGCAGTTGGCGGTGGATGCTCCACTTCCTCTGGGGCTGCATCCCGACCTTCTGACTCAGGATAAGGGGTCCCTCTTGCATCCCAACCTCAAATCCCTCAATTTGATGGCCTGGCTGCTGAAAGGCTAGTCCTTGCTCCCACCAAAGGAGGTTGAAGAGGTGGTGTTGGCCTCCAGGAAGCATTCCACTCGGAAGGCCTATGCTCTGAAGTAGCGTAGGTTTTCCACTTGGTGTTCTCAACAGCAGGAGGATCCCTTCTCCTGCTCGGTCCCGGTGGTACTGCAATACCTGCTCCACCTGTCCAACCTGGGACTTCAGTCTAACTCTGTCCGGGTCCACCTCAGTGCCCTCTCAGCTCACCACTTGCCGGTGGGTGGACAATCCCTCTCAGGCCACACTCTGGTGTCTCGCTTCCTCAGAGGCCTGCTTCTGCTCAAGCCTCCTATTCGTCCACCGGCCACTGAGTGGGACCTCAATGTGGTCTTGCAGCATCTGACTCGCCCACCTTTTGAGCCGATGGATACCTGCCACTTATGTTTCCTATCCTGGAAGGTGTAGTGAGCTTCAGGCCCTGGTCTCGGATAGGCTGTATACCAGGTTCTATAAGAACAGGGTAGTCTTGAGGACTCATCCTAAGTTCCTTCCCAAGGTGGTGTCCTCCTTCCACCTCAACCAGGAGGTGGTACTTCCAACGTTCTTTCCCAGGCCGCACACCAGTAGGGCTGAAACTGTCTTGCATACCCTGGATTGTAGAAGGGCGCTGTCCTTTTACCTAGAACATACGCAGGGGCATAGAAGGGCTTCTCAGCTCTTCATTTCCTTTGACCCTAATAAATTGAGGTTGCCTGTCACTAAGTGTACGTTGTCCATCTGGGTGGCAGACTGTATCGCCTGGGCGTACAGGGCAGCCGGTCTCTCCCTGGAGGGTCGAGTCACGGCCCACCGGGTCAGGGCGAAGGCCTCATCAGTAGCTCACTTCCGTTCTGTTCCGTTGGCAGACATCTGCTGGGCCGCTACTTGGTCTTCAAGCCAGACTTTTGCGGACCACTACTGCCTTGAGAGGGAGTCCCGTAGGGACCGTGCTTTCGGGCAAGCGGTACTCCGTAATCTCTTTGAGGTTTAGGCAACTCCTACCCTCCGGCCCTGGTGTTGGGCTACCGTTCAGGTGTGGTCTCCGAGAAGATTCTCTCGCTGTTGCTGAGGCTCTAGAAGGAGCTCTATTTTTCAGCCTGGGTTCCTGGTAGCCCAGAGCTAGGGAGTCACCCATATATGAGGACTGACTTCCTGCTTGGTCCTGGAGAAAGAGTAGTTACTCACCTGTAACAGGTGTTCTCCAGGAGCAGCAGTAATCAGTCCTCACGACCCTCCCTCCTCCCCTTGGAGTTGCAGTTATATATAGTTCATTTTCTTTTTTCGTGCTGTCTTTTAGCTATATCATTGGACTGAGCAAGATGGCACCTTTTGGGTGGGAAGGGGACCGCGCATGCGTGGCAACATTCCCAAAGGCTTTCTTTGAAAGCTGGGGAAATGCTCCGCATGGGGGCTCTGTCGGCGCCGACGTCACCCATATGTGAGGACTGATTCCTGCTGCTCCTGGAGAACACCTGTTACAGGTGAGTAACTACTCTTTCTCCGCTATACACTTGGCTGAGGAGACCATACATGGATTAACACTCCCAAAAGCATTCCTATTGGATGCTGGGGAGTGTTCCTGCGCCGGGCTCAGTCTGTCATCGTCACCCATATGTGAAGACTTGATTGTTGCTGTTTCTGGAGATCACCTGTTACATTGAAAGCATAGTTACTGTATTTGTGAGGTGATATTGCTTAAGGATTGAAGAGAAACGTCTGTCTTTTTTCAGATGATATGAAAATTTGCAACAGAGTGATAGTGTCTGGGGATCTCAAGGTGACAAAACAAAGGTGACAAGGCAGTAGCCAAAGCTAGAAGGATGCTGGGTTGCATACAAAGAGGAACCACCAGTAGAAAGGAGATGGTATTAATGCCTTTGTACAAGTCATTGGTGAGGCCTCACTTGGAGTACTGTGTTCAGTTTTGGAGTCCAAACACATCTTTTTCAAAGAAGCTGCAAAACTAGAGGGCATAAAATGAAGTTGCAAGGAAGTAAACTTAAAAGCAATGTCAGGAAATATTTTTTTCACTGAAAGGGAGTGGATGCTTGGAATTCCCTCCCAGTGGAGAGGGTGGGGGCAAATACAGTGATGGAATTCAAAATAGTATGGGATAGACAGTGGATTCCTTTATAGCAGTGGTTCTCAAACTGTGGGTCGCGACCCCCACGGGGGTCGCCACAGGATTTAGCGGGAGTCGCCTCACTCCACCGTATAAAAAAGAAAAAAAAAAGGCAGCGCACAAGTTGCTGCCGCTGCCGAGTCCACTTCTCGGCAGCGGCAAACTCACCGCTTCCCTTCTATTGCAGCCGCGGCTCCCTGCCTCTTAGGGAACCGTGGCTATGCCTGTAAAACCGTTGTGGAGCCTTCCTGCCTCTCGATGGGCTCCGTGCAGCATTGTCCCGCCTCGAAAGGAAGTTGTTTACCACTTCCTTTGGAGGCGGGACAATGCTGCATGGAGCATGTCGAAAGGCAGGAAGGCTCCGCAACAGTTCTGTAGGCACAGCCGCGGTTCCCTAAGAGACAGGAGGCCGTGGCTGCAGTAGCAGGCAGACAGGGAGAGGGAAGGAGGGGGCAGGGAACCTGCCGCGGGGCTTACATGTGGGAGGGCGGGGGCTGACATGGTGGGATGGATGGAGGGAGGGGGGCTGACATGGATGGAGGGAGGGCTGACATGGGCAGAGGGGCTGACATGGATGGAGGGAGGGAAGGGAGGGCTGGGAGGGAGGGGAGGGCTGACAAGGAGTGAGGGGGGCTGACATGGATGGAGGGGGGCTGACATGGACAGAGTGCGGGCTGACAGGGAGGGAGGGGGCTGACATTGAGGGATGGAGGGAGGGAGGGAGGGGAGCTGACATGGAGGGAGGGAGGGCTGACATGGACAAAGGGAAGAGACAGGGGGACATACTGGACAGATGGGGGATAAATGCAGGACAGAGGGGAGAGACAGTGCAGGTTAGGATTATAATGGGCAGATGGGGGGGGCTAGGACTGGTAATGGGTTGATTAGGGAAGGCTAGGACTGGGAATGGACTGATCAAGCGGGGGTTGGGACTGGTAATGTGCTGATAGGGGTTAGGACTGTTAATGTACTGATGGGGGACTAGCATTGGAAATGAGCTTATTGGGGAGGTTAGGACTGGAAATGGGCTGATGGGGGGGTATGACTGGTAATGGGCTGATTAGGGGAGCCTAGTACTGGTAATGGGGTTGAGGAGGGACTAGCACTGGAAATGAGCTGATTAGGGGAGGCTAGCACTGGTAATGGGGTTGAGGGGGGACTAGCACTGGAAGCGAGCTGATTGGGGGGCTTTGACTGGGAATGGGCTGATTGTGGGGAGGGGAGGATAGAGCTGCTGGCCCTGGAAGAAAACTGGGGGCTAAAGCTACAAATGAACTGATACGAGGGGATGGGAGAATGGAACTGGAAGGGAGTGGATCTGAGAGAGGCTACCATGGTATTTGTACTAGAAGAGACTGGTCAGTGGGGAAGGAGGGGGACTGGAAGGGAATGGACACCAGTGGCAGTCATGGGAATGCAAGTTGACAATGGAAGGTACTGAGAGAGGACTGGAAAGGGGCTGATACTGGGGAGGGTTACTGGGACTGGAAATAGGCTGATGGAAAGACGTGAAGAAAACGAAAGAAGAGATAAGAAATGACAGATGGACCATAGACCACAGAAAGAGAGCTAAGAGAAGACAAGAAAACAGAAGCCTCAGATCGGGACCAGCATGATCAGAGAATAAATTGGTCAGACAAAGGTAGAAAAAATAATTTTATTTCATATTAGTGATTTGACTACAAAATCATCATGATTTTGAAATCAAATATTGTTGTTGTTGTGATTAATTCTTGTGGTTGAAATAAGTAAATTTTATGAATAAAAACATATTGCAAAGGCCTATAATATATTAATAATTCAACAAATGATTACAGCGACAATGCGTTAATGGTAAAGGAAGAGAGACGCATTTGATTTTTATCATTGGGGGTCACCACAAGTTGACCAATGGTAAAAGGGGTCACGGTACAAAAAAGGTTGAGAACCACTGTTTTATAGCAAGAGGATAAAATCAAAATAAAGGTTATTATCTTTCATACTTTAACAAATAGAGGCTGGGTGACCTGCACCAGGTACAAACCTAAACAAAGGCATAGTGGTAGGTAGCCTGCACAGAGCGACTGGTACATCTACTGTAGACATCTTACTGGACAGACTGGATGGACCATACTGGTCTTTATCTAATTGCTGCTGTTTCTGGAGATCACCTGTTACATTGAAAGCGTAGTAACATTGTCATATACTATGTAAGTATACACAAAGCTGCACCTGTCTTACAGCAGGTGTAACCTACTACTACTGCTACTACTAATCATCTGTATAGTGTTACAAGGCATACACAGCCTTGTGCAAGAACATTTATGTGCTAGTGAGGATTATTCTGGGAGTCTATTTTATTAAGATCCATACACTAGGGGTTGTGCAGTTAAAACATTTTCTTTTTGTTTAGTTTCCCATGTCATTTATGGCTTTTTTCCCCAATTGTTTTCATTTCAGGGTCAAATGTTATTAATAGTGCACAGTACTGCGCAATAATGCATCCTATTGCTCAAACATTGCAGCCTATTACTTAATAGCCTATACGATGGCAGTGCTTCTCAACCTTTTTTATTTTGTGGCACAATTTTGAGTTTGTTCAGTCCTTGGGGCACACAAACCAAATTTTGAATTCAGGGCTAGTGCATGGGTATTAGCTTCCCTAGGTTAAACTTCGGACTTGCACCCCTCACAATTAACTTTTAAAAACCCCATCACCACCCAAAAAATCTTTTGATTATCAAACTCAATTCTAATCATGTCAACACCATTCTTCCCTGAACAATCCTATAAAAGTGCATATTTGGACATCATAATTTAAATATTAAACTTTTTTTTGTAAATAAGTGCACGATGAAGGAGATTTGGAAAAGCCATTGCCTGCAGGTAAAAGCATGCTCTGACTGTGAGTGACTGCCAGAACCCGTTGCCTGAATTTGACTTTAGTTGTTTTTTGTTGTCCTCACTCCCGAAGCTGCTGTTCTAGACAGCCACCTACATAGCTAGTAAATGGGCAGACCCTGTTTTCATAATCCTCACTGCTGTCCCTCCCACCAGCAGAAGGGGAGCATTATTATTTATTCCCCCCCCCCCGTGGCTGCTGTATTCTGCTGGATTCGATCTCACATCTGAACATATGAGGCCAACAGGTCATGCGAGATGACAGGGCTCCATGCATTCAGAAACCAGATTGAAGCCAGCAGAGGAAGCACACCAGTAAGACTCCACCACTTACCCTAGCCTAGGAGAGAAATTCACTCTCCAGGAACATGTAGTCTTCACATATGGGTATCGTTGGTACCGACAGAGCCTGCGCAGGAACGCTCCCCAGCATCCAATATGAAAGCTTTTGGGAGCATCCCACAGCGCCTGCGTGTTGCCTTCCCGCATTTCCCAACTGTCCCTCTCCAGTTCTTCATTTTCCATGGAGCCGACAGGTCGCACATGCTGTCACCGCAGAAAAAAATCCCTTCTATTCTTCTTTTTTGTGGTCGCGTCTGCCTTCCCTCGATGCTACACCGGTATCGCTGATTCTTCTTTCTTTTCTTTAAAAAAAAAAAAACAAAAAAACTTTTTCTGGAGTCTTTTCAGTAATTTTCTCTCAGGTGCTACGCGCCATTTTGGGCACTAGGCCCAACTTTTCCTTCAGAATGGAAAAACCCACTAAGGGTTTTAAAAAGTGTTCTAAGTGTGGCGGTACCATTTCCGTCACCGACACCCATGAGTGGTGCCTCAAATGTTTAGGTCCTGACCACTCTATTTCAGAATGTGTTGCCTGTGGGATGATGTCGAAAAGGGGCCGGCAGAACAGAGCTGCTAAGCTTAGCACCCTTTTTCCCTCCGATGCAGCCTCCGTGGCATTGACGTCTTCCAGGGCTTCGTCTTCCTCCCATGGATCTCAGGTAACTAAACATAAATCTAGCCGGTCCTCAAAGAGTAGATCTCCTTTTAGACAGCGAGATGCCTCTGGCGTTGCCCTTGAGGGACTTTCACCAGCAAAATTGTCCCGGCGGGAAGCTTTGGCTTGCAAAGCACTAACAGGGCTCCAGGATGTTTGAGGCTTCAACCTCGGTAGAACTACTGGTGCCATGCTCTGGGGTAACAGCTGCTTCATCCAGTACCAATACCCAAGCATCGGCAGCATAGATAGACCAGAGATTCTTGGCTATTGAACGCAGTCTGGCGGCTCTTCTGACAGCCTTGATGCCTCTGAAACCACTTCAGACAATTCAACTGGTACTGGCACCGACTCTGGTAACGGCACTGATTGCATCGACATCGGCAGCTATTCTATCGGGACCGAGTCATGCGTATCCATCCAGTATCGACAGGTCGGTACTGAACTACTCCATGCCGACTTCGATTGGTACCGGTACTGTGCCTTGCATGATCACCCGGAGATACTTCAAATTCTCGGATGAGTTTGAAGACTCTGAAAGCTCTGTCGATACCAGAGTACTTCTTCCTGAGGATTCTTCTTCTCCTCAGCGTAGGATGTCTCCACCAGAGGATATGTCCTTTCAGGATTTTATCCAAAATGTGGCTCGAGGTCTTTCCATCACAGTGGCTCCTGAAAAAGAGCCTAGGGCAAAGGAATTAGAAATCCTGCAATACCCTAAAGCTCCC
This sequence comes from Ichthyophis bannanicus, assembly GCA_033557465.1. Taxonomy (NCBI): domain Eukaryota; kingdom Metazoa; phylum Chordata; class Amphibia; order Gymnophiona; family Ichthyophiidae; genus Ichthyophis; species Ichthyophis bannanicus. The sequence continues at coordinate 438,531,116 of CM066033.1, forward strand.
AAGGAGGCAGCTACCTTACCTATTCATGAGATCTTGCATGATCTCATGTTAAGGATGTGGGAAACACCTCTAACCACATCTCCTCACTCTCGAAGACTCGACACCATATATCGAGTTCCTCCTTGTCCTGGGTTTCAAAAGAATCAATTACCACACCATTCCATGGTGGTGGAGTCAGCAGTGAGAAGGATCAAAAGTGCAAAAAGGCATGCATCTTATCCTCCAGGACGTGAGTGTAGGACTCTTGACGCCTTTGGACGTCGAACCTTCCAGGCTTCCATGCTTTCTGCTAGGATCCGTTCCTATATCTTATATATGGGAATGTTCTTTAAGGGGGTCACAGGAGATTTAGAGCTTATGAGCCCTCTCCTTCCTGATGATAAGAGGCAAGACTACCTCGCCCTTGTCAAACATGCCCAGGATGTTGCCAAGTTTGTGAATCGTGCAGCCTTTGACTGCTATGAGTTCATAAGCAGAACCTCTGCCATTGCCATAGGTGCACGTAGGATTGCCTGGCTCCAGGCATCTGACTTGGAAATTTGGGTACAGGATAAACTAGGGAATATTCCTTGCACAGGAGAGAATCTGTTTTTGGCAAGAATTGGCAGGAAAAAGCTAATGAGATAGATGCTGTCAGTATCACTTTGGATAGATTGTCTAATTCTACAGCTGATCCTGCGAGGAAAAAATCATATAAGAAACCATTCTTCAGTAAGAAGAAGTTTTATCCCTCCTATACCCAGCAGGGGCATCGTTTAGGTCAGTCTGCCCAAAAGGGACAGCAGCAACAACCTAGACAAAGAAAGACAAAAGCAGCTAAGCCTCAACTGGCTCAGACAACTCAGCCTCCACAGCGGCTTTGACTCCTATCTAGAGAACTTTGCCTTCCTGGCCCTGAACGGCCCAGAACCCTCCACCATACCAGGAAGGTTATGTCATTTTGCCCCCAGATGGGGTCAGATAACAGAAGAAAATTGGACTCTGTCTATTATAAGAGAGGGGTACAAGCTTCATTTCCTTAGCATGCCCCCTCCTACAATGGTAAGACAGTTCAATTCTCAGACCTCTCTCAACGACCAGTTAGGTCAAGAGGTCACTGCTTCTTGCCCAAGGGGCAATAGAAGAGGTACCCATTCCTCAACGGGGTACAGGGTTTTACTCCCCCTATTTCCTTATTACAAAGAAAACAGGAGGACACAGACCCATTTTAGACCTCAGAGAATTGAACAAATTCCTGTTCAAAGAAGTTCTAAATGATTTCTCTAGGAACTCTGCTGCCATACCTTCAGAATCAGGATTGGCTTTGTTCTCTAGATCTCAAGGATGCGTACACTCATGTTCTCATCCATCCAACTCACCAAAAGTTCCTTTGCTTTCTGTGTCAAGGGAAGCACTACCAATACAGGGTTCTTCCTTTTGGCCTGGCCTCTGCACCAAGGGTGTTCACAAAATGCATGGCTGTGGTGGCAGCATTTCTCTGCATCCTAGGAATATTCGTCTTCCCTTACTTAGGCGACTGGTTCATTCGAGCCCCTTCAGAGCCAGAGGCCAGGGTTGCTCTCTCTCGCACAATGCGCATCCTTCAGTATTTGGGATTCGTCATAAACTTCCCAAAATCCAACTTTGCTCCCACTCAGTCCCTAGAGTTTATAGGAGCTCTGTTGGGTACCAGACAGACAAGGGCCTACCTTCCACAGCCCTGCTGCCTTCGCATTGTGCAGTTAGCATCACAAGCAGTGTTAAAACCTCACCTCACTGCTCGGGAAATGTTACAGTGCTAGGCCACATGGCATCCATCATGCATGTGGTGCTTTATGCTTGCCTCCATATGAGGGCAGCCCAGTGGACTTTATCCACTCAGTGGACTCAGGCGTCAGGTTGTCTGTCAGACAAAATAGCAAACTCAAATCGCCTTATTTTGTCCCTCCAATGGTGGCAGTCACCCCAAAACCTTTTAGTGGGGTCTCCTTTTCAGCAACCCCCACCCCAAGCCACGCAAACAGATGCTTCACAGGTGGGTTGCAGAGCCCACCTGCAAGACCTCTCTACCCAGGAGGCCTATCTACACATCAGTCTCCTGGAACTCAGAGCAATCTTCCTTGCTCTTCGAGTATTCCACACCCAGCTCATCTACAAGACAGTCCTAGTTCAGACGGACAATCAAGTAGCCATGTTCTATGTGAACAAGCAGGGTGGAACGGGTTCTCTGTCGCTATGCAATGAAGCTTTGCGATTATGGGCCCTCGCCAGAGAGCATCAGATTCATCTCCTTGCGGTGTATCTTCTAGGCATTCAAAAATCTTGGGCAGACAGACTCGGTCGAGTTCTGCTTCCACACGAATGGTCTCTCCATGCAGACCAGGTGGCCAAAATTTATCAAGTTTGGGGAACCCCAGACATAGACCTCTTTGCAAGTCCGCTGAATACCAAACTTCCCTAGTTCTGTTCCAGAATTCCGGCTCAGGGTTGTCAGGCCAGGGATGCTTTCCTCCTCCATTGGGGCCAGGACTTCCTGTATGTCTTTCCACCTAATTTCCAAAACCCTGTTCAAGCTTCAGAGAGACAGAGGTCATATGATTCTCATAGCTCCACATTGGCCACGGCAAATGTGGTACCCTCTGCTCCTACATCTCTCTCAAGCTCCGCCTCTGGAGTTGGGATCTGCTCCAGATCTCCTTTCTCAGGAGGACGGGATGCTGTGGCATCCCAATCCCCAGTCTCTGCATCTCAAGGCCTGGTTGCTGAAAGCCTAGAACTTCATGGTCTTAACCTTTCTCAGCAGGTGAAGGATATCCTTTATGCTTCCAGGAAGCCTTCCACAAGACGCTCTTATGCATTCAAGTGGAAAAGGTTTACCATATGGTGCTCGCATTAGGGTCTTAACCCTCTTGCCATACCTCTGGAATCATTCCTGGAGTATTTCCTTCATTTATCTAATGCGGGGCTTAAGACCAATTCAGTGAGAGTTCATTTGAGTGTTATTGCAACTCCTTTCAAGCCTCTAAATGGACAACCTATTTCCTCTCATCCTCTCATAGCGAGATTTATGAAAGGCCTTCTTTTAACTAAGCCTCCCATTAAGCCACCACCGGTGGCATGGGACTTAAATCTGGTTCTTGGGCAGCTCATGAAGCCACCTTTTGAACCATTAGCTACTACCTCTTTGAAATTCCTTTCCTGGAAGGTCATCTTATTGCAATCACATCAGCACGTCGCATCAGTGAATTGCAAGCGTTGGTGGCTGATCCATCATGATAAGGCAGTCCTTAGGACTCATCCACACTTTATGCCAAAGGTGGTGTCCCCTTTTCATTTAAGCCAAGCGGTTTACCTTCCTGTATTCTTCCCAAGGCCTCACGCCTCAAATGCAGAAAGGAATCTTCATTCTTTGGACTGCAAAAAGGCTTTGGCCTTTTACTTGCAAAGGACACAGCAACATAGGAAGTCCTCTCAAATCTTTGTTGCTTTTGATCCTAGTCATCTGGGGCTTCCAGTCTCCAAAAGAACATTGTCCAGCTGGATTGCACAGTGTATTTCTCTTACTTTTGAGAGTAAGAACCTTCCTCTTGAAGGCCATGTCACAGCTCACAATGTGAGAGCCATGGCAGCCTCTATGGCTCATCTTCACTTTGTGTCTATCGACGACATCTGTCAAGCAGCTACTTGGGCTTCGGTTCATACCTTCACAACCCATTACTGCTTAGACAGGGACTCCGCCGGGATGCCTTGTTTGGTCAGGCTGTTCTTCAACACCTGTTCCATACTTAATCAACTCCTACCCACCATCCCTGGTAGGATGCCAGAGATCCATGGGGGGGGGGGGGGGGGAAGTGGAGCCCTTTCACAGGGGCACACAACTTCTGGGGCCTTCTCCCTGGCATCTGCAGCTAGGGAGTCCCCTTATGTGAAGACTACATTCCTGCTTGTTCTTGGAGATAGCATAGTTACTCACCTGTAACAGGTGATCTCCGGGAACAGCAGGAATTTAGTCTTCACAACCCACCCACCTCCTTAGGAGTTGTATCTCTCTATCTCTCTCTCTTTCCCTCTCTCTCTTTCCCTCTCTCTTTGTCTCAGCTTTAAACTCAACTGGAGAGGGACAGTCGGGAAAGGCGGGAAGGCAACAGCAGGCACTGTGGGATGCTCCCAAAAGCTTTCCTATTAGACGCTGGGGAGCGTTCCCGCACAGGCTCCGTCGGTACCGATGATATCCATATGTGAAGACTAAATTCCTGCTGTTCCCGGAGATCACCTGTTACAGGTGAGTAACTATGCTTTACTGTCAGGTTATATGCAAAACTAACCCATTTGGAGAAATTGCCCCTAATGAAAACCCAGAGGTTAGGTTGTAAGTGTTGCTGCCCTAAGAACGGGAGGAGGGAGTGCTACTAGTAAGCAATCTGTTCAATTTGATGGGGAGGATGAGGGAGTCTAATGAGAAATTGTGGTAAAATATTCTCAAACTATACCTAAAAGCACAGTTTCAACTTTGATACTATAAAATATTTTTGGGTTCAGTACAAAAGTCTCAGGATAGGTGGGTATGTCCTACCTATAAGACAGTTACAGTTGTGGCCAACATTATTGGCATCCTTGCATTTTAGGTATGTTGTGTACAATAGTGGAGTGGAGGAGTGGCCTAGTGGTTGGGGCAAGGTACTTCAGGCCGGAAGGTCGGGGGTTCAAATCCCACTAGAGGACAGCAACCTTGGGCCAGAAGGACTGGGGTTTCTAGTCCTACAGGTGCTCCTTGTGGTCTTGGGCAAGCCACTTAACCCTCCATAGCCCATGTTCCCTGTAAAATAGTTATCTCCAAGTTATAATGCCCTGTTCAATGTAATTTCAGTTGTTCAATGTAAACCGCACTAATGCAGAATAGCGCGGTATATAAGAGAATGTAAATAAATAAATAAATATCTTGAGAAATAAATGGAAATATTCCAACTGTATGTCATCATGATGATACACAGTGGATCCCTTATAGCAAGAGGATAAAATCAAAATTAACTTAATTATCCTTTATACTTCAACAAATGGAGGGCGGGTGACACACACCAGGTACAACTCTAAACAAAGACATAGATGGGAGTGATTTGCACAGAGTGGCGGCCACTGTTGGAAACAAGATACTGGGCTTGACAGACCTTGGTCTGACCCAGTATGGCATATCTTATGATCTTATGTTCTTAATAGTATGTTCAAAGGTATACAACAGAAAAAGATGTCTGTGGAATTTACATTTAGTTATTTCTGAGGAGAGTTAAAAAAACAAACAAACAAAATATGACCTGGACAGGATTAATGGCACCTTTCACTAATATTTGGTTGCACAACCCTTGGCAGTGATGACAGCCTCCAAATGTTTCCCATAGTCATCTGTACGTTTCGTACATCTGTCTTCTGGTAGTTTCTCCCACTCTTCAACTTGTTTCAGCTCATGAATGTTTCTAGGATTCCTTTTACCAGTGGCAGATTTCAACTCTTTCCAAAGGTTCTCGATTGGATTGAGATCAGGACTCATTGCTGGTCAGTTTTAAAACAGTCCATTTTTTCCCTTTTAACCATTCTTTTGTACTTTTGAATGTATGTTTTGGGTCACTGTCCTGCTGGAGGACCCATGACATTCGACCCAGACCTAGCTTTCTGCCACTTGGTAGCACATTTCGCTCCAAAATACCTTGATAGTCTTCTGACTTCATGATTCCTTTATTAATACATTCCAGGCCTCCAGTTTCTTAGGCCCACAACATTATGGAACCTCCACCATATTTAACTTTAGGAAGGATGTTTTTTTCCTTATACACTTTATTTCTTCGTTTGTAAATGTATCACTGGTCTGCATTGCCATACAGCTCAAGTTTGGTTTCATCTGTCCACAGAACATTTTCCCAGAAGGATTGTCGTTTCTCAAGGTGGGTTTGTGCAAAGATCAGGCATGCCTGTTTGTCTTTGAACTTTGTCTTTGTTTAGTGCATGGAGTATAGTGTAGTTTGAAATCATCACTTCAGATTGCTCCAGGTCAGCCTTAAGCTCTTTGTTTACTGTATATGGTATTTTTCCAACAGTTCGCGCTAACCTTTGAAGACTTATTAGATTAATTTTCCTCTTCCCACAACGTCGTGGGAGGTCCTTGATAGTTCCATGAGTAGAAAATGTCTTAATAACATTGCAAACTGTAGACACAGGAATCCCACGGTCTTTGGAGATGGCCTTGTACCCCTTTGAAGTTTGATGTTTGGTGATGATGGCTTTTCTGACGGTCTCAGGCAGCTGTCTTGTCTTTGCCGTTGTGAAAATGGAACAGGGGATGAATGTGGCAATTTAAAACATTAGAGCCATCATTCATTGGTTAATTCAAGTCATGTGAGTACTGACAATTGATGACAGGTGCGTCTAATTTTACTGCAATGGGAATGTGGTTCTTCTGTTCAAACGGATTTGAATTGTTTATAAGGGTGCCAGTAATCATGTCCTATCTAAAATAAAGACCCTAATAGTTTACTACAAATTTCTTTCCAGTCAGTAAGCAAAAATCAGATTTTTCTCTGGTGCATAATTACAGTTGTGGTCAACATTACTGGCACCCTTACAGGTCATCCCCTTAATGTTCAATATCTCCTAAAAAAAAAAAAAAGTGGCCAGTGAAAAGAATAAAATAAAACACGACCAATTAAAAAACAAAATAGTAGGAAATAAAAAAATTGGGACATTGCCAGGATATGATTATAGCTCTCAATAAAGAATAATAGGAAGGTTTGCCGTGAGACAGGTTTTTCCCTTTCATGGCAAATGGTCCGACACAAAAATTTGAAAAACACTTAATACTGACCAAACCGCATGGACGGCTGAAGAAGAGCTCTGCCGATTAAACCCCACAAAAGCAAAAAAATCTCCCCTACAGTGATATGACTGTGGCAAGAAAAAAAACAGTGGACATAAGAGTACACGTTCTCGGCATTGTGAGGTGAGCAGAAAGAAGGAGAAAAAATGGGAGACAAGCCGAATTTGGAGTTTGAGACCGAAGTACAGCTTGGTACCTTGGAAGGGGTGCAGAGTAAAAGTGCTGTTGTAGAAATTTCAAAAGAAGAACTACGTTCCTGGTCCGATGAACTGCGCTCAGAAATGGCGGGATTTAGGGCAGACATGGAGGTGGCCATAACAGAATTCCATGCTGATGTGCAAGAACTGGGAAAAAGAGTGGAGGAGACGGAAGGGCAAGTAGAGGAGGTGCAAAGCAACATGAGTGCAATAAATAAGGTAGTAAACATTTTGGAAGCGGCGAAGGAACAGATTGAGTTGAAACCTGAGGATTTGGAAAATCGAGCGAGACGACACAACTTAAGAATAAAGGAGGTACCAGAAAGTGAAGAGTACAGAGACTGTGAGCAAATGGCAAGAGACATATGCAAGGTGGTGCTCGAGGACCCAAGGAAAGAGGGATGACTTAGGAAGTTAAAATAGACAGAGCACACCGCACGCTTGGCCCAAGGAGAGGGGAGGCACCAAGAGATATAATTATATGCCTCCAGGACTTTAAAATTAAAGAGAGAATAATTAACAAGGTGGCAATTTTTGCTGACTTGGCTGCGGCCACGCTACAATGCAGAAGAGAATGGAGAGATTTACAATGACTGTGGGAAGAGAACATTAAATATAAATGGCTGTACCCAGCAAGAATTGCGTTCACCAGCAAGGGCATTACAAGGCGGGCGATAACAGTGACACAGTTGGCGGCTGCGATGAAGGAAGCAGGAGTAACACGTCTACCAGAGGTGGGAGAAATGAGGAAACCGGGGAATGGACAGACAACAAGATGGCAGAAAGTAGAGACAAAGAGAGGAAAAGTAAACGTGTAATGCAAAAGAGAAAAGACATGGGACTGAGTAAATAAGCAGAGATGAGATGGAAGGAAATGAAAAGGAACCCAGAGTCAAGAAAGAAAAGATGGGAAGGAAGCACATTTTGTGAATTGAAAAAAGAACTGAAGACAACAGCAAGAAAAAAGAAGACGCAAAGAGAGACTGAGTATATAACATGAAAGGGGAGGGGGGTAGAATAAAGTGAGCAAAGATGAGAGTAAGGGGGAGATTGATAAGAGAGAATATGTTCAGAAATATGAGTCATGAGTGGGAGGGGGAGGATGATGTCACTGAGGAATGGGAAGCTACTAAATGGTAGCAAGAAGGAGGGGGGGAAGAGGGGGAGGTTGAGAGGGAGGGGGTTGAGAGGGGGAGGGAAGAGTGGGAAGAGGGGGGATAACTGGATCCTGTGAATGTACAAAGATATAGCTGTCTGAAATCATGGGGAGTAAGCAAAAGAAATTTGATGAATGTAAGGTAGTAACCATTAACGCTAAAGGCCTTAATTCCTGGTATAAAAGACAGGCTCTATTAAAAGAGGGTAACAGATTAAGAGCTGATGTAGTGCTTATACAAGAAATGCATCTAAAAAAACACAAGAAAGGTATTTGAGTAAAAAGTATGATAAAATATACTTAGCACATAATTGGGATTCACCAAAGAGGGGGGAGGGGGAGTTGGAATTCTCTTTGCAAAAGGGTTGAGCTTGGAAGAAGAACATGTAGAGAGGGACCCGGAGGGGCGTTTCATTTTGTGTAAAGGAAAAATAGCAGGGAGGACCTTAGTAGTAGGGAGTATATATGCACCAAATACACAGCAAGGGGGGGTTTATGGGAAATTATATAAGGTGGTGGAAGTGCATATACAAAACCCAGTGATAGGGGGGGATTTTAATGCAACTTTAAACCCCAAAATAGACACCACGGGGGGTAATAAGCAAGGCACTAAAGGTGTAAGTAAGAAGTTAGGGAAATTGCTACACAAATTGGGCGCAATAGATGCTTGGCGACACGTGCATGGGAATAAGAGAGAATATACGCACTACTCACGCCCACACAAAAGCTACAGTAGATTGGACATGTTATGGGTGGATGGAAGGATAGTAGAACAGGTAAAGTGAGTGGATATAGGACCCATAAGTTGGACAGATCATGCACCAGTGGAGGTCTCATTGAGTTTACAAAGAGAGGAAAGGAGGTCTGCGTTTCTGGAGATTGAATGAATCCCTTATAGACTAGGAAGAAGGGCTAAGACGTATTCAGAGCACTATAAGGGATTATATGCAGCATAATAATGGGGGAGAGGTGGGACCAGCTGGGGTGTGGGATGGATTGAAATCGGTGGTAAGGGGTCACTGTATAATGTTGGCGGCGAGACGGAAGCGGGATAAAGGACAAAAGGAGCGTGAGTTATTAAAGTAGAGACTAAATGAGACAATGTACAAACAGAAAGGTGGAAGGAGGAGGCTGCAACGTATTAGAAACTTACGGGAAGAATTAGGAAGACTAAATAAGGAGGAAGAAGCATTTAAGTTGAATCAACTCAGACATGAATTTTATGTACAGGGAAATAAGCCAGGCCGATATCTTGCACGAAAACTTAGGCAAAGAAGGATGCAACAACAGATCCTGCAAATAAAAGATGAGCAGGGTAGATGGGCTAATGATACTGAACAAATACAAAAAGTATTTAGTGAATATTATTGTAAACGTTATGAATCGGAACAGGGAGAGGGAGTGGATATAGAATAGTATCTGGCAGAGATCACATTGAAGCAATTGGATTCAGAGCAACAGCAGTGGATGAACAGAGAGATTGACAGAAAAGAAGTAGTAGAGGCTTAAAAGATGGCAAGGCGCCAGGATTGGATGGCTTTACAACCAGGTTTTATAAAAAGTTCTATGAGGAAGTTAGCTCGATAATGAGAGATGTTTTCAATGAAGTATTAAAAGGGGAAAAGTTACCAAGCTCAATGGAGATGGCGGGTGTAGTAATAATACCCAAACCCGGAAAGGACCATGGGAAGTGTGATTCATATAGGCCCATTTCTCTCATCAATTTGGATGCTAAGATACTAGCTAAAATATTGGTGACCAGGTTGCAGAAATACATACCACAATTGATAAAGGAGGACCAAGCAGGATTTATTCCAGGTACACAAGCGAGTGATAATATACGTAAGTTGTTGAATTTAATATGGCACGTGCATAAGGATCAGACATCGTCCATAATGATGGCAGTGGATGCGGAGAAAGCTTTTGACAGAGTAGAATGGGCTTTTATGTTTGCAGTTATGCGGAAGATGGGACTGGGAGATAATTTCCAGAAATGGATAGAAGCTCTTTATAGAGAACCTTAAGTACGTATACGGATAGATGGGGCATATTCAGAGTTATTTAAATTGGGCAGAGGTACAAGACAGGGGTGCCCAATTTCCCCATTGCTGTTTGCAATGGTGATAGAACCACTGGCCGAAAGTGTTAGACGGAATAAGGAAATAGATGGTATAAAGGTAGGTGAAGAGGAATACAAAATCTCATTATTTGCGGATGATGTCATGTATACATTAGGACAACCTATGGAATCTATACCAGCCTTAGTACAAGAAATCAAGAAATATAGTAACGTATCTGGGTATAAAATGAAAATGGGTAAAACAGAAGTTCTAAAAATTCAGTTAGACCCACAGGAAGAAGGTAAGGTGCAAACCACATTTCCATTTAAGTGGGCTAATAAAAGATGTGAGATACCTGGGGATCCAGATTAGTGTGAAGGGGTCTGAGTTATATAAAATGAACTATGACCCAAGAATAAAAAAAGTGCTAACTGGTTTAGTACAATGGGACAAACCTATTTTCTCATGGATGGGAAGGATTGCCATAGTGAAGATGAATATATTACCTCAATTACTGTTTCTGTTTAAGTCTTTGCCCATAGAAATCCTCACCACAGTGTTAGACTTGGTGCAGAGAAGAATCTTCTCCTTTATCTGGTGATGCAGACCTCCAAGGGTGCAAAGAAAGATAATGTATAGAGGGAAAAAGGAAGGGTGCTTGGCAGTGCCTGAGATAGCAAGGCACTATGAGGCGGCACAGTTGAGAGCGTTAATGGGATGGAGGTTAGAGAGGGGTGGGCCTCAATGGAGTACACTAGAACAGGAGATGGTAAGAACAAATTGCCTTATTGACTTGATGTGGCAGAGAAGAGAGGGGAGAGGAAGGGGCCAGGATAGGAACCCCTATGTGGCATGCACACTTCGAATTTGGGATAGGAAACATAAGGTGTTGACGCAGATGGGGGGGGAGATATTAGAGCACAGCGGATTACACAGTGTGAGGGATTTAAGGTGGGAGTAGTCTATGGTATATTTCAAAAGTGGCATGAGAAAGGGTTACAGTACATGGGACAGGTATTAACAGCTGCGGGTCAGTTAAGACCATTTGGGGAGCTTCAGCAAGAATTTCAAATAGAGATAAGTGATTGGTATGGTTACTTCCAACTGGCACATTTTCTGGGGGGATAACAAATAAAGGAATGCTTAGGTAATAAGGAGAAACAATTTGAAAAGATGTTTAGAATGGGAGATTTATCCAGAGGCGTAATCTCGAGATTGTATAAAGCATTGAGTGGGCCCATGGACCAAGGAACACATATGCAGGCATGGGAGGAGGACTGGGAGGTCACTGGGATTATATCAGAGATGGGAAAAAGTATATGAAGGGGTTAAAATACCAGTAGTCTCGACAGCAATTCAAGAACACTGTTATAAGATGGTGTACCGAATGTTTTTAACCCTAGTGTTGAAGGACTAGAAAAGGGGACTGTTACTTCTGGAGAGAGATCTGCAGTTGTGAGTATATACTTCTGGGAATTTTCTGAAAGGAATTCTTTGTATTAAAGCTAATTAATCTGTGAACCCACTATTTTTTGTTAAATCAGTCAGGGCCTAGTAGCAGCAGTTTAAGTTTAAATTTAAAACACAGAAGAGAACTTTCTGGTTACATTTCATACCCAGCAGAGAGCTTGTAGTTTAAATTTAATAGTCACTCAGGACCTAGTATCAGCAAAGTACTTTTAGTTTAAATTTAAAACACATAAGAGAACTTTCTTGTTAAATTTAGAACCCAGTAGAGAGCTTGTAGTTTAAATTTCATAATAAGTTAGAGCCTAGCAGCAGCAAAGAAATTTTAAATCAAATCAGAATATAGCTTACCTCAGCAGCACAAGACAGGGTAATGTGTAGCAGCCCTCTTTTAATAAGTGTTATTTCCCTCCCACCCTCCCTAACACCCACCCACCCCTAGGATAATCGTAGCTTTATAGGTACTTACACATCTTAAAAGACAGGAGGTGCTCTCAGGTGAAGCTCGTTACCCAAATCAGTCATACACTAAGGACTTGAGATTAATTAAGCTTCAGGTGAACAAGGTATATTAAACGTATTAGGTACAGTTTTATTAGTATAAATATCCATAGCAACCCTTAGTAAGTAAAGAACTTAAAGATCTAAACACAAACTTAAAACTAAGATGCAGACAGCAGTCCAGCAGCGAGATGGGGGCTTTCCAGTCTTTTGCATTGAGTGTCACATGTATGATTTTCTCCCAGTTGGTGAAAGGTCTTACGTGTGCACTAGGTGCAAGGAGCTCTTTGCTCTCAGGGAACGAGTCAGTTCTCTAGAGGCTAGAGTAGTAGACTTGGAAAACATAAGAAAGACAGAGAAGTACATAGACGAGACCTACAGGGATATAGTCCTGAAGTCCCACCTCCAGTCTGGCAGCATCCCTGTTGCCATGGAGGAGAGAGGTCACGTGACAGGAGAGCATCACCCTGGTGTGGCAGGAAGTGATCCTGTAACTAGGACCTGTCCTCCAGGTGATGTAAAACCCTCTCAAACCAAGGAAGTTTCTCCAGGGCCATGTGCCCATGAGGGAAGGGTTAGGACAGCCGTTATAGTTGGTGATTCGATCGTTAGGTATGTAGATAGCTGGGTGGCTGGTGGACGTGAGGATCGTCTGGTAACATGCCTGCCTGGTGCGAAGGTAGCGGACCTCACGCGCCACCTAGATAAGGTCTTAGATAGTGCTGGGGAGGAGTCTGCTGCCTTGGTACATGTCGGTACCAATGACATAGGAAAATTGTGGTAGGGAAGTTCTGCAGGCTAAATTTAGGCTTTTAGGTAGGAAATTGAAAATCCAGAACTTCCAGGGTAGCGTTCTCCGAAATGCTTCCCGTTCCACGCGCAGGACCCAAAAGGCAGGCAGAGCTCCGTAGTCTCAATGCGTGGATGAGACAATGGTGCAGAGATGAGGGCTTTGGATTTGTTAGGAACTGGGAAACATTCTGGGGAAAGGAGGGGCTCTTCCGAAGGGATGAGCTTCACCTTAACCAGGATGGAACCAGGCTGCTGGCATTAACCTTAAAAAGGAGATAGAGCAGCTTTTAAACTAGATAATAGGGGAAAGCCGACAGTCGCCCAAGAGCGGATGGTTCGGAAGAATGTATCCTTGAAGGATACTACCAAAAGCAGAGAGGTTCCAAAAAAGAGTAAAGTAGCCCAAATTCCCTCGAGTATGGAGCAGACAGAGCTTAAAGATCCCAAATTACCCATGTCTACGAATAGCCAAATTAGTATGAATAAAATACAGTCTCTAAAATGTTTGTATGCAAATGCTAGAAGTCTAAAAAATAAGATGGGAGAGTTAGAATATATAGCACTAAATGAAAGGTTAGATATGATTGAAATATCAGAGACATGGTGGAAGGAAGACAACCAGTGGGACACTGTGATATCTGGGTACAAGCTATATCGTAATGATAGAGCTGATCAAATTGGTGGATGGGTTGCGCTCTGTGTTAGAGAGGGCATTGAGTCAGAAAGGATTAAAGTTTTGCAGGAAACAAAATCTGCTGTAGAATCTATATGGATTGAAATTCCATGTAAAAGGGGGAAGGCAATGGCAGTGGGGGTGTACTATCGCGCTCCTGGCCAGAATGACCAAATGGATGATGAAATGCTCAAAAAAATCAAGGAAGCTAACAAAAGTTACAGCACAGTAATAATAATGGGTGATTTCAACTACCCCGGTATCGACTGGGTCAGTGTCACGTCAGGACATTCTAGGGAGATAAAGTTCCTAGATGAAATAAATGACTGCTTCTTGGAGCAGCTGGTTCATGAACCGACCATAGGGGAAGCCATAGACCTAGTCCTTAGTGGAACACCAGATCTAGTGCAAGAGATAAGGTTGTTGGGGCCACTTGGCAATAGCGATCATAGCATGATCGCCTTTGATTTAATTAGTGGAGGAGGGATAGTAAGGAAATCCACAGAACTATCTTTTAACTTTCGAAAGGGAGACTATGATAAAATGAGGAAAACAGTTAAGAAAAAACTAAAAGGAGCAGTTGAAGGTTAAAGACGTACATCAGGCTTGGCTGTTGTTGAAAAATACTATCTTGGAAGCCCAGACCAGCTGTATTCCACGCTTTAAGAAAAGTGGAAGGAAGTCCAAAAAACTGCCAGCATGGTTTAAAGGTGAGGTCAGAGAGGCTGTTGTTGCCAAAAAAGCATCTTTCAGGAAATGGAAAAAAGAGCCAAACGACGAAACCTGGAAACAGCACAAGCACTGGCAAGTCAAATGCAAGGCATTGATAAGGCAGGCAAAGGGAGAATTTGAGAAGAAGCTTGCTGCGGAAGCAAAAACGCGAAGTAAAGACCTTTTCAAGTACATTCATAGCAAAAAACCTGTGAGAGAGTCAGTTGGTCCATTAGATGATAAAGGGGTTAAAGGAGCACTAAGAGGCGACAAGGCGATAGCGGAGAGACTGAATGAATTCTTTGCTTCAGTCTTTACTGAGGAAGATGTAGGGATGTTACCCATGACTGAAGTGGTATTTAAAGGTGCGGAAGAATTGAAGGAAATATCGATACATCGGGAAGATGTCTTACAACTATTAGATAAACTGAAGAGTAGCAAATCACCTGGGCCGGATGGTATACATCCAAGGGTGTTGAAAGAACTGAAATACGAAATTGAAGACCTGCTATTAGTAATCTGTGAACTATCATTAAAATCATCTCTAATACCTGAAGATTGGAGGATCGCCAATGTAACACCCATTTTTAAAAAGGGTTCCAGGGGTGATCCGGGAAAGTACAGACCGGTGAGCCTGACATCAGTACCGGGAAAAATGGTAGAAACCATCATAAAGAATAAAATTACTCAGCATGTAGATAGTCATGACCTAATGGGAGACAGTCAACATGGCTTTAGACAAGGAAGATCTTGTCTTACTAATCTGTTATGTTTTTTTGAAGAAGTGAATAATCAGGTGGACAAAGGTGAGTCGGTTGATATTGTGTATCTGGACTTTCAGAAAGCCTTTGACAAGGTCCCTCATGAGAGACTTTTGGCAAAGCTAAAGAGTCATGGGATAGGAGGCAGTGTACTATTGTGGATCAGGAACTGGTTAAAAGATAGAAAGCAGAGGGTAGGGCTAAATGGCCAATTTTCCCAATGGAGAAAGGTGAATAGTGGTGTACCCCAAGGATCTGTGCTGGGTCCGCTGCTTTTTGACATATTCATAAATGATCTGGAAAGTGGAATAACGAGTGAAGTTATCAAATTTGCAGATGACACAAAACTATTTAAAGTTGTTAAAACCCAAGAGGATTGTGGAAAATTGCAAGAGGATCTTGATAAATTGGAAGACTGGGCATCAAAATGGCAGATGAAATTTAATGTGGACAAGTGCAAGGTTATGCACCTAGGGAAGAACAACCCAAACTATGGTTACACGATGCAAGGTTCCACATTAGGAACCACCACCCAGGAAAAAGATTTAGGCGTCATTGTGGATTCCATGTTAAAACCCTCGGCCCAGTGTGCAGCAGCGGCCAAGAGAGCAAATAGAATGCTAGGTATGATAAGGAAAGGAATGGAAAATAAAACAAAAGATATTATAATGCCTCTATATTGTTCCATGGTGAGACCGCACCTTGAATATTGTGTGCAATTCTGGTCGCCGTATCTTAAAAAGGATATAGTGATTTTAGAAAAGGTTCAGAGAAGAGCCACCAAAATGGTAAAGGGGATGGAAGGATACTCCTATGAAGAAAGGCTAAAAAGGTTAGGGCTCTTTAACCTGGAAAAGAGACGGCTGAGGGGAGATATGATAGAAGTCTATAAATTAATGAACGGAGTGGAACGGGTAAACGTAGATTGATTGTTTACGTTATCAGAATATAGAAAGACTAGGGGACATGCAAGGAAGCTACAGGGTAAACTATTTAAGACTAATAAAAGAAAATATTTTTTCACTCAACGTGTAATCAAACTCTGGAATTTGTTACCGGAGGATGTAGTAAAGGCTGTTAGTGTAGCTGGGTTTAAAAAGGTTTGGACAAGTTCCTGGAGGAAAGGTCCATAAACCATTATTAAGAAGGGACCCAGGATATCAATGCTTGACCCAGTACAAGCATTGTGGAACCTGTGTCTTTTGGGGAAACTGCTAGGTACCTATGACCTAGATTGGCCACTGTTGGAAACAGGATACTGGGCTTGATGGACCTTGGTCTGACCCAGTATGGCATATCTTATGTTCTTATACTGTGCGTCAGAAGCCTTATGAGAAGAGACTTGAAGACCTAAATATGTACACTTTGGAGGAGAGGAGGGATAGGGGAGATATGATTCAGACCTTTAAATACTTAAGGAGAAATAATGAACAAACAAACCTCTTCCAAAGACGGGGAAACTGTAAAACGAGAGGGCATAACATGAAGCTGCAAGGTGGAAAATTGAAAGGCAATATCAGGAAATACTTTTTCACTGAGAGGGTGTTGGATGCTTTGAATGCCCTCCCGATGGAGGTGGTGGGGTCAAATACGGTGACAGAATTCAAAATGGCATGGGACAGATACAATGGATCCATTTATAGCAACAGAATAAAATCAAAATAAATTGAACCATATAACTTCTCAACAAATAGGGGTGTCCTGCATGGAGCGGTGGGTTCACCCATAAACAAATACATGGGGAGGGGTGGCCTGAGGGGCGGCCTGCACAGAGTGGCACCTACTCCTGCCATCTTACTCCGGCCTTCTTACTGGGCAGACTAGATGGACCATACTGGTCTTTATCTGCCATCATTTACTATGTTACTATATTATAAGCTGTTTCTTATTTTTGTTCTTGTTTGTTGCATTATTTGCTCCCATTCCTCTTTGTCCCTTTCCCCTGTCATCCTTCTATTCTCTTCCCTCTTTCTTCCCACCTTTCTCCCCTTTGGTCTCTTCCTCCCCTCCCTCCCTCCCCTCTCTTTCCCCTCTCCGTTGCTCCCCCCACACCCTCCCCTCCTTCCACCTCACTTCCAGAGGTGATATTTGGAGTAATGTGTCCCTTACCTCCCCTGCCTTCCTTTCACTCTTATCTCAATCTCCCTTTCTTTTCTTCTTCTCTGTATTTCTTATCCCCTCCCCTCCCTCTTTCTTCTCTCTCCCCATCTTGCTCTTGTCATGTATGCATTTCTACTCATCCCCAGCCGAGTACATTCCCTGCTCCCCCCTCCTTCTCCTTGTTAACTTCTGCTCTCCCTTACCCCATTTTTCGGTCCTGTCCGTCCTTCCTCCTTATCCTGGCCTTTTTTTCTTTGTATTTTTCCTATCCTCCCCCCTGTATCCATTTATAGAATTACTATACAAACAGTATATTAATGGATATTTAGTCCTTCTGTTCTACTTTCCTTATTACTTCTCCTCCGCACTTTAATACAAATGAGTGTTTTTAAGTCCTTTTTTCCTGCTATTGTCTTGTCTTTAAGTCCAGCCTTGCCATCTTTGCCTTTTCTCTCTCACTGTTCTTGACCTGTTCCTCCATTTCTGTGTGGTTGCTGTCATTGTTCTCCTTTCTGCTTTTGGCCCACTGCTTCTTTGCCTTGCATATTTTTCATTCCCTGCTGTTGTACCCCTACTTTTTAGAGTGCTAGGTTAGCCTCTTCTGTTGAATATACTCTCCAGGTTTTCCCTTCCTAGGCAAATGCCAGTCCAAAGGGGTGCAACCATCTGTACCTAATTTCAGTTCTTCTCAGGGTCTGTGTTATTGAATACATTGCTCTTCTGTATTGCAGAGAGAGGTCTTCATATATTGCCACTGGGTACCCCTGCCAGCTGACAGTCCTCAAGCTTCTCATTTTTGCTGTAATGTGCTCTTTCATTCTGTAGTTTGTCAAATATAGTGTGCAATTCTGGAGACCACAACTTCAAAAGGATGTGAACAGGATGGAGTCGGTGCAGAGGGTGGCTACTAAAATGATTAGTGGTCTTCATTATAAAGCATATGAGGACAGACTTAAGGATCTTAATATGTACACCTTAGAGGAAAGGCGGGATAGAGGTGATATGATTGAAATGTTTAAATACCTCCGTGGCATAAATGTTCAGGGAGAGAGCCTCTTTCAATTGAAAGCAAGTTCTGCTACGAGGGGACATGGGATGAGGGCGAAGGGAGATAGATTCAGGAGTGATATGCAGAAATATTTCTTTACGAAATGAGTATTGGATCCGTGGAATAGTCTCCCAGTGGAGGTGGTAGAGATGAGGACAGTAACTGAATTCAAAAAGCATGGAGGATTTCTAAAGGTAAAAAGGGGACTGTTGTAGTTGTTGATATGGAAGGACAGACTAGATAGGCCAAGTGGTCTTTTTCTGTCGTCATATTTCTATGTTTCTAAGTATATAATAATAATGTCTCTGGGCCTATTCATTCTCTGTGGTCCGAGCGCCCTATTTGCTCTGTCTATTAAGATATCTTCCAGAGTTATCCTGTCTTTAGTATTTCAGAGCAAATTGAGTCTGCTACACTTGCACTTTCCTGAAACTCCTTTTCTTCCGGTATTCTTCGGATGCGTATATTATTCATTTGGAAACGGTTTTCTAGATCTTCCAGTTTATATTGAATTGAGTCTTGCCATTTTTCCATTTTAGATATCTCCTGTTGTATTTGTTCCTGTTGCAGTTGCGGTTCCGTTTCCTGTAATCAGTTTTCATGATCTCCCACTCTGTGCATTAGCTCCGCAGTGTCCTCCTTTATATTTCCTATGAGTCCACTCAATTCTACCTTCACCGCTTGTGCTTTGCTTTTTATCTCGGAAAACCATTCTCTCATTTCTAGTTTTGTTATTCCTTGCATGGTTTTCCTCCCCTGTTCTTGATTATTCCTTCTCATCTATGTTTCATTATGTTCTGTCTTTGATGTCTTTTGCGTGTCATTCTCTGTTGCACTAGTTTCATTGCAACTCCCTCTCGCCTCCACACATGCTCTCTTATGTCTGCAGTCTTCCTTCTAGTAGTCATCCTACCCCCTTTTGTTGGACACTTTATTGGGGTTTTTTTCACTTATTGTATTGCCTTATGGGAGTCTTTAAATGTATCTCCAGGAACAAGCAGGAATGTAGTCTTCACATATGGGTATCGTCGGTACCGACGGAGCCTGCGCGGGAATGCTCCCCAGCGTCCAATTAGAAAGCTTTTGGGAGCATCCCACAGCGCCTGCGTGCTGCCTTCCTGCCTTTCCCAACTGCCTCTCTCCAGTTCTTCATTTTCCGCGGAGCCAGCAGGTCGTCATTCCTGTCACCGCAGAAAATTTTCCTTATTCTCCTTCTTTTTGTGGTCATGTCTGCCTTCCTCAACGCTATACCGGTACCGCGGTTCTTCTTTTCTTTCTTTAAAAAAAACAAAAACAAAAAAAAATTATAGATAGTATTTTTCCTAACATTTCTTTTCCAGGTGCACGCGCCATTTTGGGCGTTAGTCCCAAAATTTCCTCCACTATGGAAAAACCCGCTTCGGGTTTCAAAAAGTGCACCAAGTATGGCAGTAGCATCTCCGTCACCGACACCCATGAGTGGTGTCTTAAATGTTTAGGTCCTGACCACTCCATCTTGGAGTGTATGGCTTGTGCCGTGGTGTCCAAGAGGGGTCAACAAAACCGGGCTGCTAAGCTCAGCACCGTTTTTCCCTCTGATGCAGCTTCTGTGGCATCGACGTCTTCCAGGGCTTCGTCTTCCTCCCATGGATCTCAGGTAACTAAGCATAAGTCTAGCCAGTCCTCAAAGGGTAGATCTCCTTTGTCACCCAGCAGACCTGGTTGAAAGAAGAGAAAATGTTTTAAATGTAGAAAAAAGTGCACATAAGCCGCAATATCTGGAGGAACCAGGTAGAGGGAGCCAGAGAGACTCCAGAGCCACTATAGAACCACGCCCTACTGAGCATGATGTAATCCCAGCTAGCTTCCAATCCAGGTGCACAGAGGAACTTCTTAAGGAGGCTGTGGAAGACAGGGAGCAGAACAGGGGTGGCAGGAGCAAAGAGAACAGTGGTGGCAGGAGCAAAGAGAGCGGTGGCAGCAAAGAGAGCGGTGGCAGCAAGGAGAGCAGTGGTGGCAGCAAAGAGAGCCGTGGCAGCAAAGAGAGCAGAGGTGCCAGGAGCAAAGGAAGCAGCAGCAGATGGAAAGGCAGCTGTGAAGATAAGTGGAGTGACAGCTGGAGTGGAGTCAGCCAGAATAAATGCAGCAGGACTGTGTACAGCTGGAAGCAAGGCAAGTCTGAGGGAAGATTGGAAAGCAAACCGGAGTATCCCCTTGCCAAAGGATCACCTAAAGGGAAAGGTGATGGTCTGATACCTAAGGAGGAACCGGAGGAGGTTTCAGCTCATAGAAAGGTAAAAGCTGTCTGTCCAAAGCAGTTAAAGCATTACTACAGTGGCTGTCCAGAATCCCCAGGGCCACAGCAGGAAGCTCTAAGACACGCTCAACAGGCCAGCCAAAGGAGGGACTGGTATAGGCCTCAACCCCCGCTGGAGTCCAAGAGGCCAAGCTCTGAAGGTAAAACTTTTATTGAATCCAGATATAGAAAAAGCCTCTGTGATAAGAAGGGCCTGGATAATAGATGTTTTTATAGAACTGCCACAAAAGCTCCCAGAAGAGAAAACTCTTCTCCATGTAGAGTAGCACGAAGCCAACACCCAAAGAATACTCTAGAACATTGGGTTGTACTAGAGAAGATATACAGAGAGCCGGAGTATAGGGTATCAGAACCCAGGGACTCAGAGTCCGAGGTGTCTAGCTACGAGCAGATGCAAGTGGACCTGGCCAGTGACGCTTCAGACTATGAAATGGATTGCACGTATTGTACAAGTGGAAGCCTAGAGTCTGTGCCAGATATATATGCTGCATGAATTATTACTTGGAATATTGTGTAATTGAAGCCAGCACTACTGTGAAGATAACAGTGTGTCTTGAAGTTTTTGGTTATTTTTCTTACCTGAATGACTCTTTTGCGTTGTTGTTAACCAATCCTTTGACCTTAGCATAAAGGGAAATAAACGCCTTTAATTTCCCTACCACTCGTGCATGTTTCTTTGAAGATTAGGACCAGGAAACAAATAAGGCCCAAAAGTAAAGTAGGCCGCAGGATTACTGGCCAATCTTCTCCCCATAATTTTTATGCGCAAGCACTGCTTATACACCAGGGCGGTGCTCGCGACACCTTCCAAGCATCGAGATGCCTCTGGCGTTGCCCTTGAGGGTTCTGTACTGGCAAAATTGCCCCAGCGGGAGGCTTCGACTTCCAAAGCATTATCGGGGCTCCAGGATGTTCTCGATGCCTTGACCTCGGCAGAACTACTGGTGCCATGCTCTGGGGTATCGGCTGCTTTCTCCAGTACCGATCCCCAGGCATCGGCAGCGTCGATAGACCAGAGGTTCCTGGCTATTGAACGCAGTCTGGCGGCTCTCCTTGCGGCATCGACACCCTCTGAACCGCGTCAGACAGTTCAACCGGTGCCGGTACTGACTCCGGCACCAGTATCGGTACCAGTACCAACAGCATCAGCATCGACATCAGGGTCTGCTTTGCCAACACCCAGTCATGCAATGCCTTCTTGTACCGTTCCTGCTTTGTAGCTGCTGAACGTGACTCTGCCTCCCTGCCTGCCTGCCTGCTTGTTTGCTGCTTTGTGTCACCTGCTGCCTAATTGCTTTGTGTTACCTGCTGCCTATTTGCTCTCCTCCCCTCCAGGTTTCTGTTCTGGTTGCTCTCTCCTCCCGCCTCCAGGAAGTGACACGATCAACGTGTCATCACTCAGCCCCAGGTGTCCCTCAGTATATTAAGAACATCGGGGCGCGCCCAAGGAGCAGGTCCTGCTCCTTGGGCGAGCTCCTTGGGGCGACAACTGGGGCGCTCTCATGTCTACACCAGGTCACCTATCACTCTGCAGTTGTTTTCGAAACCCATGCCTTTCGCCTCCTTCAACATTTCTCGTGCTTTTGTTATCAGTGCTCAGTTTCTTGAGCACTGCTTCACCTGTATCTGTTCCCCTAATTCCATCCCGGCTTCCTACTAGGCCCTGGGCCATGGCTTCTATTCCTGTCCTTTGGGGGAATCGCTTCCCCTCGGTTTCCTCTGCCCCACCCGGGGTTTTGCTCGGAACATGCACAATCTTATTACATGCCCACTTATCAATATTCCTCCCATACCTCCTCCTCAGCCTGTTTGTTCTTTACTGACCTTGTCGTTTGCTCTCCTTAATTGTAGATCTCTCCGTGCCAAGACCCCTCTTATCCACGATCTCCTAACGCAGCACTCCCTCGATGCCTTGTTCCTTACGGAAACCTGGCTTCGTGAGGGAGAGGACGGAGTCCTCCACCGATGTCTCCCCCCTGGCTATTCTAGCTTTCACCTCCCCCGACTCCACCGCTCCGGGGGCGGTGTAGCCATTATTCACCGTTCATCTTTCTCTCTTTCTCTTGTATCTCCTCAGCCCCGCTATCCCGAAGCTCTCCTGCTACGCTCCAATACCTCTGTACCTATCTTTTTCCTGCTTCTTTATGCCCCACCTTCTATGCGCCCTGACCTCTGGGAGTCTCTTCTGCTCTCCCTTTCTGAAGCCTCTTTACTCACTTCCCATTTGGTTGTTCTCGGGGACTTTAATGCCCACCTTACCCCCCCAACCCGCCCCCGGGATAAGGCCCTCAGTTCACTTTTTTCAGACCTTGACCTCTACCAACACGTGCACTGCCCTACACATTCCTCTGGCTCTATACTAGATCTTATTCTTACGTTCTCTTCTTCCCCTTACATACCCTCTGCCATCTCTTCTGTCTCTCTTCCCTGGTCGGACCATCACTGTCTGTTCTTCTCCTTCCCTCTTCCCCCTGCCCAAACCCTTGCTTCAACTACCCCAGCTCCATCTAAGGTTTTTAGGCGTCGTCTCACTCCCCTTATTTTGCAGTCATTCCCTCCCGCCGACTCTCTCTTTTCTGTTGAATTCTTTTCACTCCCTGTCGACCATCAAGCTGATTCCTGGTCTTCTGTTCTTTCCAGTACCCTTGATACACTTGCTCCCCTTCGCCCCGTTCCCTACCGTCCCTCCTCCCACCACCCCTGGTACCACCCCGGCCTTTATCTTCAGCGCACCCATCTTCGGCGTGCTGAACGCTATTGGCGTCGCCATCCTTCCCCTGCTTCCCTGACTTCTTTTCGTTCTGCTCATCATTCATACCGCACCATGATCACTGCAGCTAAGAAGGCCTATTTTTCTGACCTTATCACTGCTTCCTCAAACTCTTCTCGTTGCCTGTATCGGGTCTTTCACTCCCTGTCTTCCTCGTCAACCTGTCCCTCCTCATCAGCACTCTCTTCCACTGCCCCTAGCCCAACAGCTCTTGCCTCTTTCTTTGTTTATAAAATTCAGTCTCTTCGTTCCTCTTTTTTCCCTGTGCCCTCCTCCCCTTTCCCCTCCTCTTTCACCTTCTCCTTCTTCCTCCATTCCTTCCCCCCCTCCCTCTCATGCTCTCTCTCATACTTGGTGTTCTTTTAGTCTTGTTTCCTCTGCCGAACTTTTTCAGGTGATCTCCTCTTCTCATAAAACTACTTGTCCCCTTGATCCCCTCCCATCCTCGTGGCTCCTTGATCCTTCACTCCACCTTCTTCCGTATATCCTTGGTATAATCAATACTAGTCTTTCCTCCGGTAGTTTTCCCCACTCTTGGAAACATGCCATAGTCCGCCCTCTTTTGAAAAAACCCTCTCTCGACCCCAGCTTACCTGCCAACTGGCGCCCAGTTTCAAATCTCCCTTTCCTTTCTAAAGTCCTAGAGAAATTAGTCTTCACACAACTTTCACAACATCTTGACTCTACTCTTTATCTTCACCCCCGTCAATCCGGCTTTAGATCTGGCCATAGCACTGAAACTGTTCTCCTTGCACTTCTTAGCGATCTTCACCGTTCTCACGATCGTGGTGACTTGTCTATCGTTGTTTCTTTAGATCTCTCCGCCGCTTTTGACGTTATCGATCATCGCACCCTTCTCACACGTCTGTCTGACTCTGGTATTCGTGGCACTGTTTTACGCTGGTTTCATTCCTTTCTCTTCCGTCGTTCTTTCTCTGTTCACTCTGGTACCTCCACTTCGGCTCCCTTTCCCTTGCACTGTGGTGTTCCACAGGGTTCTATTCTTGCTCCTCTACTTTTCAACATTTTTCTTGCTCCCCTAGCCCTCCTCATTCAGCAATCTGGTGTTTCTTTCTATTTTTACGCAGACGATATCCTTCTTGTTCATCATACCAGCTCCCTTTCCCCTGATCTTTCCACCCTTAACGCCTGTCTATCCTCTGTTGCCTCCTGGTTTTCTGAAAATTTCCTCTGTGTTAACCCTTCTAAATCCTCTGCCATCTGGTTTTCTTTCTCCTCTTCCCCACCTAGTCTAGCCCCTGTGATGTCTTCCCTTCCCATTCCTGTTGTCTCTACCCTCCGCTATCTGGGTGTTACCTTGGATTCTTCTCTCTCTTTTCACCCTCACATTTCCTCCCTTGTTCGTACTTGCCATTTTCATCTGCGCCGTATTCGCTCCCTTCGTCCTTTTCTTTCCCCTCAATCCCTCACCACTTTGGTTCTCTCTTTTGTAACTTCCCGCTTAGACTACTGCAATTCTATCTTATCTGGTCTCCCTTCCTGTCAACTCCGTCGTCTTCAGCTTCTCCAGAATACTGCTGCCCGCCTTCTCACCTCTTCTTCCCCCTTTGATCATATTACCCCTTGCCTCTTCTCCCTTCACTGGCTTCCCATCAAATTCAGACTTATCTACAAGTATATCATTATCACTCATAGGGTTCTTCACACCAGCACTCCTCGGTATCTCTCTGACCTTATCTTCCACCAGCCCGCTCCCCGTCTTCTTCGCTCATCTCATACCAATCGTCTATTCCTTCCTCCTCCATCCCAGGCCCACCTCGAACTTACCCGCCACTCTGCCTTCTTTTTTCTGGCCCCTGCCCTCTGGAATTCCCTCCCTCACACCCTTCGTATTGAACCCTCCTTCCCCCATTTCAAAACTCTCCTCAAGACTCACCTTTTCTCTCAAGCGTACAACCTACAGGTCTCCCCCTGATATGTAGTCAACATACCAATTCATGCCCCTCACGTTACATCCAACTACCACTCAACTCCTGACTCCCACATCACATTCAACTCCCACACCCTGTCTCCCTTCCCTCCCCATGTCCCTGTGTTTAGCTCTGTAGACTCTACTCTAATTTTCTCTCTTTCTCTCTCTTACTCTTTCCTATTATCCAATGGCGTTCCTTTCTCTCTTTGCTTTTCCACAGCTGCCTTTTATTGTACACCGCCCTGATACCTCGGTCTTGGGCGGTATATCAAGCCTAAATAAATGAAATGAAATGATACACCGGTACCGATTCCCCCCCGATATCGACTTTGGTTGGTACGGGTATCGGGCTCTTCAGGAGCATCCGGACAGAAGGTACTTCGAATCTTCGGAGGACTCCGAGGATTCTGACAGCTCTGTCGGTACCGGAATACTTCTCCCGGAGGAGCCTTCCTCTCCTAAACATAGGATGTCTCCTCCAGAAGATATCTCCTTTCAGGATTTCATCAGGGAGGTGGCTCGAGGTCTTTCCATTACTGTGGCTCCCGAAACAGAGCCCAGGGCAAAGGAGTTGGAGATTCTACAGTATCCCAAGGCTCCTAAAGAGGCAGCTACTTTGCCTATCCATGAGATCTTACATGATCTCATGCTAAGAATGTGGGAAACACCTCTTACCACCTCTCCTCACTCTCGTAGACTGAATACCATGTATCGAGTCCCTCCTTGTCCTGAGTTCCAGAAGACTCGGCTTCCTCACCACTCTACTCTATTGTAGTGGAATCAGCTATGAGAATGATCAGGAGTGCAAAGAGGCATGCCTCTAATCCTCCAGGACGTGAGTGTAGAACTTTGGATGCCTTTGGACGTTGTACTTTCCAGGCTTCCATGCTTTCTGCCAGGATCAGTTCCTATATTTTATATATGGGAATGTTCCTTAAGGAAGTCACAGGAGATTTAGAGGTTTTGAGCCCTCTTCTTCCTGAGGATAGAAGGCAGGATTTTCTCACAGTGGTCAAACATGCCCAGGATGTTTCTAAGTTTGTCAACCGTGCAGCTTTTGACTGTTTTGAGTGCATAAGCAGAACCTCTGCCATTGCCATAGGTGCACGTAGAATTGCCTGGCTCCAGGCATCCGATTTAGAGCTTCGGGTGCAGGACAAACTAGGCAATATCCCTTGTACAGGTGAGAATCTATTTGGCAAGAATTGGCAAGAGAAAGCCAATGAATTAGATGCTGACAACTCTACTTTGGATAGATTATCCAAAGCCACAGCTGATCCTGCAAGAAAGAAATCTTTCAAGAAACCATTGTTCTCCAAGAAGAAGGTTTTATCCCTGTTATTCCCAGCAGGGATGTTCTGCAGGTCAATCTGCCCAAAAGAGTCAGCAACCACCTAAACAAAGGAAAGCAAAGACTGCTAAGCCTCAGCCGTTTCAGCAGTCTCAGCCTCCACAAGGCCTTTGACTTTCATCTAGAGAACTTAGCCTTCCTGGCTCTCAAGGGAGCATAGCCTTCCACCATCCCAGGAAGGTTGTGTCACTTTGCCCCCAGATGGGGGCAGATAGCAGCAGAACATTGGACACTCTCCATTATAAAAGAGGGGTACTAGCTTCACTTTTCGTGCATGCCCCCTCCCACAATGGTAAAACAGTTCAGTTCTCAGACCTCTTGCATCAACCTGTTAGATCAAGAGGTCACTATGCTTCTTGCCCAAGGGGCAATAGAAGAAGTACCCATTCATCAACAGGGTACAGGGTTTTACTCCCCCTATTTCCTTATCCCAAAGAAAACAGGGGGACACAGACCTATTTTAGACCTCAGGGAATTGAACAAATTCCTGTTCAAGGAGAAATTCAAGATGATTTCTCTGGGATCTCTGCTGCCATACCTTCAGAGTCAGGATTGGCTTTGTTCTCTAGATCTCAAGGATGCGTACACTCATGTTCTCATCCATCTAACTCACAGAAAGTTCCTTCGGTTCCTTTTTCAAGGAAAGCACTACCAGTTCAGGGTGCTTCCTTTTGGCCTGGCCTCAGCACCAAGGTTGTTTACGAAATGCATGGCTGTGGTAGCAGCATTTCTTTGCACTCTAGGAATTTTTGTCTTCCCTTACTTAGACGACTGGCTCATTCGAGCCCCATCGGTCAGACGCCAGGATTTCTCTGTCTTGCACAATGCGTATCCTTCAGTAGTTGGTTCTGGTCATAAACATCCCAAACTCCAGTCTAACTCCCATTCAGTCTTTAGAGTTCATAGGAGCTTTGCTAGATACCAAAAAAGCAAGGGCCTATCTTCCTCAGACCCGTTGCCTTCGCATAGTGCAGTTAGCATCTCAAGCAGTGCTAAAACCTCATCTCACTGCTCGAGAGATGTTACAACTACTAGGCCACATGGCATCTACCGTGCTTGTGGTTCCCTATGCTCGCCTCCATATGAGAGCAGCCCAGTGGACTTTATCCACTCAGTGGACCCAGGCATCAGGGTGCCTGTCAGACAAAATAGCAAACACAAATCGCCTTATTTTGTCAC
Organism: Ichthyophis bannanicus; assembly: GCA_033557465.1. NCBI lineage: Eukaryota > Metazoa > Chordata > Amphibia > Gymnophiona > Ichthyophiidae > Ichthyophis > Ichthyophis bannanicus. Next base: position 438,558,952 of record CM066033.1, read on the forward strand.
TCCAATGGTGGCAGTCCACTCAAAACCTGTTGCTGGGGTCACCATTTCAACAACCTTTACCCCAAGCAACTCTCACAACAGATGCTTCTCCAGTGGATTGGGGAGCTCATCTGCAAGACCTCTCCAACCAAGGCACTTGGACTCCACAGGAGACTCATCTACATATCAATCTCTTAGAGCTCAGAGCAATCTTCCTTGCTCTTCGAGTGTTCCACACCCTACTCAGCTACAAGACAGTCCTCATTCATACGGACAATCAAGTAGCCATGTTCTACGTGAACAAGCAGGGGGGAACCGGCTCTCTGTCGCTTTGCAATGAAGCTTTGCGACTATGGGCTCTCGCCAGAGAGCAGCAGGTTCATCTCCTGGCAATGTAGCTTCCAGGCATACAAAACTCTTGGGCAGACAGACTCAGTCGAATTCTGCTTCCACACGAATGGTCTCTGCATGCAGACCAGGTGGCCAAGATTTTTCAAATTTGGGGAACCCCGGACATAGACCTCTTTGCAAGTCCGTTGAATGCCAAACTTCCCCGGTTCTGTTCCAGAATTCCGGCTCAGGGCTCTCAGGCCAGGGGATGCTTTCCTCCTTCACTGGGGTCAAGACTTCCTTTATGCCTTTCCACCCATTCCCCTAATTCCCAAAACCCTATTCAAGCTTCAGAGAGACAGAGGTCGTATGATCCTCATAGCTCCACATTGGCCACGGCAAATGTGGTACCCTCTGCTTCTACATCTCTCTCAAGCTCCCTCTCTGGAGTTAGGGTCTGCTCCAGATCTCCTGTCTCAGGAGGAGTGCTTTTTAGAGCTCTCCCAAAAGGTGATTTTTGCTGTGTTTGCTGCATAACTGAGTCTTTGTCTCCAAATAACTGTAAGTCTGTCTCCACATATATTTCTTTCTTTCTAATTGTCCTTAGTGGTGGGTTCCCTTACCTACTCCATTGTGTGTGCCAACAGTTCAGGAACAGCCTACTAGCCAGTGACACTTAGGTTCCCGCCCACCCTACCCCTCGCCCCACTCACCCCAGGGGCTACATTGCCTATATAGTGGTCACAGACGTGCCATCTATCATTCCAAACTTGGGTTAAAAGCCACATCGTCTTAATCTTTTCTTCTTCTTCCTCTTCTGGGACTGCATAAACATGTCGTGTATTCAGTGCAATAACTGCGGTACTTTCATTCAAAGACGAATCATTTGGAGACTAAGAGCTTGTCCTATATGTCTAAAGTCAGCTGCCATGCATGAAGAACTGACTCTACTAAGGAAAGACCTAGCTGCCATGCATATAGAAGTATCTCTACTGAGGGAGGAACTGGCTGCAATGAAGCGCACCTCTTCTAGGATACAAACTGAACAAAGTCCACCACCGCTCCCACAAAGAATCAAACGACCCAGGAACAAATGGATCACAGTGGGTTCTGGTAGATTGCGACCTGTAACACAAAGACATCCTATACATCAAGAGATATCCCTGCACAATGCCTTCTCTGCAATGGCTAATGAGGATGCCCAATTCAAAGAAACTGAAGGGCCTTTAAATGAGTCAGACAATGCCCAATCCCCTGCTAAAGCACTAAATATGAAGAAAACCTCACCAAACAGAAAACTACTACTACTTGGAGATTCCATCATCAGAGGCACCAACTTGGGAACACAGTTCAAAGGAGAGAAGATAGTCATGTGCCTACCAGGCTCTTCAGCCAGCAGGAATACAAACCAAGTTGTTGAATTACTTAGTGCAAAAAGTGAACATTCCAAACTTGATGTTATCCACCTAGGCACAAACGACCTAGCTAGGAACAGTGCCTCTACAGCCCAAAAGGACTTCCAATCTCTGGGGGAGAAACTCAAGCACGTTGTTAACACTGTTGCATTCTCAGAGGTTCTACCTGTTCTTGGTAAGGGGACAAAAAGACTGTATCGCATTAACAGCTTTAATACATGGCTCCAGACCTGGTGCAGAGAAGAAGGATTCGGATTTATTGGCAACTGGGACAACAGATGGACCAACAAGAGACTATACTGTGCTGATGGACTACATCTCTCTTCCGCAGGGAAAAGAATCCTAAGTGAAAAATTCAGGCAGTATGTGGACATGCATTTAAACTAGGAAAATGGGGTGACGGATGTGGAAGGTCAACATCTGCCTACCACCCCCAACAAAAGCAGAACAACATCAGAAACAGCCACACTTTTAAACCACACATCAAAAATATGTGGGAGGAAGTGGGCAGAACAAAATTAATGCAAAATACACACAAGCCAGGAAAGTGCTGGAAAGCAATGAGCACAAATGCTCGAAGCTTAGCCAACAAAATTCCAGACCTGGAAGCCCTAATGGTGGAAACGGACTTGGACATTGTGGCCATTACAGAAACATGGTTTAATGAATCACATGATTGGGATATAGCCATAGCTGGCTATAATCTATTCAGAAGGGACCGAGAAAATGGAAAAGGAGGAGAGGAGTAGCCTTGTATGTCAAAAGCAATATTAACACACAAAATCCCAATCCTTGGTCCAGTTAAATATAAATATCCACCATAGACAAAACCAAACCCAAAAATATCCCCTAATTGAATAATTTTTCTTTTTGTCGGAGAAGGCTGGAGGCGACTGAAATGTGACCTAGTCACACCAAGCAGCCCTGTCCCATTTAATTATTTTGAATTAAAACGCTGTACTTAGCTTATAAAGTGTTATAAAGCAATATTAAAGCTACTGAAATGCAGGGGACATGGGGAAAAGAAGAAGCGCTCTGGATTGCGTTGGAGAGAGGAGATGGCACCGTCATCCATATTGCTGTAGTCTATAGACCTCCGACTCAAATTGAAGAGAGAGACAATGAATTGATTATAGATATTGCCAAGATAGCATCAAAGGGGGAAGCAATCATATTGGGTGACTTTAATCTACCTGATGTGGATTGGATTACTCCTTCTGCACATCTGGAAAGAAGCAAAAAAATTGTGGATGCTCTCCAAGATGCATTATTTAGACAAATGGTGATGGAACCAACCAGGGAAAGCTCAACGCTGGATGTAGTGCTCACCAACGGTGATAGTGTGTCGAATGTCTGCATGAGTGCCCCTGTGAGCAACAGCGACCATCACACTGTGTGGTTTGAAATAAAAGCCATGGTACAGGCCAATCATAGCAAGCTCAGAGTCCTAAACTTCAAATACACTGACTTCAATAAAATGGCAGAGTACGTAAAGGAGGAGATGACGGGGTGGGAAGAGATAAAGGAAGTGGAATTGCAATGGGCTAAACTAAAGGAGGCAATAAAAGGAGCAACAGATAAATATGTAAGAAAAGTAAATAAAAGCAAGAGGAGAAGGAAACCTATTTGGTTTTCCAAAGAGGTGGCTGCTCATATAAAGGCAAAAACACAACTTTTGCAAAATTCAAAAGCTTGCAGACAGAAGAACACAGAAATGAATACAGGATCCAACTCAAAGAGTCTAAAAGAGTAATAAGGATAGCAAAATCAAAGGCAGAGGAAAAGATGGCTAAAGATGTTAAGGGTGGCAACAAAATTTTCTTCAGGTATATTCAGGAAAGGAAAAAGATCAGAGTTGGAATTGCAGGACTCAGAAGTGCTGGGAAAGGACTCGTGGAAAGTGACACTGAAAAAGCGAAATTGCTAAACAATTACTTCTGCTCTGTGTTTACTAAAGAAGATCCTGGGGATGGACCAGCTGTGACTCCCAAATATAAAAATGGGAATGAAGTAGATACCACACCATTCACAGAAGAAGAGGTGTTAGAACAACTTGCTAAACTGAAAGTGGACAAAGCCATGGGACCAGATATGATACATCCCAGGATACTGAAAGAGCTCAGAGAGGTTCTTGCAGGACTGTTAAAGGATGTCTTCAACAGATCCTTGGAAACGGGAGAGGTTCCTCAGGACTGGAGAATGGCTGATGTCGTACCTCTACAAAAAAGTGGTGACAGGGAAGAAGTGTCAAACTACAGGCCCGTGAGCCTTACCTCGGTGGCGGGAAAAGTAATGGAGGCACTCCTGAAAGAGCGAATAGTGAAGTTTCTCAAAACCAACAGCTTGCAAGACCCGAGGCAACATGGTTTTACCGAAGGACGATCTTGCCAAACAAATCTGATCGAGTTCTTTGACTGCGTGACCAGGGAACTAGATCAGGGGCATGCGATGGATGTCATCTACCTGGATTTCAGCAAAGCCTTTGATACTGTTCCTCATAGGAGGCTTGTCAACAAACTCAGTAGCTTGGGGATGGGTCCCAAGATGGTAAACTGGATTAGAAATTGGTTGACTGACAGACGACAGAAGGTGATTGTACATGGAGCTCACTCGGATGAGAGGAAGGTGATTAGCGGGGTACCCCAGGGTTCGGTCCTGGGCCCGGCACTGTTCAATGTATTTGTGAGTGATATTGCTGAAGGACTGAATGGAAAAGTCTGTCTTTTTGCAGACGACACAAAAATTTGCAACAGAGTGGACTCCCCCGAGGGAGTGGTTAACATGAAGAAAGATCTACAAAAGCTGGAAGACTGGTCTAAAGCTTGGCAACTACGATTTAATGCAAAAAAGTGCAGTGTCATGCACTTGGGTAGCAGAAATCCAAGAGAAATGTATGCGATAGGGGGAGAAAGGTTGGTATGCACAGTTCAGGAAAAAGACCTTGGTGTGATTATCTCTGCTGATCTCAAGGTGGCAAAACAGTGCGACAAGGCGATGGCAAAAGCCAGGAGGATGTTGGGTTGCATACAAAGAGGGATTACCAGCAGAAAAGAAGAGGTACTTATGCCACTGTATAGGTCACTGGTGAGGCCTCACTTGGAGTACTGTGTTCAGTTTTGGAGACCATATCTTGCAAAGGATGTAAAAAGACTGGAGACTGTTGAGAGGAAGGCGACCAAAATGATTTGGAGCCTGCGTCAGAAGCCTTATAAGAAGAGACTTGAAGACCTAAATATGTACACTTTGGAGGAAAGGAGGGACAGGGGTGATATGATTCAGACCTTTAAATACTTAAAGAGAAATGATGAACAAACAAACCTCTTCCAAAGACCTGTAAAACTAGAGGGCATAACATGAAACTGCAAGGGGGTAAATTGAAAGGCAATGTCAGGAAATATTTTTTCACTGAAAGGGTGGTGGATGCTTGGAATGTCCTCCCGATGTAAGTGGTGGGGGCGAACACGGTGACAGAATTCAAAAAGGCATGGGACAAACACAGAGGATCCCTTTACAGAAATAGGATAAAAACAAAATAAACGGTACCATCTAACTTCTGAACCATATAACGTCTCAACAAATAGGGGTGTCCTACATGGAGTGGTGGGTTTACCCCTGAACAAGGATATGGGGAGGGGTGGCCTGCGTGGAGCGACAGGTGCACCTACTCTTGCCATGTTGCTGGGCAGACTGGATGGACCATGCTGGTATTTATCTGCCGTCAACTACTATGTTACTATGTTATGGCATCCCAATCCCCAGTCTCTGCATCTGAGGGCTTGGTTGCTGAAGGCCTAGATCTCCATGATCTTAACCTCCCTAAGCAAGTAAAGGATATTCTTTATGCTTCCAGGAAGCCTTCCACAAGACTCTCTTATGCTTTCAAGTGGAAAAGGTTTACCATATGGTGTTCGTAGAAGGGTCTTAACCCCCTTGCGATACCTCTGGAATCATTACTGGAGTATCTCCTTCATTTATCCAATGCAGGACTTAAGACTAACTCAGTAAGAGTCCATTTGAGTGCTATTGCAGCTTCTTTCAAGCCTCTAAATGGACAACCTATGTCCTCCCATCCTCTTATAGCAAGATTTATGAGAGGCCTTCTTCTAACTAAGCCTCCCATTAGGGCACCACCGGTGGCATAGGACTTAAACCTGGTTCTTGGTTTGCTTATGAAGCCACCTTTCGAACCCTTAGCTACTACCTCATTGAAATTCCTTTCTTGAAAGGTTATCTTTCTCATTGCAATCACATCAGCACGTCACATCAGTGAGTTGCAAGCACTTGTGGCTGATCCACCTTATACAAGGTTCCATCATGACAAGGTAGTCCTTAGGACTCATCCACACTTTATGCCAAAGGTGGTCTCGCCTTTTCATCTAAACCAAGCGGTCTACCTGCCTGTGTTTTTTCCAAGACCTGATGCATCAAATGCGGAAAGGAATCTTCATACTTTGGACTGTAAAAGAGCTTTAGCCTTTTACTTGCAAAGAACACAGCAACATAGAAAGTCCTCTCAACTCTTTGTTGCTTTTGATCCTTCTCATTTGGGACTTCCAGTCTCCGAGAGAACACTGTCTAACTGGATTGCTCAGTGTATTTCCTTTGCCTATCAGAGTAAGAATCTTCCTCTGGAGGGCCATGTCACAGCTCACAATGTGAGAGCCATGGCAGCTTCAATGGCTCATCTGCACGCTGTCTATCGACGACATTTGTCGAGCAGCCACCTGGGCCTCGGTTCATACCTTCACAGCCCATTACTGCTTGGACAAGGACTCCCGCCGGGATGCCTTGTTTGGTCAGGCTGTTCTCCAACACCTGTTCCATACCTAATCAACTCCTACCCACCGTCCCTGGTTGGATGCCAGAGATCCATGGGGGGAAGTGGAGCCCTTTCTCAGGGACACACAACTTCTGGGGTCTCTCCATGGCATCTAAAGCTAGGAAGTCCCCATATGTGAAGACTACATTCCTGCTTGTTCCTGGAGATAGCATAGTTACTCAGCTGTAACAGGTGATCTCCGGGAACAGCAGGAATTTAGGCTTCACAACCCACCCACCTCCCCTAGGAGTTGTATCTCTCTATCTCTTTCTTTTTCCCTCTCTCTCTCTTTGTGTCAGCTTTAAACTCAACTGGAGAGAGGCAGTTGGGAAAGGCGGGAAGGCAGCACGCAGGCGCTGTGGGATGCTCCCAAAAGCTTTCTAATAGGACGCTGGGGAGCGTTCCCGCGCAGGCTTCGTCGGTACTGACGATACCCATATGTGAAGACTAAATTCCTGCTGTTCCCGGAGATCACCTGTTACAGGTGAGTAACTATGCTTTTTCTCCTTTTGTTTAAAGCTGTCTCCAGGGCTTGTACTTAACAGCCCTCTGGCTCAATACTTTCTCCTCTTCTGCTTTTCTATTTTCTTTTTACTTTCACCCACCTTATCTCCTGCTTTTGCTTTTTCTCCCCGTGGTCGCTTTTATTCTCTTATGACTTTCCCTTCAATTCTGTCTCTTTAGTCCATATTGATTTTAAATTCCCACGTTTCTCCTTTGCTGCCTGTGTGTTTAGGGGTTCTGAGCCCCTCTGGCCGCCATCTTGTCTTTCCCACGGTGTTTGTGCCGAGCTCCTTTCGTTGGTTTTCTGTCTATTCATTCCGTGGTTTCTGGTGAACTCTCCCGATCTTTTTATTCCCTTGTGCCTCTGCCTCACTTCGCACTATCGGCTCTCTAATTTTGGTAACATTTCCTCCTCTTTCAGCAGAGTGTTCCTCTGATCACTTCCCTCATGCGGCACACCATTCAGTCACCCGATCTCTTTTTTTTAATCTGCTGTGTGCTTGCCTGTGGGTACCACTGGCCTCTCGTTGCTCCCTGGGATATCTGCCACCCGTGCATTTGTTTTTGCGCTGCTTTAGAAAAGGTTTTAACCGGCTCCAAGCAAGGTCAGCACCGGAGCGAGTCTCTCACACCGCCATTCAGCATGGTGACCCACATATGCACTTTCATAGGATTGTTTCGGGAAAGATGGTGTTGACACGATTAGAATTGAGTTTGATAATCAAAAGATTTTTTGGGTAGTGATGGGGGTCTAAAAATTATTTGTGAGGCGTGCAAATTTGAAGTTTAACCTAGGGAGCCTAATACCCATGCACTAACCCTGAATTCAAAATTTGGTTTGTGTGCTCAAGGACTGAACAGATTCATTAGTGTACCACAAAATAAAAAAGGTTGAGAAGCACTGCCACTGTATAGGCTATTAAGTAATAGGCTGCACTGTTTGAGTAATAGTATGCTCAATAGTGCATTTCTGTGCACTATTGACAACATTTGACCCTGAAATGAAATAAATTGGAAAAAAGCCATAAACATGAGAAATTTAAGCAAAAGGAAAATGTTTTGACTGCATACCCCCTAGTCTATGGGCCTTAATAAAATAGAGTCCCAGAATAATCCTCACTAGTACATAAATGCTCTTGCACAAGGTTGTGTATGCCTTGCAGTGCTATACAAATGATTAATGGTATTAGTGGTAGAATACATCTCCTGTAAGGCAGGTGCAGCTTTGTGTGTACTTACATAGTATATAATGTTAGATAAAGACCAATATGGTCCATCCTGTCTGTCCAGTAAGGCGACTACAGTAGATGTGCCTGCTGCTCTGTGCAGGTTACTACTACTATTTAGCACTTGTAGAGCGCCACGCATGCAGTGCTGTACAGCTAACCTACAAGAGGCAGCCCACATACAAAAGACAGTCCCGACCCGTCAGATTCATGCTCATCGGAGCTTACAATCTAGTCAGAATAATACAGAGCATAGGTCAGTTCAGTGCAAGGCATAAGGTAAGGATAGAAGTCAGGGTCTGAAAGCAATGGTGAAGAGGTGGGTCTTCAGTCTGGATTTGAAGAGGACCAGGGAGGGTGCTTGGCATACAGACACAGGTAGGCTGTTCCAGGCGTATGGTGCAGCGAGTTGGAAGGAGCGAAGTTGTGAGTTGGCGGTGCGGGTGAAAGGCATAGATAGAAGTAATTTGCTAGCGGAACGCAGGTTCCGAGAGGGGACGTAGGGAGAGACAAGAGATAAGAGGTATTGAGGGGCTGTAGAGTGAATGCATTTATAGGTCAGTAGGAGAAGCTTGAATTGGATGCGGAATTGGACAGGGAGCCAGTGAAGCGACTTGAGAAGTGGAATAATGTGGGCAAGGCGAGACTTGCGGAAGATTAGTCGAGCAACGTGATTTTGTATAGATTGAAGGGGAAGGAGGTGGCTCACGGGAAGACCCACAAGGAGTAGGTTGCAGTAGTCGAGGCGAGAGGAGATTAAGGAGTGGATAAGGGTTTTGGTAGTGTGTTCAGAAGGGGCAGATTTTGCTAATGTTGTAGAGGAAGAAGCGGTAGGTCTTAGCTACAAGCTGGATATGTGCGGAGAAGAGGAGAGAGGTATCAAAGAAAAACCCCTAGATTGCAGGCCGAGGGAACAGGAAGGATAGTGAAACCGTCCACATAGACTGAGAAAGGGGGAAGAGGAGGGGAGGAATTTGGGGGAAATACAAGGAGTTCAGTCTTTGCCATATTCAGTTTCAGTCGGCGATGAGACATCCAGGCGGCGATGTAGGAAAGGCAGGCAGAGATCTTGGACTGGGTTGCCGGAGAAATATCGGATTTAGAGAGGTGGATCTGGGAGTCATCAGCATAGAGATGGTACTGGAAGCCATGGGAGGAGATAAGCGCGCCAAGGCCCTGGATATAGAGAGAGAAAAGGAGGGGGCCCAAGACGGATCCCTGGGGTACACCTACATGGAGCGGGGTAGGGGAGGAGGAGGAGCCCCCAGTGCATACACTGAATGAGTGATGAGAGAGGTAGGAGGAGGACCAGGATAGTACGGAGTCCTTGAAGCCAAGCCAGGAGAGGGTGGTGAGGAGAAGATTGTGGTGAACGGTGTCAAAGGCAGCGGAGAGGTCAAGAAAAATGTTTAGGTTATACCTGGTGCATGTCAGCACCCCCCCACCTCTTTGTTGAAGAATAAAAGATAGTTACGTTTATTTTGATTTTATCCTCTTGCTATGAAGGGATTTTGAATTCCGTCACTGTATTTTCCCCACCATCTCCATTGGGAGGACATTTCAAGCATCCAGCACCCTTTCAGTGAATAAGTATTTCCTGATGTTGCTTTTAAGTTTACCTCCTTGCAGCTTGTTTGTTCATTAATACCTTTTAAGTACTTAAATGTCTGTATCATATCTCCCCTCTCCCTCCTCTCCTCTAGGTTATACATATTTAGGTCTTCAAATCTATTCTCATACGTCTTCTGGTGCAGACTCCAAATCATTTTGGTCACCTTCCTCTGAACTTTTTAATGTCTCTTTTAATGCTTTGTGAGATATGGTCTCCAAAACTGAACACAGTACTTCAAGTGAGGCCTCACCAATGACTTGTATAAGGGCATTAATACCATCTTCTTTCTGCTAGTCATTCCTCTCTGTATGCAACCCAGCATCTTTCTGGCTTTGGCTATCGCCTTATCATATTGTTTTGCCATCTTGAGATCCCCAGACACTATCACTCCAAGGTCCTCTGTTGCAGATTTTCATATCATCTGAAAAAAGATAGTCTTTTCTCTTCAATCCTTAAGCAATATCACTCACAAAATACTTTGAAAAGTACAGTACCAGCCCCAGGGCTGATCCTGGGGGCACACCACTACTCACCTTCCTTTCTTCCAAGTGAGTTCTGTTTACTGCCACCTTCTGTCATCTACCATTTTCTGAATCAGTTCACCACCTTGGGACCCATCCCCAGGCTGCTCAGTTTATTAATAAGCTTCCTATAAGGAACAGTATCAAAGGCTTTGCTGAAATCTAGGTAAATCACATTCATCGCAGGCCTTTGATCTAGTTCTCTGGTCACCCAGTCAGAGTTCAGTCAAATTTGGCATGTTTCCTCGGGTCATGCAACCCATTGGTTTCTAGAAAGTCTACTATTTTTTCCTTCAGGAGCACCTCCGTTACTTTTCTTGCTGCCGAGATGATAAAGTTCACTGGCCTGTATAATTTGTAACCTCTTCCCTATTACCACTTTTGTGAAGAGGTACCACAACAGCCCTTCTCCAGTCCTGCAAAACCTCTCCCGTCTCCAAGGATCTATTATATGCATCCTTTAAAGGCCCTGCCAGAACCTCTCTAAGCTCTTTCAGTATCCTGGGATGTATTCCATCTGGTCCCATGACCTTTTCCACTTTGTTTTTTTTTTGTAATTTTTATTTTTATTGAGTCTGTTAACACGTAAGCACACAGCCATAGTCAACATCCAAAACTCCCCCGTCCTCAACACCCGCCCCCTCCCCTCCCCCCCTACCCGCCAACACTTCCCTCCCCACCCCCTCGCTACAAACAACAATAATTCTCAAACCAATACCCCAGTGCCTTACCATATACCATAGTGCCCCCTCCCCCCCACTTTAACAGTGCAGTAAAAACAAAACAAACAGACAATCCCCGTTCTTTGGCAGTACTAGACAGCAACACATCCCCGCCCTCAAGTAGTGCCAATTTACAGACCCAGTTTTCCCCCCTCCCTCCCCCACCCCCTCCAACCCTGCCCCCCCTCGACCCTTACTTCCTCCTCTTCTTCCCCACCCTAAATTACCCCCCTCTTCCTCTCCCCCCCTCCCATCCACCTACCTACTCCCTTCTACCTCCCCAACCTCCACATCCTCCACTAACCGATGAGCCCCCCTCCTTCCTTTTCGCCAACCAACCATCAAACCCTTCCACATCTCCCGAAAACCCTTCACCTTATGTGCTCCATAGGCCGCAATCTCACACATAGTCCTCAACCCACTCAGTCGCCTTACTATATCTCCCCGAGATGGCGCCTCTTTACACTTCCATCGCACCATAATCTCCCCCCTCGCAGCTCCGATACAATAGCCAATCATCAGTTGCAATCCCCTCTCCCCCTCCTCCTCCATTTCATTCAGCAGTGCCAGGGCCGGGGTTATCGCCACCCGCACACCCGTCACCTCCCGAATGACTACCTCCCAATCCTCCCACATTCTCTGCACCACAGGGCATGCCCACAAGATGTGATACAAATCTCCCTTCCCCTTACACCCCCTCCAGCACTCCCCCGATTCCTCCCTACGAAGGTTCCGCAGTTTCCACGGTGTCCAATATGCCTGATACCTAATCTTTAAGCTGCGCTCTAAATAAACCGTTCCCGGAGCCAGCCTTCTAGACTAAACATAAATGTTCTGCCATCTCGCTCTATCCCATTCCCCCCCTAAAGCCTTCTCCCACTCCACCCCTCCCCCACTCCCTCCTGCTTAGTTAATTCGCCATACAGTTGAGCTATTGCCCCTTTCCTCCCCCCTCGCATCATGAGTTTCTCAAATATCGTTACTACTCTTCCCAGATCCTCCTTCACCCCCCCTTTTACCCAGAAAAGATGCCACCTGCAAATATGCAAAGAGTCCACCACCCTCCAACCCAAATTCCCTTTGCAGGTTCCCCCATCCCTTCAGCCCCCCCCCCGTCGAGGATATCAGCTGCCCCATAACCCTCAAGCCCTTCCCCCACCATTCTCGAAACACCCCCCCTCCCTCCCTGGTGTAAACTCCCCTACCCCCATAATCTGCATACCCCTAGTATAACGCTTCCCCTCTAACAACTGATTCCTTGTTCATAGCCAAAGATCTTTCGTTAGTGCCCGAAAAGGGTTACCCCCCCTCCCCTCCTCCGGTTTGGCCCCAGGATCCCAAATCCAGGCTTCCAAAGTCCTCCCTCGCTGTTGCTCCTGCTCCAAGAGGACCCACCGAGGTGTCTCCCCCTCCCCCTGCCAACTCTTCAACGCTCGCAGCTGCGAGGCTAGATAGTACTTCTCCAGCCATGGCACCCCTACCCCCCTTCTATACTATGTCTGAACAACGTTTGTCTCGCCACCCTCGGGCTTTTCCCCTCCCAAATAAACTCCATCATGACCCGCTGAACCCGCTTCAAATACATCTGGGGCACCTTACACGGTAGGGAACTGAACAGAAAAATAAAGCGCGGCAGAACATTCATCTTTATAACTGCTATCCGTCCCAACCACGTAAGATACAGGCCCTTCCACTTTTGCAAATCCCTCCGCACTTCTTTCAGCAATGTTCCATAATTTGCCTCCCCCAGGTCACCTAACTTTGCCCCCATCTTTATCCCCAAATAGCGATAAGTACCTCCCACCCATTTAAACGCATACGCCCCCCCTCAAAACCTCCACCACCTCTTTCCTAAGATTAAACACCAAAATCTCCGACTTGCTTCCATTAATTTTATAGCCCGCCACTTTACTATAATTCTCTATCTCCCTCATTAAGACCGGTAAGGATAACAAAGGCTCCCTGATCGTGAAAATAACATCATCGGCGAAGAGCGTGATTTTCACCTCATTCGCATTCATTATGACCCCCTTAATATCTGGCAGCCCCCTAATCCTCTCTGCCAGTGGTTCGATTACCAGAGCAAAAAGCAAAGGTGACAAGGGGCACCCCTGCCGAGTCCCCCTACCCAACCGGATTACCCCGGAGTAGCTACCATTAACCTTAACCCTAGCCCGTGGATCCTTATACATTGCCTGAACCCACTGAACAAAATTTGGACCCAACCCTACTTTCTCCAACCCGCTAATCATAAACGGCCATTCCACCCTATCGAACGCTTTTTCAGCATCCACCATCAGGAACACTACCCCCTGCCCTGTCCGCTGCACTTCCCATGTAAGATTACAAATTTTCCGTATATTGTCCCCCCCTTGCCGCCCTACTATAAAACCCGTTTGGTCCCGGTGCACCAGAGCCGGCATCACCTCTTTCAATCTATTGGCCAGCACCTTTGCCAACAATTTTGCATCCACATTCAGTAGTGAGATGGGCCTATACGACCCACACACCATCGGGTCCTTTCCCGGCGTAGGGATAAGAGTTATCCCTGTTTCTCCCATCGAACCTGGAATCCCCCCCCCCCTGTCAATACCCCATTAAACACTTCAACCATCAAAGGTCTAAGAATAGGCTGGAACACTTGATAAAATCTCCCCGTCAACCCATCCAAACCAGGAGCCTTTCCCTGCTTCAGTGTGCCAATCGCCATTTCCACCTCCCCCTCCGTTATGGGTCTATCCAACCACTCAACCTCCTCCTTCGACAAAGATGGCAGTGCGCACTCTTGCAAGTACTCCTCACACTGCACTTTCCCCCCTACTACCTCACTGCTGTACAGCTTTTTGTAATACTCCTCAAAAGTCGCCCTAATTTCGTTGTTACCATGCACCAACTTCCCCCCTGGCCCCCGAACACTCACTATATTCTTTTGCACCACCTTGCTTCGTAAGCTCTGCGCCAGCCGACGCCCCACCTTATTTCCCCCCCTCAAACATTCCTTGCTTCAATACCCTCAACTCGTGTGCTATTTCACTCGCCCGCAACTGCTCCAGCTGTCCCCTCAACTCCTTCAATTGCCCTTGTACCTCCCTCCTCCGGCCCCCCTGAGAGACCTTCTCCAATCTACTGATATCTTGCAACAACTGCTGCTCCTTTGCTCCCTTCCGCCGACGCTCCCGGGCCACTTCCTGCACTAGATGCCCCCTCACCACAGCCTTCAGCCCATCCCACACCATCCCTAACCCCACCTCCCCAGTCAAATTAAATTCCTGGTAGTCCTTCACCACCTTCCCCAAGCGCTCAATTACCTCCGGCTCCTCTAACAGGGCCTCATTAATCCTCCAAAATTTAACCCCTCATCCACACACCCCAAACTAAACTTAACCCACACAGGTGCATGGTCCGTCCATGTTATGGATCCATGTTCCGCCTCTACCACCCTATTCACCCATCCCCCACCTGCCCACACCATATCTATTCGGCTGTATGTTCCATGTGGTGCCGAGTAAAAGGTATACTGTTTGCACCCTGGATTCTTACTCCACCAAACATCGACTACCCCCAACCTCTCCCTCATTTGCGCCAACTTTACCCGGTCCGCCCGCTTGCCCTCTCCACTCCCCCCCCCATTATCCAATCTCGGATTCATGGTCATATTAAAATCCCCACCAATGATTATAGGTGCATCACTCAGACCCCCCAATTCTTTCTGCATCCTTTCAAAGAACTCCCCCTGCTTCTCATTAGGACCATATAAGCTCACTATCCACACTTGTTCCCTCCCCAGCTGTACCTTAACTCCCACAGCTCTACCCTTTTTATCCCTATATTCCCCCACCACCCGATCAACCCAGTCCGCCCCCACCATAATACCTACCCCCCTTCTGAACCTCCGTCCTCTGCCCCGCCAACATCACCCTGGGATATCTTTTTGTTTTCAGCATCTGTTCCTGCCCCACCTTCAAATGTGTCTCCTGGAGGCACAGAAAGTCCGCTCTCAATCTACCTCCTTCCCGCGCCACCATTCTTCGCTTCTTCCAGGTCCCCAACCCTCTCACATTCACAGTAGCTACTACCATATTTTGTTGTCCCACCCTCCCCCCTCCCCTTCCCCCCTTCCCCCCCTCCCCGGCCCGCTCCCCCGCCCTCCCTCCCCCTCCTCCCCCTCCTCCCCTGTATCCCCCCTCCTACCCCTGGAGCTCTCCTCTAGAGTAGTGCCCATCAGCCAGAGAAAACTCCCTACCCCAGCCCCCCCTCCCTATATACCACCTCTTCCCCCATCCGACCTTACTCCCCCCCTCTCCTCATTCCCCTCCCCACCACCGCCACCCCCCCTCCAGCCCCCCGATCCTCCTCCTTACCCCCTACCCACCTCCTCCATCCTCCCCCACAGCCACCCCTTCAACCTCCCCACTCCCACACCCCCACCCCCACCCCTCCCCCATACCATGCATACATATATCCCTGAACATCCAACATATTTCACAATGCAATGTCCTTCACATTATTTGTGCAGCAGCTACTATCTCCTGTCTCCTCAGGTTTCTGCACCACTGCGATTGCCGTTGGACTGCTCCTCCTCTATCACCTCCGGGCTCTGGCGACGCTTCTCTCCTCCCCTCTTAAACGCATACACCTCTCCTCCATGAGTGCCCTCCTTCGGGTCTCCTTGCAGGCCGCCCCTAGCCCAGCCACTTTCAGCGCCGCCATGGCCTCTACCGCTGTCTGGACCTTCCAATTCTTAAGCCCAACAGTAAAGAAAAGTCCAAAAGGATACAGCCAACGATAACGGACATTCTCCTTCCGCATAATAGTTGTGACCGGCTGCATTTCTCTCCTCCGTTGCAAAGTTCCTGCAGCCAAATCGGGATACAGCTTCAGAGAGTAGCCCTGCCACACAAAGTCTCTTCGGGGTCGCATCAATGTCAAAATCCTCTCCTTAAGTTTATAATCCTCCATGCACAAGACAATATCCCTCGGTCTGTTTGGCCTGCTTGGGCCTAGCGCACGGTGTGCACGCACCAATTTCACCCCCACCAACTCAGTCTCGCTCCCCACCTCTTGTAAGATATTCCGGAGCACTGCTTGCGCTACTTTCTCACTGTCCATGAACTCCTTCTCCTCCGGTACCCCACAGATTCTCAAATTATTCCTTCTTGACCGGTTTTCCAAGTCCTCCATCTTCAACAGCACCTGCTCCTTCCAAACCTCCAGCTCCTTCACCGATCGCTCCACTCCGGTCTGCCTTACTTCCAGCCGCCCCATCTGCTGTTCCTGCTCCTCTGTTCTCATCACCAACTCGCCCATCTCCTCTCTCAATTCACTGCACATGTCACCTACTTCTGTTTTTACCACCATCAGTTCAGTTTTAAGCTCTCCAAACCAGCCCTACAACTCTTCTCTGGTCACATTCTGAACCACCGTCTCTGCCATCTCTGGCACCACGCTCCGCTGCCCCTTTCGCTCCTGTGCTTCTCCACTTCCCGCGCTTTGCCCCGCCATCTTCTTTTCTCCGCCCGCGGGCTTTGCGCTGCTATACGCGAACTCCTTCAAGTCCGCCGCCTTCTTTCTCGTCGCCATAGGTCCAGGTAGACTTTCCACTTCAACCTCCTGCATACGCTCTCCTTTTCCACCGTCTCGGATAGGGGAAGAAACTCCAACTCTCAAGTTGTCCTCCAGAGCTCACCACCTAAGCTGCCATTCCAGCTGATGACGTCACTTCCTCTCTCCACTTTGTTTTTTAAACTATTCTGAGGCATCATCTGTGAAAGTGTGGTATCTATTCCATTCCCATTTGTATATCATACCTGTCCTTCTCCAGGATTTTCTTTAGTGAATACGTAACAGAAGTATTTGTTTAGCATTTTCGCCTTTTCAGTGTCACTTTCCATGAATCTGTCCTTGGAATTTCGGAGTCTTGCAATTCCACCTCTGATCTTCCTCTTCTCTGGAATATACCTAAAAATGTTTTGTCTCTGTGCTTCACATCTTTAGCCATCTTTTCTTCTGCCATTGCTTTTGCTAACCTTATTTGTCTCCTTTATATCTTTTAGCTTTATCCTGTATTCTTTTCTTGGGGCAGTTCTCCAAATGGGTTAGTTTTGCGTATACCATGAGTCATGAACCTCATTTCTAAGCCCAGGATATGTGGAGTATGATCTCGGTCTCTCAGATTTACTGCTAATGCTTGGCATAGTACTTGCATTGTGCCAAAGAGAGCTTCCTTCTGGAGTTCATAAGATGTAAATGTATGTCAAGATGTGCTTGGAAATTCTTCTTTATCAAGCCTGTAGTTCCCAGTATGATAAATATTTTTTGTATCTTTCTGCCACATATTCTTGGTCTCTGACTGAATTTCTTGGTACTTAAGGATCTTCTCCCTCTCCACGTGATTCTCAATAATCATTTGGAACACACAGCTTTATCAATGCTGATCTGATCATGTTCTCTTTTACCACTATGTTGGCTTTCTTGCATCCAGTTTCTTATCCATCAGAATGGGAATTTCCCAGGTGATCATAACTTCATCATTCTCTGTAATTCTCTTAGGGTCATGATCCCAGTGCTTTTCAGATATAGTGATGTTGTAGTGTTCAGAGTTTACAATGGATGAGGTGTGCTATTTCATTGTGCCTTTCTGTATAGAAATTTTCCACCATCAGAACTTCACAGCTAGCACTGAGGTGAGTCATTGTTTCCAGGTCTTTCTTACAGAATGGACATAGGTCTGTTTTGCCAGTTTTTTCAATGCTTGCTGTAAACAATCTCGTCCGTAATCCATTATCCTGGGCTACAGCTATTAATCTCTCATGCTTTGGTTTCAGTTCACCTCTCCTTAATTATTCAGGTGTCCATTATTGATCGACAAAGGATTCCTCAAGGAACACTTCGTATTTCCCACTGTATTTGTGCATTTACCACTTGTATTTCCTCATTTGCTGATCTAATTTTTTGAAGCTTTTTTTTTCTCTGGTTTTTCAAATTCTGTTACTTCCTTTCCCGTGTGTGCTTGTGGATTCTCACTCATTCCTTCTAGTTGTTGGAATGGTTGACCAAGTTTGATGATGGAGACAGAATTTGGACGTTTACTTTCAGATTTGATCACTTTTACGTATTTGGATCTGATGATGCTTGTAGATAGGCCTAGAAGCCTATGATAGTAGCTCTTTATGTGTAATCAAGCTGAGGCCTATCCCTCCTTCAGCTGTAGGGATGTATAATCACCACGTTCAAACTACTCAATAACATCTCACCCTCCTTCCTCTCATGTAGAATTCACACACAAACAGATTTTAGGAACAGAAGAAAGAACCAGAACATACTTGCCATTCCGTCCACAATCTGTAAAACAAAGCAAATAATCAGTAGCTCCGATACTATGGAACTCTCTGCCAGACACCATCAGATCAATAAAAGACATCCAGACATTCCAGAAAGAGCTACAAATACTTCTCTTTGTTGAACACTTTAACAATGACTGATGCACAATTGTTCACCCTGTCTAGATGCAACCCTTACCCACATGTATTGTCTGGAGTCAAGATGATACACGATACATTGTATATAGTTGAATGTATTTTTTCTGTAACACTTCATAGTTATCTCATGTTCTCTTTAAAATGGTTTGTGTAATGTAAACCGCCCCTTATCTCTGGAAGGGGCGGTATAGAAAAACTGCTTAAATAATAAATAAAATGTACAGTCTTGAGATACAATTATTTTTGTAAATTATCTCATGGACATGCAGGATTGTTCTTGTTCACACATCCAGTTTTTCGAGATCTTTAAGAGGCCAGTCCATAATCCCAAAACTGTATGAGAGTACAGGAATTGCCAGCTGTTGATAGCTTGTATCTTATTCTTTGATGTTAAAGCACTTTTCAATAACTATTTTAATCATCTGTAATTTTCTCTCAGTAATTTGTGCTCTAATGTCATTCTTCCTTCTACACCTGGGGTCACCAACCTCCAGAGGGCCGCGGGCCGCACAGCCGACTACCGGGAGCCTCGCGGGCCGCACCCCCTTCTCCCCGCCCCCGCGAAAAAAAACAACAAACGCAAAATTATGAAAACAATGGCTGATCACCTTTATTGAATTTAATGAGATGGCTGATGATTCATGCTAGCAGACAAACGCTTAAAGTCCGGCTTCACAGATGACACTGACAGGAGAAGGGACGCTTGCAGGTGGTCGTCGGTGAGCTGCGAGCGCGTGGATACAATGACGGGAATCCTTGGCGGGCCGCATGTAATGTTAACCGGGGTAGAGCCTCGCGGGCCGCACAAAGGGACCTCGTGGGCCGCAGGTTGATGACCCCTGTTCTACACCAAGATATTTATATATGCTTTCCTGTTCAAGTTTTCCGTTTTGCTCAATTTTCCTCAAAAAAAAAAAAAAAAAAAAAGAGTTGCCTTAGCACACTTACCAAGGCCAAAAGTCATCCCTATGTTGTCAGAAAAGCTTTTCACTACTCGGAGCTGCTCTGCTATTTGTTGAATGCTGGAACTGTAGAGCTTCAGGTCATCTACAAATACTAAATGGGATGTTACCTCTGGGTTGTTGCCTTCTTTGGGATACGGATTTAGCCTGAATCCCAAAGAGTTGAGTACTTGTTGGATTAAGCCCCATACAAAACAGAAGTGGGGACAGGGAATCTCCCTGAAATATTCCGTGTTGGATTTTGATGTTAGGAATGATGTACTGACCATCTTCATACTTCAAAGATAAACTAGTTTGCCACATTGTCATGGTAAATCTAATCTCCAGGAACAAGCAGGAATGTAGTCCTCACATATGGGTATCGTCGGTACCAACGGAGCCTGTGCAGGAACGCTCCCCAACGTCCAATAAGAACGCTTTTGGGAGCATCCCTCAGCACATGTGTGCTGCCTTCCCGCCTTTCCAACTGTCCCTCTTCAGTTCTTCATTTTCTGCGGAGCTGACAGGACCTATTCCCTGTCACCGCAGAAAATTACATCTTTAAATTTCTTTCTGTGGTCGCGTTTGCCTACCGCACGATGCCTACCAGTACCGCCGGTTCTTTTCTTTTCTTTAAAAAAACAAAAAACAAAAAAACTTTGCGTGCTTCTTTCAGAAACTTTCCTTTTTGGTGCTAGGCGCCATTTTGGGCACTAGGCCCCCTTTATCCTAAATCATGGAAAAGCCAACTAGTGGTTTTAAAAAATGTACTTAGGCCTGGCGCTATTTTTGTGCGGGGCTTCGACTCATGCCACGCTATTCTCCTTATCTCCCCATTCGAGACAACGCTGATTTTTTGCCCGGCTTGGGAGGGCCGGTATTTGAGAGGTGGGCGCAGATGGGGATAGAGAATTTTGGAGCAGATACTTACACCTGAGGGTGCGATGGAAGATTTCCATGTGTTAGGGCGGCAATACCTGCTGGGGGCATGGGATGTTTTTCCCTTTATGCAGCTTCGTAGTTATCTTTGGGGCGTGCCCCGTGTGGCATTAAGGGGGGAGGTTAGCTCTGCATTGGAGGGGGCGCTCAGGGGCTCGGATCAGGGGGTGCGTGTCTCGGGGCTTCACCAAATGCTTTGGGAGTCCGTGGAGCCGCTTGCAGTGCAGGAGTTGGCGAGCGCTTGGACTGAGGATCTGGGGGAAGAGATATCCTCGGACGGGCTGTTGCGCAGATTGGCAGCTATTCCCAAGTTGAGTCTGCTGGTACTTCATAGGGATGCTCAGTTTAAAATAGTGCGCCGTTTACACTTTGCGCCTCACCGGGCTTGGAGGGCGGGCCTGGCCCCCACTCCCGGTTGTCCTCGGTGTAGTGAGTCCCGGGCTACATTAGGGCATATGTTTTGGTCGTGCTCACAGGTTCAGGTCTTCTGGGGGAAGGTGGCAGCTTATTTGGTCCGATGTGTACAGATACCCTTGCCTCTGCATGCCGGCAATGTGGTGTTGGACATTTGGGATGATGTGTGGTTGGCGGATTTGGGGTCCGTGACGCTACGTTGGATTCGCTTGGGGCTGATGCTGGCACGCATGACTGTGTTACAGAGATGGCTGGATGCGACCGGGCCCGTGTACAGCATCTGGAGAATGAAGCTTCATGAGATGTTGCCTATGGCCAGATTGCATGCAGCTGGGCACCCACGGCGCTGGCAACGGTTTTTGGAGGGTTGGGGCCCTCACATGTCTTTTTTGCCCTCCCGAGTTTGGCGCAGGGTCCTGGGAGGCATTTAGAGAATAGCTTGGTTCGTCTTTGGCGGACTTTCTCTGGCGCACCCACTGGATGATGGAGGGCAGTTGCTTTGATACCGGTAAAGGGGGGGGGTAGGTATGGGGGGAGGGGAGGGGGTGTTCGGGAAGGGTGTTCGGGGGGAGGTAAGTATGACTGCTGGACGTGAGTGTATGAGTGTGGTGTTGTATGTTGGGTCTGGCATAAGGATGGACCTGGGAGAAGAGTACACCCTGGGTCCGTCTGTGAGGATTGGCACATCATGCAGGTGGTCAAGGGGAGGAGGTGGGCGGCGGAGGGGGAGTAGCAGAGCTGCGGGGAGGTATGTCTTATTTTTCTGTGTTTACTGTGCCTGCTGATGGTGAGTCTGTGATGGGGCTGCTGGGGGTGGTCCAGGGATGGGGGATTGAATCTCGGCTTCTCATTCTTTGTACTCCCTGGTTGCGCCCCGGCGACCTAGTTGGGATGGATGGAAGGGGGTGCTGTCTTCCAACATATTTTTTTGCCTCCTCTGATGCCTGCTCTTCTCAACTGATACAATGCTTTGCTCTGTCTGGCCTTGGTATATGGGGTGTGGGCTGTTTACACTTTCTCCCCGAGAGGTATGTTAGATGTGTTGCTTTAAGAATGGTATATGATGTGTTATACTGTTTGGTTCTGTAATTCCTCGCCTGTTTATTGTGTATGTGGCTGTTGGAAATTGAATAAAAAGTTTGAACATAAAAAATGTACTTAGTGTGGCAGTACCATTTCCGTCACTGACACCCGTGATTGGTGTCTAAAATGTTTAGGACTTGATCATTCTTCAACTGAACGTCTTTCCTGCATGGGGATGACCAAAAGAGGAAGACAGAACCGGGCCGCAAAGCTCGGTACCCTTTTTTCTTCAGATGCCAGATCCATTGCATCAACATCGTCGAGGGCCTCTTCTTCCTCCCATGGATCTCAGGTAACTAAACATAAGAGCCAGTCCTCAAAGGGTATCTCTCCTGCTAAGCATCGAGAGGCCATTGGCATTGCCCTTGAGGGAACCACACCGGCAAAACAGCCCCGGCGGGAGGCTTCGGCTTCCAAAGCATCGATGGGGCTTCAGGATGTTCGAGGCCTCAGCCTCTCAAGAACTACCTATGCCATGCTCAGGGGTTCTGGCCGTCTTTACCAGTACCGACACCCAGACATCAGCAGCTTCGATAGACCAGAGGTTCCTCACTATCGAGCGCAGTATCGCAGCTCTTCTCTCGGCTGCGGTACCATTGGTCCCAAGAGCACCGGTGCCAACATCGACACCGATGCCAGTACCGACACCGGTGATGCCGGTACCAACAGTGCCGGCCCCGGTGGGAACTCTTCCTATGCCGTCTCTGGCTGGAGGGGACAATGCGGTACCGGGTCACCTCGGTACCGACTTCGATCGGTACCGGGATCATGCTTTGCAAGAGCATTGGGGACAGGAATACTTTGATTCCTCCGATTCCGAAGACTCTGACAATTCTGCTGGCACTAGAGGGCTTCTCCTAGAAGATCCCTCTTCTCCCCAATGCAGAATGTCACCTCCAGAGGACACGTCTTTTCAGGATTTCATCCGTGATATGGCCAAAGGTCTTTCAATCACAGTAGCTCCTGAAGAAGAACCCAGAGCAAAGGAATTGGAAATCCTTCAATAGCCTAAAACTCCCAAGGA
The DNA here is from genome assembly GCA_033557465.1 of Ichthyophis bannanicus. Classification (NCBI taxonomy): domain Eukaryota; kingdom Metazoa; phylum Chordata; class Amphibia; order Gymnophiona; family Ichthyophiidae; genus Ichthyophis; species Ichthyophis bannanicus. Next base: position 438,581,959 of record CM066033.1, read on the forward strand.
GGCAGCTACTCTGCCTATCCATGAAATTCTGCATAGCTTGATGCTCAGAATGTGGGAGACACCTCTGACCACTTCTCCTCACTCTAGGAGGCTTGATACTATGTATCGAGTTCTACCATGTCCTGGATTTTAGAAAACCCAGCTGCCACACCATTCAATGGTAGTGGAATCAGCCATGCGTAGGATGAAAAGTGCAGAGGCATGCATACAATCCTCCAGGTCGTGAATGCAGGACTCTGGATGCTTTTGGACGCAGAACTTTTCAAGCTTCCATGCTTTCAGCTAGGATCAGTTCATACATCCTATATATGGGAATGTTCCTTAAGGAAGTCACAGGAGACTTGGAACTTATGAGCCCATTTCTCCCAGATAAGAAACAAGATTTTCTAGCTCTAGTTAAGCATGCTCAAGATGTTTCCAAGTTTGTCAATCATGCAGCTTTTGACTGCTTTGAATGCATCAGCAGAACTTCTGCTATTGCCATTGGTGCACGACGGATTGCCTGGCTGCAGGCATCAGACTTGGAGACTTGGGTACAGGACAAATTAGGCAACATTCCTTGTAAGGGGGAGGATCTCTTCAGCAAGAACTGGCAGGAAAAGGCTAACGAGTTAGATGCTGACAATTCTACCTTAGGTAGATTGTCAAAGTCTACAGCCACTCCAGCCAAAAGGAAGCCTTTAAAAAAAATCCTCTTTTAGCAAAAAGAGGAAGTTTTATCCTTCCTATACCCAGCAGAGTCAGACTTCAGGTCAGTTTGCCCAAAAGGGACAACCTAGACAGTAAAAGAAACCAAAAGGACTGAGAGCCCAACCAGCTCTCCAGGTTCAGCCCCCTAAAGGACTTTGACTTCTTCCCAGAGAGGTTTGCCTTCCTGCTTCTGAGGGGTCCCCAACCCCCCAATATTCCAGGTAAGTTATGCCACTTTATCAACAGATGGCATCAAATAACAGCAGAAGATTGGACTTTGTCCATTGTAGGAGAGGGGTACAAACTTCATTTTCACAGCATACCCCCTCCTATGATTCTAAAGCAGTTCAATTCACAAACCTCTGCAGACAATCTGCTAGATTACGAGGTCTCCACACTTCTTGCCCAAGGGGCAATAGAGGAAGTACCCATTTTTCAACAGGGAACAGGGTTCTACTCCCCCTATTTTCTTATCCCAAAGAAACCGGGGGGACACAGACCCATTCTAGACCTCAGAGAATTGAACAAATATCTGTTTCGAGAGAAATTAAAAATGATTTCTCTAGGAACTCTGCCATACCTTCAAGGCCAGGACTGGTTTGCTCTCTAGACTTAAAGGATGCATACACACATTCTCATCCATCCAGATCACAGGAAATTCTTATGTTTCCTTTTCAGGGGAAGACATTTCCAGTACAGAGCTCTTACTTTTGGTCTGGCTTCAGCACCAAGGGTGTTCACAAAATGCATGGAAGTAGTAGCAGCATTTCTACGAACCTTGGGGATTTTTGTCTTCCCTTACTTAGGCAACTGGCTCATTCGATCCTCCACAGTTGCAGAGGCCAGTACTGCACTGTCTCGTATAATGCGAATCTTCCAATACTTGGGATTGGAAATCAACTTCCCGAAGTCTCAACTAGTTCCTTCCCAATGCCTAGAATTCATAGGAGCCTGTCTGGATACCAGGCAGGCAAGGGCTTTCCTTCCACAAGCCCGGTGTCTTCGCTTTATGCAGCTAACTTCCCAAGCAGCAGGAAAATCCTCCCTCACGGCTCGGGAACTACTGCAGTTACTGGGACACATGGCATCCACAGTTCATGTAGTCCCATATGCTCGCCTCCAAATGCGAGCAGCTCAGTGGACACTCTCCACACAGTGGACACAGGCCACGGGAAATTTGTCGGACAAAATAACAGTCTCTCAAAGACTAATTTTGTCCCTCCAATGGTGGCAATCACTAGAAAATCTGACAGTGGGGTCTCCTTTCCATCAACCCCTCTTTCAGGCCACCCTAACAACAGATGCAACACAGGTGGGTTGGGGAGCACACATGGATCATCTCTCTACCCAGGGCACCTGGACTCTACAGGAGATAGGTTTACACATAAACCTCCTGGAATTAAGAGCAATTCATTTAGCTCTTCCAGTGTTCCACGCCCAGCTCAACTACAAGACAGTCCTGGTCCCGACGGACAATCAGATAGCCATGTTCTATGTGAACAAGCAGGGGGGAATGGGCTCTCTGTCATTATGCAACGAAGCTTTATGACTATGGGCCCTTGCCAGAGAGCACCAAATTCACCTTCTAGTGGTATATCTTCCAGGCATTCAAAACATTTGGGCAGACAAACTCAGTTGAGTATTGCTACCTCACAAGTGGTCACTCCACCTAGACCAGGTGGCAAAGATATTTCATCTCTGGGGCACTCCAGACATAGACCTCTTTGCAAGTCCACTGAATGCCAAACTTCCCTGGTTCTGTTCCAGGATACCGGCACACCACTGTCAGGCAAGGGATGCCTTCCTCCTTCATTGGGGTCAGGACTTCCTTTATGCTTTCCCACCCATTCCCCTCATTCCCAAAACACTCTTCAAGCTTCAGAGAGACAGGGGTCGCATGATTCTCATCGCACCATGATGGCCACGGCAAATGTATTCTCTGCTTCCGCATCTCTCTGAAGCGGCACCTCTCGAGTTAGGGCACGCTCCAGATCTCCTCTCTCAGGAGAACGGGATGCTATGGCACCAGAATCCCCAGTCCCTGCACCTCACGGCCTGGTTGCTGAGGCTTAGACCTCCAGGATCTCAACCTGTCTCAGCAGGTAAAGGATATCCTTCGAGCTTCTAGGAAACTTTCCACAAGAAGATCTTATGCCTTCAAGTGGAAACGTTTTACTATATGGTGCTCCAGAAAGGGATTAAACCTCCTGGTCGTACCCTTAGAATCAATACTAGAGTATCTCCTTCACTTATCAAATTCTGGGTTAAAGACCAATTCGGTAAGAGTCCATCTTAGTGCAATTGTAGCTTCTTATAAGCCTCTGAATGGACAACCAATTTCCTCTCATCCACTCCTGTCAAGATTTATGAGAGGCCTTCTATTAACCAAACCTCCCATCAAGCCACCACCGGTGGCATGGGATCTAAATCTAGTTCTCGGACAGTTCATGAAGCCGCCTTTTGAGCCTTTAGCCACTGCAGCCCTTAGGTTTTTGACCTGGAAGGTCATCTTCCTAATTGCAATCACCTCTGCCTGTTGCATCAGTGAATTGTAAGCTTTAGTGGCTGATCCTCCTTATACTAGATTTCATCATGATAAGGTTGTTCTTCGAACTCACCCACATTTTATGCCATAGGTCAGTGATGGCTAACCTTTTTGAGCCCGAGTGCCCAAACTGCCGCACAAAACCAAAGAATTTCCTCAAAGTGCCAGCACGTCATTTGCATAAGTGGTCTTATTTGCATAAATATTTGCATAATGTTACCATACACTAACTTTTAGTAAACATGTCTCTTAATGAGTGTATGGATAAAGAAAGACTAAAAGATTTCTACATTACTATAATCCAGTGCCAACCGCCAGGCACATTAGGAACTACTACAAACGCTGCCCATTTAGAACCCATAGCAAACCCGCCGTATCCTGACAGCATTACCAGGACTCACAAAGCACCATACCCTACCTATCAAAAGGCAACACTGCAAATATTAAACCAATACATTTCAGAGAATACTGGGGAAAGAGAACAAGTGGCAACGTCAAATAGGAATTTCCTCTTGTACCAAACAAAGCGCAGATGTTAATGATGCACTTTTCCCAGAGCTGACATATTCCAGTTAATAAATTCAAAATAAAGAGATATCTTTCTACCTTTTGTGCATTTTCTTTTTCAGTTGCAATTGGTCCAGCCACTTTCTTCTGGTTTCTTCATGTTTTCTGCTAACTCTCCATCGTCTGCTGTCCATTTGTCCTTTCTTCTCTCTTCTAGTTTTTTTTCCATTCTCTCTCTCTCTACATCTGCTTTAACATACTAATCTTTCTCCTTTTGCTCTTTCCTCATTCCTATTTCATCCACACAAATTTTACCCCTCCATCCTCAATCCCCAATTACTCTCCCAATACCTGGCCAATTGTAGATTTTTCATCCCTCCTACACAAAATATTTTTCCCCTCTCCATTTTACTCTCCCAGCCCCATCCCATTCTAATCCTCCCCCAACATCAGCTCCCTTCTAGTTCCAGTCTCACCCAGCATCCATTCCCTTCTAGTCCCTGCATCAGCCCATTTCCAGTCCTAGCCCCCCATCAGCCCATTTCCAGTCCTAGCTCCCCCATCCATTTCCAGTCCAAGTCCCTTCATCAGCTCATTTTCAATCCTAGCCCCCCCATCAGCCCATTTCTAGTCATTTCCTAGCCCCACCATCAGCCCATGTCAAATCATAGCTCCCCTCCACTCAGCCCAATTCCAGTCCAAGCCCCCCCATGAGCCTACTTCCAGTTCTAGCCCCTCCATGAGTCCATTTCAATTCAAACCCCCACCACAGCCCATTTCCAATCTTAGCTCCCCCCAACAGCCCATTTCCAGTCCTATCCTAGCTGTTCCATCAGCCCATTTTCAGTCCTAGCTCCCTTCCCTCACAGCCCATTTCCATTCCAAGCCCCCCTCCCCATCAGCTATTTGCAGTTCAAGCCCCCCTTCCACTCAGCCCATTTCCAGTCCTAGCAACACCCCAACCCATTACCAGTCCTAGCCCCCCGTCAATCAACTTCCAGTCCTAACCCCCATCACCCCATTTTCAGTTTAAGCCCCCCCTATAACCCATTACCAGTCCTAACCCCCCCCCATCAGCCCATTTCCAGTCAGCCCCCCATAGCCCATTGCCAGTCCTAACCCCCCCATCAGCCCACAGCCCATTACCAGTCCTAACCACATCAGCCCACCTCAAGTCCTAACCCCTCCCCATCAGCCCATTTCCTGTCCTAGCCCCCCCATAACCCATTATCAGTCCTACCCCCCCATCAGCCCACTACCAGTCTTAACCCCCCCCATAGCCCATTACCAGTCCTAACCCCCCCATCAGCCCACTACCAGTCTTAACCCCCCCCATAGCCCATTACCAGTCCTAACCCCCCCATCACCCCATTTCCAGACAGCCCTCATCAGCCCACAGCCCATTGCCAGTCTTAACCCCCCCCCATAGCCCATTGCCAGTCTTAACCCCCCCCATAGCCCATTGCCAGCCCTCATCAGCCCACAGCCCATTGCTAGTCTTAACCCCCCCTCCCTAGCCCATTGCCAGTCTCAACCCCCCTCCCTCCCTCCCTAGCCCATTGCCAGTCTCAACCCCCCTCCCTCCCTAGCCCATTGCCAGTCTCAACCTCCCTCCCTCCCTCCCCCCATTGCCAGTCTCAACCTCCCTCCCTCCCTCCCTAGCCCATTGCCAGTCTCAACCCCCCTCCCTCCCTCCCTCCCTCGCCCATTGCCAGTCTCAACCCTCCCTCCCTCCCTCCCTCGCCCAGTGCCAGTCTCTACCCCCCTCCCTCCCTCCCTCCCTCGCCCATTGCCAGTCTCAACCTCCCTCCCTCCCTAGCCGATTGCCAGTCTCAACCTCCCTCCCTCCCTAGCCCATTGCCAGTCTCAACCCCCCTCCCTCCCTCCCTCCCTCGCCCATTGCCAGTCTCAACCCCCCTCCCTCCCTCCCTAGCCCATTGCAAGTCTCAACCCCCCTTCCTCCCTCCCTCCCTAGCCCATTGCCAGTCTTAACCTCCCTCCCTCCCTAGCCCATTGCCAGTCTTAACCTCCCTCCCTCCCTCCCTAGCCCATTGCCAGTCTTAACCTCCCTCCCTCCCTCCCTCCCTCCCTAGCCCATTGCCAGTCTTAACCTCCCTCCCTCCCTCGCCCATTGCCCGTCTTAACCTCCCTCCCTCCCTCCCTAGCCCATTGCCAGTCTTAACCTCCCTCCCTCCTTCGCCCATTGCCAGTCTTAACCCCCCCCTAGCCCTTTGCCAGTCCTACCCGCCCCCCCTCGGCTCATGGCAATTAAAAAAAAAAAAAAAAAAGCTGGCCGCCGCAGCGGCATGGAGTGTCCCGCAGGGCTTCCTCTGCCCGGCGGGACTCTCCCGGCGCAGCTCAGCCCCTCTCTGCCGGCTTGCAGATACGCGAAGGGAGAGAGAGTCTCCCTCGCGTCTCTGTTAAGCCCGCAGGGGCAGATGGGAAATTTCCCATCAGCCCCTGCGGGCTTAACAGAGACGCGAGGGAGACTTTCCCTTCGCGTATCTGCAAGCCGGCAGAGAGGGGCTGAGCTGCGCCGGGAGAGTAATGCCCATAGCCATAAAGAAAGGCTTGAAAGTGCAGTACCACCACAAAAAATTGCCCCACAACTGTTCCACCACCCTGCAAACTGTCCCTACCCCCAAAACTGTCCTACTACCCCACAAAGTGCCCCTACTCCTAGAAAGCACCCCTTTGCACCTATCCTACAACCCTGAAAATACCCCCCACAACTGACTCTGCAAATTATTCCCAACTCCAAAAACGATCCTGCAACTATCCCACCACCTCACTAACTGGCACTGCAAACTGCCCCTACTCCCAAAAGCTACTGCCCCACAATTGGCCCTCCCCAAACACTACCCCTCACAACTGTCCCATCAACCTGCACACTGCCCCTACCCATAAAGAAAGACTCCAAAGCAAATGTTGTGTCACCAACAAATTGCCCATTGTAAAAAATGCCCCCACCCTGCAATCTGCCCCACCCGCAAAATCTACCCCTGAAACTCTTGACCTCACCAACTGCACACTTTATCTGCCCCACCACCTCGCAAACTACCCCACTCCAAATAAATAGCTCCATGCATCAACCCCACTATCTCACAAACTGCTCCACCACCAAAAAATATACCCTGACAACTGCCTCACCAGCTCACAGCCTTCCCCAAAACCTATCCTCTGCAACTCCTCTAGCACTCCACTAACTGCTCCCATCCCTAAGAATGTCCCCCACCACTGCGCCACCATACCACCTACTGCCCACCACCCCACAAACTTTCATCTTACACAAACTACCACACTGCAATTGCTCCACCCTCCAAACTGACCTTCCGCAACTTTCACACCTACAAAAAACATCCCCCCTCCCTACAGCTGTCATCAGTCCTCAAAACTATATCCACTGGAAATGCCTCACCACCCTCAGTTACTACACCACAAACACAGCACATGCACACACCACACACACACAGGGATTAGAAATAATTCCCTAGCTATGATATACTGCATTTCACATTGACAGATACTGTATATTTTCATTTTCCTTTCTGTTATTCTACTGTGAAAACCACTCATTTCTACTGCTTTCTTATTTGTTGCTATGTGTAATGCAAGCGACTTTCTGTTGCCATAGGCAGGGCTAGATGAAGTCATTGACAAACTGGGAACATACCTAGGGACAAAGTTTGGTTGCGGGGGACGCCCTCAGATATGCTCAGCTATCGGAAAGTTAAGATTGACAACTGTCGGTCTTTTTTCATGGTTCTGTAAACAGTGGTTTAAAATTAATATTTTTTTTCCTTATTTACCTGGGATCAACAGGGGTTGGTTGGCTGGCTTGGAGGCTGTCTGGGAGCTGCTGCACTTACCGCGCGAGTTGCGAGGTCAACACTCGTTCCCTCTCCCCGAGTTCAAAAAAGTGAATTACTTGGTCCGACACCTCGGCACGCAGCAGGGAGCATATGTAGTGTGCCATCTGCAAGTAGGCAAACTTTCTTCAATACCTCGAATGATTTTGCCTGTCTTTCTAAACTCCGGCTTGCAGATACGCGAAGGGAGAGAGAGTCTCCCTCGCGTCTCTGTTAAGCCCGCAGGGGCAGATGGGAAATTTCCCATCAGCCCCTGCGGGCTTAACAGAGACGCGAGGGAGACTTTCCCTTCGCGTATCTGCAAGCCGGCAGAGAGGGGCTGAGCTGCGCCGGGAGAGTCCCGCCGGGCAGAGGAAGCCCCGCGGGACACTCCATGCCGCCGCGGCGGCCAGCTTTTTTTTTTTTTATTATTAATTTGCGACCTTCCCGCGTGCCAGCTGCAAGGCCTTTGCGTGCCACAGCTGGCACGCGTGCCATAGGTTCGCCATCGCTGCCATAGGTGGTTTCGCCTTTTCATATAAATCAATCAATTTACCTTCCTGTATTTTTTCCCAGGCCTCATGCCTCTAATGCAGAAAGGAACCTTCATACTTTGGATTGCAAAAGGACCTTGGCCTTTTTACATACAAAGAACACAGCAACATAGACAGTCTTCACAACTTTTTATAGCTTTTGACCCTAGTCATTTGGGACTTCCAGTCTCCAAAAGAACTTTATCTAAATGGATTGCCCAATGCATATCCTTTACTTATGAGAGTAAGGGTCTTCCTCTTCAAGACCATGTCACAGTTCTTTCTTTCTTTCTTTATTTGTGGAGCTTGATATTCTGCCCTCACCAAAAGGGCCATGGCAGCTTCTATGGCTAATCTCCACTCTGTGTCTATCGACGACATTTGTCGAGCAGCCACCTGGACTTCGGTACACACCTTCACAGCCCACTACTGCCTAGATAAAGCCTCCCGTCGGGATGCCTTCTTTGGCCAAGCTGTTCTTCAAAACCTTTTTCAAAAACGTAAACCAACTCCTACCCACCAACCCTGGTGGGATGCCAGAGATCCATGGAAGGAAGGATCCTCACCCTTGACGGTGGCACCTTCCTGGGGCTATCTCCCTGGCATCTTCAGCTAGGGAGTCCCCATATGTGAGGACTACATTCCTGCTTGTTCCTGGACATAGCATAGTTACTCACCTGTAACAGGTGATCTCCGGGAACAGCAGGAATTTAGTCCTCACAACCCACCCACCTCCCCCTAGGAGTTGTGTGTGTGTGTCTCTCTCTCTCTTTGTCTTTCCTCTCTCTCTATCCTTTCACTCAGCTACAAACTTAACTGAAGAGGGACAGTTGGAAAGGCGGGAAGGCAGCACGCATGTGCTGAGGGATGCTCCCAAAAGCGTTCTTATTGGACGCTTGGGAGCGTTCCCGCGCAGGCTAGGAGGCAGAGGAGGGGAGCGTTCCCACGCAGGATAGGAGGCAGTGTACTTTTGTGGATTGGGAACTGGTTAAAAGATAGAAAGCAGAGGGTAGGGCTAAATGGCCAATTTTCCCAATGGAAAAAGGTGAATAGTGGAGTACCCCAGGGATCTGTACTGGGTCCGCTACTTTTTGACATATTCATAAATGACCTGGAAAAGGAAGAAACTAGTGAGGTTATCACATTTACAGATGACACAAAACTGTTTAAAGTTGTTAAAACCCAAGACGACTGTGGAAAACTGCAGGAGGATCTGGATAAATTGGAAGACTGGGCATCCAAATGGCAGATGAAAATTAATGTGGACAAGTGCAAAGTTATGCTCCTAGGAAAGAACAACCCACACTATGGTTACACGATGCATGGTTCCATATTGGGAACCACCACCCAGGAAAAAGATTTAGGAGTCATCGTAGATAACATATTAAAACCCTACGCCCAGTGTGCAGCGGCGGCCAAGAAAGCAAATAGAATGCTAGGTATCATAAGGAAAGGAATGGAAAATAAAACAAAGGATATTATAATGCCTCTGTATCATTCCATGGTACAACCGCACCTTGAATATTGTGTTCAATTCTGGTCACCGTATCTTAAAAAGGATATAGCGTTCTCCAGGACCAAGCAGGAAGTCAGTCCTCACATATGGGTGACATTGACGTCGATAGAGCCCCCATGCGGAGCATTTCCCCAGCTTTCTAAGAAAGCCCCTGGGAATACACCCATGCATGCGCGGTCCCCTTCCTGCCCAAAGGTGCCATCTTGCTCAGTCTCTTTTTCCGTGGAGCCCAACGGACTTGAGTCCGTGTCACCCGGAAAAGTTTGATTTTTTTCTGCGATTTTCGCTCTCTTTTGTCAGGTTCGATGCCGGTTCCCCTTCCTGCCTGGATTCGGTACGCCGGTATCGTCCCGATCTCTATTTTTAGTTTTTTTTGCCCTTTGTGGCACGCGTTCGCGCTCTTTTTCTTTTTCCCTGGAGGGCTGGTCTTTTGAACTCGCGGGGGCCCTTTTTTCCCCGATGGCCTCCAGTGGTTTCAAAAAGTGTGATCGTTGTAAGAAGCTCATGTCTCTTACCGACACACACGACTGCTGCCTGCGTTGCCTCGGGCCTGACCATGACCCCAAGGTCTGTGTCCCGTGTGGAAAGATGTCCACCAAGGCACACAGAAGCCGGCAGCATCAGAAGGAGAGCATTTTTTCTGACTCTGCCTCTGGACGAGCCCAGACCTTCGTCAGAGGCCTCGACATCTCGGGAGTCTGACCCCGAGCTTCGTCGGGGTTCCTCTGAAAGGGGGTCCCAGAGTCGGGAGCATAAGAGGAAGAGAAAGCTGGTGAGGGCGGCGTTGGAGGATATCCCTGGTTCCTCGAGGGCCAGGTCCCGGACCCCTGACCGCTGCCCCGGGCCTTTGGAGCTGGAGAAGCCGCCTAAGGTGCCTCATGTAGAGCCGGAGTCCGTCGAGCACGTAAGTCCTGTTGTCCTCGAGGACTCTCCTCCCAGGGAGCCGACGTCGGGCCCGGTGCCGCCGGGGCCCAAGTCGGTGGCTGCTGAGTATCCTGAGCTTGTACTCAGGCTGACAGCCTTGGAGTGCAGACTGTCTGTCTGCCTTCATGGATCAGCAGCAGGTGCTGATGGCCAGCTTGACTGGTGCATCTGCCCCGACCACCGGGACGTCGACGTCTAAGTCAACCCCGGAGACCGAGCCGGTTCTCGAAACCATGAAGGCCCGAGTCCGGACTTGGTCACAGTCCCCCTCGACCTCCCTTCGGGACCGAGGGCGTCAATGCCGATGCCCCCGGCGTCAGGGTTGGTGCTACCGGAGCCTGCGCGGTCGGAGCCCCTCGACTCTTCCTCGGATGAGTCTGCGTGGAAGACAGAGGACGAGGAGCCCCCAATACCTTTCGGACTCGGTGTGTCCCTTCGGACTCACCGCAGTCCGAGCCCCGGAGTAGGTCTCCACCGGAGGACACCCGGTCCTCAGAGTTTGTAAGGGACATGGCCAAGGCTTTGAATGTTCCTGCGGATCCCGAGGAGGAGCCTCAAGCCGAAGAGCTTGATGCCCTGCAGTATGACTCTCCCCCGAGGGAGGCCTTTACTGTGCCAGTTCCTCCGATGCTGGAACGGCTCCTCTTCCGAATGTGGGAGGCACCGGCCTCGGCGCCGGTTTTGAGCAAGCGGATCGATTCCATGTATCGAGTCCAAAAGAGCCCTGGGTTCCATTAGGCGCAGCTGCCGCACCATTCTATGGTTGTGGAATCGGCCATGCATCGTCTGAAGAGCCAGAAGATGCACTCTGCGGTGCCCCCCGGTAGGGAGGCCTGCAGCCTGTATGCCATTGGCATTGCTTCCAGGGCTCGATGCTTGCTTGCCGTGTCCAGTCCTACCAGCTGTATATGGGCATGTACTTGAGGGACCTGGCTAAGGAAATAGCCAGGTTCTCGGCTGGCCTCTCCGGGGAACCTTTGCAGAGGTTCAAAACCTTGTCCTTGGGGATCCGGGAATGCTCCAAATTCATCTCCCGGACGTCCTACGATGGCTTCGAGGCTTCGGCCCGAGTAGCGGCGGCCGGCATCGGTGCTCGACGCCAGCCCTGGTTACAGTCATCGGACCTCGAACCATGTGTACAGGACAAGTTGGTCGATGTCCCATGCCGGGGTGAAAACCTCTTCGGCAAGCCCATGGCCGAAAAGGCCGCTGAGCTTGAGACCGAGACTCTGACAAGGGCAAGGTTGTCCAGAAAAACTTCTGCCCCTTCTCATAAGAAGAAGGGCTCGGGGAAAAAGACTTTTACCCGAGGAAGGCATCTGCCTACAAACCTTTCCCTCACTATCAGGCCTCCCCAGCTCCCCAGCAGGGTCAGCAGGCCAAGAGGCAGGGACCTCTGCTGGCCCATCTCAGCACGGGAGGTCGGTTGGCCCTGTTTGCCCACCAGTGGCCGCCCATCACAAGAGATGCTTGGGTACTGAGCATAGTCCAGAAGGGCTATCTGCTCCATTTCAATCAGGTACCCCCCCCTCCTACTTTCCAGGGGAGCCTCCAAGGCCTACTCTGCATCAGGAACTCCTTCTCCAGGAACTGCAAGATCTTCTTCAAGACGGCAGTGGAGCCTGTACCTCCCCATCTGCTGGGGCAGGGTTTCTACTCCAGGTACTTTCTTGTGCCAAAGAGAACTGGAGGTCTCCGGCCCATTCTGCACTTGAGAAATATCAACAAGTTCTTGGAAAAGGAAAAGTTCAAGATGCTTACTCTTGGAACACTGCTGCCCTACCTCCAGCAGGGAGATTGGCTATGCTCCTTAGATCTGAAGGATGCGTACACTCACATCCTCATTCATCCAGACCACAGAAAATACCTAAGGTTCGTGGTAGGAGGAAACCATTTTCAGTACCGAGTACTGCCCTTTGGCCTAACCTCCGCCCCACGGGTCTTCACAAAGTGCCTGGCGGTGGTGGCGGCCTACTTGAGAAACCAGGGTATCTTTGTCTTCCCCTACTTGGATGACTGGCTTATCAGGGGTCAGACTCTCCAGGAGGCCAGGCAAGCCACCCTCTGTACTGTCTCTCTCCTTCAACAACTAGGCTTTGTCATAAACCTCGCAAAGTCCACTTTGCTCCCCTCCCAGAACCTGGAGTTCATAGGGGCACGGTTAGACTCCCTGCATGCAAAAGCTTACTTGCCAGACGACAGAGCGGGAAGGCTGATGGACTTGGCCAGCCGGTTTCTAGATAACCCTCTGGTTTCCGCAAGACTTTGTTTAAGGCTCTTGGGCCACATGGCTTCAACAGTGCATGTGACCCCCAATGCCCGCCTGAATATGAGGCCTGCACAGTGGTGTCTCAGGACTCAGTGGAGGCAGGCTACAGAAAGCCTAAGAGACAAAGTAAGGGTGTCCAAACCCTTCCTGAACTCCCTGCAGTGGTGGCTACACCCCCCAACCTTCTACAGGGAATTCCTTTTCAGGTACCTGTTTCCACTGTGGTACTCACAACCGATGCCTCTTTGCAGGGCTGGGATGCACATTGTCTGGGCAAGTGCACACAGGGCCTGTGGTCTCCATGGGAGGCCATGCAACAAATCAATCTCCTGGAACTCAGGGCAATACGCTTAGCCCTCAAGGCCTTCTCTCACACCCTGGCCCACCAATCTGTCTTGGTGCAGACAGACAACCAGGTGGCGATGTTTTGTGTGAACAAACAAGGGGGCACGGGGTCCAGGCTCCTGTGTCAGGAGGCACAGGCCCTATGCTCTTTTGCGCTTTGACACAATATGCTGCTCAGGGTAATCTATCTTCCAGGCCACGAGAATTTCCTGGCAGACAGATTGAGCAGGGTTCTACAGCCTCACGAATGGCAACTGCATCCTTTGGTGGTTCAGAACATTTTCCTGAAATGGGGACTTCCATCCATAGACCTCTTTGCCAGTCCCCTGAACCGGCAGCTGCCTCAGTTCTGCTCCAGGTAACCACATCCCACGAGATTCGCAGCGGATGCCTTCCTGATCTCATGGTCCAAGGGCCTCCTGTATGCGTTTCCTCCCACGCCCCTGGTGGCCCGAACCTTGTTCAAGATTCTAAGGGACAGGGCCTCGGTCATACTGGTAGCCCCCAGATGGCCGAGGCAGCTCTGGTTCCCGCTTCTGTTACAGCTGGCGGTGGACACCCCACTCCCTCTGGGGTTGCAGCCTGATCTTCTTTCTCAGGATCAGGGTTCCCTTCTGCACCCCAATTTCAAAACTCTCAATTTGATGGCCTGGAGGCTGCAAGGGTAGTGCTGGCTCCCTGGGGCCTGCCTCAGGAAGTTGAAGAGGTGGTCTTGGCCTCTAGGAAGCAATCCACCAGAAAGACCTATGCCCTGAAGTGGAAACGGTTCTCCTTGTGGTGTGACAAATGCCAGGAGAACCCTTTCTCCTGCCCTGTGCCAGTGGTGCTTCAGTACCTGTTGCACTTGTCAAATCAGGGTCTTAAGTCCAATTCTGTTCGGGTACACCTTTCTGCTCTAGCAGCCCACCACTCACAGGTGGAGGGGCACTCTTTATCGGTTCACCCCTTGGTGTCCAGGTTCCTCAGAGGCTTGCTCTTGCTAAAGCCTCCTCTCCGTCCACCAGCCCCTGAGTGGGAGTTGAATGTGGTCTTGCAGCAGCTTACTCGCCCTCCCTTTGAGCCGACGGCTACGTGTCCTCTCCGCTTCCTTTCTTGGAAGGCTCTTTTCCTAGTGGCACTGACGGCCAGACGAGTGAGTGAACTTCAAGCCCTGGTCTGTGACAGGCCATACACTCGTTTCTATAGGAACAGGGTAGTCCTTAGGACTCATCCTAAGTTCCTCCCGAAGGTAGTCTCCTCTTTCCACCTCAATCAGGAGGTGGTTCTTACAACATTCTTCCCTGGGCCCCATGCCAGCTGGGCTGAGGAAGTCCTGCATACCCTGGACTGTAGAAGGGCCTTGTCTTTCTACATTGAGCCTACTAAGGGTCATAGAAGGGCTTCTCAGCTCTTCGTCTCCTTTGACCCAAACAACTTGGTTGCCTGTCTCCAAGCGTACCTTGTCCATATGGGTGGCGGACTGTATTACCTGGGCTTACAGGGCAGCAGACCTTCCCTTGCAGGGTCGAGTTACAGCTCACCGTGTCTGGGCAATGGCTGCATCAGTAGCTCATCTCCGTTCTGTACTGTTGGCAGACATCTGTAGGCTGCAACTTGGTCCTCAAGCCAGATTTTTGCAGCCCATTACTGTCTGGAGAGGGAGTCCCGTAGGGACAGTGCTTTTGGTCAGGCAGTATTCCGGAATCTCTTTGAGGTTTAGGCAACTCCTGCCCTCCAGCCCTCTTGTTGGGCTACCGGTGGGATCTCTTCTCAGTGAAATTCTTTCCCTGCTGCTGAGGCTTCACAAAGGGAGCTCTATTTTTCAGCCTGGGTTCCTGGTAGCCCAGAGCTAGGGAGTCACCCATATGTGAGGACTGACTTCCTGCTTGGTCCTGGAGAAAGAGTAGTTACTCACCTGTAACAGGTGTTCTCGAGGAGCAGCAGGAATCAGTCCTCACAACCCTCCCTCCTCCCCTGGGAGTTGCAGTTGTACATAGCTAAAAGACAGCATAAAGAACAAAATGAACTATGTCATCTGACTGAGCAAGATGGCACCTTTGGGCGGGAAGGGGACCGCGCATGCGTGGGTGTATTCCCTGGGGCTTTCTTAGAAAGCTGGGGAAATGCTCCGCATGGGGGCTCCATCGACGTCGATGTCACCCATATGTGAGGACTGATTCCTGCTGATCCTGGAGAACACCTGTTACAGGTGAGTAACTACTATAAGAAAAAGTACAGAGAAGAGCCACCAAAATGGTAAAGGGGATGGAAGGCTACTTCTATGAAGAGAGGCTACAAAGGTTAGGGCTCTTCAACCTGGAAAAGAGACGGCTGAGGGGAGATATGATAGAGGTCTATAAATTAATGAATGGAGTGGAATGGGTAAACGTAGATCAATTGTTTACGCTATCAGAATATAGAAAGACTAGGGGACATGTAATGAAGCTACAGGATAAACTATTTAAGACAAATAAGAGAGAATATTTTTTCACTCAACGTGTAATCAAACTCTGGAATTTGTTACCGGAGGATGTAGTAAGAGCTGTTAGTGTAGCTGGGTTTAAAAAAGGTTTGGACAAGTTCCTGGAGGAAAGGTCCATAAAACATTATTAAAAAGGGACCCAGGATATCAATGCTTGACCCAGTACAAGCAATGTGTAACCTGTGTCTTTTGGGGATACTGCTAGGTACGTATGACCTAGATTGACCACTTTTGGAAACAGGATACTGGGCTTGATGGACCTTGGTCTGACCCAGTATGGCATATCTTATGTTCTTAGGCTCCATCGGTACCGACGATACCCATATGTGAGGACTAAATTCCTGCTGTTCCCGGAGATCACCTGTTACAGGTGAGTAACTACGCTATATACTGTATCAAACTAGGATTTAACTTATATATGTCAAGACAATTTATTATACAAGAGTATGGGACACTGTCAGAAGCTTTCTTATAATCGATCCATGCTATACTGAGATTTCTGCTTTTTGTTGTTGCTGGTCATGCGAGGCTTATTTAATGTTAACTGATGTCTGATTCCATCTGCTCCCCTCTTATTACCCTTTTGCTCTATTGCCATGATATTATTGGACTCAATATGATCATATATTCTGTCTGCATCTATTACAATGAAGAGCTTATAGATTGTAGGTAGGCAGGTTATAATTATTGGTCTGTAATTTTTGGAAATGTTACGTGGGTCTCCCTTTGGAAGGAGAAATATTCCTCTTGTTATAAGCCATTGTGGTGTTAAGTTCGGCTGCCTGAACAATTGGTTTTGCAGTTTGCCAGGTCTTTTTTTTTAAATTATTTATTTATGAGTTTTAACAATATTACAAGCATGAAACTTGTGACAGAAACATAAGAATTGTAAGGCTGAAAAGAAACTAAGAAACATAGGAAAATAGTAATCCCTCAAGTATAATTACAATACATCTCTAAACTAGACCCCAATAAAAGAGGGGGGCAAAGAAAAGGATACATGGGGAATTACAAAAGAAAACAATCAATAAGAAAGGCATTAGGCACTCACCCCAGCGCTCTACAATACACTGCATTACTTATTCATGGTCAACACTATCCCTCCCAACCCCGCCAATGTCGGCAGCTTCTTGAGGTCTAAAAAATGACCGGAGCTGCTCAGGTGCAAAGAAAATATATGTAACCCCAGCAAATGAAACAAAACATTTGCAGGAATAACGTAGACGGAAGCTAGCCCCCAAGGCAACTATCTCTCTTGTCACATGATCAAGAATTGACATCTACGCTCCTGTGTACCGCGACTCACATCAGGAAATATTTGTACACAGTCACCCAGAAAAGGCACAGAGATTTTTAAAGTACAAAGACAACACTCTGGAAAGATCAGTTTCAATTACAAAAGTTACCAATAACGTAGATCGAGCCTGCACAGAAAGAGAAGAGCTTTCAAGAAATTCTGAGAGATTATCAGGAACTATAGAAACAGGTAAATCTTGCCCAACTTCCTTCACTGGTAAAAAAAAAAAATAGGCTCTAGTTATTGGGGGAAATGTAGAATCAGGAATAGTAAACACCTCAAACATATATTTCTTGAAAGTATCCAGAGGAGACACATTTATAAGCTGGGGAAAATTTAGAATTCTCAAGTTTTTACCCTCTAAACTTACTTTCAAATTGTTCTAACTTTTGGTGAACAGAAAATTTATCCTTCACCAGCTGGTCAATCAGTCTTAGAATCAGTAATATCCTTAACGATAATGGCAAGTCTCTCATGTGTGTCCTTCTCAAAGTTCAAACGTTGCGTAGAATTTTGAGCCACAACTTGCACCAGGGCAGACACATCCAATGCACACTTAGAAACAGTTGCATCCAGCTTCACTAACATCCTCCAAATAGTGTCCAACGAAATCTCACCAGACTTCTGTTGCTGGAAGGTAGATTCAGTCGAGAATTGTCCACCACAACTGAAGAAGCACCGGGAGACAAGCTCACCAACCAACTCAGGACCCTCCACAAGCTACACGGCATGGGTGGAGGGAGCCGAAAGCGGCGTTGAACAAGAAGCAGGCTGACCCATTATTCCACCTTCCTCTCCAGAGGTCAGTAGCGCGATGTCAACAGAGCCTGAATCCACAGGCTTCGGTTCCAGTGGGGCAGTCTAGCGCAAAACGCGGCTGCAGATTAGGTGTATTCTGCTCAGCTGCGGACACCTCTCCATTGGCAGGCTGTAGCAACGAGCCCTCCGATGCGGCCTTCTCCAGCGCCAGAGCCTTTAGGAGGAGCACCTCAATCTGCTGTTGACCAACTGCGGGAGAAACACCCTTTGCCGGCTTGGCTCTAGGGTTCCTGCACCGCTTAGGAGGCATATCAGGAAAGAAGACTGAAACAGGAAAAGATTGAGACGCCACACACCCAGAGTGCCGCCATCTTAACTCCGCCCCCTCGCAGTTTGCCAGTATTGTTGGAGTGATGTTAACTGTTTGAGCCAAAAGTTCCAGTTTGGGGCTTGTTTTTAACCTGCTTTCCAGCTGTTTTGTTCTTACTACAGGCAATTCCATAGGTTTGTTTGCTTTTTCTAAACATTCCTGTATGTAGGGGAACCACTCTGCTTCTTGATTGCGCTCTATGGAGTCTTCGTATAGGCTTTTCCAGAAGGCTTCTGTTTCAGCTTTGATTGGTGGTGTTTTTACCATATTAATATTCTTTCTCAATTCCCTGTAGAACTGTTTTGGGTTCTCTCTAGTTTATTTTGATATCTTTCTTTTCTGTTTTCTTCATATCTTGGCAGCTTTTGTGCTTTTGCTACTTTCAGTTTATTGTTGGAACATAAGTATAAATTTCAGGTCTTCTTCTGTTAATACAGTATGCTTCAGGTCTTGGATCTTCCTCAATATCTTTGACCTTAATTCTTTTAGATACCCGTTTTTTCTGTGTTCTTCTTTGTGATCTGAATTTTGTGAACACTGTTTTTTGCTTTTATTTGTGCAGCCATTTCTGAGATACTGAGATATACATGTACCCACTTGATGCACACGTAGAGTACACACGTTCCTCAATATTCTGCCCTCTTTCCAATCAAAAAGCCACACCAGGGCTATATTTAATAATGTGCTTTAACATGTTAACAGACTTTGCATGTTTAGGGGGTAATTTTGTAAGGGGGTGCCTACTTTAAGTGGTGAAAATATAACATCTGTGCTAGTTGGATTATTCTAAAATTAATATTAAAAAAGAAACATGAGAAATTCCAATCAATGAGTTTTAAACATTTTTCTTTAGCCATGCAGGTAGTTTAAAATACTCAAAGTATAAATGAAAGCATTCATTTTCAAATTAAAAATGCTACAGTGAATTTTCATATATATTTTAATGAAAGCCTATATCTTAAATATAACTGTGTGGCACTTACTGACCCAGTGACAAACCATAGCAAAAATATATGAAAAAAAATCCCTCAGACTCTAAAGTAAATCATAAATAACACCCAATGTGATTTGTTTCTTAACAAAAATTGTCTTTAGCAATGAATAAACCATGACTGCATGTGCATATGCAGTTCGTGTATCAGTTTCTCAGCCAAACAGTAAACATACACAAAACCACTATGAACAAATCTTCCTAACACCCAGCACAATCTCACCCTGGCTCTAAAGGGATTCCATCAATCATTGGCTATAATGCTAGCAAAATAAATTATGTTGCTCGGTCCACAGGTAAATCTTTCATTTCCTATTCATGCTAGTGACAAGTCGAGCCTCACAGTAAAACATCACAGTCATATTTTATATTGCTGTCTTATCAATCAGCTGTCATGGTAACCCACGTGCCACTTTTTCCTAATACACAATAGCATCCCACATTGTTATGGTAATCAGATGCTATCTATATCTTTCCTTATACACTAGTTTACGTATGGAATTTGAATACTCATCTTACCAGCTTCCTTGCAGGTCGTTGCTAAAATCATGATCTTTTTACTTTACCCTACTACCAGGTTAAAATTTTACTGCAAACTCCAGCTTTGCACATCTTATATAATTGTACATATCAAATTGGTGTTATAGCCCATACCACGTATCTTTCCTGTAGTGTTCATGGCCATGTAAGTATTGCTATAGGAGATGATTTTCAGTGCTATCTAGCTGGATGAAAAAAAGACTTAGTGAGCTGATGCAATATCCAAGGGTCGGAGAGATTATGTGACACGCCTGCTGCTTAACACGGCCTGTCTGCCCCCTTCCCTGTGCCAATTGATGGGGGGGGGAGGGCAAGATCTCATCGGGGCAGTGATGGGAAAATTTCCTGCCGCAGCTAGAGTGTTGCGACAGTTGTCGTGGGTTGATGTCACCCGGGCAAGATTGTGGCCCATGATATAAGAGAGCAGGGCAGAGCGATCCTCCTTTCAGATTGCCTGCATTTCCTGCTCACCTTATTTCTGATTGGCTTCTCTTCTCCTCCAGCACTGAAGTTTGTTTTGTGATTCTTCTTTTCTGCACCGGGCTCGGAGAGCGGCTGTCTTCGCTGGGACGGACTTTGTCTGTGCTCATGCCCGCTGCCTCTGGTAGTTGGAACTCCTTTTTTTTTCTGGTTGCCACTGCTGAGTCCCCATGCCTGCAGAGCAAGAGGATTCTCTGCCCGGGGGGGGGGGGGGGGCTGTGTGCTGAATGCAGGACTCCTTCTTCCTGCTGGACTACCTTGAGTGAGACACTGGAGAGCAGTCCCAGCCTAGAGAGGATTGAGGAGAGCAACCCAAAACATGGAGGAGCTGCTGGAGAGGGACACAGCCTACCAACTGAGATACCTACCCCCTTAAAGGAGAAGCGCACCAAAAAGATACAGAGTCAGGCCATAGTGGCCACTGGCAGTGGGGGACATCAGTTGTGAGGGTGGGCTGCATGGAGAGTAAAAGGGGTTGCCCTGACTGGACCTGTGGGTCCTCCACCCTCCCCCCACAAGGAGAGCGCACCTTTGCAGGGTCAATATATTCCAGAATCTGGTAGACTGGACTGATCCCAGAGACTAGAATCATGCGGGAAGGACAGCACCATGCCTGGAAGATATCCACAGAGTAGGAAGCACTCTGCTGAGCCTGTCAACCCCCACACACTGTGAAAAGGAGGTGCTCCGTGACACCTTGAGGACCTGGGGCTCATGGGTGGAGCACTTTGCCGCTCGCAAAGACCCAGGAAGCTCCCAGCAAGATATGCTGCCAGCACCCCCAAGACCCTGGTGATTAGGGAGGGGTGCGGCTATTGCAAGAAAGATAGTCCTGGCCACCTACCTACTGCCCTCGACTCCCAGGCATAGCTTGGATGGCACACGCCTGTACAAACTGCCTGCACACACCCACGCAGACACTGGCGAGGACCCCCCCAGAGACCCTCCCCCCTCCACGTAGCACTAGCAAAACAGGGTGGCATAACAACATGATTCACCTATCACCAGACTCGCACGTGCTGACCATACCCCTGGGGTGTTGCCATTCCCTGGACCTGCATGCCCCTGGGGCATCTCGAAAGCACCGTCAACACAGCAGTATGCCCTGGACACCCCCAGGTAGAGAAGACATACCTCAAATCCTCAAATGTGAGCAGCAGTAGTGGAAGATCTTCTAGCACTGCACAGAGTCGACACCGGTGCTGCTATGGATCGTCATACAGGCCTGGGCACCACTCGCATTGCCACACCAGAGGGGAAGGCACCGCTCCCCACCCAGCAGTTTTTCAAGTCAATCTGCCTCGAGCAACCTTTGATGGCGAAGATACTGCCATCATCGCACATCCCAAAAGCGGGGGTACTCCTGTGACAAGACTGGCACCAATCCACATCCAAGAGAAGGTCGCACATCGGTGATCCAACAGCACTTTCTGCAACTAGCTCCCAGCTCATAGAGGCACTGTAATTGCTACAGCAGGGTGACATGCCTGCAACTGCTGCTACAAGGCCACCAGGACCTCCACAATCGGAGGCGTCAGGTGAGAAATATTCCATTACTATTTTCTCTAGTCACCCAGTGAGTGCCTCCACTGCTTAGTCCGCTCCCCGGCCTTGGCTTTGAAACCTTCCCACAAACAAAGGAAGAGGTGCAGGTAGTCACAGTCATCGCCTTCATCCAGCTCCTCTTCTTCATCATCTTCTTCCTCTTCTTCCCTCACGGTGGAGAGGGCCAGGACTGCTAGCACCCGCACTGCCTTGCCACCTAGTATAACAGAATTGTGGGAGACTGTCCCCCGATCACTCAGGAAGAAGGTCATCAGGAGGGAATATACTTCGACATTTTCAAGCTTCTGGAAGGGCGATGGTAGCGCAATACAAAGAAAAGAGTGAAAATGGGCAATCTGTTGTACCTAGGGAACGTCATATCCTCCGTAACGTCACCAACTGGACTTTAGCATATGCTCACATGAACAGCATTACTTGCCATAAGGACCCCTCACAGCTTGGCACATGTTGGCATACCTCGATAAGATTGTGAATGCTTCAAAGGAATATGAGGGATATGCTTGGCTGTCATACAGTGAGCATTTAAACGACAATATGGAGGTGAGACCTAGCATGTTGTGGGGCGCTGATGTTGAGATATGGCTTCTAAGGATGAACCCAAAATATGGGCATAATTTTCAAAGCAGTGTTGGCTGATACGAGCAAATTCGCACAAAATAATGACATTTGCAGGCACTTCAACGAAGGCATGGGTTCCTTTCATGACTGCAAATATTGATATGCTTGCTTCTGTTGCACAGCCCCCCCCCACCTCCCATTGTACCAGGAGGTTGCAGCCAAAAGCCATTCCACAATAGAAGCAGTGACACTGCCCTTCGTTGAGCCCCCACACCAGTTTCCATCACAGTCATGGACCCTTGTTTAGATGTCTACCCGAAGAGAACCGATGGCCAGCTTCTAAGAGATGGCTTCTGTTATGGTTTTATCATCCCTTTCCACGGGCCCATTCAGGGCCATATCTCTCATCCTGCACCAGCATCGTGACACTTTTGGCCCATTGTGCAGGAGAAGCTTGACTCTGAGGTGCACCTTCAACATATGGCCAGTCCCTTCAATAGCCCGCCGTGAACAGTGCCTATTTTGACCAGGCCCTGGACATTGTTCGGGCTCTGGTAGGTACTTGTAACTGGTCAAGGTCGACATAGTCAGCCTTTAGACTGCTCCTAATCCACCCCACCTGCTTTCCCCTGCTGGGCTACTACTTCGACTGGATACTTAGTGTCATGCTCGGCTTTTGAGGCATTCAGTACCTTTCTCCATTGGATGGTGCAGTGGCAGACTGGGCTGCGATCTATTTTGTGCTACCTTGATGACTTTGTTTTATTGGACCAGAGCATTCCAAACCCTGCTTGACACTCTTGGATGCCTTTCATGCTAGGGCAGGGAATTTGGCATCCCCCTGGCAAAGGATAAGACAGTGGGCCCGGTCCAGATGATGTCATTCCTAGGAATTGAGATCAACACAAAGCAGGCAGTATCCTGACTCCTTTGTCAAGCTGGAGGACTTCAAGGCAAAAATTGCTGCTTTGAGAAGCTTATGGAAGATCACCTTCCGAATGTCCCTGTCACTCATCGGTTCTCTGAATTTTTGCCTGTGGAGTGATCCCTATGGGTCAGCCCTTCCTGAGATGCCTCACGCATGTGACAGCTGGCTTGCACAAGAGAGACCAACATGTTTGCCTCTCACGGGGACTGAAACAGGACCTGGACGTGTAGTTAAATTTTCTGAACACGTTCAACAGCATAAACATATGGCAGCAGGGTCCGCAAAACCATGTGGAATTGACCTCTTCATAGATATGGCGGGGGGGGGGGGCCTCTCGTTTCGGCATATTCTTCAGGGGCATGTAGACTGCTGTGCCTTGGCCCAAACGCTGTGTGACTGGGGACCTCGCCAAAAATATTACTCTCCTGGAATGCTTTCCCCTGTATGTGGCAGTGTGTGTGTGGAGCCACCGACTGTGTGACCAGAGAATCGTGTTCTGCTGCAACAATCAGCTAAATGTGTCATTGTGGCAGAACAGCTGCACATATTTGTCCTGAAGTGCTTGCAGCTCAAGGTTATGGCACATGCACAACATGTACCCGGGCAGACTAATAACATTGCTGATTCCCTCCTGTTTTTCAGTGGGGCACCTTCAGACGATTGGCCCCGATGGCAGATGAACACCCCATTGCATTATCGGACTCGATATGGAACCTGACATCAACATAGACTGATAGCTCATCCGTGGTCCCTCACACTTGGGCAGCATACCTGCAAGGATATTCATCCATCTCATCCTTCGCGGCATCCCACAACTGGAGATGAGGACTGTTGAACACCGAGTTGCTAAGAGGCATACGTGTCGTGTGCTGGCACCCAAGGCTTGTCTCACCACACTGACCAGTCCCATTTGTCAGGGTTCTCCTTCGCCAAGATGGCACTCCCTGTGACATCTTCTTGCTGAAGATGCTGATGAAAGGATGGGAAAGAAGTGTACGCTGACAGGCCGATGAGAGATGCCTAGTAACACATGAAATACTGCATAGGCTGTAAGTGGCACTGTCGACCACATGCTCATCTGAATACAAAAACTGCTTGTTCCAGACATTGTTCACTCTGGTTTTCTTTGGCACTTTCAGAATCAGCGAACTGGTCACTGCCTCTAAGAAGCTGGAGCCCTCTTCTGGGGTTTAGTTTTCAGAGGTCTCTGTGTCAGAGGGCCTACTACACATCTGGATTGTTGGGATAAAATAATGATCAGAATGGAAAGGGGCAAGTCCTCTTCCTCAAGGCAGTGCCTTAGCTGCAGATGTGCCCAGTTGCAAGTATGCTCCAGTACCTAGCAGCACAGCCCTCCTTGAACCCACAGTTCTGATACATCTCATTGGTACGCCGCTTTGCAAATTCAGGTTCACAGCAATATTCATGAAATATTGGTTGTTATAGGATTGCGGCCCGGCCTCTTTGGCATGCGTTCCTTCTAGACTAGAACAGCAACAGTAGCAGCTGAAAGGGGCTTTCCGATACGGATGATCAAAGTGCTGGGGTGCTGGCAGTCCTGTGCATACATGTCATACATTTGTCCAGTTATGGCGCACACTGCGGATTGACTCTGCCTTCACTACTCTGTCCCTCCTATCTTGCAGAGCACGTAGTTTGAATAGTTGGACACTCCTTCCTCTGCTGGGCAGCTGAGAAGGCATCCATGCGGCCCCTTGGGGTCTTCAATTGCATTATACGCCTCCTATGGCTGAGATGCCAAGCATGGCGTGGCAGCACCTGCGGCCATTCCTGCAACAGTGCATTCAGACTCATGCTCCTCCTGATGGTCTGATCGTTCACCTTGAAGGGAATGACCTTTGAACCATCTCCAGTAAACAACTCATCGACCCATGTCAGAGTGGACCTCTCCTGGGTGGCCCACAATCTCCCCTGCACACTCGTCATTTGGTGTGACCTCATTTGTCGCCTCAAATGGGCCGGTACCCGTCTCTGGGGCAGGGAACTCAGGAAGTTCTACAGGCAGGTCAGCCTAAGCTTCCTATGTGCCAAGACATTGGATTCAAACTTTTCCTTAATGACTTGCATGAGACGCTGGAAGCTGTTCTTCAGGCCAATACGGAGCTTGTTCATCCAGAGGATGTTTCCTGGCACCAGGGAGAGGTTCCTGTAGTTGAGGGATGTGAAAGACAAGCTTCCATGCACCCGTGGCAATTACTGGTGCACCCGTGGTGGTTACCTGAGCCAGGCCACAAGCACGCACAAAGCACAAGCAAGGGGCGCAGGGCGCTCTAGCTGCCCCCAAGGCGGGCTGCCCCGGTGAGTCGCACCACATGATGGCCAACCCAGCGTAGGCGGTTCTCTAAGACAGCTCGTCAAGGCTGCTGGAACAGGGCTAGGTCCAACTCAGCTTGGCAAGGCAGGCCCCAGGCCTCATGTCCAGCTGGCTTGGCGACAAGTAAGAGTGGCTCATTGCATACTGACTCAGCTAACTAGTCTGGAATGTCGCCCCGTTTTAAGTCTGGAGTATGTTATGATAAAGTTGCTGCCAAGTTTAATCCACATCTGTGAGTAGGGTGTTTATTGGGCTAGAAGACAAGAGGGCAAAAGCTTGATACCTGAGGGGAGGGGGCAGACGAACATCCCACCTGCCTATGTTAACACTTTAGCTTGCATTTTAGAACCCTTATGTGCACTCTAAAGAAAGCGAATGATGCAGGAAGACCTTAACATGCACATTAATAGAGTCCTAAAAGACAGTGTGAGCATGCAAAAATGTATATGTCTGCATGAAGATGAAGGACTATCTATGCAGTGAAGTTACTGAACTCATGCTAAATAGCATGGTATGCTCACCCTTCATATTATATTATTTTGTGAGAGCTCAGCTACTGTCCAGACAGGTGTTAATGGGATCCTGTTAACCGAGGAGACACTAAATAGTGTGATCATGCTAAACTAATGATGCTCATTTATCTTTGTCTCATAATGACTTCTGGCTTCCACGAGGTATAGAAAAAGGCCTGCAGCTTGGGTATTGCTTGTTGGAAAGAAGTGGAAGACCCACTGTGCTCTAGGAGAGGAGGTCATAGAAAAGCAGATGATTCCTGGAGAGGAAGAATCGGACCAAGAAACTAATATAAGAATATAAGATTTGCAATACTGGGTCAGACCAAAGGTCCATAAAGCCTAGTATACAATTTCCAGTGATGGCCAATCCAGGTTTCAAGTGCTTGGCAGGATCCCAAAAGGTAGACTGATTCCAATCTGCTTATCCTAGGAACACCAGTGAATTTCCCCCAGTCAACTTAATGGTTAGTGTATTCAGCTTGTTTTAAACCCAGCTATATTAACATCGTCCAGCAATGAATCCAGAGCTTAATTACTTAAGATTGTTGATTTGGGAGAACCATTTGGTTGATATGTGGAGACAGACATCCCCAGTAAAGAATAACTTTGTGTTATTTGGCAGATGATGATTCTCACTCAAGAAATTATTCTTTTTTTGGTTGACAAGTGTGTATGTCCTGGTGTGCCAAATGCTGAATTGACTGCAGAACATGGTCTGACCATGCTCCATTGCATTTATTCATTTTTATTTAACCAACCAGTTTTTTATACTGCTTTATCGTACAATGAAAGCGGTTTACAGTGAACATTAACAGAACGATTACATTTCAACTATTATGGTGTGACCAGAGCCGAGAGGTTTGAACTGGAACGTGTAGGATGAACTTGTCTAGTTTAAATGACCAACTGTTTGTAGAGGAATTAAGAAGAATTATAAAAGATTATAGTGATTTCAGTGACATGGGGGAAGTTGATCTTAATGAGGTTTGGGATACATTTAAATCCATAGTATGAGGTATCTTTATAAAATTTGAAGCCTCCGATGAAAGGATGAAATAAGAAAAGTTGGCTATTTTGAAGACTGAGTTGAGGCAGCTAGAGGAAACTCGTAAACCCATTCTGGATACTGAGACAACAAACAGGGTGAATTTTTAATAACAGGAGAGTAATACATATTAATGGAGAGAATAGAATATTTGCAAGGAATATGGGGGTAAATATCTGTTTGGAGATAAAATTGATAGGTTCTTGGCAGCCCAATTAAAGCAAAAAATATATGCACAAAGCGCCATTTTGCAAGTGAGAGATGAGTCTGTTTGGCTAGTGGAAAGGGCAGATGAGATTGAGACTGCCTTTGTAAAACTTTGAGACTTATCTATGGTGGGTGATCAGAATACCCCAGATCTGGGTTTTTTGAAGGAAATCATATTAGGAAGACTCTGACAGAGGATCAAAGGGACATGTTGGAGAATCCTATAACTATTATTGAATTGCAGGGCGCAATAAACTACCTGCCTATTAGGAAGACAGCTGGACTGGATGGATTTCTGGTGAAATTTTATAAATAATTATTTCAAGTGATATCCCTACTTTTGCTGTGGGTTTTGAATAGAGCAATGGAACATGAGATACCCCCCCCCCCAAAAAAAAATTTCTTGCAAGAACATATAACATTGATAAGAGTGGGAAAGACCCCTTGGTGTGTGTGTCCTATAGACCCATTTCCTTGATTAATACGGACACAACGTTTTAGTTAAGATAATGGCTAGAAGGCTTGACCGGCTAATGCCCATATTGATAGGGATTGATTGGGTTTTACATGAGGTAGCAATGCCTCTGATATTATCTGCAAGGTATTAAATGTTGTACATCAGCTTTCAACAGGTGGAGAATCCCCTGGGGTCTTCTTGCCTTGGATGCTGAAAAGTCCTTTAATGGAGTGGAATGGGCCTCTGTATTCTCACTTGTTAGAGCAGCTTAATTTTGGTCCATCTTTTGTGAGAATATTGTAGGCATTATACTCCTTACTGAATCCATAGTTAAGAATAAATAGAGCTCTCTTGTAACTTTTTTCATTATATGAAGGCACATGACAGGGATGCCTTCTATCACTTTTGCTTTCTGTTCTTACTTTTGAGCCCTTTGTACCCAGTTAGCACAGGAATAGGAAGTGTGTTCGGGTATCTGAAGTAATTAATTGAAGGTGTCTAAATTTGAGGGGTTTAAAGTTCAGCGGTAACAGCTAGCCATGTTGGATCAGCTAGCAGTTGCAGAAAAGAGGCCTTTGTGCTCTTTTCCAGGACTTCCAACTTCTCTTTTATTACTGCTAGCTTTTGCTCACTTCCTTCCATCCGTTCTTGAATAGTATTAATCATGGCGTTCAGTCGCTCCACCTTGACTTTGGTCTTTGGTAGTGTGAGTTGCTGCTACTCTAGTGCACAGCCTGTGAGCTTTACTTAAAGGGCGTGGTATGTATGTGACAGGTTATAGTTTCTGAATCTAATTTGGAAGAGATAATAAAAGGAAAAAGTTCAACTGAATATTTTGCATGAAGTAAAAGTATAATATATATACTCATGAGTCTCATTGTTCTTTTATGTTTTCTTGCTGTTTTTTTGTGTGACCCTAAGAATGTGTTGATGCAGGCCAAGGTCTTGGATTCCAGGTGGTAATTTCAGAAAGAGAGTGAAAGGGAGTTTGATAAACACATTTTTTGTGCAAAATTCCCATCGGATTTTTAACAAGGTACTCCAAAGTTCTAAGTAGTTTTTTCGAAAATAAAATGTCTCATGGTTGTGGCACGTTTTTGGCACCAGCTCTGTGAATAACACAGCTTTCAGTTTGCTGCCATCTATGGGGTTTTTTCAATTTTTTTATTTATAAACTTATCACATTCATCCATTACATGAAAGAATTAGGTAAAAATGTCAACCCACAAAACTGAGGAGCAAAATACAGGCAAACCATTGAAAAACCCTGAGCAGATATAATAATAATAATAATATACAGTTAGGACACAAAAAACAGTTATATATCTCTGCCAGCAACATCAACTAGGCTTCATTCCTCCCTATGTGACAAACGCTAGAAGTTGTTTGGGTTCCAAAAAGAGGTAATTCTTTGTATCAAAGGAAATTATACAATGACAATGAAACTTCAACACAAATGCAGCTCCTAAAACTAGGACCCTGGGTTTTAAAGCCAAGAATTCCTGGTGCCGGAGCTGAGTCTCACAAGAAAAATCAGGGAAAATTTGAACTTTTGATCCCAAAAACAGTACATCAGTATTTCTGAAATAGTCGTAAAACCATGTTCCTGTCAGTTCAAGTGCAAAAATCACAGCAAGGTAGTTCGTTACAACTTCCAGAGAACTTTCAAGAAATCCAGTCAAGTCCAAAGACTCTTGTACAGCATCAGACTCCCTGAACTGTTTGGAAATAAGTTTTAAGGAGAGGTACTGGGCCCGTATCACTGAAGGAATAGTTAACCGTGTAAATGCCTGCTAACCAGATATTCAATAGCACAAACACAGGAAGTGCTGTCAAATATCCCCTACGTGCATCGGGGCATGCCGAGGGCATTCTGGGGCAGAGCGGAGGCAGGGACTGGCGCTAACTGTGCAGCACCGATTCCTGTCTAAATGGGCTAGAGGCTTAGAGGAGTGGCAGCAATCGCCGTTGTCAGAGGGGCTGGATGGGGAAGACCTTGACCCGGAGCTAGATCTGCAGGAGGAGTTGGAAGAAGGAGGGAGCCTAGAACAGGAGGATCAGGCCCGGATTGTTTGGGTTTTCCGCCGGGAAGAGCTACCAGTGCTCATCTTTATGCTTATGTTTACGTTTATGAAATTTCTCGATATACTGCCCAGGCCGAAGACCATTAGGGTGGTTTACAATCACTACAAGCAGGTACTGATACAATTCCTTGTCCCCAAAGAGCTCACATTCTATGTGTACCTTGGAGACCCTCAAGGCCCTGAATATGCCTGCTAACCTCCTGGCAGAGGAAGAGGCGCTGTAGGATCCGCTGCTCCAGGCGGTACAGAAATCGCAGAAAGTCTTACCACTACATGGAATAGTAGGACAGATGATCCAGGATGAGTGGGATCTGCCGGAGGTTGGCCTTAAAGGGGTGCAATCCATGACGCATCTATAACAGCTTTCAGAGCAAGAATGAGCTCCTTTGATCACCCAAAGTGGGTGCAGCGGTGTTGGCAGCAGTCGAAGAGACCTTGACTTGTCTCCTGCAGCTGAGAGCCGTGGAACTGGTTCCGTGAGACCAGTACATCTGCCTTCGATGCTTCATGTATTTCGTGGTGCCCAAATGGAAGGTTCCTTTCACCCAATTCTCGACTTCGAGGGCATGAACACTGACTCCCAGTGCCGCATTTTCACAGTAATAATGGTGGTAGGAAGCAGAGATTTTGGGCGACTCTCGATCTCGCAGAGGCGTATCTGCACGTTCCCATCCATCTAGAACATCGGCAGTTTCTCCGCTTTGCGGTGCCAAGAGGCCATTTCCAGTTTCGAGCGTTGCCCTTCAGTCTGGCAGCCACCCCCCATACCTTCACCAAGGTCATGGTGGTGGTGGCGGCAGCTCTCCACAAGGAAGGGGTTCTCGTCCACCTGTACCTAGACGATTGGCTGGTCCAGGCGAAGTTCAGGGACAATAGCGAAAAGAGCAACAGCGCAGGTGGGAGAGTTCCTTCAAAGTCTCGGTTGGGGTCAACCTGGCCAAGTCAGTTACAGTCAGCCCAGGAGCTAGAGTATTTGAGAGCGTGCTTTGATACCTGCGTGGGCAGGATTTTCCTGTCGGTTTGCCGGGCACAGGAGCTACGACAGTGGATACGGCAGGTCCTGAAGATGGCAAGACCATCTGAGTGGCAACATCTGCAGGTTCAGGGGACCATGGCAGCCACTCTCGAGCTGGTCCCATGGGTAAGGGCGCACATGCAACCGCTGCAGAGGGATCTGCTCAGACAATGGTCCCATCAGAGTCAACCCCTGTCCCAAGTACTCCCCTGCCCGCGGAGTGCAAGGAGAGCCCTCAGTCGATGGCTGCATGTGGGGAGTCTGGAAGGAGTCCCCGGTGTGGGTTCCTCTGACCAATGCCAGCCTGTCAGGTTGGCGAGCCCATTGCGATGGACACTTTGTTCAGGGACAAGAGTCCGCAGGAGGCCCTGTGGTTGATCAACAGGCTTGAGATGTGAACGGTGACTTTGGTGCTAGAAAGCTTTGAGCCATGGTTGCAGGGGAAGGTTGGCCAAGTCCTCTCGGACAGTGTGACCATGGTGGCTTACATCAACCGGCAAGGAGGCACAGGCAGTGCAGCCCTGGAGGAGGCGGCCGAAAAGCGGTTCGGATGGGCAGTGATTCGTCTCTAGGCGTTATTGGCGGTGCACATAGCAGCAGTTGACAGTGTGACAGCAACCTACCTCAGCCAAGTGCGCATGGACCTCGGAGAGTGACAGCTCGATCAGGTGGTCCGCGGATGGGGCACATTGATCATGGACCTAAAGGCAATGTTCGAATCGGCCAAGGCCTGCCGGTTTTTCAGCAGAAGAAAAGAGGAAATCCAAGGGCCTGGATGCTCTAATTCAGCAGTGCTCGAAGAGGGTCTTCTCTGTTTTTCCCCATGGGCGCTCATAGGCTGGTTAGTGCAATGGCTAGAGGTGCACCGGAGATTCGTAATTCTGGTGGCACCAAACTGGCCGAGGTGCCAGTGGTATGCTGTCCTGATTCAGATACTGGCAGATTGACAGTGGTGGCTTCCGGTTGGAAGGACCTCTTGATGCAGGAGCTGCTTCGTATGCCCCAGGTGGATCAATTATCACTTACGGCATGGCTCTTGAAAGGGCAAAGCTGAAGAAGAAAGAATAATCAGGCTCGGGGATAGCGACCTTGCTACAGGCCCAGAGGTGGTCTACGAACCTGACATGCATCTGCATAGGGTGCATCTTTGCATCATGGTGCAGAGAGAGGCAGGCGCGCCCTTCCACTGCCTCCATCCCAGACATCTTGGCGTTCTTGCAATCCGGTTTTGATAAGGGTCTAGCTGCCAGTTCCTTGAGGGTGCAACTGGCAGCAATTTCCGGTTATCACGGGAATGTCCACTGGGTGCCGTTGGGTACACACCCAGACGGGCTGAGCTTTCTAGGGGCGGTGACCCACCTCCATCTGCCAAAGAGGGCAGTGGTACCGCCTTGGAATCTCAATCTGGTGCTGACGGTGCTGTCTGGGGAACCCTTTGAGCCATTGAGTCAAGCTTTCCTGAAGAGTTTGACTCTGAAAATGGTATTCCGGGTGGCGATTTGCTTGGCGTGCAGGATTTCCGAGCTTCGGACCTTGTCATGCCAGGAGCCATTCCTTTCCTTCTCCAAGGAGAAAGTGGTCCTGTGCCCTGTGCCTTCAATTTTGCCCAAGGTGGTGTGAGCATTTCATGTAAATCAGGCCGTTTCCTTACCAGCTCTGGCAAGCTTGGATGTGCGAGTGCTGATATGGGCTCTGCCACTCCACAGCTGTGCCACTTGGATGCAAAGGTATGTGAAAAGGGCTTCGTTCTTTTGGAGATCGGACCGTCTGTTGGTTCTGTTTGGCGGGTCGCGCAAAAGTGAGGCAGCAGGTAAGCCTCCATTTCCAGATGGATTAGTGAGGCAATCACACCTGCATACATCTTGAAGGGTAGAGCAGTGCAAGCGGGGTTGCAGACGCATTCCATGAGGACGTGGGACGTTAGTTTCGGATCGGCAGTGCTTCAGGCTGGTTGTGCGGGTACCTCCCATTAGTTTAACTGCTCTGATACATCCCAGAGGTGCGGGACTGGACTGGAGGGACGATAAGGAAAGAAAAATTAGACTTACCTACTAATTGTTGTTCCTTGAGGAACTCCAGTCCAGTCCCGGAACCCTCCCTGAGTGCTTTCTGTGATAATCTATGCACACCCCGGTCTTGAAGCTGGTTCTCTTGGTGGAGGAAGTGGCCAGGGGGAGCTGGGGAGGGGTGTGTAATCAGTGTTTGGGGGAGGAGTGGACCAGAAGAGCTGTCGGTTACTTGCTTCCCGCTGGTTGGAGTTGCTCAAGCGCTCAACAGGTAGGCCTCCCAATTCTGGAAGGGGGGACGGGGTATCCTTTCCAGAGGATGGAGGGGGTACTAGTTTATTTGGACGTAGAAGTGTTTGTTGCATGTTTAACTACTTATTTGTTGCTCCTCTGAGTCTGCTTTGTCAATAGGTACTGGGGCTGGTGGGCGGTGCCAGCTGCCATATGTACTCTAGTGTCATCAAAAAGATGACACTAGAGTATATATGGCTCTTTAAAGGGCAAAGTTGAAGAAGAAAGGATAATCAGGCTCGGGGCGGACCAGAAGCTGGAGGAGGTGCTCAGTCTCCAAGCTTCTGGAGGAGGTGCACTACCCAGAGGTGCGGGACTGGACTGGAGTTCAAGGAACAACAATTAGCAGGTAAGTCTAATTTCTCTTTATTGGAAGCACAGTTAGCACTCAGGTGAGGAAAATCCTCGCTTATCTTATAGGTACCAAGGCTAACCGTGCAGCATCCAGTATTGATACTGCACGGTTAGCCTCGGCAGCTTCTGGGCAGCATGGCCAGCCCCAGATATTCATTTCCATTGCTGTGGAAGTGAATAGCTGGGATTTGGGGGTCGGAGGGCAAGGCTAAGCGGCTACAGCACTTAGCCCTGCCCAGTTAAATATCTGGCCCCAAAGGAATTTTTAAAACCTCCAGTATATATTTACACAGCATCTCAACAGGTGCCAAAACAGGAGACGAAAATTTAGGAAGCACAAATTATTGTGCCTACTTTGATTCTCCAGCCTCTCCAACTTCCATGCTACCAACAGCTTATCCTTAGCTACAACAGCATTGAAGTCAACCTGGTCAGCGTATTGGATATCTGAGTCCAAGCTTTGCCCTTTGTTGGTTATGCTTCTGAGCTGGATCTTCCACCGTTCCAGAAATAGTTGACAAATCCTCCTTTATTTTGCTAACATTAAATAGAAGAGTAGAATTCAAACCTGCAGTGGTATCCCACAGTACTTCCGTAGTTACCACTGCAGGTCTCTCCAGCAAGCCAGGAACTGGTGCCTCAACAGCCAGGTCTCCCGCGGGCACCTTCTTCGCCTCATGTGCTCCAAAACAGTGTCCTGAAACACGTTGGCTTAAATCTCCACGGAGATGAGGTAGCAATGGGAGCCTCTTCGGCACGAGACACTGGGACCTCTCCAGCGAGGATCACCCAGAACTACTCGCTGACACCCCTGGGAGCGCTTCCAGGTCTTGGCTGCACAGAGTGTTGCGAGAGGCTCAGCGAGACCCCCTTAATGTTTGGTCTAGCATAGAAGACCTAACTGGGCTGGCTGATAGGATGCAGTTGCCGACCCAAGCCACATAATCCTCCAGGATCCTCTGAGCCAATTGTGGTGTTTGTGCCGAAGACGCGGAGGCTTTTTTCTTTGGCTTACGCTTCCTCGATGGCATCCCAGAGAGAGCAGACCTACAGTACGCAGGGGAATCACCTAGAGGTAAGAGCAGCAGTGGGAGTGTCTTAACCACTGATTCTCCATCTGGCGCCCTTCAGGACCTTTACAAGTAAAGCACAGAAAGTTGTGCCCGCACCTGTCAGGCCCATGCCTTAGGGCTTCCCCAAAGGGCCCTTTGGCGTGGCACTTAGAGTGGCCTACAGAGAGCCACATTTGTAACTGCTCTACTAAGTCTTCACCGCTCAGCATGCCATTCTCACTCAGCCTCCAGCAATCTGAGGAGCTTCTGATAATGCCTCCCATACACGTTTGTTAAGTACCCTTCAGATTCACAAGCCACCATCTCATGCATAATCAGCTACCTGCCCACCTGCATTGACTTTAGCAATCACATTATAGGCTAGTCTACTGTAACCCTTCTAGCTCTCACACCAAGCTTGCGTACACATCATTCCAGCCCACTCCAACCCCCTCACCCGAACAGTTGGCAACAAGGATCACCAGATTACGCGGCACACACTTAAATATTCTTGGCCACAATGCTCCACCTCTCCCCTCACATCATTATTCTGCTCTTGGCATGTTATGCAAGCATCCAAACATCAGCTCTCATCACCTCTTCCAGTGTTCCCATCATACATCACCCATACAGCAGCAGACTCCAACTTATCATCCTCATGTAAACAGGAACACCTACAACCTCTTCAAGATTCAAACATCACACAGACCTTGCTCTTCTCCCACTGACTCTCTTACCATCCAACTGCTCAAGTGTGTCCTCATCAACACAAGATCCATCTGCAACAAGATGCCCATCCTAATTGACTACATCAAGGATAATCACATTGTATAACAGAATCATGGCTCGAAGAGTCTGACAATGTCCTTTTAAACCAACTCACCATCCCTTCTTACTATCGCTTCAACTGCCCTAGAACACATAAAAGGGGAGGAGGGGTCCTAATACTAGCTAGGGAGGACCTTCAATTCAAAACTTCCAACTCCAGCTCCACCAACGACTTGGACATCATTACCAGATCCAGCTCCCACTTATCAGTCTGCCTAGCATACAGACTACCAACACCTGGGTCCAGCGACCTCTCCCCATTTATTGAGGAGGCATGCTCTGAGTTCCACAAGAACAAATGGTTCTTTCTGCGGGGGGGACCTCAACCTACCTACCTTATCCAACACACACACCGCTTCTTTCCTCCAAGCAGTGGGAGCACTCCAGCTCAACCAGCTCATCTCAGATGCAGCGCACATCAGAGGAGGAATCCTACACCTCATTTTTACACCAGCCAGCTGGCCAAACCAAAACCTTTCCACTATGACCCAAATTGCCTCAGTTCCCTGATCCGATCATAATTTGCTCACCTTCTTCCTCCTGAAACCCCCCCCCCCAAAACAAAACACACATGAGGCTTCAGACATTCGACAAAGACTTTCAGCAACAGCATTCCACCCCTCCTGACACAAGAAGATCCAACCAATCTTGACTCACTTATAGCAGAATGGAACACACACGTATCATCCTATGCTACTAAGCCCAACGGTCCACCCAGGATAAAAGAGTGCACCGTGTACCCTCACCTGAGCTCAAAACCCTAAAAAACAAACTCAGACAGCTAGAGTGAAAATGGAGACACCACAAGAACCCATCCATCTACTCGGCATTCACAAATGCCTAGGCCAACTACTGCTCACTCACCCTTCAAAAGAAAACGGAATATCATACCAACTTATGCAACTCCTCTCTCAACTGCCCTAGAGAGATATTTGACGTAGCTTTAAACCTCCTCAAGAGCCCAGCAGCTACAAAGTCTAATACCATTCTTTCCAAATGACATAGCCTAATTTTTACAATCCTAACAAGCACACTCCACAGCACAATCCCAGTTCCCTAACGACTCCGCTGATACCCCAAACATAAGAACCTGGTCAACATTCAGCAATATTTCCGCCCAACAACTGGAAAATATTATATCAAGCCTCAACAGTACTACCTCCTCTCTCAACCCTTGCCCATTCTCTTGGATTAAAATGGTCAAGCAAGAGCTAAACCCAACCATTCTTCACTTTGTTCAGTCTTCACTGGGATGCATGGCAACTGCCCTCAAGCAAGCATCCATCAGGCCTTTATTAAAAAATCAATCGGCTGACCCATCAGCACCATCTTCTTAAAGATCCATCTCAAGCATCCCTTCCCTCACCAAAATCATTGAAAAGGCAGTACAACTTCAGACACAAGGCTTTGTGGACTCCTATACCCCTGTCTTCATATCACCAAGACTCTACTGACCTCCCTCCTTGATACACTGATCAAAGGCACAGATAAAAACACAAGGTTTAACCTTTATTTTTCTCGACATCTCTGCAGCCTTTGGCTCAGTCATTCATGTCCACATCATCTCACACCTCTATGCAATTGGCCTTAGAGATACTACACTACGGTGGTTTCAATCCTTCTTATCCGATCGATCCCAGCAAGTCAAAATTGGATCAGAAATCTCCATTCCATTCAAGTTACTTCAAGGTTTACCCCAGGACTCCACACTATCATCCTTGCCATTTAACATCTTCATCCAACCCCTATGCAGAATAATCTAGAATCACAATATCCTCTATCATCTGTATGGTGATGACATCTTAAATTTACACACCTTTCTCCACTAGCAAGCCTGACTACTCCATAATCAACCAATCTCTTGAAGCAATCGTCCAATGGCTCAATCTCCACAATATGCACATCAACCCCAACAAAGCTGAAGTCCTTCATAAACCAAGCACACCACCTTCTCCCCACCAGCTGCAGTCCAGCTTAACATTACAAATAAAAGACCAAGTAAAATATCTTGGCATAGTACTTGACCAAAACCTGAGCTTACAACCTCCTATTAACCAAGTTACCAGAGCTGCGTACTTCTATATGAGGACATTCCAAAACCTGAGCCCTCTACTGGACCACAGTGACTTCAGAAACATCTGTCAAGCCCTTATCACCCCATACTTGATTATGCAAACAATATACCAGAGACTCCCCAAGTCCACCCTACTCCCATTGCTGCTTGCGCAGAATACGGCAGCCAGAATAATCACAAGCACCAGTCAGCGTACACACATCACCCCTATACTGAAACAGTTATACTGGCTTCCCATCCACACCAGAGTTAAATACAAAATCTTGCTGACCATCTTCAAGATCATCCACCACCTTTCAGCAGACATTCCTCATACTCTCCTGTTCCAACCCCCCCCCCCCACTAATAAGAGAGCAAGGAGGAAGGCCAACCACAACCTACTCGCAGTACCAGACTCAGTCACCCACACTAATACTTCTACTTCTAGCAGAGCCTTCTCCCTCTATGCGCAAACTACCGGAACTCCCTCACTCCTGAGTTATGATCACTTTCAGATGTTGGCGAGTTTTGCTGCAAGCTATACACAATCTCCAGGAACAAGCAGGAATGTAGTCCTCACACATGGGTATCGTCGGTACCAATGGAGCCCGCGCGGGAACGCTCCCCAGTGTCCAATAGGAATGCTTTTGGGAGCATCCCTCAGCACATGCGCGCTGCCTTCCCACCTTTCCAACTGTCCCTCTTCAGTTCTTCGTTTTCTGCGGAGCCAACAGGACCTATTCCCTGTCACCGCAGAAAATTCCGTCTTTAAAATTACTTGTGGTCGCGTTTGCCTACCATACGACACCTACCGGTACCGCGGGTTCTTTTCTTTTCTTTTCAAAAAAAAAAAAAATCACCACAACCCCTTAGACTTAGACTGTTTCTTTTCAGAAACTTTCCTTTTTGGTGCCAGGCGCCATTTTGGGCATTAGACCCCATTTTTCCTAAATCATGGAAAATCCAACTAATGGTTTTAAAAAATATACTAAGTGTGGCGGTACCATTTCCGTCACTGACACCCATGATTGGTGTCTAAAATGTTTAGGACCTGATCATTCTCCAACTGAATGTCTCTCCTGCATGAGAATGACCAAAAGAGGAAGACAGAACCGGGCCACAAAGCTCGGTACCCTCTTTTCTTCAGATGCCAGATCCATTGCATCGACATCGTCAAGGGCCTCTTCTTCCTCCCATGGATCTCAGGTAACTAAACACAAAAGCCGGTCCTCAAAGGGTAGCTCTCCTGCTAAGCATCAAGAGACCATTGGCATTGCCCTTGAGGGAACCACACTGGCAAAACAGCCCTGGCAGGAGGTTTCTGCTTCCAAAGCATCGATGGGGCTTCAGGATGTTCGAGGCCTCAACCTCGCAAGAACTACCTGTGCCATGCTCAGGGGTTCCGGCCGTTCTTACCGGTACCGACACCCAGGCATCGGCAGCGTCAATAGACCAGAGGTTTCTTGCTATTGAACGCAGTATCGCAGCTCTTCTCTCAGCTGCGGTACCGGTGGTCCCAAGGGCACCAGTGCCGACATCGACACCGATGCCGGTACCGATGGTATCGGCACCGATGGTAACTCTTCCCATTCCACCTCCAGCTGGAGTGGATAAGGCGGTACCGGGTCACCTTGGTACCGACTTTGATCGGTACCGGGATCGTGCATTGCAAGAGCATTGGGGTCAGGAATACTTCGATTCCTCCGATTCCGAAGACTGACAATTCTGCTGGCACTAGAGGGTTTCTCGTAGAAGATCCCTCTTCTCCCCAAAGCAGAATGTCACCTCCAGAGGACATGTCATTTCAGGATTTCATCCGTGATATGGCCAAGGGTCTTTCAATCACAGTAGCTCCTGAAGAGGAACCCATAGCAAAGGAATTGGAAATCCTCTAATATCCTAAAGCTCCTAAGGAGGCAGCTACTCTGCCTGTTCATGAAATTCTGCATAGCTTGATGCTCAGAATGTGGGAGACACCTCTGACTACTTCTCCTCACTCTAGGAGACTTGATACTATGTATCAAGTTCCACCATGTCCTGGATTTCAGAAAACTTAGCTGCCACACCATTCAATGGTAGTGGAGTCAGCTATGCGTAGGATGAAAAGTGCAAAAAGACATGCATCCAATCCTCCAGGTCGTGAATGCAGGACTCTGGATGCTTTCGGACGCAGAACTTTTCAAGCTTCCATGTTTTCAACTAGGATCAGTTCATATATTCTATATATGGGAATGTTCCTTAAGGAAGTCACAGGAGACTTGGAACTTATGAGCCCATTTCTCCCAGATGATAAGAGACAAGATTTGCTTGCTCTAGTTAAGCATGCTCAAGATGTCTCCAAGTTTGTCAATCGTGCAGCCTTTGACTGCTTCGAATGCATCAGCAGAACTTCTGATATTGCCTGGCTACAGGCATCAGACGTGGAGACTTGGGTACAGGACAAGTTAGGCAACATTCCTTGCAAGGGGGGAGTATCAAAGTCTACAGCCACTCCAGCCAAAAGGAAGCCTTATAAAAAACCCTCTTTTAGCAAAAAGAGGAAGTTTTATCCTTCCTATACCCAGCAGAGCCAGACTCCAGGTCAGGTTGCCCAAAAGGGACAAACCAGACAGCAAAAGAAACCAAAAGGCCCGAGAGCCCAACCAGCTCTCCAGGTTCAGCCCCCTTAAGGGCTTTGACTCCTTCCTAGAGGGCTTTGCTTTCCTGCCTCTGAGGGGTCCCCAACCCCCCAATATTCCAGGCAGGTTATGCTACATTTGTCAACAGAGGGCATCAGATAACAGCAGAAGATTGGACTTTGTCCATCGTAGGAGAGGGATACAAACTTCATTTTCACAGTATACCCCCTCCTACAATTCTAAAGCAATTCAATTCACAAACCTCTGCAGATCTGCTAGATCACAAGGTCTCCACACTTCTTGCCCAAGTGGTAATAGAGGAAGTACCCATTTTTCAACTGGGGACAGGGTTCTACTCCCCCTATTTTCTTATTCTAAAGAAAACAGGGGGACACAGATCCATTCTAGACCTCAGAGAATTGAACAAATATCTGTTTTGAGAGAAATTAAAAATGATTTCTCTAGGAACTCTTCTGCCATACCTTCAAAGCCAGGACTGGCTTTGCTCTCTAGACTTAAAGGATGCATATACTCACATTCTCATCCATCCAGATCACAGGAAATTTTTACGTTTCCTTTTCAGGGGAAGACATTTCCAATACAGGGTTCTTCCTTTTGGTCTGGCTTCAGCACCAAGGGTGTTCACGAAATGCATGGCAGTAGTAGCAGCATTTCTATGAACCCTGGGGATTTTTGTCTTCCCTTACTTAAACGACTGGCTCATTGGAGCCTCCACAGTTGCAGAGGCCGGCACTGCACTGTCCCGTACAATGCGAATCCTCCAATACTTGGGATTGGAAATAAACTTCCCAAAGTCTCAACTAGTTCCTTCCCAATGCCTAGAATTCATAGGAGCCTGTCTGGATACCAGACAGGCAAGGGCTTTCCTTCCACAAGCCCATTGTCTTCGCATTATGCAGCTAGCTTCCCAAGCAGCAGGCAAATCCTCCCTCACTGCTCGGGAACTACTACAGTTACTGGGACACATGACATCCACAGTTCATGTAGTCCCATATGCTTGCCTCCACATGCGAGCAGCTCAGTGGACCCTCTCTACACAGTGGACACAGGCCACGGGTCATTTGTCAGACAAAATAACAATCTCTCAACGACTAATTTTGTCCCTCCAATGGTGGCAATCATTAGGAAATCTGACAGTGGGGTCTCCTTTCCATCAACCCCTCTTTCAGGCTACCCTAACAACAGATGCATCACAGGTGGGTTGGGGAGCACACCTGAATCATCTCTCTACCCAGGGCACCTGGACTCCACAGGAGGTTGGTTTACACATAAACCTCCTGGAATCAGCTACAAGACAGTCCTAGTCCAGACGGACAATCAGGTAGCCATGTTCTATTTTAACAAGCAGGGTGGGACAGGCTCTCTGTCGTTATGCAACAAAGCTTTACGACTATGGGCCCTCACCAGAGAGCATCAAATTCACCTTCTAGGGATATATCTTCCAGGCATTCAAAACCTTCGGGCAGACAAACTCAATCGAGTACTGCTACCTCACGAGTGGTCACTCCACCTAGACCAGGTGGCAAAGATATTTCATCTCTGGGGCACTCCAGACATAGACCTCTTTGCAAGTCCACTGAATGCCAAACTTCCCCGGTTCTGTTCCAGGATTCCAGCGGACATCTGTCAGGCAAGGGATGCCTTCCTCCTTCACTGGGGTCAGGACTTCCTTTATGCCTTCCCACCCATTCCCCTCATCCCCAAAACACTCTTCAAGCTTCAGAGAGACAGGGGTCGCATGATTCTCATAGCGCCACAATGGCCACGCCAAACGTGGTATTCCCTGCTTCTGCATCTCTCTCAAGCAGCACCACTGGAGTTAGGGCATACTCCAGATCTCCTTTCCCAGGAGAACGGAATGCTATGGCACCCGAATCCCCAGTCCCTGCACCTCACGGCCTGGTTGTTGAAGGCTTAGACCTCCAGGATTCAACCTGTCCCAGCAGGTAAAAGATATCTTTCAGGCTTCTAGGAAACTTTCCACAAGAAGATCTTATGCCTTCAAGTGGAAACGTTTTACTATATGGTGCTCCAAGAGGGGATTAAACCTCCTGGTCATACCCTTAGAATCGATACTAGAGTATTTCCTTCACTTATTGAATTCTGGGTTAAAGACCAATTCGGTAAGAGTCCATCTTATTGCAATTGCAGCTTCTTATAAGCCTCTAAATGAACAACCAATTTCCTCTCATCCACTCCTGTCAAGATTTATGAGAGACTTTTTATTAACTAAACCTCCCATCAAGCCACCACCAGTAGCATGGGATCTAAATCTAGTTCTCGAGCAGCTCATGAACCCGCCCTTTGAACCTTTGGCCACTACAGCCCTTACGTTTTTGACTTGGAAGGTCATCTTCCTAATTGCAATCACCTCTGCCCGTCGCATTAGTGAATTGCAAGCTTTAGTGGCTGATCCTCCTTTATTCTAGATTTCATCATAAGGTTGTTCTTCGAACTCACCCACACTTTATGCCAAAGGTGGTTTCGCCTTTTCATTTAAACCAATCAATTTATATTCCTGTATTTTTCCGAGGCCTCACACCTCTAATGCAAAAAGAAACCTTCATACTTTGGATTGTAAAAGGGCCTTGGCCTTTTACGTACAAAGAACACAGCAACATAGAAAGTCCTCGCAGCTTTTTGTAGCTTTTGTTTATTGTTTATTGTTTGACCCTAGTCATTTGGGACTTCCAGTCTCCAAAAGAACTTTATCTAAATCAGGGGTCTCAAACTCAAATTGCTTTGAGGGCCAAATGAGGACTTGTAGAGTAACCCGGGGGCCGCACAAGACGCAGGCCTCATTTGCATAAGGGCATCATTTGCATAAATATTTGCATAATGTTACCATACACTAACTTTTAGTAAACATGCCTCTTAATGAGTGTATGGATAAAGAAAGACTAAAAGATTTCTACATTACTATAAACCAGTGCCAACCGCCAGGCACATTAGGAACTACTAGAAACACTGCTCATTTAGAACCCATAGCAAACCTGCCGTGTCCTAACAGCACTACCAGGACTCACAAAGCACCATACCCTAACTATCAAAAGGCAACACTGCAAATATTAAATCAACACATTTCAGAGAATAACAATACATGACCTACTCGGGAAAGAGAACAAGTGGCAATGTCAAATAGGAATTACATAAACAGAATACCTCAGCTCAGTTACACATGCAGAACATACACCATCACCAAACAAGGAATCACAATTTAGAAACAGGAAGACAATTAAACTGGGAACCCCAAAAGCCAAACTTAGAATGTACAACACTGTAGAAATAAAACTATACATTGATTTCCTCTTGTATTAAATAAAGTGCAGACGTTAAAGATGCACATTTCCAAGAGCTGACATATTTCAGTTAATAAATTCAAAATAAAGAGATATTTTTCTACCTTTTGTGCATTTTTTTTCAGTTGCAATTGTTCCATTCACTTTCTTCTGGTTTCTTTGTGTCTTCTGCTAACTCTCCATCGTCTGCTGTCCAGTTGTCCTTTCTTCTTTCCTAGTTTTTGTCCATTCTCTCTACATCTGCTTTAACATACTAATCATTCTCCTTTTGCTCTTTCCTCATTCCTATTTCATCCACTCAAATTTTACCCCTCCATCCTCAATCCCCACTTACTCTCCCAATACCCGGCCAATTGTAGATTTTTCTTCCCTCCCACACAAAATATATTTCCCCTCTCCATTTCACTCTCCCAGCCCCATCCCATTCTAATCGTCCCCCAACATCAACTCCCTTCTAGCTCCTGCCCCACCCAGCATCCGCTCCCTTCTAGTCCCCGCATCATCAGCCCGTTTCCAGTCCTAGCTCCCTCCCCTCACAGCCCATTTCCATTCCAAGCCCCCTTCCACTCAGCCCATTACCATTCCAAGACCCTGTCCCCATCAGCTATTTGCAGTTCAAGCTCCCCCTTCTACTCGGCCCATTTCCAGTCATAGCACCCCCCCCCAGTCCATTACCAGTTCTAGCCCCCCCCTAGCCCATTATCGGTCCTAAGCCCCCCAACAGCCCACTTCCAGGCCTAACCCTTCCATCGCCCTATCTTCATTCTTAGCCCCCCCATAACCCCATTTCAGTCTTAGCCCCCCAATCAGACCACCTCCAGTCCTAACCCCCATCTGTCCATTACCAGTCCTAACCCCCATCACCCCATTTTCAGTACTACCCCCCCCGCCACACATCAAGTCCTGCTCCCCCCCCCCAC
Organism: Ichthyophis bannanicus; assembly: GCA_033557465.1. Classification (NCBI taxonomy): domain Eukaryota; kingdom Metazoa; phylum Chordata; class Amphibia; order Gymnophiona; family Ichthyophiidae; genus Ichthyophis; species Ichthyophis bannanicus. The sequence goes on from CM066033.1 coordinate 438,626,186, forward strand.
ATCGTCCTGCTCCCCCCCCCCACATCGTCCTGCTCCCCTACCCACATCGTCCTGCTCCCCCCCCCCCATCAAGTCCTGCCCCCCCCCCCCGGGAAAATTAAACTTAAAAAAAAAAAACAGCTTCTGCTGCTGCTGCCGCCGCTGCCGCCGCCGGCAATAGCAGCAATATCGCAAGTCCCGCGGGCTCCGTCCCCCCCCCCCCTCCCTCCCTTCCTTCCCTTCCTTCCTGCTTGCCTGTCAGCCAGTTCTCCGCTTCGGCTTTGGCTTTCAGAGCCGCGAAGGGAGAGCTTCTCCCTCGTGACTCTGTTCAGCCCGCTGGGGCTGATGGGAAGTTTCCCATCTGCCCCAGCGGGCTGAACAGAGTCGCGAGGGAGAAGCTCTCCCTTCGCGGCTCTGAAAGGCGAAGCCGAAGCGGAGAACTGGCAGGCAAGCAGGAAGGAAGAAGGGGGAGGGAGGGGGGGGGGGAGCGGAGCGGAGCGGAGCCCGCGGGACTTGCGTTATTGCTGCTATTGCCGGCCACGGCAGCGGCGGCAGCAGCAGCAGAAGCCGGGGTGTTTTTTTTTTTCCCCCTTGCATCGCGGGCCGCACAAAGGACTCTCGCGGGCCGCATGCGGCCCGCGGGCCGCGTGTTTGAGACCCCTGATCTAAATGGACTGCCCAATGCATATCCTTTGCTTATGAGAGTAAGGGTCTTCCTCTTCATGACCATGTCACAGCTCATAATTTGAGAGCCATGGCAGCGTCTATGGCTAATCTCCACTCTGTGTCTATCGATGAAATTTGTCGAGCAGCCACCTGGGCTTCGGTACACACCTTCACAACCCACTACTGCCTAGATAAAGCTTCCCATCGGGATGCCTTCTTTGGCCAAGCTGTTCTTCAAAATCTCTTTCAAACTTAAACCAACTCCTACCCACAACCCTGGTGGGATGCCAGAGATGCATGGGAGGAAGGATTCTCACCTTCGACGATGGCACCTTCCTGGGGCTATCTCCCTGGATTCTTCAGCTAGGGAGTCCCCATATGTGAGGACTACATTCCTGCTTGTTCCTGGAGATAGCGTAGTTACTCACCTGTAACAGGTGATTTCCGGGAACAGCAGGAATTTAGTCCTCACAACCCACCCACCTCCCCTAGGCGTTGTCTCTCTATCTCTCTGTCTCTTTCCTCTCTCCCTCTATCCTTTCACTCAGCTACAAACTTAACTGAAGAGGGACAGTTGGAAAGGCGGGAAGGCAGCACGCATGTGCTGAGGGATGCTCCCAAAAGCATTCCTATTGGACGCTGCGGAGCTTTCCCGCGCGGGCTCCGTCGGTACCGACGATACCTATATGTGAGGACTAAATTCCTGCTGTTCCCGGAGATCACCTGTTACAGGTGAGTAACTACGTTTTCCACTTCCTTGATCATTTCGGATCCATCACCTAACCACCCCCCAGTTTCAACGTCTTCCGAGCTCTTGCAACTCTCTGCCCTGTTTCTCCCACAGCTCACCCACTGGAGTAGAGCATTGTTTTTTCCGAGAAACAAGCAGGCAGTCAGTTCTCACATATGGGTGACATCGGCGCCGACAGAGCCCTCTTGCGGAGCAACTCCCCAGCTTTCAGAGAAAGCCTTTGGGAATCGCATCACGCATGTGCGGTCCCCTTCCCGCCCAAGGATGCCATCTTGTTCAGTCTCCTTTTTTCCGCAGAGCCCTTCAGATGTAGTCCATTTGTTGCCGTGGAAAAAGTCTTTAAAATTAGTTTAAAGTTGGTCTTTTCTTCCAGATCGACACTGGTTCCCCTTCCCTCCGTCGGCTCGGTACACCGATATCGAGTCCGGCTTGATCTTTTGTTTTTGTCCTTAGTGACTAGCGTTCACGCTCTTTTCCTTTTCGCTGGCATCCCGAGGCTTCGACCTTGCAAGGGCCCTTTTTCCTGCAATGGCTGCCAGCAGGTTTAAAAAATGTCATCGGTGTACAAAACTTATGTCCCTCACCAATACACATGACTGCTGTCTCCAGTGCCTCGGGCCTGACCACGACCCGAAGGTCTGTGGCCCATGTAGGAAGATGTCCTTGAAGGCTCTGAGAAGCCGCCAGCAGCTGCATGATAGGATTTTTGCTGAGTCCATACCTTTGCAGGCCTGGACCTCATCTGAGGCCTCTACATCTCGGGGGGAACACTCCGAGCCCAAGCATCGTAGGGTTCCTCGGAGAGGGAGGGTCTCCTTCACGGGAACACCGAAGGAAGAAAAAATCCTCGAAGGTGGCATCGTCGGATGGTTCAGGTCCTGCTCTGGATCAGTCACAGAGCCCTGGATGCCAGCCCAGATCCTTGGAAATGGAGTGTCCAGTGAAGCTTCCTCGACGGAATACGGAGTAGCTGAGGCAGGTACCAGGTCTAGTCAAAGACTCCCCCCCCCCCCCCCCCGGGGGGACCGGCATTGGGGACCCAACCCGGTGGCTGAGGAGCCTTCTCAGCTCAGTCTCAGAATGGTGGCCCTGGAGCGCAGTATGTCTGTCTTCATGGAGCAGCAGCGGGTGCTGATTGCCGGCTTCACCGGTCCTTCTGCCCCGACCACTGGGCCGCCGATGTCAAAGTCAACTTCGGAGGCCGAGCCGATCCTCGAGACCATGCATACTCAATCCTCGGCCGAGGTCTCCCTCAACCTCCCGCTCAGGGCCTAGGTCATCGCCGCCGATTCCACCGGCATCGGGGCGGTCGAGGCCAGGGCCCTCGATGCCGGAGCCCCTCGATTCCTCTTTGGAGGCGTCGGGTTGGGAGACGGAGGAGGAAGAGTCCCCGGAAACCTGCCAGCACAGGTACGTCCTGTCCGATTCCCTGGTGTCCGAGCCTTGGAGAAGGTCCCCCCCCCCCCCCCCGGAGGACACTAGGTTCTTGGAGTTCGTTAGGGATATGTCAAAGGCTTTGGCATTCCCCGCGGAGTCCAAGGAGTATCCGCGAGCCGAAGAGCTCGAGATCCTCCAGTATGATTCTCCCCCTCGGGAGGCCCTTACTGTACCTGTGCCTCTGATCCTGGAATGACTGATGCTCTGCATATGGGAGGCATCGGTGCCGGTGATCAGCAGACAGTTTGACTCGATGTATCGAGTCCGTAAGAGCCCTGGGTTTCAGAAAGCACAATTGCTGCACAATTCCATGGTTGTGGAATCGGCCATGCGCAGGCTGAAGAGACAGAAGATGCACTCCTCGGTGCCTCCTGTCAGGGAGGCCTGCAACTTGGATGCCCTCGGCAAGAAGTGCTTCCAGGGTTCTATGCTGACATGTCGGATCCAGGCCTACCAGCTGTATTATGGGTATGTACCTGAGGGACCTGGAGAAGGAACTCGCCAAGTTCTCGGCTGGTCTCTCTGAGGGACCTTTGCAGCGCTTGAAGAACCTGTCCACCAGTGTCCGTGAGTGCTCAAAGTTCATGACTCGAGTAGCCTATGACTGCTTCAAGTGAGTGGCCTGGGTAGCTGCGGCAGGCATCGGTGCATGCCGCCAAGCTTGGCTACAGTCATCCGACCTCGAGCAATGGGTACAGGACAAGTTGATCGCTGTACCATGCCAAGGAGAGAACCTCTTTGGCAAACCCATGACCGACAAGGCTGCTGAGATCGAGTCTGAGTGCATGACCAGGACATGACTCTCAAAGAAGACCTCTGCCTCTTCTAAGAAGGGCTCAGGTAAGAAGCCCTTTTTCTCGAGGAAGGGTGCTGCTTACCAAAGCTACCCTCCATTTCAGGCCTCCCCAGCTCCCCAACAGGGGCAGCAGGCCAAGGGACAGGGGCATGGCCTGCGTAAGCAGAAAGTCCCCAGGCACCGGCTCCGGCCCAGCTTGGGAGCGGCTTTTGACTCTCAAAGCATAGCCCCTCTCACTACAGGAGAAAGGCAGCCATGACCACCGATGCCTGTGTGCTACACATAGTCCATCAGGGCTGTCTCCTTCATTTGACCCAGGTTCCTCATCCTTATTTTCCAAGAGAGCCCCTCAGGTCTCCCCTTCACCGGGACCACCTTCTGAAGGAGTTAGCAGGTCTTCGAGGATCAGGCGGTAGAACCAGTGCCCCACCACCTACAGGGCAAGGGCTTCTACTCCAGGTACGTTTTGATACCAAGAAGGACAGGAGGCCTCAGACCCATCCTCGACCTGCGCAACTTAAACAAATTCCTGGTGAGGGAGGAGTTCAAGATGTTCTCACTTGGAATATTGCTGCCTTACTTCCGCCAGGGAGGTTGGCTATGCTCCTTAGACCTAAAGGATGCGTATACACACACATCCTGATACACCCAGACCACAGGAAATATCTACGCTTTGTGGTGGGAGGCAGTCACTACCAGTACAGGGTACTTCCCTTTGGCCTGGCCTCCGCCCCCAAGGTATTCACAAAATGCCTGAGCCTTCCTCGGACTCCAAGGAGTCTTTGTCTTCCCCTACCTAGACGATTGGCTCAGAGCCACTTCAGCCATGGAGGTCCAGCAGGCCACATCTCGTACCATCCAGGTGCTCCAGCACCTGGGAACATAAGATATGACATACTGGGTCAGACCAAGGTCCATCAAGCCCAGTATCCTGTTTCCAATAGTGGCCAGTCTAGGTCATACGTACCTAGCAGTTTCCCCAAAAGACACAGGTTTCACAATGCTTGTACAGGGTCAAGCATTGATATCTTGGGTCCCTTCTTAATAATGGTTTATGGACCTTTCCTCCAGGAACTTGTCAAAACCTTTTTTAAACCCAGCTACACTAACAGCCTTTACTACATCCTCCGGTAACAAATTCCAGAGTTTGATTACACGTTGAGTGAAAAAATATTTTCTTTTATTCGTCTTAAATAGTTTACCCTGTAGCTTCATTGCATGTCCCCTAGTCTTTTTATATTCTGATAATGTAAATTACCCCAAGTCCAGCCTAGTGCCCACTCAACAACTAGAGTTCATAGGGGCCAGAATGGATACCCTTCAAGCAAGAGCCTACCTGCCAGCTGACAGGGCAAAAAGGCTTCTGGCCCTGGCAAACCAAGTAAGGGACAGATCCCAGGTATCAGCGAGACACTTTCTGTGCCTACTTGGACAGATGGCCTCCACCGTCCATGTAACACCAGATGCCGGCCTTCACATGCGCACAGCTCAGTGGTGCCTCAGGGACCAGTTGACACAAGCCACAGGCAGCCTCCGAGACAGTCAAAGGGTCCAGAAGACTGGTACGGTCCTTGGACTGGTGGCTTCAACCATTACACTTGGAGGCGGGGATGCCCTTCCAGGCTCCTCAACACATGAGGATCCTGACCACGGATGTATCTTTGCTGGGCTGGGGAGCACATTGCCAGGGGCTTTGTACTCAGGGTGTGTGGTCTCTGGATGAGAGCACACAACAAATCAATTTCTTGGAACTTTGTGCCATCCGCCTGGCTCTTCGAGTTTTGTCAGACTTTGGCTCATCAGCCTGTCTTGGTACAGACAGACAACCAAGTAGCCATGTTCTATGTGAACAAACAGGGGGGCACGGGGTCCTGCCTGCAGTGTTAGGAAACCCTGGATCTGTGCTCCTTTTGCAGTCTGACATGGCATGCATCTGAGGGCAGTTTACCTGCCAGACCAGGACAGCTACTTAGCCAACAGACTAAACAGGATTCTGCAGCCCCACGAGTGGCAACTGGACAAGGGAGTAGTCCATTGGCATTTTCAGACCGGGGGACGGCCAGTAATGGACTTGTTTGCGAGTCCACAAAATCACCAGTTGTCCCGGTTCTGGTCCAGGCAGGCACAACCACACAGGGTGGCTGCAGACGCATTTCTCATATCATGGTCTGTGGGCCTCCTGTATGTGTTTCCGCCGACGCCTCTGGTGGCCAAGACTCTATTCAAGATTCTCCAGGACAGGGCCTCGGTCATCCTGATAGCCCCCAGGTGGCTGAGGCAACCCTGGTTTCCGTTTTTTACTTCAGCTAGCAGTGGAGGCCTCCATTTCCCTGGGGTTCTCTCCAAACCTCCTGTCCCAGGAGGAGGGCAGTCTCCTGCACCCCAATCTCAGCTCCCTCAACCTAATGGCATGGCTGCTGAAAGGGTAGTGCTTGCACCACTCCTCCTTCCAAAAAATGTGGAAGAGGTCTTGCTGGCCTCAAGAAGGCTATCAACTAGACGGACCTATGACTTCAAATGGGTTAAGTTTGGGGTTTGGTGTGAGAAGCAGAAAGTGAATCCTTTCTCCTGCCAGGTTGCAGTGGTGCTACAGTATCTTCTCCACCTTTCGGATTTGGGCCTTAAGTCCAACTCCGTCAGAGTGCACCTCAGTGCCTTGGCTGCACCACTTTCTGGTAGAGGGAAAGCCTCTCTCTGCGCATTCTTTGGTGTCTAGGTTCTTGAGAGGCCTACTTCTGCTGAAGCCCCTGGTCTGCCGTCCGGCAATCGAGTGGGATTTGAATGTTGTTTTAGGGCAGCTTACTCGGCCGCCTTTTGAGCCAATGGCAACCTGCCATCCACGCTAGCTTTCTTGGAAGGTAGTTTTCTTGGTGGCACTCACGTCGGCCCTACGAGTGAGTGAGCTTCAGGCCCTTGTGTCCAACAGGCCTTATACAAGGTTTTATAGGAACCGGGTGGTGCTTTGCACACACCCCAAGTTCCTGCAGAAAGTGGTCTCTTCCTTCCACCTCAATCAGGAGGTGGTGCTGCCTATCTTCTTTCCCAGGCCGCATGCCAGTCGGGCAGAGACAGTTCTGCATACCCTGGACTGTAAGAGGGCATTAGCCTTGTATATTCAACGTACGCAGGACCATCAAAGGGCTTCTTAGCTCTTCGTATCCTATGACCCCAGTAAACTAGGGGTGGCTGTGTCCAAGCATACGCTGTCCACCTGGGTGGCGGACTGTATTGCCTGGGCATACAGGCAGCCGAGCTTCCGTTGGAGGGTCGTGTTACGGCCCACCGGGTCAGGGCCATGGCAGCATCAGTGGCTCATTTCCTCTCTGTTCTATTAGCAGACATCTGCCAGGCTGCCACCTGGTCTTCGGGTCAGACTTTCACAACCCATTACTGCCTGGATACTCCGTAAGCTATTCGAAGTCTAGGCAACTCCTTCCCTCCAACCCTTCTGTGTCAGGCTAACGGAGTGCTACTCTCTCAGTTAGATTCCTATTGTGGCTGCTTGTGTCTCTCATAGAGGGAGCCTGTTTTCCAGCTGTGGGTTCAAGGTAGCCTATAGCTGGGGAGTCCCATACGTGAGGACTGACTTCCTGCTTGTTCCCGGAGAAAGCGTAGTTACTCACCTGCAACAGGTGTTCTCTGGGGACAGCAGGAATCAGTCCTCGCGACCCTCCCTCCTCCCCTTGGAGTTGCAGTCTTATTATTGTTTTTGCTAATTTTTGCCGTCTTTTTAGCTATGTCATTTGACTGAGCAAGATGGCACGCATGGGCAGGAAGGGGACCGCGCATGCGTGATGCAATTCCCAAAGGTTTTCTCTGAAAGCTGGGGATTTGCTCCGCACTAGGGGTCCATCGGCACTGACATCACCCATATGTGAGGACTGATGCCTTCTGTCCCCGTAGAACACCTGTTACAGGTGAGTAGCTACGCTTTACATGCCCCATTAACCATGTTTCTACTTATATCCATTAGTTACTGTTATATTTATTAATCATTGTTTACCTTGTTCCATGTAATGATATTTGTTCCCTGTACACTGCTATGACTGGTAGATACAGTGGTATAAAAAAGTTGCAAAATAAATAAATAAACGTGATGCCATCTTGCTCCCTGGACCTCACAGCAGCATTCCCGTGCTCAGCCCTGCTGAGAGGGGTTTTCTGTCTCCATAGTCTCCTCAATCTGTGTGTTCATTACTGCAGCTAACACATGTACTGACTTGGGTAGGCCTGGCAGATATCTATCCCACATGATTTTTCAAGAGTTTGCACATGGTCTCTACCTGGACATTTGCCAGATTTCTTCTTTACCATATCTCTGCTGATATAGTAACATAGTAAATGACGGCAGATAAAGACCAGCATGGTCCATCCAGTCTGCCCAGCAATATGGCAAGAGTAGGTGCACCTGACGCTCTCTGCAGGTCACCCCTCCCCATGTCTTTGTTTAGGGGTGGACCCACCACTCCATGTAGGACACCCCTATTTGTTGAGAAGTTAGATGGTTCAGTTTATTTTGTTTTTATCCTGTTGCTGTAAAGGGATCCACTGTGCTTGTCCCATGGTGTTTTGAATTCCGTCACCGTGTTTGCCCCCACCACTTCCCCCCACTTCCCCCCACTTGCCCCCACCACCCTTTCAGTGAAAAAAATTTCCTGACATTGCCTTTCAATTTTCCACCTTGCAGCTTCATGTTATGCCCTCTAGTTTTGCAGCTTCCCCGTCTTTGGAAGAGGTTTGTTTGTTCATCGTTCCTTTTTAAGTATTTAAAGGTCTGAATCATATCTCCCCTATCCCTCCTCTCCTCCAAAGTGTAGATATTTAGGTCTTCAAGTCTCTTCTCATAAGGTTTCTTATTCAGGCTCTAAATCATTTTGGTCACCTTCCTCTGAACAATTTCCAGTCTTTTTACATCATTTGCAAGATACGGTCTCCAAAACTGAACACAGTATTCCAGGTGAGGCCTCACCAGCGACCTGTACAGTGGCATAATTACCTCTTCTACATGAACTGTAGAACAGCAAGAGATTTGTTTTGATTGAATTTTAAAGTTGAATTTTGTAAATAAGGTTCTTAGCAAACAGTTATAAAAATATATGAAATATAAGCATAGTAGACAATCAAGAAAATACCATAACAAGATATTTCATCAGTAAAAGGACTAACCAGCATTTATCTCCTATATTTATATATTGATATTATGATTTGTTGGGCTGGCATTTTAGAGTGTCTCTTGAAAGCTGTACTCTAATAATCTCAAACTTTGAAGAAGGGGGTTCTTTTTTTATTTATTCAAGTTTCCTCCTCTGGACTTCCACCACTTCTGGTTCCAAAGCATGGCTAGAGTCTGGAACCAGAAGCCTTTATGCGCATCTACCTGGGAATTTAGCCTTTATCCCTCCTAACTGATGACTGGCTAAAACATAGGAAACAGAATAGGACTAAATAGTTAGCTTTCCTAATAGAGAGAGAGAAATAGAAGCATGCCTTAGGGATCTGTGCTTGATTCGTTTTTTGTAACATATTTATAAATGATTATGAAAAATGAGCGGTGATTTGAGAAGTTATATGCTGCTTGCAGGCATGATAAGCATACTTTACACATAAAGCAGCATGCATGCATAACTAATGATTTTAAAACAGGCACTGTTTACATGTATGTGCCAAGGCATGCAGAAATTTAAAGGAGGTGTGAATTTAGCTTATTTTTGATGTATTACTTCTGGGTGTGATTTGTATGGCTAGATGTGGTGTACTAAGATTTCAGTAAAGACTTTGACACTGTTCCACCAGGCGACTTATAAATAAATTGAGCTCCCTAAGGGTGGACCCTGAAGTAACTGACTGGGTTAGAAATTGGTTGAGTGGGAGGCGACAAAGGATATAGGTAAATGGAGCTCACTCTGAGGAGAAGGAGGTTACCAGTGGTGTCCCCGCAGGGATCTGTCCTTGGTCCCATTCTTTTTAAGATTTTTGTTAGTAATATTGCAGAAGGACTGTCAAGTAAGGTTTGCCTCTTTGCGGATGATACCGAAATCTGCAATAGAGTAGACACCAAGGAAGGAGTAGATAGCATGAGGAGGGATCTAGCTAAGCTTGAAGTATGGTTGAGAATTTGGCAGCTGACATTTAACGTTATAAAATGCAGAGTTATGCATATGGACTGCAAAAATCCAAGGGAGCGGTACAGTTTAAGGGGTGAAGTGCTTCTGTCCATGAAAGAAGAGCTTTGACCTGGGCATGATTGTTTCTGATTATCTTAAAGTGGCTAAACATGTAGAAAAGGCAACAGCAAAAGCCAGAAGGATGCTTGGGTGCATAGAGGAATGGCCAGCAGAAAAGAGGAGGTGATAGTGCCTCTGTTTAAGTCTTTGTTGAGACCTCATTTGGAGTAATGTGAGCAATTTCGGAGACCACACCTTCAAAAGAATATTAATAGGATAGAGTCAGTGAAGAGGGTGGCTACCAAAATAGTCAGTGGTCTTTGTTATAAACCATATGGGGACAGACTTAAAGATCTCAATATGTATATTTAAGAGGAATGGCAGGATAGAGGAGATATGATAAGAGATGTTTAAATACCTCCATGGCATAAATGCACAGGAGGAAAGCCTCTTTCAATTGAAAGTAAGTGCTGCAAAGAGGGGATGGAGGGTGAAAGCGGATAGATTCGGGAGTAATATGTGGAAATATTTATTTACGGAAAGAGTGGTAGATGCATGGAATAGTCTCCTAGTGGAGGTAGTGGACATGAGGACAGCATCTGAATTCAAAAAAGCATGGGACAAACACAGAAGATCTCTAAAGTTAAAAAAGAACTATAGTAGTTGATATGGAAGGGCAGGCTAGATAGGCCATATGGTCTTTTTTCTGCCTCATGTTTCTATGGTTCACTGAGTTATATTCTGTATTTTAAAATGGCAATAATACATATACCTCAGAAAATTTCACCATTGGCATTTACACCTCATTCAAGTCGCACATGACTCTGTAAACATCTTGTTTGCGTCTAGAATTTGGAGGACAGCTTGAAAGGTGACATAAGCTTACCTCTGCGGCATTCAAAACTACTGTACCTCCTATTTCAGAAAGTTTGGCTTTTGGATGATGGCTCTGATTTTTCTTAAGAACATGCAGATTTCCAAAATCAACCACTTTTAATTGGGACCATCAGTGCTTATGGGGGTAATTTTATAAACCTTTTCCATGCATAAAACCCTGTTTTACGCATGTGAAAAAGCTTTTATAAAATTACCCCAGAGATTGCATGTGTAAAAGTACGTGTGGTGACAAAAAGGTGCATACTTATGTTTAGATGTGTTCTGGGTTGAAGTTTGGGCAAAGCGCAGGTAAAATAGGATTTATGTGCATATATGATGCATTAGCAGGTATGACTTCAGTCTTGCTGCCATTTTTCCCCTAGTATTTTATAAAGACACATAAAGTGAAATAGGTTAGAAAGAGACTCCTGCTTGGTCATCACACATAAGCTTCCTCTTATAGAAGGTAATTTTATAACAGGTAAGATGGGAATCCAAGTAGGACCTTGTTTGCGGCTATTGTGAAGACAGTATATGTCTCTGTGCCTTTATGAAATAGTTGCACAAAACCTGTCATAATCACGGCTAAAATGCAGCTGCACATATTTACACTTATTTGGGAGTCGGAGCATTTTACAAAGTGGTGGTTCAAAGATGGGGGTAGTTTTTGATGGTGGTGATTTTTGGGGGATGGGGCCAGTTTCCAGGGAGGTGAGTAGTTGCGGTGTAGCTTTTGTGGGTAGGGGCAATTTTGGAAGTCATGGGAGTGTTGTGGCATTTTGGGGGTGGGGGCAATTACAGGAAATAGTTGTTGCGGATGGGGCAGTTTGGGGTGACATGAGAACAAGAGGCAGTTTAAAAGGAGCTATTCCTTAAATGCTGTGTTTCACTCTATGTATAATTTTTATTCTACAGATGTTGGAACTCCTTTTCCCATAAAAATGCATTGGACTAGGTTTTTTTCCCCCTTTATTGTTTATTAACAACATCCAAACAGTACAAAATTCAGGTGTAATGGTTACTCTTACACCACACCTGAAGTTGACAATGTAACTTTTTTTTTTGTTTTCCATGCTTACCTATCCATTTATCTAACTGTATCCTCCTCCCTCTCCCCCTCCCCTCCCGTGGTTCAACAATTGTTACATTCCAAGTATAATTCGAATCACTACAATCTGTTGGTGCTCTCCCATGTTAGCGGTCTAGGCGCCTCCCTTCACAAAGCATTACATTGTTATTAATTCATTGTACATATAAGATGTCATGGTATCAATATATGGGCCCCAGAGTGTAAGGAACTCCTCCCACTTATCCTGGCTCCCTTGGCGTCCATCCGCTCCAACAACATCAGCTTGTGAACGCGAGCTCTCCACTCCCAGTAGGTAGGTACTGTGGGGTTCTGCCAGTGATGCAAGATGGGTTGCTTGCCCACTATGCAGGCCTGCCGTACCAGCAGCCTAATCCATTTTTCTTTAGGGCCTACTTAGGGTAACTGGTCAAAAATTACCAAGCTACTGGTCTATTTTATCTCTTATCCCAAAAAGCCCACTAAGATACCTCTGTATCTGCCCCCAATAATATTGTATTTTCCCACATGATCACCAGATGTGGCCTAATCCTACCAGTGATGCGTTACACCAGGGGCAGCATCCATATAAGGTTATACCACTCCACCTTGCTCTCCTAGGAGACAAGTGGGCCTGGTTGAGCATTCTCGAATTGCATTTCTCTAAAGTTTTGCTGATTGGGTTAATGTTGAGATTTGCCGTACTGTCCTCATCACTGTGCCCGGTACTACCTGAGTTCCCATTTCCTCCTCCCATTTCTTTTCCACCCTACTATAATCTATATGAGTCCTCCATTTTACAAGTTTTGCGGCATAACGAGAAATTGTCATAATCGCCTCCTCACCTAACTCAAAGAATTCTAAGATTTAAGATGCTGAGGCTGCCGTTAATACTTCTTTTGGCAGCGAGTCAACATAATGTCGCAACTACAAGTATACAAACCAATATCAGGGCTGTATTCCAAAGGTCTATTGTAGATCACTAAAAAGCCAGCAGCTACCTGTTTCATCAACTACATTACCTACATAGTGAATACCGAGTTTCGCCCATTCCCTGAATATCTGCGTTTCTGTCCCTGGGGGAAATTTTATATTGCCCTGGAGAGGTAACCAACTTAAGACATTAAAAGATCTCTGCCATTGCTTGCTCAAATATCGCCACTCCACAAGAGCTGTATCAGCACACTTTTTACCAGGTGGCACAGCAATTTCGCTGCTTCCATATGCAACACTGCCAGCAAAGAGCACAATGCCACCCAGGCCTGTTCAATCACACGTGGGATATAAATATCCTTTCCTCCCAGCCAGTCTCCTATATATCTTAGCTGGCACGCCATTGCATATCCGTCAATGTCAGGCAGCCCCTTCCCTCCCTGCCTCCATGAGCCCCTAAGTCTTTGCAACAGAATACGTGCCTTACGACCCTGCCATAGAAACCCCCGCAGAGCCCGATCTATCTGAGCCACATCTCTTCATAGCAATTGGCAGGGCAGCATCTGTAGCATGTATAGGAGCTTGGGAAGCAGCATCATTTGAAAAGCCACGACCCGCCCTGTAAGGGATAGTAGCACTGAGGTCCAATCTCTCATGCATGTCTGGAGCTGTCATAGTAACTTAGTGATGTTAAGCTTATAGAGCAACAAAATGTCCAAGTAAATGCACCTCCCGTCCACCACAACGGAAATGAAGGACCCCACGACTTTTGTATACTCCCTAATACATCTAATGCTTCTGATTTATCATAGTTGATACAGAAGCCTGCTACACTACCAAACAATTCCAATTTTGCCAACATCCTGGGCAGTGACTGTTCAGGACAAGTCAAATGCATCAAGAGGCCATCAGCAAATGCCGATATCTTGAACTCCTGTCGGCCTCCGTTTACCTCCAAGATCTCCATGCTATTCATCAACCTCCGAATCAAAGGATCCAGTAAGAGCACATACAGCAGCGGTGAGAGGGAACATCCCTGACATGTCCCTCAGCTTAGCAAAAAAGCCTCTGATAACAGCCCATTCACTACTACTACTGCTGCTGTGGGGGATGTATATGCTATATCATACGAATGAATTCATCTCCCAGGCTGTACTTCGGCAACAACTGGAAGAGGTAACTCCACCCAACCCAGTCAAATGCCTTTTCGGCATTGAAACTTAATAGTGATTGGATCTGGTGTTTGTGGATCCATTCCAAAGAAGCTATAATCCTTTGCAAATTGTGACATGCATGGCGCCCCTGCACAAAGCCGACTTGTGATTCCTGGACCAGGATAGGCAATGCACTTGCCAAACGATCAGCCAAGATTTTGTCACACAATTTTAGACCAAAATTGATAGAGATCGGCCAATATAATGTGGTCTGTAGACCATGTTTTCCCAAGTTTTGGGATTAGTACTATATTCGCTTGATTGCTTCCCCATTTGATTTGCCTGGACTTGGAGCATTGCCACCATAGGCGCGTTACTATATTCTTAAGCATCTTGTAAAATTCTGCTCTGAACCCATCTGGGCTGGGTGCCTTACAACATTGTGAGCTTTGAATGCCCTTCTGTACTTCTGCTGCTGTAATGGGTACCCCCAGATCTTATGTCTGTTGCTCTGTAAGCCGTGGCAGTGGGATATCTCGCAAATAATTTGCTATCCGCGTGGGTGAGACCAACTCCCTTGTGTATAACGCTTGATAGAAACTATGAAATAAACATGTATTCTCCAGGACCAAGCAGGAAGTCAGTCCTCATTTATGGGTGACGTCGGCGCCGACGGAGCCCTCGCAGAGCAATTTTCCCCAGCTTTCGCAGAAAGCCTTTGGGAATTGCAGCGCGCATGCGCGGTCCCCTTCCCGCCCAGGGATGCCATCTTGCTCAGTCTCCTTTTTTCCGCAGAGCCCTACAGACGTAGTTTGTTGTTGCCGCTGAAAAAGTTGATTTCTTTAGTTTATTCTGTTATTTTCTCGGTTCGTGTGTCCTCTTCCCGCCGGGCCTCGCATAAGGGGCCCGTTCACAGTTTTTATTTTCTTTTTTTCTCTCCAACTGGCGTTCCCGCCTATTTCTCCTTCTTCCCTGGCAGCGCGGTCTTTCGACCTTGCAGGGGCCCTTTTTCCCCCGATGGCTGCCAGCGGGTTTAAAAAGTGTGATCGTTGTGTCAAACTCATGTCTCTCACTGACACGCATGACTGCTGCCTCCGCTGCCTCGGGCCCGAACATAACCCTATGAGTTGCGGTCCGTGTAGCAAGATGTCCTCGAAGGCGCTAAGGAGTCGGCAGTCGCAAAGGGATAGAATCTTCTCTGACTCCGTGTCCGGTCGGGCCCGGACCTCGTCAGAGGCCTCGATGTCTCATGGCTCCAGCTCCGAGCATCGTCGGAGTTCTTCTGAGCGAGGGTCCCCCAGCCGGGAGCACCGTTGGGAGAAGAGGCCCGCGAGGGTGGTGTCGGAGGACGCGCCTGGTCCCTCGAGGGCCAGGTCGCTCAGCCCCGTCTGACGCCCCGGGTCCTCGGAGAGGCCGGTGAAGCTTTCTCGTCTTGAGATGGAGTTGTCTGGACACGTGAGTGCTATAGTCCTCCTGGACTATCCCCCGGGAGAACCGACGTCGGACCCGACGCCGTCGGGGCCCGAGTCGGCGGCTGCTGGGTCTTCTGAGCTTGGTCTCAGACTGACGACCTTGGAGCGCAGTATCGCTGCCTTCATGGACCAGCAGCAGGCATTGATCACCGGCCTCGCCAGTGCATCTGCCCCGACCACCGGGACGTCGACGCCCAAGTCGACCCCGGAGGCCGAGTCGATCCTCGAGTCCATACGAGCTCGAGTCGATCCTCGACCTAGGTCTCCCTCGGCTTCCTGTTCGGGACCGAGGTCCTCGACGCCGGCCTCGGCGTCGGGGCGGAGGTCTCCGGCCCCCGCCCGCACGGAGCTCGATTCCTCCTCGGTGGAATCGGGCTGGGACACGGAGGAGGACGAGTCACCCGGTTCGTTTCAGACTCGGTGCATCCCCTCCGACTCGCCCGAGTCGGAGCCTCGGAGGCGGTCCCCCCCGGAGGATACCCGGTTCTCAGATTTCGTGAGGGATATGGCCAGGGCTTTGGCCTTCCCCGCGGATCCGGAGGAGGAACCTCGAGCCGAAGAGCTCGAGGCCCTTCAATATGACTCCCCCCCGAAGGAGGCCTTTACTGTACCGGTTCCCCCGATGCTGGAGCGACTTCTCTTCTGCATGTGGGAGAGCCCGGCCTCGACGCCGGTGTTGAACAAGCGGGTCGGCCATGCATCGGCTTAAGAGTCAAAAGATGCACTCCTCGGTGCCTCCGGGTAAGGAGACCCGGAACCTGGATGCCCTCGGTAGAAAGTGCTTCCAGGGCTCTATGCTTGCTTGTCGAGTCCAGACATATCAGCTGTATATGGGCATGTATCTTCGAGACCTGGCGAAAGAAATTGCGGAGTTCTCGGCCGGTCTTTCCGAGGAACCTTTGAAGCGGTTCCAGACCTTGTCCACAGGGATTCGAGAGTGTTCTAAGTTCATTTCTCGAGCGGCCTACGATGGCTTCGAAGCATCGGCTCGGGTGGCCGGAGCCGGCATCGGGGCTCGCCGCCAGGCGTGGCTTCAGTCGTCCGACCTCGAGCCCTGGGTGCAGGACAAGTTGGTCGATGTTCCTTGCAGAGGTGAAAACCTCTTCGGCAAACCCATGGCCGAAAAGGCGGCGGAGCTCGAGTCGGAGACCCTCACCAGGACTCGCCTTTCCAGAAAGACCTTTGCCCCTTCACAGAAGAAGAAGGGCTCGGGGAAAAAGCCTTTTTACCCGAGGAAGGTGTTTGCTTATAAGCAACACCACCCACAATATCAGGCCTCAGCAACCCCCCGTCATGGGCAGCAGCCTAAGGGGCAGGGTAACGGATCCCGGAGGCAGAAAGCCCCCAAGCCCGCTACGCAGGCCCCGGCCCAGCAGGGTGGGGGTTTTTGACTATGCCCGCATAGCCTCTCCCCCTCAAGGGCCTTCGCCCAGCACGGGGGGCCGGCTGACTCACTTTGCCCACAGGTGGTCAGCCATAACATCCGATTCCTGGGTGCTGCAGGTGGTTCGAAGGGGCTATCTCCTACATTTTCACCAGGTGCCTCCCCCCTACTTTCCAGGGGAGCCTCCCAGACCCCCTCTGCACAGGGACTTACTCCTTCAGGAGCTGCAAGGGCTGCTTCAAGAACGGGCTGTGGAGCCAGTGCCCCAACACCTGTGGGGTCACGGGTTTTACTCGAGATACTTCCTGATTCCAAAGAGAACAGGAGGCCTCAGACCCATTCTGGACCTACGCAACCTCAACAAGTTCCTGCAGCGGGAAAAGTTCAAGATGCTTACCCTTGGAACCCTACTGCCCTACCTCCAGCAGGGAGATTGGCTATGCTCCTTGGATCTAAATGATGCTTATACACACATCTTTATTCATCCGGACCACTGGCAATATCTAAGATTTGTGGTGGCAGGGA
Organism: Ichthyophis bannanicus; assembly: GCA_033557465.1. Lineage (NCBI taxonomy): Eukaryota > Metazoa > Chordata > Amphibia > Gymnophiona > Ichthyophiidae > Ichthyophis > Ichthyophis bannanicus. The sequence continues at coordinate 438,643,389 of CM066033.1, forward strand.
ATCATTATCAGTACCGTGTACTGCCCTTTGGACTGTCCTCCGCTCCCAGGGTGTTCACGAAGTGCCTGGCAGTGGTGGCAGCCTTCCTGAGGCTTCAAGGCCTCTTCGTCTTTCCATACCTGGACGACTGTCTCATCCGGGCGTCGTCGGCTCCAGAGGTTACTCGGGCCACTCAACGCACAGTGGCTCTGCTTCAGCACTTGGGCTTCGTCATGAACTTCGAAAAGTCCGCTTTGCTCCCCTCTCAGGATCTCGAGTTCATAGGGGCACGGCTGGACACCTTGCAGGTTCGTGCCTTCTTGCCTCTGGAACGGGCCAACAGGCTCATAGCCCTAGCTGGCAGGTTCAACAGCATGTCGCCGGTCCCTGCCAGACAGTTCCTGCAGCTGCTCGGGTACATGGCCTCCACGGTCCATGTCACCCCGAATGCCCGTCTACATATGAGACCTGCTCAGTGGAGCCTTCGCACTCAATGGCATCAGGCCACAGGGAGGCTGTCGGACCTGATACAGATTTCCGACCGTCTGGTCTCCTCCCTGCAATGGTGGCTTCACCTGCCCAACCTGGTGCTCGGTATGACCTTTCAGTCTCCCCCACCGTCCCGGGTGCTCACGACAGATGCCTCTCTCCTGGGATGGGGGACGCATTGTCAAGGGACATGCACTCAAGGCCTCTGGACACCTTGGGAAGCCGCCCAGCAGATAAACTTCCTGGAGCTCCGGGCGATCCGCCTAGCTCTGCGGGCCTTCTCTCACCTCACGGTTTGTCAGTCCGTACTGGTGCAGACGGACAATCAGGTTGCAATGTTCTACGTGAACAAACAGGGAGGCACGGGCTCCCTCCTTCTATGCCAGGAGGCTCGGAGACTGTGCTCCTGGGCAGTCGGTCACGACATCCTCCTCAAGGCGGTTTACCTTCCAGGGCAGGACAATTGCCTGGCGGACAAACTGAGCTGGATTCTGCAGCCGCACGAATGGAGGTTGAACCCCGCAGTGGTCCAACAGCTCTTCCGCCGGTGGGGCTCTCCCACCGTGGATCTCTTTGCCAGTTCCCTGAACCGGCAGCTTCCCAGGTTCTGCTCCCGGCACCCGCATCTGCTCAGAGTAGCACCGGATGCTTTCCTCATCTCGTGGTCCAGGGGTCTGCTGTATGCCTTCCCTCCCACACCACTTGTGTCCCCGACATTGTTCAAAGTTGTCCAGGACAGGGCCTCCGTGATCCTGGTAGCGCCCCGGTGGCCGAGACAACCGTGGTTCCCTCTGCTTCTACAGTTAGCAGTGGACACCCCTCTTCCTCTGGGGTTTCGGCCCGATCTCCTGACCCAGGATCAGGGTACTCTTCTGCACCCCAACCTCCGGGCCCTGCACTTGATGGCCTGGCTGCTGAAAGGGTAGTCCTAGCTCCGCTTCTGCTACCCCCGGAGGTGGAAGCCGTCGTCCTAGCATTTCGGCGTCCTTCCACCCGGAAGTCTTACGCCCTCAAATGGCGTCGCTTCTCGGTCTGGTGTGCTCTGCGATCTGAGGACCCCTTCGCCTGTTTAGTATCGGTGGTACTGCAGTATTTGCTTCACCTCTCCGATCTAGGCCTCAAATCCAACTCTGTCAGAGTCCACCTCAGTGCTCTCTCCGCGCACCATTCACCGGTGGAAGGCCAGCCTCTCTCCTCGCACCCCTTGGTGGCGCGTTTTCTTAGAGGCCTCCTTCTGCTCAAACCTCCGCTGCGCCCTCCAGCCCCTGACTGGGACCTCAATGTGGTTCTGCAAAGGCTTACCTGTCCGCCTTTTGAACCCATGGCTACCTGCCCTCTTCGTTTCCTCTCCTGGAAAACTCTCTTCTTGGTAGCCCTTACTTCCGCGAGGCGCGTAAGTGAGCTACAAGCCCTAGTGTCGGAGCCCCCGTACACTAGGTTCTACAGGAATAGGGTAGTCCTGAGGACCCGCCCTAAGTTTCTTCCAAAGGTGGTCTCCCACTTTCACATCAACCAGGAGGTGGTTCTTCCGACCTTCTTTCCCAGGCCGCAAACCAGCCGAGCTGAGTCTGTTCTGCATACCCTGGACTGTCGAAGAGCCTTGTCCTTCTACCTTGATCGTACACGAGAGCATAGAAAAGCTGTCCAGCTTTTCGTATCTTTTGACCCCAATCGGTTGGGGGTACCTGTCTCTAAACGTACCCTGTCCATCTGGGTGGCCGACTGTATCGCCTGGGCTTACGGGGTAGCCGGCCTCTCCTTGGAGAGTCGCGTCACGGCTCATCGTGTCCGGGCGAAGGCTGCGTCCGTGGCTCATCTTCGCTCTGTTCCATTGGCAGACATCTGCCGGGCCGCTACTTGGTCTACAAGCCAGACCTTTGCGGCTCATTACTGCCTGGAGAGGGAGTCCCGCAGGGGCAGTGCTTTCGGTCAGGCAGTCCTCCACAATCTCTTTGAGGTTTAGGCAACTCCTACCCTCCGACCCTGGTGTTGGGCTATCGGCCGGATTCGTATTCAGAGAAGATTCCTCCCTCTGTACTGTTGAGCTTGGGGGAGCTCTTTAGGCTTGAGGTCTCCGGTAGCCTTAAGCTTGGGAGTCCCATAAGTGAGGACTGACTTCCTGCTTGGTCCTGGAGAAAGAGTAGTTACTCACCTGTAACAGGTGTTCTCCAGGAGCAGCAGGAATCAGTCCTCACTACCCTCCCTCCTCCCCTTGGAGTTGCAGTCATTTTTATTGCATAGCTTTGCTAACTTTTTTGCTGTCTTTCCGCTATGTCATCAGACTGAGCAAGATGGCATCCCTGGGCGGGAAGGGGACCGCGCATGTGCGCTGCAATTCCCAAAGGCTTTCTGCGAAAGCTGGGGAAAATTGCTCCGCGGGGGCTCCGTCGGCGCCAACGTCACCCATAAGTGAGGACTGATTCCTGCTGCTCCTGGAGAACACCTGTTACAGGTGAGTAACTACTCTATACTCTCGGTGTCTTTACATTTTTTTCCTTGATTTGTCTTAGTGCTGATACTACCTGTGGTTCCCCTCTCCCTTTGAGGCACCTCCCCAGGAGTTTACCAGTTTTGTCACCATATCTATACAATTGATATTTATAGTATGTAATGGATTTCTTGGCCCGCTGATGTAGTGTTTATTTAGTGCTGCTTGGACTTCCAGCAATCTAGCTCGGGACTTATTCATGGGACAACTTGCATGCCTCTTACACTCTAATACCACCTGTCTCTCCAATTTGATTATGCAAGCATTCAGCAGTCGGTGTCTCCATGCTATATACACTATGATGTCCCCTCTAAGAACCATTTTGGCAGTCTACCAAAATAGCTCTGGTGTTCCGGTGGGCATTATGAGTAGTATAAGACTGCTACCATTCCCTCATATAGGCCTGGAACTGCTTGTCTCTATAGAGATAGATGGGAAATCACCATGTCCCATGGTTATGTGCGAGTATATCCCATTTTAGATCTATCCAAACTGGGGCATGATTGGAGAAAACATCAGGGCCTATTTGTGCATCCTCTTCTTGAAGACAGACATGTTCCGTTACTAGAATAAAGTAAATTCTAGTACTAGACCTGTGTGCTCTAGAACGATGAGAATAGTCCCGATCAATAGGGTGCAATAATCGCCATGGGTCCACTAATCACAGCTGATGCTTAAAGCGGTCCAATATATGTGCTACCCCACTCTGCGAGCTCTGTGCTCTGTCATCTGATGTGTCCATAAGAGGCTCCAAAACCCCGTTAAAATCTCCTCCCACTATCAGAGGGTCTTATGTAACTGCACTCAGGGTATCGGGACCGTATACATTGCATAAAATTGCCAGTTTGCCTTCTAGGTCTCCTTGTAAAATGAGATATCTGCCATTAATATCTGAAGATTCCTTTGTGCAGGTGAAGCAGACATTTTGGTGTATCAAAATGGTCAGTCCCCCTTTCTTGTGCAGGGATCCCATAGACCTGCCACACTCAGCCTTATGTAATTTTACATGCTCTACTGCATTCTGATGTCTCCTGTAGGTATGCTATATTATATTTATGTCTAGCCAATGCTTTTAGTACGTTGTACTTTTTAATGGGAATGTCCAGACTGCACACATTCCACGAAATAACTTTCAGGGTACATCCCAAACCACCAAATCCCAGTTGGTCCAGCATCGAGTCTTAATAGAAGGGGAGTCCTCCCCTTACGCAAAGCGCTCTCCCGCTTAGGCACCCCCTTTCCACCCTTCCCCCTTCTCCCCCTTTACCACTCTCCCTCCCACACATACCCAATTCTTATTACCCCTTTTAGTTCCCCCTTCCTAATGTCTGATCACAATAGACCTTAGGCTGTCCCCCGCTACTATGACCCAACCTCTACCCACTCTATGCCCTATCACACCCCCCTCACTTATGGACTTAACTATAGATTACCCTGCCTTTTACCTTCCCCACTTTGAATACTCTTAACTAACTTTGCCTCCCATCCTCTTTATGCATCCTCCCCCCCCCCCATCGTAGGCTGCTACCTCCTCCCTCCACATGATCAATATTATTGTACAGAACCTTCTACCATAACCCCTTGGCTCCTTAACCTGGGGAACCTCTGTCCTTTCCCCCCCCCCATCCCTTCCACATTAACTTTCCCCACAACTGCATATATTCCAGACATAATCCTACCAAACCTCCAGGGCCCAACTGATCTGCCTGGCGTTGGTCACAAAATGTTTGTCATTTTTAGTCTCTTTACTTCCATTAAAGGCACAATCACTGGGCCCCTCACTCAGGACTTAGCCACTTCCAGTCAGACTGCGCAATATCGACTGAGCTGGGACCCGCCTGTCTGCAACATAGCCCTATGATATGGTCTTTGCTTAGGGCTCTTCATTGGCCTATCTTTGTCCCGCCGGCTGCTGCACTAATGTGTCCACATATAGGGTAGCTGCCTCCAGTGTCTCAAAGTCTGATTGTTTCATTGGCAAAGATCCAGAGGTGTGCTGGGTAAACAACTGCAAATTTAATCTTGGCCTCCACCAGACATTGGCAAACTGCAGTGTGTATACCCGTCGTTTCTGACTGAAGGCCTGCGAATAATACTGGAAGGCTCTGATTTTAGTCCCCTCAAAAAGTAACTGTCCTTTGGCCCGTATCATTCGCAATACTTCCTCTTTGTGAAGGTAGATGAGGAAGCGAGCCATAATAATCCTCAGTCTCTGATCATGCACCCTTTTGAGCTCTATTGGGCCTCCTTTCGAAGCCAGCACAGCGGCCTGTAGCAAGGTCTCCAGGTAACTCTGCAGCTCGGCGGCTTTCACTGTCTTAGGGATACCAGTAAAACGTAAGTTGTTTCACCGACTGCACTTTTCTAAATCTTCTAACTTTTCAGCCTGCCAGTTCACCAATTTAGAAAGACGTTGGCTTTCCTTTCCTGTCTCCACAGCTGCCGCCTCCCGTTGAGTAATCCAATTTTCAGCTGTCAGCAGTCTTTGCCCATATTCAGCATAATTTAGTGCCATTACATCTAACTTAGTATTTAGCTCATCTAAGCATGAACTCTGCGCAGTTACGACTGCTGTTGTTACCTCTCCCACCAACATGGATTATGGGGAGGAGGCTGGGGCTACCTGCTGTGCCATCTTTACAGATCCAGAAGTGTGCCGTTCCTGTTCTTTCCTCGCTGATTTCATTGGCTTGGCTTGCAGCCTTACCACCCAATTCGTGTTCGTGGACTGCTACAGGTATACGGCTCGTGCGGGGAGTATTTGGGGCACAACTTTGAGCTGACAAATGATTATTTATGAGGAAGAGCCCAGGAGAGAACTCGGAGCGACCATCTCTCTCAACACATCACATGACCTTTCTGCATTGGGCTAGTTTTTTGGGGAGCTTATTTCTTTGGAACCCAGTGTATATGTACAATTTGTGCAACCACATGTATTTTATAAAGATCATGTATACTTTGCTGTCTACCCAAACTCTGCACCAGAACACACTTAAACTCATGTCATGTAAAAGTACGTGACTTTTTGTCAGTGAATTTTTTTTTTTACACCCAAAACACCTGGGGCAATTTAGAAAACCATTTTTATAAATGTAAAACTAGGTTTTACGTGTAGGAAAAGCTTATGAAGTTACCCCCAAAAAGTTAACTGCATCAGAGTATTTATTGTATTTGGATAGAAAGCATCTTTGTCTAATAATTTGGTTGTATAGAGGTTCAATTGATGGTAACGATTCAGATTCGCACTAGAGAAGCTTATTCCATGCTGAACTGAACATTTGCATTAACAAAAGTTGAAAAGTGTACATTAGCAGTGTAACAAAATGCTGTGTTCCTCTGTTTTCGAACTCAGCCATACGGGATGTTCACATAGAAATATAGGCCATATGGTCTTTTTTGCTGTCATGTTTGTATCTAGTCTGCCCTTCCATAACTACTACAATAGTCCCCTTTTTTCCTTTAGAGACACTCTGTGTTTAGCCCATGCTTTTTTGAATTCAGATACTGAACTCATCTCTAACACTTCCACTGGGAGACTATTCTGCGCATCTACAACTCTTTACGTAAATAAATATTTCTGCATATTACTCCTGAGTCTATCCCTTTTCACCCTCATCCTATGTTCCCTCGTAGCAGAGCTTGCTTTCATCGAAAGAGGCTCTTCTCTTGTGCATTTATGCCATGGAGGTATTTAAACGTCTCTATCATATCTCCTCTATCCTGCCTTTCATCTAAAATATACATATTAAGATCCTTAAGTCAGTCCTCATATATTTTATGACGAAGACTACTAACTGTTTTAGTAGCCACCCTCTGCACAGACTCCAACCTGTTTTATAGCCTTTTGAATGTGTTGTCTCCAGAATTGTACACAATACTCCAAATAAGGTTGCACCAAAGACTTAGTGGAGTGGAGGAGTGGCCTAGTGGTTGAGGCAAGGTACTTCAGGCCGGAAGGTCGGGGGTTCAAATCCCACTAGAGGACAGCAACCTTGGGCCGGAAGGACTGGGGTTTCTAGTCCCACAGGTGCTCCTTGTGGTCTTGGGCAAGCCACTTAACCCTCCATAGCCCATGTTCCCTGTAAAATAGTTATCTCCAAGTTATAATGCCCTGTTCAATGTAATTTCAGTTTGTTCAATGTAAACCGCACTGATGCAGAATAGCGCGGTATATAAGAGAATGTAAATAAATAAATAAATAAATTATACAAAGGCACTATCACCTCCATTTTTTTGCTGACCATTCCTCTCCCTATGCACCCAAGCATCCTTCGAGCTTTCGCCATCACCTTTTCTACCTGTTTAGCTACTTTAAGATCGTCAGACACAATTACGCCCAGCTCCCGCTCTTCTTTTGTAGACAGAAGTACTTCACCCCTACACTATACAACTCCCTTGGATATTTGCAGCCCAACTGCATGACACTGCATTTTATTTAGCATTAAATCGTATCTGCCAAATTCTAGACCATTTTTCAAGCTTAGCTAGATCCCTCCTCATGTTTTCTGTTCCTTCCTGGGTGTCTACTGCAGATTTTGGTATCATTCTCAAAAAGGCAAACCTTACCCAACAGCCCTTTTGCAATATCACTAACAAAGATGTTAAAAAGAATCCATCCAAGGACAGATCCCTGCGGCACACCATGATAACCTCCTTCTCCTCAGAGTGAGCTCCATTTACCTATATCCTCTGTCGCCTCCCACTCAACAAACTTCTAACCCAATCAGTAACTTCAGGGTCCATCCCTAGGGTGCTCAGTTTGTTTATAAGTCGCCTCTGCGGAACGGTGTCAAAGGCTTTACTGAAATGTAAGTACACCACATCTAGGGCTCTCCCTCGGCCCCTCATCACCCAGTCAAAGAAATCAATCGGATTTATATGACAAGACCTGCCTCTGGTGAATCCATACTGCCTCGGATCCGGTAATTTCCATTGGACTCCAGAAACGTCACTATTTTCTTTTTTAGCAGCGTTTCCAATATTTACTCACCACAGAGGTTAAACTAACTGGTCTGTATTTTTCAACCACATCTTTACTTCAGCTTTTGTGTAAAGGGACCACATGTGCCTCTCTCCAGTCCTCTGGCACCACTCCTGACTCCAAAGACACATTGAAAAGGTCAGTGGAGCTGCTAGAATGTCCCCCAGTTCCTTTAGTATTCTCGGATATATCCCAACCAGTCCCATTGCTTTGTCTACTTTTAGTTTAGCTAGTTCCTCACGAATACAGTCATCTGAAAATCGTTCAAGATCCCCGTCGCTTCTGTTCCTATTTGTGGCTGTATGCTGAGGTCCTGCTCCTGGCCCTTCATATGAGAACAGAAATATTTGTTAAGCAATTCCCCTTTATCCTAATCAGTTTCTACATATTCCTCCCCTTCACCCTTGAGTCTGACAATACCATTTTTGCCCTTCCTCCTCTCGCCAGCATATCTGAAAAAGTCTTATCCCCCCATTTTATTGCATTGGCTATTTCTTTTTCTTTTTGAATCTTTGCTTTCCTGATTACTTTGCTAGTTTCTCTAAGTTTTTCCAAATAGGTGCCTGTCTTCCTCTTTCTGTGATCTCTTGTATTTCATGAAGGCCTCCCTCTTTTTCTTCACCTTTTCAGCTACTTTTTTTGAGAACCATAGCGGCCTCCTTTTCCTTTTACCTTTTTATTTACTATTCTAACAAAAAGGTTGGTTGCCCTTAAAATATCTCCTTTCAGTTTTGCCCACTGTCTTTTCAACATCCTCCAGCTGTTCCCATCCCGCTAAGGACTCCTTGAGGTATTGTCCCATCTTGGCAAAGTTAATTTTCCTAAAGTCTAAGATCCTTACTTTTGGATAGATTTTATCAGCTCTAGTCCTAATACCGAACCACACCATCTGGTTATCACTGGATGTGAGATGGTCTCCCACTATAATATCAGAAACATTTTCATTATTGGTAAGCACCAAGTCCATTTTGGCCCCTTCACGTGGGGTTCTGTTACCAGTTGCTTGAATAGTTCTCCCTCTAGAGTGTGTCTCATAGGAAGACTCGATAGTATCAGGGACTAGGTAGGTGTGTGTCATGAGGAATGTCAGTGGCTTTGTGTGTGTGTGTGTGTGTGTGTGTGTCTTGAGGGATATTCGTAAGTGTGTGTGTGTGTGTGCCCTTGGAAGTGTCAAGGGGTATATGTATCTGTATGTTATGAGGAGTGTCTAGAATGTCATCATAATTTGTGCGTTTTGTTATGGGAAATGTCGAGGGCTCTGTACATGTATGTGTATGTTACGGGGAGTATTGGGGGCTTCGTTCATGTGTCATGGGGAGTGTTGGGGGCTGCATTCATATCTGTGTGTGTGCGCGTATCTTTCTCTTTCTCATAACCCCGACTGCTGAGGCTTCACTCACTCTCTCATACCCTCCTCCCCCTGACATCCTGTCTTCTTTCTGGGGCTGGGCCAACCATCAGGAAAACTAGGCAGTTGCCTAGAGTGGCAACTTGGGGGGGGGGGGGCACAAAAGTCATTAAAGGTTGAACAGTAAAATTCGAAACCAGGTGAGGGTGTAAGGTTTTGTCCAGGGTGCCAACATCTTGAAACAATTTTGGGGCCGGCCCTGCAGCTTTCGTTTGCCTTTTCTGGCTGTAGTTCCTCAAACGCCCCAGTTCAGACTTTCTGCACCATCATCAGCTCTCTGAATGGTGGAGCTGTGTGGGGCAGGAAGTTTGGACTTATTTCTCAGACTACAAGATCAGTGTAAATTTCCTGCTCCTATCATGGTGAAGGAATCTGCTATAACACGGTGTTGATGAACCCTTTTGAACCGTTGATAATAAACTTTTTTGCCTTAGCAAAACATGCCTAATAAGAGCTGTCATACTGGGTCATATCAAAGATCTATCAAGCTCAGCATTCTGTTTCCAACTGCAGCCAATCCAGGTCCTAAGTACTTGGAAGGATACCAGAAAGTAGAATCTGTGCAGTTTACCCCCATGCATAACCAGTAGCTTGTACCAAGTCTTCCTTAATGGTTTATGGTTTAGGCATTTGATATACCGCCCTTTACTTACGCATCAGAGCGGTTTCCAAACCTTTTTTAAACCCAGCTGTGCTTACTGATATCTTACAAGATGTGTTTAAAATGTACTGCCTAGTAACACCGTGGTGTGTGTACCCTAATCTTTATACGCTTTTAGAGTAAATAACTGGTTTGCATTTACCCATTTTGCTCTACTTGTGATTTTATTGACCTCTATCATATCTTCCCTCGGCTGCCTCTTCTCCAGTTTTGAACAGTCCTAACCTCTTTAGCCTTTCCTTATAGAAACATAGAAATATGACGACAGAAAAAGACTACATGGCCTATCTAGTCTGTCCTTCCATAACAACTACAACAGTCCCCTTTTTACCTTTAGAGATCCTCTGTGTTTGTCCCATGCTTTTTTGAATTCAGTTACTGTCCTCATCTCTACCACCTCCACTGGGAGACTATTCCACGGATCCACTACTCTTTCCGTAAAGAAATATTTCCGCATATCACTTCTGAATCTATCTCCCTTCACCCTCATCCCATGTCCCCCTCGTAGCAGAACTTGCTTTCAATTGAAAGAGGCTCTCTCCCTGAACATTTATGCCACGGAGGTATTTAAACATCTCAATCATATCACCTCTATCCCGCCTTTCCTCTAAGGTGTACATATTAAGATCCTTAAGTCTGTCCTCATATGCTTTATAATGAAGACCACTAATCATTTTAGTAGCCACCCTCTGCACTGACTCCATCCTGTTCACATCCTTTTGAAGGTGCGGTCTCCAGAATTGCACACTATACTCCAAATGAGGTCGCACCAAATACTTATACAGAGGCATTATCACCTCCTTTTTTCTGCTAGCCATTCCTCTCTGTATGCACCCAAGCATCCTTCTAGCTTTTGCTGTCGCCTTTTCTACTTGTTTTAGCTACTTTAAGATCATCAGACACAACCACGCCTAGGTCCCGCTCTTCTTTAGTGGACAAAAGTTCTTCACCCCCTATACTATATTGCTCCCTTGGATTGCTGCAGCCCAAATGCATGACCTTACATTTTTTAACATTAAATCCCAGCTTCCAAATTCTAGACCATTCTTCAAGCTTAGCTAGATCCCTCCTCATGTTATCTACCCCTTCCTGGGGGTCTACTCTATTGCAGATTTTGGTATTATCTGCAAAGAGGCAAACCTTACCTGAAAGCCCTTCCTCTGTATCACTAACAAAGATGTTAAAAAGAATCGGACCAAGAACAGATCCCTGGGGCCACACCACTGATAACATCCTTCTCCTCAGAGTGAGCTCCATTTACTTGTACTCTGTCACCTCCCACCCAACCAATTTCTATGTATAGTTTTTACATATAGTAACTTTAGGTTCCAACCCTAGGGTGCTCAGTTTGTTTATAAGTCGCCTGTGAGAAACAGTGTCAAAGGCTTTACTGAAATCTAAATACACCACATCTAGGGCTCTCCCTCGGTCCAACTCCCTGGTCACCCAGTCAAAGAAATCAATCAGATTTGTCTGACAAGACCTGCCTCTGGTGAATCCATGCTGCCTCGGATCCTGTAATCCGCTGGACTCCAGAAACCTCACTATTTTCTTTCAGCAGCGTTTCCAATAATTTACTCACCACCAAAGTTAAACTAACTGGCCTGTAGTTTTCAACCACATCCTTACTTCCGCTTTTGTGTAAAGGCACCACATGAGCCTCTCTCCAGTCCTTTGGCACCACTCCCGACTCCAATGAGGCACTGAAAAGGTCAGTCAGTGGAGCTGCTAGAACGTCCCCAAGTTCCCTCAGTATTCTCGGGTGTATCCCATCCGGTCCCATCGCTTAGTCTACTTTAAGTTGAGATAGTTTCCCACGAACACAGTCTTTTGCAAATTGTTCAAGATGTCCTTTGCTTCTGTTCCTATTTGTGGGTGTTTTCTGAGGTCCTGCTCCTGGTGCTTCATCTGTGAACACACAGAACAAAAATATTTGTTAAGCAATTCCGCTTTCTCCAGGACCAAGCAGGAAGTCAGTCCTCACTTATGGGTGACGTCGGCGCCGACGGAGCCCTCGCGGAGCAATTTTCCCCAGCTTTCAAAGAAAGCCTTTGGGAATTGCAGCGCGCATGCGCGGTAGTCTTCCCGCCCGAAGGTGCCATCTTAGCCAGTCTTCTTTTTTCCGCGGAGCCCTACAGACGTCCCCGTCTTGTCCCCGCGAAAAAGTTGATTTTCCTCTGTATTTATCCTTTTTTCTTTCGGTTCGACGCCGGTCGTTTTCCCGCCCGGACTCGCGACGCCGGTCTCGAGTCCTCTAACGGTTTTTCGGTTTTTCTGACTTAGTCAGTTTTCGTTTTCGTTTTTTCCCTGGCAGCCCGGTCCTTTGACCTCGCAGGGGCCCTTTTTCCCCCGATGGCTGCCAGTGGCTTTAAGCGGTGTGGTCGGTGTGACCGAAATATGTCACTCACCGACTCACACGACCTTTGCCTCCGCTGCCTGGGCCCAGATCACGAGGAACTGATCTGTGGGCCCTGCAGCAAACTGTCCTCGAAGGCGTTGAGAAGTCGGCGGCATCAGCGCGAAAGAATCTTCGCTGACCCCAGCCGTACCCGGACCTCGTCGGAGGCCTCACTGTCGAAAGGCTCCAGTTCGGACCGTCGACGGAGCTCCTCCGACCGGGGTTCTCCCTCCGGGGACCATCGACGGAAGGAAAAAACCCGCGAGGGCGGCGTCGGTGGACGCTCCTGGCTCCGCGAGGGCCAGGTCGCATAGCCCCGACAGCCGCCCCGGGTCCTTGGAGAAGGATCACCTCCCGAAGCGACCTCGCCTGGAGTCGGAGATGCCTGCCCGGGTAAGTCCTGTTGTCCTTCTGGACTCGCCTCCGCGTCAGCCGACGTCGGGCCCGACGCCGTCGGGGCCCGAGTCGGGGGCTGCTGGGTCGCCTGAGCTCGGACTCAGGTTGACGGCCTTGGAGAGCAGATTGTCTGCCTTCATGGACCAGCAGCGGGCACTGCTCGCTGGCTTCGCTGGCGTCGCTGCCCCGACCGCCGGGACGTCGACGTCCAAGTCGACCCCGGAGACCGAGCCGATCCTCGAGTCGATGAGAACTCGAGTCGATCCTCGGTCGAGGTCGCCCTCGGCCTCCCGTTCGGGACCGAGGTCGCCGACGCCGACTCCCTCGGCGTCGGGGCGGCTGGCGCCGCACCCTGCCCGAGCCGACCCCACGGAGTCCTCGTCGGGGTCGGTCTGGGAGTCGGAGGAGGAAGAGTCACCTGATTCTTTCCGGACTCGGTGTGTCCCATCGGACTCTCCGGAGTCCGAGCCTCGGAAGCAGTCCCCCCCGGAGGATGCCCGGTTCTCGGATTTCGTTAGGGATATGGCCAAGGCTTTGGCCTTCCCTGCGGACCCCGAGGAGGAGCCTCGAGCCGAAGAGCTCGACGCCCTCCAGTATGACTCTCCCGCGAGGGAGCACTTTACTGTGCCGGTTCCTCCTATGCTGGAACGCCTACTCTTCCGCATGTGGGAGAGTCCGGCCTCCTCGCCGGTCCTGAGCAAGCGGGTCGATTCTATCTATCGAGTCCGCAAGAGCCCTGGCTTTCAAAAGGCGCAGTTGCCACACCATTCCATGGTAGTGGAATCGGCCATGCATCGTCTTAAGAGCCAGAAGATGCACTCCTCGGTGCCTCCTGGAAGGGAGGCCCGTAACCTGGATGGCCTTGGCAAAAAGTGCTTCCAGGGCTCTATGCTCGCCTGTCGTGTCCAGACTTACCAGCTCTACATGGGCATGTATCTCAGGGATCTGGCTAAAGAGCTAGCCGGCTTCTCCGCTGGTTTGTCCGAGGAACCCTTGCGGAGGTTCCTAGCCTTGTCCACAGGTATTCGGGAATGCTCAAAGTTCATGTCCCGAGCAGCCTATGATGGCTTTGAAGCCTCGGCTCGAGTAGCCGCAGCCGGCATCGGTGCCCGCCGACAGGCTTGGCTTCAGTCGTCCGACCTTGAGCCCTGGGTACAGGACAAGTTGGTCGATGTCCCCTGCCGAGGCGAAAACCTCTTTGGCAAGCCCATGGCGGAAAAGGCTGCACAAATTGAGACTGAGACTCTCACCAGGACCAGGCTTTCTAGGAAGACCTCCGCCCCTTCCCAGAAAAAGAAGGGCTCGGGAAAAAAGACCTTTTACCCGAGGAAGGCGGCTGCCTACAAACAATACCCCCATTATCAGGCCCCTGCAGCTCCCCAACAGGGCCAGCAGGCCAAGGGACGGGGTAACGGGTCCCGTAGGCAGCAAGCCCCCAAGCCTGCGCCACCAGCCCCTGCTCAGCAGGGTGGGGGTTTTTGACTCGCTCAGCATAGCCTCTCCCCCCCCCGCTGGTTCCCCCCAGCACCGGAGGCCGGCTGGTTCACTTCGCCGACAGGTGGTCCAGCATCACCGCAGATGCCTGGGTGCTTCAGGTCGTGCGAGAGGGCTACCTTCTCCACTTCCATCAGGTCCCTCCCTCCTATTTTCCGGGAGAGCCTCCGCGCCCCCCTCTGCACAGGGAGTTGCTCCTTCAGGAGTTAGCAGGTCTTCTGCAGGATCAGGCGGTGGAACCGGTGCCACACCACCTGAGAGGTCAGGGCTTCTATTCAAGGTATTTTCTGATACCAAAGAGAACAGGAGGCCTCCGACCCATCCTGGACTTGCGCAACCTCAACAAGTTCCTTGTGCGGGAGAAGTTCAAAATGCTTACCCTTGGAATCCTTCTGCCCTACCTCCAGCAGGGAGATTGGCTATGCTCCTTGGATCTAAAGGATGCTTACACGCACATCCTCATCCACCCAAGCCACCGCCAATACCTAAGGTTTGTGGTGGCAGGAAATCATTACCAGTACAGAGTACTGCCCTTCGGCCTGTCCTCCGCACCGCGAGTCTTCACAAAATGTCTCGCGGTCGTGGCGGCCCATCTCCGGCTTCACGGCCTCTATGTTTTTCCGTACCTCGACGACTGGCTCATCAGAGCAGCGTCCGCTCAGGAGGTCACCACCGCCACGTGCCGCACGGTGACTCTGCTGCAGCACTTGGGCTTTGTCATCAACTTCGCAAAGTCCACTTTGCTCCCCTCACAGGATCTCGAGTTCATCGGCGCAAGGCTGCACACCCCTCAGGCGCGAGCGTACCTACCGCTCGACAGGGCTCAGCGGCTCATGGACCTAGCCGACCGCTTTCGCAGCCAGCCCCTGGTCTCCGCCAGGCGCTTCCTGAGACTGCTCGGCCATATGGCTTCCACCGTCCATGTGACCCCCAATGCCCGCCTGAATATGCGGCCTGCTCAGTGGTGTCTCCGCCAGCAGTGGCGACAGGCCACGGGCGGCCTAGCAGACCTGGTGCGCGTCTCCGAGCCGCTGGTCTCGTCTATCCGGTGGTGGCTCCGGCAGCCGCACCTGGTATTGGGAATGCCTTTCCAGTCACCTCAGCCGACCCGGGTGCTGACCACCGATGCATCCCTCCTGGGCTGGGGAGCCCATTGCCAAGAGGCACGTACTCAGGGCCTCTGGACCAAGTGGGAGTCTGCTCAGCAGATCAACTTCCTGGAGCTCAGGGCGATCCGCCTAGCTCTCAAGGCCTTCTCCCACCTGACCTCCCAACAGTCCGTCCTTGTCCAGACGGACAATCAAGTTGCCATGTTCTACGTGAACAAGCAGGGGGGCACGGGCTCCTTCCTCCTCTGCCGGGAGGCACAGAAACTCTGCTCTTGGGCCGTCAGTCACGGCATTCTCCTCAAGGCAGTTTATCTCCCGGGCCAAGAAAATTGCCTGGCGGACAAACTCAGCAGGGTCCTCCAGCCGCACGAGTGGCGTCTGGACCCCTTGATTGTTCAGAAGCTCTTCCTCAGGTGGGGCCTCCCCACAGTGGATCTCTTTGCCAGTCCTCACAACCGGCAGCTTCCTCGCTTCTGCTCTCGTCAGCCTCACCCCCTTCGGGTGGCGGCGGACGCCTTTCTGATCTCATGGTCGGGGAGCCTTCTGTACGCTTTCCCTCCCATCCCGTTAGTCTCTCGGACCCTTTTCAAGGTTCTCCGAGACAAAGCTTTCATGATCCTGGTGGCCCCTCGCTGGCCCAGGCAGCCGTGGTTTCCGCTCTTGCTGCAACTGGCGGTGGAGGATCCAATCCCTCTGGGGGTGCAACCGGATCTCCTCACCCAGGATCAGGGGTCCCTACTGCACCCCAACCTCAGGTCTCTCAACCTCATGGCCTGGCTGCTGAGAGGGTAGTCCTTGCTCCTCTCCTCTTGCCGGCAGAGGTGGAGGAGGTCGTCTTGGCTTCGCGACGGCCTTCTACCCGCAAATGCTACGCCCTTAAATGGCGTCGCTTTGCAGTCTGGTGTACCCAACAGTCTCAGGATCCCTTCTCCTGCCCGGTGTCGGTGATCTTACAGTACTTGCTACACCTCTCTAATCTGGGACTTAAGTCCAACTCCGTCAAAGTTCACCTCAGTGCTCTTTCCGCACATCATGTGCCGGTGGACGGCAGACCTCTCTCCAACGACCCTCTCGTAGCGAGGTTTCTCCGAGGTCTCCTACTACTTAAACCACCTCTGCGCCCGCCAGCGCCTGACTGGGACCTGAATGTGGTTTTACAGCGGATCACCTGTCCGCCTTTTGAACCTATGGCTACCTGCTCTCTCCGTTTTCTGTCTTGGAAAACGCTGTTCTTGATAGCCCTCACTTCCGCTAGGCGCGTAAGTGAATTACAGGCCCTCGTGTCTGATCCCCCCTACACTCGGTTCTACAAGAATAGGGTAGTCCTACGGACTCACCCAAAGTTTCTGCCTAAAGTGGTCTCCCCTTTTCACTTGAATCAGGAGGTGGTACTTCCAACCTTCTTTCCCAGACCACACTCCAGCCGAGCTGAGACGGTCCTCCATACCCTGGACTGTAGAAGGGCGTTGAACTTCTACCTTGACCGTACGCGGGAGCACCGTAAAGCTGCGCAGCTTTTTGTGTCCTTTGACCCCAATAAATTGGGGCTCCCGGTCTCCAAGCGTACTCTGTCCATCTGGGTTGCGGACTGTATCTCTTGGGCTTATGGGGCAGCCGGACTCGCCTTAGAAAGTCGAGTCACGGCTCATTGCGTTCGGGCAAAGGCCACGTCAGTGGCTTACCTCCGCTCTGTTCCGCTGGCAGACATCTGCCGGGCCGCTACTTGGTCTTCGAGCCAGACTTTTGCGGTCCATTACTGTCTCGAGAGGGAGTCCCGTAGGGACAGTGCTTTCGGACAGGCAGTCCTCCGTAATCTCTTTGAGGTCTGAGCAACTCCTACCCTCCATCCCGGATGTGGGCTACCGGTGGGTGATAATTCAGCGAAGATTCTTTCCTTCTGTGCTGCTGAGCTAGAGGGAGCTCATTTTTGTGCTTAGGGTCTCCGGTAGCCTTGAGCTTGGGAGTCCCATAAGTGAGGACTGACTTTCTGCTTGGTCCTGGAGAAAGCGTAGTTACTCACCTGTAACAGGTGTTCTCCAGGAGCAGCAGGAATCAGTCCTCACTACCCTCCCTCCTCCCCTTGGAGTTGCAATCGTCTGCTTATGTTCTTTTTGCAAATTTTTATGCTGTCTTTTGTAGCTATGTCATCTGACTGGCTAAGATGGCACCTTCGGGCGGGAAGACTACCGCGCATGCGCGCTGCAATTCCCAAAGGCTTTCTTTGAAAGCTGGGGAAAATTGCTCCGCGAGGGCTCCGTCGGCGCCGACGTCACCCATAAGTGAGGACTGATTCCTGCTGCTCCTGGAGAACACCTGTTACAGGTGAGTAACTACGCTTTATCCTTATCAGCTTCTACATATTCCTCCCCTGCACCCTTGAGTCTGACAATACCACTCTTGCCCTTCCACTTCTCACTTATATATCTGAAAAATGTCTTATCCCCCCATTTTATTGCATTGGCTATTTCCTCCTCCTTTTGAATCTTTGCCTTCTTGACTACTTTGCTAGTTTCTCTAAGTTTTTCCAAATACAGATGCCTGTCTTCCTCTCTCTGTGATCTCTTGTATTTCATGAAGGCCTCCCTCTTTTTCTTCACTTTTTCAGCTACTTCTTTCGAAAATCATAGCGGTCTCCTTTTCCTTTTACCTTTTATTTACCATTTTAACAAAAAGGTTGGTTGCCCTTAAAATATCCCCTTTTAGTTTTTCCCACTGTTTTTCTACATCCCTCAGCTGTTCCCATCCAACGACTCCCTGAGGTATTGGCCCATCTTCGCAAAGTTAGTCTTCCTAAAGTCTAAGATCCTCACCTTGGAATGGATTCTAACAGCCCTAGTCCTAATACTGAACCACATCATCTGGTGATCACTGGATGCAAAATGATCTCCCACTACAACATCAGAAACACTTTCACCATTGGTAAGCACCAAGTCCAGTATGGCCCCTTCACGTGTGGGGTCTGTTACAAATTGCCTGAATAGTTCTCCCTGTAGAGAATCCAGGATCTCTTTACTTCTAGATGATACTGCAGCAGGAATGTGCCAAACATCTGGCATATTGAAATCTCGTATCAGTAGCACTTCTCCTTTCCTAGCAATGCTGCGCATGTCTTCAATTAACTCTCTGTCCATCTCTTCCTGTTGTGAGGGAGGTCTGTATATCACACCAATGTAAATAGATTTCTCTTAACCTCTTTCTAGTTTAACCCACAATGCCTCCCCTCTCCCTTTTAAACTCTGTAATTCCAAAGCTTTAATAGTAGTTTTTACATATAGTGCCACTCCTCCTCCCCTACTTCCTCCCCTGTCCTTTTTGAATAAAGTATAGCCAGGTATAGTTACATCCCAATCATGGTTTTCTGAGAACCATGTTTCTGTAACTGCCACTAAATCCAAGTCAGCCACTCCCACCAAAGGTTCAACATTGGGGATCTTATTTCCCATGCTACGGGCATTTATACACACTGCTTTCCATATGTTACCCCTGTTACCCATTTCCATAAAGTTATTTAATGTATCACCTACCTGGGGGCTTTCACCACCCATCCCCAACGAATCTAGTTTAAAGCCCTCTTCAGTAGATTAGCTAGTCTACTACTGAAGACGTGTTGACCTTTCTTGGACAGATGGATGCCATCTCTGTTCTGCATGCTCTCAATGACACCATCCATGCAGCCATGCATTCATCTCCAGGATGCGAGCCTCTCTGCCTTGGCCTTTACCCTCAACAGGGAGGATTGAAGAGAATACCACCTGTGCACCTAACTGCTTCACCCTCTGTCCCAGAGCCATGAAGTCACTTTTGATACTTTCCGAGGTATACCTGGCAGTATCATTTGTTCCAGCATGGATTAGCAACATTGGGTAATAGTCAGTGGGCTTGATGAGTCTCGGCAAACTCGCCGTAACATCTTGGATTTTGGCACCAGGCAGACAGCATACCTCTCTGGACATCAAGTCTGGTCGGCAGATGGATGCTTCGGTATCCCTCAGAAGATAGTCTCCAACCACCACTACCCTTCGTTTCCTTGTGGTCATTGATTCTGCAACTTTGGGGTACTTGAGCTCTGGTTCTTCCCTTTCCAGGGATGCTTTCACCTCCTCCACTTCCAGGGCTGCATAATGGTTCTTCAATTCAAAGGCTGGAGAAGTTGGATTGGTGATTTTGCAGGCCCTGGTGACTTGTCCAACCATCGACATTCTGTTGGCACCCATCTTCTCCTCTGCTAGAGAGCTTGGTTGCTGCAAGAAGCATCTCAATGTACTTCTCACTGTCTTGAATGCTCCTCAGCCTCGCCACCTCCTCTCTGAGTTCCTCCACTTGTTTCCTCAGAGCTTCAGCATGCAGGCACCCTGCACATGGAACCGGTCCTTCAACTGGCATTAGGACTTCTGTCTGGACCAAGGCAGAAGCTGTAACGGGGGCAACAGCTTTAGCGATACGATTTTTCCCAGCCATTGTTCTGTTCGTGGAGCTTAAGTATCTGTTAAAGCAAAAGAGAGAGATCTACCACGTACCAGCCGGTTTCCCAGCTGTCCTTTCAGAGAAAAAGCAGTTAAATCTCCTTAATTATATTCAAAATGTGCTGGTCCAATTCTCTGCTTTGTCAAATGGGGAGGTGCCCTATAAAGCAAGACTACTCGCTAGGGGTGGGTGGGAGTCGGGGTGGGCAGGGAGGGAACTAACACCTGATTAGGTGTTAGCAGTTCCCAAAGCTGAGGAGGTTACTGGAGTTCAACCACCTACTATGCTCAAGGAAAGTCCCACTAAAGCACCAAAAAGAAAGTAGCCTTGCTTTAAAAATGTACAAAAAAACCTTTTAAGAGCTCCCAGTCAGAGAGCTAACAATTTAATATAATAAAACAAACCCTTAAATCCTTACTGTTGGTTGATCTGGAGAGCTCCTCTAGGAAAGCCTGCACAGGGCAGGGCACTGGAGCCTTTTATGCAGGCTGATTACCTGAGAGCAGCTGAGGGCCTGCATAAAAGGCTCCAGTGCCCTGCCCTGCCCTGTTCAGGCTTTTCTACAGGAGCTCTCCAGATCAACCAACATTACCTGAGAGCAGCTGAGGGCCTGCATAAAAGGCTCCAGTGCCCTGCCCTGTTCAGGCATTCCTACAGGAGCTCTCCAGATCAAACAGTAAGGATTTAAGGGTTTGTTTTATAGGGGAGTCGCTCCATTCCCTTTACTTTGGTTACCCTTGTCTTACCTTTCCTAATTCCACTATATTTTTGAGATGCAGCATTGAGAATTACACACAGTACTCAAGGTGCAATAGTACCATGAAGCACTACAGAGGTTTTAAGATATTCTTTGTTTTATTCTCCATTTCTTTTCTATTAAGTCCCAACATTGTTTGCTTTTATGTCGACTGTCACACAAGCAAAACATTTCAAAATGTATGTCCACAATGATGCCTAGATCCTTTTCCTGCACAATTGTTCCTTTTTTGACAGATTGACCCCTAGTGGTAGTACCATGAAATTACCACTAGGAATCATAGCCACCATTTTGAATCCAGGCAGCAATGGGACAGGAGAAGAGGGAGATTGCTTCTGCCCCATTCACTAAACCACCAAGAATATCATGGGAGGGGGTTGGGTGAGGCTCTTGGAAGGGAGTTCTTATCAAGTGATTTCTGAAGGTGAAGTATGTGATTGAGGGTAAATGAGGTCTAGAATTGGGAGGAGTCAGTATATGCCTCAGTATATTAAATAATGTGCATTTACAGAGGATTGATAAGTACATTGAGGTAGCTGGTCTGTGCTCACATTTAGTGCATCAGCTGATAGCATTGGTACGTTTGTGCTGCCAATGCATTTAACACAGGCCTGTGCAGTAAGTATGTGCCATGTGTGCAAACTGCATTGCATTTGTTGACCACGCCCTCGACAGCTAGTACACAGCCTTTGTACTCGCTGTGTGTTAGTTCTTTCTCCTAATGCAAAGCAAATGCAAATAAATACTGCACTTTAATAAAGAGGCCCATAAAACTGGTAACCAAATTTGACAGGAAGCCAGTGTAAAGTAGTAATTTTTCCAGTTCTGCAGTTTGTAAGAATTCTTGCCACCATATTCTAAGTGCATCACAGGCTTTCTTTTTGGTATCCCAAGACAGATAAAGTGGTGTTATTGCTATGTTAGTCCAGTGAATAATCTAATTGTGAGATTACCAATGCTTGTACTAGAGTCACCAGATCAACTGGGTAAAAATAATGCTACAGTTGCTTTGTTAGATTTTTTTTTTGTTAGTTACATTTTAACAGCCATTGAAATTTAACCTTCCATTGAAAGGAGCAGGTCATACAAAACTCCAAGATGAAGAAACTTTATTGTAGTAGGCAGCATTGGCCCATTCATCAAAAACTGCAACTCCAAAAGGGCCATAGCTTTCTTAACCCACATAATTTAAGATTTTGAAACATTCAGGGAGTTATGTGCAAAATTCCATTAATATGCACTATTTATCACAGGCCCCATTATTTTCACCCTGCAGTGTACCCTAATGTTTTTAGAGCAGTAGGCTAGAACCAGGGAAGCTAGGATTCGGACCCCGCTGCTGCTTCTTGTGATCTTGGGCAAGTCGCTTAATCTTCCATTGCCTCAAGTAGAACCTTAGATTGTAAGTCTTCTGGGAACAGGAAAAATGCCTGCTGTACCCAAATGTAATGCGCCTTGAACTTCTGAGAATAGCCGTGAGCTAAATCCTAAATCCATTTCTTTCTTTCCCAATGAAAGTTGGAAAAAGCTATACAAAAGGGGATGAGAAATGGCTGGCTGACTGGGAGCAAACTAACTTGCCTGAAAATGTAACAGAATGAGATGAAATTTATCATATGGGGAAAAAGATTAAAAAGACACATTGAGTTCGAAAATAGGGCAAATCAGACTAGGAGTTGCAGAGAAATAAGTCTCCCAAAAAAGGGATTAATGCATTTCTTTGGGAAAAGGACTTACGGCTTCTGTAGTATAGAAACGTAACATAGCAGTTAGGAAATTCTTCCTTTCAAACTTTTCTCCCAACCCAGCAATGGCCCCACCACCCTATAAAATGCCTTACCCCCAAAAACGAATCCCTCTGCAATTGTCCCATCCGGAAGATATCCCTCCTCCCAAACTGCCCCACCACACAACCTGGCTCCTGCAACTTCTCCACCACCCTGTAAACTACACATGCCCCACAAATGTACCCTTGCAACTAACCTAATATGCTCCACGCTACTTTGCCCTATACATAGCCTCTTAGATACACAAAAACCAGATAAACCATACAAAGCAGGGATACACACACACACTATATATGTAAAACGCAAACAAAACGGACTCACATACAGACAAGGCAGATACATCTGTGTACATGTGGGTATACATCAACATACACACATGCAGAGATGCTGGAAAGAATTTTATGAGATATGCGCTGCCTGCTTTCCCCAGTTGTTTTTACAAGAATAAGCACAGCAGTCATCATTTTTATGTGTGATAAAATGATACTTGGGAGGCTGCTATAGTACAAGCTGTTTTGGCAGCCTCATTTTGATAGAAATTATAAGAATTGACTTGGTTGCAGACAAATGTCAAAACATGACCATAATTTTTAAATGTTGATATTAGTGCATTCAAATGTTTGGTGAGGGAATAGTGAATCAATGATGACTTTCAAACATTTACAGTCTGGAAAACTGGCATTACATAAAGAAAACCCAGGGAATGGATCTCCAGGAGTCTGCACTGACTCGACGGCACACAACAACAATTTCTATTTTCTAGTTATGAAGGACATTTGGAATGCTAATCTATTATATTTTTGTGCTGAATCTTTGATTTGTGATGATGGCATTTGTATATACATCAAAACATAGAAAATGATAGCAGATAAAGACCAGACAGCCCATCTAATTTCCCATTCCAACTACTTGCTCACCTCTACAGTCCCTACCTCTAACTCGGAGAAGCTCAATTCTCTGTGGACAAGCAGGGTAAGTGCTCAAATAGTAGTGTCATTATCAACTGATCCCCATATGGGAACTTGCTTTTAGAGTAGTTCCTCCGTGCATGTGCATGCCTTCCCACCTTCTGCCACCACACCTCATCTCTTTAGTCTCTATTTCCACGGAGCTCCAAAGACTTCCTACAGCATCATCCACAAGGTCTCTGCATTTTTGCTATTCAATATTTTTTGCTTTTCATGAGTTATCCTGTTACCATCATAACCACATGTTGCCATCTCCTTTTCTTTCTACATTGATTTCAGTGGGGCTGTATTTGGCTTCTTGCTACTTATAAGTAGTTCTAAATTTAAAAAATAAATAAATTCCGGCAACTGGGCTTCTCAGGCCTGTAAGGGTGGCTGGGGTCTCCCTTCTCAGTTTTCCCTGGCCAACGTGACAGGCTTGGGGATTCTTCTTTCAGGGTTCCCTTTTCACCACAGTTCTTGTAAGTTTTTCTGGCAGGCTGTCCTTTTTTTGTTCAGGCTGTTGTACTTAGTTGCAGCCCAATGCAGCCTGTGGCCTTTAGGTTTTTTTTTCACATGCCTGCAGTTGTTTTGCGACAGGTACTATTGGATTGCATCGGAGCTCATTTTTGTAGCATGATCAGGACCCGATGTCACAAACATTGAAAAATGATGGCAGAAAAAGACCATAGGGCCGATCCAGTCTGCCCTTCCATACCAACAACTGCACCTTGAATATTCTATGCAATTCTGGTCACCATATCTTAAAAGGGATATAGCAGAATTAGAAAAGGTACAGAGAAAAGCCACCAAAATGGTAAAGGGGATGGAAGGATACTCCTATGATAGGCTTATAAAGTTAGGGCTTTTCAACATGGAAAAGAGACTGCTGAGGGGAGATATGATAGAGGTCTATAAATTAATGAATGGATTAGAACGGGTAAACAGATCCGTTGTTTTACTCCATGAAAAAGTAGAAAGACTAGGGGACACACAATGAAGCTACAGTGTAACCCATTTTTTTTTTCCATTTAAACGTTTTTATTAAATTTTTTGTCACACTTAAACAAAACAATTCAACACAAACACTCCAAGGAAGTCAGCCCCCATTTCCATCCTGCTATACAATAACAATAGCAAATACCCAACCCCTAGTCCCCTTCAACCCCCCCGACCCCCCCCCCCAAATTCCACCCCTTCCCCTCCCCCCGCACCGCCCCCCCTCCCCCCCATCCCTCCCCCCTCCGGATACATGCCTCGCCACAGCTTCCCCCACCTAACTTCAAAGAGCCCCCCCTTCTCCCTTCTGGCTGCTGTTAACCGCTCCATGGAGAGTATATGATGTATACGCCCTTCAAACTCTCCAATCCCTGGCGCTTCCTTGCGCTTCCAGGCTGCCGCTACTGCACAGCGCGCCGCGCATAAACATGCTATTACCCCCCGCCCCCTCCTTTTCCCCTGTAGCCCCCCCCAGGACAGCAGGAACAGGCCCGGGGATAACTCAAGATCCTCCCCCAAGGTAACCCGTATCCAATCCCGTATCTGATTCCAGAAAATCTGGATTTTTGCACAATCCCACCAAATATGCCAAAAAGTCCCCACTCCCCCACACTCACGCCAACAGGCAGAGGACGTGCCAGCATACATCTTGTGCAACCGGTCTGGTGTGTAGTACCACCGCATCATTATTTTATAACTGTTTTCCCTGATGCTAGTCGACATTGGAGTCTTTTTAAGCTGATCCCAAATCTCCTTCCAGGCCGCCTCCCCCAGGGATACCCCCAGGTCCCTCTCCCATTCTAGCATATATTTAAATTTAGTACCCCCCTGCCTACAAATCCCCTTATACAGAGCTGAGATCATCCCCCGAGTAGTCCCCATCCCTACCCACACCGCTTCGACGTCGGTCAGGTCCACTACTAAATCACCTTTACCCTTCCTTCCCCGGAGGTAAGACTGAGCCTGAGCTAAAGGGAAGCAGTCCACCTCCCGGAGCCCATAACTCTCCTGCAATTCACCAAACGACAATAGTTCATCACCGTCCATCAGCTGGAAAAAGCACTCAAGCCCCTTTCGGGTCCAACCATCAAATGCCCCTCCCTCCCACCCGGGGCGAAACTCCTTATCCCCCCTCCACGGAGTCGCAAGAGAGAACCCCCTCCCCCCTCCTATGAAGCCCTTTGCCCGGACCTCATCCCATACCGATCCCACCTGCTGCATGGATGGGGAGCCCACCCCTAAATCCCGCCGATCCTTCCCCCTTGCCCAGAGCCATGCCGACAGCCTCCCACCCCAGTGTAACCCATTTAAGTTTAATAAGAGAAAATTTTTCAGTCAATGCATAATCAAACTCTGGAATTTGTTACTGGAGGATGTAGTGAAGGCTGTTTGATGTAGCTGGGTTTATAAAAGGTTTGGACAAGTTCCTGGAGGAAAGGTCCATATAAAACATTATTAAAAAGGATCCAGGAAATCCACTACTTGCTTTGGGATAAGCATTGTGGAACTTGTGTGCCTTTTTGGGAACCTGCCCAGGTACTTGTGACCTGGATTGGCTACTGTTTGAAACAGGATACTGGGCTTGATGAACCTTGGTCTGACCCAGTATGGCATTTCTTATGTTTCCTTTAGATATCTTCTGTGTTGGTCCCATACTTTGAATTCAGATACTGTCCTAATCTGAACTACCTCCAATGGGAGACTATTCCATGCATCTACCACCTTTCCGTAAAGAAATCTTTCTGAAATTACTCCTGAATCTATTTTCTTGCACCTTCATCCTATGGCCCCTTATTGCAGATCTTGTATTTTGCTCAGGATGAGACAGAACATTTTTTATGTACTCTTATTGGTGTTTCCAGTTTAGTTTCTATTTATAATTTGTAGTCTCCTGTTCTGTATTTGTTAGGGGCCTATCTGTGTTTTGAATGTATGACCAAGGTGAATGACTGCTAGCATGTAATTTTTTTATAGGAATCTATGCTGTAGCAGTCCTGCTTCTTTTGTTTTCTAGATATATTGGTATTCTAGAACCTGATGTGGGATTTGCAGTACTGCCTTTTCATAGTTAGGGTTGGTGCTGTTTTGAATCTTGGCAGTGCTGTTATTGTATAGCAGGTTTGCAATTGTATAGGCTCTCAATGTGCTCTCTGCAGGGTTTTATCTTTATCTTTATTTGTGAGATCTGATAGACCGCCCTTGCCAGAGCGGTGTACAATAAAAATATATTGGCTATGGAAGAGTGAAAGGAACGCCATCATTAGATAGGAAAGTAAAGAAGAATAAGGAAACATAACAAGGAAAGCAGAGAAGCAAGAATTGACATAGAAGGTATAAGTGTAAGGGCAGGGGGAAGGGAGCTGCCAAATGGGTAAGGGTAGGTATTACTAAGGTACTGGTGTAGGAGGTTTCAGCGAGGGGGGGTCAGAGCCATCATCATAGGAAGATTGTAGGCCTGGTAGTAGAGGTGTGTTTTAAGGAGTGCCTTGAAACGTGGGAAGGATAGCTCGGTGCGAAGGATGTGGGAGAGAGTTCCATAGAATGGGGCTGAGGAAGAAGAAAGCAGAGTGACGGGTGAGCTCGAGGTGGGCCTGGGAAGGGGAAGGGAGGAAAAGACGGTTGCCATGTGCGGAATGGAGGAGACGAAGGGCTGGTTGGAGGTGAATGATGTCTGCCAGGAACTGTGGGGTGCTAGTGTGAAGGACCTTATGTGTGATGGTAAGGAGTTTACAGACAAATCTGACATTGATTGGAAGCCAATGAAGGGAGAGGAGAGAAGGGGTAATATGGGCAGTAGCAGGAGAGTGAGTAATTAACCGGGCAGCAGTGTTCTGAACTGACTGAAGGCGGCGTAGTTGATGACGAGGAAGACCAGTGAAAACAGAGTTGCAGTAGTCTAGACGGGTGATCACAAGGGA
This sequence comes from Ichthyophis bannanicus, assembly GCA_033557465.1. Classification (NCBI taxonomy): domain Eukaryota; kingdom Metazoa; phylum Chordata; class Amphibia; order Gymnophiona; family Ichthyophiidae; genus Ichthyophis; species Ichthyophis bannanicus. The sequence continues at coordinate 438,670,664 of CM066033.1, forward strand.
TAGAACAAGAGTGGTGATGGCAGAGGTAAAAAGAAACGGTCGGAGAGACCTAATTCTATGGAGATGAAAGAAAGAAGTGCGTACCATGGTAGAAATGTGCTGGTGGAAAGAAAGCGAAGAGTCCAAAGCGACACCCAGGTATCGGAGGGTGGACACGAGGGGAATAGGGCGAGCAGACAATAAGGGGTGACAGAGTGGGAGGGGGGCACGAAAAGAGAGCCAAATGGCAGAGGATTTGGAAGGGTTAACATGGAGGAAGTTCTGGCTAAACCAAGAAGCAATAAGATTAAGACAGTCATTGAGCGGAGGGAGATCAGGTGCCGAGGGGGAAGTATGATAAACCAGGAGAATGTCATCGGCATAAATATAAGCGGAAATCCCAAACTGTTGAATGAGTAGGGCAAGTGGAGTGAGGAAGACATTGAAGAGAAGGGGGGCAATGATAGAACCCTGTGGCACACCGCAATGCAATGGGAATGAAGGTGAAACACCAGAGTCCATGTGAACAGCAAAGGTGCGAGAGGAGAGGAAAGAATGAAACCACTGCAGGACTGTACCATGGATACCCAGATCAGACAGACGTGAAAGAAGAGTGCGGTGATCAACAACATCAAAAGCGGAGGAGAGATCCAAAGATACCACAAGAGAGGGATCACCTTGATTGTGAGAGCGGTGGATTTTGGAGAGGAGTGCTATGAGAATAGTTTCAGTGCTGTGACCGGCGAGGGTGAAAGGAAAAGGTGGAGTCAAGGTGAGTGGCAAGCTGAGAGAAGACCAGCTTTTCAAGAATTTGAGAGAAAAGAGTTTGGCTACTGGGCACCAGTTTCCAGGGACAGCGGGGTCTAGGGTAGGCTTTTTAAGAAGTGGTCCTAGAATGGTGTGTTTCCAACTGGAGGGGAAGTGACCGGAGGCAAGACTAGAATTAAGAATAGTTAAGGTGTACGGAATAAGATGAAGCGAAGGGTTAAGGAACCGGGAGGAAGTTTCTTCATAATGTACCTGGCTTTTGGCACTGGAGGGAAGTTATGTAGCTGTTACCGAGGTGATAGCAAAATTTAATATTACACTTAAATTATTCTTTTAAAGAATATGATGTTTAATTATCTGTTTTACAGAATCATTCTTGGAAGGGAGGGGTCATGATTATTGTTTTAATAATCAAAATATTGGGTTGGGGCTCTATGAACCTCTAGGCTCTAGTTCTTTGAAGTACCTTTAATGCCTCTGCCTGCTTCTATCACCTCTCTGTTTCCCTACTCACACTCTTACCATCTGGTCCAAGTTGATAGCAAGAGTGTAGTTGGTTGGCATGGTAGGCCAGGTGTTTCACTGACCTATTTTCACTGTTGCCAGTGTCTCCCAGGGTGCAGTAGAAATCTTCATATCACCGGGCAAGTCAAAAGCTGGCCGGATCTGTTGTCACTTATTTTGTATTTGGTGAGGCTCTGTTAATGTTTTGCATATATGTGACAGAAGTGATGTATTCTACTGACATGTATGCAAATGCTAGAAGCCTAAAAAACAAGATGGGAGAGTTAGAATATATAGCACTAAACGAGAGGTTAGATATGATTGGAATATCAGAGACATGGTGGAAGGAGGACAACCAGTGGGACACTGTGATACCTGGGTACAAACTATACCGTAATGATAGAGCTGATCAAATTGGTGGAGGGGTTGCGCTCTATGTTAGAGAGGGCATTGAGTCAGAAAGGATTAAAGGTTTGCAAGAAACAAAATTTGCTGTAGAATCTCTATGGATTGAAATTCCATGTAAAAAGGGGAAGGCGATGGCAGTGGGGGGGTGTACTATCGTCCGCCTGGCCAGAATGAACAGATGGATGATGAAATGCTCAAAGAAATCAAGGAAGCTAGCAAAAGTTACAGTGCAGTAATAATAATGGGTGATTTCAATTACCCCGGCATTGACTGGGTCAGTGTCACAGCAGGACATGCTAGGGAGATAAAGTTCCTAGATGAAATAAATGACTGCTTCTTGGAGCAGCTGGTTCATGAACTGACCAGAGGGGAAGCCATATTAGACCTAGTCCTTAGTGGAACACCAGATCTAGTGCAAGAGATAAGGTTGTTGGGGCCACTTGGCAATAGTGATCATAGCATGATCGCCTTTGATTTAATTAGTGGAGGAGGGATAGTAAGGAAATCCACAGTACTACCCTTTAACTTTCGAAAGGGAGACTATGATAAAATGAGGAAAACAGTTAAGAAAAAACTAAAAGGAGCAGTTGCAAAGGTTAAAGACGTACATCAAGCTTGGATGTTGTTGAAAAATACTATCTTGGAAGCCCAGACCAGCTGTATTCCACGCTTTAAGAAAAGTGGAAGGAAGTCCAAAAAACTGCCAGCATGGTTTAAAGGTGAGGTCAGAGAGGCTGTTGTTGCCAAAAAAGCATCTTTCAGGAAATGGAAAAAAGAGCCAAATGACGAAACCTGGAAACAGCACAAGCACTGGCAAGTCAAATGCAAGGCATTGATAAGGCAGGCAAAGAGAGAATTTGAGAAGAAGCTTGCTGCGGAAGCAAAAACACGAAATAAAGACCTTTTCAAGTACATTCGTAGCAAAAAACCTGTGAGAGAGTCAGTTGGTCCATTAGATGATAAAGGGGTTAAAGGAGCACTAAGAGGCGACAAGGCGATAGCGGAGAGACTGAATAAATTCTTTGCTTCAGTCTTTACTGAGGAAGATGTAGGGATGTTACCCATGACTGAAGTGGTATTTAAAGGTGCGGAAGAATTGAAGGAAATATTGATACATCGGGAAGATATCTTACAACTATTAGATAAACTGAAGAGTAGCAAATCACCTGGGCCGGATGGTATACATCCAAGGGTGTTGAAAGAACTGAAATATGAGATTGCAGACCTGCTATCAGTAATCTGTGAACTATCATTAAAATCATCTCTAATACCTGAAGATTGGAGGATCGCCAATGTAACACCAATTTTGAAAAAGGGTTCCAGGGGTGATCCGGGAAACTACAGACCGGTGAGCCTGACGTCAGTACCGGGAAAAATGGTAGAAACCATCATAAAGAATAAAATTACTCAGCATGTAGATAGTCACGACCTAATGGGAGACAGCCAACATGGCTTTAGACAAGGAAGATCTTGTCTTACTAATCTGTTATGTTTTTTTGAAGGAGTGAATAAACAGGTGGACAAAGGTGAGTCGGTTGATATTGTGTATCTGGACTTTCAGAAAGCCTTTGACAAGGTCCCTCATCAGAGACGTTTGGCAAAACTAAAGAGTCTTGGGATAGGAGGCAGTGTACTATTGTGGATCAGGGACTGGTTAAAAGATAGAAAGCAGAGGGTAGGGCTAAATGGCCAATTTTCCCAATGGAGAAAGGTGAATAGTGGTGTACCCCAGGGATCTGTGCTGGGTCCGCTGCTTTTTGACATATTCATAAATGACCTGGAAAGTGGAATAACGAGTGAGGTTATCAAATTTGCAGATGACACAAAGCTATTTAAAGTTGTTAAAACCCAAGAGGATTGTGAAAAATTGCAAGAGGATCTTGATAAATTGGAAGACGGCATCAAAATGGCAGACGAAATTTAATGTGGACAAGTGCAAGGTTATGCACCTAGGGAAGAACAACCCAAACTATGGTTACACGATACAAGGTTCCACATTAGGAACCACCACCCAGGAAAAAGATTTAGGCGTCATTGGGGATACCATGTTAAAACCCTCGGCCCAGTGTGCAGCAGCAGCCAAGAGAGCAAATAGAATGCTAGGTATGATAAGGAAAGGAATGGAAAATAAAACAAAAGATATTATAATGCCTCTATATCGTTCCATGGTGAGACCGCACCTTGAATATTGTGTGCAATTCTGGTCGCCGTATCTTAAAAAGGATATAGCGATTTTAGAAAAGGTTCAGAGAAGAGCCACCAAAATGGTAAAGGGGATGGAAGGATACTCCTATGAGGAAAGGCTAAAAAGGTTAGGGCTCTTTAACCTGGAAAAGAGACGGCTGAGGGGAGATATGATAGAAGTCTATAAATTAATGAACGGAGTGGAACGGGTAAACGTAGATCGATTGTTTACGTTATCAGAATATAGAAAGACTAGGGGACATGCAATGAAGCTACAGGGTAAACTATTTAAGACTAATAAAAGAAAATATTTTTTCACTCAACGTGTAATCAAACTCTGGAATTTGTTACCGGCTGTTAGTGTAGCTGGGTTTAAAAAAGGTTTGGACAAGTTCCTGGAGGAAAGGTCCATAAACCATTATTAAGTAGTGACCGAAGATATCAATGCTTGACCCAGTACAAGCATTGTGGAACTTGTGTCTCTTGGGGAAACTGCTAGGTACATATGACCTAGATTGGCCACTGTTGGAAACAGAATACTGGGCTTGATGGACCTTGGTCTGACCCAGTATGGCATATCTTATGTTCTTATGTAGTTTATCTTGGGAGCAATTTCTCCAAATGGGTCAGTTTTTCGTAAGCACTTGTGGAAGCACTGACATTGTCATCTGGATACACTCCTGAGGCAGGCTTGTGGCAAAACGGGGCCATATTGCATCACTAACCAGATACACCATCAGGGTGCATTACTAACTGCCAGCATTGCTGCTGATGCAGAGTGTATATCCAGCTGCCAGCATTGCTGAATGTGTTTTGTAAAGAATTTCCATCTACCGAATCAAAATGGTTTTTTTTTTTGCATTCTTTTAATGTTGGCAAGTGTTTAAATACTTTAAGATAGTTTTCATAGTATTGTTTAATAAAGCCTTTTATCAAGTTGAAAATAAATGAACAAAAATTAATTCCATATTAATAAAGTATATTTAGAAGGGGTTTTTGTGACTGGTGAGAATTTGTGCCCACTTTTTGCAAAACAGGATCCAATGTTGATTCAAGGGATGAACCGAGGTCTTTACCCTTTCGCATATTTTCTCATGTATAAAAACTGTATAAAAGCCTATTGGTGAAAGTCATCATTGCACTTATTTATAACTTTTGGGAACAATAAACAACACTGGGAGATTCTAACAGGTGATTGTTACTTTTCTAATATTTAATTTTGCGCATACCATGACAATCATAAACCTTGTTACCACTATGGAGTGGAGGAGTGGCCTAGTGGTTGGGGCAAGGTACTTCAGGCTGGAAGGTCGGGGGTTCAAATTCCACTAGAGGACAGCAACCTTGGGCCAGAAGGACTGGGGTTTCTAGTCCCACAGGTGCTCCTTGTGGTCTTGGGCAAGCCACTTAACCCTCCATAGCCCATGTTCCCTGTAAAATAGTTATCTCCAAGTTATAATGCCCTGTTCAATGTAATTTCAGTTTGTTCATTGTAAACCGCACTGATGCAGAATAGCGCGGTATATAAGAGAATGTAAATAAATAAAATAAATAAAAAATGTCTGGTTTCCTTGCATCCAGTTTCTTATCCATCAGAATGGGAATGTTCCAAGTTATCATAACATCTTCATTCTCTGTAAGTCGCTTAGGGTCATGATCCCAGTTCTGTATAGAGAATCCTGTGTGTGTTCTGTTTTCCCAATAAGAAGAAGTGTGTTAGGTTCAAAGGACTGGTGTAATATTGGCAATGCTGCATTTTCATATGCTCTGTGATTGGCTGCTATGGGGGGAGGGCAGAGCCATGGACAGTTACCACCTCTTAAAGTTGGCCTTTTATGTGAGTACTGGCACTTTTTTCCTAGAAAAAAAGCACTTCCAAAAGCAGTATTGCGAGAGAATTCAATGTGGAGATGAGAGGCATTGCGGGGAGAGAGGAGAAGAGTTTGAGAGGAACACAGCACGCAAGGGGGACAAGAGGCTAATGTATGTAAATGGTGATTAAGCTTGAGAGGTAAGGAAGGGAGTCTTGGTAATTTAAAAAAAACCAACAACCCCATAACCAAAGCAAGTCAGGATAAGAATCTTGAATTTGAGATGGGCTGAGAAATGAAACCAGTGGTGTTTGAATTAAGAGAGCAGTAATGTGGATAGAATGATGGACGTTGCATAAGTGCTTAATTGCTGTAGACTGGATTAATTGAAGCAGTTTTAGTGCATAAGCCAGGAGACCACAGTAGAGTTACAGTAATTGATTCTGGATATCACTAAAGCTATTTATCTAGTTATTTAACAGGTTTTTTTAATACTGCTTTATCATTTTAGTCAAAGCAGTTTACATTGTAACTTAAATTTGGTAATGATCATTAAACAGGGACATTGACAACTTGGATTCTTCTGAGGCAATGGAGGGTTAAGTGACCTGCCCAAGGCCACAAGGAGTACTTGTGGGAATTGAACCCTGATCTCTTGATTCACAAGCCAGTGCTCTTCCTTACCATTCCCCCTAGCTGTATCCGATGTCTACAGCTACTGTGTTGTGTTTCTTGACTATATTGTAAACTCTGAGCAGGGACCGTCTTTTACATGTGTTTTGGCAGCACTGCGTATGTCTTGTAGTGCTGTACAAATGTTCAGTAGTAGTAGAAGTCTAACCATTAGGCTATTCCTTAGCGTCCCTCTAGTCCAGTCCCGGAACCATAGAGTTGTCAACCTCCACCAGCAGCTTTGGAGACTGAAAGATTTCATCACTTTGATGTCACCGGTATAGGTAGACAGGAACCGCCCCCTATCACCAGTACTTTCAGTCTCCAAGCAGCTTGGAGGTTCTGAGCCCGGGACTGGGCTCAGGGAGATAGGCTCGGCAAAGAAACGTAGGGAGCTCCGAGAGGACAGTCTGTCAGGTGATGGGATAGATGACCTCGGAGCGGATATGGATCTGGAAGTGGCCTCTGAGGAGGATTTAGAGGACGGAGAGCTACCGGACGTGGAGCAGAGTAGAGTGGTCCAGGTGTTCTGGCGGGAAGAGTTGCCAGCGTTGATTGCTGAGACTCTAAAGACTTTAAACATGCCCTCCGTGACGCCTGCAGCTGAGGATGTGTTGGAGGATCCGTTGTTGCATGCGGTTAGGAATTCTCAAAAGGTATTCCCGGTTCATAGGGTGTTTCGAGATATGATTCAGGAGGAATGGGACGCGCCGGAATCGTCGCTCCGAGGGACCAAGACTTTGGCCCTTTTATATCCGTTGTCGGAACAGGATAGGGAGATTTTTCGGTCCCCAAAGGTGGATGCTGCGGTGTCGGTGGTCACTAAGAAGACCACCATTCCGGTGGAGGGCGCCACGGCGTTAAAAGATGTGCAGGATAGGAAGCTGGATACCTTGTTGAAACAGGTGTTTGATATGTGCGCTGTCTCGTTGCAAGCCTCCATTGCGGGAGCATGGGTGGCGAGAGCTGGCTTGCGGTGGTCCCAACGTCTGCGGGGGGGACTACCGGAAGAACAGGCCGAGGATCTGGCACGGCTTACCTATTGGATATTCACTATGATTTGATTCGGGGGCTCGCCAAGAGCATGGCTTTGGTGGTGGCGTCTCGCAGGTATCTGTGGCTCCGCAACTGGTCGGCGGACGGTTCTTCCAAGGCGCGGCTTAGTAAATTACCTTTTCGAGGCAAGCTTCTCTTTGGGGAGGATTTAGAGAAGTTGGTCAAGGACTTGGGGGACTCCAAAGGGGGTCGGCTCCCGGAGGATAGGCTGAAGCAGGGCCGGGGGTCAATAGCCTCTAGGGGTGTCCCCAGAGACTCGTGGAGATTCCGATCCTTCCGATTTTCCCAGCCTTCGCGGGATCGGTATATGGCTCGAGGTTTCCGGGGGGCGGGCAGAGGATTTGGTTCCTTTCAGTCCGCCAACAGTAGAAAACCCCAATGAGATACGGCGGGCCCAGAGGGGGGAGGTGCCCATGGGAGGAAGGTTGCGGGAGTTTTACCCCGTCTGGGTCCAATTAACTGCGGATCAGACGGTGTTGGAGGTCATTCGAGAAGGCTATGACCTAGAGCTCCAGCGCCCCGTCTCTGACGCCTTTGTCCTCTCCCCGTGCCGAGCCCCAAGGAAGTTCAGGGCGGTTGCCAGCACGCTGCAGCGGCTGCGGCATTTAGGGGCAGTGGTGCCCGTTCCGGCGGCTCAGTGCGGCTCTGGTCGATACTCCATTTATTCTGTGGTTCCGAAAAAAGAGGGTACGTTCCGTCCCATATTGGATTTAAAGATGGTAAATCGCTGTCTTCGGGTGACCCATTTCCGGATGGAGTCCTTGCGTTCAGTCATTGCAGCGGTGCGAAAGGGAGAGTTTCTCACGTCTCTAGACCTGATGGAGGCATATTTGCATATTCCCATACGCCGCGAGCATCAAAAGTATCTGCGGTTTGCTCTGCCGATGGGTCATTTTCAATTCCGAGCATTGCCTTTCGGCCTAGCGACGGCGCCTCGCACTTTCACCAAGGTCATGGTAGTGGTGGCGGCGGCGCTCCGCAAGGAGGGCATTCTCATGCACCCTTACTTGGACGATTGGTTGATTCGAGCAAAGTCCCGGGAGGAGAGCGTGGCGGCCACGGCGCGAGTGGTGCAATTGTTGGAGAGTCTCGGCTGGGTGGTCAATTTTGCGAAGAGCAAACTAGCTCCCTCTCAAACTCTCGAATATTTGGGGGCGCATTTCGAGACCAGTCGGGGAATGGTGTTTCTCCCGGACAAGAGAGCATGGGAATTGCGGGAGCTCATGCGGAGATTTCTGGGTTGCAGAGCTCCGACTGCATGGCGCTATTTGCAGTTGTTGGGGACGATGGCGGCCAGCATCGAGGTGGTTCAGTGGGCCAGAGCGCATATGTGGCCGCTGCAGAGCTCTCTTCTAAGGCGCTGGTCACATCAGAGGGATGCGTTGTCTCAAAGGTTGGTGTGTCCTCCGGAAGTGCGACGGGCACTCCTGTGGTGGTTGCGCCCTGGAAGTCTAGAGGGGGGCATGCCTCTGGAGGCTCCCGTATGGAGGCTGTTGACAACGGATGCATGCCTCACAGGTTGGAGGGCACACTGCGAAGGAAAGTTTGCCCAAGGAGAGTGGTCAAGGGAAGAGAGTCAATGGTCCATAAACCGATTGGAGATGCGAGCGGTATTTCTGGCGCTGCAGAGTTTCCAAAAAGACTTGGGTCGGAAGGCGGTTCGAGTGCTGTCCGACAGTGCCACGGCGGTTGCTTATATCAATCGCCAGGGCGGCACAGGGAGTGCGTCGCTGGAGGAGGAGGCGAGTTGACTCTTGGACTGGGCCGAGCAGAATCTGGCGGCGCTGTCGGCGCAGCACGTGGCAGGCGTGGAGAATGTCGAGGCCAATTTTCTGAGCCGCCGCAGAGTAGACCCGGGGTAGTAGAGTCTACACCCGGACGTGTTTGCATTGATAGTGCGGCGCTGGGGGCTACCGGTAATGGATCTGATGGCACAGTTCGATTCCGCGCAGGTGGAGAGGTTCTTCAGCCGGAGGCGGGAACAAATGGCGGAAGGCCTCGATGCGTTGGCTCAGTGGTGTCCGCTGGAGGGCCTTCTCTACGTGTTTCCTCCTTGGGCTCTCATAGGCAAGGTGATTCAACGCATAGAGAAACGAAGCGGTCTGGTGGTTCTTGTGGTGCCCGATTGGCCCAGAAGACCATGGTATGCAGATCTGGTTCGGCTTCTGGTGGGCAGTCCGTGACTGCTTCCTCTGCGGGGGGTCTCTTGCTTCAGGGGCCGTTACGCATGCCGCAGGTGGGTCGATTCTCGCTTACGGCATGGCTCTTGAAAGGGCAAGGTTGACTGCCAAGGGGTACTCGGCGGCAGTAATTTCTACCTTATTGAAGGCGCGGCGCCGCTCTACTTCCTTGGCGTATGTTCGCGTATGGCGTGTTTTTGAGGCGTGGTGTGAGGACTGCGGTTTTCAACCTCTGCGGGCTTCGGTGCCTCATATACTGTCTTTTCTTCAGGATGGTGTGGAAAAGGGGTTGGCCGCGAGCACTTTGAGGGTGCAGCTGGCAGCCATAGCCTGTTTCAGGGGTAAGATTCAAGGTCAGCCGGTGGGTGCCCACGGAGATATTAGGTGTTTTCGTAGAGCGGTGTTACTGTTGAGGCCTTCAAGACGAGATTCCGTTCCTTCTTGGGATCTGAATTTGGTTTTGGACGCGCTACTTCAAGAACCATTCGAGCCTTTGGACAAGGCTTCCTTGAAAGGCTTGACGTTGAAGACTCTCTTCCTTGTGGCTATTTGTTCGACTCGGAGGATTTCGGAGTTGCAGGCGTTGGCGTGTACGGAGCCGTATCTGACCTTTTTCAGGCACAAGGTGGTTTTGCGCACGGTTCCGGCCTTTTTACCGAAGGTGGTTTCCGTGTTTCATGTCAACCAAGTAGTATCACTTCCGGTGTTCTCGGCGGAACAGAAAGAGCGCTTGGGGGGCCGTTTGCATCTCTTGGATGTTCGGAGAGTGCTCAAGAAATATCTCAAGAGAACGGCCTCCTTTAGGAAGTCAGACAGGCTGTTTATTGTTTTTGCGGGGCCTCGGAAAGGTGAGGCAGCGGCGAAGTCTTCCATCTCGCAGTGGTTGAAGGAGGCGATTGCTTCCGCCTACCTGTTGAAGGGTAAGGTGGTTCCGGAAGGTCTTCGTGCGCATTCCACCAGGGCGCAGGCGGCGTCTTGGGCGGAAGTCAGTTTGGTGCCAGCGGAGGAGATCTGTAGGGCGGCGACGTGGTCTTCGCTCCATTCGTTTGCTCGGCACTATAGGCTGGATGTGCAGGCACGGGGGGATGGGCGTTTTGGCTCAGCGGTTCTTCAGGCTGGGCTAGTAGGTCCCTCCCGTTGATGTGTACTGCTCCGTCACGTCCTCTATGGTTCCGGGACTGGACTAGAGGGACGCTAAGGAAGAGTAAATTAGACTTACCTGCTAATTGTCGTTCCTTAAGGAACTCTAGTCCAGTCCCGGATCCCTCCCAGGGTCTTTGCATTAGGGGCAGCCTGAAGATTCTTTAGAGCGGTCTAGACGGTCAGTCTACTGGTTTAGCGTAGGAAGGGTGAGAAGAAGCGCAGGGAAGACAGGCGGGGCCCTTCTTTACGCAGCAGTGTCTCTTGAGCTTGGTCGCACAGTTGCGCCGGGCTTGGGGGTTCTCGGTTCACCCATTCCTTTTTTCTGGTAACAATGTTTGGGACTGTATGGGTGCGAGTTCATTTCGACTGTTGGCCGATTATGGCTATTATTTCTTTATTCTACTTATTTGTTGCTCTGCTGAGTCTGCTTTGTCAATAGGTACTGGTGATAGGGGGCGGTTCCTGTCTACTTATACCGGTGACATCAAAGTGATGAAATCTTTCAGTCTCCAAAGCTGCTGGTGGAGGTTGACAACTCTATGGTTCCGGGACTGGACTAGAGTTCCTTAAGGAACGACAATTAGCAGGTAAGTCTAATTTACTCTTCCTCCACTCCACTCTAGAAGTAGCACCTTGAGTTGAGCATCAGAAAAGAGGTTTAACAAAAATAGCCTATGAAAGAGCAAAGGAGGAAGACTTAGTTACTGCATTGAGTTGGAATTTGAAAGAGAGATACATCAATAATCATGCCAAGAGTATGGAGGGACTCACTGAGAGGCAAGGAGCCATCGTTCAGAAAAAGAGCAGAAGCCATCCAGGAGCTAGAACTGGGAAGCAGAATAATTTATTGGCATTTTGAAACAAGGTTAAGGCATGACTGTTTTGCCAGACATCTAGTACAGGGATAGAGTGAATTAAGGTTATAACTGATTATGTAGGATGGGGGGGGATTTTGATATCTACATTCAGCAATGAGAGAGGCCGATATGACCCAGGTAATAACGGATCATGCCCTGGCTTGGGGAGGACCTTAACAGCTAAATTAGGCTCATAAGGGAATCACTGTAGCCACACAAAGTATTCAACGAGTGGACAGGCCACTTTCATACTCATCAACTTATAAAACCCACTGCGATATCCATCTGGGCCAGGCATCTGGCATGTCCAGAGGCCTTTAATAGACTGCTGTACCTCCTCTGGTAAAATTGGCAAATTCAGTTCATCTGCTCCTCCATGAGCCGAGGTAGCCGACCTGCAGACAGATAAGTTTTTTGCCATGTCCACATTCCCTGGTGCCACCTGATACAACAGTTGGTAGAAGCTTCAAAACACCTCCTCTATCTTAGCCTTCACTGTCTGAATCTGCCCCGACCATTCTGAATTGCCCACACCTGCCGTTGGGCCCCCCCCCCCCAACCTGAATCAAAAAGACATCTGCTTCTCAGCCTTCTTCTCAAACTTAAATAACTGATACTGATAGTAGAGAAGCGATTTATGTGCCTGCTCATGTAGCAAGATATTCAGCTCCACCTGCACTGCCGTCATAGTGGTCTTATGAGCCTTCGCTCCAAGCACAGTTCCTTCTCCACAGGTAGCCAATGTGGTCTCATAATACTGCTTTTGCAACTTCCCAAAAGAAGGCCTGATTGTCCCAGTGCTGACAATTAGTGCTCTCATAATCCACCCAGTGGGCCACTGAGAAGGGACCAAACTGAGAATCATTCATCACCAACATGGGATAGCGCCAACAGAGCCGGCCAACATTCTCGCCCCCTCCAAATCCATCCAAATCATTGCATGATCCGAGACAACCACCGGTCCTATCAAGCAAGTCCACGATAATCAGACAAAAGTCTGTTCTACATCCAATACCATGTGCCCTAGAAATGTGAGTCTAGTCCTTCTCCAACAGATGCAAGATCTGCCACATATCTAACATTTCAAAGCCATCACAGATCCCTTGAGTTTGTCTAGCTTTATGGGCATCACTCCCACCACCAGGCATGGATTGGTCCAAGTCTAGAGTGCAATTAATGTCCCCTCCCAGGATCAGTGGAGTACTACCAACTTTCTCTAAGCACAGCGTTAGTTGCATATAGAAACGGAGGTCATATACATTTGGCACATACACATTACCAAATGCCACCAGTTGACCCTGGAGTTTGCCAACAAAAACATATCACCTACTAGAATCCTCAATAGTGTCCAGGACAAACCCAAGCTGTTTGCATATGAGAATAACCACCCCAACCCACTTCTCCCTGGACAAGGCTCCGAATACCTCCCCCACCCACCAGCGCTATAGTTTGGTATGTTCCTCAGCAGTTTGATATGTTTCTTGAAAATAAAATGTCTGCCCGCTTATCTAATAGGGCCCTAAGCAGTTTGACACTTCACCAGATTACCAATTCCACACACATTCCATGAGAACATTCTGAGACCCCCTGCCCATTATCATATATCCAACGTGACCTCCTCAGTTGAAAAAGCCACTATCCAAAGACTGGTCTTTGGGGTCCTCCAGCACAGGGCCCAAGTCCATTCCAAAACAAAAGTCCCCCAATCCTCACAGTTGCCTTTCTCACACAGATTGCCACTGCTTCCTAACCTCCCAAGCCCATCCCACTAAAAACCCAACCTCAAACCTGTGAGAGTCAATTGGACCACTGAATGATAAAGAGGTAAAAGGGACGCTATGGGAGGACAAGGCCATAATGGATAGATTGAATGATTTCTTTGCTTCAGTCTTTACCGAAGAAGATGAAGGGAATTACCCATGCCTGAAATGGTATTTAAAGGTGATACTGTATATCAGAAGAATTGAAAGAAATATCGATAAACCGGGAAGATGTATTACAAGTATTTGATAAACTGAAGAATAATAAATCACTAGGACCATGTAGTAGTCATCTGAGGGTGTTGAAAGAAACTGAAATATGAGATTGCAGACCTACTATTAATAATCTGTGAACCATCATTACAATCATCTGTGGTACCTGAAAATTGGAGAATGGCCAATGCAATGCCAGTTTTTAAAAAGGGTTCCAGGGGTGATCTGGGAAACTACAGACCAATGAGCCTGACATCAATACCAGGCAAAATGGTACAAACCATTATAAAGAATAAAATTACTGAACATGTAGATAGTCATGGTTTAATGGGTGAAAGCCAACACGGATTTAGCCAAGGAAAGTCTTGTCTTACTAATCTGTTAGTTTTTTTAAAGATATGAATAAATAGACCAAGGTGAGCTGGTTGATGTAGTGTACCTGGATTTTCAGAAAACCTTTGACAAGGTCCATCATGAGAGACTCTTGGCCAAATTAAAAAGTCATGGCATTGGAGGCAGTGCACTATTGTGGATCAGGAAATGGTTAAATGATAGCCTACTCTCTTGATTTCTAAGTGACCAATTTTCTCAGTGGAAAAAGATGGAGGACCCCAGGGATTTGTGCTGGGCCCGCTGCTTTTTAACATATTCATAAATTACCTTAAAATCAGTATAATGAGTGAGGTGATCAAATTTGCAGATGAGACAAAATTATTCAAAGTAGTTAAAACACAAGAGGATTGTGAAAAATTGCAAGAGGACCTTGATAAATTGGAAAACTGGACATTCAAATGGCAGATGAAATTTAATGTGGACAAGTGCAAAGTTATGCACCTAGGAAAGAACAATCCAAGCTACGGTTATACGATGCAAGGTTCTACATTAGGAACCACCACCCAGGAAAAAGATTTAAGTGTCATTGTGGATAATACGTTGAAATCTGTCGCCCAGTTTGCGGCGGTAGCCAAGAAAGCAAATAGAATGCTAGGAATTTTAAGGAAAGAATATTATAATATCTCTGTATCGTTCCATGGTGCGTCCACACCTTGAATATTGTGTGCAATTCTGGTTGCCATATCTTAAAAAGGATATAGTGGAATTAGAAAAGGTACAGAGAAGAGCCACCAAAATAATAAAGGGGATGGAAGGATATTCCTATGAGGAAGGCTTAAAAGGTTAGGACTTTTCTACCTGGAAAAGAGGCGGCTGAAGTGAGATATGATAGAGCTCTATAAATTAAATGAATGGAATGGAATGGGTAAATGTAGATCAGTTGTTTATGCCATCAAAAAGTAGAAAGACTAGAGGACTCGCAATGAAGCTACAATGTAACCCATTTGAGACTAATAAGAGAAAATATTTTTTTCACTCCATGCATAATCAAACTCTGGAATTTGTTACTAGAGGATATAGTAAAAGCTGTTAGTGTAGCTGTGTTTAAAAAAGGTTTTGACAAGTTCCTGTAGGAAAAGTCCACAAACCATTATTAAAGAGGACCCAGGAAAGCCACTGTTTGCTCAAGACAAGCATTGTGGAATCTGTCTTTTTGGGAACCTGCCAGGTAGTTGTGACCTGATTGGCCACTGTTGGAAACCGGATATTGGGCTTGATGGACTTTGGCCTGACCCAGTGTAGCATTTCTTTTTGTTTTTATGTTCAGGTCCAAAAGCTCCCACCCTCCTCTCCCCCACCCCCTTCCATCCCACAACCTCAATACCTTCTCCAAAACTCCAAAGAGGAGTCCCCCCATTAAAGGTCCATCATCTCTTGTTGTGGGCCTTTGAAGCCTAGGTAGCCTGGGACATAAAACCTACCTCCTTCCCTGTCTCATATCCCCTCTGCTGTAACTTTGGTTTTGTCATCTTAGTCTCCCCTGTCCTGTTAGTTGATGACATTCTTTTCTATTTTTCACTAGCTTTAATGATTGTAAACTGCCTTGCTTCTAAACAGAAAGGCGATATATAAAGTCCTGAATAAACATAAGCATAGAATAGCATAACACACACATGTTTCTGCTGAATCTAGGCATGAGCATTTATACCTACTCCAGAGCAGACGTGACTTCTGTAACTAAGCTCAGATGCATCAGTATGCACTTATTCTATAAATATAGAATAGGCCCTACATACCCATGTTGCAGTGTGTGTCAACTGTGTTGGAGTTTTGTAGAATTACCCTCTAAACACTGAAGTAAATTGATGTTGAAAACAGGTTATCGTACAGAAAAATTTGACCAAATGCATAGGGAAAATTTAATAAGGTGCACTGCAAATGCAAAAGCTTAATACAGAGGTGGTAAACCTTGAAAAGTTATCTACTTCTCATGATATCGTCGGATTTCATTGTAATGCACTGAAGTTAGAAAATATTTTGGAGAAAGCGAAAGATGAGCATATTTTGATTGAAGGAAAGGCTTGTCAACTGTGTCTGAAATATTTGTGTACCTTAATAGTGTGCATGAACAGAGGATGTTGTGTTATCTTATGCCACTGAGCTTTCTAGTGTTTCATCTTTAACATTTGTTACCACTCACTAATACAGGGTTCAGCATGTCATCATGGCAACCAGAAATTTGCATCTGGTGCCTGGGATTATTGGTCCTCTGGATGGCTATGACCCCCTATGTCTGCCCACGGGGATCCGATCTCCTACACTTAGAACAGAAGGGAAGGTCATGATCATGGCAAAGACTCCTGTCTAACTGTGGGAGATCGGATCCCGACAGGCAGACACAAAGTATTTTTGTTGCGATCGTGGCCATGCCCTTTTCCGCCTGTGGAGAAATACAAATACAATAAATACATACCCTCCTGAACCTCTTTCTCACTTGATATAGCTCAATTAGGTAATTACTCTTCTCCCCCCTCTAAATCTTTCTCTTTATGAAACGCCATTTAATATAGTTCTCCTTTATCCTGATCCCTTCCCCACCCTACACTATAAATAGCTCTGCCTCAGCATCCACTATTCTGCTGTATATGTGAACAGCTGATTTGTAAATAGTACCTTGTAATATAGTTTATTACTACTACTACTATTTACCACTTATAGAGCGCCACGCACGCAGCACTGTACAGCCAACCTACAAGAGGCAGCCAGTATACAGGAGACAGTCCCTACCCGTCAGAGTCATGCTCAGAGCTTACAATCTAGTCAGAAGATTACAGGGCATTGGTCGGTTTAGTGCAAGGCACAGGTATGGTCTATACAATTTGGTCATGAGAGTTGGCGGGTGTTAAGATAAAATAAGGATAGAAGTCAGGATCTGAAAGCGACGGTGAAGAGGTGGGTCTTCAACCTGGATTTGAAGAGGGCCAGGGAGGGTGCCTGGCATATAGACACAGGTAGGCTGTTCCAGGCATGAGGTGCAGCAAGGTTAAAGGAGCGAAGTCGGGAGTTAGTGGTGTGGGTGAAAGGCATAGATAAAAGTAATTTGCTAACGGAGCGCAGGTTCCAAGAGAGGATGTAG
Source organism: Ichthyophis bannanicus (assembly GCA_033557465.1). NCBI lineage: Eukaryota > Metazoa > Chordata > Amphibia > Gymnophiona > Ichthyophiidae > Ichthyophis > Ichthyophis bannanicus. Next base: position 438,687,668 of record CM066033.1, read on the forward strand.
GGAGAGATGAGATGAAAGGTATTGAGGGGCCGTAGAGTGACTGCATTTATAGGTCAGTTGGAAAAGTTTGAATTGGATGCGGAATTGGACAGGGAGCCAGTGAAGCGACTTGAGAAGAGGAGTAATGTGGGCATGGCGAGACTGGCTGAAGATTAGTCGAGCAGCGTGATTTTATATAGATTGAAGGGGAAGGAGGTGGCTGATGGGGAGACCAGCAAGGAGTAGGTTGCAATAATCGAGGCGAGAGGAGATTAAGGAGTGGATAAGCGTTTTGGTGGTGTGTTCAGAGAGGAAGGGGCGAATTTTGCCAATGTTGAAGAGAAAGAAGCGGCAGGTCTTGGCTACAAGCTGGATATGTGCGGAGAAGGAGAGAGAGGTGTCAAAGATAATCCCTAGGTTGCGGGCCGAGGGAACAGGAAGGATAGTAGTTCCGTCCACATAGACTGAGAAAGGGGGAAGAGGAGGGGAGGAGTTAGGGGGAAAGATAAGGAGTTCAGTCTTGGCCATGTTCAATTTCAATCGGCGATGAGATATCCAGGCAGTGATGTTGGAGATCTTGGGCTGGGTTGCTGGAGAAATATTAGGTGTAGAGAGGTAGATTTGGGAATCATCGGCATAGAGATGGTACTGAAAGCCGTGGGAGGAGATAAGTATGCCAAGGGCTTGGGTGTAGAGAGAGAAAAGGAGGGGGCCCAAGACGAATCCCTGGGGTACACCTACGTGGAGCAGGGTAGGGGAGGAGGAGGAGCCGCCAGAGCATACACTGAGCGATGGGAGAGGTAGGAGGAGAACCAGGATAGTACCAGGTCCTTGAAGCCAAGGGAGGAGAGGGTGGTGAGGAGAAGATTATGGTCAACGGTGTCAAAAGCAGCGGAGAGAACAAGAAGGATGAGGATAGAGTAGAGGCCCTTAGATTTAGCCAGGAACAGGTCATTGGAGACTCTTGCGAGAGCCGTTTCAGTGGAGTGTAAGGGACAGAAGCCGGATTGTAGTGGGTCCAGGAGGGCCTGGGAGGTGAGGAAGTCGAGGCAGCGGTGGTGGACTGCTCGTTGTAGTAGTTTGGATATGAAGGGAAGGAGGGAGATGGGTCGATAGAAGGGCATGTTGGATCGAGTGAGGGTTTCTTGAGGAGGGGTGTGACAACAGCATGTTTGAAGTCAACGGGGACAGTTGCAGTGGAGAGTGAAAGGTTGAGGATGTGAGAGATGGGGGGTACAATGGTGGGGGAGATGTGGTGTAGGAGATGGGTGGGGTTAGGATCAGATGAACAGGTGGTAGGTTTGGAGGAGGTAAGGAGTGCGGTTTCTTCTTCAGAGATCGGGGGGAAGGAGGAGAGGGTAGCAGAGGAAGTACGGATGGGGGAGAATTGGGGAGGGGGGAGGTAGATGAAGGGGTGGGGAATTGGAAGGTAATCTTATGGATTTTGTCATGGAAGCAGTCGGCTAGGGTTTGGGCAGAAAGGGAGGGTGGGACCAGGGGCAGGGGGGACCTTGAGGAGAGAATTGAGGGTATTAAAGAGACGGCGAGGATCAGAGGCAAGGGAGTTGGTCAGGTGGATGTAGTAGTCTTGCTTGGAAAGTGCTATGGCTGACTGGAAGGAGCCAAGCATGAATTTGAAGTGTAGCAGGTCCTCTGGGGAGCGGGATTTGGACCAGGCACGCTCGGCGGAACGTGCGCAGGTGTGTAGATAGCGGGTTGTGGGCGACAGCCAGGGTTGGGGAGTAGATTGTTTGACTGGACGTGTGGTGGGTGGGGCAAGAGTGTCAAGAGCTGAGGATAGTATAGCATTGTAAGAGGATAGTGCCTCGTCGACAGACTTGGAGGATATAATGGAGGAGAGAAATGGTGGAGGAGAGAGTCAGGGGATCAATATTATGGAGGTTTCTAAATAAGTCGGAGGAGACAGGATGAGGTTGAGACGGCAGAAGCTGAAGAGTAAAGGTTAAAAGGTGATGGTCAGATGAGGGAAGGATTGAGTTGCGGAAATTTGAGGAAGAGGAATTAAAGAAGAGTATTAGGTCAAGGCAGGGACCGTGTAGGTGGGTGGGGGCAGTGCAGCAAAGTTGGAGGTCGTACGAGGAGATGAGGGCGAGGAACTTTGAGGCATGGGAGTCAGAGGGGTTGTCGACGTGAATGTTAAAATCGCCAAGAGTAAGAGTGGGGGAGGAGAGATCCAGAAAGCCGGAGAATCAGGAGTTGAAGTCGGTGAGGAAGGTTGATTGGGATTTGATGGGTGGGCGATAAATAACAGCAACACGGAGGGGAAGTGGTATGAGGAGGCGAATGGAGTGGACTTCAAAGGAGGGTGACTGAGGTAGCAGGAAAGGTTGGAATTGGCAGGAGGGAGAAAGTAGGAGACCAACATCACCACCACAACCAGTAGATCGAGGTGTATGGAAGAACTGGTAACCCCCATAGCAGAGCGGCAATGGAAACGGTGTCATCTGGGGGAGCCAGGTCTCAGTCAGGGCAAGAAGGTGTAGGGCATTAGAGATAAAGAGATCGTGAGTAAAAGGAAGTTTGTTAGTGACTGAGCATGCATTCCATAGGGCACATGAAAACGGGAGAGCGGAAGGGGGAAGGAGAGGGATATGGATAAGTTAGATAAGTTACATGAGGATTTCTTATCAGAGAAACGTGAGGCTTTATTTCTAGAGAAGTGCAGAGATTTAGAGGGAGCAGGGTGCTGGTGGATATGTCTGGGTGTGTGTGCCCTCCAAGAGGGATTTGAAAGAAGGGGAGGTGAATGAGGGGTGATATGGTATCAGATAGGTTATGAGAGGATTTATTTTTGGAGATAAGGTTGGGGTTGATATCTCTGTATGAGTGAGGGAGGGTGGAAGGGGGGAGGAGTGGGATGTGGATGAGGTTAGATAAGGTACATGAGGAACTCTTTTTAGTGTAAGAAAGAAATCAAGGGGGGCAAGGGTTGGGGTTGATATTACCTGATGAGAGAAGGAGAAGGAGTAGTAGAGAGCGTGGTAAAGCGGAGACGGTACGGTGGAAGTGAGGGTGGGGTTGCCTTAGAGAGAGAGGGGTTGGTTGAATGCGGGGGATGGTGTGCTGATGCTCCAGAGCAGATGCCAGGCAAGAGGACAGAATGGAGGTAGAAGTGAGGAAGGTGGGGGGGGGGGGGAGAGGAGGGAGGGTGTTGGTAGGAGGGGAGGATGAGGAAGAGAAGGACAATGTGGTGGGGCCATGGCAATGGGCAACAATTTCTATGCAGGGAGTGGGTAGCAAGATCTATGCAAACAATTGGTAGCAGTTCTATGCAAATGATTGGTAGCAGTTCCTTGCAAACAATGGGTAGCAGTTCCATGCAAACAAGTTCTGTTCATTGTAAACTGCCCCGATCACTGGAAGAGGTGGTATATAAAAACGTATAAATAAATAAGTAAAAAATAAATATCCCACAGACAGACAGACAGGGAGCCATTGCTGCGATCGTGACCATTATCTTTTCTGCCTGTGGGAGATGGGATCCCCGCAGGCAGAAGAAAAGGGAAAGGCCGCAATTATGGCAAAGACCCATTCTGTCTGCCCATGGGAGATGGGATCCCCGAGGGCAGAGCAGATGGGAAGGCCACAGTCGTGGCCTGTAGCAAGAAAAAATTTGGGGGGGGGGGGGAGAAGGAAAGTGAGGTAGAGAAGGCAGGGAAAATTTAAAGGGCTTATAAAGAAGGTTGTGGGGATAATTGGTCAGGGGATGGGAGTGCTTGGGGAGGGGGTTAATGAAGGGGGGCAGAGTCTGGAAGGGTAACAAGGTAGGGGAGCCAGCAGGAGAGGGGATGGAGGTGGAGTGAAGCGGGAAAGGTGCTGCCAAAAGATGCATTCCCTTCCCCAGAACACATACACATGTACCCTACTTACTCACAAACATAGGCATCCCACCTCTGTACAATAGACATGCACTCCAGCTCTGCACTACATCCACATGTGTGCACACACACAAGCACCCCATGTACGCATCACAAACACAATGAGGCACCTCACCTTTGCACCACATACAGGCATGGGCACCCCACCTTGCACTACACAAACAGAAGCTCCCCAGCTCTTCAGCACATATACATACACCACAGCCCCGTACCCCACCCACACAAAGGCAGCCAGCACCACATCTCATGCACAGACAGGCATACCACAGTTGCACCACAGACAGACACTTAACAACAGTTACAGCTTTGGATATTATCTGTATTTGTCTAAAGATGCCGCACGGTATAGGAACTCTGGCACTGGTCTCGCAAGATGTGAGAACACGAGACCAGCGCTAGAGACAGTGAGGGAGGTGCGAAGAGGTCACAAGTACTGGCTCCTAAGATTTTGTCCTGGCTCCTATATCCACACAAAATTTGTCAAGGTCTGCACTAATATATTTATTCCTTTCACTTTTATATTCACGTATCCAAAGTGACTGCAAGCCACACTTCTTTAGTTTACACTTCTACCTACATCTAATATTGCAATAGAAATAAGTAATATACTGTAAAAGGGGGTGCTTGTTATGAAGGTACCACCATCTTGGCAAGTATGTAAATTAACTGTCTTGCAAAGGATTGCGGTTATTGAAGTCCATTCACACAAAGCTTGCCTTTTAAAAAAAAAAGAAAACTCTTGTAGTTGGTTGAGTGTAAGGCAAAATTAGGAGTTTATTTATGGGGTGATTATTCCACACACAGATATGCTTGGTAACACCATCCAGATAACTTCTCCAGGGTTTATTCAACTCAAAATAAGGCACCTGAAAAACTTATGCAAATAAGTATCAAAGTCCTTTATGGAACAGAAAGGCTTTCTTACAGCCACTGCTAATAAACTCCTTAGCAGTGCTGAGATGAAACAAATCAAAGAGGAAAACTTCTTCTTACAAAAAAAACCTAGCTCACTTTCTCCATACAGAAAAGAACTTTTAAATCCCACGTGTGCACGGCTTGTGCTGGGCTCCCCTCCACCAACAGGTGACAATTAGCTGCAATCAGTAGCTTGATTTCAGCACACGTGCAAACTTTCCAACAAAGCTTTTTCTTTTCAACAAAACTTTATGGGAAGCCAATATTTAGAATGTTTCCTTTTGATGTTGTCTCTTATATTTAGGATTTTCCTAAAATAACAACCTACTCAAAGAACAGTCCATATAATCATCCTCTGTATCAGATATTAAACCTTGCTCTTGAAATTGCATAGATTCAGTTTCTCCGTCTGACTCAGAGGGCTTTAGGAACTGACCTCTATACGGAGAGAAACTGTTTCCCTGCTGTTTGCATTGCTCAAAGCTAGAGAAACGTTCACAGTTCATCCCTGAATCCAGGCAAGTGTCAAGCTGCTTCTTCTGGTATTCTGGCCAGTATGCAATAGAGCTTCTGTGTCCTGTCCTCCAGTTGGTATCTCTGGACCTCAGGATCTTTTCTCCAGACGTCCTCCAAGAGGTATTTGGGCTCCTTTCCTCCTTAGCTGCAACAGACCTCTTCTAGGTGTTGCTTGAGGGTCCCTGGCTGTGGATCTACAGACCTCTGGCTTTCTCCAGTCCTCTGAAGGTTCTTTCCCCCAGGTATCTCTCCAGGCATAGGTACTTCTCTGAGCTCCTCTCTTGGACCGTCTGCTTCCTTGTCCTTGTTCCTTCAGGTTCCGGTTGTTCTTCTGATTCCCCTTCTCTGTCTCCTTCTCTCTCCCCCTTCCTGAACATTCCCCTCTAGTTTTAAAGGGCTTAGAGTGCAACTCCTCCCTTGCATTCTTCAGGTGTTGTGGATTAAGCATTCTCCTAGAGGCTGTTTTATTTATTTATTTTTATTTATTTAACATCTTTTATATACCGCGCTATTTGTTTTCAGTGCGGTTTACAAGTAACAGAACTGCACAATCAGAAAACACTGGTGTGCTTACATTATAACAGGTAACTTAAACTTGGAAAAGGGTAATAAAACTATAACTATGTACACACAGTAAAACTATATACAAAAAACAGTATAAAAACTGAGCTATGTATAAACATATTGGGTTCTTTAGTATTCACAGGCAGACTATGGTCGGAATAAGATAAGATAGGGCATAAAAGAACTTGAGGGGATGACATAAACTTGATTAGGGATGACATAATGCTTTCTCTGGTTAGACTCATGCTTTCTCACTCTAGCTCCCCTAGGGACTTTCTGCATACTGGTGTATTCTGGAACATGTAGTCTTTTAGGGAAAGAAGCTGTCTTATTTCTATAACCTGCCAGCACAGGTCCCTTGATCAGAGTAAATTCTCCTCTTTTGTCATTACTCCCTGAGCTTTGATAAGCTTCCTTATCACAATACTCACACACTGTACGTGCAGTAGATTGTGTTTATGCTGAAATGAAACTTGAGTGTATGTCTACACTTGATATTTCAGTAAAAGTGGTGAGTTCCTGGTGTTTTGTGATGAACATAATATAGAAAAAGTTTATAAAGTAAACCCTTGATTCTTTTGTGGTTGCAGATGAATTGTTTTGAGAGCTGAGAGAATTGCAGATATGGGGATAGCATGATGTACTGCAAAAGAAGGAAGCAGAACAACCTTAAAAGAAATCACATGATCCCCCCCACTCCCCCTACAGAAATCCAGGTAAGATCTTTCTGCCCAGTCTGCTCAGGAAAATTGTCTTCCTCTGGTTTACTACCACTTGAGTAGATGAGCATATAAATTCCTTTGTTTAAGCCAACCACTGTTACTACCTCATGATTTTTACCCGACCTCTGAGCTCTCAACCCTATTCCTATAGTTGCCTTCTATATCCAGTCCAAGCACATTTAAATTGTGTTAGTGTTGTTCTCTACCACCCCTTCTGGTAGGTTATTTACAGGCTTTGAGGGTCATTTTAAAATGTTTAATTGTGATTTAGATGTCTGAAGATGTGCACGTAGACGTCAAAATCATGGACACATCTCCGTAGCCATTCCACAAATGACATTCCCAGACATCTTTGGTGCAGAGACGTCCAAGCAGTCATGGAGATGTGGCAGAGGCATATCTGGGGAGTGGCAATGTACTTACATGTCCCTGTTTGATCTCAGAAACGTCGGGAGATGTCTGCAGACATGTCAATGTTTATACCTGCTCCAGGCACGAATAGGCATCAGAAAGTGCTTGTTTTCACATTAAACATCCAGAGATTATAGAGAAGATGGAGAATTAAGTAACTTGACTGTAAAAGTACTTAACTCCCCTTAACCAATGCGTTTAAACCAGTTACTCTGCCATCTGTCCCCTCTACCACATCTGATCTACCATGAACATATCATCAAGCCCTCCTCACCACTCGCCCATTCTGTCTTTATATCTAGTACACTGTAAATATGTTAAATCTTTGCACTATTCGTGCTACCATTGCTTTGTCACCTCAGTTAAATTATGTTCAATATTACGTTCATTTTGTTCTATGTAAATCACTCTTGCATGCCTGTTAAACTTGCACATTCGTTCCTTGTACACTGAGTTCTTTGTAAACCGTTTTGACTTGTAAAAAAATGGTATATAAAAGATGTTAAATAAAATAAACTAGCCTTAGATCACAAAAATCCACACTGGGATTTGAACCCTAACCACTCTGCTCTTAAGACATAAAAAAAGCCTCAAAAACAGATAGCATTTTTCGATTTGGTGTATCTGCTATCAAAAAAAGACTACTAATCTAGATTCCAAAAATAGAACATGAAGGTGATAGGCATCAGTAAAACATGGTATACAAATGCAGTGTGGGTCATAAAAGAACCACATAAAGGAACAAAGCCTTCTCACCTCCACCAACACTCAAAGTAAGAGACGCGGAACTTCCAATCAAATCCAACATACGTTATCTCGGGGTAATACTTGATCAACAACTCAACTTCAAGGAACATATCAAACGTACTGTCAAGACCATCTACTTCAAGATAAAAACCCTACGGCATCTTAGGCCCATGATGGAATCCGCGGATTTCCGCACCATCTTCCAGGCACTAGTTACACCGCACTTCGACTATGCCAACATAGTTCTGCATGGCCTTCCAAAGAGCTCCCTCAAACCATTACAGCTAGCCATGAATGCGGCAGCCCGTGTGCTCTACGGAACCTCAAGGGTCGACCACATCTCCCCCATTCTAAAGGAACTACACTGGCTTCCCATAAGCAGTAGAATCCTTTACAAAACCCTCCTCATAACCTTCAAGGCCTTCAACATGATAGCTCCTCCATCCATTTCCGATCTCATAGCGCATTCTCCAGACAACCGATCCAGGAGATCCCAGGCCACCAACATGCTACTTATACCAATTGAATCCACAAAACTCAACCAGATCACCACCAATAGGGCCTTCAGGAACTATGCCCCCGTATGCTGGAACAAACTCCCCTCACACATTAGAGCTATTAGAGACCTTACTCAATTTAGAAGAACCCTCAAACATCACCTTTTTATCTTACATTACACCCACCCTGATACCCCATTATCTCCCCCACCCCCACTATATCATACAGCCACCACCTGACGTAAAACACTGCAATCATACCTAATATGTAATACAACCAATTTGTACATAGTTTCCTAAGTTTGCTACAAGCTTGAACGTAAATAGTTCCCCAAGTTCTCCCCCATGTTAACTCCCCGTTTCATGTAAACGACGGCCAATCTCTGGTCAAGTGTTCTATTGTTTTGATGTAAACCGCGCTGATGACAAATAGCGCGGTATATAAGAAATGTTAAATAAAATAAAATAAAACTAAAAATCGAACCATGTGAAATATCAAGTTCCTGCACCTTCATCTTAAAATATACAAAGCACACTTATCTTCAAAAACATATATGGCTTTAAAACCTCAAAGCACTGACATTGCGCTATGATCCACTGGATCAGAATCACTTTGTAGCCATCTCACCGGTGAGACGCAGAAGTAGCATTCCCCTGGGTTAAGGTGGCTACAAAGTGATTCTGGTCAGGTGGATTGTAGCGCAATGTTAGTGCTTTGAAATTGCCTCCTGATGGAGCTTACATTGTGAAACACTGCCAGCGTCGGGGTACTTATCTGATGTTATGAAGCTGTATTAATAGAAACATAGAAATATGATGACAGAAAAAGACCACATGGCCTATCTAGTCTGTCCTTCCATATTAACAGCTACAACACACTGCCCTCCTACTGTATGTTATCACCAGGCTCGATAATAATCCAGGCAGCTACCAAAACTAGTGAGGCTGTTGAAATCATCTGGTCACACCATCCTTGTTGGTGGTAAGGTTGTAACCATGGCTGTATTGTGCCTTCTTCAGAGGCTGAGAGAGCCATACCACTAATGTTAGGGTTTTAACCATGGCCGCGTCATTCAACCTACCCTGTTCTATTTGGAAGTTTAATGCATTCATCACTTCTCTATCTGATTGGTTGAACAAATGAGAAATGGAACTTGAGTCGGTGCTGTTATTTTTAACATTTTTGAAAGTGATATTGTAGAAGGTGTGTTGGGAAAGGTATGCTTCTGTGCAGATGATACCAAAATCTGCAACAGGGTAGATGCCCTGGAAGATGTGGATAGCATGAAGAAGGGTCTAGCAAAGCTTGAATGGTTGAGAATTTGGCAGCTAAGATTTAATGCTAAAAAATACAAGGTCATGCATTTGGGCTGCTAAAACCCAAGGGAGCGATTACAGTACAGGGCATGAAATATTTCAGTTCATGAAAGAAGAGCGGGACCTGGGGATTATCATATGGGGTTATCTTAAAGTGGACAAACAGGTAAAAAAGGTGACTGTAAAAGCCAGAAGGATGCTTGGATGCATAGGGAGAGGAATGGCCAACAGAAAAAGGAGGCAAAGGTGCCTTTGTAAAGTCTATCTATTGAGAACTCCATTTAGAGTACTGTATACAATTCTCGAGACCACACCTTCGAAAGGATATAAATGGGGTGGAATCAGTCCAGAGGGTGGCTACTAAAATGGACAGTGGTGTTCATCATAGGGGGCATATGGTGGGAGAGAGATGATATGATAGGCACATTTAAATTCCTATCTCCAGGAATAAGCAGGAATGTAGTCTTCACATATGGGTGATGTCTGTACCGACAGAGCCCGCGCGGGAACACTCCCCAGCGTCCAATAGGAAAGCTTTTGGGAGCATCCCACTGTGACTAGGTAGCTGCCTTCCCGCCTTTCCAGCTCTCCCTCCTCAGTTCTTCGTTTTCCGTGGAGCCGACAAGAAGCAATTCCTGTCACCGCAGAAAATTAGATTTTTGTCTTATTTTTTTGTGGTCGCGTGTGCCTTCCGGTTGACGCTGGTACTGACCTTGTCGGTGCTCACTTTCTTTCATTCTTTTTTTTAAAAAACCCAAAATTTTTCTGAGGGGAGAATTTCTTCCCTCAGGGCACATCAATGCCAACTTAGGCTTAGGCCTTTTTTCCAAGATGGACAAACCTACTAGTGTTTTAAAAAGTGTTCCAAATGTGGCAGTACAATTTCAGCCACAGACACCCATCACTGGTGTCTAAAATGTTTGGGACCGGATCGTCAACCATCTGAATGTCCTCTCTATAGGAAGATGACAGAGAGGCCTGAAGAACAGAGCTGCGAAACCTGTCACCCTCTTTGCCACCAATGCAATGTCGGTTGCATCGACATCATCGAGAGCTTCGTTGTCCTCCCGGGGATCTCAGGTATCAAAACCCAGGTATTCGTCTAAAACTAGCCGGCCCTCCAAGGGTCGATCTCCTTTTAAGCATTGAGATGCCCTAGGCATTGCCCTGGAGGGAGGAGACACACCGGCCAAGCAATCCCAGCGGGAGGTCCTTGCCTCCAAAGCCTTAGTGGAGTCCCAGGATGCTCCCGAGGCCTCTACCTCTGGAGAGCTCTTGGTGCCATGCTCAGGGATCATGGCCCACAACTCCGGTACCATGGCCCACAACTCCGGTACAGATACCCAGGCGTCGGCAAGCTCCATGGATCAACGTATCCTGGCTATTGAGCGGAGCTTAGTGGCCTTGCTAGCGGCTTCCATACCAGTAAAGCATCTACAGTCGATTCCTCAGCCATCTGTACCGACGACGGTACCGAAGGTGCCTGCATCGACATTTTTGCTGCTTACCACGCTACACCCATGCCGGCCCTCGAGTCAGTCTCTGGTTCCGAGGTTCCAGCACCGAAACTTTCAGATACTGGTTTCGAGTAGTATCGAGTACGGGCAGAGTGCGAGCACCCTGCCCATCGATACTTCGAGTCTTCTGACTCCGATTCATCAGATGACGAATCGGCTGGTACAGGGAAATGAGAATTCTCCCGGAGGATCCATCTTCGTCCCCACAACATCGCATGTCCCCTCCGGAGGACATGTCTTTCCAAGATTTTATCCATGATGTTGCTCAGGGCCTCTCCATCACGGTGACTTCGGAGAAGGAACCTAGGGCTGAAGAGCTTGAAATTTTTCAATATCCTGCAGCCCCAAAGGAAGCTGCTACTCTCCCTATTCATTGAATACTTCATGACCTTATGCTTCAAATGTGGGAGACACCCTTAACCATCTCTCCACATACTCGAAAGCTCGATACAATGTACCGGGTACCGGAGTGCCCCGGCTTCCAGAAGACGCAATTACCACACCATTCCATGGTGGTGGAATCGGCAATGCGTCAAATTAAAAGTGTCAAAATGCATTCCTCGAACCCTCTGGGCATGCTTTTGGTCATCGATGTTTTCAGGCCTCCATGTTAACGGCCAGAATCAGTTCCTACATACTCTACATGGGTATGTTCCTGAGGGAGGTGGCTAGGGATTTGAAGTTGATGGCTCCTCTTCTCCCTGACAACAAGAGAGCTGACTATCTCACCCTGGTGACGCATACCCAAAATGTTTCCAAATTTAACAGGGCAACGTTTGACTGTTTTGAATGCATCAGCAAAACTTCAGCTATATGCATTGGTGCATGCAGGATTGCTTGGCTCCAAGCCTCTGATCTTGAACAGTGGGTTCAAGATAAGCTGGGTAATACACCTTGCACAGGTGAAAACCTTTTTGGCAAAGACTGGCAGGATACTCAGAATCAGAGAACACCATTCTTAATAGACTCTCTAGATCTACTGCCAACCCAGCTAAGAAAAAGACATCAAAGAAACCCTTTTCAATAAGAAAAAGAAGTACTACCCTTCTTACAACCCTGCGGTGCACTGTCCCATCCATGCTCCCCAAAAAGGGCAGCAACAACCAAAACAGCAAAGAGGCTCAGACTCCCAAGTCTCAGCCAACCCAGTAGACCCAGAGTCTTTGACTCCTTTCTGGAGAACATAGACGTCCTGCCTCTGGAGATTCCAGATTCCATCCGCATTCCAGGCAGACTGTCACTTTGCCCACAGGTGGCATCTTGCAACATCAGAACACTGGACTCTCTCCATAGTAAGGGAAGGGTACAAATTTCACTTCCAAAGTCTACCCCCCCTCCCAGTTTCCTCCAAGAGAGTTCACTTCTCAACCCCCTCTCACCACTCCTATTGCAGGAGGTCACCTTCCTTCTCTCACAGGGTGCAAAAGAGGAGGTGCCCATCTTCCAGCAAAGGCTTCTTTTCACCTTACTTCCTCTTTCCAAAGAAGACAGGGGGATACAGGCCCATCCTGGACCTCAGAAAACTGAGCAAGTATCTACTCTGGGAGAAATTCAAGATGATCTCCCTAGGTACTCTTCTCCCTTATCTCCAGAGTCAGGATTGGCTCTGTTCTCTAGATCTAAAGGACACATATACTAACATTCTTATCCACGCAAAACACAGAAGGTTCTTGCATTTCCTGTTCCAGGGGAAACATTATCAGTACAGAGTCCTGCCTTTTGGCCTCACCTCTGCCCCAAGAGTCTTTACAAAGTGCATGGCAGTTGTAGCTGCATTCCTAAGGACTCGAGGGATATTTATCTTCCCCTGTTTAGACAACTGGCTCATTCGAGCAAGTACACCTCTAGAGGCCAATCTTTCTCTCACGTGCACCATGCAGGTAATAAATCTTCCAAAGTCTCAACTCGTTCCTCCTCAAACTCTGGAGTTTATAGGAGCCCTCCTTAGACACTCAACAGTCAAAGGCTTTTCTGCCTCAAGCCCGCTGTGCTCAACTCATCCAACTTGCATCACAAGCATGCCTCAAGACCTTTCTCACTGCTTGAGAAATGCTTTAACTCCTGGGCCATATGGCATCTACTGTACATGTGGGACCATACACTCATCTACATATGCATGCAGCTCAATGGACCTTGGCTTCCCAGTGGTCTCAAGCACCCGGTCGTTTGGGAGATGGGATAATACTCTCTACACGTCTCATCTCTTCTCTCCAGTGGTGGCAATCCCCAGAACACCTTCTCGTATGATCACCTTTTCAGAAGCCTCTACATTAATATACCCTGACGATGGATGCGTACACATTGGGCTGGGGAGCTCATCTGGACAATCTCTCCACTCAGGGTCTTTGGGCTCATCAGGAGTCACAACTCCACATAAATATGCTGGAACTCAGAGCCATCCACAATGCTCTCAAGGTGTTCCCCAACCACCTTCGCTTCCACACAGTTCTAATCCAGATGGACAATCGGGTAGCCTTGTTCTGCTTGAATAAGCAGGGTGGAACAGGCTCTTGGACACTTTTTGCAGTGAATCCCTACACCTATGGTCCTTCGCCATACAACATCAGATTCACCTACTTGCGGTTTATCCCCCAAACAGAATCTCTTGGCAGACAAGCTCAGTCAGGTATTACAACCCCATGAGTGGTCTCCATGCAGACAAGGTTGTTGCTCACATTTTTCAGATCTAGGGAACCCCAGACATAGACCTGTTAGAAAGTCCCCAGAATGCCAAACTTCCCCGCTTCTGTTCCAGAACCCCTGCTCAGAACAACCAAGCAGCAGATGCCTTTCACCTTCACCGGGGTCAAGGCTTCCTATATGCCTTCCCTCCCACTCACCTCATCCCCAAAACTCTTTTCAAACTCCAGAGAGACAAGGGCTACATGATTGTTATAGCCCCGTGTTGGCCACGACAACCATGGTATCCTCTGCTTCTACGTCTCTCAAGTACTATCAGTAGATTTGGGGTCTGCTAATCAATTTTATTATCCCCATCAACAACATATCACACAACAGCAGAATGCCAAGCAACCCAACAAAGACAATATCTCGGAGCTTCAGAGCTTTCAATAAAGAACTCATTCTTGCAGAAACTTTTCCTCTCTACAACGATGCATCTCTCAACCTGGAAAACCTGATCTCCTCGTGGAATAACAACCTCAGCTCTATTGCGCAAAAACCAAACGATAATAATAACAATATCTCAAAAAAAAAGAAAACATTCGGAGTGGAGGAGTGGCCTAGTGGTTGGGGCAAGGTACTTCAGGCCGGAAGGTCAGGGGTTCAAATCCCACTAGAGGACAGCAACCTTGGGCCGGAAGGACTGAGGTTTCTAGTCCCACAGGTGCTCCTTGTGGTCTTGGGCAAGCCACTTAACCCTCCATAGCCCATGTTCCCTGTAAAATAGTTATCTCCAAGTTATAATGCCCTGTTCAATGTAATTTCAGTTTGTTCAATGTAAACCGCACTGATGCAGAATAGCGCGGTATATAAGAGAATGTAAATAAAATAAATAAATTCACCGTGGTTCTCCCCTGAATTGCGGACCTCCCTCTCCCACCTACGGAAACTCGAAAAACGATGGCGTCGAACTCGATCCACAGAAGACCAGACAGCTTATAGCATACATCTTTCTGCTCACAGAAAAGCGGTCCTGACAAAAATGAAACAATTCCACTCTGACACCCTCAAAAGATCACTAAATAAACCACGTGATCTTTTCAACTTAGTCAAATCTTTATCTAAGGAACCATCACCTTGTCAGCCTGATGATATCCACCCACAAGCTTTCGCCGACCATTTACAATCTAAGATACTACAAACAAACAAAATCGTTACTTCCAATGCACAAAACACCACCTGTCTAAGCTACCTTTCTATGTTCTCCACACCATCCAAGAAATGTGTTGAAGATACCATCGCGGCACTCAATACCACCACTGCACAAACGGACCCCTGCCCCGCCTTTTGGATAAAAGATTTACGCAACGAACTTAGCCCATTAATCACAAGAATGATTAACCTATCATTCACAACTGGATCCTTCCCCTCAGCACTCAAGCAAACATCCATTAGACCTCTTCTAAAAAACCCTAAGCTCGACCCTAGTAAAGTAGAATCTTACAGACCCACAGCTAGTATACCCCTCCTAGCTAAGATAATTGAGAAAGAAGCACAACGACAAATGCAAGACCACATCGACACTGCCTCCCCACTAGACCATTGTCAACATGGCTTCAGGGAGTACCATGGTGTTGAAACCCTCCTTACCGCCCTCTTCAACAATATTATCACAGGTATTGATAACATTCGCCAAGGTTTTGTACTTATTTTCATAGACATCGCTGCAGCTTTCGACTCGGTACACCATGGTCTTAGGCACTCTTATGCCTAAGAGTGACATAGATTCTTTCTCTGGTGTTCGAAAAGGGATCTTAAGCCCTTTTCAGCTCCCGTGGAAGCATTACTTGAATATCTTCTCAACCTATCTTCCTCTGGACTCAAAACCAGTTTGGTAAGAGTCCACCTAAGTGCCATAGCAGCTTCTCACATGCCCTTGAATGGTCAGCCCATCTCCTCTCAACCGCTTGTAGCATGCTTCATGAGAGGTTTTCTATTAACTAAGCCTCCCATTAAGCCACCCCCAGTGGCATGGGATCGTAATGTTGTTTTAGGACAGCTTATGAAGCTGCCCTTTGAACCCCTAGCCACTACTTCTCTGAAGTTTATTACCTGGAAGGTCACCTTCCTTATTGCCCTCACTTCAGCAGGGCACATTAGTGAGCTTCAGACTTTGGTGGCTGATCCTCCATATACATGTTTCCACCATGATAAGGTAGTCCTTAGGACTCATCCTCACTTTATGCCAAAGGTGGTCTCGTCATTTCACTTAAACCAATCTGTGTACTTCCCTAGACCTCATTTCTTCCCTAGACCTCATTCTTCTAGGGCAGAAGTAACCCTTCATACTCTGGATTGCAAATGTGCTTTGGCCTTTTATCTCCAGAGAACTCAGGAGCACAGAAAAGCTTCCCAACTTTTAATCGCTTTTGACTCCAGTCACCTAGGACTACCAGTATCCAAGTGAACTTTCTCCAGATGATTAGCAGATTGTATCTCCTTTGCTTATGACAGTGCAGGACTCTCTCTCGAGGGTCACGTCGCTGCACATAATGTTCAGGCAATGGCTGCCTCCATGGCGAATCTGCGCTCTGTGGCAATTGATGAGATATATAAAGCAGCAACCTGATCCTCTGTCCATACCTTTGCTGTTCACTATTGCCTGGACAAGGACTCCCACCGGGATGCCTCATTTGGCCAAGCTGTTTGCCAGCATCTCTTTCAGACTTAGATCAACTCCTATCCCCCCCCCCCCCCCGTCCCGGGTTTCGATACAAGACATCCTTGGAGGATATATGACCTACTACTTAGCCCTGTGTTCCAAGCTCTCTCTGAGGTCATCTCTCTGGCATCTCCAAGCTAGGGAGTCCCATATGTGAAAACTACATTCCTGCTTGTTCCTGGAGATAGCGTAGTTATTCACCTGTAACAGGTGATCTCTGGGAACAGCAGGAATTGAGTCTTCACAACCCACCCTCCTCCCCTAGGAGTTGTACTTTTCCTCACCTTCTCTCCTTTTATCTTAGCTACAAACTCAACTGAGGAGGGAGAGCTGGAAAGGTGGGAAGGCAGCTACGCAGTCGCAGTGGGATGCTCCCAAAATCTTTCCTATTGGACACTGGGGAGCGTTCCCATGCGGGCTCCGTCGGTACCGACGTCACTCATATGTGAAGACTCAGTTCCTGCTATTCCCGGAGATCACCTGTTACAGGTGAGTAACTACGCTTTATGGGATAATTGCACAGGATGTGACCTTCTTCCAGTTTAAAGGAAGCTCTAGAATGAGGGATCATAAGATAAAGGTGAAAGGTGAGTAGACTCTGGAGTAATCTGAGGAAATATTTCTTTATAGAAAGGGTAATGAATGAGCCTCAAAGTCTGGCAATCTACTTTGGACGTACCTTGCCACGGAAACCTAGGAGATAACCACAACTACCACATGATCACCAGGAATTGATGTTGACTTAGTGGAGCACAACAGTACTCCACATTTCCTGTTTCCTGTAGTTACATTCCTTATCGCCCCTCCAATCGAGGCCCAATCTCTGGGTAGTCAACCCCCACCAGCAGCTTGGAGACTGAGCATGTCATCTTTTGATGACATCAATGTACTAATCTTTACATGGGGATATATGAAGACAAATGGATAAAACTGTCACCATACATTGACCATCTGAAATTATGGTGTCGTTATATTGACGACATCTTTCTGTTATGGAAAGGATCAGTTGAACATTTGAATGAGTTTTTGATATGGCTTAATAATATGGATAAAAATATTCAATTTACTCATTATTATCATGTAAACAATATGACCTTTTTAGATGTATTAGTAAAGAGAGGTGAAAGAGGATGGATCACTTCGATTCATAGAAAGGATACTGATAGAAACCCTTTTCTACACTATAGCAGTGCTCATCCTGTACAGTTAAGAAATAGTTTACCCTTTTCGCAGTTTGTTAGATATAGAAGGAATTGCTCTGAAGATCGAGATTTTAAACATCAATCAAAAATTTTGAAGCACAATTTTCAAAATAGAGGCTATCCTAAACAAGTCATAAATCAAGCATGTACAAGAGCGCGGTTTAATAATCGTGATCTCTTGCTATGCCTGCGGAAGAAAAATATGACATCTAGTTATACCATTAACTTAGTTACAGAGTATTCTCCGTACAGTTCCCAAGTCAAACAAATTGTGAAAAAACATACCAATGTTTTAAATAGTATCCTAGGTTTAGAAGAGAATGTCATCCGATGTGTGTGGCAACGTCATAAAAATTTAAAGGAAAAATTAAGTCCAGCGGTTTTGCGCCCTTTATCAATTCAGCAAGTAGGAAATGTCAATGGACACAGAAAATGCGGGGACTGCAGTATTTGCGATATTACCTGTGAAGTGACTGATTTTCAATATCATGGTATAACATATCATCTTAAAAAGAAAACATCTTGTGTTTCTAGTTATGTAGTTTACTGCATTCAATGTCCATGCCAATTAATATATGTATATCTATAAATTATAAACCCATAGACTATATCCCACACTATAATCACAACCACCATAAGAGATACATGAAAGAGAGAGAAACCTTTGTCGGAACTACTGCCGTGAAAGGGCTAGGAATGACATAAGCCCAAAACGCAACGTTGGGTCAACAAACAATATTTCAATTTCCTCATTGTGGCGGGACGCTAGTTCTGACTGCGAGGACACATTTCCTCTGATTGAGAGGCTTTGTTCCACACGGAGGATTGTTTTTCCAGCTAAGTACCTATTTTCTTAAGTTTTTTGAGGCTGATATGCCCGTTATTTTGAAAAATGGGTGTTTATGGATTCTTTAAGATGTGTCACATAGCCAGTCTTTTTATAGATTCACCTTTTACATTTACTTGTACCCCATGGGTTTCTGATACCTTTTTGGGTATATTTTAGGGTTTCTATTCCCTAATTCAAAAAAACTTGATTAAAAGGAACATTCTGCTTCGAGAGGGCGTATGTTTTCATGGCAATAGTTCCGACAAAAATTTCTCTTTCTCTTTCATGTATCTCTTATGGTGGTTGTAATTAATATATGTAGGCAAAACAATTCGAGCCTTTAAAGTAAGAATGAATGAACATCGTAGTAGATTGTCTTGTAAAAAAAGGGAAGCAGCGATTGTGGATCATTGCTTGGAATATAACCATAAGTTTGAAGAACTACTTTGTTTCTGCATAGATCACATTGCTGTGGGATGCAATGGGAAATCGAAGGTACAAACTTTATTGATCCGAGAGCAAAGATGGATATATACTTTGCAATCAGTCATACCAGAGGCTTAAATGCTCAAATAGATTGGAGCGTGTGTGTATAGAAGTGAGATACAAGCGATGTCATACACAGATGAATGGAATGCTGTGATCAGCATTACCTATAAATAGTTAGCACACATGTGCGGCGTCTGTTTGGAAAGCCGGTAGGCTCATGGAATTTGAGGAGCACTAAGTTTGATAACGTAGAGGACACATACAACAGAGGTAAAGAACTATAATGACGGTATGTTTATAGAGCACGAATCCAGTCTGATATGTAAGATTGTGAGTAATTAATATGACTTTTATTCATTCTGTTAATAGTGCTTTTAAGAGAACCCCCTGAAGAAACTGGATAACAGTGAAACGCAGAGAAGGCGCTGGGTTTAGGCGTTGGGGATTACGCATACTGTTTTGTATTTTGGTGCAAGGGAACAGTTTGCTCAAGAAATCAGTTTGGTTAAGGTGGATTAAGAAGCTATAAGCTACAATATTAAGCGACATACTAGAGGTCATTGATACAAAAAAGGTGCATATTTATCAGATACATTAAAGTCTGAATAAGAGCACCCACACAAGTCTGAGACCGCGTTGCTTATAATTATTGTAATTATTATTGCCATTTTGGATTGGTAAATATCATAAGTTATTGATATAACATCACAATCTTGTAGATAATATTGGAGCGCGGAAACTTGAAAAATTAACAGGAAATTCGCTCTGGGAAGTGACCTAAGTAGTGGCTTGGTGAGTTTTACTAAAGCATGTTGATGAAAGCTGGTTTGCGTTTCTTCTGTAATGTTGTTTAATATAATAGAGATACTATTAGAGAACTATAATTTGGAATGAGATTGAGTTGATATTTTTAATAAATCTTGAAAAGTACTCCGCACGTCGCATTAGTGAATTGCAAGCTTTAGTGGCTGATCCCCCTTATACAAGGTTTCACCATGATAAGATTGTTCTTAGGACTCATCCACATTTTATGCCAAAGGTGGTTTCGCCTTTTCATTTAAATCAATCGATTTACCTTCCTGTATTCATTCCGAGACCTCATGCCTTTAATGCAGAAAGGAACCTTCATACTTTGGACTGTAAGATAGCCTTGGCTTTTTACCTACAAAGAATACAGCAATATAGAAAGTCTTCTCAACTTTTTGTTGCTTTTGATTCTAGTCATTTGGGACTTCCAGTCTCCAAGAGAACTCTATCCAAATGGATTGCACAATGCATATCCTTTACTTATGAGAGTAAGAGTCTTCCTCTTCAAGGCCATGTCACAGCTCATAATGTGAGAGCCATGGCAGCCTCTATGGCTAACCTTCACTCTGTGTCTACTGACGACATCTGTCGAGCAACCACCTGGGCTTCGGTGCACACCTTCACAGCCCACTACTGCCTAGATAAAGCCTCCTGTCGGGATGCCTTCTTTGGCCATCTCTTTCAGACTTAATTCAACTCCTACCCACCAACCCTGGTAGGATGCCAGAGATCCATGGGAGGAAGCATTGCCCACCTCACTATAGGTGGCAGCTTCCTGGGGCCATCTCACCGGCATCTTCAGCTAGGGAGCCCCCATATGTGAAGACTACATTCCTGCTTGTTCCTGGAGATAGCGTAGTTACTCACCTGTAACAGGTGATCTCCGGGAACAGCAGGAATTTAGGCTTCACAACCCACCCACCTCCCCTAGGAGTTTTCTCTCTATTTCTCTGTCTCTTTCCTCTCTCCCTCTATCCTGTCCCTCATCTACAAACTTAACTGAAGAGGGACAGATGGAAAGGCGGCAAGGCAGCGCGCATGTGCTGAGGGATGCTCCCAAAAGCGTTCCTATTGGACGCTGGGGAGCGTTCCCGCACAGGCTCCGTCGGTACTGACGATACCCATATGTGAAGACTAAATTCCTGCTATTCCCGGAGATCACCTGTTACAGGTGAGTAACTACACTTTACGGAAAGAGTGGTGGATCCTTGAAGTTGTCTCCCAGTGGCGGTGGTAGAGATGAGGACAGTAACTGAATTCAAAAAAGGAAGGGACAAACACAGAGGACCTCTAAAGGTAAAAAGGGGACTGTTGTAGTTGTTGATATGGAAGGACAGACTAGATAGGCCATGTGGTCTTTTTCTGTCGTCATGTTTCTATGATAGATTTGATAAGGTTTGATTAACTAAAAGATGTTTTGTTTTTAGACTAGTTTTGTGTATACCATGACAGTAACGAACCTAACTCCTAAGACCCAGAGTATGTGAAGTATGATCTCAGTTTGTCAAATTTACTGATAACACTTAGCATGATCTCCAGGAACAAGCAGGAATGTAGTCTTCACATATGGGTATCGTCGGTACCGACGGAGCCTGCGCGGGAACACTCCCCAGCGTCCAATAGGAACGCTTTTGGGAGCATCCCTCAGCACATGCGCGCTGCCTTCCCGCCTTTCCAACTGTCCATCTTCAGTTCTTCGTTTTCCGCGGAGCCGACAGGACACATACCCTGTCACTGCAGAAAATGTCTTCTTTAATCTTTTTTTCTTGTGGTCGCGTTTGCCTCCGCATGACGCCTACTGGTACCGCCGCTTTTCTTTTCTTCTAAAAAAAAAAAAAAATTCTGAATTGTTTCTCTTCAGAAACTTCTTTTTTGGTGCTAGGCGCCATTTTGGGCACTAGGCCCCATTTTTCCTTAAAGATGGAAAAACCAGCTAGTGGTTTTAAAAAATGCACTAAGTGTGGCGGTACCATTTACATCACCGACACCCATGACCGGTGTCTTAAATGTTTAGGCCCTGATCATTCTCCATCTGAGTATTTCTCTTTTCTAAAAGAGGAAGACAGAACCGGGCTGCAAAGCTCGGTACCCTCTTTTCTTCGGATGCCAGATCCATTGCATCGATGTCTTCAAGAGCCTCTTCTTCCTCCCATGGATCTCAGGTAACCAAACATAAAAGCTGGTCTTCAAAGGGTAACTCGCCTGCAAAGCATCGAGAGGCCATTGGCATTGCCCTTGAGGGAACCACACCAGCAAAACAGCCCTGGCGGGAGGCTTCGGCCTCCAAAGCATCAACAGGGTTCCAGGATGTTCTCGAGGCCTCGGCCTCGACAGAACTACTGGTGCCATGCTCAGGGGTCCTAGCCACCTTCACCGGTACTGACACCCAGGCATCGGCAGCGTCGATAGACCAGAGATTCCTCGCTTTCGAGCGCAGTATTGCAGCTCTCCTTACAGCTGCGGTACCGTTGACATCGATGGTTCAACTGGTACCGGCACAGATACCGGTACCAGCACCGACGGTACCGGCCCTGGTGAGAATTCTTCCCATGCCTTCTTTGCCGGGCATCGAAAGATCGGTACCGGATCAACTCGGTACCGACTTCGATCGATACTGGGACCGTGCCTTACATGAACATCATGATCAGAGATACTTCGAATCCTCCGATTCCGATGACTCTGATAATTCTGCCGGTACCAGAGTTTTTCTCCCGGAAGACTCTTCTTCTCCCTAACGCAGAATGTCGCCTCCGGAGGACTTGTCTTTTCAGGATTTTATTTGTGATGTTGCCAAAAGCCTTTCAATCATGGTAACTCCTGAAAAGGAACCTAGAGGAAAGGAATTGGAAATTCTCCAGTATTCTAAGGCTCCAAAGGAGGCAGCCACTCTGCCCATTCATGAAATTCTTCCTGATACGATGCTCAGTGTGGGAGACACCTTTGACCACATCTCCTCATTCTAGGAGGCTTGATACCATGTATCGAGTTCCACCATGTCCTGGATTTCAAAAGACTCAGCTGCCACACCATTCAATGGTAGTGGAGTCAGCCATGCGTAGGATGAAAAGTGCAAAGAGACATGCATCCAATCCTCCAGGTCGTCAATGCAGGACTCTTGATGCTTTTGGATGTCGAACCTTTCAGGCTTCCATGCTTTCAGCTAGGATCAGCTCATATATTTTATATATGGGAATGTTCCTCAAAGAGGTCACAGGAGATTTGGAGCTTATGAGCCCAGTTCTCCCAGATGACAGACAACAAGACTTCCTTACGCTTGTCAGGCATGCTCAAGATGTCTCCAAGTTTGTGAATCGTGCAGCCTTTGACTGCTTTGAATGCATCAGCAGAACCTCTGATATTGCCATTGGTGCACGACGGATTGCCTGGCTTCAGGCATCAGACTTGGAGATTTGGGTACAGGATAAATTAGGCAACATCCCTTGCACAGGAGAAAATCTCTTTGGCAGGAATTGGCAGGAAAAGGCTAATGAGATAGATGCTGACAATATCACCTTAGATAGATTGTCAAAATCTACAGCCACTCCAGCCAAAAAGAAACTCTATAAAAAACCCTTTTTCAGCAAAAAGAGGAAGTTTTATTCATCCTATACCCAGCAAAGCCAAGCTCACGGTCAAGTTGCCCAAAGAGGACAACAGCAATTTAAACAGCAGAAGAAGCCAAAAGGCCTGAGAGCTCAACCAGCTCCGCAGGTTCAGCCCCCTCAAGGGCTTTGACTCCTTCCTAGAGAGCTTAGCCTTCCTACCTCTGAGGGGTTCAGAGCCCCTAAATATTCCAGGCAGGCTGTGTCATTTTGCCAACGGATGGCACCAAATAACAGCAGAAAATTGGACTCTGTCCATTGTAGGAGAGGGGGTACAAGCTTCATTTTCACAGCTTGCCCCCTCCTACAATCTTAAGGCAGTTCAATTCCAAGACCTCTGCAGACAATCTGCTGAATTATGAGGTTTCAACACTTCTTGCCCAAGGGGCAATTGAGGAAATACCCATCCTCCAGCAGGGGTACAGGTTTCTACTCCCCCTATTCTTATTCCAAAGAAAACAGGGGGACACAGACCCATTCTAGATCTCGGAGAATTGAACAAATACCTGTTCCGAGAGAAGTTCAAAATGATTTCTCTAGGAACTCTTCTGCCATACCTTCAAAGTCAGGATTGGCTTTGCTCTCTAGACTTAAAGGATGCATATACTCACATTCTGATCCATCCAGATCACAGGAAATTCTTATGATTCCTTTTCAAGGGAAAACATTTCCAGTATAGGGTTCTTACCTTTGGTCTGGCTTCCGCACTAAGAGTTTTCACGAAATGCATGGCAGTAGTAGCTGCATTCCTGCGAACCCTAGGGATATTCGTCTTCCCTTACTTGGACGACTAACTCAATCGAGCCCCCACGATTGCAGAAGCCAGCTCTGCACTGTCTCGCACAATGCGAATCCTCCAATACTTGGGATTGGTAATAAACTTCCCAAAATCCCAACTTGTTCCTTCCCAGTCTCTGGAGTTCATAGGAGCCTGTTTAGATACCAGACAGTCAAGGGCTTTCCTTCCACAGGCCCGGTGTCTTCGCATAGTGCAACTAGTTTCTCAAGCAGTGGGAAAATCCTCCCTAACTGCTCGAGAACTGCTACAGTAACTGGGACACATGGCATCCACAGTTCATGTAGTTCCCTATGCTCGCCTCCACGTGCGAGCAGCCCAGTGGACCCTATCCACACAGTGGACACAGGCCACAGGACGTCTGTCAGACAAGATATCAAACTCTTATCGACTGATCTTTTCCCTTCAATGGTGGCAATCACCGAAGAATCTTTTAGTGGGATCTCCTTTCCAACAACCTCTATTCCAGGCCACCCTAACAACAGATGCATCACAGGTGGGTTGGGGAGCACACCTGCATCATCTATCTACCCAGGGTACCTGGACTCCACAGGAGGCTTGTCTTCACATAAACCTCCTAGAATTAAGAGCAATCTCCAGGAACAAGCAGGAATGAGTCTTCACATATGGGTATCGTCGGTACCGACGGAGCCTGCGCGGGAACGCTCCCCAGCGTCCAGTAAGAAAGCTTTTGGGAGCATCCCACCGCGCCTGCGCGCTGCCTTCCCGCCTTTCCTAACCGCCTCTCTCCAGTTCTTCTTTTCCGCGGAGCCAGCAGGTCGTGTTCCTGTCACCGCAGAAGAAGTTCTTAATTTTTTTCTTTATTTTTCTGTAGTCGCGTCTGCCTTCGACGTCAGACCGGTACTGCCGGTCTTTTCTTTTCTTTCTTCTTCTTCAGAAAAAAACCAAAACCTTTTTTCTTTCAGCTGTGCATTTTCAGTTTGGGCCTTAGGCCTAGATATTTTCTCCTCATGGAGAAGCCCGCTTCAGGGTTCAAAAAGTGCACAAAATGTGGCGGTACTATTTCTGTCACTGACACCCATGATTGGTGTCTGAAATGTTTGGGTCCTGACCATTCCATCACGGATTGTGTGTCCTGCACCATGATGTCTAAAAGGGGTCAGCAGAACCGAGCAGCCAAGCTCAGTACCCTGTTTCCCTCTGATGCAGCCTTGGTGGCATCGACGTCTTCCAGGGCTGCTTCTTACTCCCATGGATCTCAGGTAACCAAACATAAATCTAGCCGGTCCTCGAAGGGTAAATCTCCCTCCAAGCATCGAGATGCCTCCGGGCTTGCCCTCGAGGACTCCGCTCCGGCAAAATTACCCCGGCGGGAAGTTCCGGCTTCCAAAGCATTATCTATGGGGTCACAGGTTGACATCGATGGCACGGCCTCGACCGATCACCTGTTGCTGTGTTCTGGGGTACCGGTGGCCTCCACCGGTACCGACATCCAGACTCTGGTGGCGTCGATGGATCAGAAAATTCTGTCCATACAGCGCACCCTTACGGCGTTTATGCAGGCTTCGACGCCTTCGGTACCGCAACAATCTCCGTTGCTGGTACCGACTCCGGCATCGGCACCGTTCCCGGTGCCGGTAGTGCTTGCATCAACATCAGCTTCGGTGTCGGCTGCAACGATACCCTGTCCTACAATGCCCATCGGTACCGAACCGGTACCGCTTACTCCCGATGTCGATCCCACTCGGTACGCGTATCGGGCTTTACAGGAGCATCCAGACAGGCGATACTTCGATTCCTCCGAAGACTCTGATGAGTTGGAGGCTTCTGTCGATGTACCGGTGCTTCTTCCTCAGGAGTCTGATTCTCCAAAACGAAGAATGCCTCCTCCAGAGGATTTGTCTTTTCAAGACTTCATTAGGGAAGTGGCTAGAGGCCTCTCCATCACAGTGGCCTCTGAGTCAGAGCCTAGAGCCAAGCAATTAGATATTTTACAATATCCTAAGGCTCCTAAGGAAGCAGCTACCCTACCTATTCATGAGATTCTCTATAATCTCATGTTGGGCATGTGGGAGACTCCTCTCACCACCTCTCCTCATTCTCTCAGGTTAGACACCATTACCGTGTCCCTCCCTGTCCTGGTTTTCATAAGACTCAGCTTCCTCACCACTCTATTGTGGTTGAGTCTGCTATGAAGAAAATAAAGAGTGCAAAGAGACACTCATCTAACCTTCCAGGACGTGAATGTAGGACTCTAGATGCTTTTGGCCGAAGGATTTTCCAGGCCAATATGCTTGCTGCCAGAATAAACTCCTATAATCTCTATATGCGGATGTTTCTAAAAGAAGTCACAGATCATCTGCAGACTTTAGCTCCTTTTATTTCAGAAGATAAAAGGCAGGAATTTCTCACTTGGCTCAAACATGCCCAAGATGTTTCCAAATTCTCCATCCGTGCAGCCTTTGACTCTTTTGAGTGTGTAAGCAGAGCCACGGCTATTGCCATAGGTGCACGCAGAATTGCTTGGTTACAAGCCTCTGATTTGGAACTCTGGGTCCAAGATGAGTTGGGAAACCTTCCTTGTACAGGTGAAAACCTGTTTGGCAGGGATTGGCAAGCAAAGGCCACTCAGATGGATGCTGAGAACTCTGCGTTGGATCGACTTTCAGTCTACCTCTGCCCCTGTTAAGAAAAGATTGTTCAAAAAGACATCTTTTTCTAAAAAGGGAAGATATTATCCTGCTCATGGGCAGACATCTTCTGCAGGTCGTTTTGCTGCAAAGCGACAGCAACCACCTAACAGGCCAAGTCAAAGGCTGCCAGGCCTACCACAACCCAGCAGCCTCAACCTCCTCAGGGCCTTTGACTTGCAATTAGAGAACTTAGCCTTTCTAGCTCTTGGAAACCCAGAGCCCCTCACCATTCCAGGAAGGTTGACTTACTTTCCTCCCAGAAGGGAGCAAATCACAGCAGAGCAATGGACCCTCTCCATCATAAAGGAAGGGTACAAGCTTCACTTCTTAAACCTTCCTCCCCACACCATGGTGAAACAGTTCAATTCTCCAACATCTCTACTCAACCTTCTAGGTCAGGAGATTGCTACCCTTCTTGCCCAAGGGGCAATAGAAGAAGTACCTCTTCAACAGGGTTCAGGTTTCTACTCCCCTTATTTTCTTATCCCAAAGAAAACAGGGGGTCACAGATCCATATTAGACCTCAGAGAATTGAACACGTTTCTATTCAAGGAGAAATTCAAAATGATTTCTCTAGGGGCTCTGCTTCCATACCTTCAGAGTCAGGAATCGCTTTGTTCTCTAGATCTCAAGGATGCGTACACCCATGTCCTCATCCATCCTACACACAGAAGGTTCCTTCGGTTCCTTTTTCAAGGAAAGCACTACCAATACAGGGTGCTTCCTTTCGGTCTGGCCTCTGCACCAAGGGGTGTTCACAAAATGCATGGCAGTAGTAGTTGCATTTCTCCGCACTCTAGGAATATTCGTATTCCCATATCTGGACGACTGGCTCATTCGAGCCCCATCCCAGTCAGAGGCCCAGAATTGTCTAACCTGCACAATGCGTATCCTTCAGTATTTGGGACTAGTAATAAACATCCCAAAATCCAATCTCACCCCTACTCAGTCCCTGGAGTTCATAGGGGCCTTATTGGATACCACAACTGCAAGAGCCTATCTTCCTCAGGCCCGTTGCCTACGTCTGGTGCAGTTAGCCTCCCAGATTCAGTTAAAGTCCCAATTAACTGCTCGAGAGATGTTACAACTATTAGGCCACATGGCATCCACCGTGCATGTGGTTCCATATGCTCGCCTTCATATGAGGGCAGCTCAATGGACTTTGTCCACCCAATGGACTCAGGCATCAGGTTGCCTGTCAGACAAAATAGCAAACTCCAGTCGTCTATTTTGGTCTCTCCAGTGGTGGAAGTCCTCTCAAAACCTGTTGCTGGGGTCCCCTTTTCAGCAACCGCTACCCCAAGCAACTCTCACAACAGATGCTTCTCCAAAGGGTTGGGGAGCTCATCTACAAGATCTCTCCACCCAGGGCATCTGGTCTCCACAGGAGACTTCTCTGCATATCAATCTATTGGAACTCAGAGCAATATTCTTAGCCCTCAGAGTGTTCCATTCCCTGCTCAGCTACAGGACAGTCCTTATCCATACGGACAATCAAGTAGCCATGTTCTATGTAAACAAGCAGGGAGGGACTGGCAACGAAGCTTTGCGACTGTGGGCCTTCGCCAGAGAGCATCACATCCATCTTCTGGCAGTATATCTTCCAGGTATTCAAAACTCTTGGGCGGACAGACTCAGTCGAGTTCTGCTCCCACACGAGTGGTCCCTCCACATGGACCAGGTAGCCAGGATTTTTTGAATTTGGGGAACCCCGGACATAGACCTCTTTGCAAGTCCGTGGAATGCCAAACTTCCCCGGTTCTGTTCCAGAATTCCGTGTCAGGGAGTTCAGGCCAAGGATGCCTTCCTCCTTCACTGGGGTCAAGACTTCCTTTATGCCTTTCCACCAATTCCCCTAATTCCAAAAAACTCTATTCAAGCTTCAGAGAGATCAAGGGACCATGATCCTCATAGCACCACATTGGCCACGCCAAGTGTGGTACCCTCTACTTCTGCATCTCTCTCAAGCTCCTTCCCTGAACTTAGGGTCTGCACCAGACCTTCTGTCCCAGGAAGAGGGGACATTGTGGCACCCAAACCCCCAGTCACTCCATCTCAGGGCTTGGTTGCTGAGGGCCTAGACCTTCAAGATTTTCATCTCTCTCAACAAGTCAGAGATGTTATTCATGCCTCTAGGAAGCCTTCTACTCGACGTTCCTATGCTTTCAAATGGAAAAGATTCACCATTTGGTGTTCAGAGAAGGGTCTAAACCCTCTTGCAATACCTCTGAATTCTCTACTAGAGTATCTCCTGCATCTATCCCATGCAGGCCTGAAAACGAATTCAGTAAGAGTCCATTTGAGTGCTATTGCAGCGTCCCTCAAGCCTCTCAATGGACAACCTATCTCCTCTCACCCTCTTATAGCAAGATTCATGAGAGGCCTTCTTTTAACTAAACCTCCCATTAGACCACCTCCAGTGGCATGGGACTTAAACCTGGTTCTTGGCCAGCTTATGAAGCCACCCTTTGAACCTTTAGCCACCACCTCCTTGAAATTTCTTTCTTGGAAAATTGTTTTTCTCATTGCAGTCACCTCAGCACGCCGCATCAGTGAGTTGCAAGCTTTGGTGGCTAATCCACCTTATACAAGGTTCCATCATGATAAGGTAGTCCTCAGGACCAATCCACACTTTATGCCTAAAGTGGTCTCACCTTTTCATCTGAATCAGGAGGTATATTTATCTGTCTTTTTTCCAGGACCTCATGCATCAAATGCAGAGAGGAATCTTCATACCTTGGATTGTAAGAGAGCTCTCGCTTTCTACTTACAAAGAACACAGCAACTTCTCAACTTTTTGTTGCTTTTGATCCTTCTCATTTAGGACTTCCAGTCTCTAAGAGAACACTGTCCAGCTGGATTGCTCAGTGTATTTCTTTGGCCTACCAGAGTAAGAACATTTCTCTGGAGGGCCACGTCACAGCTCACAATGTGAGAGCCATGGCAGCCTCAATGGCTCATCTGAACTCGGTGTCCATCGACCAGATCTGTCGAGCGGCCACCTGGGCCTCGGTTCACACCTTCACAGCCCATTACTATTTGGACAAGGACTCCCGCCGGGATGCCTCGTTTGGTCAGGCTGTCCTCAAACACCTGTTCCATTCCTAATCAACTCCTACCCACCTACCCTGGTTGGATGCCAGAGATCCATGGGGGGGAGGTGAAGCCCTCTGCAGGGGCACACAACCATGGGGTCTCTCCCTGGCATCTGCAGCTAGGGAGTCCCCATATGTGAAGACTCATTCCTGCTTGTTCCTGGAGATAGCACAGTTACTTACCTGTAACAGGTGATCTCTGGGAACAACAGGAATAAGTCTTCACAACCCACCCACCTCCCCTAGGAGTTGTATCTCTCTGTCTATCTTTCCTTTCCTCTCTCTCTCTTTGTCTCAGCTTTAAAACTCGAACTGGAGAGAGGCGGTTAGGAAAGGCGGGAAGGCAGCGCAGGCTCCCAAAAGCTTTCTTACTGGACACTGGGGAGCGTTCCCGCGCATGCTCCGTCGGTACCGACGATACCCATATGTGAAGACTTATTCCTGCTGTTCCTAGAGATCACCTGTTACAGGTATGTAACTGTGCTATCTAGCTCTTCGAGTATTCATTGCCCAGCTCAGCTACAACACAGTCCTTGTCCAAATGGACAATCAAGTAGCCATGTTCTATGTGAACAAGCACGGCGGAACAGGCTCTCTGTCATTATGCAACGAAGCTTTACGACTTTGGGCCCTCGCCAGAGAGCATCAAATCCACCTTCTCGTGGTATATCTTCCAGGCATTCAAAACCTTTGGGCAGACAGACTCAGCCGAGTACTGCTGCCTCACGAATGGTCTCTCAACCTAGACTAGGTGACAAAGATTTTTCACATCTGGGGGACTCCAGACATAGACCTCTTTGCAAGTCCACTGAATGCCAGACTTCCCCAGTTCTGTTCCAGGATTCCGGCTTACAATTGTCGGGCAAGGGATGCTGTCCTCCTTCACTGGGGTCAGGACTTCCTCTATGCCTTCCCACCTATTCCCCTCATCCCCAAAACACACTTCAAGCTTCAGAGAGACAGAGGTCATATGATCCTCATAGCACCATGGTGTCCACGCCAAACGTGGTATCCCCTGCTTCTACATCTCTCTCAAGCTGTGCCTCTGAAGTTAGGGTGTGCTCCAGATCTCCTTTCCCAAGAGAGCGGGACCCTATGGCACCCTAATCCCCAGTCCCTGCATCTCACGGCCTGGTTGCTGAAAGCTTAAATCTTCAGGATCTCAACCTTTCCCAACAGGTAAAGGATATCCTTCAGGCTTCTAGAAAACCTTCCACAAGACGATCTTACACCTTCAAGTGCAAACATTTCACTATATGTTGTTCCCAGAAGGGGTTAAATCCCCTGGTGATACTTTTGGAAGCGATACTAGAGTATCTACTTCATTTATCAAATTCTGGTCTGAAGACCAATTCGGTAAGAGTCCATCTTAGCGCAATTACAGCTTCCTATAAGCCTCTAAATGGACAACCAATTCCTCTCATCCTCTCATATCCATATTTATGAGAGGTCTTCTGTTAACAAAACCTCCCATCAAACCACCACCGGTGGCATGGTATTTAAATATAGTTCTCGGGCAGCTCATGAAACCTCCCTTTGAACCTTTTAGCCACTACTACCCTGAGGTTTTTGTCCTGGAAGGTCATCTTCCTAATTGCAATCACCTCTGCACGTCGCATTAGTGAATTGAAAGCGTTAGTGGCTGATCCTCCTTACACTAAGTTTCACCATGATAAGGTTGTCCTCAGAACTCATCCACACTTTATGCCAAAGGTGGTTTCGCCTTTTCATTTAAATCAATCGATTTATCTTCCTGTATTCTTTTCCGAGGCCTCATGCCTCTAATGCAGAGAAAAACCTTCACACTTTGGACTGTAAAAGTGCCTTAGCTTTTTATCTACAAAGAACACAGCAACATAGAAAGTCTTCTCAACTTTTTATTGCTTTTGATGCTAGTCATTTGGGACTTCCAGTCTCCAAGAGGACTTTATCCAAATGGATTGCACAATGCATATCCTTTGCTTATGAGAGTAAGAGTCTTCCTCTTCAATGCCATATCACAGCTCATAATTTGAGAACCACGTCAGCCTCTATGGCTAACCTTCACTCTGTGTCTATTGATGACATTTGTCGAGCAGCGACCTGTGCTTTGGTACATACCTTTACAGCCCACTACTGCCTAGATAAAGCCTCCCATCGGGATGCCTTCTTTGGCCAGGCTGTTCTTCAAAATCTCTTTCAAACTTAATGCAACTCCTACCCACCAACCCTGGTAGGATGCCAGAGATCCATGGGCGGAAGCATGGCCCACCTCACTATAGGTCGCAGCTTCCTGGGGTCATCTCCCTGGCATCTTCAGCTAGGGAGTCCCCATTTGTGAAGACTGCATTCCTGCTTGTTGTTGGAGTTAGCGTAATTACTCACCTGTAACAGCTGATCTCCGGGAACAGCAGGAATTTAGTCTTCACAACCCACCCACCTCCCCTAGGAGTTGTCTCTCTATCTCTCTGTCTCTTTCCTCTTTACTCTCTCCCACTATCCTTTCACTCAGCTACAAACCTAACTGAAGAGGGACAGTTGGAAAGGCGGGAAGGCAGCGCGCATGTGCTGAGGGATGCTCCCAAAAGCGTTCCTATTGGACGTTGGGGAGCTTTCCCCCGCAGGCTCCGTCGGTACCAACGATACCCATATGTGAAGACTAAATTCCTGCTCTTCCCGGAGATCACCTGTTACAGGTGAGTAACTACGCTATATTTGCATTGTGCCAAGTGAGCCGCCTCCTGGAATTCATAAGATGTAACATATATAGGCAACTTATCAAGGAAATTCCTCTTAATCAAGCCTGTTGCTTTTTGCCACATTTTCTTAGTTTCTGACTGCATTTCTTGGTACTTGATGATCTTCTCCTTTTCTATGAGATGGCTTGCAACTGGCACCTTTATAATCAATGCCGTTCTGCATTTTCTCCTTTATCTATGTGACATACACTGTGCTGTGTCATACGCCCCCCAGCCCTCTGCGTAGGGGTCAGAGGGTTGGGGCTGCCATGATGTCCTTTATGCAGGAAATGACTATAGCTTTTACTCCCGCTATGCCTTATGGGAATGGTAGTTTTTAGTCCTCTGCTAAAAGGATAGCCGTGAGTCGAGTGTTAGGCAAAAATTGACAAGAAAATGTATTCCCCTTCCCAAACAGACTTAGTGCAGAAAAAACAGTACTCTTCACAGGAGCTTTGCTTGAAGGTTATTTACAGAAACAAAATAGCTGTATTTTCATACTCCTGGCTTCCAAAACGTGCAAGGTATTTTTCTCTATAACAAAGCAGTAAATCAAAACAGCTTCTTCTTTTTCCTCAAAGAAGAAGATTCCTTTCCTCTGCTTTATCTCAGCTCATTCACCCAAATCTTTAGCGAAGAGATTTAATGTCGTCTGCGAGACAGAGTGCACAATCCATTGGAATTTCTTCTGAGTCAGCAGAATAAAATTCCCATTGCATCTCCTCAACCTCAGGGTTTACTGAGCTTTGTTTCAAACTGTTACTGCTAGGCCGGGAATAACCTCTCTCTAAGAACTGGGGCGTTTCCCCTGGGTACAGTTCTAGATGGTGAGGTCTTGTAAGGTTTGTGGCTGTGGGGATTCTTCCCTGGCTCTCCCCTAGTTCTCTTCAGCTGGTAGGCAATGCTTTATACCTTTCTGCATTCAATTCCTGCCTAAAGCACTGCCCTAGCTCTTTAGTACAAGCTGAGCCTCTTGACTTCCCTGGTTTAGTGTTAGGTTCCCACCTGTATAGATCTTGAGACCTTTCCTCCGGCAGTGAGATCTGAAGGGCTCCCAACTCTCTCCGTCTAGGCAGGTTCCTAGTAGCTGGCTGTGCCTTCTCTCCTTCTGCTCGGTTAGCCTCACTTCCCGAACTACAACCAGGTTCTTCACAGAGTCTCCAACCTTCTGAAGTCTCTGAGCCTCTCCACTTCTTTGAAGCTCTCCGTGTGCCATTCTTTCCTTCTTGGCCACTGCTTCCTTCTTTGCCACTCCTTCCACCTCTTTGCTCTCTGCCAGGCCTTCTGCTTCCCTCCTTCTCTGCCTCCTTCTCCTCCCTTTCTGGGGCTACTGAGCAGCGTTTATATTTCTGCTATCTGAAGCTTGGCTCAGCTTTTTTAAGCAGGTGAGAGTAATCAAACTCCAAGCTTGCTGCTACGTCAGAGCTTGGGTGTGTCAGCTCAACTGCTCCCTGTCTCAGCTTGCTTCGCTTGTGTAGACCCTGAGCTGTGTGTGTTGGCTGACTGTCATTTTTAAAGGTAAAATCCACCTTTCTTTCTACTTCCATAGGCTCTGCCTGTGCTTCTGTATTACAGCTGCTACCTAACAGTGTTTTTACATAGTTTTATTAGCCAATAGGCCTATGTAAAGTTGGAAACACTATTTGGCTA
The DNA here is from genome assembly GCA_033557465.1 of Ichthyophis bannanicus. Classification (NCBI taxonomy): domain Eukaryota; kingdom Metazoa; phylum Chordata; class Amphibia; order Gymnophiona; family Ichthyophiidae; genus Ichthyophis; species Ichthyophis bannanicus. The sequence goes on from CM066033.1 coordinate 438,721,937, forward strand.
AAATAATAAACATAAAGTCTGATATTCTGTAATAGGGGTGGGGAGACGGAGTGCCAGGTTCGCAAATCACACGGCAGAATTACAGCTTGGTATGACTCTGATAGAGCCTAATCACCAGTAGAGTCCTTGACTGCATCAGTATCTAGACACAGTAACTAACACTTTCCCGCTCTAAGTAGTTGTCCACCTGAAAGAGCTCAAAGCCTTAATGAACTAAATATAGATTTTAACAAATGGAGCATTCTTAACTTCAAAAGAGGTCAGTATTCATTACTGTATTCAGAGTGACCAGACATGTGCATGTGTAGTTTCCTTATATGTACCTCATATTTGGAATGCTCTCCCCCAAAAGACTGGAGCCATCTCTGATCTCATAACATTCCGTAAACAACTAAAATCTATTCTGTTTAAAGTACATTTCGAAGGTATAACCTAAGCAGTCAATCAAAATGCCAAATGAAAGGGTATACACTAACTGACCACCTATATCACTCTTACCTTTGGTCCTATCTATTAACTAAACTCACCCATAGACATACCATTTTCCCGTGTCTTCATGTTTTCAATTTCATTTCATTACATTGTACTTGCTACAATTTCTAATTTAATCCTCCCCCCCCCGCCGATCCCGTTCCCATGTACTACAGCATACCTCCTGTTTATGTTGTTATAATTTGCTGTTGAATGTAATCCTCTCCCTAACACAGTTAGATTATCATGTTCTACTTTTACCACACAATGTAATGTTAGTTATATGTAAACCATTTTGATCTTGTTAAATAAGATTTGTCCAGTTAACTGGGGGAGTTAACAGAATAAATCTTTACGTTTGAAATTCCTGTCCTAGCCACTGCTTAAATTTTATCCCAGCAATTTTAGCCTACAATATTCAGCAGCGCTGACTTAACCAGATTAGTTTTTTAATATATGATTATCATAACTGGCTATCCCTCCACTGAATACCGACCTCCTAGTTTTTATTCGTTTCATTTTCGTCCAATAAAAATCACAGAAGCTATTTTCAATAGAATAGATTCAGTGGTTTCTAAATTTATTTCAAAGAAATATGTCTCAGAATCCAGGCAAAATGCTTAAAATTCCCCAAAGATAACATAATGATTGATTATATTAGTGGGTTAATATTCAGCCTCTGCGAAACTCCAACCCAGTTTTGATTATTAAAACTGGTATTAAATGTTTTGAGCAATTGAAGAAAGCATTTGAATTGTAAAAGAGACATTTTTCCAAAATATTTGCAGGTAAGCAGTTATCTAATTAATGACAAATATGCACAAAAAGGAAACCTGACAGCTTCTATAGCATCACTGAATAATTTTAAATGTTTTTCCAAAATTAAACATTGAGGGTAGATTTTCTGAGAATCTGTTCGGCTAAAAATGCCCATGTAGAATTTTGACCTGCCCAGGCCACACCCTAATCACACCCCCTTGCAATCTTTACATATTATGGAGATCCACTTGTAAATTTCCACATGTAACTGCCAGATTTTCCTGTAGATATTGTGAATAAGGCTTCTAAAATAACCCCTGTGGAGCCCGATCCCAGAAAGGGCTCGTCCGGGCTGTCTGGACTGCCCCCGAACAGGACTGGGCTGTTAGCACCCGATTCTACACCGTGGGTGGAAGACGTTCCCGTGGGTGCAGGATCGGGCACTGGGAGACTCCCCTGCATCCCTGCAAGGACGTCCTCCCCGCGGCACATCCAGCCCTTCGCAATGTGGACCCCAGTTTCCCAGCTGCCCGACCGTGGTGGGAACAGCTAGGGCCCAGAACAGGTGGCGGGGACTCACCTGACTTGCTGCTGTTGATGCTGGGGGGTTGGCCAGCCAATCCATAGGGGGTTGGATGGCACTTATTCCTCCTCTGAAGTGGAATAAGCAGGCTGTACCCCCAATGCACCCCAGACATACAGGGCCGTGATCTGAATCAGCCCTGTACGTCCAGGGGCCGGTCCTGCCCACATTCCATCCACTCTCCACCCCTGTGCTGCCCCCATCTCCCACAACACATACAGCGGCTCTGTGCATGCAGGGGGTCCAAGAGGCAGCATACGGTTCAGGCGGCTAGCAGGGCTGGACGTCTCGCTGGGATGTTCAGCCCTGCCGTCTGCCTTGCAGAATCGGGCCAATAATGTAGTGACTGCTGGTCACTATCTAATATAGCAGCAATATTTGACTGCTATATGAATAGCCTATGCGCTTTTACTTTAGGACAGTAAGAATTTGAATAGCAGTTCCTACTATCAGGGTAAGTGCCGCTGGCCCTGTCTATTTGCTGATTTTCAGTGGCACCACCCAGACAGTGCCACTGAAAATCATTACTGACTGTATTAGTGCCTTCTATATAGTGCCAGTGCGGTGAGTTTGCTATATGGAGAAAATGGAATTAGCATGTGATGTGTTTTTTTTTAACTCACTTCATAAGATAATGACCATCACTGCTGGATGTCTTTTCAGAACAGAATAATCCTGATCTTTGTTCTCCATGGCTTGTTTTTCTTTAAACTCTGAAAGTCATGGGTAAAAAAAATCTGAATATTCAGTGTCAGTATGTGGATAGTGGCTGGTGCTGAGTATCTGGATCCCCTGAAGAGTGGCCGGCACTATGTGGATAGTGAGGGTATTCAGCAGTTATCGGATTAGTTTGCCCTGATAGCACTTATAACAGTGATTTTGTTATCCTAAATCAACAGCACACAACAACAAGAAGTTGTCTGGATAGTTATTCGGATAGCAATGCTGAAAATTGCTGCTGTCTGGATAAAACTCATGTCTCTTCCCCAGTTCTGCCCACTCTTGCACTATCTAGATAGTCCCAAGGCGGTCTGTAAAGATATTCAGTGACGCTATCTTGATAGTGCTGCTACATATCTCTCTCAGCTGGACTTATCTGGGTAACAGATACTGCTACCCAGATAAGTCTCTATAAATAGTGGGGGCTTTGTCACCTTTTTGAGTTTTATTTATTTGTTAGAAGTGGTTGTGATACATTTTGAAAGCAGACTGTAAATTCCAAACTATCTCTTTTTGGCCTCACAGAGTAATTGCTGAATATATTTATATTGTTTGTTTGCTAACTTCCTGTTGCAGGTCAATGACCCCTATGGTAGTGCTGATCAACATTTTTGTGCTTTTACCTGTCTTGAAGATGTGAAGAACATTAGCTCTGTCAGAACCACCAACGACCAGAGACAACAGTCCTTGTAAAAGAACAAAGTTAATCTTGAAACAGTCTCTCAGGGATTTCAGCTTGTAGTGGGATTTGTTCTTCTAAAAGCCTGGCTAAAATAATAAATATGGAAGATCAGCAATTGTACAAGACTAACAGTCATTTGGTCAACAGTAATGAGACCTTGTATTACCAAGCACAGCAGTCAAATTCTGTCTCCAATGTGAATAGTGGTTTGAATCACAGCTATGCCTCATCAGCATTGAATGTATCTCAGTTGTCTCCTGTGTCTCCCCATTTTCCCCAAGATTCAAGGGATAATTTAGCCATAGCTTCAAAGAATCTAGGGGCAACAGAGTCATCTAGAGAAACGAGTTGGACGCATTCTGTCTCAGGAAACAGCGTAAATAGTCAAAATAATCAGAATCTGATGTGGAGCAACCGAGGACAGGATGAATCGACTGAAGGGTACTACTATCCATATTCTTCTCAAGCCAATGAAAATCAATCGCAGGTTATGACTAGTGGTGTTCTTCATAAATTAGACTCATTTACTCAGGCATTTACTAGCCAAAACTTAAAAACTGAAGCCAACAGTATGACCCAAGGCCTTCAGACTCCATCTTTGCTGATTGATAATAACAATGACAGTGCACTTAGACATTTGTTGTCACAGAAACCTGCAGTTGAACCACACTCTCTTGCTCCCAGTATTCAGCGATACCAACCAGTGTCACAATCGGTACACTCGAGCTTTGCAAACCCACAACAAAAACAGCAAATACAAGCCATGCAGCAACAGCCACAGTTATACTATGATTATTCACAACATATCCCATCAATGCAGCCTCAGCCTACACTGCCTCATGGACAACATGTGCAACAAGTACAGCTCCCGCAGATGTTACCGCAGCAAATTCAATATTACATGCAGCAGCAGCCAGGACAGCAGCATATCTCAATGCAAGAAATGCAGCATCAACAAACACGACAACAACAACAGCAGTGTTCGTTACAAATATCTCAGTATTACCAAACACATACAGTTATGCAGCAGTTACACCAGGTAGTGCAGCAGCAGCAGCAGCAGCAGCAGCACCACCACCACCACCACATGCCACTACAACCTCCAGCCTATCACAGAGACTACAACCAAAAGCCAATGCATGAGAGACACCAATACCCCCAAGAACATCCTTTACAGCTTATGCAGTTGGGATCAGTACCTCAATACTTTTACCAAAATCCACAGCAACAGTACAGCCAGCTTTATCCACAGAATTTACTACAGCAGCAACAGCAAGAAGTCAGTCAACAGAAGCAATACCAAAATGAGAGTAGGACTCAGTCTCTGTTAGGTTCTTATACTGATATCACAACTACAGACATAGTAGGGGCTCATTCCAGGCAAGACATGGGTACCGGAGAAAGTACAGTTCATCAATCTTCTGTATCACAGCCAGCTATTCACGTTAAGGGACTGCAAAAGTCTTCAAATGCCGTGTGGTCTCAGGTATGTATAATGCATAACATTCATAATTGCATTTGCTTATGTTTTTTGTCTGTGCACTGTCTGATATTGGGAAAACAAATGTTTTCAGTCAGTAGAAAGTATGATACTGCATTTATTTATTATTTATTTAACATTTCTTATATACCGCACTATTATCATCAGCACGGTTCACATGGAACAAAACATATACATACAGGATAACTGTAGTGCATTTTACAAGTAACAGGGATTAGAGAACTTGGAAGAAACAAGGTAATTTAAATAAACCATATACAATGAACTATATACAGTAAGCACAGTCGAAATTCACTAGATCTGATCATGTTGTGACTATTTCTATTTCTCTAGGGAAGGTTTAGATTGGAAAATAACTTAAGAATAGGTAGTGCTTGAGACTTTTCCTGAATTGTATTAGACTGGTTATGGCTCTCAATTCAGGTGGGAGGGTATTCCATGCTATTGGGGCATGAATGCTAAAGGCTCTTTTAGATGTTTCCTTGGTGTATTTGACTGTTATTTTCGGGATAGTTAGGGTATTTATTGCTGATGTTCTTCTGGCTCTGTTAAGGGCCTGGGTGTGTAGTAGGTTAGTGATGGTTGAGGGTGCTTGATTGTTTAAGGCTTTGAAAGTGGTGATTATGATTTTGTACTGGATTCTTGCATTGGTTGGTAGCCAGTGGAGTCTTTTCAGGATTGGAGTTATGTGGTCCGACTTTGATATTCCTTCAAGTACTCTGGCGGCGGTATTCATCGCCAATTGGAGAGGATTTAAAGTTGATTGAGGGAGCCCATATAGGATTGCATTTGCAAAATCAAGGTGTGGCATCACTAAGGCTTGGAAGATGGTTCTGAAATCTGTGGGTTCCAGTAGGGGTCGTATGTGGCGTAGTGTGCGTATCTTGTGATAAATTAATTTCGTTATATTTTTTATGTGAGTTTTCATATTGAGACGCTGGTCAAGGGTGATACCTAGGTATCGTATAGTAGGTTTTACTGTCAATTCCTTGTCCTTTATCTTTAATGTAGTAGGGGGTGTGAAGCTTTGGTTCTTCGTGATAAACATAACATCGGTCTTACTGTGGTTGATTCTTAGGTTCTGTGTGAGGAGCCAGTCTTCTACTGCTTCGAAGCATTGTATCAGTGGCGTGAAATCAGGGTGGTTGATGGAGAATGGCATGTATAAAAGAATGTCGTCTGCATAGGCTAAGCAGGTAACTTTAAAAGAACGGATGAGGTCACAGATAGGTTGCATATAAATGTTAAACATTAATGCTGAAAGAGAAGAGCCTTGCGGTACCCCTTGATCTTGCAGGAATGGGTCTGATGTACTTTCGCCAATCCTTACCTGTTGCCATCGGTTAGATAGGTAGGATTTACACCAGTTCAGTGCAGAGCCATGTATTCCTTTTTCATTAAGGCGATCTATAAGTATTTGATGACTGACTGAGTCAAACGCAGCCGAGATATCCATGAATATAAGGAAGAATCCTTGCCGGATATTGTCTATTCCAGTGATTAATGTATTGAAGAGAGTGATGAGGAGGGTTTCTACTCCATGGGCTTCCCTAAAGCCATGTTGGGCCGGATCAAGTGGGGCTTCAGTGTCTATATGTTGTTGTATTTGACGTTGGACCACTTTTTCGATTATTTTGGCTAATAGTGGAATGCTGGATATTGGCCTGTATGATTCTACTCTTAGGGGGTCCAGTTTATTGTTCTTCAGTAATGGTCTAATGGAGGTTTGTTTTAGATTCTGAGGAAAAATTCCAGATGAAAAAGATTGTTCTAGGATTTTATGTATGAAGAAACTTAATTCACCTCTGAGTTCTCTTATCCAGGCTGCTGGGCATGGATCATTTGATGCAGTGGTAGCGTTGATTGATGCAATGGTGTTTTCAATATCTTTAGCTGGTATCGTGTCAAACTTGGACAATGTGGAAGACTGTGACAGTTTGGGTATGCTATGTAAAGACTGTGACAGTTTGGGTATGCTATGTAAACCAGTGACGCAGGGGTTCTTGATTGTTTTCGTCATTTTTGATTTTAAGTAGTTGGCATAGTCTTGATTGTGTATGCTTTGTGTGTGTTGAGGGGCTGGTTCCTTTGCCAATGTTTTTACGATATTGAAGAGATCATGGTGTTTATTTACCGATTGCTTTAGGAGATTGGTATGGAATTGTTTCCTTCTATCAGATATTTCTTGGCGGTGCTTTCTGAGATATGAGCAGTAGGCTGTGTAGGCTTCAGTGGTGCGGGATCGTCGCCATCGTTTCTCGAGTCTGCGAAGGTGGAGGAGAGATGCTCTTAGTTCGTTAGAAAACCAGGCTACATGTGTTCGATGATTGGTTACATATTCTTCATGGTGTGATTAGCTGTGAAACTGTTTATTTGTGAATGCTGTCCTCGGGGTATTACTGTTTGAGCAATGAATGAAAACTTTCTCTACAAGTTAAGTGACCTACTGCCTTCAGTACTGGTGTCTCATTAGAACATTATCCATTCAGTGCCTATCGGCAAAATACCACTGTGTTCAAAAGCACACACTTACCTTCTGAAAAATGTATTGTTCATATGTTCAAGGGGAAAAGGTTTCACTATAATAATCAGAGCTAAATAATTACAGTAGTACAGACTAAACAGTGTTGTACTGGTCATTCTGTTGTCACTCAGGTTTGCCTCCTTTCAGAGGTCAGGCAAAAATAAAATGACTCTGTATTTGGGAGCAAAGATCATTTCCATTGAATCGGCAACTTAGTCATTGTATACTCAATTGTAAGGCCAAAACTATAATGTCATTCAGCAGTTTCCTTGATGTTTTTCATATATTTAATATGCCTACATATAAAGGCTCATTTTAAGTAGACCATGGAGAGGTGAACTGAGATATGCAAAAGTACACATCTTTATTTAGCAGCTTGACCACTAGCAGTAGTACCAGTAGAATATTTCTAGGGGTCACAGATGCCATTTTGATTCCAGGTACTCGATGAAACTAAACCTCAAGGGAGACCCCTTGGTAACAGCCGAGGAGGGTGTCGGGATGTCGGAAGATTTGATGATGGTATCAAGAAGTGTGTTGGAGGGGGGGTTGTATCTGGTGATGTTGGTGAAGAGGTATGGCTTGTGTCGGGGGGGATTAGAATGCCAGGAGAGAGTTCAGTCAGCCGTTACACCTGCTCCTTGCTTGAGATCCCAGATCTAACCTGTGGACTGGCACTTGTGAGATAAGTGCAAAAGCTGGCTTGTAAATTTTTGAAATATAAGGGTGGTTTCCATCCTAAAATGGAAAGTACAAGTCTGTTTTTGAGATTTGACCAAGCCATGCCCTGTTAAAATCTATACACCCTGGGGGTATACACATGCAGATAGAGGTTTTAGAAAGCTGCTATTTGCATGTATATGCAATCTAGGCTTATAAATACTGCTATTTACGTGTCTAGATGCTCTAAAATGCCCACCTAGTTATTTAAATAATGAAAAAATATTGCTGATGGAAGGAAAAAGTTTTTAAATGGATGTTGATTAATGTAAGACCTCACTGGATCGCCCTTTAATGACTAACTCTGAGAAATTTAGGAATGCTTTTCTGTCAGGACCCCTTGATTTTGTATTCTTCTCAATCATTTTCTTATAGCTCAGCAATGCAAAAAATGTTAAATAATAAATGTGTTAGAGAAGAGAGATGGTGGCAGTGAACAAAGTCTGCTTCCAAATACATCCTGCTAGACCAGTTCAGATTAGTGGGTTGTGTCCCCTTGCCAGTAGATGGTGAGACAGAGAAAAATTCCCGAAGCTTTGTGACATCACCCTTGGTATAAAAACCCATCCCCCAAGGTAAGATTCAGTATTTTATCTGTCTCAACAGATGTTGGATTTCTCCTAGCTCCTCGCATTCTCTGAGAAGAGATTTGGTATCAGTGTAGCTATCTTTGGCAGTTGTACACACTGTGGTGCCCCTTCTTTACTGATAGTTTTCCTTTCTTCATTTTCCAGAGCAGCCCCTGGTCAAGAAGACCAGTAGAGCACCTCTGAAGGGAAGTGTTCCTGCTCATGAGGAGCAGTTGCAGCCTTCCATTCTGACTGTTCTGCAAGCAAGACTTCTAAGTTGGCAGTCACCTTTTGTTATTTTTCTAACTCCTTAAAGTTTGTTTAAAGAAAAACCACACACCTTATTCAAGGACGGTTGCTGAGGAAGTTATCGGACATTTTTTTCTTCTCTGGACCCTTCCTTCTTCATAACGGAGTTACTTACCTGTAACAGGAGTTCTCCGTGGACAGCAGGATAAGTCAGCCACACATGGTGACGTCATCCGACGGCGCCGTGACGGAAGCTCTCATAGCTCAGAACTGAGCATGTGCGAGAGGCCCCACCTCCCCGCCCGCCCCGCGCCCATTCAGTGAGTGATGATTAGCTCCGCCGCGAGGCGTCAGGCTAGGAGCAGGCCTGCCTCATACAGGGGAGGCGGGTGGGAGTGTGTGGCTGACTTATCCTGCTGTCCACGGAGAACTCCTGTTACAGGTAAGTAACTCCGTTTTCTCCTAGGACAAGCAGGATGTCAGCCACACATGGTGTCTCCCAAGCTGTAGAGTAGTTGTGGAGTATGAGGGAGGCATGCATAGGAGAAGGACACTCGCACATGATGTAGAGTGAGAACGTTTATTAAGAACATTAACAAATGCACAATCAGGGGTAGCATTTAAGTGCGCTATGAATCCCAATCCGAGGTAATATTACGTACCGTATAAGTACAGTATTAGGACATTTCACGAGAACAGAGCAGCAGGCAATGCATGGTAACGCGTGGGTTGTGCAAACAACAACATACGGTGCAAAACATACGGTGCAAACGTGTGCAAAACAACACATACTGTGCAATAACAAGTGGGCATGCAAAAAGCATTAACAATCTGTAAGGCACGATTCTTAGATAAGGCTGGGCGGCCTGGTTGCCTGTTGGGCGGAGGTAGAGGCCGGTCCTGCCTTGGTAGCTGCTGTCAGGACAGTGCGGCCAAATGTGCTATCTGATTCCGCCAGGAGGTCCAGGCAATAGTGTTTCTGAAACGTTAGCCGTGATGACCATGTGGCGGCCCTGCAGATGTCTCATAGTGGGACTTTGTGCAGCTCGGCAAGTGAGGTAGAGAGTGCACGGAGTTGGTGTGCTCCGGCCCTGGCGGCCGCCGGTGCACCTGCCTTCTGTAGGCAGTAGGCGACACAAGCCGAGATCCAGAGGGATAGAGTGCGCTTGCCGACCGGCCGTCCAGGCTTGTTGGGGTCAAAGGACACGAACAGTTGTGCCCCTTGCCTGATGGCGGAGGTCCTGTCAATGTAGGTGCGCAGAGCCCTGACACAGTCCAGGGAGTGCAGGCGCTCCTCCTCCGGGGAGGAGTGTGGAGCGGGGAAGAAAGCTGGTAGTTCGACAGGCTGGTTGACATGGAATTCAGATGCGACCTTGGGCAAAAACTTTGGATGCGTCCGGAGAGAAGCACGGTTGTGGTGGAGCTGCGTATACGGTGGATGCGCCACGAGCGCTTGTAGCTCACTGATGCGTCTGGCCGAGGTAATGGCAATGAGAAAAAGCGTTTTCCATGACATGAACTTGTAATCCGCTGACTGGAGTGGTTCGAAGGGTTCTTGCGTGAGTTGTTGTAGCACCCGGTTGAGGTCCCAAGCAGGGACAGGTTTCTGAACCGGGGGCCGAAGGTTCACCAAACCCTTCATGAATTGTGACAGAATGGGCAGTGCTGCTAGAGTTCTTGAATTAGCGCACCTCCCGTGATCGTGCAGGGATGCAATTGCTGCTAGGTGAACTCTGATAGATTGTGGCTTCAGTCCCACGTCGAACAGGTGGGTGAGATACAGTAATATTTTGGGTATCGGGCAGGAAACAGGCTGGAGGCCTTGATTAGCGCACCAAAAACTGAAGCGTTTCCATTTGAGGTTATAAGACTTGCGGGTGGACGGTCTCTTGGCCGCCAAAAGGATTCGCTGGACCTCCGGGATAGATGAAGGGCCGAAAGATTCATCCTTTCAATCTCCACGCCGTCAGGGCTAGGACCTGAAGGTTGGGGTGTAGAGTTTTCCCGTCGTTCTGAGAGAGCAGGTCTGGTCTTGTCGGTAACCGCAGGGGCGGCTCCTGAGCCAACCAGAGCAGTAGGGCAAACCACATCTGCCTTGGCCAGTAAGGTGTAATCAGTATGAGTTGGGCTGATTCTGAGATGATCCGCTGCAGAGTTTTGGGGATCAGTGGCGTTGGGGGGAAGGCGTATGCCAGCGTCCAGCTGCCCCATGGCACTGCAAACGCGTCGGTCGCGAGGCTCCTGTTGGATGGAAGCTTGGAGCAGAATGTGTGGCACTTCGTGTTGACTTCGGACGCGAATAGGTCTATCTGCGGAGTGCCCCAGCGAAGAAATAACTGGTGCACGACTGCTGGGTGGAGCGACCACTCGTGGGGCTGCAGTTGTCTGCTCAGTCTGTCTGCTACTGTGTTTAGTTCTCCGGGCAGATAAGTGGCTTGCAGGGAACAGTTGATGGAGAGCGCTAGGTACCACGTATCCAGAGCTTCCTTGCATATGGCTCGAGACCCCGTGCCCCCTTGTTTGTTGATGTAGAACATCGTGACCTGGTTGTCTGTCTGGACGAGGACAGATTTCCCCGTCAGTCGGTCCCGAAAGGCTTGAATTGCGTGTTTGACGGCTCATAGCTCCAGCAGGTTGATGTGGAGATATTTCTCCGCCCTGGACCACGCTCCTTGGGTGTTGATGTGCTGCAGATGGGCCCCCCAACCCGTGGCCGAGGCGTCTGTGGTGAGGACAATCTGATGGTTGGGTGCCTGGAGATCCCTGCCCGTGGACAGGTTGCCCGGTTTGGTCCACCAGCGGAGATCTCTCCTGATCTGCAGAGTGATATTGATGCGGACATGCAGAGGCTGGGACAGTTGCTTCCATTGAGCCCGGAGGTGCCATTGCAGGGGGCGCATGTGGAGTCTCGCCAGAGGTAGAACCGAGGTGGTGGCCGCCATGTGTCCAAGAAGGCGCAAGATGTAGCGCGCCGTGGACTGCCCGGACGCCGAGATCTTTCTGGCCAGGGATGTGATGGTCGCTACCCGCTGTTGCGGCAGATAGGCTTTGAAGGTACTGGTGTTGATGATCGCACCGATGAACTCCGTTGATTGTGTCGGTTGCAGGCGAGATTTCTCTTTGTTGAGGATAAATCCCATCGCGGCTAGTGTGTCTGTGGTTGTGCGCACTGCGTTGCGCAGGCAGGCCGGTGAGGGGGCAGAGAGGAGCCAGTCGTCCAGGTAAGGAAAGATGGCGATGCCTTTCTTGCGAAGGTATGCTGTTACCACAGCCACACATTTCGTGAAGATCCTGGGTGCCGGGGATAATCCAAAGGGCAGAACCCGGTATTGGTAGTGTTGGCCCATCGCTATGAACCGTAGGAATCTCCTGTGATCTTTGTGAACAGGGATGTGTGAGTATGCGTCCTGTAGGTCCAGGGTGGCCAGCCAGTCCCCTGCTTTGATGAGCGGGAGGATTGAATTGAGGGAGTACATCCTGAATTTTTCCTTCGTCAGGGCAAGATTGAGCTTGCGGAGATCCAGAATCGGACGTAGGCCACCGGACTTCTTGAGAATTAGGAAGTACCGGCAGTAGAATCCAGTGTTGTATTGTTCCGTGGGTACAGGTTCTATCACACGGGAGGCAAGCAGGCATTGTAGAAGTTCTGCCATGGCTGTCGCCAGGTGTGGAGGCGTCTCGCTGACCGGTCGCTTCGACTGACAGGGTGCGAAGGCAAAGTTCAGACGGTAGCCCGACTCGATGATCTTTAGCACCCATTTGTCGGTTGTGATGGACTGCCAGGCTTGTAGAAAATGAGTGAGACGGCCGCCCACAGGTAGCCCTTTCTGGTGCACATGTGGCGGAACCGCCTCTAGCTGGTTGTCAAAAGGAGGTCGTGGTCTTTGCGGCTTGTGAAGAAGCTAGTTTCCTTTGTTTGCGGTCCCTCGGTTGTTGCCTCTGAAAGGAGGGGTGGTAGGGTTGCTTGTATCTGGTGTTCTGCCACCTCTTGGTGGGGACGTATTTCTTTGAGGCATAGTAAGGCCTGCGGTAGGTACTCCCTCTCTGAGAGGTGGAGGACCGCTCGAGTCCATCTGCTGCCAGTGTCTGTAAGGTGGTGCAGTGTTCCTTGAGGTCATTTACCGTGTCAGCGACCTTGTCCCCAAACAAGGAATCACCTGTGCAAGGGGCATCCGCAATTTTGCTGTGCGTGTCCTCTCTCAAACCGGATGCCCGGAGCCAAGCCCAGCGTCGGGCCGCCACGGCCGTGCCTGCCGTCCGGACGGCAGTGTCGAAGGCGTCGAACGCAGTGCTCATCAAGTGCTTGCTGCATTCTGCCAGGTCTTGTAGCAAGGCTGAGGCCGCCTGATGGTTCTCCCTAGGGAGTGTAGACAAACTGTCTTTGAGATCGGCCAACAGGGTATCCTGGAATAGAATGTGCTGGAACTGGTGGGCCGCCACCTTGGCATTGACCATCGCTCCTTGGTACACCTTTCTGCCCACTTCGTCGAGGAGCTTAGGGTCCTGACCTGGCGGGTGATTGGACTGGTTGCGAGAGGACTTGGCTTTCTTCAAGGCTGATGAGACCACGATAGATTGGTGTGCCAGCTGCGCCTTCTGGAAGACTGTGCTTGGATGTAGGAGATATTTCGTCTCGAGTCTCTTGTGACAGGCACGTCCGGTAGCCGGGGATTGCCACGCAGCGTTGTGTGTGTCCTGCAATTTCTTGTGCAGCGGCAAGGCAAGCGCTGGCTTGGGTGCACTGAGGTACTTCATAACCTCAGGCTCCTTTTCTGCGGATGGGTCTTCGGTGGTCAAGTGCAGGCGGTCTGTCACTTTCCGTAGAAACTTAGGGTAGGTGAGATCCTCTGGTGGTTGGGTGCGCTGGGTTTCCTCTGGGTTGTCCGTGCATGCGGACGAGGCCTTAGATGCGGAGGAACCCAGGCCCGCTTCCTGGGCATCGCTGTCCTCGGAGGATAAAACCCCATCCTCACCCGAAGAAGCGTCGCGCTCCGGGGTGGGAGAGTCTCTAGGGGGGGGGAGTGCAGGGCTGCGGTGAGGCTCACTGGCAGCAGCCGAGGGTTCTCTGGTTTGTTCCTTGTCCCGTGGTATTTCTTGTGCCGGCTCTGCGACGTTGGCTGTCTGTTGCACGAGCCGGGAGAGGAGCTGCAGGATGGCTTCAGAAGTCCTGGCCTCCGCCGAACACTCGGATTGAGTTTTTCTGGGGGTAGTGGAGCAGGGGGAGGCTTCGGAGGAAGAAGAGGGCGAGCAGGAAGAATGTTGCCTCCTGCGGTGCCTCTTGTGTTTGTGGTGGGAGCAGGAGGAGTAGTCTCTGCTGGTCCTGTGCTCACTATGCGCTTTTGAGTTGCAGCGGCGTTTTTCCTTGCTCTTGCTGGAGCCATGTGCTTGCTCATAGTTCCTGCTTCCCGCAGAGCGACTCCGATGGCTCCGACGTCTTTTCTGTCTGCCGCGCCGATGACAGGATCGGGAGGGTGAATCCCTGCATCGGCGCGAGCAGGAAGGGTCGTCCGCGCGCGCGGGAGGGGAATCCCTGCGCTGACGGGAAGCGTCGGAAGTACCTCTCCTGAGGTGGGCGGAGCCAGAGGAGGAGCCGGGGACACCCTCTGATGGCAGAGGGGAAGGTCCGCGCTGTCGGGAGGAGCAGGGCTCGACGGGGCGGTCAGAGGAGTTCCGGTTGGTCGGGTGGGAGGAGGCAGAGGCGGAGCCATGTGGAGGAGAGCCAATGGAAGGCCGTGGGGAGGCGTGACCAGGAGCCACGATGCCGGCGCCATCTTGGCCAGCCATGTGCGTTGCTGCCTCTGCGAGAGTACTCACCGGAGGAGTCTCGGGGTTCTTCGGAGACACCGGATCGGCCTCTTGGCTTCGTGTGGCGCTGGGGAGCAGCTCAGAACGGCCGGGGATGGAGGCCCTGCAGGGCGCATCCCGTGCCGGAGCAGAGACCACGGCTGGCAGATTATTGCAATTTTTGCTCTTGGATTTCTTCTTCTTCGCAGCGATTCTGGAACCGGAGCTAGCAGCCAGGTAATCCTTGAGGTCGTGCTCCCTGTGTCTGACAGCCCTGGGGGACATTTCAGAACATGCAGCGCAGTCCTCCGTGGCATGGGCAGCTCCGAGGCAACGAAGGCAGCTCCGGTGAGTGTCGGCAGCGTTCATCTTGCGGCTGCAGTCTGGGCATTTCTTGAAGCCCGGCATAGTAAGGTAGGTTAATTATTAGGAGAACTGAATATCCGTCTTGCGGCAAGGCGGAAGAAAAGAAAACTGAATGGGCTAGGGGCGGGCGGGGAGGTGGGGCCTCTCGCACATGCTCAGTTCTGAGCTATGAGAGCTTCCGTCACGGCGCCGTCGGATGACGTCACCATGTGTGGCTGACATCCTGCTTGTCCTAGGAGAACTGCTTTTTCCTCCTTCAAGAGCAGTGAGTTTTTCTTTCTTTCCCGGGTCTCTTTTTAAAGCAGCATCTCGATACGTTTTTTGGCGGTATATTATTCTTCTGACTGCATGCGCCTCCCTTTTTTTTCGGTGTTCTCTGTTTTCTGCAGTTGCCTTTTTCTGCTTCTCTTCACGTGGTCAGTTGGCAGCTGCTTCCCAGCTCTGCTTTGCTGTTTCCTGCCATAATTTTTTCTTCCGAGTCTGTTGATTTTTGGCTCCCCGGCTCTTCCTGTGACTTTTTCTTTTATCCTGTTGTGAAAATGCCTTCTTCCTTACAGCACTGCTTGGACTTTGGGAAGAAATGTAAGACTTTGGCAGGTAGTTTGTGTTCCTCCTGTGGTTCTGATCAAGGGTGTTCTTCTGCATTTGCAGGTCCTGGTTTCCAGTAGCCCTTCCAGGTCTATTGCTTAGCTCCCCCTGTGTTACCTCAGGATGATGCTAGATCTCAAGATACCTTTCCTCTGGTTTTGTGGCCTGAGCAGTCTGCTCACCCTCTACAACTCTTTAGTCAGCTTATGCAGACTTCAGTTGATAGCTCTGATCTCCAGCTTATGCAGCTATTCCGTCAGGCCTGGGATATGTGGTGCTCAGGGACTTCAGTTACTCCGACTGTGCTGATCCACCGTCTAGAAAACGTGCTTGCTGAAGTTTGGCTGGAGCTTTTTTCGATCTGGCCAAGGATACCTCTCCTTCAGGGACTGGTGCCCTTCAGGGGAAGACTGTGAAGGTCCTTCATATGAACATTCTATCACTTCTGAGTCTGGCCGGGAAGGAGGAGAGCTCTCATCATTGGAAGACAACCAGGAACCTCGAGAAGACGGTCAGGATATCCGGTTATTCCATAAGGAAGAGCTTCCTGCTCTCCTTGCTCAAATTATGGAGGCTCTGCACCTCTGACTCTCAAGTGCAACATTTTTTGGATTCCTCTAAACATCAGGCAGACCCCCATCTTCGTGGGCATCAGGAAGCCTTTTAAGGTTTTTCCCTTTTCCCTGGAACTACACTAGATCGTCTCCTTAGATTGGGATTCTCCTGATGTCTCTTGCTTCGCTCGTTGCTTGGGGCGTGTTTACATTTGGTCTTCGGATGATCTTGCCAAGTGGTTGTATTTCCCTAAAATAGATGCCCTGGTCATTGTAGTCACTAAATGCACAACCATTTCTGTGGAGGGTGGCACTGCCCTCCATGATCAGATATATATTGCAAGGTGGAGGGATTCTTAAAAAACACTTTCTTGTAATCGACTTCAGCATTGCAAGTCTCTGTTGTGGAGATCTTGCTGCCCGCTCTCTGCTCCGATGGCTTCAATCACTTCCAAACATAAACATAAACTTCCAGATGATCCGGCTTTGTCTCGTTTAGAGTCTGTCACTGCCTTTCTTGCCGATGTCTTTTATGATCTGCTGCGCTTTTCTGTTCGGTCTGTGGCTGCTGTTACAGTGGCTCGGTGTTGGCTGTGGCTCCATCATTGGAATGCAGATGCTGCTTCCAAGTCCCGTCTTGCCAAGTTTCCTTACAGCAAAACAACATGACGATCAACCATAAGAAAACTGAGGTGATGTATATCTCCAGTAAACCAAACTTTGAACCTCCTGCAACAATCACCCTGTGTAATAACAAATACAACACCAAGAATGAAATAAAATATCTAGTGGTCACGTTCGACAGCAACCTAAAGATGTAAAAGCACCTATGCAAAACCAATAAGGCCATTTTCCACAAACTTAGAGTACTACAACCTCTAAAGAGCATCATTGAACCACACGATTTCAGGACTGTTGCGCAAGCACTCATCATGCCACACTTAGACTACTGCAACGCCATCCTACAAGGGCTTCCAAAGAAAACCCTAAACATTCTGCAAATGGCCCAGAATGTGGCGGCTAGGATCATCATGCGAAAAAACATTACTGAACACATCACACCTGCATTGATCGAGCTGCACTGGCTCCCCATTTCTGCTCGGATAAAATATAAAACACTGATAACCACATTCAAACTCATACATAACATAGCGCCATCCTTTCTCTCCACCCTTATCAGCACGCAACCCCCAAACAGAGACAGAAGAACCGTCACCTCAGACACTCTCCACGTTCCAACCAATATCAGATCTGTCAAATCCAGTACTAGCCACCGCGCATACTCATACTTTGCCCCGACCCTCTGGAACCAACTACCACCTGAGTTACGAGCGATCAAAGATCTTTTGGTTTTCAGAAAAAAACTCAAGACGCATTTATTCCAGTGTCAATACAATTTGATGTAAACCCCAGGGGGTTCCAAGCTACCACACTATGAAACATGGACACTGTTATGTAAAAATGTATATATGTAAATGCTGAATCCCCCCCCCTAAGACCTTTTTCCTGTGTGCTGTGTTTTTCCCTTCAAATCAATGTGTTTATACCCCAAAATTGCTGTCATGATTTGACAAACTACAATCTGTAATCAAACCGCTACTGATCGCTGGAAGTAGCGGTATACAAATGTATACTAAATAAATAAATAAAATAAAGGGCTGCCTTCTTTTTGGTGAGGATTTGGTAAAACCTGTGAAGGATTTGGGGGAAGTCAAGCCTCAATGTTTGTCATCCTGCCGCGTTGTCATCCGCGTCATCTTATAGAGTCTGCTTCAGAGACGTTTGTCGCTACCGGCCTGGCAAATCCGGTGGTTCTTCCAATAGGGCTGGTTCTAAGCCTCAGTCCTTTTGGAGTATCCATTGCAACCGGGACAATTTCTCCTCATCCAACAAGTTTTCTGGTTCTGCTAAATCTTCCCGTTGACGGTTTCTGGGTCCATTCTGGGGTGCCTCCTGTGGGTGGATGCTTATGGTATTTTTCCCGCAAATGGATCGATATGACATCGGACCGATGGGTACTCGAGGTAGTAACACAGTTATGCTCTTAGCTTTACTGAGCCCATGCCGAATGTCTTCCTCATCTCTCCATACAGTTCCTCGGCCAAGACAGTAGCTGTATGCCTGACTCTCCATCGCCGCCTTCAACTCAATATGGTATGCCTATTTCCTCCCTCAGAGAGAGTTTCTGGTCTCTATTCCATTTACTTTGTCATTCCCAGGAAGGATGGCTCCTTCCATTTATTTTTATTTATTTATTTTATTTATTAAACTTTTCTATACAGCCCCTTCCAGAGATAAGGGGCAGTTTACAGAGAACCAAGACATGTTACATGAAATAGGAGCTAACCTTTTACATGATAACTTTAACATGAGGTATTTTCAACAGGTTAAGGTTCTGGTTAAAACTATGTACAAGTTAACTATCTACAGGTGTTCTTCAGGTTTGAGTGTGTTTGTTTAGGATCTGTGTGGCCTTGAGTAGTCCTTTAACCAACAGTTATGTTAGGTAATGGACTGGTGTGTCGGTGGTACTTGTGAGTTTGAGTATATGTTTTCTTCTCCGTAGTGTGCAGTGAAGAGGTGTGTTTTAAACTGCTTTCTGGAGATCTTTGATTGCGCAGATGGATAATGGTAGGGCATTCCAGAGGCTGGGGTCTGTATATGTAAATGCTCTGGAGCTGGTAATTTGTTTCGTTTTGCAGATTGAATGTAGGACTGCTAGGGAGTGGAGAGCATTCTCCCTTCGCAATCTAGTATCTACGGGGGTATAAAGAAGAGTTGAGGAAGGATGATGCAGCATTGTTAATAAGTTTAAAAGTTACCACGAGTAGCTTATATTTTATCGGGCTTGGTATTGGGAGCCAGTGGAGGTCATGTAAGAGGGGTGTGATGTGGTCGGTCAGTCGGGCTTTGCAGATGATTCTGGCTGTGATGTTCTGTGCTTTTTAGAGTATGTATAAGTTTCTTGCCGGTAGACTCTGTAACAAGCTGTTACAGTAGTCAAAGTGTGTGTGGGAGGGGGGATTATGATGGCTTGAACAACAGACCTGAAGTCATTTGTTTCGAGGAAGGGTCTCATGTGTTGTATGGTCTTCAGTTTGTAAAAGATTGTTCTGGCTGTTTGCTTCAGGTGGGGTAGCATGCTGAGTGATTTGTCAAGCGTTATGCCCAAATATTTAACCTCTTGCTTGACTGAAAGTGTGATGTTAATGGTGATGGTTTAGGGTAGGATGATATTTTGATTCCTTGTAATGTAGAGGATTTCTGTCTTAAAATTTATGCTGAGATTGTTGGAGGTCAGTCGAGATTCGTTTTCATTAATGCAGTTGGCTAGGTTATTAAAAGTGGGGTTGTTTACATCTATGGGGCGTGACAACCTAATGTCATCCGTGTAGATATAGTATCCAATGTTGTGTTTCCTGAATATATGGGTGATGGGCTGTAGGTACAGGTTGAATAAAAGGGCGGAGAGGACAGATCCTTCTGGTATATCTTGGTCTTGTGGAAAGGTAATTGGGGGGTCCCTCCCCTATTTGAATCTGTAGATTGCGATTTGAGGTGTAAGATTTAAACCATAGTAGAACTATTCTGCCCAGGCTGAGTTGTTCCAGTCTTGAGATGAAGGTTGTCATGCCCCAGCTCTCTGCCTAAGGCTTAGAGGGGTAGGGTTGCCATTAACTTCTCTTATAAAAGGTTGAATAAACTATTTTTTTCCAGTGAAGCATGCTGGGAGTTGTAGTTTTGGCCTTCTAAGATGAAGTGTAGTCATGAAACCGAAAGTAAAGGCAAATGACAAAATTTATTCCCCAAACGCAAACAAAGTCCATGTAGACTATAACAGGATACTTCTCCATTCATTCGCTCAAGGTTATCTACAACTTAGGCTGGATGAGCTTCACAGTCATTAATTATATGCAGCTGCTTATCAAAATAACGGATAAAGAAAACACAGCTTCTTCATTCAACAAAGTAAAAATATCTTCTTTTTACCTTTGTCTTCATTAAACATTCAAATGTACATGCAACATGTATCTTCCCATTTAAAGAGCAAGTTCCTACCTTCAGTTCAGGCTAGGTTTCAATACTCTACTTTTCAGGAAACTTTATCTTTTCAGCTATTCTTTAGCAAAGGGACTCAATGCTAACAGCTTGACATAGAGTACAGTCCATGAGTACTTCTGGAGGCAATAAATCCTGCTCAATAGGCTCAACCTGCATTTCCTCTGGCTTCGGTAATTTTATTTATTTATTTATTTAGACAGTTTTGTATACCACCTTATCCTTCAATCAAAGTGGTCACAACACAATTGGGGGATACATTTAACATGAGGGGATATGAGACACATACACGAATACTTACAGGGAACATGGGCAGGTGAGGGTTAAGTGGCTTGCCCAAGACCACAAGGAGCACCTGTGGGACTAGAAACCCCAGTCCTTCCGGCCCAAGATTGCTGTCCTCTAGTGGGATTTGAACCACCAACCTTCCGGCCTGTGGTACCTTGCCCCAACCACTAGGCCACTTCTCCCTCAATGCCCTGCTCTGAGCTTTTAACGTATGTCTCAGGGTATACTCTTTCTGAGGATCCCTGTGTCTCTCTTGAGCACAGCTCCACCCGGTAAGGATAAATTATACCTGAAGCTGTGGACACTTCTCCCTGGCTGTATTCACCAGTCTCCCTCCAGCTTCTGGGAAACAGTCCCTGGTTCACTTCCCTGAGTTCCTTCCTGGAGCTCTGCCACGGCTCCCTGTTCCAGGCTTGGCTCCTTTGACTCCTGTGCTGAGTCCTGGGCTCCCACCTCTGAACTCTCTGAACCTTCTGAACAGGAACTGGGGCTTGAAGCCTTCTCTGCTCTCTCATTCCGTGCTCTCTCCCTCTGGGCTCTCCTCTCCCAGGCTCTCTCCACCCAGGCTCTCCTCCCTGCTTTCTCTCTAGCCAAGGTTTATATCCCTGCTTCCCGGGCAGTGTCTCTCCCTCTCTGGACAGGTGCTTGCAATTATCTTTCAAGCCTGCAACTACGTCAGCAGAGTTTGGGTGTGGCAGCCTAGGTTCAGTTTCTCTCTGCTTGCTTTCTTTAGGCAAAAGCTGAAACCAGTGCACTGCAGGGATGTCATTTTTCTTAAAAGCAAAATCATTAGCTGCGTGGCCATCCACTTAAACACTTCCTGGGCATCTAGAGACATCTTGGTACCTCTGTGAATACAAACACAAAGACAAAAACCAAGTGCGGTATCACACACCAAAAAAAAAAAAAACTTCCCTTTTTTTTTTTTTTTTTTTTTTCAACCTGGCCCAGCAATCACCCCTTTGCCCTGTATCCTGACCTCTCCCGGGTGGATACTTTTTACCTGGCTTAGGTGTTGCTTCAGACAGTTCAACCACGTTGCAGCCAGTAGCCCTCTGATGCTGTGACTTCTTCCCTTCTGGATAGTCTGCAGTCGGGCTCCTCCTGGGCAGTTGCCTTCCTGTAGGTCTTCCGCGTGGCACTTTTAGCGCATGCGTAGAATCCTCGAAACGAAGCCACTTGCGACGCTCCTGCCCCCGCCCTAGGGCTAAAGGACAGGAGTGGCCTATTGTCCCGTGAGGAATGGATTAAAACTATTCCCTTGGAATGATGGGAGATGTAGTTTTGTTCTCCTTTCTCTCACTGATAAATGTAGTTGCGCCAGAGACGGTAAGGCTTTGCAAGAATATTTTATTCGTGTTGGGGAGATTCCTCCAGCGCATCAAAATTCAGATACATGAACATAAATGGTGCTTTAAATGGTAACAGAAGAAACTCAGGAATATAAGACAATGTAAAGTGAGATCAGCTTTCCTTCTATGGAGCTTAACTCAGCTCTGCCTCAAGAGGTGACTTACATATATTGCAGCCTCATGCAATCACTGTTCCCTTCACAGTGTGAACTCAAACTCAGGTGCAAACAATTAGGTTTTCAGAGCACGGCAGCAGAAACTTCCACGTTGTATTCTTTTCATACAAGGTACAGGCAAGCTTTGTTATACTGCTATTTCCTTACAGCATATTGAACAGTCCATGCTATTATCGTCAGAGTTTATCAAAGGTAAGGCATTTTCCACTTGCATAAAATCTTCTGACTGCACAGAATTATTGTCCTCATTCAGCTTTGACTGTCTGCCTGCTTTCAATTCTAAGAACTCTTTAAAGTCCTGAAGGAGCAATTCAGCCTGTTCAGTTCCTGACAAACAGTTGTCAGCCAACACTGAGTTTTTCTCCCAGTCAATAATGTTTCCCCCTTCAGCTCTTGGCTTGAATGACTCAGGGTAACAATTGGGACCTTTTAAAACAGCCTTAAATATAGGAGATGGGACTTTACCTTCTCTATCCACGTTCCTATAGAAACTGCTGTCTTTCTGCCAGGCTCCTCTCCTTTTAGGTAGCTCAAAAGCTTGGTAGCTGTGAGGGCTTCTGGGTCTCTCCGGTCCAAACTGTATCCACGAGGGCTCTGCCTTTTCCCAAGACTCTAAACCAGGGCTTCGTCCACTTCTCGTAGGACTTCCTTTCCAAGCACCTGTTAAGATCCTTGCAGGTCCTCTGCTGCTACCAGGCTCAGACGTGCAGCCAAACTGCTTCCTGGTCAACTGCTCATGGCTTTCCTGTTTCTCACAGCTATTCTGCTTCTGCTTCCAGGCCCTCTGCTCACAGGTCCTCTGCTCCTGGGAATTCTGCTTCAAGCTATTCTCTCTCTTCTTGTTCTTCTTGATCCCCTTAATCTCTTTAGCAGCGTCCTTCACCACTTCATAAAGGGATTCTTTTTTAGACACATCCCGTCCAACCCCTGGGTGTGCCCAATCAGCACTGCTCAACTCCTCCCCTGGGCTGGTCTTCATTCTCAGCTCACCAGAAGAGGGCTTTTTTTTCCTTTTAGGATTGTAAATCCTGTGTAAATCCTGCTGCATTTCAGGATTTTCTTCAGTCTCCATTTCCTCAGGAGGGCGCTCTTCACCACAGTATTTATGTTTTTTTGTCCTTGGTCAACATTATCAGTTTCCTGCCTTGCCCTTTGGTCTTGCCACAGCTCCTCGCACTTTCTCCAAGGTGATGGTAGTAGTGGCAGCTTCCCTGCGGCACCAAGATATTCAGGTTCATCCTTATCTAGACAAATGACTGATCAGAGTTTTGAGGAGTCTATTTCTGCAGTCTCTCAGGTCCTCTCCTTTCTGGACCATCTCAGTTGGATGGTCAATTATACCAAAAGCAATCTGTGCCCAGTTCAGTCTCTGGAATTACTTGGCGCCTGCTTCGACCAAGAATGAGTCGCGTATTCCTCTCTTACGACAGATGCAAGAAGCTCTGCATCCAGGTCCATGCCTTCTGGTGCCTCGCAGCTTCCACTGCCTGGTATTACCTACAACTCCTTAGCACCATGGTTTCTGCTCTCTGCTCTCGACTTATTCTCCAGGGTCCATGCTCACATGCGTCCACTTCAGTACTCTCTCCTGTTGTGCTGGTCCACATCCACCCAGAATTATCAGATTCATTTACTCCTTTCTTCAGTGGTTCACCACCGTCTTCGCTGGTGGCTTTGTCCTCATCACTTATTGAAGGACGTTCCCTTGGAAATTCCACTTTGGGTGATGGTCACCACTGACACCAGCCTTGCAGGTTGGAGAGCGCACTGCCAGGGACAGGCAGTGCAGGGATCTTGATACATTCAAGAAGCCTCTTGGACCATCAGTCGCCTTGAAGATCGGGCTGTTCATCTGGCTCTACTCTTCTTTCAATCCCACCTCCAGGATTGAGCTATCAGAGTACTTTCTGACAATTCCATCACTGTGACTTATCTCAACAGACATGGTGGGGCCAAATGTCCCAGAGTGGCCTTGGAAATGAGACTTCTATTTCCCTGGGCAGAATCCAACCTCCTGGCTCTTTCTGCAGAGCACATTGTGGGAATGGAGAACATTCAAGCACGGTGAGTGGGAGCTAGCTTCGTGGGCATTTGCAAACATTGTGTGTCAGTGGGGTCATCTGACTCTAGACCTAATGGCCACCTCTTCCAATGCCAAGATGTCAATCTCTCAGTCGTTGAAAGGAACTGAACTCAACTCTCATGGCCTAGATGCTGTGGTTCAGACTTGGCCCTTGAACCAGATTCTCTACATCTTTCCTCCTTGGCCGCTAATCAGCCGTCTACTCTATGGGATGGAGTCACACTCTGGATGGGTAGTGCTGGTGGCCCCAGATTGGCCTTGGTTTCCATAGTATACCAATCTTCTCTGCCTTCTGCAGGAGGGTGCCTTCTATCCCTCGGTGTCCAGAGAGGTCTCCTGTTTCAGGGCTGGTTCTCTTGGACAACCCCACTCCTTGCTCGCTTACAGCTTGCTATTGAATGGCATCACTTGCATCGCAAAGGTTACTGACCGCAAGTAGTGGCCATTTTGCTACAGGCTCAACTGTCCTCTATCTCATGTGCGTATGCTCTGATCTTGCATCTTTTTTTTCTTCTTGTTGTTCTAAGAGATCCCTTTCCCCTTGGCAAGTTGATATTCCAGACATTTTTTCCTTCAGGATTGATTTGATAAGGGTCTTGCCCTTAATTCTTTAAAGGTGCATATTATGGCCTTGACATGTTTTTGGGGCCTCTCCATGGGTGGTCTCTTGCTTCTCATGTAGACGTTTCCTGTTTTCTGCAGGGCGTTCACTCGTTCTTCTTGGGATCTGTCCTTAATGCTTCATGTGTTTACCCATGCCCCGTTTGAGCCTCTCCATAGGGCATCTCTCAAAGATTTGACTCTCAAAACTGTTTTTCTTATAGCAGTTACTTCGGCATGGTGATTTTCGGAGCTCCAGGCACTTTCTTGCCAGGATCCTTTTCTCTCTTTTTCTCCGGAGAGGTTTTCCATTTGAACGGTGCCCTCTTTTCTGCCTAATGTTCTTTCGGATTTTCATGTCAATCTGTTGTGCTTCCTTCCTTTTTTAAGGAGCAGTTTCCAGGTGACAACCGAGTCCTTCACCTGTTAAAGAGTTTGAAATAACGGCGTAACGGCCTACCAACATCCAATATGTTTCATCTCTGGTCACCTTTTTTTCCTGGCTTCTGGTCCACGAAAAGGAGCGGCCACTTCCAAAGCAACATTGTGCACTGGATCAAGCAGATCATTGAGTCAGCTTATATTTTATTGAACAAACCTGAACCTGTAGGTCTTTGGGCACATTCTGTGTGGGCCCAGGCTACCTCCTGGGCAGAATGCTCACGGGTAGCTTTGCCAGATATTTGAAGAGTGGCCACCTGGTCCTCCCTCTCTACTTTTGCACGTCACTATCGCTTGGATGTCCAAGATTGAGAAGCAGCTTGCTTCGGAGCCTCTGTCTTGGCTGCAGCTGTTTTCTTCCCACCCTAGAGTGGTTTTAGCTATGGTACTCCCCACTAGTCTGAACTGGTCTAGCAGGATGTGTTTAGAAGGAGAAATTTTACTTACCGATAATTTCCTTTCCTGGAATACTGCTAGACCAGTCCAGGACCCGCCCCGCTAAACTGTTTAGTGTGTAACCTAGCTTAGACTCTTTACATATCGGTGACATTGTGGAACCTCACCATGTACATACTTCCCTGGCCTGTGGGTCCTGTTTCTCATTGTTCAGTTTAGATTTTTATGAGTTATTTGTTTATGAACTCATTTTTGGTCTGGTTTTGTTTCCTTGGGTGTTTGAATTCCTGCTGCTTGTTATATTTACACTGACGCGCCCCTTGGGGGATGGGTTTTTATACCAAGGGTGATGACACAAAGCTTCGGGAATTTTTCTCTCGTGTCTTCCTGCCAGCAGATGGTGAGACAAACCCACTAGTCTGGACTGGTCTAGCAGGATTTCAGGAAAGGAAATTATCGGTAAGTAAAATTTCTCCATCAGTAATTTAAATTTGTACAGCAAATTGTCCCTTTCTTCCTTTTCTTTTTGGACTTGATTCAGCTCTTTTGCTTGAGGCCTTCACTTGGTGAACAGCAAGTGCCACGATATTTTATTGATGATGGTCAAGATAGGCAGGTATCTATTTTATCCAGCAGGAAAAAAAATATTAAAGGTACACAAAAGGCAAAACTACCACAGACTTTCTACCAATGCCCACCACAATCTGCCTGATCTAGCCCTTAGAGGTTAGTCACTCACAAATTTATGCATCATTTATTCATGTCTCATAACTTTCAATTTAGAAAATATTTACCCCTGCCCATTGGAATGGCTATGATGAAACGTCTGCATGCAGTTCTAAAGGTCTCCTAATTTAGAGTGGTTTTTCGTCACTTTTCAAAAGAGTGCCACTTGGCTGGAGATACCCTTTTGGTACATATGCATATTTATATCTCCAGGAACAAGCAGGAATGTAGTCTTCACATATGGGGGTATCGTCGATACCGACAGAGCCTGCGCAGGAACGCTCCCCAGCGTTCAGTAGGAACGCTTTTGGGATCATCCCTTAGCACATGCGCGCTGCCTTCCCGCCTTTTCAACTGTCCATCTTCAGTTCTTTGTTTTCCGCGGAGCCGACAGGACACATACCCTGTCACCACAGAAAATGTCTTCTTTAATCTTTTCTTGTGGTCGCGTTTGCCTCCGCACGACGCCTACCGGTACCGCCGGTTCTTTTCTTTTTTTTTCTTCTAAAAAAAAAAAAAAAATTCTGAATTGTTTCTCTTCAGAAAATTCTTTTTTGGTGCTAGGTGCCATTTTGGGCACTAGGCCCCATTTTTCTTTAAAGATGGAAAAACCAGCTAGTGGTTTTAAAAAATGCACTAAGTGTGGCGGTACTATTTCCGTCACCGACACCCATGACTGGTGTCTTAAATGTTTAGGCCCTGATCATTCTTCATCTGAGTGTCTCTCTTGTATGGGAATGACTAAAAGAGGAAGGCAGAACCGGGCTGCAAAGCTTGGTACCCTCTTTTCTTCGGATGCCAGGTCCATTGCATCGACATTTTCAAGAGCCTCTTCTTCCTCCCATGGATCTCAGGTAACTAAACATAAAACCTGGTCCTCAAAGGGTAGCTCTCCTGCAAAGCATCGAGAGGCCATTGGAATTACCCTTGAGGGAACCACACCGGCAAAACAGTCCCGGCGGGAGGCTTCGGCTTCGGCCTCGACAGAACTACTGGTGCCATGCTCGGGTCCCGGCCACCTTCACCGGTATGACACCCAGGCATCGGCAGCGTCGATAGACCAGAGATTCCTCACTATCGAGCGCAGTATTGCAGCTCTCCTTACAGCTGCGGTACCGTTGACACTGATGGTTCAACGGGCACCGGCACTGGTACCGACACGGGTACCGATGCTGGTACCGGCACAGATAGCGGTACCAGCACTGACGGTACCGGCCCCAGTGGGAATTCTTCCCATGCCGTCTTTGCCGGGTATCGAAATATCGGTACCGGATCAACTCGGTATGACTTCGATCGATACCGGGACTGTGCCTTACATGAACATCGTGATCAGAGATACTTCAAATCCTCCGATTCCGATGACTCTGATAATTCTGCCGGTACCAGAGTTTTTCTCCCGGAAGACTTCTTCTCCCCAACGCAGAATGTCGCCTCCGGAGGACATGTTTTTTCAGGATTTTATTTGTGATGTTGCCAAAGGCCTTTCAATCATGGTAGCTCCTGAAAAGGAACCTAGAGCAAAGGAATTGGAAATTCTCCAATATCCTAAGGCTCCAAAGGAGGCAGCCACTCTGCCCATTCATGAAATTCTTCATGATCTGATGCACGACGGATTGCCTGGCTTCAGGTATCAGACTTCGAGATTTGGTGCAGGATAAATTAGGCAACATCCCTTGCACAGGAGAAAGCCTCTTTGGCAAGAATTGGCAGGAAAAGGCTAATGAGATAGATGCTGACAATATCACCTTAAATAGATTGTCAAAATCTACAGCCACTCCAGCCAAAAAGAAAC
This sequence comes from Ichthyophis bannanicus, assembly GCA_033557465.1. Classification (NCBI taxonomy): domain Eukaryota; kingdom Metazoa; phylum Chordata; class Amphibia; order Gymnophiona; family Ichthyophiidae; genus Ichthyophis; species Ichthyophis bannanicus. Next base: position 438,749,920 of record CM066033.1, read on the forward strand.
CCTATAAAAACCCTCTTTCAGCAAAAAGGGGAAGTTTTATCCATCCTATACGCAGCAAAGCGAAGCTCACGGTCAAGTTGCCCAAAGGGGACAACAACAGCAATTTAAACAGCAGAAGAAGCCAAAAGGCCCGAGAGCTCAACCAGCTCTGCAGGTTCAGCCCCCTCAAGCGCTTTTACTCCTTCCTAGAGAGCTTAGCCTTCCTGCCTCTGAGGGGTCCAGAACCCCTAAATATTCCAGGCAGGCTGTGTCATTTTGCCAACAGAAGGCACCAAATAACAGCAGAAAATTGGACTCTGTCCATTGTAGGAGAGGTGTACAAGCTTCATTTTCACAGCATGCCCCCTCCTACAATCCTAAGGCAGTTCAATTCCCAGACCTCTGCAGACAATCTTCTAAATCACGAGGTCTCAACACTTCTTGCCCAAGGAGCAATTGAGGAAGTACCCACCCTCCAGCAGGGTACAGGGTTCTACTCCCCCTATTTTCTTATTCCAAAGAAAACAGGGGGACACAGACCCATTCTAGACCTCAGAGAATTGAACAAATACCTGTTCCGAGAGAAGTTCAAAAGTTTCTCTAGGAACTCTTCTGCCATACCGTCAAAGACAGGATTGGCTTTGCTCTCTAGACTTAAAGGATGCATATATTCACATTCTGATCCATCCAGATCACAGGAAATTCTTATGATTCCTTTTCAAGGGAAAACACTTCCAGTACAGGATTCTTCCCTTTGGTCTGGCTTCCGCACCAAGAGTTTTCACAAAATGCATGGCAGTAGTAGCTGCATTCCTGCGAACACTAGGGATATTCATCTTCCCTTACTTGGACAACTGGCTCATTCGAGCCCCCATGAGTGCAGAAGTCAGCTCTGCACTGTCTCGCAGAATGTGAATCCTCCAATACTCGGGCTTGGTAATAAACATCCCAAAATCCCAACTTGTTCCTTCCCAGTCTCTTGAGTTCATAGGAGCCTGTTTAGATACCAGTCAGTCAAGGGCTTTCCTTCCACAGGCCTGTGTCTTTGCATAGTGCAACTAGCTTCTCAAGCAGCAGGAAAATCCTCCCTAACTGCTCGAACTGCTACAGTTACTGGGACACATGGCATCCACTGTTCATGTAGTTCCCTATGCTCGCCTCCACATGCGAGCAGCCAAGTGGACCCTATCCACACAGTGGACACAGGCCACAGGACACCTGTCAGACAAGATATCAAACTCTCATCGACTGATCTTGTCCATTCAATGGTGGCAATCACTGGATAATCTTTTAGTGGGGTCTTCTTTCTAACAACCCCTATTCCAGGCCACCCTAACAACAGATGCATCACAGGTGGGTTGGAGAGCACACCTGCATCATCTCTCTACCCAGGGCACCTGGACTCCACAGGAGGCTTGTCTTCACATAAACCTCCTAGAATTAAGAGCAATCTATTTAGCTCTTCGAGTATTCCATGCCCAGCTCAGCTACAAGACAATCCTAGTCCAAACGGACAATCAAGTAGCCATGTTCTATGTGAACACAAGGGCAGAACAGGCTCTCTGTCGTTATGCAACAAAGCTTTACGACTTTGGGCCTTTGCCAGAGAGCATCAAATCCAGCTTCTTGTGGTATATCTTCCAGCCATTCAAAACCTTTGGGCAGACAGACTCAGCCAAGTACTGCTGCCTCACGAATGGTCTCTCCACCTAGACCAGCTGACAAAGATATCTCACATCTGGTGGACTCCAGACATAGACCTCTTTGCAAGTCCACTGAATGCCAAACTTCCCCTGTTCTTTTCCAGGATTCCGGCTCACAATTGCCAGGCAAGGGATGCCTTCCTCCTTCACTGGGGTCAGGACTTCCTCTTTGCCTTCCCACCTATTCCCCTCATCCCCAAAACACTCTTCAAGCTTCAGAGAGACAGAGGTCGTATGATCCTCATAGCGCCACGGTGGCCACGCCAAACGTGGTATCCCCTGCTTCTACATCTCTCTCAAGCTGCACCTCTGGAGTTAGGGTGTGCTCCAGATCTCCTTTCCCAAGAGAGTGGGACCCTATGGCATCCTAATCCCCAGTCCCTGCATCTCACGGCCTGGTTGCTGAAAGCTTAAATCTTCAGGATCTCAACCTTTCCTAACAGGTAAAGGATCCTTCAGGCTTCTAGAAAAACTTCCACAAGACGATCTTATGCCTTCAAGTGGAAACATTTCACTATATGTTATTCTCAGAAGGGGTTAAACCCCTGGTGATACCTTTGGAAGCGATACTAGAGTATCTACTTCATTTATCAAATTCTGGTCTAAAGACCAATTCGGTAAGAGTCCATCTTAGCGCAATTACAGCTTCCTATAAGCCTCTAAATGGACAACCAATTCCTCTCATCCTCTCATATTCATATTTATGAGAGGTCTTCTGTTAACAAAACCTCCCATCAAACCACCACCGGTGGCATGGGATTTAAATATAGTTCTCGGGCAGCTCATGAAACAGCCCTTTGAAACTTTAGCCACTACTACCCTGAGCTTTTTGTCCTGAAAGGTCACCTTCCTAATTGCAATCACCTCTGCACGTCGCATTAGTGAATTGCAAGCGTTAGTGGCTTATCCTCCTTACACTAGGTTTCACCATGATAAGGTTGTCCTCAGAACTCATCCACACTTCATGCCAAAGGTGGTTTCGCCGTTTCATTTAAATCAATTGATTTATCTTTCTGTATTCTTTCCGAGGGCTCATGCCTCTAATGCAGAGAAGAACCTTCACACTTTGGACTGTAAAAATAGCCTTAACTTTTTATCTACAAAGAACACAGCAACAAAGAAAGTCTTCTCAACTTTTTATTGCTTTTGATGCTAGTCATTTGGGACTTCCAGTCTCCAAGAGGACTTTATCCAAATGGATTGCACAATGCATATCCTTTGCTTATGAGAGTAAGAGTCTTCCTCTTCAAGGCCATGTCACAGCTCATAATGTGAGAGCCATGTGAGCCTCTATGGCTAACCTTCACGCTGTGTCTATTGATGACATTTGTCGAGCAGCGACCTGGGCTTCGGTACATACCTTTACAGCCCACTACTGCCTAGATAAAGCCTCCTGTCGGGATGCCTTCTTTGGCCAGGCTGTTCTTCAAAATCTCTTTCAAACTTAATACAACTCCTACCCACCAACCCTGGTAGGATGCCAGAGATCCATGGGAGGAAGCATGGCCCACCTCACTATAGGTGGCAGCTTCCTGGGGTCATCTCCCTGGCATCTTCAGCTAGGGAGTCCCCATATGTGAAGACTACATTCCTGCTTGTTCCTGAAGATAGCGTAGTTACTCACCTGTAACAGCTGATCTCCGGGAACAGCAGGAATTTAGTCTTCACAACCCACCCACTTCCCCTAGGAGTTGTCTCTCTATCTCTCTGTCTCTTTCCTCTCTCCCTCTATCCTTTCACTCAGCTCCAAATTAACTGAAGAGGGACAGTTGGAAAGGCGGGAAGGCATCGTGCATGTGCTGAGGGATGCTCCCAAAAGCGTTCCTTTGGACGCTGGGGAGCGTTCCCCCATAGGCTCCGTCGGTACCGACGATAACCCCATATGTGAAGACTAAATTCCTGCTGTTCCCGGAGATCACCTGTTACAGGTGAGTAACTACGCTTTTTTATTTGGATTTAAATCATGCTGTTTTAGTAGTAAATCAAGGCATTATATTCATGTAGGCTATGTATACCAAAAACACCTTCTAATCACACACAATATGTATGCAGTCTTATATTTTGGACCCAGTGGACAGCATGTCATTGTTATACATCACTTTGGCGCTAGAAGGAGCTTCAGACATCATGGTGGAGCACTGAAAGAAAGTAAGCTCATGGGAATGCTGTGATATGTAGTCCCTGAGCGTCCTGAACTGGCAAGAAGTGAGCCTTATATTGGTGACAAGCAGCCTGGGAGATGTAGTGAAAAGGCAGCAGGGGTTCAGAACACAGGTAAAAGTAATTGAGCACATGGAACCAGTTAGAAGTCAGCTGGTGAGTGGAACAAAAGCTCAGGCTGTTTTTAAAGAGAGAAGCAAGGAAAGGAATGAGGCAGTAAAACTAATCTAAGAGGTGGAATGCTTTGGGGATTAGTTGCCAGATTCTGAAATGATGTTCATGCTGTTAAAGATTTTAAAGAAGTTAAGGAATTGCCAGGTTTTGGGAAGCTGACAGAAAGGCAGTTGGCTGTGCAATATCCTGAATAGAAGCAAAGCTGCCAAGTTACCTAGTTTCAAGAGGGAGATTTTAGGACAGTGCTAGATTTCTGACAACTGCATCCTAGTGCGTTATGAGCCCTGTAATACTGATTTCAGTAGGTTGGATCAGGGTCTACAAATACCACACTGATTTGGAATGTATATTTAAAACCAGGACTTCTCAAAAGTCTCCTTGAACCAAATAATTTGGCAGTTCTGTAGAAAACATATGGAAGCATTCATCTAATAGTTTAAAATATCTGAGCAGTCAATCTGTGCTGAGAATTTGACAGATAAGCTGGAATAGGTAGCTGCAGTGCTGTTAGAAATATACCCCTATTGACAGATGAAATTTAATATGGACAAGTGCAAAGTTATAAACTTAGGGAAGAACAATCCGAACTATGTTTCCTTATCGTCCCTCCAGTCTAGTCCCGAACCTCTGGGTTAAGCACCTCGTCCAGCAGCTTTGGAGACTGAGAAACGTCATTCTTCTGATGACACTGGTACAAATACTCCTGGGACCGCCTCCTCTGTCCAGTAATCTCAGTCTCCATATCAGCTGGAGGGTGGTGAGCCTGGAGGTTTGAGGCTCACTGGAGAAACATTTAAGGAGAGTGGATTAGGACAATGTATAGGCTATTTTTATTCTAGGCTCAATTTGGGAGTTAGAGTTAAAAAAATAAAAAAGAAAGAAGCTGTGCTGGGGCCCCCTTCTTGTCTCCCTCCCTCTCTTTTCAGTGCGGGGGCAGGGGAGGAAGGAATCAGACGGAGGATTAAAGGGCCATGCTCCGGTTCCCGAACCCACTGTTTGGGTGAGGAACTGGCAGCAGGAGCAGAGGAGAGAAGTAAGTGGCTCATTGCCTGAACGCACAGCAGGGCTGCTATTCGCTGAAGCGCCATCTCCTCAGCTCAAAATTCTCTCCCGTCACGGAAGCTGCTTTTCAGTTCTGATTCAGGTAAGTGGCGTACCATCGGGATTTGGCAGTCGGGGGGGGGGGGGGCGGCGCGAGTGCAGCGTTACTTTTAATGGGAGCCGCAGCTGCGTGACAGAAGCGCGGGAAATCCGGTTAGAATGTCGGGCCTGCAGGAACTTCAGTTTTGGTCGGGGCCTTTGCGTTCTGCTTAGTTTTGTCAGCCCAAAGCATGGTGGTGTTGTGAAAGTAGGCTTTTTCGTCTAAAACTGTAATATTTTGCATAGTTTTTCAACTAGTGCAGATTGCTGATATTTGGACTTAGGAAGATAAGTGTATATTGTCACGGGCCTGTGGGTGCACCTACCGGTGAGCTTTGGTATTGCACTAGGCCCCGGTGTAACTGGCCTCCCGGTAGTTGTAGCTGTTGCCAGATTACACCAAAACAGTTGTGGACAACGAGTAAAGGTAAATAGGGCTTTATTTCCCTTCCCAAATAGGATGTTCAATTATTTACAGCAACACAAACAAAAACCCTTCTTGGGTGAAACAGAAAGCAAAAATAAACACAAAAATAGCTTTCTTTCAGCAACCAAAAATATACTTTTAACATAGGCTTGTAGCCACAGTGAATAAGGCTTTGCTGTGCCTTGACAGGCTTCTTATTCCTTTTTATCTGAGAGATACTATATCATCTGCTACAGAAATGCTACAGTCCATTTGCAGAATATCTTCATTTACTGGTAAATCATATTGCATGGGCTCCACATCAGGAATCAATCCCTCTGCACTCTCCCTCCATGTGGGCTCAGCAAACAGCCTGTCCTGGCTGTGACGTCGTTCTCTCTGGCTAGCTGAGAACGGTTGGTAATTACCACAATCTCCCTGTCTGTGGTAATAGGAGCCTCCCCTTTGCTGACCTCTATGCAACAGTTTGAGTAATTGCTCTGCCCCACTATTAGGGGAAATTGGCCCTGCTATGAGCTCTGCTTTAGGCAGAAACTGATAACCAGCTGGGACTCCTGACGATAGCCTCTGAGAAACTCTAGGTCTCACGTACCTTGTAAAGGGTGTCCCTTTTCCAGGTAAAAAGCTTTTACTTCCCTTAGCTGTGTCACGCTGTCTGCCCCTTCCACTCAAGCACTCTTCAGACTCATACAGACGTCCATTCAGGCTTCCAGTGAGGTACTCTGACACGCTCTCTCCACAGCTCCTCTCGTCCTGTAACAAGTTCCTTCCCTGGGTTTCTCTCCAGTTCCTGTCTTGGCTCCTTGTCTTGCTCTGAGCCTGGCTCATGAACTGCTTCTGCTCGGGCTTGCTCCTGAACTCTGTTCCGGTCCTGGTCTGGAACTTGGTCTGAGTCCTGAACTCTGGCTTGGTCTCAGTCCTGACCTCTGGCTGGTTCTTTCTCTTGCTCTCGTTCTTGCTCTCCCTAACTGTTTGTGAGCTAGGTTTATTTAGGTAATTCCTAGCTGCACCACTCCCTAACTGATTAGAGTCAGGTGAAAATCCCCTGGCTTCCCTATTGGCTGAGGGTGTCTTCCAAGCTTGTGACCTCACCTGCTTACGTTGCCCCTGGCAACTTTCCAGCATGTGTTTTCTAAGAACGTCATTTTTTCCCTGAGCTGCACTATCTTCTGTCTCCATAGGGTTCACTGATGAGTCAGCACTGTGACAATATATATAAGTGTAGATATAGATATAGATAGATAGATTAGATAGATATAGATATCAGTGTTGTGTGTCACAGTGGATAGTCTCCTTTATATTGGGGGTTAAGGAGTACCAGAGAGGTGGTCAGTGAAGCAGGTGAGAGATGCCTTCTAGGACGCAGTGTTTAGTGTGCGGTACTAAAAGGGAGCGGTATCAGAAACCGGAGTCTGTAGAGGCTGCGTCCATGAAGCCGCATCCATGGAGCAGGCTTTAGAAATTGGTGGGGAGAGCCAGAAGGGAGCATTGATACTTATCCCAGAATCTGTCTCTCCTTCAGTACCCTTACCAGAGCCGGTGGCGGGGCCTTCCTGGGTTCTGGATATACCGCCTTCTCAGCCTGCATTGCCAGGAGGGCTGGTGGCGATATTTTCTCAGGATTTTGTGGCTCTGCTTCAACAAGCCTTCAGTGGCGGTAAGAAGGACCCAGAGACGGCTTCAGTGGAAGCATAACTGGGCGTTAAGCATCCAGGGACCCCTCTAAACTTTGGGGTTATTGAAGTTCCTTCAAAGAAGTCTAGGAAGGGACAGAATAAGCATGAGCTGTCATGGTCTTCGGAGGGTCCTCTCTTGGAGGATGGAGAGCAGGACCTGGAGATAGAGGATGAGTTAGAGAAAGGAGAGTTAGCGGAACACGAAGATCAGGTGAGGGTGATCTGAGTTTTCCGACGTGACAAGTTACCTGCCCTCATAGCGGAAACATTGAAAGCACTAAATATGCCTTCTGCAGGGCCTGCAGAGGATGCATCTTTACAAGATCCCTTGTTACAGGCGGTTCGTAAGACACAGAGAGCTTTCCCAGTACACAGAGTTTTTCGGGAAATGATTCAGGAAGAATGGGACATGCCCGAAACAGGGCTTAAGGGCTCCAGGATAATGTCTCGCCTTTACCCGTTAGTTGATCAAGATCGGGAGTTGTTTAAGTCACCGAAGGTAGATGCAGCAGTCTCGGCAGTGACCAAGAAGACTGCCATCCTGGTGGAAGGTAGTGCCGCTCTCAAGGATGCTCAAGATAGGAAACTAGATACCTTGTTGAAACAGGTATTCGACATCAATGCGCTCTCCGTTCAGGCGTCTATTTGTGGGGCCTGGGTGGCTAGAGCCTGTCTTCGATGGGCTCAGCATATTCAGGGAGACCGACTGGAGGAGAGAGAAGGGGAAGCATCCAGGTTAGAATCTAGGATGGCTTACCTAGCTGACATTCATTATGACCTCATTAGGACTCTGTCTAAAAGTATGGTGTCAGTGATAGCAGCTAGGCAGTATCTTTGGCTGCGTAATTGGGCAGCAGATGGTTCCTCTAAGACAAGGTTTGGCAAGCTACCTTTTAGGGGTAAGCTGCTTTTTGGGGAGGATTTGGATAAGTTGGTAAAGGATTTAGGAGAGTCTAAGGGAGGGAGATTCCCAGAGGACAAACAAAAGCAGGGGCGGTCGTCTCCGGCAAACAGGAATCAGCAGAGAGAATTTTGCTGTTTCCACCCAGCACGGTTTGGGCAATTTCAAAGGGGGTGTTTCTCCTATCGAAATCAGGGGTTTTGAGGTTTTAGAGGAGCAAGCAGAGGGTTCACTGTTCCCTCTTCCTCAAACTTTAGAAAACCACAATGAAGCCAAGAGGGCCCAAGTGGGGTTAGTAGCCGTAGGAGGGCGGTTATGGGAGTTTTATCCTGCTTGGGTCCAAATTACTTCCGACCAGTGGGTGTTGGAGTCATTCCAGAAGGCTATACTCTAGAGTTTCAACACCTGGTGGTCGATGCTTACGTTCAATCACCATGCAAGGCGCCTCTGAAGGTCAAGGCGGTACAAGAGACATTGGAAAGACTACTGAGCCTCAACTCGGTGGTGCTGGTAGCAAGAGACCAGTGCGGATACGGTCGATACTCCATATATTTCGTGGTGCCAAAGAAAGAGGGATCCTTTCGCCCAATCTTGGATCCCAAAAAGGTAAATCTCTGTCTGCGAGTGTCGCATTTTTGTATGGAAACCCTGTGATCTGTGATTGTGGCCTGTCATGAGGCTGGTGCCAATAAAGATGCAGAGTTGAAAAGAAACTCTGTTTTTCACAGAGCTCTAGAGGTGCAATTACCTCAAAGCACAGCTAGAGGGGGCAGGAGTGATTCTACAGAAGCTAATGAGGCTAGGAGAGCTAACCGGTTGCACCTGGAAATGAGCCCGGGAGATTCAAAGGGAAGATCCCTTTATAAACGGAAGCTTAATGCTAGCAAAGCAGAAGCAGACACAGACGCAGACACAGGAAGAGAAGGAACAAGGATTACAGCTGAAGAAGGAAGGAGAGACCTGAAAGAAGGAATCCTCCTTGAGCAAGCCCAAAAGGACAGAATTCACAGAGGTAGAGTTCAGAGGGGCCAAGCTACGAGAGCAGCTGTTCAGAGGGAGCCTGCTAAGGAAAGCAGTCAGGCTGGAGGGTATGCCACTCCCTGCTTAAGCAACGTTCCTGAGTCCAAAGCTGAAAGGCATATACAGAGAGCCAGAGAGCCAGGCTTGGAGGAAAGCCTGCAGGCATTGGAGTATGCTGAACAAGTTTTACCAGGTACCTGGAGGGAAGGAGTTTCTAACAAAGCTACTGTGTCACTGAAGCATAGAGCTGGAGAATCCACACCAGGTTTTACTAAGCTTTCAGGAAGTCCAGCACTGCCCAGAAGCTACCGACAGAAAACCTGTTGTCACAGAGACGTGCATGAGAGAGAAGGCTCCAGAGCTTCAAGCTACAGAAACCCAAGGTATGAAAGTTTTATTCCTGCTAATGAAAGCTTAACTCCTAAAAGCACTGCTAAAACTAAAACTCACTTTATAAGAAGAGGAAAGAAACCAGAGTGGTTTGAAGAACTACCAAGAGACTTTAAAGCACAGTCTTATTGGAGACAAGATAACAGAGACAGTCCATGTAAAGCTGTAACTGCCAGGGACAGCATGTGCTCTGAGGGGGAAAGTAGTGAGGCAGAATTTATGGAAATAGAAAATGCAAACACTATTCCCATTCCTCAAGAAGAAGCTATGGATTGTAGTTTCTGTATGGCTATTAGCCTGGAATCCATAGCGACATTGTAAATAAGAAAGAGCCTTGATTAGTTGTTTTACCCAGGAATGAATTGAATTTCTCCATTTATCCCTTGCACCTAATTGTGAAGATATTAACAATTGATTTTATCTGTTTATTACTGGAGCCTTTATAAACAAAGGACATTCTTTGATTTCCGGGGTCTTAATAAACCCTTGCACAGAGGGGAAATAAAAGCCTTGTTTCCCTACACTCGTGGCTTAATCATTGTGTTCTCACAAGGAGCTGAAATACCTAAAGACCAATCTCCATTTTGGCCTTAAATACCCCACGCTCCTTAAAAATAAGTGTGATGTGTAGCATGCCCTTACTGCCATTGGCCACTAGGGGATGCCGCCATGACAGGCCGTAAGAGCAGGGGAGTTCCTTACTTCTCTGGATTTGTCGGAAGCTTATCTTCACATTCCGATTTGACAGGAGCATCAGATGTTCTTCAGATTTGCAGTTCCTATGGGGCACTTTCAATTCCGAGCGTTACTGTGGTTGGCAACGGCTCCACGGATATTCACCAAGGTCATGGTGGTCGTGGCAGCGGCATTGAGGAAAGAAGGGATACTAGTGCACCCTTATCTAGACGATTAGTTAATTCGAGCAAAGTCCAAAAGAGAGAGCGAGTCGGTGACAACCGGAGTGGTGGAGTTTCTTCAGAACCTAGGCTGGGTGGTCAACATGTCAAAGAGCAGATTAGAGCCTTCGCAGAGCCTGGAGTATCTGGGGGCACGTTTCGATACAAAGATAGGGAAAGTGTTTCTGCCGCAGCTGCGGGCACAAGGTTTGAGAAAGTTAATCCTTGCCTTTCTAAACTGAAAGATTCCCACAGCGTGGCATTATCTGCAGTAGCTAGGTACAATGGCAGCGACACTCGAATTTGTACCATGGGCGCGAGCTCATATGCGGCCATTGCAGAGGGCGTTGCTCAGAATATGGTCACACCAGAATTACTCCTTGTCTCAGAGATTACCATGTCGGCTGGAGACGAGGCCGGCGCTGCAGTGGTGGTTGAGGCTGGGAGTGCTGGAAGAGGGAATGCCTCTGGAGGTCCCACCTGGATACCCCTTACGACGGACGCCAGTCTCTTGGGTTGGGGGGTGCACGTTGACAGAACTTTTGCCCGAGGACAGTGGACCGACGTGGAGAGGACATGGTCCATCAACAGATTGGAATTGAGGGCGGTTGCTCTGGCGCTGAGGGCATTTCAAAGTTGTCTAAGGAGAAAGTCGATGCGTGTATTCTCCGACAATGCGACCGCAGTGGCCTACATCAATCGGCAAGGCAGCACCAGCAGTGCGCCACTAGAATCCAAGGCAAACAGAGTGGGCCGAAGCACATCTGGTAGCGGTGTCGGCGGCACATGTGGCAGGAGTGGACAATGTGGCGGCCAACTTTCTGAGTCGAGTCAGAGTGGACCCGGCAGAATGGGTTCTCCATCCAGAGGTCTTCAAAATGATAGTGAACCGCTGGGGGGAGGCGGTGATGGATCTAATGGCGACATTCGAGTCGGCAAAGGCCAGCAGATTCTTCAGCAGAAGAAAGGAAAGAATGTCGGAGGGTCTCGATGCTCTCATTCAAAAGTGGCCAGAGCAGCAGCTCCTTTATGTCCCCCCCCCCCGGGTCTTAATAGGTCAGGTGCTACAAAGAATAGAGGTTCACAAGGGACAGGTAATTCTGATAGCACCGGATTGGCGGAGAAGGCCATGGTACGCGGATCTGATCAGACTTTTGGTGGAGCTACCCTGACGTCTACCGGGTCGGAAGGATCTGTTGTTCCAGGGTCCCATACTCATGCCTCAGGTAGATCGATTCTTGCTTACGGCTTGGCTCTTGAGAGGGTGAGGCTGAGAGCGAGAGGATACTCCTTGGCAGTTATTGCCACCTTTTTCAAGGCTAGGAGAAGGTCTACTTCATTGGCGTATGTTCGTATCTGGCGAGTGTTTGAGGCATGGTGTACGGACAAGACGGTACAGGCATTGAGTGCTTCCGTGTCACATGTGTTGGCTTTCTTGCAAGACGGATTTGACAAAGGATTGGTGGCAACCTCCTTGCATGTGCAGATGGCAGCTCTGGCATGTTATAGAGGAAAGATAAGAGGGGAGACGCTAGGAACGCATCCAGATATTAAGTGTTTTTTAAGGGCAGTGTCTCTTTTGAGGCCTCCATGTAGATCTCCGGTTCTTCAGTGGGATCTTGCTTTGATGTTGGACGCATTAGTATGCGAGCCTTTTGAACCTTTGTCTAAGGCGTCTGTTAAAGATCTGACTCTCAAGGTAGTATTTCTAGTGGTGATATGTTCAGCTCGTAGAATCTCGGAGCTGCAGGTGCTGTCTTGTCGGAAGCCCTTTTTGTCCTTTTATGATAAGAAGGTGGTCTTGAGGTCAGTTCTGTCTTTCTTGCCAAAAGTAGTTTCAGCTTTTCATGTGAATCAGGTGGTTTCTCTTCCAGTTTTTGAGGAGCCTGATAAAAAGGCAAACTCGGGATCCTTACAGTCTCTAGACGTTCGTCGAGCGTTGAAGTACCTTTGGAGGATAGCGAGTTACAGAAAGATGGATAGGCTCTTTGTCCTATTTGGAGGAGCAAGAAAGGGAGAAGAAGCCAGTAAAGCTTCCATTGCAAGGTGGCTTAAAGAGGCTTTTCACCAGTAACCCTCCCCAGAGGCAACAGCATGGGGGTAGGTCAGCCTGGGCGTGTCCAAACCTAGCAAGTAGGGAGTGCAGTTGGTCCTGCACTGCCTTCTGGGTGTTGTAGTCCCTCTTACTAAGCAAGGAATGAGTTGTAGTCGAGTGGAGTTAGGCAAAAGACAGGATTTTATTTCCCCTTCCAGGTGGATTCATTTGCAAGAAAAACCAAGAACAAAAATGACCATACTTCTGGTACAAAAATGAAACGAAACAGGAACAGAAACAGCTTCTATATCTTCAGCTCTTATAAACAATTAGTAGAACAAAAACGTAACTACAGCAGTCCCTTTTAACAAAGGTAAACTCTCTTGCTTTCAATGCTGTTTTACCAAAACTCTTAACAGCTATTCTAGCATAGAGACGTGACATGGTCTGCTACAGACAGCGTACAGTCCATTTGTTCTTCTGGGGTTTGTTCCATAAGAAATTCTATTTGCATTTCTTCACACTCACCCCCAGCTAAGTATTCTTGTGGATTATTATACGTCCCTCCAAAGAGCAGTCTCTCTTCACTGCCTCGAGACTTCCCTTCCCCCGTTGCTACAGAGCAGGGTGGAAGATTACCATATATACTGGAATTTGCTATAGAAGAGCCCCACAAACTCTGGCAGTCACAGGGAAAACTTTTACATTCAGTTTCTCTTCTATCAGGTTTATACAGCCTACCTTCCGGCTTTCTCACACAGGAACCTCTCAGCACAGCTGGGTCAATAAGGCTTTCACAGCACGGCTGCGTTCTCCTGCCTTTTACCCTTTGCTTTCTCTCTGACATATAAATGTCCTCGGGCCAGGACGTCTCTGCTTCTCTGGACCTGCAGCTTTCAACTTGGACACTTTCCTCTGGTCCCTTTCTCCAAATGGGTCCCCAACCAGTCCTACAACCAAGGCTTCCTTCAGTCCTGCAGCTGGGTCTCTCATCAACTCTCCTGCTGAGACTCCTGATTCCTTTTCCTGTGCTTCTCTCTGTTCCTGTTCTCTCTCTTGCTGCTCTCTCACTATCCTCAGGTGAGTAATTTTTATGTACGTGTGTCCTAGGGCTTAACTGCACCCCGCCCTCATCCAGCTGCCTCTCATTACACACTGAGCTCAGGGCTTGTTTGCAGTTTGGGCGTGTTCTCTCCCCTCGTGACACTCTTTGTTTACGTTGCTCATGGCAATCCTAGGCCATGTGCTTTTCTATGCTGTCAGTTTCAGACACACTTTCTTCAGCTTCACCCAGATCCATAGCTTCTGGAAGATCCACTACATTACAGGCTATAGCCTCAGCTTACATTCTGAAAGGAAAGTCAGTGCCAGAAGGCATTAGAGCTCATTCGACTAGGGCACAGACAACGTCGTGGGCAGAGTACAATCTAGTGCCGGCTATTGAGATCTGTAAGGCGGCTACTAGGTCATCTTTGAATACGTTTGTAAAGCATTACCGTCTAGATGTGCAGGCGGAAAGGGATACTATGTTTGGCTCGGCGGTGCTTCAGGCTTGTCCCTCCTGTTAACCCTGGGAGTACCGATGGGGTCAAAAGTGACCCCATTGCAAGTTTCACAACGCGTTTCTTGGAAACTAGTTGTTCAAGAATGCAATCTTTTTATGACTTTTCACATGTCAATATTCTCTTTATATTGCGCCATGAGAGGAATAATTTTCATCCGCTAGGTGACGCTAGTGATGAATTGCAGCACAGAGTACCAGTGGGGTCATTTTTGACCCCAGTTGCTTTCGTCCGGTTTGGATCATGATACAATTTGCAGTTTTGTGAATTTTTTGATCTGACAAAGGTATTTATCATTAATTATGTATCATTTATTTTTTGTACTCTTATTTTATGAAAATTACACATTTTCTGTAATTGATATCATACGTTCTCTCATTATTTCCGATGAAATCTAAAGGCTTTCAGCTTGTTCATCACGATTATTGTACACCTATAGTAAAACTGCTTTGCGTTTTATTCAACTTTATCTTTATTTATTTTAGGTTATTGTTTATGATGTCAAAATGAAAGTATTCAACTGCCCAAGTAAGAGAAATATTGCAACGAGATGCTGACAGTGACAGCTCTGAGTTGTCTGATGCAGCATATTCAGTAAGTGAAGAAGCATATCAGCCAAGTTCAAGCGATAAATCTGATGATGACAGTCATGATTCAGATGGCCTAACAAATCCAAAACGGTCTTGTCTCAGAGCGTTTTTGCAGATTGAAAAAACGTTTTTGCAGATTGAAAAAACGTTTTTGCAGATTGAAAAAGCGTTTTTGCAGATTGAAAAAACAATTTCCATGAGGAACTAAAGGTCTGTTACTTTTACGTGGGCAGCATCATTCTTTTTGAGTAGCAACACTTTAAGAGTTCCCTGAAGAACTGGATCAAGAAACGCAGAGGCGCTTCAAACAATAGCGTCGGGATTTTCAATTTCAAAACAGAAGAACTGCAGTATATGGATGAAACCTTACGGCATAGCGAGTTAAGTGGCACCTTAAAAAATTTTTCACTATTTTTAGGGTTTCAAATATATTTTGTTTCAATGGACTATCTGCAGTACTTACAGCAATGTGAGCTAAGCAATACCTTTTCATAAAAGACTAAAGTGAAACATTGTTTGACACTTTGTTGCTGGTTGCATAAAGAAGAATTGAGAGGATGGAAAGTAAGAAGGGTCGTTGATGCAAACAAGCGTGTCACTGGACAAAGAAAATCCAGAAACTCATGCTATTATAAGTCTGAGACCCGTAAAATTTCCTCATTGAATCTAGTACCATAGGATTACGGTATATAAATAACGTGATAGAGCGCAGGAGTATATTTGATTCTATGATTCAGATGGCGACAGCAGTTGGTCGTCAAGTGAATGTGAGACTGATGTTGAGCCGGTAACATCGCCTGCAGCAAAGAGTCAAGTTACAGGTCGAGGCAAAGGTCGAGGCTGTGCTGGACGGGGAAGAAGGCAGGAGTCCTCGGTGTCCGTATCATCTGTGAGGAGTCCTCGGTGTCCGTATCATCTGTGAGGAATCTTAGTTGTGGTCGTAGAGGAGCTAAGAGGTCATCAACTATAAGCCCAAATGTTGCCATTGAAGCCTATGTATCTAAGGATGCCACATCATGGAACAGGAAACCTATAAAGCAAGCTGCTGGAAGATATGCCAGAGCTAATGTCATGCCCGTACAACAGGGTCCTACAAGGTATGCTGTACAAAATGTTGATGGCCCTCTCGCAGCATTCCACTTGTTCATGAGGAAGAACTTATTGAATGAAATCATGATGTGGACGAGCAAACAAGGAAGACACATTTATGACGACACCTGGAAAGATTTGACAGACGGAGAATTTCAACATTTTCTTGGACTTCTGATCCCCTCAGGCGTGTACAAGTCACAAAATGAATCCATAGTTCAGTTGTGGAACCTTGAAGATGGTCGTTCTGTTTTCGGCAAAAATATGGCCCGTAACCGTTTTCAGCAAATTTCTTGTGCTCTCAGATTTGATGATGCAACCAAAAGACATGAACAATGAGGCGTGGATAAGCTTGCTCCAATCAGACACGTTTTTGATACCTGGGAAGCAACTCTAAGTGACTCTTTTGTTCCTGGTGAAAATGTTACCGTGGATGAGCAACTGCTTACTTTTCGTGGCCATGTTCCGTTCAGACAATATATTCCCAGCAAACCTGGGAAATATGGCATAAAGCTATGGATGTTGTGTGACAGTGCAATGTCATATGTTCTGCATCTTCAAGTATATACAGGAAGGGAACTCGGACAAAACAGGGAACAGAATCAGGGTGAAAGGGTTGTGCTGCAACTCACTGAAGGATTGACACGATCTGGCAGAAATGTTACTGTTGACAATTTCTTCTGCAGTTTATCCCTGTCGCGGAAATTGCTAGAAAAACAAATGACACTTTTGGGGACAATTCAAAAGAACAGAAAAGAATTACCTCCAGAATTTGTAACAGCAAAGAGCCGAGAGGTATTCACTTCACTGTTTGCCTTTCGTGATGACGCCACTTTGGTTTCCTATTGCCCGAAGAAAGGAAAAGTGGTTGTTGTTCTGAGCAGTTTGCATGATCAAGAAGAAGTAGATAACACATGTCCAGACAAAAAAACACGCATGATCTTGGACTATAATTCTAGTAAAGGTGGAGTAGATACGGCAGATCAAATGTTGCGCACGTATACCACAAAACAAATGACAAGACGCTGGCCAGTGACAATCTTCTACAACATGTTGGACATCAATGCTTTGAACGCCTTCATTGTTTGGATGTCACTAAATCCAGAATGGCAGTCCAAGTCAAAGCACAGACGTCGTCTATTCCTCTTGGAATTAGGAAAGCAGCTGCTTCAGAGTAATTGCAGCGAGACTTCTTCCAGCATTGAAGAAGCCACTGATGTTGTTTGCAATGTCGGGATCCCAAAGAAAAGGGCAAGGTGTGTGGCAAGGAGGCCTATCCAGAGTCCAGAGGAGGACAAAGAGACAGGGAATTCACCCTAGTAAAGGGCCCCCTTTTACCAAGACAGGGTAGGAAAGCCATAAACACCTCCAGGGATCAGAAAACTTCCATGTGGACCACATTTCAAGCTCCCCCTAGTGGAAGGAAGGGGAGAGGATACAAGGCTCAGAACCCTTTAGGCAGTGAATGCTTCAAGCACTCAGGTGCCCAGAGTCAGGCTGATTGCAGTCACCTGAGTAGGGTGGGGTTGGAGCTAGAGCCCTGGAAGTATAAACCCAAAGCAGAGTATGATTTAGTGAGCAAGGAAAAGAGGAGAGGAGAAGCAGGAAGCCAGGCTGAGCAGAGCAGAGGAACGGACCTTCCAGCTGGAGAGAGTGCTATTTGGCATGTAGCACGGCTGCAGGACAGTTTGGAGCCAGGAACAGGAGAGACTCCAAAATCCCCCAGGAGGCTGTTAGCTGAGCATGCTGAGCAAGACGGGGAGACAGAGCCTATGCAGCTGGGAGAGCCCGAGGTGAAGCTGATTGAGGAGGACACTCCCATGGACTGTTCCTTGTGCCAAGCTGTAAACCCGGGGAACGTAGAAAAAGCAAGCCAGTCCTGAAAGAAGGTCTCCCAGGAAAAAGGTACCCTTATACCACAAGCAGGGTGGCTGAGAGCCCCATTTGTTTATAAAGGGGAAGTTTACCACAGACTTTAAATGTGCTTTTTGTTTGGTGCTTTAGCCAGCAAAGCTAAGAAGGGAATACAATTAGGCTTGCTGGTAAAGACTGTGTGTCCTGCAATAGAGAGAACCTTTAAAACGGCATTTTGGAGGGGAACCACGTGACGCATGAGCGGGTGAGACGCATCTCTCCTTGCTCCGGGGCTATCTTGCCTTTCTATTGATATTTGACCCCCCCCCCTGGCTGTAACCCCACCAAAGCATCGGGGGTGATACCGCACGATTTGCTGCAGGTGAGGAGCAACTTACTATTCGCCGCAATGCCTCTTACGGCCAGGAAGGAGCGGGAAAAGGTGGCGAAGTCGGGGGTGGCCTCCGCTAGCAAGATGGCATCCACCATGATACAGCCGCGGTCGCCGGATGCGGAGAGCGTGGAATCGAGCTCGGAAGAGTTAGCGAAGGAGGTTGCTAAATTCCTGGAGCCGAAATTTGACCGCATACTGACCAAGCTCGAGGCTGTCGGAGAGACCCTGGCTGATTTTGGCCAACGGGTCGAAGAACTTGAGCATCGGGTGTCCGCGATTGAGGAGGCCGAGGGGCTGCAGACACGTGAGCATACAGCGATACAGAAGACTATTGAGGCCCTGAAGGAAAAAGTGGATGATTTAGAAAATCGATCCCGCAGGAATAATCTGCGGTTAGTGGGCATTCCTGAAGCACACACTGAAAACTTGCTGCAGGCGCTGGTGGAGTCTTGGCTGCCCAAAGAGCTTGGGTTGGAGCAGCTGGTGGGAGAAATAAGAGCTGAGCGGGTGCACCGTATTGGGCCTAAGTCGGAGGCTCCACAGCGACCCCGGGTTGTGATTGCTCGCATTTTGAATTTTCAACACAAGTGGCAATTGCTCCAGGCATACCGCAAGAAGCGTTCACTGATGCTGGATAATCACAAAATCCTCATGTTCCAGGACTATTCGGCCTCTGTAGCGGCGAAGCACAAGGAGTTCTCCCCCTTTTGTTCTACTTTATTCCAGCGGCAACTGCGGTTCACGCTGGCCTTCCCCGCGACGCTACGAGTGTTCCATGAGGGGAAGAATCATGTTCTCAACACTGTGGCAGCAGCCCGGAAGTTTGTGGAGGCCTTGGGGAGCCCGGTGTCTTCGACTTGAAGGGACATCTGCCACCTGACGCTACCTTACTGTTGCATTGGCCTGTTCGCCAGGTTTGGCTAGTACAGTGGCTTTGGCATGCTGATAACTGGGTGATTTCCTAATTGCTGAGCCTGGAGGAGACACCGCGTGGCCGCGCCCGGCCATGCGCCTCTCACACGACGTCTGGGACTTTCTCTGATATTGTGGGGCTTGTTACGAGATGTGTGGTGGGCGGTGGGTGGGGGTATTGTACTATATATATTTTTGGGTTGATCTTTATTTATGAAGGTTTATTATCGCGTTAATGGGGGAATATCATTGCCAGTGCCCTTCAGGGAGGTGAAGCAGATGTAGTCTGCTGCGAGATAGATGGGATCCGGTGCAGAGTCCACTGTAGGATCGCTGGTTTGAATGGGGACTGTATTGGCTTAGTTTGTCTTGGGTGGGGGAGGGGGTATATTCATTGAGTGTTGTGATGTGTATTTGTGGGGGGGCGAGATAGCCCTGCTGCGCACAAGAAGTGGGCCCCGAGCCTGGCGCAGTTAGCCGGGCGTGCTGCTGGGCATGTTTTACCTTGGGGGTGGATGGGGGGGAGGGCGGGAGGGAGGGGGGAGGGAGGGGGAGGGGGGTGGGAATTGAGGGATGTATGGAAGGATGTGTGGGGGGTTCAGTGGGACTACTGGTGTGAGTGTTCGGGGATATATGTGAGGGGGGGTAGGTATGTAGTACAGACAGAGAGTGACTGTGTTTTATGGTGGCTATGGATTAGCAAACAACAGCGCCTATTATCCAAACACTTACACACCCGGAGGGAGAGATTGATGTTTGACTGTTCTGAGTCGAGGCTGGGCGACTTGGAACGTTGGTATGCATGGGAGTCCTGTTGGATGAGACGTACATGGCATGAGCTGAATGAGTGATGATCTACGTGTCGTTTCTTGGAACGTAGGGGGGCTGAATACGCCTGTAAAAAGGACGAAAGTGCTGCAGGCCCTGAAGAAGGGACATACACATATAGCTTTATTACAAAAAACCCACTTAACTGCGGTTGAACACACTAAGTTAAAGAAAGATTGGGTGGGGCAGGTGTACGCCGCTTCTACGAAGGTAAAGAAGCGTGGAGTGGCGATTTTGGTGAAAAGAGGTTTAACACTGGAGGTGATTAGAGAGGAGGCGGACCCGAATGGGAGGTTCCTCTTTCTACATGCCAAGATTCAGGGACAAGAGCTACTCCTGGGAAACATCTATGCCCCAAATACATATGATCACCGTTTTTTCCAGTTACTTCTGGGGAAAGTGTTAGGGGCCCCGACAATACCTTTGATACTAGCGGGGGATTTCAACTGCCCGCATGACCCGCTCTTGGATAGATCCGCTGGTGGGGTTTCTCCTGGGGCTTGGAGTAATAAAGGGGTAGAATACCTGTGTAAGTTGGGGGGCTTGGTGGACTCCTGGAGGGTCTTGCATGGTGGGGAAAAAGATTATACACATCTGTCGAGAGCACACCAAACCTGGTCCCGGATTGATTACATCTTGATTTCGAGAGCGAGCTTAGGAAAAGTGGTCAAAGTGGACATTAATCCTATTGTAGTGTCCGATCATGCTAAGGTGGTGTTGGATTGGAGAGGAGGTCCTCAGGGAGGAGCCCGTTGGACATTCCCGGGGCATCTTTGGCAAAATGAAGCTTTCCGAGCCTATTTGATCCGCCAGTGGGAGGAGTATCTTAGTCGGAATGACACTGGAGAGGTGGATGTAATGACTTTCTGGGAGGCTGGGAAAGCAGTGCTCCGGGGACACATTATAGCGTATGTTGCGAGGGAGAGGAGGAGGTTGGACGCGCGGCTCATGGAGTTATCGCGCCAATTACAGGAGGCAAAGCGAGCGGCTGTGGCTCGACCGCAGCTCCTCGCGGCATATTTTGAAGTGCAGAGAGCTCTGAATGAGGTGCTCCATGAGCGTGCAGTACAGTCGCTACAATATTATCGCCACCAATTATTTCGTTTTGGTGATCGGTCGGGACGTCTACTGGCGAGACTAGTTAAACGTAGAGGAGGCATCCAGGGGGTGACTCGGATCCGGGACAGCCAGGGGGTGCAGCAGACTGCCATGCCAAAGATTGTGCAGGTGTTTCGTCAATATTATCAGGATTTATACACCCCAGATGCGGAGAATAGAGAACAGGAGAGCGCGTTTCTTGCAGCCGTGTCTTTACCTCGAGTGACGGAGGCTGAACTTCAGGCTTTAAATGCTAGGATAACTTGCGCAGAAAATCCAAGCAGTGATAAAGAAAGGGAAAGCACACAAAGCTCCGGGCCCAGACGGCTATGGTGCAGAGTTTTACAAGATATTGATGCCCCATATTGTGCCTACTCTGATGGCAGTATATCAGGAGGCGCAGGAGCGAGGTTCATATCCGCGAGATATGCGAACGGCGGCCATTACTATCATTCCAAAAGAGGGCCGAGATCCGGAAGACCCTGCATCTTATCGCCCCATTTCTTTAATCAACTATGATATGAAAGTGGTGGCCTCGGTCCTGGCGGCCCGGCTACAAGAGGTTTTGCCCCGGCTCGTAGGTGTCCATCAATCGGGTTTTGTTAAAGGCCGCGATGCTTTTACTAATATTAGTAGGGTACTTCTGGGCATGGAACATTGTCTGCACCAGGGGACGCCTCTTCTCCTGGTGAGCCTTGACGCCGAGAAGGCTTTCGACAGAGTGTCGTGGGCTTATATGTTCGAAGCGCTCAAAAAATTTGGTTTTGAGGGTGCCTTTCTTTCGTGGGTGAGAGCGTTATATGCGGGACCGCTGGCGGCTGTGGCCAGTGGGGGAACTTTTTCGGCACCATTTGAACTACGCAGAGGTACTCGGCAAGGTTGCCCGCTGTCGCCCCTCTTATTTGTTCTGCAGTTGGAACCTTTACTCCTGGCTCTTATCGCGGAGCCTGAGATACGCGGGATTGAATGGCCGCAAGGGGGAATCAAGGTCAGCGCGTTTGCTGACGATATGCTTTTGTGTTTATGTGACCCTCAGCCTTCACTGGAGTGCGCTTTGGGAGTGATTCAGAGTTTTGGCTCGTTCTCAGGGCTCCGGATTAATCTTAGTAAATGTGTCGCGCTAGATGTAGGGGGCCGGGCGCGGAGACAATGGCGAGGGTTTTTTCCTTTGCGTTGGGCGAATGGGGAATTTCGCTATCTGGGGATTCAGATACCAGATCAGCTCTCCCGATTATATGAGGTCAATATCCGCCCCATGATGCAGAGATTGGCGGCTGTACTACATAGGTGGCGGGATCTTCCTCTCTCGCTCATGGGGCGGCTGGCTTTGTTTCAGATGATGGAGGTGCCCCGTTGGATATATCTTTTACGCCACTTACCTTTGTGGCTGTTGCGGCGGGATGTCATATTGTTTCAGCGCTATCTCAGACAATTTTTATGGCGTGGTAGGAAAGCAAGAATCCCGCTCACGGTCTTGATGAGTACTAGGGAGGAAGGGGGACTTGGACTATTCTCGATCCGGGATTATAATTTTCTTGCTCTGTTGCGGCCCTTGCGCAGTTTGATCCGGGGTGGGGAGGGGGCCCTGCCGTGGGGGTTGATCGCGACACTATCGGCGCCCTATCATTCGGCCTACTTGTTACATAGTTCTCCGATGGGCTTACCGAGTTTCTGGCGACACTCGGTATATCTTAGTGCGTTGAGACAGGCGTGGCGCTTTCTATGTCAAAAGAAGCGAGTGCCTTGGAACAGTACGGAGTGTCTGCCCTTGAGGGGTAATGCTGCTTTTGCGCCGGGTGCCCTGGGAGGACTTCCAGGCAGTTGGACAGCGGCTGGCCTGGGACATTTGGGTCAATTGCGTATGCAATCTCAGGAGGCATTGGACTCCTTTCAAACTTTATCCCGGCGCTATCAGCTTGAGCCTCACTCCTTTTACTTCTATTTGCAAGTGCGACACTATATACAGGCGCTCCAGCGGACTACGGGTTTTCAGTTTCGAGATAGAGGGGTGTGGGACCTAATAGCGGACGCAGATGGCAAGTTTTCGCTCCGCTCCTGGCGTGAGGAGTGTTGGCCGGGGGGGGACCGGACTCCGTTGGAACGGCTGGCACAACAGTGGTGCAACGCCGATGCTGTGTCCCTTACGGTAGAGATGCTCCAGACTGCCTTCCAGCATATCAGGCTCCTCTCGGAATCTATTAAATTACGTGAAATCCAGTATAAATTGCTATGGAGGTCGTATGTACCCAACACACGGGCGTTCCAGATGAAGTTGCTCTCGACTGATGTTTGCCAGATGTGTGGCACTCATAAAGGGACCTTACTCCATCGTTTTTGGAGCTGCACCTGGATAACTCAGTTTTGGGGGGAGATTTACACTGAGCTGCGCGCCTGTAGACCTATGAGAGGGGAACTCACGTATGACTGGGGTTTGTTCGGGGTGTGTGCTATAGCCTCCAGGGAATCCTCTCCGGATTTGTCTGAAGGGTCTAATGGGGGTGGGCAAATACCCAGACATGATCGTACCACTGCCTCCAGTAGCGTGGCTACTCGGCAGCTCTATACTAGAGCCTTCCTGATTGCGAAACAGTGTATCCTGCGACATTGGCTGGACGCCCGCCCCCCGGGGATTCGGGAATGGTGCAGAACTCTTTTAATTCTGAGAGACCACGAGCTCCGCACAGCGAGACTCCTGGGGGCCAAGCAGCGGGCGCTTTGTGAGAGTATCTGGAGGGGGGTCACGGAGCATCATTTCTCAGCCCGGGGGCTCCTGGGGGGTGTAGTGACAGATAATGAGGGGGTGTGATGTGTGGGGAAACTTGAACTCTGGGTGTACGAGTGTTCAGACTTGCAAAGCGTGTACGAGTGTTACGACTTGAAAGGGGTTACTGGGCTAAATGTCTGTACGGTGGGAGGGAGGGGCCGGGAGGGCTGGGGGAGGGGGGAGGGGGGAGTAGCTCGGGGTGTTCTCAGGTATGTTGGCGATAGGGATCTGGGGAGCGGGGGGGGGGTTGGTGGAACTGACCCACTGCCATTGACAACTATTTCAGGCTTTCCCACTTGAGATAATTTGTGTTGTCTGTTCAAAGGGGGCTACGGGGATGACCTGTCCTTCTGTTAATGTTATAATGTTGGTTCTCTATGTGAACCCCTGTTCCTCTCTGTATTTGTGAAAACTTAATAAAAATGATTTGCACTAAAACGGCATTTTGTGGTTGGATATGTTTTGGACAATTTTTGCTTCAAAGAGTCCTGAACCAACAATCCTATGTGTGGTATGATCGAACCATTGTGTATATAAAAATAATAAATTTCTGTCATTTGCCTTACCTACTTGAGCCTGACTACAGCTTTCTGCATGGTGCACTTATACAGCTGAATAAGGACTACATTTCCCAGAGGGCATTGCAGGGAAATAGTTTTAAAAAAAGCTGAAAAAGCATACAGCAGAAAGTTCCTTCAAAAATCCACGCCCCTCTAAGCTAGAGGCGAGTGGTGGTGGCGTGACAGGTGTCACTGCTGTTCCAGAGAAAAAGACAGGAAAAGCAATATAGTTTGCACATCCTGCAAGCGCAGTGTTTGCAAAGAACATTCAGAAATTGTCTGTGTCTCATACAAATTGACTGTAGTACTTTACTGTGTTCATCAAGTGCATGCAAAAACTGCTTTCATGGCAACTCTTCTTCATGTAATTTTATGATAAAGCATTAAATTTCAAAACATTTAACCTTCATATAATAAATAATTAATTCGGAATAATATTTTGTCTGTTTAGTTTAAATTTTTCATGGTTAACAATTAAAATTCATCGTGGGGTCATTTATGACCCCAACGGTATTCAGTGTGTGCAAAGAATCTCGGTAATTCCAGGGTTAAGAACGCTTTTTCACTGCTCTGTTACATCCCCAGAGGTTCAGGACTAGACTGGAGGAACGATAAGGAAGGTGAAATTAGACTTACCTGCTAATTGTTGTTCCTTGAGGAACTCCAATCTAGTCCCGCATCCCTCCCTTCTTTATTCTGTGGATTTGGCCTGAAGCACAATATTATGTTAAGAAGTAAGAAGAAGAATCTACTGTGAGGGTGCGGGCCATAAGGAGGGGGGGGGGGGTTGAAAAGAAGGGGATTCAGGGGAGGTCATAATCCTTCGGGGAGTGGGGAAGGGCGGATTTCCTTAGCACAGGTTGATATAAGTACCTTCATTTTTTCGAAGGCGGGATAACGGGAGTAGTTATTTCCCGTTGTTTAGTTAAAGTTAGGTTAATTGACAGTTTGTTGCTCTGGTGAGTCTGCTTTGTCAATAGATTACTGGACAGAGGAGGCGGTCCCAGGAGTATTTGTACCAGTGTCATCAGAAGAATGACATTTCTCAGTCTCCAAAGCTGCTGGAGGAGGTGCTAACCCAGAGGTTCGGGACTAGACTGGAGTTCCTCAAGGAACAACAATTAGCAGGTAAGTCTAATTTCACCTTACATGATATAAAGATCCACAATAAGAATCGCCACGCAGGGAAAGGATCTAGTTGTCGTCATGGATAATATGTTGAAACCCTTGGCCCAGTGTGCAGCAGTGAACAAGAAAACTACTGGAATGCTAGGAATATTAAGGAAAGGAATGGAGAATAAAACCAAAGATATTATGATGCCTCTGTATCACTCTAGGGTGAAATTGTGCCTTGAATATTGCGTGCAGTTCTGGTCACCATATCTTAGAAAAGGACATAAACTGATTTAGAAAAAGTACAGAGCAGTGTGACCAACATGATGAAAGGTTAGGGCTATTCAGCTTGGAAAAGAGATGGCTGAGGAAAGATATAACGTTAGATTTGATTAATGCAAGATCAGTTTGAAATAAGACTTTATATTCCTCACTCAACAGATCATAAATAATTATAGATGTACTTTGTATTACAGAATCTTGGTTGCTAGATTCAAATATAGTAATTGTTAATCAACTTTATTGTCCCAGTGTTGTCATCAATAGATGATTCTTTGAAATATGTTTTTCTGTATTAATGCAGTTAGAACATGGATGTCTGGGAATAAATTAGCTTTGAATGTAAATAAAACAGAGGTTTTATAACCTTTCATGGAGTTTACCAGAACTAGTTTCCACCTTATACAATAGACATCATGATTTCTTAATTATTAAATCTGTTTTTCAAGATCTTGGTATATTTTTTTGACTTTGAACTTTCAAGCCCATATTCAGAAATGAGTAAAAATAGCTTATTATAAATTACATTTTTTAAAATATTTGAAACCTTTTTTTACACCTGATCATTTTTGTACTGTGATTCAAACTTTAGTACTTTAGTTTCACTATTGTAACAGTATTCTATTAGGACTTCCTGAAGTGTTACTTTGACTATTACAATTAGTTCAAAATTTTGCAGCGCATTTTGTAACAGGTTGTAGTCAATCAGTAGACATTACACAGAAACTTTTTAATTTACATTGGTTACCGATAAAATATCAAATACAGTACAAAGTGATTATTATTATGGTTAAATGCATTCATCACCAGGTCCCAATTAGTCTTTCATGTCTCTTGCGACTGTACTGTCCACGTTGCGATCTCAAGATGCTAATTCGTTTGATGTCCCATTATTTAGAAAGATTCATTTTCAGACTTTGCGAAATAGGTTGTTTTCCTTGAGTGCTCCGGTTTTGTGGAATTCATTGCCTGAAAAATTATGAAAAATTCCTGAGCTGTTGCTTTTTCGGCAGAAATTAAAAGCTCATCTTTTCAAACAAGCTTTTCCTTTGCTGTAGGGCTAAGTATTTTTGTCTATATTTAGCATTTTGTATAAAAAAAATAGGAAGGTTTTGTTTTATGTTTTATGGCTTTTTATTTTTATTTTGTTTTGTATTCTGCCACATTAGTGTGCAGATTATACATTTTGTTTTGTATTCTGCCACATTAGTGTGCAGATTATACATTTTTTAAATAAATAAATAAGATAGAGGTCTATAAAATGAGTGGCATGGAACAGGCAAATGTAGATTGGTTCTTTATGCCTTCAAGAAGTAGAACAACTAGGGGACACACAATAAAGCTACAGTGTAGCACATTTAAGACTCATCTGAGAAACTTTTTTTTTCACTTAATGCTTAATTAAGCTGTAGAATTCATTGCTGGAGATATAGTAAAAGCTGATACTGTAGCTCAGGCGCCATTTGGGCTGATTGCCGGACTGATTGGAGGAGGCAGCCAGGAGCGGGAGAGTGCACTCCTCTCCACTCCCCACCAGGACCAATCAGCAGCAGCTGCAATTTTGAACTTAAGGCGTGGGCCTGCTCAAATCTGTAATCAAATGCCATAGTGCAGTGCTCGCAGCATTCCACCACCCTGATACAAACAGAAAGGGCAGCGGATCAGAGCAGCCTACTTAATGATCCCTAAGACTCAACTGCAGACATTCCATAATCGGCAGACACTATACTTCAAGAGACACTGTGACCGGGAGACTTGCAGGCTGTACCACCTAAGTCCACAGTTCAACGTTAGCAGCATTTTACTGAGGAATGTCAGGAGGTGCGTTTTTTTCATTATCTGAAAGCTCTCTGCTGGACTGCACCATTGTGTGAGTGTGTTACTATTGCAACAGCTTGAGACATCTGCAGTTGTTGCTTTCCATGTATACTGTACACTTTTCTGTACACTTAAGAATCACTGTGCCTGGGAAGTATTACTATTCTCTGTACCACTGAGCCACCTTGTACTACCTAAGGCTTTGCTTTACTTTATCTTACTTTTGTCTTTTCATTTACCCTTATTTCTAATTCTTTTATTTTTTTCAGTTCAATTATTATTATCCCAGGAAGGTGTAGATAACATGAGGAGGGATCTAGCTAAGCTTGAAGAATGGTCTAGAATTTGGCAGCTGGGATTTAATGTTAAAAATTGCAAGGTCGTGCATTTGGGCTGCAGCAATCCAAGGAAGCAATATAGTATAGGGGGTGAAGTACTTTTGTCCACTAAAGAAGAGTGGGACCTAGGTGTGGTTGTGTCTGATGACCTTAAAGTAGCTAAACAGGTAGAAAAGGCGACAGCAAAAGCTAGAAGGATGCTTGGATGCATACACAGAGGAATGGCTAGCAGAAAAAAGGAGGTGATAGTGCCTCTGTATAAGTCTTTGGTGCAACCTCATTTGGAGTATTGTGTGCAATTCTGGAGACCACACCTTCAAAGGGATATAAACTGGATGGAGTCAGTACAGAGGGTGGCTACTAACATGGTTAGTGGTCTTCATTATAAAGCATATGAGGACAGACTTAAGGATCTTAATATGTACCTCTTAGAGGAAAGGCGGGATAGAGGTGATATGATTGAGAAGTTTAAATACCTCCATGGCATAAATGCACAGGGGGAGAGCCTCTTTCGTTTGAAAGCAAGTTCTGCTACGAGGGGACATGGGATAAGGGTAAAAGTGGATAGATTCAGGAGTGATATGCGGAAATATTTATTTACGGAAAGAGTGGTGGATCCGTGGAATAGTCTCCCAGTGGAGGTGGTAGACATGAGGACAGTATCTGAATTTTAAAAAAGCATGGGACAAACACAGAGGATCTCTAAAGGAAAAAAGGGGACTGTTGTAGTTGTTGATATGGAAGGACGGACTAGATAGGCCATGTAGTTTTTTTCTGTCGTCAATTTTCTATGTTTCTGTTTCTATAAACCATTCCTATAGTCTCACGTCTTTCTTGGTTCCTCTTTCTACTCTTCCCTAACCTTTTCCCCTCATTCCACAAACCCTTCACCCCTCCACTCTTACCCCTTCCCTCCCTTCCCTCTTTCCTCACCCTTCTTATCCATTAGCATCTCTTCATCTCTTGAGCTTCAGCTTCTCCTTCCTCTTATTCTTCCTTCTCCTTCTTTGCTTATACAACCACATCCTCATTTCCGTTGTGCTGCCTCCTCTCTCCCTCGCGCTTTACTACTTCTTCTCCTTTTATCATCTGGTGATATAAATCCCAATCCTGGCCCACCTTCATCTTTTTCTCTCCACCGCTGTACTTTAATCAACATCCCTCTCCTTCCCCTCTCTTTTCTCCCCTTCTCTTGTGCCCTCATTCTATCTCCAGGAACAAGCAGGAATGAGTCTTCACATATGGGTACGTCGGTATTGATGGAGCCTGTGCGGGAACGCTCCCTAGCTTCCCAAAAAAGGAAAGCTTTTGGGAGCATCCCACAGTGCCTGCGCGCTGCCTTCCCGCCTTTCCTAACCGCCTCTCCCCAGTTCTTCTTTTCCGTGGAGCCAGCAGGTCGTGTTCCTGTCACCGCTGAAGAAGTTCTTTGTTTTATTTTATTTCTTTGGTCGCGCGTCTGCCTTCCCCGACGTCGGACCGGTACCGCCGGTCGGTCTTTCTTTTCTTATAAAAAAAAAAAAAGAACATATTTTTCCCTCACTTAGTGTGTTTTTTTTTCCTCTTTGGGCCTTAGGCCTCACGAAAAATTTTCCTCATGGAAAAACCAGCCTCCGGGTTTAAAAAATGCACTAAGTGCAGCGGTACTCTTTCTGTTACCGACACCCATGAATGGTGTCTTAAATGTTTGGGTCCTGACCACTCCATTTTGCACAACCTTCCGGTACCGAATTCCAGGCATTCATGGCGTCGATGGATCAGAATGTTCTATCCATGCAGCAGGCTATCACGACCTTTATTCAAGCTGCGACGCCGCTGATACCACAACAAACTCCGTTGTCGGTATCGGCCCAGGTACCAGCACTAATGCCGGTACCGGTACCGACTGCATCGACATCGGCCATGGTGTCGTCTGCAGCGGTTCCCTGCCTAGGGCTGCCCATCGGTACCGAACCGGTACCGATAACGCCCGATGTCGATACGGCTTGGTACGTGTATCGAGCTTTGAAAGAGCACCCTGACAGTCGATACTTTGATTCCTCCGAAGATTCTGATGCATCGGAGGAGTCTGCTGAAGTATCCATAGCCCTTCCTGAAGAGCCTTCTTCTCCAAAAAGAAGAATGTCTCCTCCAGAAGACTTGTCCTTTCAAGACTTCATAAGAGAAGTGGCTAAAGGACTTTCTATTTCAGTAACCTCTGAATCAGAGCCTAGAGCTAAAAAATTAGATATTTTAGGTTATTCTAAGGCTCCTAAGGAGGCAGTCACCTTGCCAATTCATGAGATTCTTTATGATCACATGATTGACTTATGGGAGACTCCTCTTACTATCTCTCCTCATTCTCGTAGGTTGGACACTATGTACCGTGTCCCTCCTTGTCCTGGTTTTCATAAAACACAGCTTCCTCACCATTCTATTGTGGTGGAGTCAGCTATGAAAAAGATAAAGAGTGCAAAAAGACACTCCTCTGCTCCTCCAGGAAGAGAATGCAGGACCTTGGATGCTTTTGGTAGGAAAATCTTCCAAGCCAGTATGCTCATTGCCAGAATCAGCTCCTATAGTCTTTATATGGGTATGTTTCTGAAAGAAGTTGCAGATAAGCTGCACACTTTCCTCCCTTTACTTCCAGAGGATAAAAGGGAAGAATTTCTTATTTGGCTTAAGCATACTCAAGATATTTCAAAGTTTTCCAACCGTGCAGCTTTTGACTCCTTTGAGGGTGCCAGCAGAGCTTCGGCCATTGCCATAGCTGCACGCAGAATTGCTTGGCTCCAAGCTTCTGATCTAGAATCTTGGGTCCAGGATGGCTTGGGAAATCTTCCCTGTACAGGAGAAAACCTGTTTGGCAAAGATTGGCAAATAAAAGCCACTCAAATGGATGCAGAAAATTCTGCTTTGGATAGACTTTCAAAGTCAACCTCCATTCCTGCCAAGAAAAAACCTTTCAAGAAGTCTTTTTTCAAGAAAGGCAGATTCCATCCTGCTTCTGGCCAACAATCATCTACAGGTCGTTTTGCTGCTAAGCATCAGCAACCTAAACAGGCCAGGCCTAAGGCTACAGGAGCTGCTGCAACTCAGCAGACCCAGCCTCCTCAGGGCTTTTGACTTGATTCTAGAGAACTTAGCCTTTCTGGCTCTGAAACAGCCAGAGCCTCTCACCATTCCAGGAAGGTTAGCTCATTTTGCTCCCAGATGGGAGCAAATTACAGCAGAGCAGTGGACCCTCTCCATCATAAGGGAGGGCTACAAACTTCATTTCTCAAACCTTCCTCCTCACACCATGGTGAGACATTTCAATTCTCCAACATCTCTCCTCGACCTTCTAGGTCAGGAGGTGGCTGCCCTTCTTGCCCAAGGGGCAATAGAAGAAGTACCTCTTCTTCAACAAGGGTCAGGGTTTTACTCCCCCTACTTTCTGATCCCAAAGAAAACAGGGGGCTACAGACCCATATTAGATCTCAGAGAATTGAACAAATTTCTATGCAAGGAGAAATTCAAGATGCTTTCTCTGGGCACTCTCCTTCCATACCTTCAGAGTCAGGATTGGCTTTGTTCTCTAGATCTCAAGGATGCGTACACACATGTCCTCATCCATCCATCTCACAGAAGGTTCCTCCGTTTCTTTTCCAAGGAAAGCATTACCAATACAGGATGCTTCCTTTCGGTCTGGCCTCTGCTCCAAGAGTGTTCACCAAATGCATGGCAGTAGTAGCTGCATTTCTACGCACTCTGGGAATATTTGTATTCCCATACCTGGACGACTGGCTCATCCGAGCTCCATCTCAGTCAGAGGCCCAGATTTCCCTGGACTGCACAAGGCGCATTCTGCAGTATCTGGGACTTGTGGTGAACCTCCCAACGTCCCAGCTCACCCCTACTCAGTCCCTAGAGTTCATAGGGGCCTGGCTAGATACTACCACTGCAAGGGCCTATCTTCCTCAGGCCCGTTGCCTACGCCTAGTGCAGTTAGCCTCCCAGATTCAGTCAAAGAGCCATTTAACTGCCCGGGAGATGCTACAACTGCTAGGCCACATGGCATCCACAGTGCATGTGGTCCCTTATGCTCGCCTTCACATGAGAGCAGCTCAATGGACTTTGTCCACCCAGTGGACTCAAGCATCAGGGGCTCTGTCAGACAAAGTAGCAACCTCCAGGCGCCTCTTTTGGTCTCTCCAGTGGTGGAAGTCCACCCAAAATCTGTTGCTGGGGTCCCTCTTCCACAGTTGTTGCCCCAGGCAACCCTCACAACAGATGCCTCCCAAACAGGTTGGGGAGCTCATCTGCAAGACCTCTCCACTCAGGGCACTTGGTCTCCACAGGAGACCTCTCTACATATCAACCACTTGGAGCTCCGAGCAGTTTTTCTAGCTCTCAAGGTCTTCCATACCCTGCTTAGCTACAAGACAGTCCTCATTCATACGGACAGTCAGGTAGCCATGTTTTACATAAACAAGCAAGGAGGAACTGGCTCTCTGTCGCTTTGCAACAAAGCTTTAAGATTGTGGGCCTTCGCCAGAGAGCATCAAATCCATCTCCTGGCCGTATACCTTCCAGGAATCCAAAACTCTTGGGCAGACAGACTCAGTCGAGTTCTGCTTCCACACGAATGGTCCCTGCACATGGACCAGGTACTCAGAATCATCCAAGAGTGGGGAACCCCGGACTTAGACCTCTTTGCAAGTCCGTGGAATGCCAAACTTCCCCGGTTCTGTTCCAGAATTCCGTGTCAGGGAGTTCAGGCCAAGGATGCCTTCCTCCTTCACTGGGGTCAAGACTTCCTGTATGCCTTTCCATCCATTCCCTTAATTCCCTAGACTCTGTTCAAGCTCCAGAGGGATCAAGGATCTATGATCCTCATAGCTCCACGCTGGCCACACCAAGTGTGGTACCCTCTACTTCTGCATCTCTCTCAAGCTCCCTCCGTAGACTTGGGAGCTGCTCCAGACCTTCTGTCCCAGGAGGAGGGGACTTTGTGGCACCCAAACCCCAAGTCCCTTCACCTCAGAGCTTGGTTGCTGAAGGCCTAGACCTTCAAGGTTGGAATCTTTCTCAGCAGGTGAAGGATATCCTCCATGCTTCCAGAAAGCCTTCTACTAAACGTTCCTATGCTTTTAAATGGAAAAGGTTTTCCATTTGGTGTACTGAGAAGGGTCTTGACCCTCTAGCACTACCTTTGAATTCTCTATTGGAATATCTCCTGCATCTCTCCAATGCAGGCCTTAAGACGAATTCAGTAAGGGTCCATTTGAGTGCTATTGCAGCATCCCTTAAGCCTATCAATGGACAGCCTATTTCCTCTCATCCTCTTATTGCAAGATTCATGAGAGGCCTAACTTTAACTAAACCTCCCATTAGGCCTCCTCCGGTGGCATGGGACTTAAATCTGGTTCTTGGTCAGCTTATGAAGCCACCTTTTGAACCCTTAGCCACCACCTCCTTGAAATTTCTTTCCTGGAAGGTTATTTTCCTCATTGCAGTCACCTCAGCTCGCCGCATCAGTGAACTGCAGGCCTTAGTGGCTAATCCACCTTATACAAGGTTCCATCATGATAAGGTAGTCCTTAGGACCAATCCACACTTTATGCCTAAAGTGGTCTCACCTTTTCACCTTAATCAAGAGGTGTATTTACCTGTCTTTTTTCCAGGTCCTCATGCATCAAGTGCAGAGAGGAATCTTCATACCCTGGATTGTAAGAGAGCTCTTGCCTTTTACTTACAAAGGACACAGCAACATAGAAAGTCTTCTCAACTCTTTGTTGCTTTTGATCCCTCTCATTTGGGACTTCCAGTCTCTAAAAGGACACTGTCCACTTGGATTGCTCAGTGTATTTCTTTCGCCTACCAGAGTAAGAACCTTTCTCTGGAGGGCCATGTCACAGCTCACAATGTGAGGGCCATGGCAACTTCTATGGCTCATCTAAATTCTGTGTCCATCGACTAGATCTGTCGAGCAGCCACATGGGCCTCGGTTCATACCTTCACAGCCCATTATTGTTTGGACAAGGACTCCCGCTGGGATGCCTTGTTTGGTCAGGCTGTCCTAAAATACCTGTTCCATACTTGAACAACTCCTACCCTCCTTCCCTGGATGGATGCCTGAGATCCATAGGAGGAGATAGAGCCCTTCTCAGGGTCTCACAACCTTGGGGATCTCCCAGGCATCTCTAGCTAGGGAGTCCCCATATGTGAAGACTCATTCCTGCTTGTTCCTGGAGATAGCACAATTACTTACCTGTAACAGGTGATCTCTGGGAACAGCAGGAATAAGTCTTCACAACCCACCCACCTCCCCTAGGAGTTGTATCTCTCTATCTATCTTTCCTTTCCTCTCTCTGTTTGTCTCAGCTTTAAAACTCGAACTGGGGAGAGGCGGTTAGGAAAGGCGGGAAGGCAGCGCGCAGGCGCTGTGGGATGCTCTCAAAAGCTTTCCTTTTTTGGGAAGCTGGGGAGCATTCCCGCGCAGGCTCCGTCTGTACCGAGAGAGAGGAAAGGAAAGATAGATAGAGAGATACAACTCCTAGGGGAGGTGGGTGGGTTGTGAAGACTTATTCCTGCTGTTCCCAGAGATCACCTGTTACAGGTAAGTAACTGTGCTATCTCTAATAAACTTTTTTACATATGATCTTTTTATTTCTTCTGCTTTTAATCTTTTAGCTCTTACTGAAACCTGGCTCTTACCCGATGACTCTGCTTCAGTCACTGCACTCTCACTTGACAGGTTCCACTTCTCCCACACCCCTCGGCCACATGGTTGCGGTGGAGGTGTTGGACTATTACTTTCTCCTTCTTGCAAATTTCAACCTCTCCTGCTTCCTCAATCCCATTCTTTTCCCTCCTTTGAGGTCCACTCTTTTTGTCTTTTCCATCCCCTTCCTCTTTGGATTGCTGTCATTTACTGACCCTCTAAGTCCATTTCTTCATTTCTCTCTGATTTGGACGCAGGGCTCTCAGTTTTCTGGGACTTGTCTTTCCCTTCCATCATCTTTGGTGATTTCAATTTTCATATTGATAACCCCTCCAACCTCCCTATGCTTCTAAGCTCCTTTCCCTTACCTCCCACAACCTCCATCTCTGTTCCTCTGCCCTTACTCATCAGCTTGCTCACTGTCTGGATCTTATCTTCTACTCTAATTGTTTACCCTCCAATTTCCATTCCTCTGTTCTTCCATTATCTGACCTCCACCTCTTAAGTTTCACGCTCTATCACTCCCCGCCTCAAGCTCAGCCCATTTCATCCTTTCTTTTTATTGATCCACTGACTCTATCAACTACAGTCTCTTCTCTTCTTTGCTTCACCTTGTTCTCTAACTCTATCGATGAGGCCATTCTCCGCTATAACACTGCTCTCTCCTCTGCTCTGGATACCATTGCTTCGCCCATAACTCGTCCTGTGAGGTGCACTTCACCTCAGCCCTGGCTTTCTTCTGCTACCCACTACCTTTGCTCCTGTGCCCGCTCAGGGTTCCAGGGGTGATCCGGGAAACTACAGACCAGTGAGCCTGACGTCAGTACCGGGAAAAATGGTAGAAACCATCATAAAGAATAAAATTACTCAGCATGTAGATAGTCACGACCTAATGGGAGACAGCCAACATGGCTTTAGACAAGGAAGATCTTGTCTTACTAATCTGTTATGTTTTTTTGAAGGAGTGAATAAACAGGTGGACAAAGGTGAGTCGGTTGATATTGTGTATCTGGACTTTCAGAAAGCCTTTGACAAGGTCCCTCAGAGACTTTTGGCAAAACTAAAGAGTCATGGGATAGGAGGCAGTGTACTATTGTGGATCAGGAACTGGTTAAAAGATAGAAAGCAGAGGGTAGGGCTAAATGGCCAATTTTCCCAATGGAGAAAGGTGAATAGTGGTGTACCCCAGGGATCTGTGCTGGGTCCGCTGCTTTTTGACATATTCATAAATGACCTGGAAAGTGGAATAACGAGTGAGGTTATCAAATTTGCAGATGACACAAAACTATTTAAAGTTGTTAAAACCCAAGAGGATTGTGAAAAATTGCAAGAGGATCTTGATAAATTGGAAGACTGGGCATCAAAATGGCAGATGAAATTTAATGTGGACAAGTGCAAGGTTATGCACCTAGGGAAGAACAACCCAAACTATGGTTACACGATGCAAGGTTCCACATTAGGAACCACCACCCAGGAAAAAGATTTAGGCGTCATTGTGGATACCATGTTAAAACCCTCGGCCCAGTGTGCAGCGGCAGCCAAGAGAGCAAATAGAATGCTAGGTATGATAAGGAAAGGAATGGAAAATAAAACAAAAGATATTATAATGCCTCTATATCGTTCCATGGTGAGACCGCACCTTGAATATTGTGTGCAATTCTGGTCGCCGTATCTTAAAAAGGATATAGCGATTTTAGAAAAGGTTCAGAGAAGAGCCACCAAAATGGTAAAGGGGATGGAAGGATACTCCTATGAGGAAAGGCTAAAAAGGTTAGGGCTCTTTAACCTGGAAAAGAGACGGCTGAGGGGAGATATGATAGAAGTCTATAAATTAATGAACGGAGTGGAACGGGTAAACGTAGATCGATTGTTTACGTTATCAGAATATAGAAAGACTAGGGGACATGCAATGAAGCTACAGGGTAAACTATTTAAGACTAATAAAAGAAAATATTTTTTCACTCAACGTGTAATCAAACTCTGGAATTTGTTATCGGAGGATGTAGTAAAGGCTGTTAGTGTAGCTGGGTTTAAAAAAGGTATGGACAAGTTCCTGGAGGAAAGGTCCATAAACCATTATTAAGAAGTGACTGAAGATATCAATGCTTGACCCAGTACAAGCATTGTGGAACTTGTGTCTCTTGGGGAAACTGCTAGGTACATATGACCTAGATTGGCCACTGTTGGAAACAGAATACTGGGCTTGATGGACCTTGGTCTGACCCAGTATGGCATATCTTATGTTCTTATGTTCAGCTGAAGGCACTTGGCTTAAGTCATACTCCCTTTCTGACTTCCTTCACTTTAAATTCATGCTTCTTTTTTCCAAGTCTGCCCTTGCCCTCGCTAAATAAAACTATTTTATTCATCTAATTGATTGTCTTCCTTCCACCCGTCATCTGTTCTCTCCTCTCAGTTCACTTCTTATGGCTTCACTGCCACGTCCTTCCCCCTTTCTCTGCCCAAACTCTAGCTAACATTTTCCATGACAGTCTATAAGATTACTCTCCTATTCCCTTCTAATTCATCCTCACCACCCCTTCCCCCTTCTTCAGTATCAGCTTTTTCCCTCATCTTCCCCCACCCTTTCATCCTTCGTCTTAATCTCTGATGAGGAAACTTCCCTTCTTCTTTCCTCTAAACCCACTATCGGTTCTTCTGATCTTATCCCAACCCATCTCCTCAACTCCATCTCATCTTCTGTACCCCTTCCATCTCACATATTCTTAACCTTTCATGCTCCACTGCAACCTTCCCTTCAGCCTTCAAGCATGTGGTGATCACTCCTATCCTCAAAAAATCTTTTCTTGACCCTTCAGCTCCTTCCAGTTATCATCCAATTTCACTTTTTCCTTTCATTGCCAAACTTCTTGAGCGTGCAGTTCTCTGTAGCTGCATCAAATTTCTCTCCTCTCATGCCCTCCTGAATCCACTCCAGTCTGGTTTTTGTCCTTTTCATTCCACCAAATCGGCTCTCGCCAAAGTCTCTAGTGACTTGTTCTTGGCAAAGTCCAAGGGCCTCTACTCGGTTCTTATTCTTCTGGACCTCTCTGCAGCTTTAGATACTGTTGATCATTCTCTCCTCCTTGATACATTATCCTCT
Source organism: Ichthyophis bannanicus (assembly GCA_033557465.1). Taxonomy (NCBI): domain Eukaryota; kingdom Metazoa; phylum Chordata; class Amphibia; order Gymnophiona; family Ichthyophiidae; genus Ichthyophis; species Ichthyophis bannanicus. Next base: position 438,787,405 of record CM066033.1, read on the forward strand.
TGGTTTTAGAGACTCTGTACCATCTTGGTTTGCTTCTTATTTCTTGAATCGCTCATTCAGTGTTTTCTCACATGGTTCCTCCTCTTCCGCATTCCTCTCTGTTGATGTATCTCAAAGTTCTGTTCATGGACCTCTCCTTTTCTCCCTCTATACCCAATCCCTCTGTACCCTTATCTCTTCCCATGGCTTTCAGTATCCTTTTTATGGAGACTATTCCCAGATCTATATTTCTTCACCTGATATTTCTCCTGGACTCCAAGGTTGTATCTCATCTTGTTTGTCTAACATCGCTGCCTGGATGTCTCTCTGCTGTCTGTAATTAAACATGGATAAAACCAAGCTTCTTATCTTTCCCCCTAAACTCTCCCCCTACTTCTTCCCTTCTCCGTCACTGTTGATAACTCTCTACTACTGCCTGTCTCTTCAGCCCAGAACCTTGGAGTCATTTTCGACTCCTTGCTTTCCTTCTCCTCACACATTAAATAGATTGCTAAAAACTGTTGTTTCTTTCTATATAACATTAGCAAAATTTGACCCTTCCTCTCTGATCACACTACCAAGACCCTTATTTATCTTAGTTACCTCCCGTCTTGACTACTGCAACCTCTTTCTTGCTGGTCTCCCTCAGTGTCATCTCTTTCCTCTAGTCTGCCCTTCCAGATCAACTACAATAGCCCCCTTTTTACCTTTAGAGATCCTCTTGTGTTTGTCCCATACTTTTTTGAATTTGTTTTTTTCTATACTGCCTTTTCCAAGCATATAAAACGGTTTACAACAAAGATCAAAACAATTGTCTTTGGAAAAAAGTGTAAGGAACACCAGGTGTATTGACAGGACAGGAGAGAGAAGAGACAGTGAATGCCATACAGCAACACCCAACAAGAGGAACCATTCATACCAAGGAGACAAACATCCAAGGAAGTCTTCCAGAACTAGGCGCTAGGACAGCCTCCCCAACAATATTCTCCACCAACAAAGCTACCAGACCTAGGTGGATTCATCCCCCCACACCACACAAGATACCAGCAGAACAGGCAGAAACTGGCGCTCACAAGCACACGAGACTCAAGAAAGGTGAACAAAAGGATACCCACACCAGGTCAGAATACCAGGCCATTACCATGCTACACCACGGCACAATGCTCATGCTAACCCTCCTAATACTACTGCTGCTCAGACAGCAAGCAGTGGCATTTCACACCACAACATACACACCCATTCACTCACACCCCTTGCACAGACAATGCTGCACCACATGGCATGGCACAACCAAACCAAACCTACATCACGCAAAACATGCACACACAGAACAGATGCCATGATCAATATAATTCCTACCTATACCGCACAAAACAACCATACCAACCCCATGGTAGGCACAAACATCACCTGCATGCTTATCATTGCAAGGTCAGTCAGAAACAGGGCTAACACCATCTCGGATCACCTACACACACAAAGGCCAGATATACTTTGCATAACAGAGACATGGCTCAGTAATACTGATCAGGTAGTATTAAACCAGATCACCCCACCTATGTACACCACCTTCAACTGTCCCAGAGCAGGCAGAAGGTGTGGTGGAGTGCTGATACTGGCCAGGAGCTACTACAAATTCAAAACCACCTTAACAACCAGCACAGAAGAATCCAGCATAATCAATATCTCCAACAAATACATGGCTATATGCCTTGCGTACAAGCCACCAAATGCCAAATTTGATGATCTAATGAAGATACTCGAAACGGTATGTGCACACGATACAACACACAAGCCACTCATCGTCTTAGGCCACTTTAACCTTAGAGCAACATCATGCGAGCACTCACCAGAGACAACATATATCAGGAGACCCCTGAAGTCCACCCCCAGGATATGGCAAACTACATGGTTAAAAAGAACAACGAATTCAACAAGCACCCACTGGCAACATCTCTGAAAGGCAGCAACACGAAAGACCAAGCCTCCACTCAACCCTGGGGAGAATTTGCTATACCATCTCTCAAACAAATAGAACAGATAGTCACCTCGCTCAATACAACCACATCCCCAAACAACCCATGCCCTGAGCAGTGGATAAAAACCACTAAGGAGAAACTCATTCCATATATACAGAAGATAGTCAAGTCATCCTTATTACAAGGACACATGCCTTTCTCCCTTAAACAAGCATCTATAAGGTCAATTTTGAAAAACACATCACTCTGCAAGAAGGACCCTGCAACATTATCGCCTGATCTCCAGCCTAGCTTTTCTTGCAAAAGTCATAGAGAAGACCGTACAGATGCAGCTGCAGGACCATATCGATCACAATGCACTACTATACCCACAACAGCATTGCTTCAAGCCACGTCATAATGTGGAAATGCTTCTAACTTCACTCTTCAACAACATCCCGAAGAGAATTGACAAAGCCAATAACGGATTCCTTCTCATTTTCATGGACATCTCATCCGCCTTTGATTCAGTTTCACTCCCCATCCTGATTCAACGCCTCCAGGATATTGGTATCCGCACTAAAATGGTTCACCTCATACCTGGACGGTAGGCTCCAACAAGTTAAATGTGGGGCTAACTACTCAGCACCCTTCACTATATCACAAAGCATTCTGCAAGGCTCGGCACTCTCATCGATACTATTCATTCTATACATACACCCCGTCTGCGATATCAAGAAGCATGAAATACTATTCCACCTATATGCTGATGACCTCATGATATACACTATAGTCAACCTGGAGGCACCGAACCTAACAGCTGTCACCCAGTGCTTGGAAGATATACCCACCTGGCTCAGCAACAACAACCTCATGTTAAACTACAGCAAAACAGAAGTACTATACATCAGCAGAAGCACAACTTTCAACCTGCCACAAAAAATCCAACTGTTGAACCAAACTATACCTATAAAAATTGAAGTCCGCTACCTAGGCGTCATCCTGGACAAAAACATCAACCTCCAATCGCATATAAAAGAAACTGCAGCAAAAGCATACGCAAACTAAATCTCAAAAGAAGACTAAAGCCACTTTTAAAGCAGGACCATTTCTGGATCATTTGCCAAGCCATCATTACACCAATACTGGACTACACCAATTCACTCTACCAAGGATTCCTAAGGCTAGTCACGCATCCATTACAGATGATCCAGAACACCACAGCACAAATTATCAACGGAACAAGCAAGACAGACCACATTATACCGGTATTACACCAACTGCACTGGCTCCCAATTCAAGCCCGTGCCAAGTTGAAAACATTACTGAATATCTTCAAAATCATCCACCACTTCTCAGCAGACATCCTAGAGACCCTATCACAAGAGAAGTGAGCACCCGCCCTAGACGAAACAATAACAAACACATGATCAGTGTGCCAACAGACTAACAAAAAAGCAAACAATCCACTTCCAAAAGAGCCCTCTCACTAGCTGCACCCCAACTGTGGAACACCCTCCCTGAAGAAATCTGAGCTACTGACAATACCAAGGACTTCAGGAAGAAGCTCAAGACTCTTTTGTTCATGGAACATTATGGAAACAATTACGTAGTCCTGCAACCACACCGGCTCCAACCACAGACTCTTTAGATCATTAGAACATCCCATGATAACTCTGCCCAGCTGTAACTAGATTGAAACAACTGTAAATAAGTTAAGCAATTTGTAAATCGGTTAGTACCCTGTTAAGTACTCTGCATGCCGACCCTGAGCTTAGTTCACTGTATCCTGTTTGAGTTACAATGTAAGCCTCCCTGCACACTGTGCAGCAACTTTAAAGGAAGCGCCTCCTGGCGCCATCACCATTGCCGCCCTGCACACCGTGCAGCAACTTTAAAGGAAGCACCTCCCGGCACCATCACCATCGCCGCCCTGCACGTCGTGCAGCAACTTTAAAGGAAGTGCCTCCCGGCGCGCCTGTGCCTGAGGGCCTCACCAGAGGGCCCTTTGGCATGGCCCTTAGGCGCTGGCCAAGTAGCGGCCAAAGACCCGCTTCCTGGGCCCTCCTCCATTCACACCGTTCCCGCTGTATCTTGACCAGCTGATACCGGGGACTGGCCGCACTCGTCTCTCTGCCCCCGCGCGAATACTGCTGCTTTTCCTGACAATCCATTGCCGGTTCTGCAATACGAACAAATCGAGATTCACATGCCCCAAAGCTGATAGAGAAAAACAGATTGCACACCTTCCAGGTGGAATTTTGCTGAAAATATATGCCCAGAGCTCAAGTATAACCCAAGACCCGCTCCTACGTCAACCGTTAACGCAGCTCCAACAAATCTCCATAGCTTCTGAAGAGCCGAGCAGGTACTATCGATCCTCCACACCACAACCATCTCACGATTACCACCCTAAACCTAACTCTGCTCTGGTCTTGCTTCCCACTGCTGGCTGCGATCCTACTTCCCATTGCCTGCATAGACCTTGCTACCCATTGTCTGCATAGAACCTGCTACCCATTGTTTGCCTAGTACTTGCTACCCATTGTATGCCCAGTACTTCCTACCCATTGTATGCCTAGAACTTACTCCTCATTGTATGCCTAGTACTTGCTACCCATTGCTTTCCTAGTATTTGCTACCCATTGTTTGCCCAGAACTTGCTACCCATTGTATGCCTAGTACTTGCTACCCATTGCTTGCCTAGTATTTCCTACCCATTGTATGTCTAGAACTTGCTACCCATTGTATGCCTAGAACTTGCTACCCATTGTATGCCTAGTACTTGCTACCCATTGTTTGCCTAATACTTGCTACCCATTGTGTGCCCAGAACCTGCTACTCATTGTTTGCCTAGTATTTGCTACCCATTGTGTGCCCAGAACCTGCTACCCATTGTTTGCCTAGAACCCACTACCCGCTGCTTACTCAGACCTTGCTACCCATTACCATGGTCCCACACCTCATTGTCCTTCTCTTCCTCATCCTCCCCAACTGCCTCCCCTCCTACCAACACCCTCCTTCCATTTCCCCCTACCCTCCCCCTACCTTCCTCACTTCTCCCTCCATTCTGCCCCTTAGCCTAGCATCTGCTCTTGAGCTTCTTCACACCATCCCCCACATTCAACCAGCCCCCTCTCTTTAAGGCAACCCCACCCTCGCTTCCGCCGTACTATCTCCACTTTACCACGCTCTCTAATACTCATTTTCCTTCTCTCATCAGGTAATATTAACCCCAACCCTGCCCCCCCCCCCCGATTTCTTTCTCACACTAAAAAATGTTCCTCACGTACCCTATCTAATCTCATCCACATCCCGCTCCTCCTTCCTTCCGCCCTCCCTCATTCATCCCACAATCACTCATCCATAGATACCCCAGAAAATAAATCCTCACATAACCTATCTGATACCATCAATTTACCCCTCACTTCCCCTCCCTCATGTCTCTCCTGGAGAGCACACACACCCAGACATACCCACCCACACCCCGCTCCCTCTAAATCTCAGTATTATCCTAGAAATAGACCCCCACGCTACTCTGATAAGAAATCCACACGTAACTTATCCAACCTTATCCATATCCCTCTCCTCCCCCCTCCACTCTCCCGTTTTCATGCGCCCTATGGAACGCATGCTTGGTCATTAAAAAAAACCCTTTTATTCACGATCTCTTTATCTCTAATGCCCTACACCTTATTGCCTTGACCGATACCTGGCTCCCCCCAGACAACACCGCATCCATTTCCTCTCTCTGCTATGGGGGCTACCAGTTCTCCCATACACCTCGATCTACTGGTTGCGGTGGTGGCGTTGGCCTCCTACTCTCTCCCTCCTGTCAATTCCAACCCCTCCTGCCACCCCAATCACATTCTCCCCTCTCTTTCGAAGTCCACTCCATTCACCTCCTCACACCACTTCCCCTCCGAGTAGCTGTTATTCATTGCCCACCTGACAAATCCCAACCTTCCTCACCGACTTCGACTCCTGGCTTTCTGCCTTTATGGATCCCTCTTCCCCCACTCTTATTCTTGGCGATTTCAACATTCACATCGACAACCCCTCCGACCCCCATGCCTCAAAGTTCCTTGCTCTTACCTCCTTGTTCGACATCCACCTTTGCTCCACTGCCCCCACACACCTACACGATCTAATACTCTTCTCCAATTCCTCTCCCTCAAACTTCCGCAAATCAATTCTTCCCTCATCTGACCATCACCTCTTAACATTTACTCTGCAGCTTCTGCCGTCCCAACCTCGTCCTGTCTCCTCCAACCTATTTAGAAACCTTCATAATATTAATCCCCTGACTCTCTCCTCCACCATTTCTCCATCTCTTTCCTCCATTATATCCTCCAAATCCGTCGACAAGGCATTATCTTCATTCAATGCTACACTATCCTCAGCCCTTGATACCCTTGCCCCGCCCACCCCACATCCTGTCAAATGATCTACTCCCCAACCCTGGCTTTCACCCTCAATCCGTTACCTACGCATCTGTGCCCGTTCTGCCGAACGAGCTTGGTCCAAATCCCGCTCCCTGGAAGACCTTCTACACTTCAAAATCATGCTTGGCTCCTTCCAGTCAGCCTTAGCACTTGCCAAACAAGATTACTACATCCATCTGACCAACTCCCTTGCCTCTGATCCCCGCCGTCTCTTTAATACCCTCACGTCTCTCCTCAAGGTCCCCCCACCCCTGATCCCGCCCTTCCTTTCTGCCCAAACCCTAGCCGACTACTTCCACGATAAAATCCACAAGATTACCCTCCAATTCCCTATCCCCTCATCTACCTCCCCTCCTCCCCAATTCTCCCCACCCATCCATACTTCCCCTGCCACCCTCTCCTCCTTCCCTCCGATCTCTGAAGAATAAACCACACTCCTTCTTTCCTCCTCCAAACCCACCACCTGCTCATCAGACCCTATCCCTAACCATCTCCTACATTCCATCTCCCTCACCATTGTCCCCTCCATCACTCATATTCTCAACCTTTCACTCTCCACTGTAACTGTTCCTGTTGACTACAAACATGCTGTTGTCACACCCCTCCTCTAGAAACCCTCACTTGATCCCACATGCCCTTCTAACTATCGGCCCATCTCCCTCCTTCCCTTCATATCCAAACTATTAGAACGAGCAGTCCACCATCTCTGCCTCGACTTCCTCACCTCCCAGGCCCTCTTGGACCCACTACAATCTGGCTTCCGTCCCCTACACTCCACTGAAACGGCACTCACAAAAGTCACCAATGACCTGTTCCTGGCTAAATCCAAGGGCCTCTATTCTATCCTCATCCTTCTTGACTTTTCTGCTGCCTTTGACACCATTGACCACAACCTTCTCCTCACCACCCTCTCCTCGCTTGGCTTCAAGGACACTGTACTATCCTGGTTCTCCTCCTACCTCTCCCATCGCTCATTCAGTGTATGCTCTGGTGGCTTCTCCTCCTCCCCTACCCCGCTCCATGTAAGTGTACTCCAGGGATCCGTCTTGGGCCCCCTCCTTTTCTCTCTCTATACCCAAGGCCTTGGTGTGCTTATCTCCTCCCATGGCTTTCAGTACCATCTCTATGCCGATGACTCCCAGATCTACCTCTCTACACCTAATATTTCTCCGGCAACCCAGTCCAAGATCTCTGCCTGTCTTTCGGACATCGCCGATTGAAACTGAACATGGACAAGACTGAACTCCTTGTCTTTCCACCCAACTCCTCCCCCCCCCCACTTCCCCCTCTCTCAGTCCATGTGGATGGATCTATTATCCTTCCTGTTCCCTCGGCCCGCAATCTAGGGGTTATCCTTGACACCTCTCTCTCCTTCACTACTCATATCCAGTTTGTAGCTAAGACCTGCCGCGTCTTTCTCTACAACATCAGCAAAATACGCCCCTTCCCCTCTGAACACACCACCAAAATGCTTATTCACTCTTTAGTCTCCTCTCGCCTCGATTACTGCAACCTACTCCTCTCTGGTCTCCCCGTGAGCCACCTCCTTCCCCTTCATTCTATACAAAATCACGCTGCTCGACTAATCTTCTGCCAGCCTCGCCATGCCCACATTACTCCTCTTCTCAAGTTGCTTCACTGGCTCCCTATCCAATTCCGCATCCAATTCAAGTTTCTCCTACTGACCTATAAATGCATTCACTCTATGGCCCCTCAATACCTCTTATCTCTTATCTCTCCCTATGTCCCCTCTCGAAATCTGCGCTCCGCTAACAAACTACTTCTATCAATGCCTTTCACCCGCACCGCAAACTCCCGACTGCGCTCCTTTCAACTTGCTGCACCACACGCCTGGAACAGCCTACCTGCGTCTGTGCACCAGGCACCCTCCCTGGCCCTCTTCAAATCCAGGTTGAAGACCCATCTGTTCACTGTTGCATTCAGATCCTGACTTTCATCCTCACCTCACCTTAACCCCCGTCAACATTCATGACCAAACTATTGACCAAACTGTACTGCACCACACCTTGCGTAGAACTGACTAATGCGCTGTACTGTTCTGACTAGATTGTAAGCTCCGTTGAGCATGATTCTGATGGGCAGGGACTGTCTCTTGTATGTTGGCTACCTCTTGTAGGTTAGCTGTGCAGCGCTGCGTGCGTGGCGCTTTATAAATGCTAAATAATAGTAGTAGTAGTAGTAGTAGTAGTAGATTACAGGATAAGGCGGTATAAAAATCGGGTTAAATAAATAAATACTGTCCTTGTGTCTACCACCTCCACTGGGAGACTATTCCATGCATCTACCACTCTTTCCATAAAGAAATATTTCCGCATATTACTCCTGAGTTCATCTCCTTTCACTCTCATCCTCTGTCCCCTCGTAGCAGAAGTTGCCTTCAATTTAAAGAGACCCTCCTGTGCATTTATGCCACTGAGGTATTTAAATGTCTCTATCATATTGCCTCTATCCTGCCTTTTTTCTAAAGTATACATATTAAGATATTTAAGTCTGTCCTCATATGCTTCATAACGAAGACCACTAACCATTTTCGTAGCTACCCTCTTCAATCTGTTCAGAACGCTGTGATGCGTCTAATTTCCCGTCAACTGCGTTACACTCATGTAACCCCTCTATTTCACTGGCTCCCCTTTCATTTCCACATCTATTTCAAACTACTTCTCCTAACCTATAAATGTATGCATTCTACTGTCCCTCCTCATTTTCTTTCCTCTCTTCTCTCTCTCCCTACTCCCCTCCTTGTGAACCCTTCTCTTCTAATGCTATCTCTAGACTTCATTCCTTTCACATTGCTGCTCCTTATGCCTGGGATAAGGTTCCTCCGTCTCTGCATAAAGTCTCTTCTCTCCCCCTTTCAAATCCATGCTGAAAGTGTACCTCTTTGAAGCCGCTTTTTGATCCTGATCTTTGTTTCCTTGTATTTCCTCTTCTCTTTGACCTCAGTCTTCTTTATATTGTAACGTACGTTTGTCTTTTTAGATTGTAAGCTCTTTGACAGGGACTGTCTTGTGTTTGTACAGTGCTGCATATGCTTTGTAATGCTTATTAAATGATAAATAAATAAATAAAAGAGGTTCCATGTAACATGCGAATGGAATCTGTCTACTTTTTGGGAACCTGACAGGTGCCTAGTGACCTGGATTGTCCACTGTTGGAAACAAGATACTGGGCTTGATGGACATTTGGTCTGACCCAGTATGGCATATCTTATATTCTTAAAGTTATGGCAGTAGGCTGTATATGGGCTGGGAAATGTTACTGATCAGGGCGTAGGTAGGGATATCCCCCTGATTAAATAAACATTGAGATTAAGGTCTTTCCTATGCATAGACAAACTAAGAGCTACAGTTGAGGAGTTGTAAGTTGCTGTAGATGTTAAATGGCAAATTAAAATCCATACGTGTTTGTTTTGTGGAAGGTCAGAACAGCTGTGATTAGGAAACATTGCCTATTTTGGAAATGCACTTTGGGTTAAGTTGTATGTTTGTTGTAGAAGTCAGTTGCATTTTAGGTCTCTAGACAGTAGTCTGTACAACGGAGATTTAGACAAGAGAAACGTTATGGCAGTACACGCATATCTAATTGGATGTTAGCGGGAACCACTGAGAGGAAGAAGAAGTTACACTTATGATCATTCTGTAATACTGGACATCATGCTTGGCAATGTTGAAGTTCAACGCAAAAGAGGAAGACCAGCAATGTGATGGCTTGATACAATAGAGTGGCATCCACAGCTGCTATTATCAACAATTAGCCACCTGACTGAAGACCAAGCACAGTTTAGGACATCCATCCAAAGGGTCGCCATGAGTTGGCACAGACTCGACAGTACTTTATATTATTTGTTTATTTAACAGTTTTTCTATACTGCTTTATCCTACGATCAAAGCAGTTTACTTTGTAACAGAACATTATACATTAAACAGGGAAATCAACTTGGAATTAACAGTTAAAATACTTCTTAGGGTGTCATGTACGATGGGTGGTAGAAAAGGGTGGGGGGAGGGGGAACTTAGAGGCAAAGGATAGATAGTGACTGAGAAGATGGGTAGTGGAGGGTTAGGTTAGGTTATGTTTTCTGGATAACAGTCTTTGAATATGTGAGTCTTAAGGGCTTTTTTGAAGGATATTACATCCGGAGTGGTCCTTAGTTTGTCAGGAATAGAATTCCACAGGTGTGCAAGAGAGTTGGGTTTTCGTAAATATCTTTGGTATGTGTAGCATGTTCCTTGTGCTAATTCGTTGTTTTCTGTTGTCAGACATGATCTGGAGCAGGGTTTGGAAGTGTGGTGATGAAGAGTTGTTGAGGACCTTGAAGGCTTGTGGTGCCCTACTACCGCCTAGGCGGTTGCCTGGAAGTAGAGGCGTGCCTTTTGTTGTCCCTTGTTATCAAAAGGATCCAGAGCCGTGGCTTCTGAGAAATGTGGTTGTGTATAATAAACTGAGTCCGAGGGGTTGGAAGGCAAATCACAGGAATTTATTTTTACTTCCTCCAAAACAGAGCATTTAGTAGCTCAGCGCATGTTAAACAAAATTAGGATGCTTCTCCAACACAAAAAGAAGTTTTATAACAACGCTTCCACAGCAACTTAAACATAGCACTGTTTCTGGCAGCTTATAACCACAGGCATGTATTTCTTTCACAGTCTCAGTGTTCTACAATAAAGCATAAAGGTTCCTGCTCACTTTTGAGCCTGGCGTCTGCTTCATTCAAAGTGTCCAGCCTTTTAACACAGCTTTCAATGTTACTGGTTTACTTTAAACACAACTGACTCTCACTCACAAACGTTTGCAGCAATTACAGTACTTGTTGTCTAGCTAATCCGGTCCTGGTTTTTCTTCCTTTAAAAACCCAGAACTGCCCTTATACTGCCTTCTTACAAAAAGAGCAATCCATGCAAGATTCTATGGACTCTTGATCAGAAGGGCAAGGGTCTGTTTGCATGTCCTCACATTCCTGTTCTCTTGTCTCCTGGCTTGGCTCAGCTTGAGCAGGCGAAGGGTTAATCTCTTCTAACAATTCTAAGAGTGCCTTCCAGCATGACCTGTTTCCACCCTCAGCGATTCTAGCAGAGCTATACAGATCCTTAGCTGGTAGTAAACATTTCAGAGACTCTAACAGTTTTAAATTATTCTCAGTAAAAGCTTTATGCACAGACCTTTTCAGAGCTGGTAACTTCCTGGCAGATTTCTGTACTACAGCCGTTGTACCTTGTTCCTGGTCAGCAGCTTTCCCTGGTAAAGCCTTCCCATCTCCAGACCCGGCTATACTTCTTCTATAGCACTGGCATCCACCTGGGCTGGGGCTTCCCGTATGCTGAGACCTTTGGGGATCCCCTCTGAGGCTGTCCCTGGAAGATTTCCTACCTTCAGGCTTCCTGAAGGTTCTTTCTTCCTCTTCCTCGCTGGACTCACTCCCCTCAGTTTCCCTGGAGGTCTCCTTTCCTTGGAGCTCTCCCCTTTCCTGGTGCTCCTTTCTTTCTGGGTGCTCTGCTTTCCTCGGGTGCTCTGCTTTCCCCCAGTGCCCTGCTTCCCTCCCGTGCTCTCTTCTTTCTGTTCTCTGGGGTTTAAAAGAGAGTGGTTGCACTATCCCTTCCAACTCCTCCCTCAGGTGTTTCCCATTACCTTCCCTGGTTGCTTTGGAGCTTGGGCGTGGCCTACACTCAGCAACTGAATGTTGTTTTTTTCCTTTTGCTGCAGTTTGACCCTCACTGCTCTCAGGGCTATCCCTCTGCTGAAAGGTAAATGTTTTTATTTCACCTAATTCTCGGGGCTCAGATATGCTTTCGCCACCATAGGCTGTAAAGATGGATTTGAATTTTATGCGTTTGATTATAGGGAGCAATTGCAATTGTTTGAGAAGGGGTGTAATGTGTTCTGGGTTTCTTTGTGTTGAAAAGGATGCATGCAGCTGTGTTGAGTGCAAGTGGGAGAGGGTGGATGGTTAAGTTTGGTAAGCCTTGAAAGATGATGTTATAGTAGTCAAAGTGGGGAAAGATGGTGGAGGACTGTGCGAAAATCATGGTCAGTCAGCAAAGGTTTGAGGTGCTTGATCATTTTGAGCTTGAAATAAATGCTCTGAGTGATATTTTGCATATGTGTTGTAAAGGTGAGGTGTTGATCCAGCATAACTCAGTTATCTTATGTCTTGTTTCACTTGGATTTGGGTCCCATCAATAACTATGAAATTCGGTGGTTTGAAAGCAATGTCTCTGGTGATAAACATGGCCTCTGTCTTCTTGACGTTTAGGCTCATGTTATATATCGTTTGAGCCAATTGCAGACCTTTGAGAAGCAGTTTGTGATAGGTATGGAATCTGGATTTGATGTGTTGATAGATGTGTAAATCATTACATTATCTGCATATATATGGTATAGGATGTTGCATATCTTTATTATCAAGCATAATGGTTGTAGAAAGAGGTTGAATAATAAAGATGAGAGGGTCGAAACTTGTGGGACTCCTTGAGTTTGAGTGTATGGGGTGGATTTTTTATGGCCTAATCTTGCTTGTGGCCTGTGAGATAGGACTTGAACTATGTGAGCAGTGTATCTGATAATCCAAGAGCTTGTAGTCACTGAATTATGAGGCCATGTGGTATAGAGTCAAATACTGCTTTTATGTCGAGACAATATGAAGCCAGATTTGGGTTTGTTGATGCCCTTAATTAGGTTGTCTAGTAGAGCAGTCATTAGGGATTCTACTCCATGGTGTGGTCTGAATCCATATTGTTGGTGGTTGAGTGGGTAATGTGTATTAAGTCCTGGAGTTGTTGGTGAACGCGTTTTCTAAAACTTTGGCTATGAAGGGAAGACTGGAAATGGGCCTGTAGGAGATTGGTTGGTTGTCATTGGATGTCCCTTTCCTTACAGGGCAGATGGAGGCAAACTTGAGCTCTGATGGCACGTCTCCTTGTTCTAATGATGAATGATTCTTAGTATTGTGGGAATAAGCTCTTGTTTGGCTATGTTTATCCAGCTGACTGGACAAAGGTTGAGTGGTGAGGAGTCGGGTCGATGCTTGTGGTGATTTTATCTAGATATTCAGGTGTGATTTTGGTGAATGAGTTCCAGGGGCTTAGGTGTGTGGTTTCATGTCCTGAGGTTGTATACTGGTTTTTATGATTAGGGTGGGCTGAAGTCAGGGTTGGAATTAGTTTGCCATCATTTGTGGTGTGAGGTTGGTTTTCTTCTGCTTGGTGTGTTGTCTCTTTGCTTAGCATTTTCACTATGTCAAAAAGTTCTCATGGGCAATTTATAGATCTTTGGATTTTCTTTCCGTAATCCTTAGGTGTCTCTATTTCTTTTAGTAATGGTGTGTACCAAGTTGCTGGCCTTTGCTTGGCTACAAGTGGGTGGTTTCAAAGCAACATCTGCAATGGCTTTGTTCCAATTTTGTATTAAAGTGTTGATGTCTTCAGGGCTGTTTTGGAGTTTTGGCAGAATGCTTGCCAATAATGTTGAATGCATACATGTAGTTATGGTCAACATTATTGGCGCCCTTAATGTCCAATATCTCAAAAAAGTGGCCAGTGAAATGGTTTTGGACTATATATGCATACATATTTGACACACAAAAGAATCAAATAAAACAAACCAATTTAAAAAGGAAATAATATAAAAACTGGGACATTGCCAGGATATGATTATTTATGATCAAAATCTTTACCCCACTTACATTTTGCTCAGTACATATTCTAAAACCTTTTGTTGGACTGTTCATCAAAGCTGCTGTCACAAGTTGCTTCTAGCTTAATAGTCCCTTTTTCGCTTTTTTGGTCAACTTTTAATTTTTCACCTTCCTCTTTGTTTCTCCAGGCCAGTCCAGGCCCCCTCCAGCAGCTGAGGACTAAATTCAACAGTCTTGCTGATGTAATATCTAGCTAATATCTAGCTCCCCCTACAGCATCAGACTCAGTCTTTCAGTCCCGAGCTGGAAAGGACCTTATAGAGCTTAGTCTCTTTAGTCAGGAGATAGGATTTCTAAAAAAAAATATAGGAAAGGAAACAGGACCTTACAATAGAGGTTGGATTGCTCTAGCAGGGCAGGAAATCCAACAGAGGTGACTTTAAACTGGGAGTACTGTGGTACCGAAAGCATGCCTGAGCAGATGGAATGGCAAAATAGTGAGCACTGCACCTTTAAAAGCCAGAGCAAGCCAGGTTTCCATGACAGCAGGAAGCTTTCAGAGAGAATGCAACTCAGTCAGATTCATGACATAAGAGCTGGAAGCAGCCCTAACGAGGTGCACCTGGATAGTCAGAAGGGCGTGCCTGAACAAGGAAGCCGTTTTAAACCAGCCTCAGGGCAAGTCTTTCAGAACAGCACGCAGTACCAGAACAGCCGACAGGATTGTCAGCAAATAAGGAAACTGGACAGACAAGAAGGCATGGAAAAGCCTTTACAAAACTTAAATAAATAACACTCCATTCCTATGCCTTGATACTCCTACTTGTATATAGTTACAACTGGTATGTTCTGCCTAATGCGGTACAGACAGTACTTCTGTTTAAATTGTCACACACACTGTTATAGTTGAAATATCCTGATTAGTTGTTGAATCCCTGAATTATGCAAGTTACGATGTTCTATGTAATAAGTTATAATGTTCAGTGTTCTATGTAAAACAAACTCTGCTTTGTTAACTGTTGTTAATTGTACACCGCAACTGATCGCTGGAAGATGCGGTATATAAATAAGTGTTAAATAAATAAAATAAGTGTCTAAACCACTTCAACAAGGAAGGCAGCAACTGAGGAAGTCTTGGAACCCAGCCCCAGGCAAGAAGGATTCTGGTGGGTCCATTACTGGTTACCTTGAAGCAAAACCTAAGCCTTGGTGGGAGCTTCCTGAAGACAGGGACAAGCATTTTACCTGTAGAAGGGAAGAGAGCTCCAAGCACAGACCGGGCAGTGATAGCAGACAAGGTACGTTGGATTTTCTACCTAATCAGAGTCTTGTTGAAAACATTGTAAAACAATTAAAAGCCAGTGCTAACAAGTGCCACGATAGCACGGCTGTAAAACCACCTAGCAGAAACACTTGGAATAAATGGTTTAATGCAGATGTAGAAGCCATAAAGAGAAGCTTACGTACTAACCAAACTCCTGAGCTAAAGGACGTCACGGCTAGTAGAGGAGGGAATCTTCTAGAGCAGCTGCAAAAGGCTAGTCCAGGATACCAGCCTAGAAGTTCTCCTATGCAGGGCTGTGAGAATGAAAGCGAGGACATGATCATTGACGCAGCAGATGTTACTGAGTCCTCTGGTTCTTTTGAGATGGACTGTTCTATGTGTGATAGAGTAGACATGAACTTATGTTAAACAAGCTTTGGTAAGAAGAATTACAAAGTTGTTTGGAAGTTTTGTGCTGCTGTGAAGAAACAGTTTTTCCACTTTTATTTGATGCTTTTCATTTGCTCCTGTTTTTCTGTTTATTCTGGAAAAGAATTATGTTGCTTTGCTTATTTGCCTGAGAACCTCTGTGAGGGGAAAAGCCCAACAATAATAATAAATTTATCTGTTCCAAAAGACCCTTGTGCCACAACACATTTTTGTGAGAGTGAAACCAAAAACTACATATCCCAGCAACCCTTGCTGCTGGATAGTATAAAGGACACTCAGAAGCAAAACAGCGGTCACCCCTACTATAAAGCCTTCGGCCAGTAGCAGGGGAGCGTGACAGATTGGCGTAGTTGCTACGGATTAAGGCAAAGGCGCATGCGCAGAAGAATTAAAGGGAAAAAATTTTTTTTTGAAAAAAAAAGAATCTTCAAGCAAGACTGCTTCTACAGAAGAAGAAGACGTGTCTGATACTGGAGAGACCACCGCATGCACAAAGGCTTGATGCACCACAAGTATCAGGTAATTTGTACATAGCAGAGTTACCTGGGGATACTTGGTTTGGTATCAGCGCAGCAAGTGGTTGAAAGGTAGAAGTACCTCCTATCTGGTGATACCGCACTTGGTGGTTGTGTCTTGTGTTTTGTCTTTTCAGCATGACAATGGAAGTCAAAGAAGTCTTGACGTGGATGTCAGCCCAGTTTGAACGCCAACGCGAGCTGGCCATGGAGGCTCTAAGAGACGCTACAGCACGCATGGAAGCGCAGCAGCGGCCGCTCATACATATGCTGGAGGCCTGGATCCAATCCACGAAGAAGGAGCCCGAGCCTGCTTCATCTTCAACAGGTTTTGAACACTTAAGCCAAGCTCATGCTTCTGGACTTTGGTCTAAGGAGGCATGGAACTTTGGGAAGTTGTCTCAGTCTGATAATCTGGACGATTATTTAGAGACATTTGAGCGAGTTGCTTACCTGATGCATTGGCCAAAAGACCAATGGGCAGTCAGGCTGGCAATGTGTCTCACAGGAGAAGCATTAACTGATTATCAAACTGTACCACCTAATTTGTCAAATAACTACGATGAAGTTAAAAAAGCGATTAAGGATAGAGTTGGTCTTACGTCTTCTGCATACCATCATTTGTTTAGAGACGCTAAACTCATGATTGGTGAGACGCCTAGAGCCCTACACTATCGGTTAAAAGCTTTACTTAACAAGTGGTTAGAGCCTGAGGGAAAAGGTGTTGAAACAATATTGGATACCATATTGTTAGAACAGTATATGAACGCTATCCCTGAAAATGTCCGAACATTTCTAACCTTGCAAGGTTGTAAAGACTCACAGGAAGCGATCATGCTCGCTGAGCGGTTCCTGGAAGCAGAGAGGAATGCTCAGGGTAAAAGCATGCCTTCTGGGAGACCAACCGAGGCAAGCTCAGAAAATAAGGAAAATGCTATGAAAGTAACTGCATTGTGTTTACCTGAATGTAAAGCCAGATATGCTAAGAGAGTATGCTTTAAATGTGGCAGTAGTGACCATTTACAGCGTAGCTGCAGAGCGAAGGTAGCGCTGGTGACCACTAGCCCAGGACAGGTTAGGGAGGGTTTCCTCATAGCTGTGACTGTCCAAGGGGTAAGTGCCAAGGTCCTACTAGACTCTGGTTCCGATCAGAGTATGCTTTCACGCGGCCTCTGGAAAAAGATAGAAGCCCAGGGGAAAGCCGTACCTGATCTGCCCAGTGGCACTGTAAAAATTTGCTGTGTGCACGGCGCGTCCTCATCCTACCCTATATACAAACTCCTTGTGAAAGGATGGGAATAGGAAAGGAGATTCCGCTGGCCATTGTTCCTCACCTGCCACAGGAACTAGTACTAGGCCGGGATTGACCGCAGTTTCAGAGAGGCATTCAGCAGGCTCTGCAGAAAAAGGAAAGCCTGGTAGCTGCAAGCAATCCGCCAGAGGTACTAAGTAAGAACACACGACAAATGATGGCTGTTCCAAATCCTCTATTTGGGAAGATGCAAATGCCTTCGTGACCATTGCCAGAGGAAAAGGAAGCCAAAAAGCCTGTGTTTGTTTTGAAGTATTGCCGCATGAGTCCAGACGCGCACCCACCTAAGAGAGCGTCGCCCCAGGCCGCTGGATTCGATTTATACAGCGCGGAAGAGGCGACTGTGCCAAAACATGGCAAGGCTTTGATAAACACAGCCCTGCAGTTGGAGTTGCCGCCTGGGTGTTACGGGCGCATCGCCCCATGTTCCGGACTGGCCGTAAAATACGCGATTGATGTGGGAGCCAGCGTCGTGGACCCGGACTACCGAGGTGCGGTGAAGGTCCTACTTTTCAACTTCGGGTCTGAAGACTTCAAAGTCCACACGGGTGATCGTATAGCACAACTAATATGTGAGAGGGTCGGGTTTCCACCTCTTGAAGAAGTACATGTGGTTTCCAGTACAGCCAGAGGAGCCCAAGGATTCGGGTCCACAGGTAGAGCTGACCTCCAGGGATTGGCGGCCGTAGTAGAGGAGCCGTCAGAAGAGGACTTGGGCCCCAATTAAGTGACTGCCAGAAGACCCCGGAGCTGAGGATGGGAGAAGGGTTATCCTGGACCCAAAGGAAACAGCTGGAACAATTGGTGCAGAGTTTTCCTGACATCCTAACGCCTCTTCCTGGCTATACTCAACTCGTTCCCCACGAGATCGTGACTCCCCCAGGAGAGGTAGTACATCAGCGCCCATACCAGTTGCCGGAGGCTTGGCGGCAGGAGGTCATCAACCAAGTGCGGGAAATGTTGGACCTCGACATAATTGAGGAGTCTAAGAGCCCATGGAGCAGCCTGACGGGACACTTCGATTTTGCATCGACTTTCAGAAGGTCAATGCCATATCAAAATTCGATGCGTACCCGATGCCACGCATCGAAGAGCTCCTGGACCGCTTGGGAAGAGCCACGTACTTGACAACGTTGGACATGACCAAAGGTTATTGGCAGGTGCCATTAACTAGAGACTCCCGACCAAAGACGGCATTCAGCACTCCGGTAGGCCTCTACCAGTTTAAACGTATGCCTTTCGGCCTACACGGAGCAGCGGCTACATGCCAGAGACTGGTAGATGTGGTGCTCAGATCACATCAGGCGTATGCAACAGCCTATATGGATGATGTTATAGTCCACAGTACGGGTTGGGAAGATCATCTGTCAAGGCTAGGAGCGGTGTTGCAGGCTATGCGAGAGGCAGGCCTGACATTAAACCCCAACAAGTGCATGTTCGCAAGCCCAGAAGTAAAATACTTGGGACATCGTGTTGGACATGGCACCGTTAAACCCTTGATAGACAAGGTGGAAAGCGTGAAGACGTTCCCCCAGCCCACCAATAAGAAGCAACTTAGAAGCTTCTTGGGGTTAGTGGGCTACTATAGGCGCTTTCTGTCTAGATTTGGGGAGAAAAGCGCCCTGTTGTCAGATATGTTAAAGAAGAGCCAGTCCAATCAACTACGTTGGATGCCAGAGGCACTCAAGGCGATGGAATGTCTAAAGGCCGAACTCTGCGCTGCCCCAGTGTTGAAAGGGGTCGAGTTTGACCTTCCGTTTATATTGCAAACGGATGCCTCAGACACCGGACTAGGGGCTGTCCTCTCCCAAAAGCACAATGGCATAGAGCACCCGGTGCTATTCTTGAGTAGGAAGCTATCGCCCGCCGAGAGGAACTATTCTACAATAGAGCGGGAGTGCCTCGCTATCAAGTGGGCCATTGAGTCATTAAAATTCTACCTATTTATTTATTTATTTATTTAGTAAACACTTGTATACCGCTGCTTCCCATGGAGAATATGAAAGAGGCTTCGGAGGGCGCATTAACAAAGCCAATGGGGGCCACGGAATTGGCGGGAATGGCAGCCATCTTACAGAGGGCAGCCGTTTCCTCTGAGAAACAGAAAAAAACAAGTAAGAGCAAGGCTAAGACTAAAAAAGCCTGGGCTGGCGGATTCAACACTTCAAGCCAGGGCTACAGGAGGTGTAAGAGCCACTTTTTTCATCTTGTCCCTGCACAGGGCGTATTGCCTAAAGAGAAAGCAAGCAGAGAGTGCAGGTCCTCCTGGTAAGCTCTCGGTACCTCCAGTAGTAGATACCTGGTTGGAAGGAGACCCCAGAGAGGGCCTTCACGAGGGATACATGGAGTAGAGGAAGACCAGGATTGGTTGGCTCAGGAATCACCTAGGGCACGGACCTCAGTGGAATTCAGAGAAAGCTTCTTGGATCCTGGGGTAGATCCGTGGCCCATGGACTTAGAGGAAGAGGAGCTTGCTCCAGGGGACGATCCTAATATGTTTAGGGTTTTTCACAGGGAAGAACTCAAGGTGTTAATAGCTCAATCCCTAGCATTGCTAAATATTGTGCAGCTGGCGACTCTGGAATAACCACTGGAGGACCCCCTGCTCCAGGGGTTTAAAGGGGCATAGATGTGTTTCCCAGTCCACAGAGTGATAAGAACATAAGATATGCCATACTGGGTCAGACCAAGGTCCATCAAGCCCAGTATCCTGTTTCCAACAGTGGCCAATATAGGTCATACGTACCTAGCAGTTTCCCCAAAAGACACAAGTTCCACAATGCTTGTACTGGGTCAAGCATTGATATCTTCGCTCACTTCTTAATAATGGTTTATGGACCTTTCCTCCAGGAGCTTGTCCAAATCTTTTTTAAATCCAGCTACACTAACAGCCTTTACTACATTCTCCGGTAACAAATTCCAGAGTTTGATTGCACGTTGAGTGAAAAAATATTTTCTTTTATTAGTCTTAAATAGTTTACCCTGTAGCTTCATTGCATGTCCCCTAGTCTTTCTATATTCTGATAACGTAAACAATTGATCTATGTTTACCCGTTCCACTCCGTTCATTAATTTATAGACTTCTATCATATCTCCCCTCAGCCGTCTCTTTACCAGGTTAAAGAGCCCTAACCTTTTTAGCCTTTCTTCATAGGGGTATCCTTCCATCCCCTTTACCATTTTGGTGGCTCTCCTCTGAACCTTTTCTAATATCGCTATATCCTTTTTAAGATACGGTGACCAGAATTGCACACAATATTCAAGGTGCGGTTTCACCATGGAACGATATAGAGGCATTATAATATCCTTTGTTTTATTTTCCATTCCTTTCCTTATGATACCTAGCATTCTATTTGCTCTCTTGGCCACTGCTGCACACTGGGCGGCAGATTTCAACGTATTATCCACGATGACACTTAAATCTTTTTCCTGGGTGGTGGTTCCTAATGTGGAACCTTGCATCGTGTAACCATAGTTTGGGTTGTTCTTCCCTAGGTGCATAACTTTGCACTTGTCCACATTAAATTTCATCTGCCATTTTGATTCCCAGTCTTCCAATTTATCAAGATCTTCTTGCAATTTTTCACAATCCTCTTGGGTTTTAACAACTTTAAATAGTTTTGTGTCATCTGCAAATTTGATAACCTCACTTGTTCTTCCGTGTTCCATGTCATTTATGAATATGTCAATAAGCAGCGGACCCAGCATAGATCTCTGGGGTACACCACTGTTCACCTTTCTCCATTGGGAAAATTGGCCATTTAGCCCTACCCTCTTCTTTCTATCTTTTAACCAGTTCCTGATCCACAATAGTACACTGCCTCCTATCCCATAACTCTAGTTTTGCCAAAAGTCTCTGATGAGGGACCTTGTCATAGGCTTTCTGAAAGTCCAAATACACTATATCAACCAACTCACCTTTGTCTACCTGTTTATTCACACCTTCAAAAAAACATAAGAGATTAGTAAGACAAGATCTCCCTTGTCTAAAGCCATGTTGGCTGTCTCCCATTAAGCCATGACTATCTACATGTTCAGCAATTTCGTTCTTTATGATGGTTTCTACCATTTTTCCTGGTACTGACGTCAGGCTCACCAGTCTGTAGTTTCCCGGATCACCCCTGGAACCCTTTTTAAAAATTGGTGTTACATTCACCATCCTCCAATCTTCAGGTATTAGAGATGATTTTAATGATAGTTCACAGATTACTAATAGCAGGTCTGCAATCTCATATTTCAGTTCTTTCAACACCCTTGGATGTATACCATCCGGCCCAGGTGATTTGCTACTCTTCAGTTTATCTAATAGTTGTAATACATCTTCCCGATGTATTGATATTTCCTTCAATTCTTCTGCACCTTTAAATACCACTTCAGTCATGGGTAACATTCCTACATCTTCCTTAGTAAAGACCGAAGCAAAGAATTAATTTAGTCTCTCCGCTATCGCCTTGTCACCTCTTAGTGCCCCTTTAAACCCTCTATCATCTAATGGACCAACTGACTCTCTCGCAGTTTTTTTGCTACGAATGTACTTGAAAAAGTCTTTATTACACATTTTTGCTTCCGCAGCAAGCTTCTCAAATTCTCCCTTTGCCTGCCTTATCAATGCCTTGCATTTAACTAGCCAGTACTTGTGCTGTTTCCAGGTTTCGTCGTTTGGCTCTTTTTTCCATTTCCTGAAAGATGCTTTTTTGGCAACAACAGCCTCTCTGACCTCACCTTTAAACCATGCTGGCAGTTTTTTGGACTTCCTTCCACTTTTCTTAAAGTGTGGAATACAGCTGGTCTGGTCTTCCAAGATAGTATTTTTAAACAACACCCAAGCTTGATGTAAGTCTTTAACCTTTGCAACTGCTCCTTTTAGTTTTTTCTTAACTATTTTCCTTATTTTATCATAATCTTCCTTTCGAAAGTTAAAAGGTAGTACTGTGGATTTCCTTACCATCCCTCCTCCATTAATTAGATCAAACGCGATCATGCTATGATCACTATTGCCAAGTGGCCCCAACAACCTTATCTCTTGTACCAGATCTGGTGTTCCACTAAGGACTAGGTCCAATATGGCTTCCCCTCTGGTCAGTTCATGAACCAGCTGCTCCAAGAAACAGTCATTTATTTCATCTAGGAACTTTATCTCCCTAGCATGTCCTGCCGTGACACTGACCCAGTCGATACCGGGATAATTGAAGTCACCCATTATTATTACTGCGCTGTAACTTTTGTTAGCTTCCTTGATTTCTTTGAGCATTTCATCATCCATTTGTTCATTCTGGCTAGGTGGTCGATAGTACACCCCCACTGCCATCGCCTTCCCCTTTTTACATGGAATTTCAATCCATAGAGATTCTACAGCAAATTTTGTTTCCTGCAAAATTTTAATCCTTATGCCCTCTCTAACATAGAGCGCAACCCCTCCACCAATATGATCAGCTCTATTGTTACGATATAGTTTGTACCCAGGTATCACAGTGTCCCACTGGTTCTCCAGGACCAAGCAGGAAGTCAGTCCTCACATATGGGTGACGTCGGCGCCGACGGAGCCCTCGCGGAGCAATTTTCCCCAGCTTTCAAAGAAAGCCTTTGGGAATTGCAGCGCGCATGCGCGGTCCTCTTCCCGCCCAAGGGTGCCATCTTGCTCAGTCTTCTTTTTTCCGCGGAGCCCTACAGACGTTGCCTGTGAATCCCCGCAGAAAAGTTGATTTTTCTCTATTTTTCTCTTTTTTCTTCGGTTCGACGCCGGTTCTTTTCCCGCCCGGACTCGCGACGCCGGTTGCGAGTCCGTCCTTTATTTTTCGGTTTTTTGTCCTTCGTGACAGATTTCGCGCTTTTTTCCTTTTTCTCTGGCAGCCCGGTCATTCGACCTCGCAGGGGCCCTTTTTCCCCCGATGGCTGCCAGCGGCTTTAAAAAGTGTGACCTCTGTAAGAAACTCATGTCTCTTACAGACACTCATGACTTCTGCCTCCGCTGCCTCGGCCCAGATCATGACTCCATGATCTGTGGGCCATGCGGCAAAATGTCCTCAAAAGCGTTGAGGAGTTGGCAGCACCAGCGGGAGCGTATCTTCTCTGACTCCGGCCGGGCTCGGACCTCGTCAGAGGCTTCGACGTCTCGGGACTCTGGTCCTGAGCATCGTCGGAGTTCCTCTGAAAGGGGGTCTCCTACCCGGGAACATCATCGGAAGAAGAAACCCGCGAGAGCGGGATCGGTGGATGCTCCTGGTTCCTCGAGGGCCAGGTCGCATAGCTCCGATTCCCGTCCCGGGTCCTCAGAGACGGAGAGGCCGTCAAAACATCCTCGACTCGAGGTGGACTTGCCCGCTCACTTAAGTACTGTTGTCCTCGACTCGCCTCCGAAGGACCCGACGTCGGGGGCTGCTGGGTCTCCTGAGCTCGGACTCAGGTTGACGGCCTTGGAGTGCAGTCTGTCTGCCTTCTTGGACCAGCAGCGGGTATTGATCGCTGGCCTCGCCGGTGCTTCTGCCCTGACCGCCGGGACGTCGACCTCCAAATCGACCCCGGAGACCGAGCCGATCCTCGAGTCCATGAGGGCTCGAGTCGATCCTCGGTCGAGGTCTCCTTCGGCCTCCCGTTCGGGACCGAGGTCGTTGACGCCGACTCCCTCGGCGTCGGAGCGGATAGCATCAGTGCCCGCCCAACTGGAGCCGATCGACTCCTCCTCCGAGGAGTCGGCCTGGGAATCTGAGGACGAAGAGTCACCTGGTTCCTTTCGGACTCGGTGTGTCCCTTCGGACTCCCCCGAGTCCGAACCTCGGAGACGGTCCCCCCCCGGAGGATACCCGGTTCTCGGACTTCGTGAGGGATATGGCCAAGGCCTTGGCCTTCCCTGCGGATCCCGAGGAGGAGCCTCGAGTCGAAGAACTCGATGCCCTCCAATATGACTCTCCCCCGAAGGAGGCCTTTATTGTACCGGTTCCTCCGATGCTGGAACGACTTCTCTTCCGCATGTGGTCGTGCCCGGCGTCGTCGCCGGTGTTAAGCAAGCGGGTCGATTCCATTTATCGAGTCCGCAAGAGCCCTGGCTTCCAAAAGGCACAACTACCGCACCATTCCATGGTGGTGGAATCGGCCATGCATAGACTAAAGAGTCAAAAAATGCACTCCTCGGTGCCCCCTGGTAGGGAAGCCCGAAGCCTGGATGCCCTCGGTAGGAAGTGCTTCCAGGGCTCTATGCTTGCTTGTCGAGTCCAGACATACCAGCTCTACATGGGCATGTATCTCCGAGACCTGGCTAAGGAACTAGCCGGGTTCTCTGCTGGTCTCTCCGACGAACCTTTGCAGAGGTTCCAGTCCTTGTCTACTGGTATTCGAGAGTGCTCCAAGTTCATCTCTCGAGCAGCCTACGATGGTTTTGAGGCGTCGGCTCGAGTAGCTGCGGCCGGCATCGGTGGACGCTGCCAGGCTTGGCTTCAGACGTCCGACCTCGAGCCTTGGGTACAGGACAAGTTGGTCGATGTCCCCTGCCGAGGTGATAACCTCTTTGGCAAGCCCATGGATGAGAAGGCTGCACAAATCGAGACGGAGACTCTCACCAGGACTCGTCTCTCGAGGAAGACCTCTGCCCCTTCTCAAAAGAAGAAGGCCTCGGGGGAAAAAGCTCTTTTACCCGAGGAAAGGTGCTGCTTATAAATACTACCCTCACTATCAGGCCTCAGCGGCTCCCCCACAGGGAAAGCAGGCCAAGGGACGGGGTAATGGGTCCCGTAGGCAGCAAGTCCCCAAGCCTGCACCACCGGCCCCTGCTCAACAGGGTGGGGGTTTTTGACTTCCTCAGCATAGCCTCTCCCCCTCAGCTGGTTTCTCTCAGCATAGGAGGCCGGTTGGTCCACTTTGCCCAAAGGTGTTCCAACATCACCACAGATACCTGGGTACTTCACATAGTTCGAAAGGGTTATCTTCTTCACTTTCACCAGGTACCTCCCTCCTACTTTCCAGGGGAGCCTCCCCGACTCCCTTTGCACAGGGACTTACTACTTCAGGAGTTAGCAAGTCTCCTTCAGGAACAAGCCGTGGAACCGGTGCCCCACCACCTGAAGGGCAAGGGGTTTTTCTCCCGGTACTTCCTGATTCCAAAAAGAACAGGGGGCCTCAGACCCATCCTGGACTTGCGAAACCTCAACAAGTTCCTTGCGAAGGAGAAGTTCAAGATGCTTACCCTTGGAATCCTGCTGCCCTACCTCAAGCAGGGAGACTGGCTATGCTCCTTGGATCTAAAAGATGCATATACTCATATCCTCATTCATCCGGACCACAGACAATATCTCAGATTTGTTGTGGGAGGAAATCATTACCAGTACAGAGTGCTGCCCTTTGGCCTATCCTCCGCACCCAGGGTGTTCACCAAATGCCTCGCAGTGGTGGCGGCTTATCTGAGACTTCAAGGTCTGTTTGTGTTCCCATACCTGGACGACTGGCTCTTCCGAGCCCAGTCTTCCCACGAAGTCACTCAAGCCACTCATCGCACGGTGGCTCTGCTCCAGCACTTGGGTTTTGTCATAAACTTCGCAAAGTCCACTTTGCTCCCCTCTCAAAATCTCGAGTTCATCGGCGCCCGGTTGGACACACTTCAGGCGCGGGCCTTCCTCCCTCTGGACAGGGCCAAGCGGCTCATGGATCTTGCCGGCCACTTTCACAGCAATGCGCTGGTCTCCGCCAGGCACTTTCTGCGACTGCTCGGCCATATGGCTTCCACGGTCCATGTGACCCCCAGTGCCCGACTGAACATGCGTCCTGCTCAGTGGTGCCTTCGCAATCAATGGCATCAGGCCACGGGGAGCCTAGCGGACTCCATACAGATCTCCGACCAGCTGGTCTCTTCTCTACAATGGTGGCTTCATCTGCCAAACCTGGTACTAGGAGTGACTTTTCAGCCCCCTACGCATTCTCAGGTCCTGACAACCGATGCTTCTCTCCTGGGTTGGGGAGCACATTGCCAAGGGACATGTACTCAAGGCCTCTGGAATCCTTGGGAGTCTGCTCAGCAGATAAACTTCCTGGAGCTCAGAGCCATCCGCCTAGCGCTCAAAGCCTTCTCTCACCTAGTTTCTCACCAGTCGGTGCTGATACAGACAATCAGATTGCAATGTTCTACGTGAACAAACAAGGCGGAACGGGCTCCTTTCTTCTCTGTCAGGAGGCACAGAAACTGTGCTCTTGGGCAGTCCACCACGGCATCATCCTCAAGGCTGTCTATCTCCCAGGTCAAGAAAATTACCTGGCCGACAAGCTCAGCCGGATCCTCCAGCCACACGAGTGGAGGTTGGATCCGCTGGTGGTTCAACGGATCTTTCTCAAGTGGGGCCTCCCCACCCTGGATCTGTTTGCCAGTCCTCTGAACCGCCAGCTGCCCAGATTCTGCTCTCGACAGCCGCATCCTCTCCGGGTATCGGCGGATGCTTTTCTAATTCCATGGTCCACCGGTCTCTTATATGCCTTTCCTCCCATGCCACTGGTGTCTCGGACACTCTTCAAGGTCCTCAGAGACAAAGCATCGATGATCCTAGTGGCTCCCCGGTGGCCGAGACAACCTTGGTTCCCGCTTCTGATGCAGCTAGCGGTAGACACTCCTCTTCCACTGGGATTTCAGCCCGACCTCCTGTCGCAGGATCAGGGGACTCTCCTACACCCCAATCTCCGGTCCCTTCATCTGATGGCCTGGCTGCTGAAAGGGTAGTCCTTGCTCCTCTGCAGCTACCTCCAGATGTGGAGGAGGTCGTCTTGGCCTCCAGGAGGCCCTCCACCCGAAAGGCCTACGCTCTCAAGTGGCGTCGGTTCTCCGTCTGGTGTACTCAGCAGTCTCAAGATCCTTTCTCCTGTTCAGCATCAGTGGTCTTGCAGTACTTGCTCTCTCTCTCAAACCTTGGACTGAAGTCCAACTCGGTAAAGGTCCACCTCAGTGCTCTTTCTGCGCATCACATACCGGTGGATGGTAGAACTCTTTCCAGCCACCCTCTGGTGGCCCGGTTTCTCAGAGGCCTCCTCCTTCTTAAGCCGCCTTTGCGCCCGCCAGCCCCGGACTGGGATCTTAATGTGTTTTTACAGCGGCTTACCTGTCCGCCTTTTGAGCCTATGGCTACCTGTCTGCTTTGTTTTCTTTCCTGGAAAACCTTGTTCTTGGTGGCCCTCACTTCGGCTAGACGCGTTAGTGAGCTACAGGCCCTGGTTTCTGAATCTCCTTACACTAGGTTCTACAAGAACCGGGTGGTCCTACGGACTCACCCTAAATTTCTTCCCAAAGTGGTTTCCCCTTTTCACATCAACCAGGAGGTGGTGCTTCCGACCTACTTTCCCAGGCCACACTCCAGCCGAGCTGAAATGGTCCTGCATACCCTGGACTGTAGAAGGGCGTTGACCTTCTACCTTGACCGTACGCGGGAGCACCGAAAGGCTGTTCAGCTCTTCGTGTCTTATGACCCCAACAAGTTGGGGCTCCCTGTCTCCAAGCATACTCTGTCCATCTGGATTGCGGACTGTATCGCTTGGACTTACGAGGCGGCCGGCCTCGTGCTGGAAGGTAGAGTCACCGCTCATCGTGTTCGGGCGAAGGCTACGTCGGTAGCTTACCTCCGCTCTGTTCCATTGACAGACATCTGCCGGGCCGCTACTTGGTCTTCAAGCCAGACTTTTGCAGCCCATTACTGCCTGGAGAGGGAGTCCCGCAGGGACAGTGCTTTCGGACAGGCAGTCCTCCGTAACCTCTTCGAGGTATAGGCAACTCCTACCCTCCGTCCCGGATGTTGGGCTACCGGTTGGAGACCTATTCAGAGAAGATTCCTTCCTTCTGTGCTACTGACCTCGAGGGAGTTCATTTTTGTGCTTAGGGTCTCCGGTAGCCTTAAGCTTGGGAGTCCCATATGTGAGGACTGACTTCCTGCTTGGTCCTGGAGAAAGCGTAGTTACTCACCTGTAACAGGTGTTCTCCAGGAGCAGCAGGAATCAGTCCTCACAACCCTCCCTCCTCCCCTTGGAGTTGCAGTTACATGCTTTCGTTTTGCTAATTTTTTGCTGTCTTTTAGCTATGTCGTCTGACTGAGCAAGATGGCACCCTTGGGCGGGAAGAGGACTGCACATGCGCGCTGCAATTCCCAAAGGCTTTCTTTGAAAGCTGGGGAAAATTGCTCCGCGAGGGCTCCGTCGGCGCCGATGTCACCCATATGTGAGGACTGATTCCTGCTGCTCCTGGAGAACACCTGTTACAGGTGAGTAACTACGCTTTGTCCTCCTTCCACCATGTCTCTGAGATTCCAATCGTATCTAACCTCTCATTTAGTGCTATATATTCTAACTCTCCCATCTTATTTTTTAGACTTCTAGCATTTGTATACAAGCATTTTAGAGACTGTATTTTATTCATATTAATTTGGCTATTGGTAGTGTCACGCCCCCTTCTGTCCAGGTGGCTGCCTAGAGGAGGGGACGTGCCTTAATATAGTCCAGAGCCGGGGCTTCTGGGAATTGTAGTTGTGGGTTCAAATAATATTGAGGCCCAAGAGTTTAAGGCAAACACAGGAATATTTATTTTTTTGTTTTCCACCTTCCAAAAAAAGAGCCTTTAAAAGCTCAACGCATGGTACACAAATTAATATAGGATTCTTTCTCCCAGAACCATGTTTTCCACAAAAGAAAAGACTTTTACATACAGCACCACACAGTAACTGTTTCTGTCAGGTAAAAACGTTTGTAGTTACTTTTCTTACAACTTCCAGCATTCAGAACAAAGCTTTAATTGCTTCCTTCAGCATTAAAGTTCCAGCCTTCAACATAAGGTTTTAGCTGTTTCACTCAGCATAAAGCACGTGTAGCTGTTTCCTTCTTTTAAAGGCAAACAGGATTCTTGAGTAATACTGACTTAAACAATGTCCAGCCTGTTTTGTTTTCTGCTTTACCAGACAGTAAGATTCTAGGCCTTTCTCCTTTCAGTTAAGATCATTACAAAGTCTTATGACATAAAGAACAGTCCATTATAGAAGACTCAGACTCCTGGTCAGATTCATAACATTCAGTTTGCATTTCTTCAGCATCAGTACTTTCTGTATCCTGCTTTAATTCTTCCTGTACCAACTCGGGTTTAACCTCTTCTAGCAGCTCTAGTACTTTCCTCCAATAAGACTTCTCTTTGCACACAGGCTTTTCAGCCGGCACGTGAAGCCTCTTCTCTTTCATTAAGTGGCACAGTGCCTCTAACTGACTTAAATTACTTTTAGTCACAGATTTACTCACGTTCCCTTTTTGAGCTGGCAAATTTCCTATAGCTTCCTGGATTACTGCCAAAGTACATTGCTCCTCGTCAGGACTTCTCTCAGTTATAAATCTCCTCCCTCTAGAGCCCAAAGCAATTTCTCTGCAGCACTGGCTCCTCTCTGGATTATGGCTTCTACCCCTGAGAGCTCCACTGCATTCCTCAGTGTTCTCTGTGGTTAAACCTTTCCTGTGACTCGGTCTCACAGCTTCCTTCCCTCTGGAACCCTCTCTAGTGTTGTCCTTGGAAATACTCTTCTCTTTAGCTGCCCTGAAGGTCTTCCTTCCTTCCTCTAGTTTCTGCTTCCTTCTGTTTCCCTGGTGGTTCCATTTCCTTCTATTTCCCTGCGTTTATATGAGTGTGCCTGAACTAGGGTCCCGTGCTCCTCCCCCAGGTGGCTTTCATTAACTTTACTACTTGCTTCAGAGCTTGGGCGTGGCTTGTAACCAGGAGCTACATGTGTTTTTTTCTGTTTAGCTTCAGCATGAGAGCTACAACCTTCCTGCCTGTCTCTCTCCCTAAAGGTAAATGGGTGTTTTTCTCCTATTTCCATAGGCTCAGAAACACTTTCGCCATCACAGTAGGCATGGGTAATTTGGGATCTTTAAGCTCTATCTGCTCCATACTCGAGGGCATTTGCTGATCCTCTCTGCTTTTGGTAGTATCCTTCAAGGATACATTCTTCCGAACCATGCACTCTTGTGCGACTGTCAGCTTTCCCCTGTTATCTAGTTTAAAAGCTTTTCTATCTCCTTTTTAAAGGTTAATGCCAGCATCCTGGTTCAATCCCGGTTAAGGTGAAGCCCATCCCTTCGTAAGAGCCCCTTCTTTCCCCAGAATGTTCCCCAGTTCCTAACAAATTCAAAACCCTCATCCTTGCACCATTGTCTCATCCACACATTGAGACTCCGGAGCTCTGCCTGCCTTTTGGGTCCTGCGCGTGGAACAGGAAGCATTTCGGAGAATGCTACCCTGGAAATTCTGGATTTCAACTTCCTACCTAAAAGCCTAAATTTAGCCTCCAGAACCTCCCTACCACATTTTCCTATGTCATTGGTACCGACATGTACCAAGACAGCAGACTCCTTCCCAGCACTATCTAAGACCTTATCTAGGTGGCGCATGAGGTCTTCTACCTTCGCACCAGGCAGGCATGTTACCAGGCGATCCTCACGTCCACCAGCCACCCAGCTATCTACATGCCTAATGATCGAATCACCAACTATAACGGCTGTCCTAACCCTTCCCTCATGGGCACATGGCCCTGTAGAAACTTCCTCGGTGCGAGAGGGTTTTACATCACCTGGAGGACAGGTCCTAGTTACAGGATCACTTACTGCCACACCAGGGTGATACTCTCCTGTCACGTGATCTCTCTCCTCCATGGCAACAGGGATGCTGCCAGACTGGAGGTGGGACTTCAGGACTATATCCCTGTAGGTCTCATCTATGTACCTCCCTGTCTTTCTTATGTCTTCCAAGTCTGCTACTCTAGCCTCTAGAGAACGGACTCGTTACCTGAGAGCAAGGAGCTCCTTGCACCTAGTGCACACGCAAGGGTTGCTATGGATACTTATACTAATAAAATTGTACCTAATACGTTTAATATACCTTGTTCACCTGAAGCTTAATTAATCTCAGGTCCTTAGTGTATGACTGATTTGGATAACGAGCTGCAGCTCAGAGCACCTCCTTTCCTTTAAGATGTGTAATTACCTATAAAGCTACGATTATCCCAGGGGTTGGTGGGTGTTGGGGAGGGGGGAGGGAAATAACACTTATTAAAAGAGGGCTGCTACACAGTACCCTGTCCTGTGCTTCTGAGGTAAGCTGTGACCAACTTCCTGGGTGATTAACAGTTCTTGCTTGGATAGAAGGAGTCTTTCAAAATGGCCTTTTGACCTGCCACCTGGTGTTAACACCTATTGAAAAGGTTTCACAGGTCTCTTGCCCCCTAGGTAGAAGGCCTCTTTGTAAAGGTCTCTAGAAGACTTTATTTGTTGCTCAAAGAATACTGACCCTGTTTTGCCTTTTATGATTTGTTTTAAATTAAAGCTCTTTGCTACGGCTAGGCTCTGACTTATTATGAAATTTAAACTAGAAGCTCTCAGCTGGGTTCTGAATTTAACCAGAAATCTCTCTTTTGTGTTTTAAATTTAAACTAAAAGTACTTTGCTGATACTAGACCCTGAGTGAGTATTAAATTTAAACTACAAGCTCTCTGCTGGGTATGAAATCTAACCAGAAAGCTCTCTTCTGTGTTTTAAATTTAAACTTAAACTGCTGCTTCTAGGCTCTTACTGATTTAACAAATGCACTGGGTTCACAGATTAATCAGCTTTAATCCAAAGAAGTCCATTCAGAAAAATTCCCAGAAGTATATACTCACAATTGCAGATCTCTCTCCAGAAGTAGCAGTCCCCTTTTCTAGTCCTTCAAGACTAGATTAAGTTGATTGAATCGGAATGGGAGTATCCAGAAGCTACATTGAGGGATAGCCGCCCCATGGGTTGTCTCTACCCAATTCAACAAAAGGAGAGAGAACTATTGCGGATGCCCTAGGTGGATGCATTCGTCTCAGTTGTAACAAAGATGACGACTATTCCTGTGGAAGGCGGGGCTGCCCTTAAAGATCTACAGGATCGGAAGTTGGAATCTATCCTAAAACAGACATTTGACTCAAGTGCCCTAGCCTTACAGCCCTCCATCTGTGGCACCTATGTTTCCAGTGCCTCCATATAGTGGCTCCATAGAGTCGTCATTTGGCATAGAGGGAGGTTCATCCACAGAAGGAGCAAACTTTGAATTGGCAGCCACTTATTTAGCCAATGCCTTCTATGATCTGGTTCAAATAACTGCAAAGAATATGGCATCCATGATAGTTACAAGGTGTTCTCTGGCTCAGAAACTGGGCAGTGGACATTTCTTCAAAGGCTCGTCTCAGCAAGCTCCCCTATAAGGGCAAGCTGCTCTTTGGGAAAGTGCTGGACAAGTTTGTGAAAGATTTGGGTGATTCCAAGGGAGGCCGTCTGCCAGAGGACCGTCTGAAGGGTCCAAAACTGGGAGGGCTGCAGCGGGGACAGGCGAGAGATTTCCATAGGTTCTGGGCACCTCGGTATGCGCCATACCAGAGGGGTCGCTATGTGGCCAGAGGGCAGTCCTTTTGGGGGGCCCAAGGGTTTGGATGGGGCTATTTCACTGCCCAGCAAGCCCCAGTCAAGATGCCGCAATGAAGCCAAGCAGGCCCAGTCAGAATTAGCGATAGGGAGTCAATTACAACGTTTTTACTCTGCCTGAGCCAAGGTCACAACAGACCAATGGGTCTTGGAGGTCATCTGCGAAGGCTATGCGCTCGAATTTTGGAGACCCCTGTCTGAGATGTTTGTTGCCTTACCATGCAAGGCACCAGAGAAGAGGGAAGCAGTTTGCACCACCCTTCATCGCTTATTACAGCTTTGCGTAATGGTACCAGTGCCCCGAGACCAATACAGGTCCGGTCGGTACTCTGTTTATTTTGTGGTACCCAAAAAGGAGGGGTCCTTCTGGCCCATCCTCAATCTCAGGGATGTAAACTGGAGCTTGAGAGTACCATACTTTCGGATGGAAACATTGCACTCAGTGATTCTGGCAGTAAGGCAAGGCGAGTTTTTGTCGGAGTTGGTCTGCCCTGATGGGAATATGCAGATAAGCCTCTGTGAGGTCCATCAAAGATTTCTGCACTTTGCCTTGCCTATCGGTCATTTCAAGTTCATGGCGCTGCCCTTTGGCCTGGCCACAGTACCGTGCACTTTCATGAAGGTGATGGTGGTAGTAGCGGCGGCACGGAGACAGGAAGTGATTTTAGTGCATCCCTGTCATGATGATTAGCTTATTTGGGCAAATTCTGAGGTGGAGGCCTATGGCTCTACGCAGTGGGTTCTGGAGTTCCTACAACAGCTGGGCTGGATGGTCAACTGACCAAAAGCCAGTTTCGATCATTGTAGCGCCTGGTATATCTCGGGGCCTTATTCGATACAGAGGCAGGTTTGATTGCGCTACCTGAGGAAAGGATACGAAAAATCCTGCCACAGGTTCAGAGATTTCTGCGATTGAAGGAAACCAAGAGCTTGGTACTACATGCAACTGTTGGGTTCGATGGCGGCAGCCTTAGACCTGGTGCATGGGCCAGGGCCCACATGTGTCCATTTCAACAAGTGCTTCTCTCACGGTGGTCGCCTCAGAGGCACTCGTTATCTCGAAAGCTATTGTGTCTGGAGGAGGTCAGAACCAGTTTAGAGTGGTGGCTGGAGTCTGCTCATCTCCAGGCAGGCATGCCGTTGGAGCAGCCGAAGTGGATTTTGGTAACCACAGACGCAAGTTTCTCTGGCTGGGGAGTGCACTGTCGCTCCCAGATAATTCAAGGCTGCTGGTCTGCAGAGTAAGCCTCATGGTCGATCAACCGACTCAAGATGAGAGCAGTACTGTTGACTCTGCTGGATTTCAGGCACTTAGTATTAGGGAAGGCCATCCTCATCTTCTCTGACTGTGCAACGATGGTAGCCTATATCAACAGACAGGGGGGTGAGGGCAGTGCCACCTTGGTGAAGGAGAGTCAAATACTTCTGCAGTGGGTAGAGGAACATCTCATGGCATTGTCAGCAGCTCATGTCGCTGGGAAGGGCAATGTAGAAGCCGACTATCTGTCGACATATGGTGAATACCGGAGAATGGGAACTGAATGCAGCGGTGTTTCATGACATTATGGGATGTTGGGGACAGCTGATCATGGATCTCATGGCCACCCTAGCCAATACCAAGGCCGCTCGGTTCTTCAGCAGATGCAGAGCGCACATGTCAGAAGGCCTTTATGCCCTCACGCAACTGTGGCCAATGGAAGGATTTCTGTATGTCTTTCCACCATGGGCACTCCTCAGTTGCCTTCTACAGTGGATAAAGACGCATGACAGGCATGTGATTCTTATGGCACCAGATTGGCCTCGGAGGCCTTGGTATGCAGATCTCTTTCAGCTTCTGGTAGATCACCCGTGGAAGCTGCCAAACAGGACCAACCTGTTGAAGCAGGGTCCAATGTTGATGCTGCAGGTGGATCAATTCTGGCTTATGACCTGGCTCTTGAGAGGGCATGGTTGCTTCGCCAAGGATTCTCAGCGGTGGTTATTTTGACCATGCTGAAGTCTAAGAAGCATTCCGCCTCCTTGGCGTATATCTGTATATGTCTCATCTTCGAGGATTGGTGCATGGTCAGGGGGGCAAGACTATTTTCCTGTTCGCTTTCAGACGTATTAATGTTTCTTAAGTGGGGACTCAAAGGTTCTGGCCTTCAGTTCCCTGAAGGTGCAGGTGACAGCGTTGACCTGTTATCAGGGACGAGTGCAGGGGCGCTCGCTGGCAATGCATAAAGATGTGATCAGATTCCTTTGAGCAGTAAGGAATGTGAGGCCACCCTTCCACCGTAGCTTCTGAATTTGGTTCTGGAGGCGCTGGCAGGGCCATCGTTCGAGCCTTTGACTATGTCAAGTTTAAGGGATATCTCATGGAAAACGGCGATCTCCAGGAACAAGCAGGAATAAGTCATCACATATGGGTACGTCGGTACCGACGGAGCCCGCGCGGGAAAGCTCCCCAGCTTTTCAGATTAAAAGCTTTTGGGGCCTCCCACTGCACAAGCGCGCTGCCTTCCCGCCTTCCTGACCAGCTCTCGTCAGTTTCTTTTTTTCCGCGGAGCCAGCAGGTCGTGTTCCTGTCACCGCTGAAGAAATTGTTAATTTTATTGTTTTCTTTAGACCGCGTACCTGCCTTCCCCATTCTGAAACCGGTACTGCCGGTCTCTCTTTCTTTCTTTAAAAAAAAAAAAAAAATATATATTTTTTTTTCTTTTCTTCAGCACAGCTTGGTACTTTGTTAGGCCTTCAGGCCTACACAAATTCTCCTCATGGAGAAGCCAGTTCCTGCTTTTAAAAAGTGTACCAAGTGCAGTGCTGTCATTCCTGTTACAGACAACCATGAATGGTGTCTTAATTGTTTAGGACCTGACCATTCCATACCGGACTGCCCATCCTGCTCCCAGATGTCGAAACGTGGATTGCAGAACCGGGCCAACAAGTTCCATGTGCTGTTTCCTTCAGAAGCATCACAGTCATCCAGGTCTTCCTCTCCGGATGGATCTCAGGTAACCAAAACTCCAGTGGGCAAATCCTCTAAAAGCAAATCTCTTTCTAAAGATCGAGAGGCTCTCAATTCTGAGTTCGAGGATTCTGCCCAGGCCAAAAAACCCCGGCGGGAGGTTCCGGCCTCCAAAGCAATCATGGGGTCACAGGTTGACATCGATGGCGCGGCCTCGACAGATCACCTGTTGTGCTGCTCTGGGGTACCGGCCCATACCGGTACCGACATCCAGGCAGCAGTGGCGTCTATGGGCAATACTGTCCAAGTCATGCAGCAGGCCATTCTGGCTTTTATTAATGCTGCTACGCCCTCGATACCGCGGCTAGCGGTACCGGGTCCGGTTCCGGTAATGGCTTCCATACCGGAACCGAGGCCATCGTCTTCCAAACGCAGATCGGTTCCGCATGCCGGATCCGGGCTTTTGCCCGGTACCGATCCCATACCCGGTACGCCCGATGTCGATACCGAACGGTATGCGTATCGTGCGTTGGAAGCACATAGAGGATACTCTGCTTCTTCAGAGGATTTTAACTCCTCTGATGATTCTGATGAGTTCTCCCTTGATCTTCCTGAGGAGCCTTCTTCTCCTAAAAGGAGAATGTCTCCACCAGAGGATTTGTCCTTTCAGGACTTCATCATAGAAATAGCTAAAGGTCTTTCTATTGCTTCATCCTCTGAAAAGGAACCCAGATCAAAGAAACTGGATATTTTAGGATACTCTAAGTCTCCTAAAGAGGCAGTCACCCTGCCTATCCATGAAATCCTTCAAGAACACTTGATGGACTTATGGGAGGCTCCTCTAACATTGTCTCCTTCTTCTCGCAGGTTGGACACCATGTACCGTGTCCCCCCTTCTCCTGGTTTCCAAAAAACCCAATTGCCTCACCATTCTATTGTGGTGAAGTCTGCAATGAAGAAGATAAAGAGTACCAAAAGGCACTCTTCTACTCCTCCAGGGCGAGAATGTAAGACTCTAGACTCTTTTGGCAGGAAAATTTTCCAGGCTACTATGCTTATAGC
Organism: Ichthyophis bannanicus; assembly: GCA_033557465.1. Classification (NCBI taxonomy): domain Eukaryota; kingdom Metazoa; phylum Chordata; class Amphibia; order Gymnophiona; family Ichthyophiidae; genus Ichthyophis; species Ichthyophis bannanicus. Next base: position 438,824,423 of record CM066033.1, read on the forward strand.
CAGGATTAATTCCTATAGTCTTTACATGGGCATGTTTCTCAGTGAAATCGCTCTAAAAGTTCGGCATTTTGCCCCCTTCATCCCTGAGGATAAAAGGGAGGAGTTCATTTTCTTAGTGAAACACCTTTTGGATATTTCAAAGTTCTCCAACAGGGCAGCTTTTGATTCCTTTGAGGGTGCTGGTAGGGCTTCGGGCATTGCTATAGCAGCCCGACGTCTTGCTTGGCTCCAGGCTTCTGATCTAGAACCTTGGGTCCTAGATGGCTTACGGAATCTGCCCTGTACAGGTGAGAACTTATTTGGTGAGGAGTGGCAAATTAAGGCCACTCAAATGGACGCAGAAAATGCCACCTTAGATAGACTTTCTAAGTCTACCTCTACTCCTGCCAAAAAGAAGTCTTTTAAGAGGCCTTATTACAAGAAGTCCAGATTTTCCACAAATACTGGCCAACAATCCTCTCAGCCTCGTTTTGCTGCTAAACGTCAGCAACCTAAACAGGCAAGGTCAAAGCCTGCGGCGTCTGCTACGCCTCAGCAGGCTCAACCCCCTCAGGGGTTTTGACTTGCCCCTAGAGAACTTAACTTTTCTGGCTCTAGAACAACCAGAGCCCCTCACCATACCCGGAAGGTTAGCTCACTTTGCTCCCAGATGGCAGCAAATTACATCAGAGCAATGGACCCTCTCTATCATCAGAGAGGGTTACAAACTCCATTTTTCCGACCTTCCTCCTTATACTATGGTGAAGCAGTTCAATTCTCCCCCATCTCTCCTGACCCTCTTGGGTCAGGAAGTCTCCTCCCTCCTTGCCCAAGGGGCAATAGAGGAGGTCCCTCTTCTTCAACAGGGGACGGGATTCTACTCCCCTTATTTTCTAATACCAAAGAAGACGGAGGGCTTCAGACCAATTCTAGATCTGAGAGAATTGAACAAATTTCTTTTCAAGGAGAAATTCAAAATGCTTTCTCTGGGCATTCTCCTTCCATACCTTCAGAGTCAGGATTGGCTTTGTTCTCTAGACCTAAAGGATGCGTATACACACATACTCATCCACCCATCCCACAGAAAATACCTTCGATTTCTGTTTCAGGGACAACATTTCCAGTACAGAGTACTCCCCTTCGGTCTAGCCTCTGCTCCAAGAGTGTTCACCAAATGCATGGCAGTCGTAGCTGCCTTTCTAAGAGGCCTGGGAATTTTCATATTCCCATACCTGGACGACTGGCTCATCCGAGCTCCATCTCAGTCCCAGGCCCATATTTCCCTGGACCGCACAAGGCGTCTTCTGCAGTATCTGGGACTGGTAGTAAACCTTCCCAAGTCTCAACTAATCCCTACTCAGTCTCTCGAGTTCATAGGGGCCCAGTTAGACACCATCACTGCGAGGGCCTACCTGCCTCAGCTCAGGGCCCAACGCCTGCTGAGTTTGGCCTCCCAAGCTCAGTCCAGCAGTCATTTGACAGCCCGGGAAATGCTGCGACTTCTGGGCCACATGGCCTCCACGGTACATGTGGTGCCCTACGCTCGTCTGCATATGAGAGCAGCTCAATGGACCTTGGCCACCCAGTGGACTCAAGCATCTGGAGCGCTCTCCGACCAAATACTCACCTCAAGCCGTCTGTTTTGGTCCCTCCAATGGTGGACATCCACCAAGAATCTGTTGTTGGGGGCCCCCTTCCAACCTTTGTTGCCCCAAGCAACCCTCACAACAGATGCCTCCCAGACAGGGTGGGGAGCTCATCTTCAGAACCTCTCCACTCAGGGCACTTGGTCTCCACAGGAGACCACCCTTCATATCAACCTCCTGGAACTGCGAGCAATTTACCTTGCCCTCAAGGTCTTCTATACCCTCCTTGTCAACCTGACTGTCCTAGTTCAGACAGACAATCAGGTAGCCATGTTCTATATAAACAAACAAGGAGGGACAGGCTCTCTGTCGCTTTGCAACGAAGCTCTCAGAATATGGGCCTTCGCCAGAGAGCATCAAATTCACCTTCTTGCAGTGTATCTTCCAGGAGTTCAAAACTCTCGTGCGGACAGACTCAGTCGAGTTCTGCTTCCACACGAATGGTCCCTACATATGGACCAGATACGCAGAATCTTTCAGGAATGGGGGACCCCGGACATATACCTCTTTGCAAGTCCGTGGAATGCCAAACTTCCCCGGTTCTGTTCCAGAACTCAGTGTCAGGGAGCTCAGGCCCACGATGCCTTCCTCCTGCATTGGGGTCAGGAATTCCTCTATGCCTTTCCACCCATTCCTCTAATCTCCAAGACTCTGTTCAAGCTCCAGAGGGATCACGGGACTATGATCCTCATAGCTCCCCGCTGGCCACGCCAGGTGTGGTTCCCTCTATTTCTGCATCTCTCCCAGGGATCCTCCCTGGACCTGGGAGCTGCGCCAGACCTCCTGTCTCAGGAGAAGGGGACTTTGTGGCACCCAAACCCCAAATCCCTACATCTCAGAGCTTGGTTACTGAAGGCCTAAGTCTTCAAGACTTTAATCTTTCTCAGCCTGTGAAAGATATCCTTCATGCCTCTAGGAAACCTTCCACGAGGCTTTCTTATGCTTTCAAATGGAAGCGTTTTTCCATTTGGTGTGCTCAGCAGGGTCCTGACCCTCTAGCACTTCCTTTGGATTCCCTCTTGGACTATCTCCTGCATCTTTCAAATGCAGGCCTTAAGACAAATTCAGTAAGGGTCCATTTGAGTGCTATTGCAGCATCCTTAAAACCTATAAATGGACAACCTGTCTCCTCTCATCCTCTTGTTGCACGTTTCATGAGAGGCCTGACCCTAACTAAACCTCCCATCCGACCTCCCCCGGTAGCATGGGATTTGAACCTAGTTCTAGGTCAGCTTATGCAGCCACCTTTTGAGCCTTTGGACTCTACCTCCTTCAAATTTCTTTCCTGGAAGGTTGTTTTCCTTATTGCAGTCACTTCGGCTTGCCGCATCAGTGAACTGCAGGCTTTAGTGGCTCATCCACCTTATACTAGGTTTCATCATGATAAGGTGGTCCTTAGGACGAATCCCCACTTTATGCCCAAAGTGGTCTCGCCTTTTCATCTTAATCAAGAGGTATATCTACCTGTCTTTTTCCCGGCTCCTCATGCATCCAGTGCAGAGAGGAACCTTCATACTCTGGATTGTAAAAGAGCTCTTGCCTTTTACCTCAACAGGACTCAACCACATCGAAAGTCTTCCCAACTTTTCGTGGCTTTTGATCCTTCTCATTTGGGACTTCCAGTCACCAAGCGTACACTTTCCAATTGGATCGCTCAGTGTATTTCTTTTGCTTACCAGAGTAAGAACATTTCTCTGGAGGGCCATGTCACAGCTCACAATGTGAGAGCCATGGCCACTTCTATGGCTCATCTTCACTCTGTGTCCATAGATCAGATCTGTCGAGCAGCCACTTGGGCTTCGGTTCATACCTTCACAGCCCATTACTGCTTGGACAAGGACTCCCGCCGGGATGCCTTGTTTGGTCAGGCTGTCCTCAAACACCTGTTCCATACTTAAACAACTCCTGCCCACCTTCCCTGGATGGATGCCTGAGATCCATACGAAGATGGTTTACCCTTGGAGGGGGATCTCCCAGGCATCTTAGCTAGGGAGTCCCCATATGTGATGACTTATTCCTGCTTGTTCCTGGAGATAGCACAGTTACTTACCTGTAACAGGTGATCTCTGGGAACAGCAGGAATTAGTCATCACAACCCACCCACCTCCCCTAGGAGTTGTATCTCTATCTATCTATCTTCCTGTCCTCTCTCTCTATTGTCTCAGCTTTAAAATCGAACTGACGAGAGCTGGTCAGGAAGGCGGGAAGGCAGCGCGCATGTGCAGTGGGAGGCCCCAAAAGCTTTTAATCTGAAAAGCTGGGGAGCTTTCCCGCGCGGGCTCTGTCGGTACCGACGTACCCATATGTGATGACTAATTCCTGCTGTTCCCAGAGATCACCTGTTACAGGTAAGTAACTGTGCTTTCTTGGTAGCGCCATGTTCCGCGCTGCGGATCTCTGATCTACAGGCACTCTAGTGTAGAGAACCTTTCCTGCTGTTTACCAGAGAAAAAATTGTGCTGTGACCCGTGTCATTCTTTCTGCCAAAGGTGGTGTCGCGTTTTCATTTGAATCAGACTATTCCGCTCCTAACCTTTCTGGATCTCAGAAGATCAGAGCAGGATCGCAAACTACATCGGCTAGATCTCCTCCATAGGGTCCTCTGCAGATACATCAAGAGGACGGAGTGCTTTCAGAAGACGGACTGGTTGTTTGTCAGTTTCAGCAGGCCTCGCAAGGGGGAAGTGGTTTGCAAGGCCTCGATTTCCCGGTGGGTTGAGCAGGCGATTGGGGCAGCGTATGCAACACATGGGAAGATTCCTCCCCTGTGGCTGAGGGCATATTCAACCCGGTGCCAGGCAAAATCCTGGGTGGAGCATTTTCTGATTCCGCTGGTGGACATCTGCCAGGCAGCATATTGGTCCTCGCTTCACACGTTTTCGAGTCACTATCGGCTAGTTGTGCAGGCTACGAGGGATGTGAGTGTGGGGGCCTGGGCTCTTCAGGCTGGACTTGCAGGTTCCACCCGAGGTTAGATAGTGTTCTGGTACGTCCCAATGGTGCCTAGACTGGCCTAGAGAAATGAAGAGGAAGGAGAAATTAGACCTTACCTGCCAATTTTCTTTCCTTGAGTTCTCTCCAGACCCATCCAGGGCCCACCCAGTTCATGGATCGGTGGAGTCCGGCCGAAGATCGATAGTTTGGTGGTAAATGGATTGTTGGGTATGTACATTCAACCTAGAGAGAGAGAGAGAGAGAGAGAGAGAGAGAGAGAGAGAGAGAGAACAAAGGGAGCAAATGTTCTCTAGGTCGTATGTATCCCTCAAGTTGGCGTATAGCACTCGGGAGAAAGTTAGTTAGTTATGGTTAGTGTGTTACAGTTAGTTATAGTAGGCTGCTTTGTCAAGAGAAGATTGAGTCTGATGCTGTAGGGGGAGCTAGATATTACATCAGCAAGACTCTGTTGAATTCAGTCCTCACTTGCTGGAGGGGGCTGACTACCCAATGGTGCCTGGACTGGCTTGGAGAGAACTCAAGGAAAGACAACTAGCAGGTAAGGTCTAATTTCTCCTTTTTGGTTTTCTTTCTTTAATCAACTTTTTTCATGCATCAACTTTATAATATTTCATTCTGAATGTGGTCCAGAAAATTCAGTATACTTTTCTTAAAGGCTTTCACACTTCTGTAAATTCTCTTTTCACCTTTAGTAACAACTGTATATTCACCGACCACAACCGTCGTATTTCAAACAGTTTTAACTTATTCTGCTTCAGGGTCTAACATTTTTCTCTACACATTTCTTAACCGCACTTATCTTTTTTCAAAGGATGCCTCCATTCACCCTCTGATACCACCAGGATCACACATTGTTTCCTCATGAGCGTCCCAGACCTTCTGACAATGGCTTTGGCATTTGTGTTTTATATATAGCAAGTAACCACTCCCCTCTTCACCCATTAGTACCTCAATAGCCAATGATATCAAAGATCCATTATTCCCTATTCCTTATTGTTCCTCCAATTTAGTCCTCAACCTTTGGGTAGTGAACCTCCTCCTGCAGCTTGGAGACTGGGCATGTCAAAAACTCATGACATCACTGGATATAGCCTGCTGGTCTCTCCCATCAGCCCCCAGTGTGTCCAGTCTCCATGCAGCAGGAGGACGTAGTGAGCCTAGCTTCTGGACTCACTTGGGGGAACAGATAAGGAGCATTTAGTGTGAAAAATTCTATTCTGATTTTACTTTTGATTTTTACCTTTAATTTTAATTTTACTTTTAATTCAGTTACCTTTGGTTAATTGGCAATCAGGGATTAGTTCCCTTTAGTTGTTAGGAGCAAATTTCCTTATATTTACAGTAATTTTAAATTTGAGCCTGGCTCTTTAAATTAATAGCAGCTCTCGCCTTCCCTCCTTGTCAGTTATTTTCATTTTCTGCAGGCATTCGCCGGTGCGGATCTCTCTCCCTTGACGGTACGGTACGGGAGAGAGCTCCAGGACCCGTACAGCCACACTGAAGCTGTGTGAGACGGAGCCTCTCCGTTGCTGCGAGATTTTAATTTTACTTTGTGGAACCGGCTGAGCGTTTCTCGCTGTGGCTGCCAGGCGCGGCAGCGCGGCTTGAGGATCGGATGAATTCAAGACTGTAGGAGCAGGCTGCATGACTTTTGGCCCTGCAGGTAAGGCCTTCGGGCTCTGTCAGTCTGCTGAGGCCTCCTTGTTGCAGTGGCTGTTGTTCTTGGCGCCAAAATTCGTTGGCAATGGGGCGCCATTTTCTCTCTAGGTATTTGGACCGCATGGCGAGAGTTGCAGTGAGCTGCCTGTGTGAGAAAGACAGGCAGAATACCTAGATTTTTAGGTCTAGTGTTTCTTTCTATTGTTTGTAGGTTTTTTGAGGCTTGGGGGGGTTCCTCAGCCTTAAGGGAGCTGTTGTCAGTCCTCTTTATTTTTAAGTTTATTCTTAGTTTTATAGGACAGCAGTTTTGGCATTGATCTCTGATGCCACATGTTCTTTCCCTCCTAATCATGTCTCTGAGGAGCATCTGTTAAGTCCCAGGATATTAGGCAAATTGCCAGCTTTTAGGTTCTTCAAGAGCAGAGCCCTAACTTGTAGGTGGAAGGAGGGACAGGCTGGAAGTGTGCTTTTGTGTATTCTATAGTGAAAGTTGCCCAAACGCCTGTGGTTTCACAGGGACAGGTTTAGGAAAGCTTAGGATATAAAAAAATATATATATAATAATAATGGCAGTTAAACTGTCAACCAAGAAGTGCCTTTGCTACGGTCTATGGCCACCAGAGGGCAGCTGGTACACTCAATAGTGCCTTTCTGTGACCGTGTGTATGCAGCCATCATCATCAGATTGATCTTTGCAAGTCAGGGAAGAAATAACCACAGGGCCACCTCATGGGCACTCAGGGGTTAGTGACTAAACAAGCAACTGTAATGTTCTGCAAATCAAGATTATATGACCAAGATTTAAAGCTCTTAACTTCTGTTTCGTTTGTCGGGCTCTGGTGCCCTAAAGGCCACCGGATGGCAGTGCTGCTCATGAATCGCATATAGTATTCAGTGCCCCCATCCCTGGGGGGGGGGGGGGGTAAAATACGAAATCATATTCCTCATCAGGTTCACACAGGCAGCAATCTCTAAGACCTCCACTTGCAAGGTTGTCGGTGTATCCCACTGCTATTTCTCTGACTGCAGGAAGGCAGGGGGGATGCCTTTGTGTTTCATAGCTCCACTTAGCATGCCCTTCCCAGGAAATTCTCATCTATTTCTAGAGCCTGTGCTGTCAGAGCAGGGCTTTAAGCACTTAGCAGGGGCACTGACCCGTCTGTGCCATCTTGTTAAAGGGCCCGTGCTGAGGGTGAAGAGAAGGACGTCTAGGTAGCACAGTCTGGGGCTTAGTGCTCCAGGGCACTGAAAGGTTTCATAGAGGAAGTCAATACTCTGTGTATGCTCCATGCATTCGGCCTATGTTCAAGTGTGCTCACTGTACTGTGTTTGGGTGACAGGTGCTGGGTCACCCGTATATGTAGATGTGCATTTTGTATGTGCTCACAATTGCAATTTTGTGAGAATGTTGTTTCCTCTATAAACGGATTCACGGGTATTATGTTTTGACTTTGTTTTTTTGATTTATTGTGTGTCATTACATTTTTGGAGGTTTTTTCTTTCACAATTGCTTAGGCATGATTTTTGGGTGCACTCTTTGCAGAGTGAGACTGCATTTCTTTGCTCAGACTGTATTATCAGACTAAGGTAATTTCTCCAGTAATGGGGGGATGTTGATTATAATAAAGTGCGTGAGGTCCTCATGGTGTTACATGGGGTTGGAGATGCAGTCGTGGGATTTGTGTGGAGTGAGCCGTCTGGAGGAGCTACAGTGTCACAGTTACCAGTTTCCCTTTCTCTTTGGGCTTTGCTCCCAGATCCTAGCCCCTCTTTCTCTCTGATGTCCAGGACGCAAGGTCCCCGACCCACTGGACAATCTATTCTCAGCCTTTTCTCAAAGCTGGCAGAAGGACTGGGAGAGCGAGAAAGGAAGACCAGGAACCAGCACCTGCTCTGATGTCTCTCCACTGCCAGTGTTTGCTGCGGTCACATATTCCCAGTCAGTTATTTATTTGAGTATACTGATTGCCTACAGGTCAGGGTGGCATACAGTCGATTACAGTATTTCTATTTCCCTTGTCCCTGAAGGGCTCACAATTTGTTTTGGTGCCTGAGGCAGAGGGTTAAGTCGCTTAACAAAGGCCAGAAGGACCACATGTGGGACCAGAAACCCCAGTTTTTATGGCCCAAGGTTGGTGGTCTCGATTGGAATTCAAACCCTTGATCCTCTGGCAACTTGCCTCAACCACTAGGCCGCACTGCTCCATGTGAGCTAGCCACAGGGCCATAGGGCCAGGCGCAGCCTGTTACTTCCAAGGCAGAGACCTTGGGGAGGTTCCGTTTATAAGGATACGAGAAATGCCATACTGGGTCAGACCAAGCTCTTTCAGGTCCAGTATCCTGTTTCCTAGGGTAGCCAATCCAGGTCTTAAGGACCTGGCTGGTTTCCAAAAAGACGAATAGGCTACTCAATGCTTGTATCGGGACAAGCGGTGGATTCATGTATGCTCATATTTTAAGGGTTCCGTTGCATGTACAACAGATGCGACGCTCTGTTGGGTTGTGTGCCTTGTAGAACATCTTGAATTGGTGAAAGTTGGTATAAAAAAAAAATTTCCAGCTTCTCTCTAATAAAAGGTTATGGACCTTTCCTCTGGGAGCTTGGCCAAAAGCTTTGTTAAACTCCGCTACGTTCGGAGATCGTTTCGCGCAAGGCTCTTGGAATACACAGGAGACTAAGTGGTCAATCAACCGACTGGAAATGCGAGCGATACGCAGGGCGTTGCAGGCGTTCAAAGCTACGGTGACAGGTCGAGCGGTGCGAGTACTGTCCGACAACTCCGCGGCGGTGGCCTACATCAATCGGCAGGGCAGAACCGGAAGTGTGACCATAGAGGCCACGGCAGAGGGTCTGTGTGTGTGGCTAGAGCTTTGGCTGCCAGCGTTTTCGGTGGAGCATGTTGCGGGTAAGGACATTGTGACGGCGGATTTCCTCAGCTGGGTCCGAGTAGATGCCAGAGAATGAGGAGGTGTTCACACAGATCGGTCGCATATGGGGACAGCCAGTAATGGCCCTCATGGCGGCGTTTTCACTCTGCGTAAATGGGCCACTTCTTCAGCAGATGACGCGAAAGGAGGTCGGAAGGCATCGGTGCACTGTTTCAACGGCGGCCGTCTTCTGGTCTTCTCTGTCTTTCCACTGGGGGCACTCATAGGTCGAGTGGTTCTGTGTATTGGAGCGCTTCGGGGAAACGTGGTTGGGGGCCTCGGGCTGGCCAAGGCGCCCATGGTATGCCTGCCTCATACGGTTGCTCGACGGGAATCCATGGAGGTTTCCGACATTGGAGATTCTGTTGCTACGGAGTTCCCTTCGAATGCCTCAGGTGCATCAGTTTTTGCTTACGGGGTGGCCATTGAAAGGGCAAGCTTAAGGAAAAAGAGTTGCTCGACAGCAGTCTTTGCCACCTTGCCGCAAAAAAAAAAAGTCGACGTCCCGTGCATATGTGCGTATATGGCGCATCTTTGAGGATGGGTGCTCGCGGAGGCACGCTCGCCCGACAACAGTGTCAGTTCCCTTGGTATTAAGTTTTCTGCAGGACGGGTTTGGTAAAGGCAGGTCCTGGAGAGTTCAGTTAGCAGCTCTGTCTTACTATAGGGGCAAAGGACAGGGAGTGGATCTCATGCACAGGTCAATGTGGTATGCTTTCTCAGGCGGTTACCAGACTGTAGCCCTGTCGTAGGATATTAATTCCACCGGGGAAGCTCAAGTTGGTTTTAGGAGCGTTAGCTAGCGCACCACTGGGGCCCTTGCAACAGGCATAGGTTAAGGGTTTTGCCTTGAAGACAGTATGTTTGATGGTCATCTGTTCGGCAAGGCGATTTTCGGAGTTGCGGGCGTTGACCTGTCAGGAATCGTTCTTTGTCTGTCTCCAGACAGAAGGTGGCCTGGCGGCTGGTTCCGTCATTGTTACCAAAGGTGGTTTCTACATTCACCTAACTAAAATGGTCTCTCTTCCAGCGCTAAGTGCGGCGGAGGGGAGCGTATTGAACCATAGCTTGTGCTGTTTGGATGTCAAGAGAGCGCTGCGGCAGTGTTTAAAAGTTTCAGAAACTTTCGCAAGGCAGACCGTCTCTCTTCGGGGTGTTTGGGGGGCCCCGCAAAGTGAAGCGGCGGCGAAGGAGTCCATTTCTGGATGGATTGGAGCGGCGAGTGCGTTGGCTTATCTTCTATAGGGATCGTACAGTCCCAGGGAGCTTACGAGCTCACTCTACCAGAGTGCAAGCGTCTTCTTGGATGGAGCACAGTTTGGTTCCGCCAGTGGACATCTGTAGTGAGGCCTCTTAGTTGTCTCTCCATACTTTCAGTAAGCACTACCGCCTCGATGTTCTGGCGGCTAAGGATGCCGTTTTCAGGGAGGCGGTGTTGAGATCCGGCTGGAAAGGTCCCTCCCAATGATTACTTCTCTGATACATCCCAGAGGTTGAAGACTAAACTGGAGGAACAATAAGGAAATAGGAATTACACTTACCTGGTAATTGTGGTTCCTTGAGTGACTTCAGTTTAGTTCTCATTCCCGCCCGGGGATGGGGTCTTAGCAGTGGTTTTTCTGTTAGGGAAGTGCAAGGTTAAAAGTGGATATAAACCTTCACTGGTGTTCAGTCGTTTTGATGCTTCCATTTGTTTTGCGCTATATTGTTATATGATATTGTTATATATATTGCTATATATATTGCTATATTGCTCTGGATTGTTTAGGGCTAGGCATTTGACGGAAAGGAGAGAATGCAGGAAGCAGTATCTTTCCTTCTGGGAGGGGAGTAGTAGGTAGATAGGTTATATGTTCTGCGTGCCCTTGAATAGAATGTTAAGTTTAAAAAAATTAAAAAAGTTACCGATTTTTTGCTCCTTTGAGTCTGCTTTGTCAATAGTTCACTGGGGGCTGATGGGAGAGACCAGCAGGCTATATCCAGTGATTTCATGAGTTTTTGACATGCCCAGTCTCCAAGCTGCAGGAGGAGGTTCACTACCCAGAGGTTGAGGACTAAACTGGAGTCACTCAAGGAACCACAATTACCAGGTAATTGTAATTCCTATTTATGACATCATCCTCCATTCACAAACATCCTCTCAGAACACCATAGGGCGGGAATTCCAAACCTAGTTCCCTACTCTTACACAGTGAACCACTCTATCTGCCTATTTAAGCCAGCGGGTATTACAGTATGCAAAGAGAAAATCCAGTACTGTTCCCTATAATTCAATTTTCCTTTTCTATTACTACCCTGCCTTCTTAAAGGGATCCAGAATTCACCATCCAAGATCAGTGAATGAATGGTGAAGCAACACACAATGTTCCGCTATTGGGGCTGACAATGATTTGGAGGATATCCAAGACCGATGTTTTCTTTAAACGCTTGAAAAAGTGGCATCGTGTCCATCCCACATAGAGCTTATTACAAGGGCATAAAAGGCCATATACTACAAAAGATGTACGACAAGATGTCTTCCATCACAAATAAATTACTTTATCTTGTCCCAGGGGTTTCCATGACTCACCCCTGATTGCTAATGGGCAAAAATCACATTCCCCACAAACATCATGACTTCTTTCCTACAAATGTAACTCTTCTTCAGTATCCCAGGTGACTGACTGGCAAACATAATTGACAGTGTTCTGACCAGGCTTATAAGCCACTGTTGGATGTTCTTGAAAAAGAAAATGTCCCTGTAAAATATTCCAATACTTATGTATGATAGCCACTACATATGGGGCCTTTATAGAGAACAGTAAAACAAAAAACATTTTTTCTTTCTTCAAACACTGTCGAGGCAATAGCAAGTGTTCTCTTTGCACATTCAACTCTCTTGTAGGCTATATCAATTACTGCCTTGGGATATCCACAATCCACGTAACGCTGAATACATTTTTTTGCCTGACCCATATATTCCACTTTATCAAAACATATATGGCGTAGTTGCAGAAATTGACTCATAGGTATGCTGTGTTTCAAGCAAACAGATTGATGACTTGTATAAAGTAACAGACTCGTATTTTGAGACACAGGTTTCTTTCAATGTTGACTGAGATTTCACAATGAAAAAGTCCAAGAAAGGAATTTTATACCAGTCAAATTCATAATCATATTGTAAATTAGTCTTCTGTTGGTTTAACCATTGTACAAAATCCTTTAGTTCCCTTTCAGTTCCCTGCCAAAGGCAAAAAACATCATTCAGAAATCGCTTCCATTTGCGTATGTTGGACATCCAGCGGGACTTATACAAGAACTGTTCCTCACACGTGGCTACATATAGAGACACTATAGTGGAGGTTAATGTTGCTTCCATCACAATACCATAATTCGGATGGTAATACTGACCCTTATAGCAAAAATGATTCTCAGAGGACCAATTGTAGCAACTACAAGATGAACTCCTTTGTTAACCTTGCTGGGAAATCCATCTGACAATCCATTGCTGCTAACACCTCCAGGGCCTCCCGCTGATCTACATTTGTATATAGAGCCTTTATATCCAATGTTACCATCACATCCTCTGCCCTGACAGAATCCAAAGATGCTAGAAAGGTCAACATCTGGGTTGTGCTTTTTATATAAAGAGGGAGGAGTGGCTCAGTGGTTGGGACAAGTTACCTCAGGCCGGAAGGCCGGGGGTTCAATTCCCGCATAGGGACAAGCAACCTCAGGCCGGAGGGACTGGGGTCTCCAATCCCATGTCCACTCCTTGTGGCCTTGGGCAAGCCATTTAACCCTCCATTGCCTCAGGTACACTTAGATTGTGAGCCCTTCGGGGACAAGGGAATAAAAAGTACCTGTTAGTATACAGGTAAACCACACTGATACTAAAGAGCACGGTATAAAAAATAAATAAAATAAATATAGGATCTTGCCTTCCCGGCCATCGGATTTAACAACTGGTCCACAAAAACAGACAAAGGTTCCAATACTGAATTTATGCCTGCCACAGTAGGTCTACCTGGAGGAGCCTAAAGATTCTTACGGATTTTGGATAAAGTGTAAAAAATGGCTGTAAATGGAGTCTTATTACACAAAAACTTACTTTCTTGAGGAGTCAGAAACTCTGAAGCTAAGCCTTGCTTCACTAGCTCTCTACTTTTTTCAGGAGTTCCTCTTTTTGATCTCCAGCGAGGCGGCGATAGTAAAACTCATCATTTAGCTGATTCAGTATTTTCTTATCATATTATGATAGAGATTGTACCACTACCACTCCTCTTTGTCAGCTCTACAAATCACAATGTTTTTTTGCCTGTAAACTTTTAAAGTCAAATGCTACTTTTTTGACAAATTCCATTTTATTGGCAAATAAACATTATTCAAACTACTCACCTTGTCTAACACAATCGCTGAAAAGTTGCTACCAGAGGATCCAACGGACCTAGTGGAATCCACCTAGATGGAACCCTAACAGAGGAGTCAACAGAACTACTGTGCATTGAAAAATATAACCCTATACCCAGGGAGGAACTGATTTGGAGCATTGTACACCTGGTCTGACACTGGTCTGAGCCAGTTTTGCAGAAGCTGAGAAGCATCCATTAAGCTAAGAACAAACCTTTCTATATTCTCTGCTGGCTTAAAACTATAAATTCTAACTGTTGATTTTTAGGGGGATTACTATTTTAGCTCTTAACTGTGGTTTTAGACTAAGCTTGGGGGCATTTAGACTGCTTTCCTTGTATAGACTTACATCAAATATCGATGTGTGCCCACGGTTCAGGAACAGCCTACTCGCCAGAGACACTTAGGTTCCCGCCCACCCTACCCCTCACCCCACCCACCCCAGGGGCTACATTGCCTTTATAGTGGTCACATACGTGCCATCTATCCTTTCTTACTTGGGTTAAAAGCCAACATCTTCTTCATCCCTTCTTCTTCTTCTTCCTCTTCTGGGACTGCTTAACCAACATGTCTTGTATTCAGTGCAATAACTGCGGTACTTTCATTCCAAGACGAATCATTTGGAGCCTAAGAGCTTGTCCTATGTGCCTCAGGTCAGCTGCCATGCATGACAAACTGACTCTACTAAGGAAAGACCTAGCTGCCATGCACAAAGAAGTGGCTCTACTGAGGAAGGAAATGGCTGCAATGAAACACACCTCTTCTAGGATACAAACTGAACAAAGTCCACCACCGCTCCCACAAAGAATCAAACACCCCAGGAACAAATGGATCACAGTGGGTTCTGGAAGACTGCGACCTGTAACGCAGAGACATCCTATACATCAAGTGATATCCCTGCATAATGCCTTCTCTGCCTTGGCTAATGAGGATGCTCAATCCAGTGAAACTGAAGGGCCCTTAAATGAGTCAGACAATGCCCAATCTCCTGCTAAAGCACCAAATATGAAGAAAACCTCACCAAACAGAAAACTACTACTACTTGGAGATTCCATCATCATTGTGTTCCATTATCAACTGTGTTCCATCAACTTGGGAACACAGTTCAAAGGATAGAAGATAGTCATGTGCCTACCAGGCTCAACAGCCAGCAGGAATACAAACCAAGTTGTTGAAGTACTTAGCGCAAAAAGTGAACACTCCAAACTTGATCTTGTTATCCACTTGGGCACAAATGACCTGGCTAGAAACAGTATCTCTACAGTCCAAAAGGACTTACAATCTCTGGGAGAGAAACTCAAGCCCATTGTTAACACTGTTGCATTCTCAGAAGTTCTACCTGTTCTTGGTAAGGGGGCAAAAAGGCTGCATCGCATTAACAGCTTTAATACATGGCTCCAGACCTGGTACAAACAAGAAGGATTCAGATTTATTGGCGACTGGGGAAACAGATGGACCAACAAGAGACTATACTGTGCTGATGGACTACATCTCTCTGTCGCAGGGAAAAGAATCTTAAGTGAAAAATTCAGGCATTATGTGGATATGCATTTAAACTAGGAAAAGGGGGTGACGGATGTGGAAGGTCAAGACCTGCACGCCACCCCCTGAAAAAGCAGAATAACATCAGAAATAGACACACTTTTAAACCACACATCAAAAACAAGTGGGGAGATGTGGGCTGAACAAAATCAATGCAAAATACACACAAGTCAGGTAAATGCTGGAAAGCAGTGAGCACAAATGCTAGAAGCTTAGCCAACAAAATTCCGGACCTGGAAGCTCTAATGGTGGAAATGGATTTGGACACTGTGGCCATTACAGAAACATGGTTTAATGAATCACATGATTGGGATATAGCCATAGCTGGCTATAATCTATTCAGAAGAGACAGAGAAAATGGAAAAGGAGGAGGAGTAGCCTTGTATGTCAAAAGCAATATTAAAGCTGCTGAAATGCAGGGGACATGGGGAAAAGAAGAAGCGCTCTGGATTGCGTTGGAAAGAGGAGATGGCACTGTCATCCATACTGCTGTAGTCTACAGACCTCCGACTCAAATTGACGAGATAGATAACGAATTGATTATAGATATTGCCAAGATAGTCACAAACAGGGAAGCAATCATTTTGGGTGACTTTAATCTACCTGATGTGGATTGGATTACTCCTTCTGCACATCTGGAAAGAAGCAAAAAAATTGTAGATGCTCTCCAAGATGCATCACTTAAACAAATGGTCATGGAACCAACCAGGGAAAGCTCAACGCTGGATTTAGTGCTCACCAACGGTGATAGTGTGTCAAATGTCTGCATTAGTGCCCCTTTGACCAACAGCGATCATCACACGGTGTGGTTTGAGATAAAAGCCAAGGTACAGGCCAATCATATCAAGCTCAAAGTCCTAAACTTCAAAAACACTGACTTCAATAAAATGGCCGAGTACCTAAAGGAGGAGATGACAGGGTGGAAGGAGATAAGGGAAGTGGAATTGCAATGGGCTAAACTAAAGGTGGCAATAAAAGGGGCAACAGATAAATATGTAAAAAAAGTAAATAAAAACAAGAGGAGAAGGAAACCTATTTGGTTTTCCAAAGAAGTGGCTGCTCAAATAAAGGCAAAAAACATAGCTTTCGCAAAATTCAAAAGCTTGCAAACAGAAGAACACTGAAATGAATACAGGATCAAGCTCAAAGAGTCAAAAAGAGAAATAAGGATAGCAAAATCAAAGGCAAAAGAAAAGATGGCTAAAGATGTTAAGGGTGGCGACAAACCCTTCTTCAGGTATATTCGGGAAAGGAAGAAGATCAGAGTTGGAATTGCAGGACTCAGAAGTGCTGGGAAAGGTCTCATGGAAAGTGACATAGAAAAAGCGAAATTGCTAAACAAATACTTCTGCTCTGTTTTTACTAAAGAAAATCCTGGAGATTGACCAGCTGTGACTCCCAAATATAAAAATGGGAATGAAGTAGATACCACACCATTCACAGAAGATGAGGTGTTGGAATAACTTGCTAAACTGAACGTGGACAAAGCCATGGGACCGGATGGGATACATCCCAGGATGCTGAAAGAGCTCAGAGAGGTTCTTGCAGTGCCGTTAAAGGATATATTCAACAGATCCTTGGAAACAGGAGAGGTTCCTCAGGACTGGAGAATGGCTGATGTCGTACCTCTATACAAAAGTGGCGACGGAAGAAGTGTCAAACTACAGACCCATGAACCTTACCTCGGTGGCGGGAAAAGTAATAGCGCTCCTGAAAGAGCGAATAGTGAACTTTCTCAAAACCAACAGGTTGCAAGATCCGAGGCAACATGGTTTTACTGAAGGATGGTCTTGCCAAACTAATCTGATTGAGTTCTTTGACTGGGTGACCAAGGAACTAGATCAGGGGCATGCGATGGATGTCATCTACCTGGATTTCAGCAAAGCCTTTGATACTGTTCTTCATAGGAGGCTTGTCAATAAACTCAGTAGCTTGGGGATGGGTCTCAAGATGGTAAACTGGATTAGAAATTGGTTGACTGACAGACGACAGAAGGTGATGGTACATGGAGCTCACTCGGATGAAAGGAAGGTGATTAGCGGGGTGCCCCAGGGTTCGGTCCTGGGCCCGGCACTGTTCAATGTATTTGTGAGAGATATTGCTGAAGGACTGAATGGAAGGGTCTGTCTTTTTGCAGATGACACAAAAATTTGCAAGAGTGGACTCCCCCGAGGGAGTGGATAACATAAGGAAAGATCTACAAAAGCTGGAAGGAATGGTCTAATGCTTGGCAATTACGATTTAATGTGAAAAAGTGCAGTGTCATGCACTTGGGTAGCAGAAATCCAAGGGAAATGTGCGCAATAGGGGGCGAGAGGGTGGTGCGCATGGTTCAGGAGAAAGACCTTGGTGTGATTATCTCTGATGATCTCAAGGTGGCATAACAGTGCGACAAGGCGGTGGCAAAAGCCAGGAGGATGTTGGGCTGCATACAAAGAGGGATTACCAGCAGAAAGGAAGAGGTACTTATGCCACTGTACAGGTCACTGGTGAGGCCTCATTTGGAATACTGTGTTCAGTTTTGGAGATCATATCTTGCAAAAGATGTAAAAAGACTGAAAACTCTTCAGAGGAAGGCGACCAAAATGATTTGGAGCCTGCGTAAGAAGCCTTATGAGAAGAGACTTGAAGACCTAAATATGTACACTTTGGAGGAGAGGAGGGATAGGGGAGATATGATACAGACCTTTAAATACTTAAAGAGGAACAATGAACAAACAAACCTCTTCCAAAGACAAGGAAGCTGCAAAACTAGAGGGCATAACATGAAGCTGCAAAGTGGTAAATTGAAAGGCAATGTCGGGAAATATTTTTTCACTGAAAGGGTGGTGGATGCTTGGAATGCTCTCCCAATGGAAGTGGTGGGGGCAAACACGGTGACAGAATTCAAAACAGCATGGGACAAGTACAGCGGATCCCTTTACAGCAACAGGATAAACAAAATAAACTGAACCATCTAACTTCTCAACAAATAGGGGTGTCCTACATGGAGTGGTGGGTCCACCCCTAAACAAAGACATGGGGAGGGGTGGCCTGCACAGAGCGACAGGTGCACCTACTCTTGCCGTATTGCTGGGCAGACTGGATGGACCATGCTGGTCTTTATCTGCCGTCATTTACTATGTTACTGTGTTACTATGTAATTTTCAAAAGAAGCCATATAGGGCCACTTTCGGGTCAAACTCTCAGAATGGAACTGTTGGCACAAATGATAAACCCATGTCCAGTAATTCCTTTTCCTCAATGGTAAGATCATAAGAGGAGATATTAATTATGGCTGATCCCTTGCTCAGGCTTGGGTTGTGGGACCCTGCTGAGAGGTGCCATAATTGGTTTGTCTCGACCGACAGCCCCTGAATCGGCCTCACCCCCTGCCTCTGAGTCACCATTGTTGAACCTCGGGAAAATCCTGACATTCCCGCAGTGTCTCCTCTCCTAAAAATTAAAAGTTGACCAAAAAAAAAGAGAAAAAGGGACTATTAAGCTAGAAGCAGCTTGTGATAGCGGCTTTGATGAACATAATCCGACAAAAGGTTTTGGAATATGTACTGAGCAAATGCTTATGGGGTAAAGATTTTGATCATATGTGATGTGGTATTACCCTGCATAGGTTCCAGTTTGTGTAATTTCTAGGACATGATTATTGGCACCCTTTTAAATAATTCAAATCGGTTTAAACAGAAGAACCACATTCCCATTGCAGTAAAAATTTGATGCACCTGTGATCAATTGTCAGTAATCGCATGACTTGAATCAACCAATGACTGACTGCTCTAAAGTTTAAAATGGCCACATTCAATCCCTGTGCCATTTTTACAATGGTGAAGACAACAGAGCTGCTTGAGACCGTCAGAAAAGCCAGTCTCCAGGAACAAGCAGGAATGTAGTCTTCACATATGGGTATCATCGGTACCGACATAGTCTGTGCAGGAACGCTTCCCAGCGTCCAGTAGGAAAGCTTTTGGGAGCATCCCACAGCGCCTGCGTGCTGCCCTCCCGCCTTTCCCAACTGTCCCTCTTTAGTTCTTCGTTTTCCGCGGAGCCAACAGGTCGCACATCCTGTCACCGCAGAAAATTTCCCTTCTTATTCTTCTTTTTTGTGGTCACGTCTGTCTTCCCTCGACGCTATACCGGTACCACCGGTTCTTCTTTTCTTTTTTCTAAAAAAACAAAAACAAAAAACTTTGTTTCTGGAGTCTTTCTCCAGAAATTTTCTTCTCGGGTGCCACGCGCCATTTTGGGCACTAGGCCCAATTTTTTCCCTCAAAATGGAAAAACCCGCTTCTGGTTTTAAAAAATGTTCTAGGTGTTGGCGGTACCATTTCCGTCACCGACACCCATGAGTGGTGCCTCAAATGTTTAGGTCCTGACCACTCTATTTCAGAGTGTGTTGCCTGTGGGATGATGTCGAAAATGGGCCGGCAAAACCGAGCTGCTAAACTTAGCACCCTTTTTCCCTCCGATGCAGCCTCCGTGGCATCGACGTCTTCCATGGCTTCATCTTCCTCCCATGGATCTCAGGTAACTAAACATAAATCTAGCCGGTCCTCAAAGGGTAGATCTCCTTCTAAACATCGAGATACCTCTGGCGTTGCCCTTGAGGGACTTTCACCAGCAAAATTGCCCCGGCGGGAGGCTTTGACTCCAAAGCACTAACGGGGCTCCAGGATGTTCTCGAGGCTTCAACCTTGGCAGAAGTACTGGGGTTCCGGACGCTTTATCCGGCACCGATACCCAAGCATTGGCAGCATCGATAGACCAGAGATTCTTCGCCATTGAACGCAGTCTGGCGGCTCTTCTCACGGCCTTGATGCCCCTGAAACCGCTTCAGACAATTCAACCGGTACTGGCACCGACTGCATCGACATTGGCAGGTATTCTACCGGGACTGAGTCATGCGTCTCTATCCGGCATCAACAAGTTGGCACCGGACCACTCCAATGCTGACTTTGATCGGTACCGGTACCGTGCCTTGCACGATCACCCAGATCGGAGATACTTGGAATCCTTGGATGAGTCTTATTTATTTATTTATTTATTTTATTTATTTAACACTTATTTATATACCGCATCTTCCAGCGATCAGTTGCGGTGTACATTTAACAACAATTAACAATGCAGAGCTTGTTTTACATAGAACAGTTATAACTTTTTACAATGAACATCTTAACTTGAACAACAAAGTGTATGTAAAAACTATGCGAAATAGTTCAATAAATCAACTAACACAGATTGTGTAACAATTTGAACTGAAGTACTGTCTCTAACTCAATTTTAACTATATACAAGTGGGGTATCAATGCATTGGAATGGATTGAATATTCATTTAAGTTGTACGTATTATTGTAATAGGGAGTATAATCTTGATTTTAGACAGGTTCTTGTTTAGCCTTTATCTAAGTTGATTGGAGGGTTTTCTATGGTATTATAGTGTTTAGTGAATAGATAGGTTTTCAATTTTTTTCTGAATTCTGTTATCTCTGTTAGTGATCGTAAGTCCTCTGGTAAAGAGTTCCATACTGTTGGGGCTACGTGGGAAAAGGCTCTATTATTTGTTAATTTGTGAGTTCTTATATATTCTTTTGGCATCTTAAGTTTATTTGATTGTCCTTTTCTATAAGTGGGCTTAGGTGGTTCTTTGCGTATTAGATTACAGAGTGTCTTCGGGGCCATGTCTTTTAGGGCTTTGAATGTAGTTATAATTGTTTTGTATGTTATCCTGCTTTGTATTGGTAACCAGTGAAGGGATGCTAGTATCGGTGTAATGTGTTGGAGTGAATTTATCTTTAATATGATTCTGGCTGTAGCATTTTGCGCGAGTTGGATCCTTTTGATGTTTTGTTTTGAAATGCCTATAAGTACTAAGTTGGCGAAATCGAAGTGTGGAGTTATGGTAGCCTGTGTTATATTGATAAAATCTTGTATAAATACAAGGGGGCGTAATTGTTTGAGGATTTTAAGTTTGAAGTAGACTTTCTTCAAGGTATTTCTGATGTGCGTTTCCATAGTAAGGTGTGTGTCTAAAATGACACCTAGATATCTTATTTCATTTTTTATTTTAATTTCTTGGTTCTGTAGTATTATGTGAGTTGGCGGGGTGAACGTTTGGTTTTTTGTTACGATTAAGACTTCGGTTTTAGCATGGTTTATATGGAGGTTTTGGGTTTTTAGCCAGTATGTAATTTCATTGTAGCAGTCAGATAGAAGTTGAATCGGTAGGTTAGGAATTGTGAAAGGTATGTACATCATGATATCATCCGCATAAAGGTGATATTGTACTCCAAATTTTTTAAAAATATTGCAAACCGGTTTTATATAGATATTAAAGAGTAGGGCTGACAGTGCTGAACCTTGTGGTAAACCTATTTCTTGTTTGTATGTGTTTGATGTTTGATTACCTATTCTTACATTTTGTGTTCTGTTATGTAAATATGAAGTGAACCATTTATGTACGGTGGAATTTATGCCTAACTGTTTTAAGTTGTTGAGTAGTATTGAGTGATGCACGCTATCAAAAGCTGCTGATATGTCAATGAAAAGGAGAATGAATGCCTGTTTGTGATTGTCAATTCCTTTTAGGAGTGTGTCTATTAATACTGCTAGGAGTGTTTCTACTCCGTGGCGAGGTCGGAAACCATATTGTTGTTCATCGAGTGGGTAAGATAAGTCTATGAATTCCTGTGTCTGTAGTTGCACTACCTTTTCAATTACTTAAGACTCTTAAGACTCTGAAAGCTTTGCCGATACCAGAGTACTTCTTTCTGAGGATTCCTCTTCTCCTCAGCGTATAATGTCTCCACCAGAGGATATGTCCTTTCAGGATTTTATCCGAGATGTGGCCCGAGGTCTTTCCATCCCAGTGGCTCCTGAGAAAGAGCCTAGGGCAAAGGAGTTAGAAATCCTATAATACCCTAAAGCTCCCAAGGAGGCAGCTAGCTTACCTATTTATGAGATCTTGCATGATCTTATGTTAAGGATGTGGGAAACACCTCTGACCACATTTCCTCACTCTCGAAGACTCGACACTTTGTATCGAGTTCCTCCTTGTCCTGGGTTTCAGAAGACTCAATTACCACACCATTCCATGGTGGTGGACTCAACCATGAGACGGATAAAGAGTGCAAAAAGGCATGCATCTAATCCTCCAGGACGTGAGTGTAGGACTCTTGACGCCTTTGGACGTCGATCCTTCCAGGCTTCCATGCTTTCTGCTAGGATCAGTTCCTATATCTTGTATATGGGAATGTTCCTTAAGGAGGTCACTGGAGACTTAGAGCTTATGATCCCTCTCCTTCCTGATGATTAAAGGCAAGATTATCTTGCTCTTGTTAAACATGCTCAGGATGTTTCCAAGTTTGTGAATCGTGCAGCCTTTGACTGCTTTGAATGCATAAGCAGAACCTCTGCTATTGCCATAGGTGCACGTAGAATTGCCTGGCTCCAGGCATCTGACTTGGAAATCTGGGTACAGGACAAACTGGGGAATATACACAGTCCAAAAACGTGATGCAGGTGGAAAGACTTTATTCAGTAATCTAAGACCTAATACAACCTGACACAGGCCGTGTTTCGGAGACCTTCATCAGGGGTTGTCGGAGTAGGTACTAAAAACACAGAAATATACATATTGATTATACTTAAAATTCACCAACAGGGAAAGAACAAATAAATAATTAAAAATTAAATGTAATCAATCATATCAATAAAAATAATGAACAATAATTAGCCAAAATATAAGTATTCAAAATTATGAATCTGTGAATGCCTAGAAAATGTCCCATGGTTAGATTGGATACAAATAAAATGAATAAATAAATAAATAGAACAATTTGAAATATCTTGATAAAACAAAATAAAACAAAATAAAATGATATAAAATATAAAAGAAAATAAAATAAAAGCTCAGAGGGATGTGACAGGCGTCATAGCTATAACACTGATACCTTAGTTGTAGATATGTTGATCAAGTAATCCTCACAAGGAGGGAAAAACACTAAAACAGAGAAAACAAATCAGGCATATGTATACAATGGAGATATTCACCCTGATTCTTTCAAAATTATCATAAAGAACTTAATTTAACCTATCTTAAAATAAAATAAATTATTAAATGGCCACTGGAAGGCTGCAAGAAGTAGCAAACAACGGGTCATCGTGCATGGGACAGGAAAGGAGGAGGTCAGGCTCAAGAGTACCATGGGACATTTTCTAGGCATTCGCAGATTCATAATTTTGTATTAGATTTAGATTATTGAATAAAGTCTTTCCACCTGCATCACGTTTTTGGACTGTGTGCTTGCTGCAACGTGATCTTTGCCTCATTTGTTGGACTGCCTTTGGCAAATTGGGGAATATACCTTGCACAGGAGAGAATCTCTTTGGCAAGAATTGGCAGGAAAAATCTAATGAGATAGATTCTGACAATATCACTTTGGATAGATTGTCTAAATCTACAGCTGATCCTGCGAGGAAAAGATCCTCTAAGAAACCATTCTTCAGTAAGAAGAAAACGTTTTATCCCTCCTATACCCAGCAGGGACATCGTTTAGGTCAGTCTGCCCAAAAGGGACAGCAGCAACAACCTAGGCAACAAAGGAAACCAAAAGCAGCTAAGTTTCAACTGGCTCAGCAGACTCAGCCTCTACAGGGGCTTTGACTCCTGTCTAGAGAACTTTGCCTTCCTGGCCCAGAAACCTCCACCATCCCAGGAAGGTTATGTCATTTTGCCCCCAGATGGGGTCAGATAACAGCAGAAAATTGGACTTTGTCTCTTGTAAGAGAGGGGTACAAGCTTTATTTCCTCAGCATGCCCCCTCCTACAATAGTAAGACAGTTCAATTCTCAGACTTCTCTCAACGACCGGTTAGGTCAAGAAGTCACTATGCTCCTTGCTCAAGGGGCAATATTAGAGGTACCCATTCCCCAATGGGGTACAGGGTTTTACTCCCCCTATTTCCTTATTCCAAAGAAAACAGGAGGACACAGACCCATTCTAGACCTCAGATAATTGAACAAATTCCTGTTCAGAGAGAAGTTCAAAATGATTTCTCTAGGAACTCTGCTGCCATACCTTCAGAATCAGGATTGGCTTTGTTCTCTAGATATCAAGGATGCGTACACTCATGTTCTCATCCATCCAACTCACCGAAAGTTCCTTCGATTCCTGTTTCAAGGGAAGCACTACCAATACAGGGTTCTTCCTTTTGGCCTGGCCTCTGCACCAAGGGTGTTCACAAATTGCATGGCTGTTGTAGCAGCATTTCTCCGCACCCTGGGAATATTCGTCTTCCCTTACTTAGACGACTGGCTCATTCGAGCCCCTTTAGAGCCAGAGGCCAGGGTTGCTCTCTCTCGCACAATGCGCATCCTTCAGTATTTAGAACTTGTCATAAACTTCCCAAAGTCCAACCTTGCTCCCACTCAATCCCTAGAGTTTATAGGAGCTCTTGTGGATACCAGACAGACAAGGACCTACCTTCCACAGCCCCGCTGCCTTCACATTGTGCAGTTAGCTTCCCAAGCAGTGCTAAAACCTCACCTCACTGCTCGTGAAATGTTACAGTTGCTAGGCCACATGGCATCCACCGTGCATGTGCTTCCTTATGCTTGTCTCCATATGAGGGCAGCCCAGTGGACCTTATCCACTCAGTGGACTCAGGCGTTAGGTTGCCTGTCAGACAAAATAGCAAACTCAGAGCGCCTTATTTTGTCCCTCCAGTGGTGGCAGTCACCCAAAAACCTCTTGGTGGGGTCTCCTTTCCAGCAACCCCTATCCCAAGCCACCCTAACAACATATGCATCACAGGTGGGATGTGGAGCCCACCTGCACGATCTCTCTACCCAGGGTACCTGGACTGCACAGGAGGCCTGTCTTCATATCAACCTCCTGGAGCTCAGAGCAATCTTCTTTGCTCTTCGAGTATGTCACACCCAGCTCAGCTACAAGACAGTCCTAGTTCAATTGGACAATCGGGTAGCTATGTTCTATGTGAACAAGCAGGGCGGAACAGGTTCTCTGTCGCTGTGCAACGAAGCTTTACGACTATGGGCCCTCACCATAGAGCATCAGATTCATCTCCTTGAAGTGTATCTTCTAGGCATCAAAAACTCTTGGGCAGACAAACTCAGTCGAGTTAGGCTTCCACAAGAATGGTCTCTCCACCCAGACCAGGTTGCCCAAATATTTCAGATTTGGGGAACCTCGGACATAGACCTCTTTGCAAGTCCGCTGAATGCCAAACTTCCCCGGTTCTATTCCAGAATTCCGGCTCGGGGTTGTCAGGCCAGGGATGTTTTCCACCTCCATTGGGGTCAGGACTTCCTGTATGCCTTTCCACCCATTCCCCTAATTCCCAAAACCCTGTTCAAGCTTCAGAGATACAGAGGTCATATGATCCTCATAGCTCCACGTTAGCCATGGCAAATGTGGTGCCCTCTGCTCCTACATCTCTCTCAAGCTCCACCTCTGGAGTTAGGATCTGCTCCAGATCTCCTTTCTCAAGAGGACGTGATGCTGTGGCATCCCAATCCCCAGTCTCTGCATCTCAGGGCCTCGTTGCTGAAAGCCTAGAACTTCACGGTCTTAACCTTTCCCAGCAGGTAAAGGATATCCTTCATGCTTCCAGGAAACCTTCCACAAGACGCTCTTATGCATTTAAGTGGAAAAGGTTTACCATATGCTGCTCGCAAAAGGGTCTTACCCTCTTGCGATACCTCTGGAATAATTACTGGAGTACCTCCTTCATTTATCAAATGCAGGGCTTAAGACTAATTCAGTGAGAGTCCATTTGAGTGCTATTGCAGCTTCTTTCAAGCCTCTCAGTGGACAACCTATTTCCTCTCATCATCTCATAGCGAGGTTTATGAGAGGCCTTCTTTTAACGAAGCCTCCCATTAAGCCACCACCGGTGGCATGGGACTTGAATCTGGTACGTGGGCAGCTCATGAAACCGCCCTTTGAACCATTAGCCACTACCTCTTTGAAATTCCTTTCCTGGAAAGTTATCTTTCTCATTGCAATCACAACAGCATGTCGCAACAGTGAATTGCAAGCCTTGGTGGCTGATCCTCCTTATACAAGGTTCCATCATGATAAGGTAGTCCTTAGGACTCATCCACACTTTATGCCAAAGGTGGTTTCGCCCTTTCATTTGAACCAAGCAGTTTACGTTCCTGTATTCTTTCCAAGGCCTCACGCCTCAAATGCAGAAAGGAACCTTCATACTTTGGACTGTAAAAGAGATTTGGCCTTTTACTTGCAAAGGACACAGCAACATAGAAAATCCTCTCAACTCTTTGTTGCTTTTGATCGTAGTCATTTGGGACTTCCAGTCTCCAAAGGGACACTGTCCAACTGGATTGCACAGTGTATATCTTTTGCCTACGAGAGTGAGAACCTTCCTCTTGAAGGCCATGTCACAGCTCACAGTGTGAGAGCCATGTCAGCCTCAATGTCTCATCTTCACTCTGTGTCTATCGGCGACATCTGTCGAGCAGCTACTTGGACTTTGGTTCATACCTTCACAGCCCATTACTGCTTAGACAAGGACTCCTGCTGGGATGCCTTGTTTGGTCAGGCTGTTCTTTAACACCTGTTCCAGACTCAATCAACTCCTACCCACCATGCCTGGTAGGATGCCAGAGATCCATGGGGGGAAGTGGAGCCCTTTCACAAGGGCACGCAACTTTCTGGGGCCATCTCCCTGGCATCTGCAGCTAGGGAGTCCCCATATGTGAAGACTACATTCCTGCTTGTTCCTGGAGATAGCATAGTTACTCACCTGTAACAGGTGATCTCCGGGAACAGCAGGAATTTAGTCTTCACAACCCACCCACCTCCCCTAGGAGTTGTATCTCTCTCTCTTTCCCTCAACTATAAATTCAACTGGAGAGGGACAGTTGGGAAAGGTGGGAAGGCAGCATGCAGGCGCTGTGGGATGCTCCCAAAAGCTTTCCTATTGGATGCTGGGGAGCGTTCCCATGCAGGCTCCGTCGGTACCGACGATACCCACATGTGAAGACTAAATTCCTGCTATTCCCGGAGATCACCTGTTATAGGTGAGTAACTATGCTTTATCATCAAACTTCAAAGGGGTACAATGCCATCTCCAAAGACCTTGAGATTACTACAGTTCACAATGTTATTAAGAAGTTTTCTGATCATGGAATTGTAAAGAACCTCCCAGGATGTGGTGGGAAAAGGAAAATTAATCCAAGAAGTCTTTGAATGTTAGTGCTAACTGTTGTAAAAACACCATATCCAACATCCAAAGAATTTAAGGCTGACCTGGAGCAATCTGGAGTGATGGTTTCAACCCTCACCATATGCCATGCACTGAACATAGGACTTTGTGGCCAAGGCCAAGGAGGACCCCATTGCTGAAAGACAGATATAAAAAGCACACCTGATCTTTACCCAAAGCCACCTTGAGAAACCACCTTCTGGGAAAACGTTCTGTGGACAGATGAAACCAAACTTGAGCTCTTTGGCAAAGCAGACCAGTGATACATTTGCAGGCGAAGAAATGAAGCTTATAAGGAAAAAGAAAACTACCCTTCCTACAGTTAAATATGGTGGAGGTTCCATAATGTTATGGGTCTGTCTTGTTGCCTCAGGAAATGGAGGCCTGGAACATATTAAAGGAATTATGAAGTCAGAAGGCTACCAAGGTATTTTGGAGTGTCAGAAAGCTAGGTCTGAGTTGGACATGGGGCCTCCAGGAGAACAATTACCCAAAACATACATCCATAAAGTACAAAAGAATGGTTAAAAAGAGAGAGAGACTGTTCTAAACTGGCCAGCAATGAGTCCTGATCTCAGTCTAATCGAAAACATTTGGAAAGAGCTGAAATCTGCCTTTGGTAAAAAGAATCCTGGAAACATCCATGAGCTGGAACAAATCACAGTTAGAGTCGTAGAAACTACCAGCAGACAGATGTATGAAACTTATAGATAGCTACAAGAAATGTTTGCCATCACTGCCAAGGTTTGTGCAACCAAATATTAGTGAAGGGTGCCATCAATCCTGTCCAGGTCATATTTTGTTTTTTTTTCTCAGAAATTACTATGTCTAAATTGCACAGACATCTATTTTTTGTTACTGTATACCTTTGAACATACTGTTAAAATATTATGATGACATACAATTGGAATATTTCCAATTATTTCTCAAGATATTGTACACAACATACTTAAAATGCAAGCGTGCCAATATGTTAACCACAACTGTAATACTGGAAAGATACAATACATTAAAGAAATAAAATACAAAGTAACAAAGGACAGGGCAACTTGTAGCCACATGAAAATCCCTATATGCTTTTCCTTGTCATGTAACATGAGACCATACCCAAAGCGTAGAAATGAAATGATGCCATAATTCAGAAAGCAGGCATACACTGTGAAAAAATATGGACTAAGTGGCATGCACAAAGAAAAAAAACAGAACTTACCACCTGTTGCACCAGCAAGACAGAGCATACCACATGAAACTCATTTTCAGGCATACAGCAAGTGAATGAGAGATGTCCATAGGGTAATCACTTGCAGCGCAGCTGCCCTGTTATCACCAATGATCCTATGGCCCCTTCAGAAAAGGGCACTCTTAAATCCACATAGTTTCCTTTCCTGAAGCTGCGAAGAAGGATGCTCTGCTATGACCCCTGAACCAGCAGCAGGGTCTTCACTGGGTCTGGATTAGTCGTTAAACACAAAAGATAACACTGTTATTAGTTCACATTCTATGCAAAGTCTAGCTACCTACAAATCCACACTTTGTCATAGCACACATTTGACACTATCAACAATATATAAGGCATTATATACACACACAAAATGATGCTGAAAAAGATATTAGAACCGGGAGAAGGTCTTGCCAGGAGTGCTAATATGGATCCCAGTATGGATCTAGAAGGATCAGCAGGAAGAAAGGGGCTGGTGCAGCAGTAGCGCTGACAGTGGAGGCTGCAGGAGTTGGCTGCAAAGATAGCTTTTAGGCAGTCAACATGAGCATGTGATGGGATCATAAAATGGACAGAAGGCACACTATATCAGCGTCTCTAAAGTTTTTAAAGGTTTCATTCTAATGTATACTGTTTTAGTACAGCTGAACAACTTGCTGTGTTTTGCTGTCAAAAATAAGATTCATGCTACTTTGTTATCTTGCAAAATCAATTCAGACACACAGGTTTATGCCAGGTACCAAGAGATGAAGACAGAAGTCCAGACTTTCTGTGACCTCTTCACCGCAATATAGGAGTGGTAAAGATGACGGTATTCTCTGTCTCTAACTGATCATGGAGATATGCTGAACTGGTGCAGCATGATCTTAACTCCCAAGGCAATTCCTCTTTAATCTCTGGTTTGGCAGTGCTCCCAGAACAGTGGTCTTCAAGCTGCTTTCCCTGGTAGAGATGACGTTTGCCTTCCAGGGCAACAGTCTGAGGGCTGTTTCCTTGGTAAAAGGCATACTTCCGACACTTGTTTTGGCATCTGATTCAACAGGTGCAGGTGCTGAGCTTCCTAGTGTTTGAGGTACTTCCTAGTTGAACCTGGGCTTGAGCAGGCTTTATGTGGCCCACCAGGGGTAGTGCCCTGGTATTATTTACTGCTGCTTCTCTGCCTCTCTCACTTGCACTCCCCTCCCCCCATTCCTGTTAGTGAAACTGTTGGGCTGGTAAGTTCATTGCTAGTTTAAAAAAACCCCAAATATTAGTTTTTAACAGAAAAGGTAAGATCTGAAGGGGCTTCCCCAGCAAGCTAATTAAACGATGCAACAGAGCTAATTATTTATTTATTTTATTTATTTATTTACATTCTCTTATATACTGCGCTATTCTGCATCAGTGCGGTTTACATTGAACAAACTGAAATTACATTGAACAGGGCATTATAACTTGGAGATAACTATTTTACAGGGAACATGGGCTATGGAGGGTTAAGTGGCTTGGCCAAGACCATAAGGAGCACCTGTGGGACTAGAATTACAATAGGTTTCCCATGGTGCTAGCTATTAGAAGGAGGTGTACCCACTTTTCTGCACAAAGAGGGCATCACGGTTCATCCTTACCTGGATGTTGGCTGAGGAAAATGGGAAAGCTGGATCTAAGTCCTGAAGGTCTTAGAAGGCTTGGGCTTAGATACGAATTATGTGAAGAGCAAGCTAAGTCCCTCTCATTCCTTGGAATACTGGGAGGTTCTTTGATACTTGGGTTGATTGGATTTTCATGACACAGGAAGAGAGAGAGACTCTGGCATTGTCTCCAGCTCTTGGGTTCAATAGCAGCCACTTTGAGTTGGTTCCCTGGACAAGGGCCTATATGCATCTGTTCCAGTACTTCTGGTTTACGCACTGGTCTCCCAGCTCTCAGGACTTCAGAGTTTGGCTTTGTCTTTCAGACTGTGTACAGTAGAGCCTGACAGTGTGGTCAATTCGCAGAAATCTGATGAAGGGAATGGACATGGAGGCCTCCCCTCAGTGGATAGTGCTAATGTTAGATGAGAATTTCATGGGAAAGGAAGCTCACTATGAAAGTCAGGTAGCACAGGGTCTTCAGTACAGGAGGAAGAGTTTTGGTCCATAAACATGTTTAGGAAAATCATATTTATTGGTTTTACATATAAGCAAACAGCCATCCAACTTATGACTCCAGAGCAGTACCCGTGAGCAATAACATAACGTCCAAAATACTAGTCAGTGAGCAAGCAGAACAAATCTCCACTGACCTCGCAACTGTTCTGACTAATACAGGCACTTTGTTATCTAGAATACAGTAACCCCAGAGCCCAGAACCCCCAACTCCCCCCCTATCCTTTCCCCCTCTCCCCCCGCCTCCCTTCCCCTCCCTACCCCCCCTTCCTATCTCCCCCCCCCAGACTTCACTGACCGGTCTTGTGAGTTCACAAGTCATCTTCAGTCCCCCTTAGTTTATGCCAGCGAACCATCCCTGTTGATGGGTCCCCACACCTTAATGTGCTGATCCCATTTATTCCCCCTAACAGCTTAGCCGAGCGCCTCTCCATCCCCATCAACTCTACCATCGCCCGCTCCCATTCCCCCACTGCGGGCGCCGTGTCCTGCAGCCAATGCTGCAGTATGACTTGCTTCGCCACTACAAAGCCTTTGGTGCATAGTTTACGCGCATCTCCACCGAGCGGTATCTCCCGCTCGTATGAATCAAACAGACACCATTCTGGGCTCATCTCCAAATCCTCCCTTAACCACGTCCCCAATTTCCTCCCGACACTCATCCATAGCCCCTGAATGTGGATACAAGCCCAAAACCGATGTGCCAAGCGCCCCTTTTCCACCTTGCAGAGACTACACACATCTGTCGGCACCAACCCCACTTTAGCTGCCCATACATTGTGCACATATGCCCGCCAGAGAAACTTATATTGGATTTCCTGTAACTGCACTGCTTCAGAAACCAATTTGATAGCGGCAAACGCTCCACGCAAGCGCTCCTCCGTACCTTGCGGTACTCCATCCTTCCTCCATTTCTCGACTAAGGCGATCAGCCGTGTTCTATCTCCCTCCGGGTGAAGAGCCAGCTCCAACCCCCTTGACGTTATCTTTCCTTCCAGACTATTAAACAACTCAAACATTCCACCCATTGCCAACACTTGCTCGTGCTCCTTCCTTAGCCTAAGGGTGTAGTGTCGGGCCTGAAAATAAAAAAATTGATCACGGAGTCCTAAATCAAACCTCTTCCGCAAGGAGGCAAAAGAATCTAGCACCTCACACCCCTCCATGCGTAGCTGCCCGACATACCTAAGTCCCCTTTCTGCCCACCTTCTTGCCACTGCTGACGCCAGTCCCGGGGAAAAGGCCGCATTGCCCATCAAAGGGATACAGTCAGTCGCCCGCCATGGAACATTTCAGCATCTGCAGATTGCCTTCCAAGCTATCCGTGCCGCCCTCCAGAAGCCAGAAAGCTTGCAACTCTCCGGTATATTTCCCCGGGTCTCCTGCATTACTGCCATTCTATGTTTCGGGGCCACCGTTTCATCTATAATTCTCCAGGACCAAGCAGGAAGTCAGTCCTCACATATGGGTGTCATCGGCGCCGATGAAGCCCCAGCGGAGCATTTCCCCAGCTTTCTATCAAAGCCTTTGGGAATACAGGCACGCATGCGCGGTTCCCTTCCCGCCTAAAGGTGCCATCTTGCCTCAGTCTCTTTTTTTTTTTTTCCGTGAAGCCCACCGGACGTGTGTCCAGTTTTCTCAGTTAAAATTAGATTTTTCAGCGATTTTTTGCTCTTTTTCTACCGGTTCGACGCCGGTTCCCCTCCCGCCAGTATCGAGCCCGATTCCTCTTTTTCGGTTTTTGCCCTTCGTGGCTGGCGTTCACGCCCTTTTTTCTCTTTTTCCCTGGAAGGCCGGTCTTTTGACCTCGTGGGGACTCTTTTTTTCCCCGATGGCTTCCAGTGGTTTTAAGAAGTGTGATCGGTGTAAGAAACTAATGTCTCTCACCGACACACACGACTGCTGCCTTCGGTGCCTGGGCCCCGACCACGATCCTAAGTTGTGCGGGGCCTGTGGAAAAATGTCTTCCAAGGCACTACGCAGTCGCCAGCAGCAAAAGGAAAGGGTTTTCTCGGACTCAGCCTCCGGCCGGGCCCGGACCTCGTCTGAGGCCTCGACATCTCGGGATTCCGATCTCGAGCGCCGTCGAAGCTCCTTGGACAGGGGGTCCCCCGACTGGGAACGCAAGAGGAAGAAACGGCTCGCGAGGGCGTCGTCGGAAGAGGTCCCTGACTCCTCGAGGGCCAGGTCTAAGACCCCTGACCGTCGCCCCGGGCCTGTGGAACCGGAGAAGCCTGCCAAAGTTCCTCGTGTGGAGTCGGAGTCTGCTGGACACGTAAGCCCCGTAGTCCTCGTGGACTTTCTTCCCAGGGAGCCGACGTCGGGCCCGGCACAGCCGGGGCCCGAGTCCGTGGCTGCTGTGTCTCAGGATGACAGCCTTGGAGAGCAGAATGTCTGCCTTCATGGAGCAGCAGTGGGCACTGATGGCCAGCCTGTCTGGCGCATCTGCCCCGACCACCGGGACATCGACGTCCAAGTTGACCCCGGAGACTGAGCCGATACTCGAGTCCATCGTGGCTCGGAGTCGACCTCGGTCGCGGTCCCCCTCGACCTCCCGTTCGGGACCGAGGGCATCGACGCCAGTGCTTCTGGCGTCGGGGCGGGTGCTCCAGGGCCCCGGGGGGTCGGACCCTGACTCTTCCTTGAATGAGTTGGCTTGGGAGACGGAGGACGAGGAGTCTCCTGACACCTTTAAGACTCGGTGCGTCCCTTCGGACTCACCGCAGTCTGAGCCCCGGAGTAGGTCCCCCCCAGAGGACACCCGGTTCTCGGAGTTCGTCCGGGATGTGGCCACTGCTTTGGCTATTCCGGCGGATCCCGAGGAAGAGCCTCGAGCTGAAGAGCACAAGGCGCTGCAGTATGACTCTCCTCCGAAGGAGGCCTTTACTGTCCCGGTTCCTCCGATGCTGGAACGGCTCCTCTTCCGTATGTGGGAGGCACTGGCCTCGGCGCCGGTTCTTAGCAAGCGAGTCGATTCGATCTATTGGCTCTGTAAGAGCCCTGGTTTTCAGAAGGTACAGCTACCACACCATTCCATGGTTGTGGAATCGGCCATGCATCGTCTGAAGAGTCAGAAGATGCACTCTGCGGTGCCTCCTGGCAGGGAGGCCCGAAACCTAGATGGCGTCGGTAGAAAGTGTTTTCAGGGCTCGATGCTTGCTTGCCGTGTCCAGTCTTACCAGCTGTACATGGGCATGTACTTGCGGGATCTGGCCAAGGAGTTGGCCGGATTCTCTGCTGGTCTCTCCGGGGAACCCTTGCAGAGATTTTCCTTGTCCTCAGGCATTCGGGACTGCTCGAAGTTCATGTCCCGCGCCGCATACGATGGCTTCGAGGCTTCGGCCCGAGTTGCGGCAGCCGGCATCGCGGCTCGATGCCAGGCATGGCTGCAGTCATCGGACCTCGAGCCATGGGTTCAGGACAAGTTGGTCGATGTCCCTTGCCGAGGTGAAAACCTTTTTGGCAAGCCCATGACCGAGAAGGCCGCTCAGCTCGAGACCGAGCACCTCACCCGGACAAGGCTGCCGAAGGAGACCTCTGCCCCTTCTCATAAAAGGAAGGGCTCGGGTAAAAAGCCCTTTTACCCGAAGAAGGGCACTGCCTACAAACAGTACCCACAATATCAGGCTGCCCAAGCTGCCCCCCAGGGTCAGCAAGCCAAGGGCCAGGGTAATGGACCCCGTAGGCAGAGGACCCCCAAGCCTCAGGTCCCTGCTACCACTCAGCAGGGTGGGGGCTTTTGACTCCTTGAGCATAGCCTCTCCTCCACTGCTCTCCCAGCCCTGCACAGGAGGTCGTCTCGCCCTCTTTGCCCACCAGTGGCCCCTTATCACCGGGGACAGTTGGGTGCAGGAGATAATCCACAAGGGATATCCCCTCCATTTCCACCAACTTCCACCCCCATATTTTCCAGGGGAGCCTCCAAGGCCTCCTCTGCACACAGACCTTCTCCGTCAGGAGCTTCGGGGTCTGTTGGTGGACAGGGCGGTGGAGCCTGTGCCTCCCCACTTGCAAGGTCACGGATTCTACTCCAGGTATTTCCTGGTGCCCAAAAGGACCGGTGGCCTTCGTCCCATTCTGGACCTCACTCTTGGAACCCTTCTGCCCTACCTCCAGCAGGGAGATTGGCTATGCTCCTTAGATCTAAAGGATGCGTACACTCACATCCTCATTCATCCAGACCACAGAAAGTACCTAAGGTTCATCGTGGAAGGAAACCATTATCAGTACAGCGTGCTGCCTTTCGGCCTCACCTCCGCCCCCAGATTCTTTACAAAGTGCTTAGCAGTGGTGGCGGCCTACCTGAGAAATCAGGGCATCTTTGTCTTCCCCTATCTTGATGACTGGCTCATCAAGGATCAAACAGGTCAGGAGGCCAATCAAGCCACCCTCAGGACCATTGCTCTTCTACAATGCCTGCGGTTTGTCATAAACTTCGCAAAGTCCACTTTGTTCCCTTCCCAGAACTTGGAGTTCATAGGGGCAAGGTTGGACTCTCTCCTGGCAAAGGCATTCTTGCCAGAAAACAGAGCCCGGAGGTTAATGGCCTTGGCAAGTCAGTTTCTCAGCAGGTCCCTGGTCTCCGCCAGACTCTGCCTGCGGCTTCTAGGCCACATGGCTTCGACAGTACATGTGACCCCCAATGCCAGGCAGCATATGAGGCCTGCACAGTGGTGCCTTCGGTCTCAGTGGTCACAGGCAGCCTCAGAGACAGGATAAGGGTGTCCAGACCATTTCTGCACTCCCTCAACCGGTGGCTACACCCACCCAATCTGCTGAAAGGGGTGCCCTTTCAGATTCCAGGTTACACAGTGATGCTAACAACAGATGCCTCCCTGCAAGGCTGGGGAGCGCATTGTCTGGGCAAGTGCACCCAGGGCCTCTGGTCTCCCTGGGAAGCTGCACAGCAGATCAATCTCCTCGAACTCAGAGCTATTCGATTAGTACTCAAAGCTTTCACTCCTACCCTGGCTCAACAGTCTGTCCTGATTCAGACAGACAACCAAGTTGCCATGTTTTATGTGAACAAATAGGGCGGAACTGGGTCCAGGATCCTTTGTCGGGAAGCTCAGGACCTTTGTTCTTTTGCCCTCAAGCACAACATGCTCCTCAGGGTTGTGTACCTTCCTGGCCAGGACAACTACCTGGCAGACAGATTGAGCAGGATACTGCAACCCCACGAGTGGCAGCTGCATCCTTCAGTAGTTCAGAAGATCTTCCTGAGATGGGGTCTCCCTTTGATGGATCTCTTTGCCAGCCCCATCAACAAGCAACTGCCAAAGTTCTGCTCCAGGCAACCACATCCTCTGCGGATAGCAGCGGATGCTTTTCTGATATCTTGGTCTCAGGGCCTCCTCTATGCGTTTCCTCCCACGCCCTTGGTGGCCCGAACCCTATTCAAGATTCTCCAGGACAAGGCCTCGGTCCTGCTGGTAGCTCCCAGGTGGCTGAGACAGCCTTGGTTTCCTCTTCTGCTTCAACTGGCGGTGGATCCTCCACTGCCTCTGGGGTTGCAACCCGACCTTCTCACACAGGACAAGGGTTTCCTTCTGCACCCCAATCTCAAGTCTCTCAATTTGATGGCCTGGAGGCTGCAAGGGTAGTTTTGGCTCCCTGGGGCCTACCTCAGGAAGTTGAGGAGGTTGTCCTAGCCTCTAGGAAACAGTCCACTAGGAAAACCTATGCTCTCAAATGGAAGAGGTTTTCTGTGTGGTGTCACCTACATACAGAGGATCCTTTCTCCTGTATTGTGCCAGTAGTTCTTCAGTACTTACTGCACTTATCCAATCAGGGACTTAAGTCCAATTCTGTTCGGGTCCACCTCTCAGCTCTAGCAGCTCACCACTCATTGGTAGAGGGACAATCTCTATCTGGTCACCCCTTGGTGTCCCGCTTTCTCAGGGGCTTGCTTTTGCTCAAGCCTCCCATCCGTCCTCCTGCCCCTGAGTGGGAGCTGAATGTGGTCTTGCAGCAACTGACTCGCCCTCCTTTTGAGCCGATGGCTACTTGTCCACTACACTTCCTCTCCTGGAAGACACTCTTCCTGATAGCCCTTACCTCGGCTAGGTGAGTAAGTGAGCTTCAGGCCCTGGTCTGTGACAGGCCTTACACCAGGATTTATAGGAACAGGGTAGTCCTCAGGACTCACCCAAAGTTCCTCCCAAAAGTTGTCTCCTCTTTCCACCTCAATCAGGAGGTGGTCCTTCCAACATTCTTCCCTAGGCCTCATGCAAGCCAGGCTGAAGCAGTTCTGCATACCCTGGACTGTAGGAGGGCCTTATCCTTCTACCTTGACCGTACGCAGGGGCATAGAAGGGCTACTCAGCTCTTCGTATCCTTTGACCCCAATAAGTTGGGGTTGGCTGTGTCCAAGCATACCTTGTCCATCTGGGTGGCTGACTGTATTACCTGGGCTTACAAGGCGGCTGACCTTCCTTTGCAGGGTAGGGTCACGGCCCATCGTGTCAGGGCAATGGCTGCCTCAGTGGCTCATCTCCGCTCTGTGCCCTTGGTAGACATCTGCAGGGCTGCAACTTGGTCTTCAAGCCAGACTTTTGCGGCCCATTACTGCCTGGAGAGAGTCCCGTAGGGACAGTGCTTTTGGCCAGGCAGTACTCCGGAATCTCTTTGAGGTTTAGGCAACTCCTGCCCTCTGTTGGGCTACTGGTGGAGGTTGTGTCCTTGAAAAGCCTTTCTTTGCAGCTGGGACTAGAGGGAGTTCTCTTGTTCAGCCTGGGTTCCTCGGTAGCCCAGAGCTAGGGAGTCACCCATATGTGAGGACTGACTTCCTGCTTGGTCCTGGAGAAAGAGTAGTTACTCACCTGTAACAGGTGTTCTCCAGGAGCAGCAGGAATCAGTCCTCACAACCCTCCCTCCTCCCCTTGGAGTTGCAGTTGTACATAGTTTATTTTTCATTTTTGTGTGCTGTTTTTAGCTATGTCATTTGACTGAGGTAAGATGGCACATTCAGGCGGGAAGGGAACCGCGCATGCGTGCCTGCATTCCCAAAGGCTTTCATAGAAAGCTGGGGAAATGCTCCGCTGGTGCTTCATCGGCGCCGATGACACCCATATGTGAGGACTGATCCCTGCTGCTCCTGGAGAACACCTGTTACAGGTGAGTAACTACTCTTTGTCAGAGGGACTACCTCTGAACTTCCTTCTACCATATCCCCCAACACACCATATTATACCCTCGCACCGACAGTAGCCCGGCTCCACCATGCTCTTTAGGCTGGATCAGGCCGTCCAGCGCTATACGTGCCCGCCGACCTTGCCATAAAAATCGAGACAAATGGCTCTGCAA
Organism: Ichthyophis bannanicus; assembly: GCA_033557465.1. Lineage (NCBI taxonomy): Eukaryota > Metazoa > Chordata > Amphibia > Gymnophiona > Ichthyophiidae > Ichthyophis > Ichthyophis bannanicus. The sequence continues at coordinate 438,862,413 of CM066033.1, forward strand.
GGTCGTCACCTCCCTCCGCCTGATCCACACTGGCAGGTGTCGCAAAACATATGCCCATCGGGGAAACTCCACCATGTTAAATAACGCAATCCTGTCACTTAGTGATAGCGGTAACGTCCTCCATCTCCTCAGCCGATCCATCATCCCCTCAAGTAGGGTCTGGATATTTGCTCTATATAGCTGGTCTAACCCTGCCGGAATCTGAATGCCCAAGTATCGGATCTGCCCGTCCGCCCAACTCAATGCCAAAGTGCTCGACTCTTCCCCCCCACATCTAACCCTAACGACTTGGCTGTATTGATTTTCAAGCCTGAAAAGGTCCCAAAACCTTCTATATTTTGTAGCGCCCTTTCCAACGATTGCTGCGGATTTGTTAAACAAAGAAGCATATCGTCTGCGAAGGCGCTTATTTTTATCCCATCTGTCTCCCAGTTGGTCCCTGTCACCTTCTCTTGATGCATCAGCTTTACCAGTAAAGGCTCCAGATGAAGTATGAAAAGGAGGGGCAACAGGGGACAGCCTTGCCTGGTTCCTCTCTTTAAAACGAAAGCAGACTTCCGGTGATGCGGTGAGCCCGAGCAGTCGCACGCTGCTCGAGCTCTGGGCCCCCTTGCTCCTCCGGCGCTGCTACATGCCCTAACGAGCTCGACTTCGGGGCTCCCGCGCCCCCCCCCCCCCCCCAGGCACCTTTGACTGAAGCGGATCGCTGCCCGGAGGGACGATTTAGTGCCTTTTCTTCCCCCACCTGAAGATTCACGGAGGCGGCCTAGTTCTGTGCTGCGGGCGCTGCGGACACCGCACTGGGGTGCAAGCCGCGTGGTGGGGTGAGTAGGCCGGGAGGCACAGCATTACCTTTTCCCGGGATCGCAGTGGGGCCCCCGCGGAAGCTGCAGCTCACCGGCTGGTGTTCAGCGCCCCTGTTTGCCTTCAGCGCGCCTCCATTTTGTGCCTCGCGTGGATGTCTGCCGGGGGGGGGGGGGAGGGGAAGAAGACAGAAAACTCAAGAGGGGCTGAGATCCTTCCCTGGGCCCAGCTGTGAACTGCCCCCCCTTGTCCAGCCTGCTTTCTTTCTTCCTCTGGGGGACTTGCATGACACTTCACGGACCTGGCTGATGTCCTCCTCTCCCCAGCCCAGGCGATAGAGACTTGTACTCCATCCTCCCAGCTGGAAGCATGTGACTGGTGTTTTTCCGGTGGGCCATCCACGAGTGCGCCTGGCCCCCTGCCTCCAGCACTTTGAGGTCTCTGGCCGGCGCCCTGCCCCCCCCACCCTGAAGAGCCGGTGCTATAGGCCCTGCGCCCAGCCTCGGGTGCATAGGAGCCCGACATTGGGGCATTGCCCCCCCACCTGCGGGTAGGGGCCCGGGTCTGACATCTACCTTCTGGAGTACCATCCCCCCCCCCTTTTTGGCGCTTAGGGGCCCAGGATCTGCACTTAATCCCAGCCGCACCGACACCCGGGACCCCAGCCTTCTTACCAGTGCTTAGCCAGCCGAGAAACCTGCCTTTCCTCTAGCACCTCGGGGCCCCTGATCCATATTCTATTTCCTGTGTACTGCGGCCTAGGCGGCTCTGGTGACACTTGCCACTCTGATTTGGGACTGTGCTGCGCCCTGAGGTGGTCGACGACTGGAGCCCCGTCGCCTGGCGGTGTGAAGTGGGGACTCGAGATACGCCCTCCCCCTCCCTTGGAGCAGTCTACAGCAGAGGCCTGGGCGATGGCGGCAAAAGGAGGCCGCCGGGTGGAGAAGGAGAAAACCCCCCTGCCGCCCAGGGGGGGGGAACAATCCTCACCGCTGAAAGGGGAGGCTAAGACCACGGCAGCGACGGTGGATGAAATCTCCATAGCCGTGGCGGGGGTGCTGTCCGCTCAGTTCGCGGATCTGCGGGGCCGCATGGACCTTGTCCAAGCCTCAGTGGAGGCCCTAGGCGGTCGACTACACGAGGCGGAGCACCGGATAGAGAGGTCGGAGGAGCATGTGCTGGAGCTCCAGCGGGAGATGGCCCAGGTGAAAAAATTGCTTCAGGGGCAGGAAGCCAAACTCGACGACCTTGAAAATCGGTCCCGCCGAAACAACCTGAGATTTCTCGGGATTCCTGACGCCGTCGAAGATCGGAACCTGCAATCTTACATAGAAGATCTGGTGAAACAACTCCTGGCGAGTGAGCCTGAAGGTACCTCAGTACAAATAGAGAGGGCACACCGGGTTGGGCCGCGGAGGACCAGTGATACCCGACCCAGGATGACGATAGCACGGTTCTTGAGATTCCCACAGAAAGAAGCGGTCCTGCGCGCAGCGCGCAAGAAAGGAACTATTCAGAAAGACAATGCCCGGATACGTATTGTCCAGGATTATTCAGCAGCCCTGGGACAGCGGCGACGAGACTATGGACCATTATGCCAGACCCTAATAGACAATAACATTAAATTTATAGTGCAATATCCCGCCCGATTGGTCTTCACCCATGACGGGATCCGCCGGACTTTTGACTCCGCGTCAGCAGCAACGCCCTACGTGGAGGAGATACGGCGGAGGGCCGCAGTGGCGGCCGAATCCTGAGGACTGGCGGAGAGGACTATCGTTTTGATGCGCAAGTTAGCGTATCCTATCCTGTCCTTGACATTAAAGTGATGGTGTTGGTAATTGGGGTGGGGGTGGAGGGTTGCATGGTTGTCTTTATTGCCCTTACATAGAGCTGTTGGTTGCCCTTTTTGGGGGCTGGGGATGGGCGGGAGGAGGCCTGGGGGGAGGTGGTGTGTCGGTATGACCTGGGGGGGAGGGGTTCTTGTAGTGAAGTTGGGGCGCTGGAGGGGTACCACACACATCCAGGAATTCATAGAGGAGGCGAGGAGGATGGAAGTAGAGTTAAGGGATCGGAGGGGGGAGGGGGGAGGGCGGGGGAGGGATAGTGGGGGGAAGGGCGGAGGTAAGGGGGGGGAGAGTGGGGGAGGGGGCGTAGGGGGGGAGGGCAGGGACGGAATGTTGTACTTTCAAGAACCAGTTGAGATAGGGACGGGTGGAGGAGTACGTTCGAGGGACGGGGGGGGAGCACCTCAGGCGGGGGGGGTGTTTTCCCTATATCTTATGTGGTACATCTTAGACACTTCTGAGCCCAGTTTAGTATTACATGCCACTTAAGATAATCTCTTGGAATGTTTGCGGTTTGGGCAGTCCGATCAAGCGGGCAAAAATTCTTCAGGCCCTGGCCAGGCAGGGAGCAGACATTGCTATGCTTCAGGAAACCCACCAGACTGCCGACGAACACCGTAAGCTTTGCCGGGATTGGGTGGGACAGGTCTGGGGGGCCCCAGCCCTTGGTAAGAAGGGAGGGGTGGTGCTTTTGATCCACAAACGCGTAAGGATGGAGGTGGAGAAAGACCTTGTAGATCCAACGGGTCGCTTTGTCCTGGTACAGGGAGCCCTTGAGGGGAAGCCAGTAGTTCTTGGTAGTGTGTACTGTCCCAATGTACTTGATCTATCCCTATATGCACGCATTGCCTCCCAACTTGAAACATTACCGGAGCTCCCTGTTATTTTGGGAGGGGACTTTAACGGGGTCATGGATGCTGACCTCGATACCTCTAAGGCGGGGGAGCAACGAGAAAGATTGGCGACGGTTCGGGCAATGCGACGTCTTTGCTCTAGACTGGGGCTGGTGGATCCCTGGCGATTACTACACCCGGTCGAGCGGGACTATACACACCAGTCCCGGGCCCATGGTACAAGCGCACGTATAGACTACCTGTTGGTGTCAGCTGGGCTGTTCGCCAAGGTGGGGGATGCCCAGATAGGGCCAGTGGAGATCTCTGATCATGCATTTGTTTGGTTGGAGGTCTTCTGGAGTGGGAGTACCTCACGGGCCTTCCAATGGCGTTTTCCTTTGGAACTCTATAGAGACGCCCAATTTCGCGCATTTATCCAGCGGCGGTGGCAGGAATTCGAAGCCGATCATAGGGGCCATCAGGATGACCCCGAGTTACTCTGGGAAACGGCAAAGGTCGTATTGAGGGGGGATATAATTGGGTTCCTCGCCAGAAAACGAAGATTAAGGGCCGAACGTATTATGGTTTTGGAGGGAGCGGTGATGAAACTGCGACGCCGCTGGGCCCATACCCCCACTGCGGGCCTTAAAAAGCAGCTGTGGGACACTCAAATGGAATTAAACGAACTCCTGCACCAGAGGGCTAAGAAGTCCGTACTGTACTATCGTTATCAACTATATCGCTATGGGGACAAGCCCGGGAGGTTATTGGCTCGGTGCCTTCGTGGACCCCGGGGCTCTAAATTGGTGCCCGCCCTGCGAGACGAGTTAGGGATCTTGCACAGGGAAAGCCCGGCAATAGTGCGGGTGTTTCGGTCCTTCTTTCAGAATCTTTATGCTGCGGAGGCGACCTCTCCGGCGCAGATGGCGGATTATGTGAGGGGACTGGACTTGCCTCGCCTTTCCACGGAGCAGAGAGCTCAGTTGGATCAACCGATTACGGTGGCTGAGTTGCAGGGGGCAATCTCAAAATCCAGTTGCTACAAATCCCCTGGATCCGATGGGCTAGGCGCCGAATTTTATAAAATCCTCAATGAGCAGATCTCCCCTACACTGGCCGCCGTACATAATAGGAGAGCACAGCAGGGCTCCTTTCGGTGGGGGGCTAACCATGCGCATATTGTCCTTATCCCCAAACCGGCAAAAGACCCTCTCTCTGCGGCCTCGTATCGTCCTATTTCTTTACTGAACTTTGACCTTAAATTAATGGCTAAGATCATGGCAGATCGCTTAGCGGAGTTCTTGGGGTTGCTGGTTCACGAGTCCCAGGTTGGTTTTGTTAAGGGGCGATATGCGGTCCGTAACCTACGCAAGATCATCGCATCCTTAGAATGGGTCCAACATAGACACCTGTCTTCCCTCTTGATTAGCTTTGACGCAGAGAAGGCCTTTGACAGGGTGGATTGGCAATACCTGCGATTCATCCTCCCTCATTATGGCTTGGGGCCGTCGTTTTGTAACCTGGTCGACAGTCTGTATGCCAACCCCACCGCAGCGATATTCTGTAACGGGGTTTTATCAGAGCCTTTTCCGCTGCAGAGGGGGACCCGTCAGGGATGCCCCCTCTCTCCTTTGCTCTTTGTTCTTTCTTTGGACCCCCTCTTGCGTCGTGTGGCGGGCCTGCCGACCATCCGGGGTGTAAGTATAGGACCCCAGGTATTTAAGATCTCGGCCTTTGCCGACGATCTGTTGGTACACCTGCTCTCCCCCGGCGACTCCCTGCCCCTTCTGTTGCGGGAGTTTCGTGCCTTTGGGCAGTTTGCTGGGTTTAGTATCAACCGGGATAAATCTGAGGCCCTTGATGTCTCTGGACAACTTCGGGGCAGCTGGGTGGGCGAGTTTCCCCTTCGCTGGGCTGAGCACCAGTTCATCTACCTGGGGATTATATTGCACCGCCATCCAGCTCACCTATATAAGACCAACTTGCGACGGATGCTGAGCAAGGTGCAAGCCCAGCTACAGGCGTGGCTGCCCCTCCCTCTCTCCCTCATGGGAAGAATTGCGGCGATTAAATTGGTCATTTTGCCGCGGATTTTATATTGGCTGCAAACCCTCCCTGTTTGGATCCTCCGTCGGGATCTTAGGCGCTTTGAGGCGGAGTTTCGGGGCTTTCTGTGGGGGGGATCGAGAGCTCGTATCTCTTATTGTAGACTAGTGGGGAGGCTCCGTGGGGGAGGCTGGGGGCTCCCAGACCTAGGCACTTATGCGCTGGCTTGTCAGGCCCGCCACTTAGGGGATTGGCTTGGGGATACCGATCTTTACACCCCTAGGGCTTTTGAGGAGGCATACGTGGTACCCCACTCCCTGAGAGCCCTTCTGCACTTAGAGGTCGGTAGATGGCCTACGCACTTAGCCGACAGTGTGTTGTTAGCCCCGGTGTGTCGGACCTGGCGGAAACTGAATGCCTATTGGGGCCATCGGTGGCAGGTGTCGAGCTGGCTACCTATCCGAGGCAATGCCAATTTTATCCCGGGCACTGAAACTGCGGCGTTTCGTCTGTGGGGGGAGAGAGGAGTGCGTACTCTGGGCCATGTGGTGGATCTGGTGGGCAAGCCTAAGCCTTTCTCCCTGCTATCTCGCGAATATGAACTAGGGCCCCTACACTTTTTTGCATACATGCAAGTCGCCCACTACGTGGCTTCTCTTTCCCTGTCGGACCTCTGTGGCGACCGATCGGCCCAGATAATAGCGTTCTTTGGATTTGGCGAAGTCGAACGGCCATCTATTCGATCTTTTCATCTTCGGTTGGAACAATTTCAATCACGGCCAGATTACAGTGGCGTGGAACGGGCCTGGGGGGCGGAACTCGTCCGGGAGATTCCCCATGGCACCATTCTAGCAGCCCTTCGGAGAGTGGCGAGCCTCGTAGATGGTGCACGCTGGTGAGAAATCCAGATTAAGTGCCTAACTCGGGTCCACTTCTCTCCGAGGCGGGCACTGCGCTGCCATCTGACTGAGGATGGTAGCTGTCCACGTTGTGCGGAGCCCTTAGCTACATTGTATCATATGTGGTGGGGCTGCCGACGCATACGCCCCTACTGGCATAGAATTGCCCTATTTATGGCTGACCTTATTGGACAACCTGTTCACTGGGACGCGGCCCTCATCGTCCTGGATCTTCTGGGTCTCACCTCTCCAAAGGGGAAATGGAGTCGCTGGCTGGTGCGGAAGGCATGTCTGGTGGGCAAGGGCCCAGTCCTACGTGGGTGGAGGGACAGCCACCCTCCCTCTTTTTGGGAGTGGCGGAACTCCTTCCACCAACTCATGCTCCTGGAATGTAGGACTGCGCGGGGCCATGTGAAGCGATGGTCTGCTTTCTGGTTATTGTGGGAGCCCTACATTCAAACTTTGAGTCCTCGGGCTCGTAACGTACTTTTACAGTTAGGTTGTTAATAGCCTTATTTACATGCAGAGACCTACTGAGTTTTGGTAATGTTATATATGCTGGTTCGGCTGGGTAATGCCTTTGGGAGGAAGGGGGGGGGGAAGGTGGGTACTTGGGGGGGGTGGGGGGAGAGGGGGGATGGGGGGGTACTTGCTTAAAACTGTGTGACCATCTATGTATCTTGCACCCTGGGGATCAGAGTCCACCCCAGGGAGCGACCGTTTTCTGTTGTATCTTTGCTGTTTTGTTTGATGGTTCAAAAATAAAATTTTGAAAAAAAAACAAAAACGAAAGCAGGCGAGACCTCACCCCCCATTTCTATAAACGCGCTGGGCTCCGCATACAGCGCCCAAACCCAACCCACAATTTGTCCCTCAAAACCAAAACATTGCAGAACTTCAAACATATAATCCCACGAGACACGATCGAAAGCCTTCTCGGCGTCTAGGCTGGCCAGCAACAAAGGCGTATCTCTCTGGAGGCAGCGTTCCATGCCTAGCAGAACATTCGCAATGTTACAGGCCGCCACTCTCCCCTTCACAAACCCCGCTTGGTAGTACCCTATAAGACGTGTCAGAACATTCTTTTTTTTATAAGTAAAGTTTTTATTAAAGTAATGTCAAGTCATGCATAGTCTCCATGACAACACAATACACAATGTAAAAATAATAGTAGTTTACACACAGGAACCAGTAGTCATTGATGTAATGCACTATTATTATATCCCATAATGAGACAAAACATTTTCTTTCTTGATCCCCTCCTATTTTCTAACCTTAACTTGATACGTGTTATATTAAGCACGCATAAACCACCAGCAACAACAAAACAACAGCTTACTAATAGGAAATTAACCCCCTCCCCAAGCCCCCCCTTCCCCCCCCCTCCCCCATGCCCTCCACCCCCCCTCAACCCTCCCCCCTAATCCCCCCCTCTCTCCCGCCATTCCTCATATCTACCCCATACATCCCGAAAGGCTTTCATCCTATGCTGCCGTAGGGCCGCTATGGTACTCAAGGTCCATAGGTGATGAATACGCTGCAGCACCATGGACAACGTGGGCGCCTCATGACAGCGCCAGCGGGCCACAATCGCCCCCCTTGCCGCCCCAATGCAATATCCCACCAACATATGTATCCCCCTCTCCCCCTCATCAGGCAGTTCATTCAATACTACCATTGTTGCAGTGAGAGCTATATCTACCTTCACCATGGCCTGAAGGCAGTCCCCCAAGGACTTCCACATCCTTTGAACTTCCACGCACCCCCAAACAATATGCAGTAGATCCCCCCTCTGTCCACACCCTCTCCAGCACTCCCCAGACTCCTGAGGGCAAAAGGCCCGTAACTTCCAGGGGGTCCAATACATCTGATAACGGATCTTTAAGCTGTTCTCCAAATAAGACGGGCCCGGCGCTAATCGTCTGGACCACCTATAAATATTTTGCCAGCGCTCCTCACCCCATATCCCCCCCAATTGCTGCTCCCAAGCCTGCTCCCCTTTACTCCGCCCTTGACTGCTTTCTGCCACCAGCTGTCGCACCTCAGTATAGAAGAGGGTGATCAATCCCCTCCGCCCACCCCCCTTGCTCAAAGCCACCTCTACCGGAGTGGCCACCCTCTTTAAGTCCAGTAAAACCCCCTTCCGCCGTATATAAGACACTATCTGCAGATAAGCACAATAATCTCTAGCCCCAACCCCATAGGTGTCTTGCAAGTCAGCAAAGGTACGAAGCTCCCCCCCTTTGTTTAAGAGCTGCCCTAAGGTTTGTAGTCCTTTACCTCCCCAGTCTTTAAACACCCCCCCCCTCTATCCCAGGGCCAAAATCCTGCATCCCTCGAAGATAAGTTTCCCTCGTATACCTCTTCCCCTGCAACAACCTAGTCTTGACCCCCACCCACAGTCCCTTCGTGTATTCCTTAAAGGGATTACCCTCCCTGCCCCCCTGCCTCCCCCCCCAGGATCCCAAAGCCACATTCGCAAACTCTTTCCCCCCTCGCCTCTCTCCTGCTCCAACTCTACCCATATAGGAGTCTCCCCCCCCGCCTGCCACCCCGCTACCGCCCGCAATTGCGCCGCCATAAAATATTTTTCCAACCAGGGTACCCCCATCCCTCCCTCACGTTGATCCCTATATAGAGTAAATTGTGATACCTGGGGCCGTCGCCCCGCCCAGATAAAATCCAAAATTAGGCGTTGCGCACTACGCAAAAAGCCCTTAGGAATCCTACTTGGAATGGAACTAAACAAAAATAAAAACCTAGGCAAAACATTCATTTTTATAACCGCAATACGCCCCAGCCATGTTAAATACAGTCCCTTCTACCGAGCCAAATCCGCCTTAACCGCTTGCAGGAGCGGAACAAAATTTAAGTCCCATAACCTACGCCAATCTTTCCCCATCTGGATCCCCAAATACCTATATTCCCCCTTAACCCATCTGAACGGGAAGCTACTGCGAAGACTCTCTGCCAACCTCTCCCCCAGATTGAAGCCCAAAAGCTCCGTTTTACTGCCATTAATTTTATACCCCGACACTCCACTATATTTCTCTATTTCTTTCATGAGAACAGGTAAAGACGTAAGAGGCTCGCATAGTGTATAAATGACATCATCTGCGAATAACGCAATTTTCGATTCCCATCCATTCATAAGCACCCCTTTAACATCCCCCACTCTGCGCACCCGATCCGCCAACGGTTCAATGGCCAGCGCGAAAAGCAGAGGCGACAATGGGCACCCCTGCCGAGTTCCCCTCTCCAACCGGAACACCTCAGAGTAACTCCCATTTACGCGGACACGGGCCTGCGGCTTAGTATAAAAGGCCCGGATCCAGGTGATAAAATTCGCCCCCAACCCCACTCTTTCCAATACCGCGAGCATAAAAGCCCACTCTACCCTATCAAAAGCTTTCTCAGCATCTATAGATAGAAACACCGCCTTTTGCCCCGTCCTCTGTACCTCCCAGGTTAAATTACAAAGACGACGAATATTATCCCCTCCCTGCCGCCCTGAGATAAAGCCGGTCTGATCTACATGAACCAATTGAGGCATCACCTGTTGCAAACGAGTGGCTAATATTTTCGCCAGCAATTTAGCGTCCACGTTCAATAGAGAAATCGGTCGATACGATCCACATACCATGGTGTCCTTACCCGGCTTTAATAAAATAGTGATCCCTGCCTCCGACATTGAACCTGGAACTACCCCAGAGTGCAATACCCCATTGAATACAGCTACCAGCAGCGGTCGCACACTAGCCTGAAACACTTTATAAAATTTACCCGTCAACCCATCTAACCCCGGCGCTTTCCCAATTTCAACGTTTTAATAGCTGCCGCTACCTCATCCTCTGTAATCATCTGATCTAACCTTTCAACCTCCTCTGGGTCCAACTTAGGAAGGCCACACCCATCCAAATACTGCCCACTTTTATGAACCCCCCCAGAAACCTCACTCTTATAGAGTGTCTGATAGTACTCCCGAAACGTTTGACGAATCCCATTGTTCCCAGTAATTAACCTCCCGTTCCCATTCCTTATACTACCAATAGCCATCTGCGCCCTACGTGCTCTCATACGCCTGGCTAGAAGTCGCCCCGCTTTATTCCCCCCTTCAAACATAGCCTGCTTTAGAACATTCAATTCGTAGGCAATTTTATTCGCACGAAGTTGACCCAACTGCCCCCGTAACCGCTGCAGCTCCGCCAGCACCCCCTCTTCCTGATCACATTGATGGCTCCCCTCCAATTGGCGAATTTGCTGCAGCAACTCCCCCTCAGCCGCCTCCCGAGTGCGGCATTTACGCGAGGCTTCCCCTAATAGATGCCCGCGCACCACTGCCTTCAGGCCATCCCACACCATCCCTAACCCAACCTCCCCGTTCAGGTTAAACTCCTGGTACTCCTTTATAACTCCAACCGTACGGCTAACAATGGCGGGATCCTCTAACAGCATATCATTAAGTCGCCAAAACTTCACTCCTGTATCCTTGTATCCCAAATTAAATGTTACACTCACCGGTGCATGATCCGACCACGTAATGGATCCCTGCTCCACCTCGTCCACCTTACTCATCCAACCCCCTCCCACCCAAATCATATCCAATCGACTATAGGTCCCATGTGGCACAGAGTAATAAGTATACTGTTTCCTTCCAGGGTTCCGACAGCGCCAGGCATCCACCAACCCAAGACTATTTTTCACTGCTAACATCTTCGACCTCTCGCCACGTTTCCCCTCCCCCCTCCCCCCTCCATTATCTAACCTGGGGTTACTGGTCAAATTAAAATCCCCCCCAATTATAAGCGGCAAATCACCCAACTTCTCTAACTCCCCCTGCAATCGGTCATAAAACTCCCCCTGACCCTCATTCGGACCATATAAGCTCAGTATCCACACCAACTCCTCCCCCAACTGTACTTTAACTCCCACATACCGCCCCTTCTTATCTCTACATTCCCCCACCACCTTATCCCGCATCTCGGACCCCACTAGGATACCCACCCCCCCCCCCTTCCTGGAATCAGCTCTCTGCCCTGCTAGCACCACCTTGGGATATTTGCTAGTTTCTAGCAGTCTCTCTTGACCCACCTTCAAATGTGTTTCCTGTATACATACAAAATCTGCCCGCGACCTCCCCCCCTCTTTCTCCACCAACCGGCGCTTACGCCAGGTACGCAATCCTTTAACATTAATAGTTACCACCCGCAGCTGCTGCTCCCCCACCACCCCCTGCCCCTGCCCCAGGCCTCTCCCCCCGCCTCTCCCCATCCACCCTTTACCCCCCTCCCCCCTCCACTCCCCTCCCCCCTCCCCCACCCCCACCCAACCCTCTCCTCCGCCTTCCTGAGGCCTCCTGCGGAGTAGTGCTCATCAATGCAGCGCAGCCCAGCCTCCCCCCCGATGAACCCCAAACTCAACGCCCTCCCCCCCCCGCTCCCCCTAACCCGTCTAAAGACCCCCACTCCCATACCATCCCCCATCCACCCCCTCCCGCCCTCCCCTCCTTCCAATCCCTGCACTCACTCAAAATCTCGCCCCATCACCCCACCCCTTCTTCACCCCTCCAAGATATAAATACCTCTATATAGTGCCATATACTCTCGGCACCAACCCCCCTCCTACTCAACCCCCGCTAATACCCCCTCCTTCCCCCTCCCCCCTACGAACTCCCACCCAACCAACCACAAAAGCATCTGGAATCCCCAAATCACCCCTCACTCACCATCCCCCTCCCTCGCCCCCCCAACAAACATAGCTTAGAAAAACCCCATACAATCCCCTGCTCCCCCACCTCCCCCCACCCGGCCTCCCCCCACTCTCCCAACATAGTCTTGGAGAACTATCGCAAGGTTAATCCTCCAAGACTAACAATAGAATTACAAAGACTCCTGAAGTCTACATATGTCCATGCAAATCCATTCAGGTCAGCCCCGACTGGGCCACGATCCCCTGCTGACTCGGAGTGCCGCATGGCACATTCTCCACCATCTCCTGCGGCTGTCTCTGTCGCTCTTTCTGCTCCTCCACCGACTCCATTAGCCTTCGCTGCGGTCCCCGTAGACCCGCCTCCCGTAGGGCCTTATCCGCCTCCGCACTAGTTTGCACTTTCCAATTACGCAGTCCCACCGTAAAGCACAACCCAAAAGGGTATAGCCAGCGGTATTTCACATTCTCCTGCCTCAGCAACTTGGTGACAGGCTGCAACTCCCTTCGCCGCTGCAATGTCCCTGCAGCCAGATCTGCATATAGCGCTACAGGATATCCTTGCCAGACATATGTCCGTGCTTTCCTCATCTGCAATACAATTTTCTCCTTAACCAGATAGTCATGGAAGCAGACCACAATATCCCGCGGTCGATTTGGCCTACTAGGTCCCAATGCCCGATGTGCTCTATCGAGGACCACCGTGTCTCTCGCCTCAGTATCCTCTCCACTCTGCAAAATATCCTTGAAGATTGCCTCAGCCACGCGTCTGCTATCCATAAACTCAGGTTCTTCGGGGATTCCTCTGATGCGCAAATTATTTCGCCTGGCCCGATTCTCCAGGTCTTCCATTTTAGATTGCATGTGCACTTTCCAGCTTTCCAACTCCTTTACATTGCTCTCCAACTTCCCCTGCTTTGTTAGCACACTGTCCAATTGCTGTTCATGCACCTCCGTGCGTCGGCTCAGCTCACTGACCTCCTCCCGCAACTCATTGCACACTTCACCCAGCTCCGATTTAACAGCCACCAGCTCCGACTTGATTTCGTCGAACCACGCTTTCAGCTCTGCGCGGGTCACATTAGTCACCACCATCGCGCCTTTCTCCGGTTCCAACGCACGTGGGACTAAATGCTCTACCGACTCCCGGGGCTGTCTCTCCCCCGCCGCCATCTTTTGCTCTTTCCCTCCGGCCTGCCCGCCACTGAAGGCAAACTCCTTCAAATCCGCAGCCTTCTTACGGGTCGTCATCTCACCCGACCCGATCCCCACCAGTTCCACCACCTCTCCTTTCACTCCGAAGTGCTACCGCGGGCAGGGGAGCCTTATTTTGCTCAACTTTCGGGGTTCACCGCCGGAGCTCCTCACTTAGGCTGCCATCTGCACCGATGACGTCACTTCCTCCCGTGTCAAAACATTCTGTGCCCGCTCCACCAAAATCGATGCCAAAAGCTTCATGTCGAAATTAATAAGCGAGATCGGCCGATACGAGGCTGGGTCTTCCGGGTCTTTCCCCGGTTTGTGGATAAGCGAGATAGAGGCTGTCCGCATGTCTCTCAGGAAACCCCCGGTATCTAACGCTTCCGCGTATACAGCTGCCAAAATGGGCACCACCTGCCCCCCAAGAATTTTATAAAATTCTGACTCATACCCATCTGGGCCCGGCACCTTATGTACCTTCCCTGCTTTAATAGCCGACTGAATCTCTGCCCCCGATATAGGTTTATTCAGAGCCTCTCTTTCTTGTGGCGTCACCTGCCTAAGAGATACACTATCCAAAAAGCTTCGTTCCTGCTCTCTATCCTCCCGCTCTGGCGTATAAAGTGCACTGTAAAAACGCATAAACTCCCGCACTATGTCTTTCGGCTCCGTAACTTTGACTCCCTTACTGTTCTTTAGCACGGTCACCAAATTAGTACCCTTCCAATCCCGCACCAGCCGGGCCAAGAGCGTCCCTGACCGGTTCCCGAACCGAAAAAACTGATGTCGATAATACTGCATATCAAATACCGCTCTTTCGTGCAAGATATTGTTCAATTGCCTCTGAGTCTCCAAGTACCTCCGCAACGCCCCGCCATTCGGCTTTCGCAAAGACTCCCTCTTTGCCTCCTGTGCCAACCTCACCAACACTTCATTTACTCGCTTCCGTTCCTTGGCCACGTAGGCGATAATGTGACCCCTAACTACCACCTTCCCTGCTTCCCATAAAATGGCCTCAGAGGACACACTCCCCTCATTATCTGCAAGAAACTCCATTTCTCTCGCACAAATTCTTGAAACTCCTGCCTGTGCCATAGCTGCTGGGGAAACGACCATCTGCCACCAAGTAGATGGCGCCCTTTCCAGCTAATGCTGACCATCGCATGGTCGGAGACCTGTATTGAGCCAATCTCTGCACTACTAACTCTGTCTAGATCCGCTTGAGTTACCAGTATATAATCAATCCTGGACCAAGTGTGATGGGCTCTAGACAGATGGGTGTAGTCTCGCTCCCCCCCATGTAATGTTCTCCACACATCTAGTAACCCCCCCATCTGGCACAAGTATGATATGCCCCGTGATGTCCAGCCCCTCGCTCCCGGAGGCACCGCCGATTTGTCCAACAAGGGATCATGTGGACAGTTAAAGTCCCCAGCTAAGACTGTGGGTATTCTGGGTATACTGCCCAACTTACGCCCCAGGGACTTGAAAAACCCATGGTTATATACATTAGGGGCATATACATTTCCCAATATCATTTCTTCTCCATTGACCTGTACATGCACCCATATGTATCTCCCCATGGGGTCACCATCCTCCCTGATAACCTCCACTTTCAGTTGCCTGTGGAACAAGATCGCAACGCCATTTTTTCTTCCCCCTGCCTTTGCTGCCGCATCTACTTGTCCCACCCAGGTCCTTTTAAGTTTGGCATGCTCTCTCTCACTAAGATGTGTTTCCTGCAGAAACGCCACATGCGTTCCCTGCTTCTTTAGGGCCTGCAGCACTTTAGTGCGCTTTATTGGCGTGCCAAGGCCCCTAACATTCCAGGAGATAAATCTCACTTCAACCCCCATCAGCCTTCATCCCTCCTCCCAAAACCCATCATCGCCCCTAACTCCCATCGCTTAGCTGTGAGCTGCCCAGCCTCAGCTCCCAGCTCTAACCCCTCTCTGACCCTCCCAAGAGTTCTCCTCTGCCAAGACCCCCTTCTATTTGATCCATACTTTTCCACATCCCTCCCAAGACCGCCCCCCTCTCCCCCCGCCTTCCATCTCCAGAACAGCTTCAGCCCTTCTATAGACAGCCTTCCCCATTCACCCCCTATTCCTCTTGCCTGCTGTCCCCCATGTCCCCCTCCCCTTCCCACCTTCCCCCCTGTGCCACCCTCTCCTGCCCCATATGCCCCCCTTCCCTCCTAAAATCGCTATCCATTTTACTCCCGGCGTAACACTCCAGGCTCGGATCCCACCGCTGTGCGCTGAAGGGCTGCCCCGCCCCTCCCACCAATGTAAGCCTTTCACCCTCCCCCATTGTCTATGTTGCTGCCGTAAGGCAATCACCCCAACTATCTATAGGCTATGGCCGTACCTATACAAGAAACCGGGCCATGCCCTTAGACAATATCTATGCTTGGAACCTGTCAGACGGCTGCCTGGGTGAGAATCTTCACACTCTTGGCAAGTGCATATTTCTATATGATTTGCAAGGTATTGTGGGCAATGTAGTTCATTCACACCAGACACAGCTGCTGACAATAATTTCGTTGTGCTCTTGGGTAAAGCCAATAAGATATTTTATGGGGTTATTTCTCCCAACACAGATATGCTTGGTAGCACATAAATTAGGTTACTTGCTTTCAGTGTTAACTTGGAAAAACAAAGTCAAAATCAGGAAAACAACAAATGAAAAGCCACAAAGCAAGAAACAAACTGTTCTTTTCAGGTTAACTTCTGATTACTTCCCACATAGATACAGAAGTGATTCTCTCCTAGCTCACAAGCAATTAGGTAAGGCTTAATTGCTAGCAGTCACCAGCTGAAACCCCTTAGCTGGCTTGCCTTCCACTGTGTGGGTCAAATCCTGCTTCAGGAGCTTTTCTGAGTAGATTAAAGAACAAATTTGTATTTCTTTGTGATGGTTGCTGTACTTTATAACAGAAAGTTACCAACGGAGTTTAGATAGAGAGCAGTCCATATAAACAGGATCCTCATCTGCTATTATTCCCCCTTGTTCAACAAGCATGGGTTCAATATCATGGATTGGCACAGATTAATCTCTCAATGGAGCATTTTCAGGAGAATACTTGTTTCCCTGCTGTCTTTCAAGGTTATAGCTAGGGCATAGATCAGTGTTCATACCTGAGCTTCCATTGCTGCTAGAGTTCCTCTCTATATAGCCTGGCCAGTATGTAGTCCAGTTCTTATGTCCAGCCTTCCAATCCAGATCCCTGGACACTGGATCTCTCTTCACATACCTTCTGGCACAGGTCTTAGGGTTCCTTCCACGTGCAGCCGTCTCCCTCCCAGGTAGTCTCTGGTGATTCCTAGCTCTGCAGCACCATTCCTCTGGCTTTCCCCAGTCCAATGGTGTATGCTGGCCCTTGGAATACCTCCCAGTATACGTACTGCTTTGGACTCTTCTAGACCTCTCAAAGGCTTTTCTCTTCCTTCTTCCAAAGGGTCTCTTTCCCTCTCTGTCCGTCCGGTTTGGCTTCTGCTTCTGATGATCCTTCAGATGAAACTGATGATCAAACTCAAGCTGATTCTCAGGATACTGAGGACAATTCTCTGGATATCCAAGGTGATCATGAAGATGGTCATCTGTAGAATAAACTCTACTCTTATTCTGCTTAGATGAGTGCTCCTCCCTAATACAGCGCAGCTGTGCTGAATCAGGCCCTGCCCTTTGAGATGAGTGCTTAGGGATTACCTCATAGCCCTCCTGATTGAACACACGTTTCCCCACTTCAGCTCCTCTAATGGCTGTTGGAAACCTGGTGCATTCTGGGACTGGTAGTCTTCAATGGCAAAATTCTGTTTTCTTATTTCTACCAGAACTGACAGGTTGCTTGTTCAGAGTCACTTCACCTTTTCTATAGCTCCTTCCTGAGCTATGATAAGCTTCCTTATCACAAACCATAGCAACAGATTGTAAACTATAACAGCATTTTGCAAAGCACTCTCACTATGAGCTATACAGGACTTCAAGCCTACTTTCACTCTCCAGCAGAGACCTGATAATCCCACAGCAATAACTCTGAAACAAACCTACTGCCTCTTAAGCATCGTGCAACAGATTATAACATAGCCAACTATCTTTTAGTTCCCTTCTATAGGCCTCTCCATTTTCCGGCCTCTCTGCTAAGTACTGAGGCTGTTTTTCTGTGTCCGAAGTCCAGCGTTCACCTCCTCAGGTCTCCCACCTGCTCTCCAACCCAGACTTCTCCAATTCCTCCATAAACTTCTGCGCCGCCGCCGCTGCTGTTGTCAGTACATGATTCTTCCCTTCGTGCTGCACGCGGAGCATTGCCGGGAACGCTAAAATTAACGTCTCTATCACAACAACTTACATGATTAACATGTCATCCCTGACTACATGCCCTAAATACCCTAGATTATTTACACAAACATTTACATACATTTAGCCATCCTTGCCCAATGTAAATATCCCACACCTCGTTTACGCCCCCGTTACTATTTTGTATATAGTGTACATAGTTTACCTGTTCACCATGTTAATTTCCCTGTTCTTTGTAAGTTCAATGTTAGGCTGTTCTACATTGTTCAAATTTTGTTGCTTGTAAACCGCGCTGATGATAAATAGTGCGGTATAGAAAAAACATTAAATAAATAAATAAATAAAAAATAAAGTGAAGCAGAGTTGCTTCTGGAATAAGGCAGAGCAGATCGGCGAAAATTCCTTCCGTTTCGCCGCCACAACGGCGGAATAGTCTTGAAATAAAAGTACTTTATGGTCATCCATCGTCAAAGTCCGCTTTTTCCGGTATGCCTGCAGCAGCCTCCATTTATGGTGGAAATTCAATATATGCGCTATGATCACTCTGGGCCGCTGGTTATTCTCTGACTTAGGCCCAATGAGATGCAGCCGCTCCCACTAGGTCCTCAAGTCCTAGCTCCCGAGGGAGCCACGTTTCCACAATGGGCAGGAGCATAGTATCAGTATTGGACTCCGGAACTCCGACCAATCTCAGATTGTTCCTACGGAAACGATTTTCCAGGTCATCTACTTTATCTCGGAGCATCTCAACTGCCTTTTGCAACGTGGCCTGTTCCCGAGCCTGACTGCCCTCTGTATCTTCTAGCGCTGATACACGGTGTTCGAGCTCATCCACCCGCTGCCCGAACTCCGTCAGTGTCTCTCCTACCGTCTCTAGCTTGGTGAGAATCAGGTCGAACTTTGGCTCCAAGAGCTTTGCCACTTCCCGCACTAGCTCCTCAGTCCCAGATTCCAAACTCTCCTCACCTGGAGATCGCGGCCGCGCCATGCCGGATGTCTGCTTCCCAGCAGAGGAGGCCCCAATCTTCGGAGCATTGTCTCGCTCCTTTCGCGCTGTGAGAGGCATTTTTTAAAGTAAATTCTGCAGCAACAACCTCCAAAGGCATACACCTTTCCACCCGTACTCTTTGTAGTATCTTTCGTCGGGGAAGGCTCTTAGAAAAGTTAAAATAATAGTGGGGCAGCCCCGGAGCGAGCAGAGAAACCTCTTACTCGCTCATGCATCACGTGGTCTCCCCCATAAACATGTTTAAACCAGGGCTTTTGTGTTGGCCCTGCTTCATTTCTTATGCTTATTGATAGTAGTGGTGGTCTGAACAATGGCTGGGAAAATCGTATCGCCAAAGCTGTTGCCCCCGTTACAGCTTCTGCCTCTGTCCAGACAGAGATCCCAATGCCAGTTGAAAGACCGGTTCCATGTGCAGAATGCCTTCATGCTGAGCTCTCAGGAAACAAGTGGAGGAGATCAGGTGGTGAGGCTGAGGAGTATTCAAGTCAGTGAGAAGTACATTGATGGAGATGCTTTTTGAAATATCCAAGTTCTCCAGCAGAGGAGAAGATGGGAGCATACAGAATGACGAATGTTGGACATGTTTCACCAATCCAACTTCTTCAGCCCTTGAATTGAAGAACCATTATGCAGCCCTGGAAGTGGAGGAGGTGAAAGAATTCCAGGAAAGGGAAGAACCAGAGCTCGAGCACCCCAAAATTGCAGAATCAGTGATCACAAGGAAGTGAAGGGTAGTAGTGGTTGGTGACTCTCTTATGAGGAGTACTGAGGCATCCATCTGCTGACCAGAGAGGTCCAGAGAGGTATGCTGTCTGCCAGGTGCCAAAATCCGAGATGTTACAGAGAGTTTGCTGAGACTTATCAGGTCCACTGACTATTACCCGATGTTTCTCATCCATGTTGGCACAAATGATACTGCCAGGTATCCCTCTGAGCATATCAAAAGTGACTTCATGGCTCTGGGACAGAGGGTGAAGCAAATTAGTGTGCAGGTGGTGTTCTCTTCAATACTCCCTGTTGAGGGTAAAGGCCAAGGCAGAGAAGCTCACATCCTGGAGATAAATGCATGTCTGCGTGGATGGTGTCATTGAGAGCGTTTTGGTTTTCTGGACCATGGGATACTGTTCCAAAGGTTGCAGAGCAAAGATGGCATCCATCTGCCCAAGAAGGGTCATCAGGGCCGGCCCGTCCATTGAGCAAGAATGTTTTTTGCACAGGGCCCCGCGTTTCAGGGGGCCCCGCGCAAAAAACATCTTGCATCCCAAAGTTTTAAAAAATCATAAACCGGCTGCCGCTGCCACCGTGGCAGCGGCAGAATAGAGAATCCCGCGGGGCCCATTTACAGTCCTTACCACCCCCCCCCATCAGCCCAGCTAAGTTTAAAAGAAAAAAACCCCAGAAACCGGCTGCTGCTGCTGCTGCCGCCGTGGCAGCGGCAGAATGGAGAATCCCGCGGGGCCCCCCTGTCCTGCAGTCTTCTATGCGGCCTCCGTCGGCTGTCAGAGCTGCGCGAAGAGAGAGAGCTTCTCCTCTCGCAGCTCTGTTAATCACGCCGCGGGGCTGATGGGAAATCTCATCAGCCCCGCGGCGGGATTAACAGAGCCGCGAGAAAGGGAAACTCTCCCTTCGCGCGGCTCTGAAAAGCCCGCGCTGAGGCCGCATAGAAGAAAGCAGGACAGGGGGGCCCCACGGGATTCTCCATTCTGCCGCTGCCACGGCGGCAGCGGCAGCAGCAGCCGGTTTCTGGGTTTTTTTTCTTTTAAACTTAGCTGGGCTGATGGGGGGGGTGGGTGGTAAGGACTGTAAATGGGCTGATGGGGAGGGAGGGAGGGAGGGGGGGGGTGGTAAGGACTGTAAATGGGCTGATGGGGAGGGAGGGAGGGGTAAGGACTGTAAATGGGCTGATGGGGAGGGAGGGAGGGGGGGTAAGGACTGTAAATGGGCTGATGAGGAGGGAGGGGGTGGTAAGGACTGTAAATGGGCTGATGGGGAGGGAGGGAGGGGTAAGGACTGTAAATGGGCTGATGGGGGGGGTAAGGACTGTAAATGGGCTGATGGGGAGGGGGGGGGGTAAGGACTGTAAATGGGCTGATGGGGAGGGAGGGAGGGGGGTAAGGACTGTAAATGGGCTGATGGGGGGGGTTAGGACTGGTAATGGGCTATAGGGGGTTCGGACTGGAAGTGGGCTGATGGGGGGGTTAAGACTGGGAATGGGCTATGGGGGGTTAGGACAGGTAATAGACTATGGAGGGGCTAAGACTGGAAATGGGCTGATGGGGGAAGTTATGACAGGTAATGGGCTATGGGGGGCTACGACTACAAGTGGGCTGATGGGGGGATTAGGACTGGAAACGGGCTATGGGGCGGTGGGCTAAGACTGGAAATGGGCTGATGGGGGGTGTTAGGATTGGTAATGGGCTGTGGGGGGCATTAGGACTGGTAATGGGCTATGGGGGGGTTACAACAGGTAATGGGCTATGGGGTGGTACGACTACAAGTGGGCTGATGGGGGGATTAGGACTGGAAATGGGCTATGGGGGGGTTAGGACAGGTAATGGGCTGATGGGGGTTACAACAGGTAATGGGTTATGGGGGGGCTAAGACTACAAGTAGGCTGATAGGGGGTTAGGACTGGTAATGGGCTGTGGGGGGCGTTAGGACTGGTAATGGGCTGGGGGGGTTAGGACTGGTACTGGGCTATGGGGGGGTTACAACAGGTAATGGGCTATGGGGAGCTACGACTACAAGTGGGCTAATGGGGGGATTAGGACTGGAAATGGGCTATGGGGGGGGGTTAGGACAGGTAATGGGCTATGGGGAGCTACGACTACAAGTGGGCTGATGGGGGGATTACGACTGGAAATGGGCTATGGGGGGGTTAGGACTGGTAATGGGTTGATGGGGGGGTAAGACTGAAAATGGGCTGATGGGAGGGTAAGGACTGGAAGTGGGCTGATGGGGGGGTTAGGGCTGGTAATGGGCTATAGGGGGTTCGGACTGGAAGTGGGCTGATGGGGGAGCTAGGACTGGTAATGGGATGGGGGGTTGCTAGGACTGGAAATGGGCTGAGTGGAAGGGGGGCTTGAACGGCAAACAGCGGCTGGGGACAGGGGCTTGGACTGGAAATGGGCTGAGTGGAACGGGGGCTTGAACTGCAAATAGCTGATGGGGAGGGAGGCTTGGAATGGATCTGGGCTGTGAGGAGAGGGAGCTAGGACTGGAAATGGGCTGAGTGGGGGGGGGGGCTAGGACAGGAAATGGGCTGATGGCGGGGCCAGGATAGGACTGGAAATGGGCTGTTGGGGGTGCTAAGGTTGGAAATGGGTTGTGGTGGGGGCTTGAATTGAAATGGACTCATGGAGGGGCTAGAACTGGAAGTAGGCTCATGGGGGGCTTGGATTGGAAATGGGCTGAGTGGAGGGGAGCTAGGATTTGACATGGACTGATGGTGGGGCTAGGAAAGGAATAGAAATGAGCTGATGGGGGGCTGGGATTGGAAATGAGCTGATGGAGGAACTGATAGGACTGGAAATGGGCTGATGAGGGGCTGGGATTGGAAATGAACTGATGGATGGACTCGGATAGGACTGGAAATGGATGGGGGACTAGGACTGGAAATGGGTTGATGGTGGGGTTAGGATAGGATTGGAAATGGGCTGATGGGGGACTAGGACTGGAAATGGGCTGATGCAGGGACAAGAAGGGAGCAGATGCTGGGTGGGGCTGGAACTAGAAAGGAGCTGATGTTGGGGGAGGATTAGAATGGGATGGAGCTGGGAGAGTGAAATGGAGAGGGAAAAATATTTTGCGTGGGAGGGAAGACAAATCTACAATTGGCTGGATATTGGGAGAGTAAGTGGGGATTGATGATGGAGGGATAAAATTTGAGTGGATGAAATAGGAATGAGGAAAGAGCAAAAGGAGAAAGATTAGTATGTTAAAGCAGATGTAGAGAGAGAATGGAAAAAAAAAAACAAGACAGAAGAAAGGACAAATGGACAGCAGATGGAGAGATAGCAGAAGACACGAAGAAACCAGAAGAAAGTGGCTGGAACAATTGCAACTGAAAAAAAATGCACAAAAGGTAGAAAAATATCTCTTTATTTTGAATTTATTAACTGGAATATGTCAGCTCTGGGAAATGTGCATCATTAATTTTTGCGCTTTGTTTAGTACAAGAGGAAATTAATTTATAGTTTTATTTCTACAGTGTTGTTGTATATTCCAAGTTTGGCTTTTGGGGTTCCCAGTTTAATTATTGTCTTCCTGTTTCTAAATTGTGATTCCTTGTTTGGTGATGGTCTATGTTCTGCATGTGTAACTGAGCTGAGGTATTCTGTTTATGTAATTCCTATTTGACATTGCCACTTGTTCTTTCCCCAGTAGGTCATGTATTATTGTTCTCTGAAATGTATTGGTTTAATATTTGCAGTGTTGCCTTTTGATAGTTAGGGTATGGTGCTTTGTGAGTCCTGGTAGTGCTGTTAGGATACGGCGGGTTTGCTATGGGTTCTAAATGGGCAGTGTTTGTAGTAGTTCCTAATGTGCCTGGCGGTTGGTACTGGAGTATAGTAATGTAGAAACCTTTTAGTCTTTCTTTATCCATATACTCATTAAGAGGCATGTTTACTAAAAGTTAGTGTATGGTAACATTATGCAAATATTTATGCAAATGAGGCACCTTATGCAAATGAGGCCCCACACCGAGTCTCCGCACATGGCCCCGCACCCCCCTTGGGCCGCCCCTGAGGGTCATCATGTCTTTAGTAGCAGACTGGCTAACAACTACTGAAGAGGGCTTTAAATTAGATTCATTGGGAATGGGTAAAGAAAGCCCCCAGGTAAGTGAAACATTTAATTTAATACCTTTATGAAAATGGGTAAAGGGGCACATATGGAAAGCAGTGTGTATAAATGCTCGTAGCATGGGAAATAAGATCCCAGATGTTGAGGCTTTAATGGGAGAGGCTGACTTGGATTTAGTGGTGGTAACAGAGACATGGTTCATGGACAATCATGACTGGGATGTGACTATTCCAGGCTGTAGTTTATTCAGAAAAGACAGGGTAGGAAGAAGGGGAGGAGGTGTGGCACTATATGTAAAAAATAATATTAAAGCTATGGAAATACAGGGCTTAAAAGGGAGAGAGGAGGCATTGTAGGTTAAATTAGAAAGAATGCACTGGTGTGATATACAGACTTCCTTCACAAGAGGAAGAAGTGGACAGAGAGTTAATTGAAGACATATGCAGTATTGCTAGGAAAGGGGAAATGCTGCTTATAGGGGATTTCAATATGCCAAATGCTGATTGGCACATTCCTGCTGCAGTATCATCTAGAAGTAGAAGAGATCCTAGATTCTCTACAGGAAGAACTATTAGTCAGCTGGTAACAGACTCCACACGTGAAGAGGCCATACTGGACTTGGTGCTTACCAATGGTGAGAGTTTCTGATGTTATAGTGGAGATCATCTCGTATTCAGTGATCACCAGATAGTGTTGTTCAGTATTAGGACTAGAGCTGATAAAATCCATTCAGAAGTGAGAGCCTTAGACTTTAGGAAAACTGGCTTTGCCAAGATGGGCCAATACCTCAGGGAGTCGTTAGCGAGATGGGAACAGCTGGGGGATGTAGAAAAACAGTGGGCAAAACTGAAAGGGGATATTTTAAGGGCAACCAACCTTTTTGTTAAAATAGTAAATAAAGGTAAAAGGAAAAGGAGACTGCTATGGTTTTCAAAAGAAGTAGCTGAAAAGGTGAAGAATAAGAGGGAGGCCTTCATGAAATACAAGAGATCACAGAGAGAGGAAGACAGACATCTATATTTGGAAAAAATTAGAGAAGCTAGCAAAGTAGTCAGGAAAGCAAAGATTCAAAAAGAGGAGGAAATAGCCAATTCAATAAAAGGGGGGGGGGGGTGGAATAAGACATTTTTCAGATATGTTAGAAGAGGAAGGGCAAAAGTGGTATTGTCAGACTCAAGGGTGAAGGGGAGGAATATGTCGAAGCTGATGAGGATAAAGCGGAATTGCTTAATAAATATTTCTGTTCTGTGTTCACAGATGAAGATCCAGGAGCAGGACCTCGGGAAAACACCCACAAACAGGAACAGAAGTGAGGGACATTTTAAATGATTTTCAGAAGACTGTGTTCGTGAGAAACTAGCTAAACTTAAAGTAGACAGTGATGGGACCAGATGGGATACCCCCAGAATACTGAGGGAACTTGGGGATGTTAGTAGCTCCACCGATCGAGCTTTCAATGCCTCTTTGGAGTCAGGAATGGTGCCAGAGGACTGGAGAGAGGCACATGTGGTCCCTTTACACAAAAGCGGAAGTGAGGAAGTGGTTGAAAATTACAGGCTGGTTAGTCTAATCTCTCTTCCAAATTCTTCCTCCCTATTGAAAGGTCTGGAAGTAGTCTGTGCTCATTTGATGAGTGCCCAGGCTTCATCTTAATCAGAGTACAGAGCAGTCTTTCCTGTTGTGGCCAGCTGGTCTTCCCTGCATTCATCCACCAAGCATTACATATTAAATGTGCAGGCCAAAAAGAGATGCTGCTTTTGGGGCAAATGTTCTCAGAGTAGCCTTGGCTTCTTCCAACTCTTGAGTAGAATGAGCTTGGGCATTTCTCATGTGTCTGGGCTGGTCTAGCGGGATTATAAAGAAGGAGAAATCTTGTCTTATTTATGAATTTCTTTTCTTGGAAGCCTTCTAGACTAGTCCAGTTACCCTCCCTGCCCCTCCTCCCTCAGCCTCTGTCCTTATTTGTTGTTGAAAGATCCTTGCATTGCAGATTGATAGTAGTTTCTGTCTAAGGAGGGAGTGCAAGATCCTCTCTCTATTGTCACGCAATTCTTTTCTAACCTTTCTAGTCTCCGAACTCCTCTAGATGGAGGGGGAGGGATGCTTTTCAAGTTTTGTTCAGTAATTGTCATTTTCGTTCCATTCCATTCTTTTGACATTATTTTACTGGCAAGCGCTTTTTCTGTACTATGGAAGTGGCCTAGTGTTTAGAGCAATGGGCTGAGAGCCAAGAAAGCTAGGGTTCAAATCCTGTTTCAGCCATTGACACTCCTCATGATCTTTGGCAAGGTACTTTAACTCCTAGTGGCTCAGATATCTACTTAAATTGTAAGCTGTTTGGGGTAGAGACATGTTCTACCTTAATAATTATTGCCACTGTACAGTGCTACATATGTCCAGTAGCACTATAAAAAAGATTCTCTAGGACCAAGCAGGAAGTCAGTCCTCACATATGGGTGATGTCGGTGCCGACGGAGCCCTTGTGCGGAGCATTTCCCCAGCTTTCAAGGAAAGCCTTTGGGAATGCAGCGCACATGCGCGGTCCCCTTCCCGCCCAAGTCTGTCTTTTTCCGTGGAGCCCAACGGACGTGAGTTCGTGTCACCCGGGAAAAGTAGATTTTTTTCAGCTATTTTGGCTTTTTCTGATCCAGTTCGACGCCGGTTCCCCTTCCCGCCTGGGCTTGGTACACCGGTATCGAGTCCAGAATTTTGATTTTCGGTTTTTGTCCTTCGTGACTAGCGTTCGCGCTCTTTTTGTGTTTTCACTGCCAGCCCGGTCTTTTGACCTTGCAGGGGCCCTTTTTCCCCTGATGGCTGCCAGCAGGTTCAAAAAGTGTGATTGGTGCAAGAAACTTATGTCTCTCACCGACACACATGACTACTGCCTCTGCTGCCTTGGGCCCGACCATGACCCGCTGGCCTGTGGCCCATGCGGTAAAATGTCGTCGAAGGCACTTCAGAGCCGTCAGCATCAACGTGAGAGAATTTTCTCAGAGTCCGCGTCCAGCTGGGCCTGGACTTCGTCAGAGGCCTCGACATCTCGGGAGTCTGACCCCGAGCACCGTCAGGAGTCCTCTGAGAGGGAGTCTCCCACCCGGGAGCACAAAAGGAAGAAGAAGCTCGTGAGGGTGGCATCGGTGGAGGCTCCTGGGTTCTCGAGGGCCAGGTCGCGTAGCCCTAACCGCCACCCCGGGCTCTTGGAGTCGGAGAGGCCGTCCAAGCTACCTCGTGTGGAGCCGGAGTCCCCGAGTCATGTAAGTGCTGTTGTCCTCGTGGACTCTCCTCCGGGGGAGCCGATGTTGGGCTCGACGCTGTCGGGGCCCGAGTCAGGGGCTGCTGCAGGTTGACGGCCTTGGAGAGCAGGTAGACAGCCTTGGAGAGCAGCTTGGCTGCCTTTATGGAACAGCAGCGGGTGCTGATCGATAGTCTGACTGGTGCATCTGCCCCGACCACCGGGACCTCGACATCCAAGTCGACCCCGGAGACCGAGCCGATCCTCGAGTCAATGAAGTCTTGAGTCGATCCTCGGTCAAGGTCCCCCTCGACCTCCCGTGCGGGGCCGAGGTCGTCAACGCCGATACCCTCGGCGTCAGGCGGGTGGCACCGAGGCCCACACGGCGGGAGCCGCTCGATTCCTCCTTGGAGGAGTCGACGTGGGAGACGGAGGACGAGGAGTCCCCGGACAGCTTCTGGACCCGGTGTGTCCCTTCGGACTCACCGAAGTCCGAGCCTCGGAGAAGGTCCCCCCTCCCCCCGAAGGATACCCGGTTCTCGGACTTCGTGAGGGACATGGCCAAAGTCTTGGCCTCCCCTGCGAACGCCGAGGAGGAGCCTCGAGCCGAGGAGCTCAATGCCCTCCAGTATGATTTTCCTCCGAAGGAAGCCTTTACTGTACCGGTTCCTCCGATGCTGGAACGGCTGCTCTTCCGTATGTGGGAGGCACCGGCCTCAGCACCAGTTCTCAGCAAACAGGTTGATTCCATTTATTGAGTCCGTAAGAGCCATGGGTTCCAAAAGGCGCAGCTACCGCACAACTCCATGGTTGTGGAATCGGCCATGCACCGCCTGAAGAGTCAGAGGATGTACTCTTTGGTGCCCCCTGGCCGGGAGGCCCGGAACCTGGATGCCGTCGGTAGAAAATGCTTCCAGGGCTCTATGCTACCTTGCTGTGTCCAGACCTACCAGCTGCACATGGGCATGTACCTACGAGACCTGGCAAAGGAGATTGCCGGGTTCTCAGCTGGCCTCTCCGAGGAACCTTTGCAGAACATAAGAACATAAGATATGCCATACTGGGTCAGACCAAAGTCCATCAAGCCCAGTATCCTGTTTCCAACAGTGGCCAATCTAGGTCATACGTACCTAGCAGAGGTTCAAAGCTTTGTCAACAGGGATCCGAGAGTGCTCGAAGTTTCTCTCTCGAGCAGCCTATGATGGCTTTGAGGCTTCGGCCCGGGTAGCCGTGGCCGGCATCGGTGCATGCCATCAGGCCTGGCTACAGTCATCAGACCTGGAGTCATGGGTGCAGGACAAGTTGGTCGATGTCCCCTGCTGAGGTGAAACCTTTTCGGTAAGCCCATGACTGAAAAGGCTGCAGAAATCAAGACTGAGACTCTCACCAGGACAAGGCTGTCCAGGAAGACTTCTGCCCCTTCTCAAAAAAAGAAGGGCTCGGGAAAGAAGCCCTTTTCCCCGAGGAAGGGTGCTGCCTACAAATCCTACCCTCAATATCAGGCCTCTTCAGCTCCCCAACAGGGCCAGCAGGCCAAGGGGCAGGGGCATGGGCCCCGTAGGCAGAAGACCCCCAAGCCGCTAGCTCCGGCTTCTGCACAGCAGGGAGCGGGGTTTTGACTCCTACAGCATAGCCTCTCCTCCGCCGGTGGCTTCATTCAGCACAGGAGGTCGGCTGACCCTGTACGCCTACAGGTGGCTTGCCATCACAGGGGAATCCTGCGTATTGAGCATAGTCCAGCAGGGCTACATGCTCCACTTCCACCAGCTACCCCCCTCCTATTTTCCATGGGAGCCTCCCAGACTCCCTCTACACAGGAACCTCCTTCAGGAGTTGGCAGGTCTTCTAAAGGAAGAGACGGTGGAACCGGTGCCTCACCACCTGAAAGGGCAGGGCTTCTACTCCGGGTACTTCCTGGTATCAAAAAGGACAGGGGGCCTCCGGCCTGTTCTAGACTTGTGAAACCTAAATAAGTTTCTGGAGAGGGAAAAGTTCAAGATGCTTACCCTTGGGATACTGCTGCCTTACCTCCAGCAGAGAGACTGGCTATGCTCCTTAGACCTAAAGGATGCGTATACTCACATCCTCATTCATCTAGACCACAGACAATATCTCTGATTTGTGGTGGGAGGAAACCATTTTCAGTACAGTGTACTTCCCTTTGGCCTAACCTCTGCCCCCAGGGTTTTCACCAAATGCCTGGCGGTGGTGGCGGCTTATCTCAGGAATCAGGGAGTTTTCGTCTTCCCATACCTGGACGACTGGCTCATCGGGGCCAGTCTCCCTAGGAAGCCCAACAAGCCACTCTTCGCACTGTCTCTCTTCTTCCGCATCTGTCATAAAGTACGCAAAGTCCACTTTGCTCCCCTCTCAGAACCTAGAGTTTATAGGAGCAAGATTAGACACCCTTCAGGCAAGGGCATACTTTCCCGAGGACAGGGCTCACAGACTGATGGACTTGGCCAACCAGTTCCACAGCAGTTCTTATGTGTCCGCCAGGCAATACCTGCGGCTCCTGGGCCACATGGCATCCATGGTGCATGTGACTCCCAACGCCTGCCTGCACATGTGGCCTACTCAATGGTTCCTCAGAGCTCGGTGGACGCAGGCCACAGGCGTCCTCCGAAACAGAGTAGAGGTGTCCAAACCACTTTTGGACTCCTTACAGTGGTGGCTACATCTCCCAAACCATCTCAGGGGGGTATCTTTTCAGGCTCCAGCACACACAAGGGTGCTGACGACCGATGCTTCCTTAATGGGCTGGGGTGCACATTGCCAGGGCATGTGCACTCAAGGCCGGTGGTCTCCTCGGGAGGCCACGCAGCAAATCAATCTTTTGGAGCTGCGCGCAATCGACTTAGAGCTACAAATATTTTCTCATGCCCTATCTCACCAGTCTGTCCTAGTTCAGATGGACAATCAAGTGGCAGTGTTCTACGTGAACAAACAACGGGGCACAGGGTCCAGGCTCCTATGTCGGGAGGCACTGGCCCTGTGTTCCTTTGCAGTCAATCAAGGCATGTTACTCAAAGCTGTTTATCTACCTGGTCAGGAGAATTTCCTAGCAGACAAGCTAAGCAGGATTCTCCAGCCTCACGCATGACAGTTGAATCCATTGGTGGTCCAGCAGATCTTCTTCCGCTGGGTACTTCCAACCATCGATCTATTTGCCAGTCCACTAAACCGTCAGCTGCCCAGGTTCTTCTCCAGACAGCCACATCCCATGCAGATAGCAGCGGATACTTTCCTGATCTCTTGGTCTACGGACCTCCTGTATGCGTTTCCTCCCACGCCCCTGGTGGCCCGAACTCTGTTCAAGATTCTTCAGGACAAGTCCTCGGTGATTTTGGTAGCTCCCAGATGGCTGAGGCAGCCATGGTTTCCACTTGTGCTGCAGTTGGCGGTGGAAACTCCATTCCCTCTGGGGTTGCAACACGATCTCCTGTCTCAGGATCAGAGTTCCCTTCTGCACCCCATTCTCAGGTCCCTCAATCTGATGGCCTGGCTGCTGAAAGGATAGTACTAGCTCCCTTACTTCTACCTGAGGAAGTTGAGGATGTGGTCTTGGCCTCTAGGAGGCAGTCCACCAGAAAGTCCTATGCCCTCAAGTGGCGTAGGTTTACGGTATGGTGTGCTCAGCGCAATGAAAATCCTGTCTCTTGCCTTGTGCCAGTAGTACTACAGTATCTACTTCACCTGTCAACCTGTCAGACCTAGGCCTTAAGTCTAACTTTGTTCTGGTCCACCTCAGTGCTCTATCAGCACACTACTCACCGGTGGAGGGACAGTCTCTGTTGGTTCACCCCTTGGTGTCCCGATTTCTCAGAGGTCTGCTTCTTCTCAAGCCTCCGGTTCGTCCACCAGCGACTGAGTGGGATTTGAACGTGATCTTGCAGCAACTTACTTGCCCACCATTTGAGCCGATGGCTACTTGCCATTTGCACTTCCTTTCTTGGAAAGCGCTCTTCCTGGTGGCTGGTTTCTGATAGTTGTACACGTGGTTCTATAAGAACAGGGTGGTCCTATGAACCCATCCCAAGTTCCTCCCAAAAGTGGTCTCCTCTTTCCACCTCAATCAGGAGGTGGTTCTTCTCCATCCTTTTTTCCCAGGCCGCATGGCAGCCAGGCTGAAACAGTCTTGCATACCCTGTACTGTAAAAGGGCGTTGCTTTTTACATAGAGCGTACGCAGAAGCATTGAAGGGCTACTCAGCTCTTCATCTCATTTGACCCTAATAGGATGGGGTTACCTGTCTCCAAGCGTACGTTGTCCACTTGGTAGCAGATTGTATCGCCTGGGCGTACAAGGCAGCCGACCTTCTTTTGCAGGGTCGAGTCACGGCCCACTGTGTCAGGGCGAAAGCCGCGTCAGTAGCTCATCTCCACTCTGATCCGTTGGCAGACATCTGTTGGGCCGCAACTTGGTCTTCAAGCCAGACTTTTGCAGCCCACTACTGCCTCGAGAGAGAGTCCCGAAGGGACAGTGCTTTCAGACAGGTGGTACTCTGTAATCTCTTTGAGGTTTAGGCAACTCCTGCCCTCTGGCCCTTGTGTTGGGCTACCGTACAGGGGCATTCTCAGAGGATATTCTTATCACGAATGCTGAGGCTCTTGAGAGGGAGCCATTTTTTAAGCTTAGGGTTCCCTGTAGCCTAGAGCTGGGGAGTCCCATATGTGAGGACTGACTTCCTGCTTGGTCCTGGAGAAAGAGTAGTTACTCACCTGTAACAGGTGTTCTCCAGGAGCAGCAGGAATCAGTCCTCACGACCCTCCCTCCTCCACTGGAGTTGCAGTCATATCCTTTATTTTGTTTTTTTGCTGTCTTTTAGCTATGTCATCAGACTGAGCAAGATGGCCCCTTGGGCGGGAAGGGGACCGCACATGCGCGCTGCATTCCCAAAGGCTTTTCTTGAAAGCTGGGGAAATGCTCTGCACGAGGGCTGCGTCGGCGCCGACGTCACCCATATGTGACGACTGATTCCTGCTGCTCCTGGAGAACACCTGTTACAGGTGAGTAACTACTCTTAACTGCTAAGACTAAATTTCTCAATAAAGACATGAATAGTAAGCGGATACACTCTGTCTTGTGGCTTTGTGCAGCGTGTAATATTCCCAGGGCCACATGCATATTTTATAAAATATACTAGTACTAGTTCATACATACTTTATAGAATATACGAACACCTTCATGCCCAGTCCTTTGTCAGCTGCATGTCACATTACGTGCAGTGACTGTAAAGTTTTTGAAAAGTAGGAGCAGAAGGACCTACTATTGTACAGACCAAGTTTCCAGCACGGAGGACAGATATGGTGACCAAACTCTGAAGGTCCTGGCAGGAGTAATATCTACAAGGCCTGAACCCTTGCATGACTGCTGAGGATGATGTAAGAGGAGTCCTGTAGAGTAGGCCTTGCTGAAATGGAGCCCTTTTGGTAAGGCAAACAAATCTCCCTTTTCCTCCTTCTCTATCCTTAGTGTTGTGTATTGAAAGCAGTTATGATGTGTGAGGACATAAAAGCATTACAAGATTGACAATGAATGTTGTGTATAATGGAAAAATGTGTTTTGCCAGACTACATTTTAGTGGGCTTTACAACCATCATTAAGTCAAAGAAAAATTTGCAGGTATGACTCAAGCTTTGGATATTGATTGGGGGAAATGGGGTGTGGGAATTGCTCTAGTAAACATACCTTTGTGTGTATGTTGCCTTTTCTCCCATTATGGAACTGGATCAAATAAATGTTTGAGTGGATATGCCAATGGAGTAGCAATATGATGGAAATATGGGAAAGGTTCTTGCCCATTCAATGAGCATGTTTCATATGCTTCTCTTGTCTTTTTCTGTAATGGACTGATTTCATCATAGATACGTTGCGTGTGAGAAAAGGAATAATAAAGCTTATGCCTATTGTAATGAAGCTGATAATGCAGTCCATGACTCAGAGCCAGGTTTGCCCCAGATCTCTCTTCATTGGACTATTTTCTGTTATTTGGCCTCCTGAGGCCAAAGTCTTCATTCTCAAAATAACTACTCAACCCTCCTGAATAACTGCTCAACAAGGCCTCTGTTCTAGCCTCAAACTGGGTAAATCAGAGTGTTTGTATTTTACATCCTCCTTCATACTGCTATTATCCAGATTGGCCCCTCCCCCATAATTTGGGTGTTGGGGGGGGGGGGGGGAATGTGCTTTTCCCAGCTTATGCAGAGTTGCCAAGTTAGCCAGTTCCATGAGTGAGATTTTAAGCCAGTCCTGGATTTCTTGCAATCTCATCTTGATGCATTATGGGACCTGCAGCACTGATTCCAGTGGGTAAAATCAGGAACTACAAATACCATACTGCACTGTAATGCAAATTGAAAACCAGAACTGGCAAAAAATCTCACTCATGTAACTTAGCAACTCTGCTTATTGCCTCCTAATACTCTGGCAGCTCCTAGCACATACTACACTCTTATGGTCCTTCTTCTCTTTCCCTAGCACATACTACACTCTTGTGCCCCTTCCTCTCTCCCCACTGTTTTTTCCTCTCGTTAATATTGTTGCCCAAATAGTATCCCCTCATTTTATCCTCTAACCTTCATGTTACACACCCTTTTTTCCTTGAGTCTTTTACTACCTAGTGACATTCATGTGGTTCCCTTCTCTACTTCCTTGCCTCACACAACAATTTTCAGTTATGGGCATCGTAACTCCCATTTACATACTGTATAGTTGTCAATCCTCACTGGTCTATCAAAGAAAAATAGTGCTTTGCTGGCCTAATGGCTCAGTGGCAGTTGCTGTACACTGCCATGTAGAGGAACCCTGGATTGATTATCTGTATCCAGGGTTAGCCAAGGCTGGGATTGCTGCGGAGCTGGGGAGGGGGTGCTATGCTTAGGCAATGGGAATGCCTACTGGACAGATAAAAGATTTTGGAAGTAGCTAGTCCCAGGTTGAGGACCATGGGTGGTAGGGGGGAAATACCAGGGTAACTGTGAATGAAGGCTCATAGTCCCAGGATCCCAGGACTAGTTCCGATTAAGAAACAGAAGGAAATGGCTAAGCCAAAAAAAAATAAAAAAACAGGCACTAATCCCCCATCCATAAACATACTCATCAAAGTCCCATCTCTGCTTTTGCCCATCTCCCTTTCTCATATCACAGTATATCGCCTACTTTCCCTCTTTTTCCTTCCCATATTTATCTTAGTTCCCCTTTTGTTCTGTCTTTGTCCTCCTTTCTGCTACCTTCATTCTTTTTGTGACAGTACCTCTACTGACATGTAGCTGAATTATGGTGTGGGGGTACAACACCATGAAAAGATACTCTAATATTGCAGTCCCATAGTCATCACCATTGCAAACTAGCCCCCTCACACTTTGTGAACGTTTCTACCCATACACCACATACATCAAGTGTACGCCACATATACACATGCCAGGATCAAAATATTAAATTGTTTTTAAATTCTACTTTAATGTTTTTTGGACAAGATAGACAGATCCCCAGAATATATTACTACTAAGAGTAAACAACTCAGTCAGTGTCTAGACGCAGAATCTTGACCGATGGCCAGAAGCTAGTGGTTTTTCAAGATTGCCACAATGAATATGCACGAGATAGTATATTGTTGTACACCACTCTCCTGGTTTCCAATAATGTAGTATATAAATAGTTTTAAATATACTGTAAAGTTAAAGATTTGCATGCATTGGGTCTCAACAGTGGCTGCATTGGCTGTTTTAGCCCCTGAAAAGATCTGTGGACTCTTACTGCCTCCTCTCTGCCCCTCCAGAAGGCGGAGATTCTCAGGCCTGTTTTCTCTTATGGCTAGTAAAATGCAGATCAACAGGCCTGTGTTGTGTCCTCCATGCCATCAGAGATTCCTGACTCTGCACTGCTGACTTCTCTTACTTGAGCCACAAGACAGAGTCCCTGGTCCTGTGTGTGTGTTGTTCTTGGGGTCAGCCCAACCATTAGCTATGTGGTTGCCTAGGGCAACAATTTTGGTGGGGTGGAGACCAGCGCATGCAAAGCTAAATAATAGATTCTGACAGCTGGGGGGGGGGGGGGGGGTTGAACCAACTCTGGGGTCAGCCCTGTTTGTCCTTCAGGCCAAAAGGCCGAGATCAGAACTCCAAGCTACCTTTCTGCAGGCCATGTGGCAAGATTTGAGGCATGCTCTCCTTCTGATTGTTTTCTTTCAGCCACCAGGATGAGATCTACCCACCCATCCCTACCATCATTGTCATTCTCTAGTGCCATCTACTGAATGGAGGAATATCAACTTTAGGACTGTGTCCTCCTGACAGCAGATGATGCTGGCAGAACGGGAATTTTATATATTATTTGCTGTACCAACCCAATACTGCATTGTAAAACACAAGATTTGCCTGGATTTGGTAATGGAAAATATATTCTCTAGTTCCATTTCACATAAACAAGCCATCGTGAAAAGATGATTTGTTTTGCCATTCAAAGGAAGAGAAAACGTATTTTTAGTGGAAACTGGATACTGACGTTGTATATCCTGGAGTGAACTTATTAATTTCTGCACTTCCTTAAAACAATGTCATTCTTCAGAATTCTCAAGTGCAAGATTCTCAAGTGTAAGATTTCTCTCAATAGTATAGGCCTCTTGCCATGAGACTGGAGCTTTGGCCTCTCCCAGAGTGAAGCTGGAGCGTGGACCTCCCACATGGTTTCTTTTCGTTTTGGACTAATTCATCTTCCTCACGACTTGAGCTTCTAACTTGATGAAAATCTTTGTCAAGGGACTCCTTAAAGAATGTGCCCTGTCCCTTTGTTTGCAGGTTGTTAGTGTTTTTCCTCATACAATTACAGTAAATCCTACCTGCTTCACTCTATAACTCAGCCATCACATTGACAGTGCCCAGTAGAGTACCACATACCATAGCTGCCTTTATTACCCAGTACATATGCATCCTAAATAGTACCAAAAGTGTTGCTGTTCATGATGGGATCCTCTTCCTTGGAGGCTGTTAAGTGCTGTTGCCACAGGATCCTCAGCTGCTGTCAGATGAACAGAAGCCACCTACAAGAACTGGAACCCATGTCTCTCCCATATTGCATTATGCAGCACTGCCACTGGACCAGCACACAAGCCAGCTACGTTTCCTTCTTTCTGACCTATCTTTCTTAACGCAAAGCTCTTTCTGTTATGTTTCACCTTTGACACCCTCCCCATGCCAGCAGCATAGTGTATGTTTCATAGTATTTGTATTTGATTAAGGGAGTGCCCACAAGAGATAGAAACTCAACCACAAACATTAGCAATAGCACTCAGCTCACCACATGCCCTTTATTCGACCGAACCCTATTAATGTACTGAATGTGCAAAGCAGTCTAATACCTTCATTACTAATGGTTTTCTTTTTCTGTGCTTGATAGCAGGTCCCTCTGCAAGAAAGCAGACTACAGGTGGTTTCCCCAGAGCAAAGGTATTACATTTTATTTCTTGCTGAAAAGTTGTGTGATTTTCTGAGGCCAATTTTTGATACTGCCATCATTAGCTACTATTGAAGGAGCACTTCAGTTTTGCTGATCCTAAAAATCAGTTGAGTAGCACAGCACTCCACTGGATAAAGTAACCCTGCAACCCAAAGTTTAGTTTGCAGTGATTCAAAGCTTGGCATGCACTGGGAGAATCAGTGTTCCCTCCATGCTGATGCTTAAACCTTTGCTCACCTGTTGGATGGTTTTGTGTTAACATAAAGGCTCTCTGGGAAAGAGGGCAGCCAGGTGTATGGCACCCAGAATAGAGCCCTGAATCACAGAGAAAATAACTTTTACTTCATCACAGCAAGTACCAACATGAAAGCTCTGTTTTCTCTTGATAGGCCATGCCAATCCTTTAAAACATTAATACAAATGAAAGTGTGTACACAAGGTTATGGAACACGACTGCAATCTATAGTTCAGCATGACTGTGAATTACTGCTTTCCTTTTCAGGCCAAAAGCAAAATAAACGAAGCACTTGAAGGCTCCATCTGCTTAGTTATTTCAGTTTTTATTTATCTTAAATAAGGGTGCAGTTGTGCTGCTTGTCATTGAAAACATATGCTGGCACCTAACTGATACCTGTAACGTTAACTTCCAACTAAAACTGACAAGTTCCCCTTTGGAAAAAGAGTTATCCTCAGAGAATATAAGATGCCAGTGGTGATCAAAAGTATAATGGAGGACTTGGGGTTGGGAAGGGGAAGGGCAAAGACATTCTCAGGAAGATATTCAGATGGCAGTCAACGGTTTTTTAAATGACGGCTGCTGTGGGCAAAAGTGAAACTGGAGATTCAGCAGAAGTGCCTGGGTAACAGATTCTGCTGAATATCCAGTTTCAGCAGTGACTGTCATGGGCTAATGGATAGCGGTGATATTTAACCGCTATCTAGATAGTCAGACTGCGTAAAATTTGACCTGCATTTATTAGCCTAACTTTGTGCAATCTGATTAGCAAAATGAAAATCACCAACCAGATAAGTACTTACATCACCCCACCCCACCCACAGACTACCCTGGCACTGTCCAAATAGTGCCATGGTGGTTAGAGGGAATATTCAGCGGCACTGTCTGGAGAGTGCTGCTGAATATCGGGTTTAGTAGGGCTTATCTGATTAGCAGGGACCTTCCTCTGTGTCCATGAAATTGGTACAGGTTTGGTATTCCTCAGACATGTTCGAATTCTTTGTAACTCTGAAAGCATGCATCACTACTGTGCGTATGGTTAAGTAAATCCCGATGTGTCTCATTTTCCTTGCCTGAGTACTGTGTGCCCTCTAAACTAGGTGGCAGTTCTGCTTTTGTTTACTATTTTTTTTTTTTAGTTGAGAAACCTATGCCAGCAGTTATATTTTGATTATTGTGGTTTGTATATTGCTAACATTAAAAAGTACAAAGACAGTTTGAGAGCTCATATGATGGCATGCAGCATGGAGAGCTCTAACGTCTGCTTAACCACAGAAGATAGAACATGGTGGCATCAGATGTGCTACGATGCATGTACCAATTTAAATAAAATCACCTCTGGTTGCTAATGGAGAAATGTCAGCACCACAAAACAACTTCATCTTCATCACAACCTTCATTTGAATACTGAAGACCTGGCCTGTATTCACATAAGACGTTTCCAAATCATCCGTCTAGTCCAGACACATGGGTTGTGCCCCCCCCCCACCCAGCAGTTGGAGACTGAGCAACAAAGGTTTTCACTGGCATCCCCTGCTAAGGAGCCTGCCCTCCTGGATCTGTATTTGCCCAGTCTCTAGCAGGTGGAGAAGCTCTGTGCGTCTGCTGTGCTACAGGGATCTAGGAGTTTGGCCTAGAGCGCTTGGCACTATTTTGGCTTGCAGTTTCCTTTTATTCTTAGCGATCTAGCTTTTCCTTTTGAACCATCAGCTCTGTTTTTGTTTAAAAAAGAATATAAAGAAAAGGCAATCTAAATTTTCCAGGGCAGCCAATTTACACCCTCCCCTCCAAAAACCCCATCCATTCTAAGGAGTGTGAAGAGAGCAGAAAGCACAGCTCACTTCTAGAGGGCAGGTAAACAACATTACTCTTTCCTGGGCAGAGGGGAGAGGGTTCTCCTCACCCGTGTTGGCTGCATCGGTGTGGGGAG
Organism: Ichthyophis bannanicus; assembly: GCA_033557465.1. NCBI lineage: Eukaryota > Metazoa > Chordata > Amphibia > Gymnophiona > Ichthyophiidae > Ichthyophis > Ichthyophis bannanicus. The sequence goes on from CM066033.1 coordinate 438,900,715, forward strand.
TGCCGCAAACTGCTCCTGTGAGGTGACCGTCTCCTCTACAATCTGGTGCAAACGAGAAGAGTCTCGGATCCCACCCTCCAGCCTCTGCTCCTTGGTTCCTCCTTTTTCTGTGTGAGTGCATTGTATGTGTGTGTGTGTGTGTGCTTGGGGGAGGCATTAATTTTCTTCCTTCCTCTGGGCACAGGCTTGTTCGGCAGTCTCATCAGCATGCACTGGTGAGCGCGGTTTTTTTTCCCTCCCTCGGCTTGGGACCTGGGCGTCAGGATGTCTGCCGCAAAACTCGTTTGTGTGGCCTGTGGGATGCAACGGGAAACTCTTTCCTCAGCTGGTCTCTGCCACCTTTGCTCAGAGGAGAGCAGGACAGCGGAGCAGGCTCTGCAGGTTTCGCAGATGTCCGAGGCTCAGGCAGCAGACCCATTGGTGCCTCCCTGCTTCCCCTGTGTACCATCGCTAGGCCCTCTTTCCCACTGCCTTGGGACGGGAGGAAAGGGGACGGAGAAAAGCAGGGCATTGAAGGCTGCAGGCAAGAAAGCTAAGGCCAAAAAGCACCATTGTGAGGAAGAACCAAGGTGCTTGGATCCAGGGATGCCATTTTCCTCAGAATTTGTGCTGTTGCTCAAGAGGGGGGAAAAGCCTCCACAGCGGAGGGGGCTATATTGGGAGATCTGCTTGCGCTAGTGGATGCCCTAGCCCCTCTGCAGTCCAAACAGGCAAGGAAGGACCCCGAGATGGAGGTTCTGTCCGACCCTGGCTCCCCAGCCTCGCCTGCCTCAATGGAGGCACTGGGGGGGGGAGACCTGAGAAGAGAAAGAGTATGGGCCAGAGAGCAGCGTGGAGTTGGCATCGGGGAACGAGCCCGCTGTGGTGTGGGTGTTCTGCAGGGGGAGCTGGCAGCCCTTATCTCCTACTTGCTGGGGGCCTTCAATATCGCATTCAGACCATCGACAGAGGAGATGGCATTGGAGGACCCATTGCTGCAAAGGCTTCAGGCTCCTCAGGATTTCTTCCCTGTGCATAGGGCCAGCAGACAAATGATTGATGTTGAGTTAGAGTCGCCTGAGGTGGGCATCAGGGGGGTGCGGGCTATGTTGAGACTGTACCCTCTTGTGCTACAGGAATTGCTTAAGCTCTCAAAGGTGGATGCCCTGGTGGCAGCAGTCACAAAGAAGACCACCATACTGGACGAGGATGGTGCCATGCTCAGGGATGAGCAGGACCGCAGGCTGGAGACTATATGCTAAAGCAGATTTTTGAGGCGAATGTGCTTATCCTCCAGACCTCGATTTGCAGCGCTTATGTGACCCGAGCCTGTGTGCGCTGGTCCCAGGGCCTGGCAGGATCAGGAACTGGCTCTGACGAGATGTTTCTGGAGTTAGGGGCAGACTATCTGTGGATGCCTTTTATGACCTGATTAGGGTCTCTTTGAAGAGTATGGCTTCTGCAGTGGCAGCGCAGCAGCTTCTCTGGTTGAGGAATTGGTCTGCGGATGTTTCGTCCAAAGCTGTCCTTTCCAAGTTGCCGTTTAGAGGCAAACTCCTGTTTGGGGAGGCCTTGGAGAAGTTGATCTAGGCCAGCCGGGGTCACCAGATGGCAGCCTCAGGACTTTCGAAAATTTCAGGTGACCCGTTTTGCTCCCTTTCGGCAGGGGCATTTCCAGGCATGGGGCAGTACTTTTGTGGCCAGGGAGCAGGCAGAGATTTCTACTCCTCTGCGGCTGGCTCTGTCAAGAAGCCTCAATGAAGCAATGGGGGCCCGAGAGGAGGTGGAAGTCTGAGGTCAGCTTTGACTCTTCTACTCCGGGTCACTCAAAACCAGTGGGTTCTGGAGGTCATCAGGCATGGCTACGCTCTGGAGTTGGCACGGCCTGTCAGGGATACCTTTCTGGTCTCACCCTGCAAGTCACCAGCAAAGCTAGCGGTGGTCTGCAACACCCTTGGAAGACTTCTGCTGCTGGGAGCCATCCAGCCCATGCTGCCAGAACAATGCGGATCAGGATGGTACTCCATCTACTTCATCATCCCCAAGAAGGAGGGTTCTCGACCTCAAATCCGTCAATAGGGCTTTTATGAGTGCTGCGCTTATGCATTGAAATGCTGTGGACCGTGATAGCGGCAGTGCAGCGAGGAGAATTTCTTACCTCTCTGGATCTCTTGGCATATCTACAAATACCTATCCAAAAGGCGCACCAGCGTTTCCTCCATTTCACAGTGCCCATGGGTCATTTTCAGTTCTTTGCACTGGCTTTCAGTCTGGCCACTGTGCCTCGTGTCTTCACGAAGGTCATGGTTGTGGTGGCAGTGGCCCTACTTCGCAAAGGAGTTTTGGTTCTTCCATACCTAGATGACTGACTCATATATGCAAAGTCGTTTGAGGAGAGTCAGCAGGCCCCCAGTGGGTAGTGGAGCTCTTACAAAACTTGAGCTGAGTGGTGAATTTCCAAAAGAGTCATTTGTGGCCGACCCAAGAGTTGTCTGTCTTGGAGGCACTTTTCGACAACCTGTGGTGACTCGGTATCCCTTCCTCCGGAGCATGTGGCAGAGCTCTGAGACCAGGTAAATCATTTTGTAGTGAAGAGCTTTGCCACATGCTGCTTGTAACTCCTGGACTCCATGGCAGCGACCATAGAACTCATGGCCTGGGCTCAAGCGCACCAGTGTCCTCTCCAGCGTGTACTCCTGTCGTGCTGGTCCCCTCAGTGGGACCTCCTGTACCAGTGTTTCCTGTATCTGGACAACATGCTCAACAGCCTGAAGTGGTGACTGTCCACTCCAGCTCTGACAGGGGGACTCTCTTTGGAGACTCCATCCTGGGTGACATTGATGACCAATGCCAGCCTGTCAGGTTGGGAGGCCCATTGCCAGGACAGGTTCACCCAGAGTCTATGGTCTCAGATGGAGGCATCCTAGTCCATCAAAAGGCTGAACTCAGGGTGGTGTTTCGGGCCCTCTGCCACTTTGAAACTCTGCTGCAGAGCCAAGTGATGTGAGTCAACTTGGACAACACGACTACGGTGGCCTATATCAACTGTCAAGAGGGCACAGTCGGTGTACTCATGATAGAAGAGGCTGTGTCGCTCATGCAGTGGGCAAAGGAGCATCTGCTGGTGATCTTGACTGTGCATGTGGCCAGCTAACAGATTTCCTGAGCCACTACCAGGTGGATCTGGCAGAATGGATCCTGGTGGAGTCAGTTTTCCTGCTGCTGGTGCAGTGTTGGGGTCAATCAATCATGGATTTGATGGCCTCGGCAGCCAGTGCCGCCCCATTTCTTCAGCAGGCGATGAGAGTGCATGTCGGAAGGGCTCGACATGCTCATGGAACTGTGGCCGGAGGGCGTTCTTCTCTATGCCTTCCTGCCCTGGCCCTTGATCAGTCGAGTACTCCACAGGATAGAAAGGCACAGGGCCCAGTAATCCTGATCACTCCGGATTGGCCAAGAAGGAATGGAACCTGGCTGCTGGCATTAACCTTTAAAAAGGAGATAGAGCAGCATTTAAACTAGATATTAGGGGAAAGCTGACAGTCGCCCAAGAGCGGATGGTTCGGAAGAATGTATCCTTGAAGGATACTACCAAAAGCAGAGAGGTTCCACAAAAGAGTAAAGTAGCCCAAATTCCCTCGAGTATGGAGCAGACAGAGCTTAAAGATCCCAATTTACCCATGTCTAACAATAGCCAAATTAACATGAATAAAATACATTCTCTAAAATGCTTGTATGCAAATGCTAGAAGTCTAAAGAATAAGATGGGAGAGTTAGAATATATAGCACTAAATGAAAGGTTAGATATGATTGGAATATCAGAGACATGGTGGAAGGAGGACAACCAGTGGGACACTGTGATACCTGGGTACAAACTATATCGTAATGATAGAGCTGATCAAATTGGTGGAGGGGTTGCGCTCTATGTTAGAGAGGGCATTGACTCAGAAAGGATTAAAGTTTTGCAGGAAACAAAATCTGCTGTAGAATATATATGGATTGAAATTCCATATAAAAGGGGGAAGGCAATGGCAGTGGGGGTGTACTATCGAGCACCTGGCCAGAATGACCAAATGGATGATGAAATGCTCAAAGAAATCAAGGAAGCTAAGAAAAGTTACAGTGCAGTAATAATAATGGGTGATTTCAATTACCCCGGTATTGACTGGGTCAGTGTCACGTCAGGACATGCTAGGGAGATAAAGTTCCTAGATGAAATAGACTGCTTCTTGGAGCAACTGGTTCATGAACCAACCAGAGGGGAAGCCATATTAGACCTAGTCCTTAGTGGAACACCAGATCTAGTGCAAGAGATAAGGGTGTTGGGGCCACTTGGCAATAGTGATCATAGCATGATCGCCTTTGATTTAATTAGTGGAGGAGGGATAGTAAGGAAATCTACTGTACCACCTTTTAACTTTCGAAAGGGAGACTATGATAAAATGAGGAAAACAGTTAAGAAAAAACTAAAAGGAGCAGTTGCAAAGGTTAAAGACATACATCAAGCTTGGGTGGTGTTGAAAAATACTATCTTGGAAGCCCAGTCCAGCTGTATTCCACACTTTAAGAAAAGTGGAAGGAAGTCCAAAAAACTGCCAGCATGGTTTAAAGGTGAGGTCAGAGAGGCTGTTGCCAAAAAAGCATCTTTCAGGAAATGGAAAAAAGAGCCAAACGACGAAACCTGGAAACAGCACAAGCACTGGCAAGTCAAATGCAAGGCATTGATAAGGCAGGCAAAGAGAGAATTTGAGAAGAAGCTTGCTGCAGAAGCAAAAACGCGAAATAAAGACCTTTTCAAGTACATTCGTAGCAAAAAACCTGTGAGAGAGTCAGTTGGTCCATTAGATGATAAAGGGGTTAAAGGAGCACTAAGAGGCGACAAGGCGATAGCGGAGAGACTGAATGAATTCTTTGCTTCGGTCTTTACTGAGGAAGATGTAGGGATGTTACCCATGACTGAAATGGTATTTAAAGGTGCGGAAGAATTGAAGGAAATATTGATACATCGGGAAGATATCTTACAACTATTAGATAAACTGAAGAGTAGCAAATCACCTGGGCCGGATGGTATACATCCAAGGGTGTTGAAAGAACTGAAATATGAGATTGCAGACCTGCTATCAGTAATCTGTGAACTATCATTAAAATCATCTCTAATACCTGAAGATTGGAGGATCGCCAATGTAACACCAATTTTTAAAAAGGGTTCCAGGGGTGATCCGGGAAACTACAGACCGGTGAGCCTGACGTCAGTACCAGGAAAAAATGGTAGAAACCATCATAAAGAATAAAATTACTCAGCATGTAGATAGTCACAACCTAATGGGAGACAGCCAACATGGCTTTAGACAAGGAAGATCTTGTCTTACTAATCTGTTATGTTTTTTTGAAGGAGTGAATAAACAGGTGGACAAAGGTGAGTCGATTGATATTGTGTATCTGGACTTTCAGAAAGCCTTTGACAAGGTCCCTCATCAGAGACTTTTGGCAAAACTAAAGAGTCATGGGATAGGAGGCAGTGTACTATTGTGGATCAGGAACTGGTTAAAAGATAGAAAGCAGAGGGTAGGGCTAAATGGTCAATTTTCCCAATGGAGAAAGGTGAATAGTGGTGTACCCCAGGGATCTGTGCTGGGTCCGCTGCTTTTTGACATATTCATAAATGACCTGGAAAGTGGAATAACGAGTGAGGTTATCAAATTTGCAGATGACACAAAACTATTTAAAGTTGTTAAAACCAAGAGGATTGTGAAAAATTGCAAGAGGATCTTGATAAATTGGAAGACTGGGCATCAAAATGGCAGATGAAATTTAATGTGGACAAGTGCAAGGTTATGCACCTAGGGAAGAACAACCCAAACTATGGTTACACGATGCAAGGTTCCACATTAGGAACCACCACCCAGGAAAAAGATTTAGGCGTCATTGTGGATACCATGTTAAAACCCTCGGCCCAGTGTGCAGCGGCGGCCAAGAGAGCAAATAGAATGCTAGGTATGATAAGGAAAGGAATGGAAAATAAAATAAAAGATATTATAATGCCTCTATATCGTTCCATGGTGAGACCGCACCTTGAATATTGTGTGCAATTCTGGTCTCCGTATCTTAAAAAGGATATAGCGATTTTAGAAAAGGTTCAGAGAAGAGCCACCAAAATGGTAAAGGGGATGGAAGGATACTCCTATGAAGAAAGGCTAAAAAGGTTAGGGCTCTTTAACCTGTCACGGTGCATTAACCTGTATAAATGTACTAAGTTAAATAAGGTAATCAGGATGTCTTAAATGTACTGGATGCTTTAAATGTATTGAGTTAAATAAGGTAAACTGGATGTTTTAGAGAGTTGCACATCTCAGAGCATGGCATCACAAGCGTATTAAGTGTGTTTTTCCCATTTTCGTGCTCAAAAAAAAAAAAAAAAAAAAAAAAAAAAAAAGGATCCCTTTAACATCTCCGTACTTTGGTTCCTTTGCCTAGCGTTAGCCACATGCATAGGAAACCCCATCCCTCACTTCTACACCCCTTATGCTTGGCAACCATTATTTGTATACAACCCACTACCTGCCCTCGCAATGCACAATACTCCCTGCAATCACGCTCGCTAGTAACCATACAACCCAGTCTTGGGCCTCATAAAATTGCCAATAGAAAACAGCGACCCCGCCGCAACCCCAAATTAAAGAAGGAACACCATCCGAAAGAATCAAGAAACCACCATGCAAGGCGAGAACTCGCAGACTGTCTACCCAACACAGTCCACAATCTCCATTATACTAATCAATGCCAGGTCAATAAGAAATAAAACCCACATAATACATGACCTCATCTCAGATACAAAGCCTGATATACTATGCATCACCGAGACATGGATAACCGAAACAGACCCAGTAATCATCAATCAAATAAGCAAGCCTGGATATACAACTTATAACTGTCTCCGCTCCAAGAAAAGGGGAGGAGGAGTCCTAATTATGGCCAAATCAGACCTAACTCTAACAAGCACACCACTAAGCGTGCTCGATGGCAATTACATACTCAAAATTGAAAACAGAACCATATCCATATGTCTTATCTATAGACCACCAACTTCCCCACAGGAATCTCTGGCAGCAGCTCTGGAAGTCATCTCGGCTACGGCTCTCAAAAAGAACCAGATCATTCTGGGTGACCTGAACCTAGCTTCTACCCCCGCAGCGCAATCAAACATCTTCCATGAAGCTATGGAGCAACTGGGTTACGAACAAATCATCCAAGACGCAACCCACATCAAAGGCAATACACTAGACATGGTGTTTCTACCCACTAAGCATCCCAAGCTGTTAAATTCTAAACCGCGTATAACGCAAGTACCATGGTCAGACCATCATCAAATCGAATTCTCCATACTTCTCCCCTCAGGACCTGACCAGTCACAACCAGACCAAGCATCACACCAGCGAAGATGCTTCCAAAAATTCAACAAAGAAGCTCTCCTTGAATCCGTAGCAGACCACATACACACGTATCTCTCGGACCTCGAGCTTCTGGCAAACCTCTGGAACATAGGAATCGAGGCTACCTCAAAACCCACCTGGAGCCACCCAAGGAACCCAACCAAAACCAAGTCAGAACAATGGTACACCGCAACCCTACGTCAACTGAAGAAGGATCTGAGAAAGCAAGAACGAAAATGGAGAAAGCTCAAATCCGAGGAACGCAAGAAGGTTTACCTCAGCCTCCTATCAACATATAAGAATGAAGTCAATCAGGCAAAGAAAACGCACCACACAAACACACTCAACAAGGCCCTCAACAGGCCCAGAGAGCTTTTCGCACTCGTCAAATCGCTCACCAAGGCTCCGCAGGATAGCAATCCCAGCGGCTACATAACGGCCCAACGGCTAGCAGACCACTATGCCAGCAAACTTAGTCCCTCAGCGACTGCCCTCCTCACGCCAAAGCTGGACTCAGCTAACACCCTACAAAAAATCAACACCCAGGGAAGACCTGAACAGGGCGGAAAATGGTCAACCTTCCAGAGAGTGGATGACCAGCAGATAAAAGACATCATTACCAACTTAAAAACCACTACCTCCCCTCTTGACCCCTGTCCAGCCTCCTGGATCAAGGCAATCAAGCAGGAAATAACACAGCACGTCTCTCACATAGTGAACCTTTCACTACTGCAAGGTCTCATGCCATCGCTTCTCAAGAAGACACTCATTCGTCCCATTTTGAAAAACAAAGCACTCAACAAAGACGACCCAACCTCATACCGCCCAATTTCAAGCATATCCTTCCTCGCCAAGATTATTGAAAAGGCAGTGCAGCAGCAGCTGCAGGACCACATTGATGACACAAACGCCCTTGATGTACATCAATACGGGTTTCGTCAACATCACGACGTAGAAACCCTCCTGCTAGCCCTAATGGACAACCTACTCAAAGGTCTGGAAAACAAGAGCAAGATGTATATGCTTATATTCATAGATATATCATCAGCCTTTGACTCAGTGCATCACCCCACACTATTAGAGCGACTCGAGTCCATAGGCATTTCAGGGACCCCACTAAAATGGTTCTCCTCCTACATAACCAACAGAATGCAGCAGGTCCAATTCAACAATGACAAAGCAACCCCCTTCCCTCAAACCCAAGGCTCCGCCCTCTCCTCCCTCCTATTCAACTTATATCTACAACCAGTATGCAAGATTTTCCAGGGCCATGACATCAACTACCATATTTACGCAGATGACCTAATGCTTTATACGCAACTAGACGTAAATAACCCCTCAGCAAGCTGGAAAAATGCCTATTCGAGCTTCAAATCTGGCTTCAACGCAATAACATGTCCATTAACCACAAGAAAACAGAAGTAATGTGTATCTCCAGGAAATCAGGATTCGAACCCCCAAAAACGGTCACCATGAACAATAACAATTACAACATCAAGACAGAGATAAAATATCTAGGAGTGATGCTTGACAGCAACCTTAATATGGACAAGCACCTTCGAATTACCAATCGGGCTATTTTCCACAAATTAAGAGTCTTGCAGCCCCTACGTAGCATCCTCGATCATGCCGACTTCAGATCTGTCGCTCAAGCCCTCATCATTCCACACCTAGACTATTGCAATGCCATACTGCAAGGCCTGCAAAGAAAAACTATAAATATTCTTCAAATGGCACAAAATGTTGCTGCCAGAATCATTATGCAAAAAGGACTCTCTGACCACATTACACCTGTTTTAATTGAGCTACACTGGCTTCCCATCATGGCACACATTCAATACAAAATGTTAGTCACTACCTTCAAACTCATCCATAATGTAGCGCCCTCACATCTCAACAGCTTAATATCCAATCTACCCAACAACAGAAGTAGAAGAACAGCAAACCTCAATACCCTCTGTCACCCGAAGTGCATCAGAATGCTTGTACCAGTAACAGGGCTTTCTCATTTATAGCCCCAGCACTCTGGAACCGGTTACCAAGTGATCTGCGTGCAAACTGTGATCTGAAAGACTTCAGAAAAAAGCTTAAGACGCACCTTTTCCAATCACATTACAATTTAACCTCGTGAAATGCACTCAGGCATGTGTAAATATGTATATTGATCCTGTGTGAGGTCCTAAAGTCAGTCATGTGTAAATATGTATATAAGTACCCTGTGTGAAGTCTTAACATCAATCAACTGTAAATCTGTAACCCTATCTTTGCTGTGCACTACCTCCCCCTCCCTAATCGCAATGTATATATCCATAATTACTGGCCCGTACAGCCAACCTTACCATGTATAGCAACCGCTGCTGATCACTGGAAGCAGCGGGATACAAATGTACGCTAAATAAAATAAAATAAATAAATAAATAAATAAAATAAACCTGGAAAAGAGACGGCTGAGGGGAGATATGATAGAAGTCTATAAATTAATGAACGTAGTGGAACGGGTAAACGTAGATCGATTGTTTACGTTATCAGAATATAGAAAGACTAGGGGACATGCAATGAAGCTACAGGGTAAACTATTTAAGACTAATAAAAGAAAATATTTTTTCACTCAACGTGTAATCAAACTCTGGAATTTGTTACCGGAGGATGTAGTAAAGGCTGTTAGTGTAGCTGGGTTTAAAAAAGGTTTGGACAAGTTCCTGGAGGAAAGGTCTATAAACCATTATTAAGAAGTGACCGAAGATATCAATGCTTGACCCAGTACAAGCATTGTGGAACTTGTGTCTCTTGGGGAAACTGCTAGGTACATATGACCTAGATTGGCCACTGTTGGAAACAGAATACTGGGCTTGATGGACCTTGGTCTGACCCAGTATTGCATATCTTATGTTCTTATGTAAGGCCGTGGTACGCGGACCTTGTCAGATTCTGGGTGGGAGCTCTGAGGCAGCTTCCCATGCGGAATGGTCTGTTGGTGCTGGGGCCAGTGTCTATGCCCCAGGTGGATTGGTTCTCACTTACTGCCTGGCTCTTGAGAGGGCACGATTGAGCAGTCGAGGATACTTTCTTGCGGTGGTATCGACTCTACTCAAGGTCCGCACGTCTGGGTCTGGAGGACCTTTGAAGAGTGGTGCAATGAGCGAGGCCTGGAGACCCTCTGGTTTGGTTCCACAGGTGCTGGAATTCTTAAAAGCTAGACTGCATAAGGGTCTTGCACTTGGTATGTTGTGGTTCCAGTTGGCAGCGCTGGCCTGCTACCGAGGCAGGATTAATTGGGTGTCTCTGGTGGCCCATTCAGATATGGTTCTTTTTCTTCGGGTGGTGAAGCAGGTCTACCCACTGCAGCGGGCGGTGGCGACACCCTGGGACCTAAACCTCATCCTGTCAGTCTTGACGGGCGCACCATTCAAGCCATTGGGGGAGGCTTCTTAGAAAAATCTTACCCTGAAGATAGTGTTCTTGGTGGCCATATGCTCCATGCGGCGGATCTCTGAGCTGCAGACGTTGTCATGTCGGGAGCCAGTGTTCCACCCCAAGGGGTGGATGGGGCCCTCTTTTCTTGCCAAAGATGGTCTCCATTTTTCATGTAAATCAGCCGGTAGCCCTTCCCGTCCCATGGTCGGGGGCGGCCTCAGAGGCAGACGCTGAGTTGCGTGCATTTGGATGCCTGGCGGGCTCTTCGGATCTGCCTGCACCAGACAGAACCGTTCTGTCAGTCAGACAGACTTTGTGTTTGGTGGCCCGTGAAGGGGCGCTGCAGCCTCTAAGACCTCCATCTCTTGCTGGCTGCGAAAAGTGATTATGTCAGCCTACCTATTGCAGCGTTGGCCTGTGGCCTCAGGGCTCCAAGAGCATTCTACTTGGGGCAAGCGATGTCCTGGGCGGAAGCATTTCTGGAGGGACATCTGTAGAGCAACTTTATGGGTGTCCTTGCATGCTTTCACGAAGGATTATCGCCTCAATGTTTGTTTGGGCTCGGGACGAAGTGTGTTTCAGGGCTGGTGTTCTGCAGGCTGGACTTGCGGCTACCACCTCCTAATAAGCGCGGGGGGGGGGGGGGGCACTTCTGTGCTACATCCCGTGTGTCTGGACTGGACTGGAGGGATGATTTGGAAGGAGTAATTAGGCTTTACCTGCTAATTGCCTTTCCTTGAATTCCTCCATTCCAGTCTGTCTGTTTGCCACCCCTTTGGGTGGAGGCGTGTGTGGTGTTCGGATGAATGCCACTGAAGGTCATTGAATCTCCCATGAGTGCTGCATGGTGGGATGAGTTTTTCCTACCAGTCAAAAAAAAAAAATAATAGAGGATTTAAGAAAAGCATTGGATTTAAGCGGCGTTGAGCTTAATTTTGGAGCTGGACAACTCTGGCACTGGAAGCCTTGTGGAGGGATGAAGTGTTCAGGTGTCTCCTGGAGGAGCATCTGCTAGTGCGGGGAATGTATTTTTGGAGGCTAGAGGGACTCTGTAGGTTTGTTGTTTTGTCTTGTTGCTAGCCCTGATTCTGCTTTGTGACTCCATACTGGCCAGGTCCAGGAGGGCAGGCTCCTTAGTAGGGGATGCTAGTGAAACTGATTGTTGCTCATTCTCCACCTTCTGGTCAGAGTGCACAACCCATGTTTCTGGAAAGGCAATTCGCAGGAAAGGCCTAATCACTCCAGCTCTCAGATATGTTGATTCAGTCCAAGGATTGCTAGCATTACAGCTTAAAGGGTAAAACAGGCATGTTTTATGAGATTTGGATTCCAGCATTGTTCCTTTTTCTTTAGAAACAGGGATCAGCAGAAGGAGACATTGCCTGACAAATCTGATGCAAAGAGCAGGCTGACTTGTTCTGTGTGCTACAAGGAATTCAAGAGTCTTCCTGCTCTTAATGGCCATATGAGGTCTCATGGGGGAATGCGAGCATCTCCTCACTTGAAACAGGTAACATACAGAAGGTACACTGTACTTCTGTTTCCCAAAATATGCCTACCGCTTTGCTTAGCTTTGCTGCAAAAGATAGTAGTTAGTTTTTATAGATTCAGTTTGGTGGTTAGCTATTTTAGATTGATATACGTAAGAATACAAATTTGAGTAATTTGTCTCTTTCTTGCTTAACTTGTATTTAATTCAGTATGAGTGAGCACTACTGAATGGAGATATGATGCAGACTTGATTTGAATTGAAGAAAAGCCATTGTTTGCACAACTGGCTGGTTATTAAATGTGAGAGTGTAACAGGCCAAAGCCTATGTATTATTCATATTTAACTTGCCTTTGGCATGTGCTGCACATCAATGTGAAAGCCAGTGTTACTCTGCTTTAAAACCACTGTTGCTTTCTTCAGGCTGCTAATAAATTTTAATAGCACTTAAAAAGGAAAGAAAACACTTGCTGACCAAGGCTGAAAGCCTTTAATTGTCTGTACAGGAAGAAGCAGAAATGCAGCAGCAGCAGACTAAAGAGTTGGATAGTCTTACCCCTATCATCATGCCTGTGTCTGTGCCTGTAAAGCTTCTGCCACCTGAACCCATCCTGCAGGTCAACAGCAGCACCGTCAGAGATCAGCCTGCAAACTCATTGTCTGATGACGAGATGCCCGTTCTCGCAAGGATGACTTATTCTCCGCAGCCGCCCTGCTCTCCTAAAGTGGCCAGCCCCTCCGCCTCTTCTGTGAGTGCTCCCTCCTCTCGCTTCTCTCTATGCTGCCATGCTTCTTTAACAGCCTTTGGTTTTTAGTGGGATCATGGTTTGAGAGAGATTCCAGAAAATTTCACGCAGTAGCTCCAGAAATAAGTGGTTTCTTAAAACAAAGCACAAAGTGAAACTTATCATCTTCAAGTTCTTTTGAGGACTGCTTGATTTTAAGCAACCCAAATATAGTCTGCTTTCAGAAACTCAATTCTAAATGGTAAAGCAGCATTATATATTTTTTAATAAGTCTGAAAAAATATTAAACATTTGCTTGTTCCAGTATCTAATCAGAGATGGTGTAAGCCTCCTATTACTCATTACTGCAAGAAGGCAAATATGGAGCAAGCAAAGCTATCACAATATATACCAGATCTATATCTTTGTCTTAAAATAAGTGTAGCGTTGTGGCAGAAGGCAACTCCCAGCTTCACTAAAGTTCCATTAAATGAAAAGGCTCAAAGACAAGGAGGTTGTCATATGACTACCTGACATTCATGCACATACCCCAGCAGCATGATTCCAGTGGTTTTCTCTGAAGGGAGCATTTCCACAGTGGGGTGCAGACGCAAGCTGATATGTGTTTCTGCACCCTGCTGATCTCTGCTGCTTCTTGAGTCCCACTTCTGTACTTGCTTGTAACTTGCCTTGTGCTCCAGTTTGAAAAAAGGCGAGTAATTTAAATGCAAAAATCTAAATCTACTGATCTGTGTAGTGAGCAGAACATTGCATAAGAAGCTGCGTATGTGCACCCTGATATCTGCTGACAGACATCACTACCAACTAAGCAGATTATGGGAGCAATTTCATAAAGAATTTTATATTTATTTAGTGACATTTATAAACCATACCATCGAACATCCACCAAGTGCAGTGTATAGAGCAATATTCATACAATCACATACATAGCCCTGTAATCCCATCTCCCCCCCCAATCCAACCATACTGGGGGCAGCGGAAAGGCTTTCTCTTTGGGGGGGCCCAAGCTTTTCCCCAAGCCCTGTCCCACAGGCAGAGACCCTTCCTTTTCTGCCTGCCGGGATCCGATCTCCTGTGGGCAGACAGGAAGGATCTTTGCTGTGATTGTGGCTTTTCTTCTGCTTACAGGGGATGGGATTCCCATGGGCAGACTGCTGCCTGCTGGCCGTAATCATTGCAAAGACTGTTTCTGTCTACCCGCGATCCTTGCGGGCAGATGGGAAGGTTCTTTGGCATGTTCCTTTTCGTCCCTCTAGTCCAGTCCCGGAACCAGTGAGTTTAGAATCTCCTCCAGCAGCTTTGGAGACTGACACCTGTCATCGCTTTGATGACCTCAGCTTATATATACAGTAGGACCGCCCCTTCACCTTCAGTATGTCAGTCTCCAAGCAGCTGGAGAAGCTTCTGAGCTCAGTGCTCACTCAGCACAAATAAGCAGAGTTATATAGCTTATCTTTTTTGGTTTCATTTAGTTAGAGTACTTGATTAATAGGATTTACTATCTGTTTTCAGGAGGTGCTGCGGCTGGAAGGCAGACCTGCTGGGTAGAGCTGTCCTTTGTGTCTTAGCTCTTCTATTGCTATCTCCCCTTCCTCTCTTTTTACCCTTCCCCTCCCCCCCCCTCTCGATTTTCTCCTTCTCTTTGCTGTTGTCTCTCCCCATCGTGTTAACGAGCATTGGGGGTGGGATAGCTGAGCACCTCTGCCTCCCTGCTCCCGAACCCACGGTTACGGGTGAGGAGCGGGTTGCAGGCACAGCGATCACAGAACTATCAAGCACGGAGGACACAGTCCGTTGCCGCCGGAAGCTGAAGCCGCAGTCTGGCTGAGCTCCTGCGTGCTGTGAGACCCTCTTCCAGGTTTCGGCGGTCCGAGGAGGTGAGGCGTTCATCGGACATAGGCCGTGGAGCAGAGACTGGGTCACATTGCAGAGCGGTAAGCGTGAGTGCAGGCCGCCCGCCCGATTTCGAGCGGGAAACGGAGCGGCGGCCATTTTCTAAGCCGTGAGGCTGCTTAGCGTGGCTCCTGCACGGGGGGTTTTCTCCTGTGAGGAAATTTCATTTTGCAGGATCGGTCACAGTTCTGCAAGCAGCACAGGGCTGTTTAGGTGCTGATAAGGCTGTAGTGTTTTAAAAACAAACAAACAAAACCCCATTAATACATAAATAACTTAAAATAAATTGACTTGCTAGGAGGCTGTGTTAGCGCTTATGGGATTATGTCACCTAAGCCCTGCTGTCTAGTGTGTGGGATGCGGCGCAGTGAATTGCTGGAGGCCGGGGTGTGCAAGCCCTGCACCCGTGAGACGGCCCTCATGGAGAATCCCCTAGAAGGCACAAGCAGTGCTCATGCGGAGTCTGCTGGTGCTTCCCCGCCTCCCCTGGAGGGCTCGGGGGAACAGCTCCCGGGTCTTTCGGAGGGGGAGGGGGTGGTTCCCCCACTCTTGACCAGTCAGGCTAGAACTCCGTTGGACATTCTGCCAGATTTCTTTACTCTAATGCAACAAGCGTTTGCTGTGTTACAACCGGCTATGGGTGCGGTCCCTCCAGGTCCATGGGGTCAGAAGCGTTCCACGCTTGCAGGGGGGGCAGCCAGTCCCGCGCAAGAAGTGTAGGGAGGAAAGCTTGGGAGACCCTACTTCTTCTCTTTGGGGGGACTTAGCATCAGCGGACGGGGGGATGGCTGACCTCTCGGAGGAGGAGTTGGAAAAAGGGGAATTGCCCGATGAGCAGCAGAGTAGAGTAGTCAGGGTGTTCAGGAAGGAGGAACTTCCGGCTCTGATTGCGGAGACACTTAAGGCGTTGAATATGCCGTCGGTGGAGCCTCCTTCGGAAGAGGTTCTGGAGGACCCCCTGTTGCAAGCGGTACGCACGTCGCAGCGCGTCTTTCCCCTGCATAGGGTATTTAGGAAGATGATCCAGGAAGAGTGGGACGTGCCCGAATCGGCCCTAAAAGGGTCTAGGGCAATATCTAGGTTGTATCCTCTTTCGGACCAGGATAAGGATCTCTTTCGCTCTCCGAAGGTAGATGCAGTGGTTTCAGCAGTCACTGAAAAGACTACCATTCCGGTCGAGGGGGCTGCAGCCTTAAAAGATGTCCAAGATAGGAGATTAGATACTCTATTAAAGCAGGTATTTGATATTAGTGCCCTTTCCATGCAGGCCTCGGTAGCGGGAGCCTGGGTAGCCAGAGGCTGTCTCAGATGGTCCCAAGGGTTGCAGGGGGATCGCTTGGGGGAGCAGGAAACCGAAGTAGCGCGGCTAGAATCTGGGTCCGCTTATCTGTTGGACATTCATTATGACCTTATTCGGGGTCTTGCGAAAGCTATGGCCTCGGTTGTGGCGGCATGACGATATTTGTGGTTAAGAAATTGGGCGGCAGATTCGTCATCCAAGGCGCGCCTCAGTAAAATTCCATTTCGGGGAAAGCTTTTGTTTGGCGAAGATTTGGACAAGTTAGTGAAGGATCTTGGGGAATCCAAGGGGGGTCATTTGCCAGAGGATAAACCCAAGCAAGGAAAGGCTCCTTCGGGCTCCAAAGGAGTTCCACGGGAGTTTCGTATATTTCGGTCCTCTTGGTCTGACCAAGCGCAACGGGGCAGGTTTCCTATGCGAGGGCAAGGATTTCGGGGATTTCGAGGGGCAGGTAGAGGTTTTGCGCCCTATCAATCCCCAGCCGTTAAGAAATCACAATGAGATGAGGCGGGCTCAGGTAGAGGTGCTGCCCGTCGGAGGTCGGTTACGGGAGTTCTATCCTGCCTGGGTCCACCTTACCACGGATCGATGGGTTCTAGAAGTCATTCGAGAGGGATATGCGTTGGAGCTCCATCGACCCGTCTTAGATTCCTTTGTGTTCTCTCCCTGCAGGGCTCCGCTCAAGGTGTGCGCTGTGGCGGAGACTTTGCAAAGGTTGCTACAGCTCCGGGCGGTAGTTCCCGTTCCCTCAGACCAGTACGGGTTCGGTTGTTACTCCATTTACTTCGTAGTTCCCAAGAAAGAGGGCTCCTTTCGGACAATCCTAGATTTAAAGAGTAAATCGGTGTCTCAGAGTGCGGCATTTTCGTATGGAAACGTTGCGGTCGGTGATCGCGGCGGTGAGGGAAGGGAAGTTTCTCACGTCGGACCTCACGGAAGCCTAATTACGCATTCCAATTTGGCCGGAGCATCAACGGTACCTTCGGTTTGCACTTCCCATGGGGCGTTATCAGTTTCAGGCGATGCCCTTTGGACTGGCAACGGCGCCTCGGGTGTTTACCAAGATAATGGTGGTGGTGGCAGTGGCGCTACGAAAAGAGGGGGTGTTAGTCCACCCGTATTTGGACGATTGGTTAATTCGAGCGAAGTCCAGAGAAGAGAGTGTAAGGGCCACAGCCCAGGTGGTACAAATGTTGGAAGGCCTGGGCTGGGTGGTCAATCGAGCGAAGAGCAGTCTAGTTCCCTCTCAATCCCTGGAGTACTTGGGAGCACGGTTCGAGACGGGCTTGGGCAAGGTGTTTTTGCCGGATCGTCGGGCTCGCTCGTTGCGAGGACTAGTGACAAAATTCTTGGCGAGGCAGGCGCCATCAGCGTGGCAGTATCTTCAGCTGCTCGGCATGATGGCAGCTGCGATAGAGGTGGTACCCTGGGCGCGGGCGCATATGAGGCCATTGCAGAGGGCTCTCCTTCAGTGCTGGTCACATCAATCGGATCCCTTGTCCCGTCGTCTAGTGTGTCTGGCGGAGGTGCGCCAGGAACTCCAATGGTGGTTACAGAAGCCGTCGTTGGAGGCCGGTGTCCCTCTAGAGCCTCCTTCCTGGCGGCTGTTGACAACGGATGCCAGTCTGCTAGGCTGGGGCATGCATTGCGAAGGACGGTTCGCCCAGGGTGAATGGTCCCGGACGGAACAGAGTTACTCCATAAACAGGTTAGAGTTGAGAGCGGTGTCCCTGGCTCTTCGGCAGTTTCAAGTCTGGTTTCGTCTGCTCATGGATCTCATGGCGACATTCGAATCAGCGCAAGTGGACAGGTTTTACAGCAGAAAGAGGGAACGGATGTCGGAAGGGCTCAATGTCCTAGCACAGAACTGGCCAAGGGGGGGCCTGCTCTATGTGTTCCCTCCGTGGGCTCTCATAGGTTGAGTGGTGCAGCGCATAGAAAGGCATCTGGGCTGAGTGATTCTGATTGCGCCCGACTGGCCCAGGAGACCGTGGTATGCGGATCTCATTCGCCTACTGGTGGCAGACCCGTGGAGACTACCTCTAAGGCCGGATCTTTTGGGTCAGGGACCGTTACGGATGCCGGACATGGCTCAATTCTCACTTACGGCATGGCTCTTGAATGGGCTAGGTTGAGAGTGCGAGGATATTCATCGGCGGTCATTTCTACCTTGTTGAAAGCACATATGCGTTCTACGTCCCTGGCTTATGTTAGGGTCTGGCGTATCTTTGAGTGCTGGTGCGAAGAGCGGCACTTGTGACCCTTTCAGACTTCGGTGCCTCAGATTCTTTTCTTCTTGCAGGACGGTGTCGAGAAAAGTTTAGCGGCAAGTTCATTGCAGGTGCAGCTAGCAGCACTTTCTTGCTTTTGGGGTAAGGATCAGGGCCAGGTGTTAGGGACGCATGCGACATCCGCAGGTTTTTGCAAGCGGTTTTGCTTATGCGACCTCCTCGTAGATGTTCGGTTCCGGCTTGGGATCTGAACTTGGTGTTGGAGTCGTTGCTGAAGCAGCCTTTTGAGCCATTGGGTAATGCCTCTATAAAGGATCTAACTTTGAAAGTTGTGTTTCTGGTAGCTATTTGTTCGGCTCGCCGAATTTCGGAGTTACAAGCCCTTTCTTGCAAAGAGCCGTATCTATCTTTTTATGAGCACAAGGTGGTTCTCCGTACAGTTCCGGCCTTTTTACCTAAGGTGGTTCCGGTGTTTCATGTGAACCAGGTGGTGTCGCTGCCGGTTTTCGCTGGCAGTCAAAATACTAAGTCGGATCGTCGTTTACGGCTTTTGGATGTCCGTCGGGTGCTACGATATTACCTTCGCGATACAGAGTCCTTCCTTAAGTCTGACAGGTTATTTATCTCCTTTGGAGGTCCACAAAAAGGAGAGGCGGCGGCTAAGTCGTCTATTTCCAGATGGTTGAAAGAAACAATTGCGGGGGCCTATCTATTGAAGGGTAGAGTAGTGCCGGCAGGATTCAGGGCTCATTCGACTAGGGCGCAAGCTACGTCATGGGCGGAGTTTGCTTTGGTGCCGGCTGTGGACATTTGTAGGGCGGCTACATGGTCGTCATTGCATTCATTCGCTAAGGATTATAGGCTTGATATTCAAGCAGCGGAGGAGGGACGCTTTGGGGCGGCAGTGCTTCAGGCTGGTTTGGCTGGTCCCTCCTGTTAGATAACTTACTGCTCTGATACATCCTCACTGGTTCCAGGACTGGACTAGAGGGACGAAAAGGAAGACAAAATTAGACTTACCTGCTAATTGTTGTTCCTTAAGGAACTCTAGTCCAGTCCTGGATCCCGCCCGAAGTTTTTAGTTTGAGGGGTCCGGTCTGCACTGCCTTTCAAGCTTATTTCTGATATTTTTTCTCTATGATCCTAGCCGACTGAGTTCCGGTTGCAGCGCTTCCTCATCCTTAGTTTTGAAGAAAAAAAACCAAAAAAAAAAACAGGCAGCCGTAGTTTAGTGCTAGGTTGTGAGATTGAATTCTTATTGTTATTGGGGGAGACCTCCTTATTTGAGTCTCTATAGTTTCATATGTTTAACTACTTATTTGTTGCTCTGCTGAGTCTGCTTTGTTAATAGGTACTGAAGGTGAAGGGGCGGTCCTACTTTATATATAAGCTGAGGTCATCAAAGCGATGACAGGTGTCAGTCTCCAAAGCTACTGGAGGAGATTCTAAACTCACTGGTTCCGGGACTGGACTAGAGTTCCTTAAGGAATAACAATTAGCAGGTAAGTCTGATTTCGTCTTAGCAGGCAGTAGGCTGCCTACGGAGATCCTATCTCCCACAGGCAGAAGAAGAAGAGAAGCTGCAGTCGCAACAAATACTTTTCCTGTTTGACTGTGGGGATCTGAGCCTCCCACGGGCAGACAGGAAGGGATTTTTCTTCTGCCCATGGGGGATGGGATCCCCGCAGGGAGCCTGCTGCTTGCCATGCCATGATTTTTGGTGGGGCCAGGGCCCATGTGACCCATCCCTTTCCGATGCCTATGAACCATTCCCCTAATCCAGCAGATTTCATAACATAGCCATCAATTCAACCCCCATTCCTTCCCCCAAAGACCTTCAGGAACAGTAGAGTTTTTAACGCCTTCCTGAATGTAAAGCATGTTCCATATCGTCTTGCTAGACCAGTCCAGACAAGTGGATTGTGTTCTACCAGCAGATTGGTGGAGATAAAGAACCATTGAGAAGCCCAGGTTTCAATGAAATCACTCCCTTGCCTCTATCTGCCTCAACCGCCAGAGATCTCCTCTGTCTCCAGCAGATGGTGGATGACTTTTCATCTCTCTGAAGAAAATCTGAAGATTTGAGAAGAAAAGATTGATTAGATGCTTGTGAATGACCACTTTGAGGGTGACTTTCTCTCACTTGAGTGCAACTGCGGTCTTTTTGGTAGCCATAGGAGGAGGGAAAATTGGTTCAACACCATGCGCTTATCATAGGAGACTGTTGAACAGCCGTAAATTGCAAGGATTTGGAAGGATCTGGAAGAGTGCAGCAGCTTCACACAACCTCATTGCCCCCTCCCTTTTCCTCTGTCCCCCTCCTGCTCTCTCCCTAAGATTGCAGAAGGCTCTGAGGGCTGTGCCTGCCAGCCACCTTAAATGTAGTACTTCAAAGCCAGTACAACAGTTTAGGGGAGTTGAGCTGAGCTTGGCATGGATTCTCTGCCTGGGGCTCTCACTGGGTGAGTTCCAAGGCTTGACCTCATCATTGTCCTTGTTGCAGGCTCTCAATTCCATCTTCCTAGGACGTACTTCGGGGTGGAACACAGGTGACCATTGGCATGGTGTGGGGATATCTCCAGGAACAAGCAGGAATAAGTCCTCACATATGTGTACGTCGGTACCGACGGAGCCTGCGCGGGAAAGCTCCCCAGCTTCCCAGAAGAAAGCTTTTGGGAGCCTCCCACAGCGCATGCGCGCTGCCTTCCCGCCTTTCTCACCAACTCTCCTCAGTTCTTCTTTTCCGCGTAGCCAGCAGGTCGTGTTCCTGTCACTGCTGAAGAAGTTCTTATTTTAATTTGTTTCTTTGGCCGCGTGTCCGCCTTCCCCGACTACCGGACCGGTACCGCCGGTCTTTTTTCTTTTTACTTTTCAAAAAAAAAAAAATATATATATTTTCTTTTCACTACTTGGTGAAATTTTCTCTCTTTAGGCCCCTAGGCCTAGAGAACAATTTTCCCTCATGGAAAAACCAGCTTCTGGTTTTAAAAAATGCACCAAGTGTAGCGGTACCATCTCTGTTACCGACACACATGAATGGTGTCTTAAATGTTTGGGGCCTGACCACTCCATTCCGGATTGCCAGTCCTGTTCCCTGATGTCTAAACGTGGCTTACAGAACCGAGCAGCCAAGTTTCATATGCTGTTTTCCACAGATACTCCAGCATCGACATCTTCCAGGTCTTCCTCTCCTGATGGATCTCAGGTAACCAAACATTCCTCTGGCAGGTCCTCAAAGGGCAAATCTCCCTCTAAGTATCGAGATGCCCCGGGCTTGACCCTGAGGACCCTGCCCCAGCCAAACAACCCCGGCGGGAAGCTCCGGCTTCCAAAGCTCCTCCTATGGGGTTACAGGTTGACATCAATGGCACGGCCTCGACCGATCACCTGTTAGACTGCTCTGGGGTACCGGCACACTCTTCCGGTACCGACATCCAGGCAGTAGTGGCGTCCATGGATCATACAGTTCAATCCATGCAGCAGGCCATAATGGCTTTCATTAAGGCTGCGACGCCCACGGTACCGCAGCAAGCGGTACCGACCTCGGTTCCAGTACCACAATCGATACCGGTACCCAGGGCATCCACATCGACCAGGATACCGGTTCCGGTTCCTGGTTCCGGGGCTTTTCCCGATACCGATCCGGTTCCGGGTACGCCCGATGTCGATACCGGTCGATACGCGTATCGATCCCTGGAAGCCAACAGACGATACTTCCAGTCTTCTGATGATTCCGATTCATCGGATGACTCTCCTGAAGTATCTCTTGCTCTTCCTGAGGAGCCCTCTTCTCCAAAGAGGAGAGTGTCTCCTCCAGAGGATTTGTCCTTTCAAGACTTCATCATGGAAGTAGCTAAAGGACTCTCTATTTCAGTAACCTCTGAAAAAGAACCTAGAGCAAAAAAATTAGACATTTTGGGATACTCTAAGGTTCCCAGAGAGGCAGTCACCTTGCCAATTCATGAAATTCTCCAAGAACATTTGCTTGAATTGTGGGAGACTCCTCTCACCCTTTCTCCTCATTCTCGTAGATTGGACACTATGTACCGTGTCCCTCCTTCTCCTGGTTTTCAAAAAACTCAGCTTCCTCACCATTCTATTGTGGTGCAGTCAGCTATGAAGAGAATAAAGAGTACCAAAAGACACTCTTCTACTCCTCCAGGAAGAGAATGCAGGACCTTGGATGCTTTTGGTAGAAAGATCTTCCAAGCTAGCATGCTTACTGCCAGAATCAATTCATACAGCCTTTATATGGGTATGTTTCTGAAGGAGGTTGCAGAAAAGCTGCACAACTTTCTCCCTTTTATTCCAGAGGATAAAAGGGAGGAATTCCTTTTTTGGCTTAAGCATACGCAAGACATCTCAAAGTTTTCCAACAGAACAGCCTTTGATTCCTTTGAGGTTGCCAGCAGAGCCTCAGGCATTGCTATAGCTGCTCGTAGAATTGCTTGGCTCCAGGCTTCTGATCTAGAACCCTGGGTTCAAGATGGTTTAGGAAATCTACCCTGTACAGGTGAAAACCTATTTGGCAAAGAGTGGCAGATTAAAGCCACTCAAATGGATGCAGAAAATGCTGCTCTTGATAGACTTTCTATGTCTACCTCCACTCCAGCCAAGAAAAAGTCTTTTAAAAAGTCTTTTTACAAGAAGGGCAGATTTCCTTCCACTTCTGGTCAACAGTCTTCTGCAGGTCGCTTTGCTACTAAGCATCAGCAACCCAAACAGGCTAGGCCTAAACCTGCAGGGGCTGCTGCAACCCAGCAGTCCCAAGCCCCTCAGGGGTTTTGACTTACTGCTAGAGAACTTAACCTTTCTGGCTCTACAACAGCCAGATCCTCTCACCATTCTAGGAAGGTTGGCTCATTTTGCTCCCAGATGGGAGCAAATCACATCAGAGCAGTGGACCCTCTCCATCATCAGAGAGGGCTACAAACTTCATTTCTCAGACCTTCCTCCCTACACCATGGTGAGACATTTCAATTCTCCCACATCTCTCCTCGACCTTCTGGATCAGGAGGTAACCTCCCTTCTGGCCCAGAGGGCCATAGAAGAAGTTCCTCTTCTTCAACAGGGGTCAGGTTTTTACTCCCCCTACTTTCTCATCCCAAAGAAAACAGGGGGATACAGACCTATTCTAGATCTCCGAGAATTGAACACATTTCTGTACAAGGAGAAGTTCAAGATGCTCTCTTTAGGCACTCTCCTTCCATACCTACAGAGTCAGGATTGGCTTTGTTCTCTAGATCTCAAGGATGCGTACACCCATATACTCATCCACCCATCCCACAGAAAATTCCTACGTTTTCTGTTCCAGGGAAAACATTACCAATACAGAGTCCTTCCTTTTGGTCTGGCCTGTGCTCCAAGGGTGTTCACCAAATGCATGGCAATAGTTGCTGCATTTCTGCGCACTCTGGGAGTCTTTGGGGTATGTTTACTAAACCAGGCTAACGGTTAACCCGGGCTATCTGCCACTAGGTCCCATATTATTGAATGGGACCTAGTTGCAGATAGCCCTGGTTAACCGTTAGCCCGGTTTAGTAAACATACCCCTTTGTCTTCCCATATCTGGACGACTGGCTCATCAGAGCTCCATCTCAGTCAGAAGCCCAGATTTCCCTGGACCACACAAGGCGCATTCTGCAGTATCTGGGACTGGTGGTAAACCTCCCAAAGTCCCAGCTCATCCCTACTCAGTCCCTGGAATTCATAGGGGCCTGGTTGGATACCACCACTGCAAGGGGCCTACCTTCCTCAGGCCCGTTGCCAACGTCTAGTGCAGCTAGCCTCCCAGATTCAGTCAAAGAGCCACTTAACTGCCAGGGAGATGCTACAACTGCTAGGCCACATGGCTTCCACAGTACATGTGGTCCCCTATGCTCGCCTACACATGAGAGCAGCTCAATGGACTTTGTCCACCCAGTGGACTCAAGCCTCAGGAGCTCTCTCAGACCAAATAGCAAACTCCAAACGTCTCCTTTGGTCTCTCCAATGGTGGATGTCCACTCAAAATCTGTTGCTGGGGTCCCCCTTCCAACCTTTGTTGCCCCAAGCAATCCTCACACCTCCCAAACAGGTTGGGGAGCTCATCTGCAGGACTTCTCCACCCAAGGTACTTGGTCTCCACAGGAGACCTCTCTTCATATCAATCACTTGGAGCTTCGAGCAGTGTTCTTAGCTCTCAAGGTCTTTCATACCCTCCTCAGCTACCAGACAGTCCTGATTCAAACGGACAATCAGGTAGCCATGTTTTACATAAACAAGCAAGGAGGAACCGGCTCTCTGTCGCTTTGCAACGAAGCTCTCAGATTATGGGCCTTCGCCAGAGAGCATCAAATCCATCTCCTGGCAGTATACCTCCCAGGAATTCAAAACTCTTGGGCGGACAGACTCAGTCGAGTTCTGCTTCCACACGAATGGTCCCTGCACATGGATCAGGTACTCAGAATCTTTCAGGAATGGGGTACCCCGGACATAGACCTATTTGCAAGTCCGTGGAATGCCAAACTTCCCCGGTTCTGTTCCAGAATTCCGTGTCAGGGAGTTCAGGCCAAGGATGCCTTCCTCCTTCACTGGGGTCAGGACTTCCTGTATGCCTTTCCACCCATTCCTTTGATCCCCAAGACTCTGTTCAAACTTCAGAGGGATCAAGGATCTATGATCCTCATAGCTCCACGCTGGCCACACCAAGTGTGGTACCCTCTACTTCTGCATCTCTCCCAAGCCCCCTCTCTGGACTTGGGAGCTGCTCCAGACCTTCTGTCTCAGGAGGAGGGGACTTTGTGGCATCCAAACCCCAAGTCCCTTCACCTCGGAGCTTGGTTACTGAAGGCCTAGACCTTCAAAACTTCAATCTTTCGCAACAAGTGCAGGATATCCTTCATGCTTCCAGGAAACCTTCCACTAGGCGTTCCTATGCTTTTAAATGGAAGAGATTTTCCATTTGGTGTGCTCAAAAGGGTCTTGACCCTCTAGCACTTCCTCTGAATTCTCTCTTAGAATATCTCCTGCATCTCTCCAGTGCAGGCCTTAAGACGAATTCCGTAAGGGTCCATTTAAGTGCTATTGCAGCATCCCTTAAGCCTATCAATGGACAACCTGTTTCCTCTCATCCTCTTATTGCAAGATTCATGAGAGGCCTAACCTTAACTAAACCTCCCATTCGACCTCCTCCGGTGGCATGGGACTTAAACTTGGTTTTTGGACAGCTTATGAAGCCACCTTTTGAACCCTTAGCCACTATCTCCTTGAAATTTCTTTCCTGGAAGGTTATTTTCCTTATTGCAATCACTTCTGCTCATCGCATTAGTGAGCTGCAGGCCTTAGTGGCTAATCCACCTTATACAAGGTTCCATCATGATAAGGTAGTCCTTAGGACAAATCCTCACTTTATGCCTAAAGTGGCCTCACCTTTTCATCTTAATCAAGAGGTATATTTACCTGTCTTTTTTTTCCAGCTCCTCATGCATCCACTGCAGAGAGGAACCTTCATACTCTAGATTGTAAAAGAGCTCTTGCTTTTTACTTACACAGGACACAGCAACATAGAAAGTCTTCCCAGCTTTTTGTTGCTTTTGATCCTTCTCATCTAGGACTTCCAGTCTCTAAAAGAACACTGTCCAATTGGATTGCTCAGTGTATCTCTTTCGCTTACCAGAGTAAGAACCTTTCTCTGGAAGGCCATGTCACAGCTCACAATGTGAGGGCCATGGCCACCTCTATGGCTCATCTTCATTCTGTGTCCATCGATCAGATCTGTCGAGCAGCCACCTGGGCCTCGGTTCATACCTTCACAGCCCATTACTGTTTGGACAAGGACTCCCGCCGGGATGCCTTGTTTGGTCAGGCTGTCCTCAGACACCTGTTCCATTCTTGAACAACTCCTGCCCTCCTTCCCTGAATGGATGCCTGAGATCCATAGGAAGACGAGGAACCTTTCAGGGTCTCATACCCTTGGGGATCTCCCAGGCATCTTAGCTAGGGAGTCCCCATATGTGAGGACTTATTCCTGCTTGTTCCTGGAGATAGCACAGTTACTTACCTGTAACAGGTGATCTCTGGGAACAGCAGGAATTAGTCCTCACAACCCACCCACCTCCCCTAGGAGTTGTATCTTTCTCTCTCTTTGTCTTTCCTTTACTCTCTCTCTATTGTGTCAGCTTTAAACTTGAACTGAGGAGAGTTGGTGAGAAAGGTGGGAAGGCAGCGCGCATGCGCTGTGGGAGGCTCCCAAAAGCTTTCTTCTGGGAAGCTGGAGAGCTTTCCCGCGCAGGCTCCGTCGGTACCGACGTACCCATATGTGAGGACTAATTCCTGCTGTTCCCAGAGATCACCTGTTACAGGTAAGTAACTGTGCTTTCCTGCCATTTTCTGCACATGCTAATGTTTTTACCTATTGTGCGCCTGGCGGTCGTAAAGTCCTAGCACGCATTCCACCCAAGTGGCTCCAACATGTGTTCATTCCCTAGTGCCTGTAAGATGTGTTGCAATAAAGCGCAGTTAATGCATGCTGCAGTAAAAGCACAGTTAACAT
The DNA here is from genome assembly GCA_033557465.1 of Ichthyophis bannanicus. Taxonomy (NCBI): domain Eukaryota; kingdom Metazoa; phylum Chordata; class Amphibia; order Gymnophiona; family Ichthyophiidae; genus Ichthyophis; species Ichthyophis bannanicus. Next base: position 438,927,730 of record CM066033.1, read on the forward strand.
GTGCCTTCAGGCCACCACAGCCTTAGTGTGCACTGTTGTGATACTTGCCTTAACTCTGTCTTCTTCCAGGAAACGTTTGACCTGTGGCAAGCAAGGTGCCTCATCTCCAGATTGTGAATTCTGCTCTTCTTGCATTGCACCTTTTGAGTCGTCCCTGGAGGGCCTACTCCCCCTCTCCAAGCAAGGAGATGCAGTTAGCACGGCCTTGTGTGCCTCAGGGCAGGAGGTGACTGATGGCACTGTGGGTAAGGATATCCAGCTGGTCAAAGGTTCTGGCGACTGTGCTGTGAGCTGCTCCTCATTCTATAGGGGGGGTCTGCTGTGACTGTACTCCCTGGTGTAGGGGGGTCATTTTCAAGAGGAGAGTTTCCGGACTCTGGATTGTCTTCCCTGGAATTTTTTTTCTTTTTTGCAGTAGGCCTGGTCCTTTGGCTTGGCAATTCGGAGATCCCTGGGGGGTCCGAGGACTTTCATCACGACCTGGAAAGTCTTTCTTTCTCTCTGCTTCCGGGCTTCAGATTCGTTCTCAGTCCTTTCATGTGGAGTGTGGGCCCAAGGACTTGGTCCCATCTAGGGTAAGACCCTCCTGGGCTGCACAGTGAAGGTCTACAGGCCCCAGTGCCCTAATGGATAAAGCACTGGCCTCCTAAGCCAGGCATTGTGGGTTCGAATCCCATCTGGGGTGGCAGGTATTGGCTTTCATTCCTCTGTCTTTTGCATTGAATGTCATATGTATCATTTTCTTACAAATTGATGGGGGTTTTACTTGTGAACTAGGTGCAAGGAGCTCTTTTCTCTCAGGGAAAGAGTCCGATCTCTAGAGGCTAGAGTAGCAGACTTGGAGGACATAAGGAAGACAGAGGTATATAGACGAGACCTACGGGGATGTAGTACTGAAGTCCCACCTCCGGTCTGGCATCCTCCCTGTTGCCATGGAGAAGAGAGATCATGTGACAAGAGAGCAGAAAGTGATCCTGTAGCTAGGACCTGTCCTCCAGGCAACGTAAAACCCACTCACACCGTGGAGGTTTCTTCAGGGCCATGTGCCCATGAGGGAAGGGTTAGGACAGCCATAGTTGGTGATTCGATCGTTAGGCACATAGATAGCTGGGTGGCTGGTGGATGTGAAGATTGTTTGGTAACATGCCTGCCTGGTGCAAATGTAGTGGACCTCACGTGCCACTTAGACAAGGTTTTAGATAGCTCTGGGGAGGAGTCTGCTGTCTTGGTACATGTTGGTACCAGTGACATTGGAAAGTGTGGGAGGGAGGTTCTGGAGGCCAAATTTAAGCTTTTAGGTAGCATTCTCTGAAATACTTTGTGTACCACGCGCAGGATCCAAGAGGCAGGCAGAGCTCTGGAGTCTCAATGTGTGGTGAGACGATGGTGCAAGGAAGAGGGTTTTGTATTTGTTAAGAACTGGGCAACATTCTGAGGAAGGGAGGAGCTTTTTTTCAGCAAGGCTTGACTCCACCTTAACAGAGATGGAACCAGGCTGCTGGCATTAACCTTTAAAAAGGAGATAGAGCAGCTTTTAAACTAGAAAATAGGGGAAAACTGACAGTCGCCCAAGAGCGCATGGTTCGGAAGGATGTATCCTTGAAGGATACTAGCAAAAGACTGAAGTTAGAGCATATCAACAGAGGGATTCCAATAAAGACAAAAGTAACCTAAATGCCCTTAAGTACAGAACAGACATAGCTTAAAGATTCCAAATTACCCCTGCCTACTGATAACCAAATTAATATGAACAAAATACAACCTCTAAAATGCTTGTATGTAAATGCTAGAAGTCTAAAAAATAAGATATAATATATAGCATTAAATGAGAGGTTAGATATGATTGGTATCTCAGAGAGACCTGGTGGAAGGAGGACAACCAATGGTGCACTGTGATACCTGGGTACAAATTATATTGCAATGATAGTGTAGATCAAATTGGTGGAGGGGTTGCCCTGAGAAGGCATTGAGTCACACAGGATTGAAGTTTTGCATGAAACAAAATACACTGTAGAATCTCTGTGGATCGAAATTCCATATAAAAAGGGGAAGCCAATGGCAGTGGTGGTGTACAATCGACCACCTAGTCAGAATGAACAGATGGATGATGAAATGCTGAAATAAATCAGGGAAGCTAAGAAAAGTTACAACACAGTAATAATGGGTGATTTCAATTACCCCATTATCGACTGGGTCAGTGTCATGGCAGAACATGCTAGGGAGGTAACGTTTCTAGATGAAATAAATGACTGCTTCTTGGAGCAGCTGGTTCAAGAACAGACAAGAGGGTAAGCTATTTTGGACCTAGTGGAACACAAGATCTGATGCAAGAGATAAGGGTGTTGTGGCCTCTTGGCAATAGTGATCATAACATGATTGCATTTGATTTAATAAATGGAGGAAGGACGGCAAGGAAATCCACAGTACTATCTTTTCACTTTCAAAAGGGAGACTGTGATACAATGCGGAACATAGTTAAGAGAAAAATAAAAGGAGCAGTTGAAAATGTTAAAGATTTACATCAAGCATGGGCATTGTTTAAAAATACTATCTTGGAAGCCCAGACCAGCTGTATTCTGCGATAACAAGCAGGAAGTCGGTCTTCACATATGGGTGATGTCGGCGCCGATGGAGCCCGTGTGGTAATCTCTCCCCAGCTTTCAAAGAAAGCATTTGGGAGATACCCCAAGCGTGTGTGGTTCTCTTCCCGCCTATGGGTGCCATCTTGCCTCGGTCTCCTTTTTTCTGCAGAGCCCATCGGACATGTCTATTCCCCTCAGAAAAAGTTGAGTTTTTGTCTTAAAATTTGCTTTTCTCTGGTTGCATACCAGTCTCTTTTTGCCCCCAAGTCCGCTTGCCTTGGTGTTGCGTTTTCTCAGGTTCTTTATTTTCTTTTTTTCTATTTTCGTTCGGCGTGGGTTTGTGCCTTTTTCCTGGCCAGGCCAAGTGAGTTTGACCTTGCAGGGGTTGTCTTCCTGTCATGATCTCAGTCAGTGGCATCAAGCCATGTGACTGCTGCGTACACATGTCATGCACGGACCCACATGATTGCTGTCTTCAGTGCCTCGGGTCAGATCATGAACCTTTCGTCTGCAGTCTCTGTAAGCACATGACTCCCAAGGCCCTTAAGAGCTGTCAGCAGCAGTGTGAATCCATCTTCCACAAAATTGACTCAGCCCCAGAGTCGTCTGTGAGACCTCGCTCCAAGGACCTCCTCCGATGAGGGCTGCCAGAAGAGCTAGAAACCCTCGAAGACCGCATCAGGAAATGAATCAGGGGCAATGGGGAAATCCCACGGGCCCAGGACTTGGAGCCCTCGATGCAAGGCAGAGGGTGATGGCTGGGATAGACCTTGCAAGTTGCCCCAACAGGAGCTGTCGACATCGAGGAATTGGCCTCGAACCCCCGAGGCCATCCTTGTCTAGGACTTCCCCCTCAACAGAGCCAGCACCGAACCTGAAGACCTCTGTTCCCGCACCGAAGGTTGCAGAGCCATCTGGCCTCGAGGCCAGAATGGGGGTCCTGGAGTGCAATTTGTCTGCCTTCTTGGCCCAGCAGCGGGCTCTGATGCCCGATTCCTCTTGGTCATCTCTTCCAATCACAGAGCCTTCCATGTCAAGGGATTCCCCAGACGTTGAGCCGATCCTCTAGTGCCACCAGCATTGAGAGATCCCTTGGCGTCTTCCCTGCTCAGTGCCCTTGGCTCTGAGCGGTGGGCGACCAAGGCACAACCCTGACACCCAGGGAACCCTCAACTCCTCCACCACCTCAGAATCAGATTGAGAGACTGAGGACGAAGAATCCCTGGACACCTGCCACCACTGGGACATACCCTCTGACTTATCTCCCCCAGAGACATGGTGTCTGTCTCCTCCCGAGGACATGGCCTTCCTCGACTTCATGTGATATGGCGAAGACCCTCGCCTTTACCACATGTTCAGAGGAGGACCCTCGTACGGAGAATCTCAAGATCTTCCATATGAGGCTCCACCGAAGGAGTTACTCACGGTGCCCATCCCCCCCATCCTGGAAGAGCTGCTTCTCTGCATGTGGGAGACACCAGCCTTGTGCCCAACATAAGCAGGTGGCTGGATTTGATGTACCGGGTCCGCTGGAGTCCTGGCTTCCAAAAAACCCAAGTGCCTCAAAACTGCATGGTTGTGGAGTCGGCCTTGTGTAGGCTTAAGAACAAGAAGACTCACTTCTTGGTGCTCCCGGGTAGGGAGGCCTGTGCCATGGATGATATAGGCAGGAAGTGCTGCTGAGCTCGATGCTTGTCAGCTGGATCCAGGCCTACTAGCTGTGCATGGACATGTACCTATGGGACCTGGCGAAGGAGCTTGCCAGGTACTCTGCTGGGCTCTCAGAGGAACCTCTCCAGTGGTTCTGGACCCTGTCCTCCACAGTCAAAGAGTGCTCTAATTTTATTACTCAGGCAGCCTATGACGGCTTTGAGTCGGCAATTAGAGTGGCTGTGGCGTGCATTCGTGCTCGACGCCAGGCCTGACTACAGTCGTCCGACTTAAAGTAATGGGTATAGGACAAGCTGGTCAATGTCCTCTGCCAGGGAGAGAAGCTCTTTTTCAAACCCATGATGGACAAGGCCACCAAGTTAGAGTCAGAATACCTGATAAGGACCAGGCTCTTCAAGAAGATCAGAAAAGTCCTCATTCCTGAAGAAGAGGAAGGCTTATCTTAACTACCCCCAGTGCCCAGCCTTCCCAGCTCCCAAATACAGCCAGCAGGCCCAGGGATGGGCATGGCCCACGTAAGCTTTAGGTCCCCAAGCCCCAGACCATGCCACCGGCGCAACCTGGAGGGGTTTTTTGATGCCTTGGGCATAGCTGCTCTTCCCTCAGGAGACACAGCCCTGCACCAGACTACTACTACCACTACTACTGAACATCTGTATAGTGCTTCAAGACGCACGCAGCGCTGCACAGTCACATGTAAAAGATGGTCCCTACTTATCAGAGCTTATATTCTAGTCAAGACAGACAACACATGGGATACATTTAGAGAAATGGCAAGGGAACACAAAGGAGATCAGGTGAGTCAAGATCCAAAAGCAGCAGTAAACAGGTGAGTTTTCAGCCTAGATTTGAAAAGGGGTCAGAGAAGGCACCTGACCTACAGATTCTGGTAGTTTGTTCCAGGCATAAAGAGCAGCAAGGTGAAAAGAACAAAGTCTGGAGTTAGCAATAGAGAAGGGCACCGATAGAAGCGATTTGCCAGAAGAGTGGAATTCCCAAGGAGGGGTGTAGGAAGAGATAAGAGAGGAAAGGTAGTGAAGAGCTGCAGAGTGAATGCACTTATAAGTCAGCAGGAGAAGTTTGAACTGGATGCGGAAACAGATAGGAAGCCAATGAAGTGACTTGAGAAGAGGGGTAATATGAGCATGATGAGACCGGCGGAAGATTAGCCACTCAGCAGAGTGTTGAACAGATTGAAGGGGAGAGAGATGATTCAAAGGGAGACCAGCAAGGAGTAAGTTACAATAGTCTAGACGGGAGGTGACTAAGGAGTGGATAAGCTTCTTAGTAGAGTGTTTAGAAAGGAAGGGGTGAATTTTGTTGATGCTGTAGAGAAAGAAATTATATTACAGAGTTTTTGAAATATTTAGGTAGAGAAAGAAATGGCAGGTTTTTAACTATCAGTTGGATGTGTGTGGAGAAAGAGAGAGGGGGTTTAGGGGACAACCCCAAGGTTGCGAGCTGAGGAGACGAGGAGGAGTAGAGAGTTATCCAAGAGACTGAGAAAGGAAGAAGGGGAGAGGAGGGTTAAGGGGAAAAAATAAGAAGCTCAGTTTTGGCCATGTCCAGTTTCAAGCGGCGCTGAGACATTCAAGCAGCAATGTCAGAAAGGCAGGCAGAGATCTGGGCCTGGATTCTGGAGAGATTTCAGGTGTAGGAGTAGATCTGAGAGTCATCAGTGTAAAGATGGTACTGAAAGCAGTGGGAAGAGATGAGTGCACCAAGGGATGGGTATAGAGAGAGAAAAGGAGTGGATCCAAGATAGATCCTTGGTGTACACCAACTGAAAGCGGGATAGCAGTAGATGAGAATCCACCAGAACAAACACTGAAAGAGCGATGGGAGAGATAAGAGAACCCAGGATAGCACAGAGCCCTTAAAACCAAGCGAGGACAAGGTATCAAGAAGGTTGTGGTCAACAGTGTCAAAAGTAGCAGAATGGTCAAGAAGGATGAGGATCGAGTCAAGGCCCTTGGATTTTGCCAAGAATAAGTCACTGGAGACTTTGGCAAAAGCCGGCTCGGTAGAATGTAAAGGACGAAAGCCAGATTGTAGAGGATCCAAAAGGGCTTGAGAGGAGAGAAAGTTGAGGCAACGGCAGTGAACTGCACGTTCAAGTAATTTAGAAACAAAGGAGAAGAGGGCGATGGGTCGATAGAGAGGACAGGTAGGGTCTAGTGAGGGTTTCTTGAGGAGAGGAGTGACCACAGCATGCTTGAAGGCTGCAGGGAAAATTGCAGTGGAGAATGATAGGTTAAGAATATGAGAGATGGAAGGGACTGCAGTGGAGAATGAAAGGTTGAGAATATGAGAGATGGAAGGGACTACAGTGGAGGAGATGGAACTAAGGAGACAGATGGGAATAGGATCAGAGGAGCAGATAGTGAGTTTGGATGAGGAAAGAAGATGAGTGTTTTCTTCCTCAGAGATCATAGAAAAGGAAGAAAGGGTAGCAGAGATAAGGGGGGGGGGGAGTTGGGAGTAAGGAGGGGGAGTAGCTGACCTCGTGGGGAATTGGAGTGTGATCTTCTGGATTTTGTCATGGAGGTAGTCAGCCAGGGTTTGGACAGAAAGAGAGGGAGGGGTTGGAGGCGGAGGCACCTTGAGGAGATAGTTGAGAGTTGTAAAAAGACGGCAAGAGTTAAAGGCAAGAAAGTTAGTCAGATGGACATAATAGTCTTGTTTGGTGAGTGCTATGGCTGACTGTGAAGAGACAAACATGAATTTGAAGTGCAGAAAGTCTGTAAGAGTGCGGGATTTGAGCCAAACATGCTCAGCTGAGCAGGCGCAGGAACGTCGATAGCAGGTAATAGTAGACAGCCAGGGGTGAGGTACAGTATGCCTCACAGGACGTGGGATGGGCAGAGCAAGAGCATCCAGAGCAGAGGAGAGTGCAGTGTTAAAGGAAGCTTCTGTTTCAACAGATGACATAGTGGAGGAAAGAGGTGATGGGAGGTGGTGGAGAGAGCCAACGGGTCAATAGTATGAAGATTTCTAAAGAGGATGGAGAAGACAGGGCGAGGTTGAGACGATGAGTGATGAAGAGTGAAACTTAGAAGGTGATGATCCTATAAGGGAAGAACTGAAGTACCGAAATTTGAGGGTAAGCAATTAGAAAAGAATACAAGGTCAAGACAGTGGCCTTGCTAGTGAGTAGGGGCAGTAGAGCAAAGTTGGAAGTTGAATGATGAGGTAAGTGAGAGGAGCTTTAAAGCATAATGGTCAGAGGGGTTATCAACATGAATGTTGAAATCCCAGAGAATAAGGGAGGGGGAAGATGAATCCAGAAAGAAGGAAAGCCATGAGTCAAGGAGAAAGTAGAAGCACAACACCTGCACCACGGCCAGTGGGATGTGGCATGTGGGAGAATTGATAGCTGCCATGACAGAGAGCAGCAACTGAAGCTGAGTCCTCAGGGAAGAGCCAGGTGTCAGTTAGAGCAAGGAGATGGAGAGCATTAGAGATAGAGATCATGAATAAAGGCAAGTTTATTTGAGATGGAGTGTGCATTCCACAAGGCACATGAGAAAGGAAGAAAGGAGGGGAAGAGGAGAGGAACATGAATAATATTTGAGCTGTTGCGTGAGGATCTGTTCTTGGAGTGTGACAAGACTAGAGGGGCCAGGGTTGGGGTTGATATCTCCGGAAGAGAGAAGGAGTAGGAGAGTGTGGGGCAGAGAGGAGACAGCACAGCGGTAACGAGATTGAGGTTGTTTCAGAGAGAGCGGAGATGGCTGAATGAGAGGGAGAAAGTGGTGAATCTCAAGAGCTGATGATAGGGTAGTTGACAAGATGGTGGGGAAAACGAAGATGGTAAAGGGGAATTAAGGGGGAGAAGCTTGAAGATGTTGGTAGGAAGGGAGACAATTAGGGGAATATGAGCAATAGGAAGAGAAAGTGTTGAGGAGCCATTAAGGAGAGAGATGGAGAGGAGCACAGAAGTCAAAGTAAAAGGGGGGTCGTCTGGTACATTATGCCCATAGGTGGTTGGCCATCACCATCAATGCGTGGGCCCTCCAGGTGGTCAGGGAGGGTTACCTCCTACAGACACCTCAACCATTTTTCCCCCAGGACTCCCCTTCACTGGGCCCTGCTCCAGCACGAACTCACAGGCCTTCTAACAAGCAAGGCAGTGGAACCCGTCCCCCATCCACCTCTTGGGACCAGGAAATAACAGGAGTAGAACCCCCTGCCCCTAAAGGACCAGAGGGTTTCGTTGCATTCTGGACTTGCGGGACCTCAACAGGTTCATGGTGAGGGAGAAATTCAAGATGCTCTTCCTTGGAACATTGCTGCCATACCTCCAGCAGAGAGACTGATTATGCTCCTTGGACGTAAAGGGTGCATACATGCACATCCTTATCCACCCCCTCCACAGGCAGTACCTTCGCTTCATGGTGTGCGGAGTTCATTATCAATACAGAGTGCTCCCCTTCAGGCTGGCCGCCGCCCTGTGGGTAAGTGCCCAGCAGTCATCGCAGTCCATCTCAGGCTTCAGGGAGTCTTCGTCTTCCCCTATCTGGACAACTGTTTAGTAAAGGGCAGCACCGCCACTGAAGTACAACAGGCAATGGACTGCACAGTCCTTTTCCTATAACACTTCCAAAGTCTCATTTCCAGCCAACTCAAAACCTGGAGCTCATAGGGGTGCAGCTGGACACAGTCCAGGCCAGGGCTTTTCTTCCAAGGGACAAGGCCCTGCACCTTCGACATTTGCCCGACACATACTTCGCATACTGGGACACATGGCGTCTACAGTGCACATCACCCTGAATGCCCGCTTATGGATGCAGGCGGCCCAGTGGGCACTCTGCTCTCAGTGGTTACAGGCCACAGGGCGCCTGCGGGATAGGGTGAACGTCACCAGTCCCCTGGCCGACTCCCTTGGCTGGTGGCAACACCTCCCGCATCTGCTGGCAGGGATGCCTTTCCAGACCCCCATACCTCAGAGGATCCTCACAATGGATGCCTCAAATTTGGGGTGGGGAGCGCACTGCAGTGACCTCTGCACTCAGGGCAGTTGGTCGCCAGCAGAGAGCCTCCAGCAAATCAACCAGGAGCTCCTGGCTGTTGCCTTAGCCCTCTGGACGTTTCGTCACTACCTGTGGGACCAACTAGTACTGCTCCAGACCAACAATCAGGTGGCAATATTCTGCATAAACAACCAAGGGGGGGGGCACAGGGTTATCCCTCCTTTGGCAAGAAGTAGTGGGTATCTGCACTTATGCCAGCAACAATGGGATGCTCCAGTCAGTATACTTCCCGGGCCAGGTCACTGCCCTGATGGATCAGCTCAGCAGGGTCCTCCAGCTGCACGAGTGGAGGCTGGACCCCAGAGTTGCCCACTGGTTTATTCCAGCACACAAATGGATGTCTTTGCCAGCCCAGCCCAGCCCAATGTCCAGCAGCCCGTTTCTGTTCTCAGCAGCTGCACCCTGCCAGAGTGGCGGTGGATGCCTCCCTGATCTCATGGGCGGAGGGTCTGCTTTACGCCTTCCTGCCCATGCTCCTGATCCCCAAAACTCTCTTCAAAGTCCAACGTGACCGGGCCACAGTGATTCTGATAGCTCCATGGTGGGCCAGGCAACCATGGTTTCCCCTACTTCTCCACCTGTCCATGGTGCCCTCAGTTCCCTTGGGGTGTAACCCAGGCCTACTGATGCAGGAAGAGGGCTCTCTCCTGCACCCCAACCTGGGATCCTTGATGCTCACGACCTGGCTGTTGAGCGGGTAGCCCTGGCTCTTTTCAGCCTCTCTACAAAGGTAGAGGAGTTGCTCCTGGCCTCCTGTAAGACTTCCACCTGCCAGGTGTACACCTTCAGGTGGCAGAGGTTCTCCTTCCAGTGCACGGAGAGGCAGATAATCCCTTCTCCTGCTCCATCCAGCTGGTACTAGTATTCGCTTAACCTGTCTCAGATAGGCTTGAAGACTAACTCCGTTAGGGTGCACCTCACTGCACTGGCTGCACACCACCATCTAACTGAGGGCAAACCCCTCTCTGCTCGGCCGTTAGTGGCTTGCTTTCTGAGAGTGGCAGAGTGGGACTTGATTGTGGTACCCTGAAAGCTTACCATGCATCCCTTTGAGCCTCTCAGCTCCTGCCACCTTAAGTATCTCAATTGGAAGGTGGTGTTTCTCTTGGCGCTCATGTCTGCTCGCCTTCTCAGCAAGCTCCAGGCGTTGGGAACAGGGTCGTGCTCCGCACGCACCCGAAGTTCCTGCCCAAGATGGTGTCCCCATTCCACATTAACCAGCAGGTGTTGCTAGCCAATTTCTTTCCACAGCCCCATGCTAGCAGGGTGGAGGCCATCCATCATACACTGTACTGTAAGCGGGCGCTTTCCTTCTACCTGCAACACACCCAGGGCCACTGCAGAGCTTCTCAGCTCTTTGTCTCCTTTGACCCAAGTCTGTTGGGAATGGGAGTGCCTAAGCGCACCCTGTCCACGTAGGTAGCGAACTTCATTGCCTTTGTCTACAAGCAGGCTGATCTCTTTTTGGAGCGCCATGTCATGGCGCACAGCATCCGGGCCAAGGCAGCTTCAGTGGCAAATTTGCATTCCGTTCCTCTGTCGGAAATCTGCTGGGCTGCCACCTGGTCCTCAGTCCATACCTTCCTGCTCATTACTGCCTGGAGAGGGAGTCCTCTTGGGACAGAGCCTTTGGTCAGGCAGTACGCTGTCAATTGTTCGGGGCGTAAGCAACTCCTGCCTTCTGGACTAGAAAGGGGGGCTGTTACTTCTGGAGAGAAATCTGAAATTGTGAGTATATACTTCTGGGAATTTTTCTGAAAGGAATTTTTTTCTTTTAAAGCTAATTAATCTGTGAACCCACTATTTTTTGTTAAATCAGTCAGGGCCTAGTAGCAACAGTTTAAGATTCAATTTAAAACACAGAAGAGAACTTTCTGGTTACCTTTCATACCCAGTAGAGAGCTGTAGTTTAAATTTCATAGTCACTCAGGGCCTAGCATCAGCAAAGTACTTTTAGTTTCAATTTAAAACACAGAAGAGAGCTTTCTGGTTAAATTTAGAATCCAGCAGAGAGCTTGTAGTTTAAATTTCATAGTCACTCAGGGCCTAGCATCAGCAAAGTACTTTTAGTTTCAATTTAAAACACAGCTTTCTGGTTAACTTTAGAATCCAGCAGAGAGCTTGTAGTTTAAATTTCATAGTCACTCAGGGCCTAGCATCAGTAAAGTACTTTTAGTTTCAAATTAAAACACAGAAGAGAGCTTTCTGGTTAAATTTAGAATCCAGCAGAGAGCGTGTAGTTTAAATTTCATAGTCACTCAGGGCCTAGCATCAGCTAAGTACTTTTAGTTTCAAATTAAAACACAGAAGAGAGCTTTCTGGTTAAATTTAGAATCCAGCAGAGAGCGTGTAGTTTAAATTTCATAGTCACTCAGGGCCTAGCATCAGCTAAGTACTTTTAGTTTCAAATTAAAACACAGAAGAAAGCTTTCTGGTTAAATTTAGAATCCAGCAGAGAGCTTGTAGTTTAAATTTCATAATAGGTTAGAGCCTAGCAGCAGCAAAGAGCTATAATTTAAATCAAATCAGAATATAGCTTACCTCAGCAGCACAGGACAGGGTACTGTGTAGCAGCCCTTTTTTAATAAGTGTTATATCCCTCCCTCCCTCCCCACACCCATCCTCCCCTGGGATAATCACAGCTTTATAGGTACTTGCACAACTTAAAAGACAGGAGGTGCTCTCAGGTGAAGCTCATTACCCAAATCAGTCATACACTAAGGACCTGAGATTAATTAAGCTTCAGGTGAACAAGGTATATTAAACTTCTTAGGTACAGTTTTAGTGGTATAAATATCCATAGCACCCTTTAGTACGTAAAGAACTTAAAGATCTAAACACAAACTTAAAACTAAGATGCAGACAGCAGTCCAGCAGCGGGATGTGGGCTTTCCAGTCTTTTGCATTGAGTGTCACATGTATGATTTTCTCCCAGCTGGTGAGAGGTCTTACGTGTGCACCAGGTGCAAGGAGCTCTTTGCTCTCAGGGAACAAGTCCGTTCTCTAGAGGCTAAAGTAGCAGACTTGGAAAGCATAAGACAGACAGAGAGGTACATAGACGAGACCTACAGGGATATAGTCCTGAAGTCCCACCTCCAGTCTGGCAGCATCCCTGTTGCCATGGAGGAGAGAGGTCACGTGACAGGAGAGCATCACCCTGGTGTGGCAGGAAGTGATCCTGTAACTAGGATCTGTCCTCCAGGTGATGTAAACCCCTCTCGCACCGAGGAGGTTTCTCCAGGGCCAAGTGCCCATGAGGGAAGGGTTAGGACAGCAGTTATAGTTGGTGATTCGATCATTAGGCATGTAGATAGCTGGGTGGCTGGTGGACGTGAGGATCGCCTGGTAACATGCCTGCCTGGTGCGAAGGTAGCGGACCTCACGCGCCACCTAGATAAGGTCTTAGATAGTGCTGGGGAGGAGTCTGCTGTCTTGGTACATGTCGGTACCAATGACATAGGAAAATGTGGTAGGGAGGTTCTGGAAGCTAAATTTAGGCTTTTAGGTAGGAAGCTGAAATCCAGAACTTCCAGGGTAGCGTTCTCCGAAATGCTTCCTGTTCCACGCGCAGGACCCAAGAGGCAGGCAGAGCTCCGGAGTCTCAATGCGTGGATGAGACAATGGTGCAGAGATGAGGGGTTTGGATTTGTTAGGAACTGGGGAACATTCTGGGGAAAGGAGGGGCTCTTCCGAAGGGATGGGATTCACCTTAACCGGGATGGAACCAGTCTGCTGGCATTAACCTTTAAAAAGGAGATAGAGCAGCTTTTAAACTAGATAATAGGGGAAAGCCGACAGTTGCCCAAGAGCGCATGGTTCGGAAGAATGTATCCTTGAAGGATACTACAAAAAGCAGAGAGGTTCCAAAAAAGAGTAAAGTAGCCCAAATGCCCTCGAGTATGGAGCAGACAGAGCTTAAAGATCCCAAATTACCCATGTCTACCAATAGCCAAATTAATATGAATAAAATACAGTCTCTAAAATGCTTGTATGCAAATGCTAGAAGTCTAAAAAAAAGATGGGAGAGTTAGAATATATAGCACTAAACGAGAGGTTAGATATGATTAGAATATCAGAGACATGGTGGAAGGAGGACAACCAGTGGGACACTGTGATACCTGGGTACAAACTATATCGTAATGATAGAGCTGATCAAATTGGTGGAGGGGTTGCGCTCTATGTTAGAGAGGGCATTGAGTCAGAAAGGATTAAAGTTTTGCAAGAAACAAAATTTGCTGTAGAATCTCTATGGATTGAAATTCCATGTAAAAAGGGGAAGGCGATGGCAGTGGGGGGGTGTACTATCGTCCGTCTGGCCAGAATGAACAAATGGATGATGAAATGCTCAAAGAAATCAAGGAAGCTAGCAAAAGTTACAGTGCAGTAATAATAATGGGTGATTTCAATTACCCCGGCATCGACTGGGTCAGTGTCACAGCAGGACATGCTAGGGAGATAAAGTTCCTAGATGAAATAAATGACTGCTTCTTGGAGCAGCTGGTTCATGAACCGACCAGAGGGGAAGCCATATTAGACCTAGTCCTTAGTAGAACACCAGATCTAGTGCAAGAGATAAGGGTGTTGGGGCCACTTGGCAATAGTGATCATAGCATGATCGCCTTTGATTTAATTAGTGGAGGAGGGATAGTAAGGAAATCCACAGTACTACCCTTTAACTTTCGAAAGGGAGACTATGATAAAATGAGGAAAACAGTTAAGAAAAAACTAAAAGGAGCAGTTGCAAAGGTTAAAGACGTACATCAAGCTTGGATGTTGTTGAAAAATACTATCTTGGAAGCCCAGACCAGCTGTATTCCACGCTTTAAGAAAAGTGGAAGGAAGTCCAAAAAACTGCCAGCATGGTTTAAAGGTGAGGTCAGAGAGGCTGTTGTTGCCAAAAAAGCATCTTTCAGGAAATGGAAAAAAGAGCCAAATGACGAAACCTGGAAACAGCACAAGCACTGGCAAGTCAAATGCAAGGCATTGATAAGGCAGGCAAAGAGAGAATTTGAGAAGAAGCTTGCTGCGGAAGCAAAAACACGACATAAAGACCTTTTCAAGTACATTCGTAGCAAAAAACCTGTGAGAGAGTCAGTTGGTCCATTAGATGATAAAGGGGTTAAAGGAGCACTAAGAGGCGACAAGGCGATAGCGGAGACACTGAATGAATTCTTTGCTTCAGTCTTTACTGAGGAAGATGTAGGGATGTTACCCATGACTGAAGTGGTATTTAAAGGTGCGGAAGAATTGAAGGAAATATCGATACATCGGAAAGATGTCTTACAACTATTAGATAAACTGAAGAGTAGCAAATCACGTGGGCCGGATGGTATACATCCAAGGGTGTTGAAAGAACTGAAATATGAGATTGCAGACCTGCTATTAGTAATCTGTGAACTATCATTAAAATCATCTCTAATACCTGAAGATTGGAGGATCGCCAATGTCGCACCAATTTTTAAAAAGGGTTCCAGGGGTGATCCGGAAAACTACAGACCGGTGAGCCTGACGTCAGTACCGGGAAAAATGGTAGAAACCATCATAAAGAATAAATTTACTCAGCATGTAGATAGTCATGACCTAATGGGAGACAGCCAACATGGCTTTAGACAAGGAAGATCTTGTCTTACTAATCTGTTATGTTTTTTTGAAGGAGTGAATAAACAGGTGGACAAAGGTGAGTCGGTTGATATTGTGTATCTGGACTTTCAGAAAGCCTTTGACAAGGTCCCTCATCAGAGACTTTTGGCAAAACTAAAGAGTCATGGGATAGGAGGCAGTGTACTATTGTGGATCAGGAACTGGTTAAAAGATAGAAAGCAGAGGGTAGGGCTAAATGGCCAATTTTCCCAATGGAGAAAGGTGAATAGTGGTGTACCCCAGGGATCTGTGATGGGTCCGCTGCTTTTTGACATATTCATAAATGACCTGGAAAGTGGAATAACGAGTGAGGTTATCAAATTTGCAGATGACACAAAACTATTTAAAGTTGTTAAAACCAAGAGGATTGTGAAAAATTGCAAGAGGATCTTGATAAATTGGAAGACTGGGCATCAAAATGGCAGATGAAATTTAATGTGGACAAGTGCAAGGTTATGCACCTAGGGAAGAACAACCCAAACTATGGTTACACGATGCAAGGTTCCACATTAGGAACCACCACCCAGGAAAAAGATTTAGGCGTCATTGTGGATACCATGTTAAAACCCTCGGCCCATTGTGCAGCGGCAGCCAAGAGAGCAAATAGAATGCTAGGTATGACAAGGAAAGGAATGGAAAATAAAACAAAAGATATTATAATGCCTCTATATCGTTCCATGGTGAGACCGCACCTTGAATATTGTGTGCAATTCTAGTCGCCGTATCTTAAAAAGGATATAGTGATTTTAGAAAAGGTTCAGAGAAGAGCCACCAAAATGGTAAAGGGGATGGAAGGATACTCCTATGAGGAAAGGCTAAAAAGGTTAGGGCTCTTTAACCTGGAAAAAAGACGGCTGAGGGGAGATATGGTAGAAGTCTATAAATTAATGAATGGAGTGGAATGGGTAAAAGTAGATCGATTGTTTACGTTATCAGAATATAGAAAGACTAGGGGACATGCAATGAAGCTACAGGGTAAACTATTTAAGACTAATAAAAGAAAATATTTTTTCACTGAACGTGTAATCAAACTCTGGAATTTGTTACCGGAGGATGTAGTAAAGGCTGTTAGTGTAGCTGGGTTTAAAAAAGGTTTGGACAAGTTCCTGGAGGAAAGGTCCATTAACCATTATTAAGAAGTGACCGAAGATATCAATGCTTGACCCAGTACAAGCATTGTGGAACTTGTGTCTCTTGGGGAAACTGCTAGGTACATATGACCTAGATTGGCCACTGTTGGAAACAGAATACTGGGCTTGATGGACCTTGGTCTGACCCAGTATGGCATATCTTATGTTCTTATGTTCTGTGTTCGGGCTACTGGTGAACTGGTTCTTTATTGGACACTTGGGTCGCTTGTGGTCAGTTGTCTTCCAATTCAGTTGCTGCTTCTCACGGCTCACCTTTTTCTGGTCACCTTTGGCTTTTTACAGGTTTTTTGGTAGTTGTTGTGGAGTCCCATATGTGAGGACTGACTTCCTGCTTGTTTCTGTAGAAAGCTCAGTTTCTCACCTGTAACAGGTGTTCTCTGGGAACAGCAGGAACCAGTCCTCACAACCCTTCCTCCTCCCCGTGGAGTTGCTTTTTGCTGTTTTTTTGCCGTCTTGTGCTGTATCATTCTGAGGCAAGATGACACCCTTGGATGGGAAGAATACCACACATGTGTGGTGTGTCTCCCAAAGGCTTTTTTCGAAATCTAGGGAGAGATTACTGCACGGGCTCCATTGGCGAACACCTGTTACAGGTGAGTAACTACGCTTTCTATGCTTTAAGAGGACCTTGAAAAATTGGAAGACTGGACGTTCAAGTGGCAGATGAAATGTGATATGTACAAGTATATAGTTATGCACCTAGGAAAGAACAACCCAGACCCATATTACTTGGTGCAAGATTCCACGTTAGGAACCACCACCCAAGAAAAAGATTTAGGAATTATCATGGATAACACATTGAAACCCTCTGCTCAGTGTGCAGTGGCGGCCAAGAAAGCAAATAGAATGCTAGGAATCATAAAGAAAGGAATGGAGAATAAAACAAAGGATATTATAATGTCTCTGTATCGTTCTATGTTGCAACCACACCTTGAATATTGTGTGCAGTTCTGGTCGCCGTATCTTAAAAAGGATATAGCGAAATTAGAAAAGGTACAGAGAAGACCCACCAAAATGGTAAATGGGATAGAAGGATACACCTGTGAGGAGATGCTTAAAAGGTTAGGGCTCTTCAACCTGGAAAAGAAACTGCCAGGGAGAAATATGATATAGGTTTATAAATTAATAAATTGAGTGGAACAGGTAAACGTAGATCAATTGTTTGTGCCATGAAAAAAAATAGAAAGACTAGAAGACATGCAATGAAGGTACAGTGTAACCTTTTTAAGACTAATAAGAGAAAATAGTTTTTCCCTCAATGTGCAATCAAACTCTGGAATTTGTTTCCAGAGGATGTAGTAAAAGCTTAGTGTGGCTGGGTTTAAAAGAGATTTGGACAAGGTCCTGGAGGAAAGATCCATAAACCATTATTAAAGAGAACCTGGTAAATCCACTGCTTGCCCAAATATAAGCATTGTGGAACCTATGTGTCTTTTGCGAACCTGCTAGCTACTTGTGACCTGGATTGGCCACTGCTGGAAACAGGATACTGGGCTTGCTAGACCTTGGTCTGACCCAGGATGGCATATCTTATGTTCATTTCCTGGTTCCACCGGTTGGAGGCAGGCTTTGGCTTTTTTTTTCTGGCATGAGCCCAGGTTAGCAAGGATTGCTTGGTGCTAGACACCATTCAGTTTGGCGATGTCCTTCAATGCAAAGAGCCGATTCCTTGTTGTCTTCATCATCTCCCCTTGTGGACCTGCGATCAAAAGTGCTGCTGTGCGGATCACCTTAGACAAGTTGCTGCGCCTAAAGGTGGTGGTGCTTATCCTGCGGTTCAGGGGCATCTGTCATCATATGCCAGTCTCCATCTATTTCGTGGTGCCCAAAAAGGATGGTTCCTTCCAGCCCATTCTGGACCTCAAGGGGATCAATGAGCACTTGCGCATCCTGTGCCTCTGGATGGAAATCTTGTGCTCTGTGTTTGAATCAGTGTGCCGAGGGGAGTTCTTGGCTTCTCTGGATCTGACTGAGTCATATTTTCATTTTCTGATCTAGGCAGATCAGCAAAAGCATCTGCTCTTTGCCATGGTTGACTCTCACTGTCAGTTTGCTGTCCTCCACTCCTCATGGTGTTGACAGCTGCAACGCTGTGGCACCGAGGGATCTGTGTCCATCCATATCTGGAGAACTGGCTCATCCAAGCCTGTTCCCTTACAGAAGTGTCTCTGGTGGTATCACGAGTGGTGTCCTTTTTGGAAAGCCTCAGTTGGGTGATCAATCGGGGAAAGAGCCAACTGTTGCCTTCCCAGTCCCTGGAGTTTCTGAAAGCACATTGCGACACTCAAATGAGCAGAGTTTTGCTGCCACAGGAAAACGTTAAGACTATTGGATTGCCTGCCGCTATTCTGTGCGCAGCAGGCTCCCAGAGTCTGAGATTATCTTCAGCTCCTCTGATTGATGGCAGTGGTCATAGAGATGGTGCCGTGGGCGCGTGCTCATATGTAACCGCTCCAGTTGTCCTTGCTGACTCTGTATTCCCCAAGTTCTTAGGAGTTAGAGTAAAGGCTCCTGCTTCTGATGATGGTGAAGGGGGCAGCCTGCATTGGTGGCAGGTGCTCTGTCATCTGAGGAAGGGCGTGCCACTGGACGATTTCTCCTGGATCTTTCTGATGACAGATGCCAGTCTCTTGGGCTGGGGAGCCCATTGCCAAGATTATACGGCCCAGGGCCATTGGAACTGCAGGGCAGCAGTGTGGACCATCAGCCGTCTTGAGGCGAGGCCCATCAGGTTGGCGATTTGAGTGTTTTCGGACGCCACGGTGGTGGCTAATGTCAGTCAGTAAGTCGGCATGAGGAGTGCCAGGATAACTCTGGAGATAGCTGTCCTGTTTGCCTGGGTGGAGAAAAACCTCCAAGCCTTGTCTGCTCAGCACATTGCCGGGGTGGACAATGTGGAAGTAGACTTCCTCAACCTGCACACTCTGGACCCTAGAGAGTGGAAGTTATTAGGAGGTGTTTCAGTTTATTCTGTGCCGCTGGTGTTGCCAAAATGGATATGATGGCGACCCACTCCAGTGCCAAAGTCACCCCAAGGAGAGGCATTCTGAAGGCATCCTTGTTCTGACCCAGCCAGCGGCTGCTGTGTGTGTTTCTTCCATGACCCCTGGTTTGATGTGTGATTCAGTGTATGGGCCGCCACCCGGGCAGGATTGTTCTGGTGGTGCCTGATTGGCTAAGGAGAGTTTGGTTCGGAGACCTGAAGCAGCACTTGCAGGCACCACTTCTTCGGTTGCCTCTGTCTCAGGGCCTATTGTGGCAGGCACCAATTGCCTGGAGGACTCGGTTCTTTTCTTGCTTACTGCTCAGCTCTTGGAAGGAGATGGCTAGTGTGTAAGGGCTACTCTCCAATGGTGGTCTCTACTCTGCTCGGAGCCTGGAGGAGGTCTATCAAGCTAGCATACGTACGGATCTGGTGCCTCTTTGAGCTATGGTGCAGCGCTCAGCTGTTGGCTTCTGAGGCGGTAGCTGTTGTCACTAGCCTTGCTCCCATTTGTCTTGTGCTTTCTCCAGGGGGTTCGGTGTCTGCTTCCACCCCCCCTTCCGGTATGTGAACCCTTCCTGGGATCTGTGTCTAGTGCTCAGGGGTAGTGTCAGGGGAAGGATAAGTATCTTCGCCTTGTGTGGATATCCGTATAGTGCTTCTCTAATACTTGGAGGTTAAAAATTCTTTTCGTAAGTCCAACCATCTTTTTGTGCTATTTGCTGGCCTGTGCAAGGGTGACGCGGCAGCTAAGTTGACTTTGGGGTGCTGGATTAAGGAGGCCATTACCTCTGCATATCTTTTGCAAAACTGGCCATTTCCAGAGGGTTTGCGCACCCTTCTTGAGCGCAGGCATCCTCGTGGGCGGAGCACATCTTGGTAGCCCCTGCAGACTTGTTGTGTGGCAACGTGGGCATCACCTTCCACTTCTGTCAAGCATTACCGCTTGAATGTCCACATGTGGGCTCACATGGCCTTTGGCTCAAGGGTTTTGCGAGTTGCTGTCTTGTTCCCGCTCAGTAGAATCGTAGCTTTGGTATGTCCCGCTTGTCTGGACTGGTCTAGCAGGACAATATGAAAGGTGAAATTTTACTTACCAGTTGATGTCCTTTCCTTAAGTTCTGCTAGACCAGTCCAGGGACCGCCCCTGAAACTGTATTTACTCTATTCTTCTGCTACGGTACCCTTGGATCTGCTGTGATTTTTATCCTTGGTTTTGCAGATTCATATCTTATTGGCATTCTTCTGTTTTATTATTTCCTATACATAATCCTCTACTATTTATTACGCATTGTTGCCCACAATTGAGGGGGTATGAGGCTTGCCATGTTTCTCCCATGTGCTTTGGGACGAACCCTGAGGAGACTTCTGGTGGCTGAGGCAAATGGAAGCATAGGAGTGATGTCATTGAAACCTGGGCTTTTTATTGATTCTTTATCTCCACCAGTCTGCTGTTAGGGGAACACAATCCACTTGTCTGGACTGGTCTAGCTGGACTCAAGGAAAGGACATTGACTAGTAAGTAAAATATCACCTTTAAGCTATAAAGTGACATTTGAGAACTGGAGTTGCCTCTCCATATGCTATACAGATGTCAGGGAGCCTCTTTATCAAAACAAAGCATGTAAGTTCTCATCCATTATTTATGATTATTTGAAGCTCTCATCCTGTCTCAGTAAAACAAAGGGTTTATTTGTTTTCCTCCTGCATTTATTTGTGCATATTTTGCTTGATGTTGTTGAGTGCTATATGACTACTTCGTCCTAAAATGGAATATATTTTTCTCCTTTTAAGAATAAAATGCAGCTCTTTTTAACTATTTATTTAATTATTGCCAGACACGTTTTCTGGTCTTCAGGAAAAATCACACATTAATTGCCACTTCTAGAGGCATCTTTACCAAGCTGAGTGCTAGTAAAGTGGGTTTGGTCTGCATTACTAGCGCCGGGCACACTGCTAGATGCAAGGGCCAGGGGCAGATTATTAACATTAGAAGAATAGTGTGCAGGCCAAACATTTTTGTTTTCTTTAGCTTTCAGAATTTTTCATTTTTATTTCACATTTTTTTTCATTTCAGGGGCATTGTAGTCAATAATGGACACTATTGCTCATAGAGTGCACCCTGTTTCTCAGTAGTGCACTTATTGATAAATGATACACATTATAGGATGATAGCACACATTTCTTTATTTTAATTTTTTATTAGTATACAAACAAAATAGAATATGGGTCCATTGTGACCCACCCTCCTCCTTGACACCTTGCCATTGAACCCCAATGCCCCCTTCAAAATGCCACTCTTCACAACAATAAGTTCCCCACTTAGTAACCCCCCCCCTTCCCAGCCACCTTTCCCTTCAGGACGAGTTCGCGTTTTGCAGTAAGTCCATGTTTGGTGTCCATTGCTTCTCAACTCACTCAACCTGGTTCTGGCGCAGTGCCGTGAGTTTTTCCATCAGGACCACCTTGCGCAGCCTGAATCACCAGGTGTCCAGCTCCGGGAACCTGTCATCTTCCAGTTCCAGGCTACTTCTCCTTGGGCCGCCATTACGCAGGCCCGGATGGGCCTGCACCCCTTCTGGCCAAACACCCAATAGACAACAGGCCGGGCTCAGTCCTATTTCCACTCCAAAAATATGGGAAATCTGACTCTGTATTGCTTTACAGTATTTTTGTATTTCCGGACAATCCCACCAGATGTAGAACATCATACCCAAAACCCCATACTCCCGCCAACAGCAGTCGGAGGCTTGGGGAAACATAGCATGTAGGCACTCTGGAGTGTCATACCAGCGCATTAGAATTTTGTAAGAATTCTCCCTTACGGCAGCTGAAGTAGTAGCCCACCCAATCCCCAAACATATCCTTTCCCACTCCTTAGTCTCCCAGGAAACCCCCAGATCTTTTTCCCAGGCAACCATATATCAAAACTTCTGCCCACTGCGTGCCAGGAGGCTCCGATAGAGCAGATGAATTAACCCCCGGGACTTATGCCACCCCAACCACAAGGCCTCCATCATTGTTACCGGCTTCGTAAGTCACTTGCCTATCCTATTGCTGGAGAAAATGGGAGACTTGCGGGTAAGCAGACAAATCTCGGGAAGGCAAGTGATATTCACTCTCTAGCTCCTCAGAGGAGCGGATGTACCCACTGTCCAGCATCCTCACAAAGATATTCAACCCCTACTGTTCCCATTCCTGAAAAACTGGCTTCCTCCCAGGTCCAAAGGACAAAGACACCCTTATTGATGCCAAGGCAGTAAATTTAGCTAAGGGTGCTACCTTCCTCCAGCCCCTCCTCCACTGGGCCCATAGATGGAATAGATAAGGATTGTCTCTCCACCTCCCTTTCAGGGTATCCCCCAATATCCAGGGTAAATACTCCAGCTGAAGGTCAGGAGACCAGTGCTGCCCAATCGTGCAAAATCGCTTCTCAGTTCCTCCCTTCCTACATGCCATAATGTGATGCATCTGGGCAGCCAGATAGTAAGTGTCTTAGTCCGGAACCTCCAGACCCCCTTTCTTCAGGGTTGCATAAAGCACCCGTCGAGCCACTTGAGAAGGACAACACCTCCAAATGAAGATACAGATTTTTTGTTGAAGTCAGCATAAAGCGAGGGGCAGAATATGCACCGGTCAAGTTTGAAAAAAAATACAGATGGGGGAGCACATTCATCTTGATGACCACTATCCAACCCAGCCAAGAGAAATGCCGTCCCTGCCCAACACTCCTGTTCCCTCCCCACTTACCTGAACGGAGGAGCTCTATCATGCTAACTATCCCCCTCCGGAGTCCTAGTTAACCACATCCCCAGATACCTCAAATATTTCGGGACACACTTAAAAGGGAAAGTTTCCCTCAGTCTCTGCTCCAGTGATCCTGCTAAATTAATATGCAGGCCTTCAGTCTTCTCCATATTAATTTTAAAGTTGGACGAAGATCTAAACATCCCGAGTTCCTTCATCAAAACTGGAAGGGAGAGCATCGACCACATAACAAAAAAATAATAAATCATCAGCAAGCAAGGTCAACTTATGATTGTCCAGGCCCACGGCCACCCCTGAAATATCTGGATTAGCCCTGATCTTGCTCGCCAGGGGTTCCATGACCTGGGCAGACAGCAGGGGTGACAAGGGGCAACCCTGCCGGGTGCCCTGCTTAAGGGGAAACATTTCCGAGAAGCCACCATGCACCTTCACAGTGGGGCGCGGACCAGCATATAAGGCAGGGGTCTCAAACACGCGGCCCGCGAGAGAACGTTGTGCGGCCCGCGACGGCTTCTGCTGCTGCTGCCGTTGCCGCCGTGGCAACGGCAGAATCGACGGTCAATTTAAAAAAAAAAAAAACTGGCTTCTGCTGCTCAAGCAGCAAAATCAGCTGTCCTGCGGCCCCTTCCTCTCTGCCCGGAGATCCCCGAGAGTGCTCCATCAGCGGGTGCTTTTCAAGCCGCGAAGAGAGTATTTCCCTCTCGTGAGGCTTGAAAAGTGACTAGGTTTAAGCCGCGCGAGAGGGAAATACTCTCTTCGCGGCTTAAAAAGCACGCCGCAGATGAAGCACACTCAGGGCTCTCCGCGCAGAGGGGAAGGGGCCGCGGGACAGCTGATTTTCTGCTGCAGCAGCAGAAGCCAGGTTTTTTTTTAATTTACCTGGGGGGGGGTGTAGGACTGGAAATGGGCTATTGGCAGGGGGGGGGGTATGACTGGAAATGGGCTATTGGCAGGGGGGGTTATTACTGGAAATGGGCAATTAGCAGGGGGGGTATGACTGGAAATGGGCTATTGGCAGGGGGGGTTATGACTGGAAATGGGCTATTGGCAGGGGGGGGTTATGACTGGAAATGGGCTATTGGCAGGGGGGGTATGACTGGAAATGGGCTATTGGCAGGGGGGGTATGACTGGAAATGGACTATTGGCAGGGGGGGTTATGACTGGAGATGGGCTATTGGCAGGGGGGGGTTATGACTGGAGATGGGCTATTGGCAGGGGGGTAATGACTGGGAATGTGCTATGTTGGGGTCTAGGACAGCAAATGGGCAGTTGGGGGTTATGAAGGACTGGATCTGGGCTGATGGGGGGAGTTAGGACTGGTAATGAGCTATGGAGGGGCTGACTGAAATGGGGTAATGGGGGTTAGGACTGGAATTGGGCTATTGGCAGGGGGGGGTTATGACTGGTAATGGGCTATGGGGGGGGTAAGACTGAAAATGGGGTGATGGGGGGTAAAACTGGAAGTGCGCTATGGGGAGGTTAGGACTGGTAATGGGCTATGGGGGTCTAGGACTGGTAATGGGCTGGGGGGGGGTTGCTAGGACTGGATAATGGGCTGAGAGGCAGGGGGGCTTGAACTGCAAATGGCTGATGGGGAGGGGGGCTTGGAATGGAAATGGGCTGTGAGGGGCGGGAGCTCGGCTTGGAAATGGGCTGATGGGGGCTAGGATTGGAAATGGGCTGATGGTGAGGCTAGGATAGGACTGGAAATGGACTAATGGGGGGACTAGAAGGGAGCGGATGCTGGGTGGGGCTGGAACTAGAAGGGAGCTGATGTTGGGGGAGGATTAGAATGGGATGGAGCTGGGAAAGTGAAATGGAGAGGGGAAAAATATTTTGTCTGGGAGAGAAGACAAATCTACAATTGGCCAGGTATTGGGAGAGTAAGTGGGGATTGAGGATGGAGGGGTAAAATTTGAGTGGATGAAATAGGAATGAGAAAGAGAAAAAAGGAGAAAGATTAGTATGTTAAAGCAGATGTAGAGAGAGAATGGAAAAAAAACTAGGAGAGAAGAAAGGGCAAATGGACAGCAGACGATGGAGAGTTAGCAGAAGACATGAAGAAACCAGAAGAAAGTGGCTGGAACAATTGCAACTGAAAAAAATGCACAAAAGGTAGAAAAATATCTCTTTATTTTGAATTTATTAACTGGAATATGTCAGCTCTGGGAAATGTGCATCATTAATGTTTGCGCTTTGTTTAGTACAAGAGGAAATTAATTTATAGTTTTATTTCTACAGTGTTGTTGTACATTCCAAGTTTGGCTTTTGGGGTTCCCAGTTTAATTATTGTCTTCTTGTTTCTAAATCTTTTAGTCTTTCTTTATCCATACTCATTAAAGAGGCATGTTTACTAAAAGTTAGTGTATGGTAACATTATGCAAATATTTATGCAAATGAGGCCCCTTATGCAAATGAGGCCCCGCGTCTTATGTGGCCCCCAGGTTACTTTACAAGTCCTCATTTGGCCCTCAAAGCAATTTGAGTTTGAGACCCCTGATATAAGGCCTGAACATACCCTAAAAAGTGGAGGCCCACCCCTACTCGCTCAAGCACCCAAAACATGAATTCCCATTTCACCCTATCAAATGCCTTTTCCGCATCGATAGCTTACAGCAAGCTCTCCTGACATTTCATCTGAGCTGTGCATACCAGTTGCAGGGCTCGCCGAATGCTATCACCCGTTTGACGCCCTTGTATAAAACCGGTCTGATCCAGATGGATAACCCCCAGTAACAAGGCCCCCAGCCATTTGGCCAGGACCTGATATGAGCTGCACAAGATCATGAACTGGTCAGGTTTGGGCAACATGGTAATGGCTGCTTCCAACATTGACGGGGCCAATGCCCCCCCATCCCCCGTAAGACGGCGTTAAACACCTTTTGCAGTAGGGGAATAAGGGGATCTGCGAGCCTCTTATAAAAGAAGCTGGTTAACCTATCAAACCCCAGTGGCTTATTGCCTGCCAAAGCCTGAATGACTCCCCTTATCTCCTCCCCCATCTCACGCTCCAGAATGGCCTTTTCTTCAGGAACAAGCAGGAAGTCAGGCCTCACTTATGGGTAATGTCTGCACCGACGGAGCCCGCACGGAGCAATTCCCCAGCTTTCAAAAAAGCCTTTGGGATTGCTGCCATGCATGCGTGGTCCTCTTCCCTCCCAAAGGTGCCATATTTCTTTGTCTCCCTTTTTCCGCGGAGCCCTTCGGACGCACATCCTCGTCCCTCAGAAAAAGTGTTTCATTTTTGGCCTCTGGCTGTGTTTTTTTTCTGGTTGCACCAGTCCTCTTCATCTTCTCCTGCTCTCCCCTTTTTTTTTCCTCGAGCGAGGGGATATCCTTCCTTTAAGTTTTTTCCCTGTTGCGGGCTTTGTGCCCTTTTTTCTTTCCTAACCGCTGTCCGCAAAGGTCTTTGACCTAGCGGGGGTCCTTTTTGCCCCCATGGCCACTGATTTTAAAAAATGCGACAGATATTCCAAAAACATGTAGCTCACAGACACACATGACTGTTGTCTTCAGTGTCTTGGTGTCAACCATGACCCGGAGCTCTGCTCTCTTTGCAAGAAAATGTCCTCCAAAGCCCTGCTCAGTCATAAGCAGAAGTCCGAAGACCTTGAAGTCGCTGTCGGGGGCTCCGGATAAGTGCAGGCACTCCCGCGCTTGGTCACTCAGCCCCCCATGGCGTTCCCGAGAGTCGGAAAAGGAGCGGCCTTGAAAGGTACCTTGTACAGATATAGAGGCCTCCGGTGATGGCGCCTGGTCTCCTGAGGGTCATACCAGTGAGGACCCCCTCTCCTCCTCCATACCAGACCTGGTTACCCTGGTGGCGTTGCAAGGTCCCACGTCTGCATGGGAGTCTCGAATGCTAGAACTGGAGCGCAGGGTTTCTGCCTTCTTAGGTGCCCAGCAGGCGCTCATGCCCAGCACGGCTGGCCCGCGCTTTGAGACCGAGGTTCTCTTGAGAGCGACACCAAAACCCGCCCTGGAAACCCCCGAGAGCCATGGGCTTCGTGAGGGTCCTCGGCGTTGGTCTCGCTCACCTTCCTGGTCCTCGGGAGCACGATCCTCTGGATCCAAGCGGACCTCGGCCTATGGACAGGGCAACCTGCCTGAGCCGGACTCCTCCAGGAACCTCTCAGGTTGGGAGTTGGATGTGGATACTTCCACGGAGACCCGTGCCCACAGGGACCTCCCTTCGGATCTGTCCCGCCCACCTATCAGAGGCAATTGCCGCCCAAGGGACATGGCACAGGCCCTCAGCCTGGCTATGCAGACTGAAGAGGAACCATAGGCTGAGGAGCTCGATATTCTACAGTATGAGTCCCTGCCTCGGGAGTCTCTTACTGTCCTGGTTCCCCCTATCTTGTCGAGGCTACTCCTCTGCATGTGGGAGACCCCTGCTTCGGTCCCCATTGTGAGTAAGCGCCTTGACGCCATGTATAGGGTCCAGCGTGGCCCAGGGTTCCAGAAAACCCAGCTTCCGCATGCTTTCATGGTTGTGGAATCGGCGACACGGAAGCAAAAAAGCCCAAAGTCTCACTCTTTGGCCCCCCCTAGGTAGGGATTTGAGAGCCCTCGACGCCCTGGGGTGTAAGGCCTATCAGGGTTCCATGCTCGCTTGCTGTATCCAGGCATGCCAACTGTATATGGGCATGTTCCTGCGTGACCTTGCTAAGGAGCTCGGTGGCTTCACCGCGGGCCTCGGAGGCGAACCCCTCCTAAAGTTCCAGACCATCTTGAAATCTGTCGCAGAGTGTTTGAAGTACCTCTCCCGTGCTGCTTATGACGGATTTGAGTCTTACGCCTGGGTGGCGGCAGTCGGCTTTGGGGCCCGGCACCAGGCATGGCTCCAGTCTTCGGACTTGGAGCAGTGGGTCCAAGAGAAGCTCCTGGACGTCCCTTGCCTTGGGGAGCAACTGTTCAGTAAACCAATGGAGGATAAAGCTGAGATAGAAACTGAGTTTGACTCAAACTTGTTTTTCACGCAAAACCTCCTCCCTAGGAAGAAGCAGCAAACTAAGAAGCCGTTCTTCCAAAGGAAGGGGCTTCCTTACCGGGGTTACCTGCCTTTCCCGCCTACCTCGGCACTGACCAACAGCACGCAGGGGAAGGGAGGTGCACACGGCCACCGCAAGCCTAAAGGGCCTAAGTCCCAACCCCCAGCACCACCCCAGCCAGTGCAGGGGTTTTGACGCCGTCTGCATAGCCTCTTGCCCCCCACCGGCAGCTCCTCCACAAGTGGAGGGACGCCTGTCCCTGTTCGCCCCAGAGTGGGCGTCGATCACATCAGACACCTGGGTCCTCCAGGTGATCCAAGATGGATACCGTCTCTGCCTGGACAGGTGTCCTCCTCCTTTCTCCCCAGTGGAGCATGCTCAGCTCCTTGCGGAGCAGACCTTCTTCCAGCGGGAACTGTCCAATCTCCTCGCCCAACAGGCAGTCGAGAAGGTACCGCAGGACCTTCGGGGTCAGGGGTTCTACTCCCGCTACTTTCTCATCCCGAAAAAGATGGGGTGCCTGCGGTCCATTCTTGACCTCAGAAACCTCAATAGGTTCCTGGTGCATGAGAAGTTCAAGATGTTATCTCTTGGCGTCTTGCTGCCTTTCCTTTAGCAGGGCGATTGGCTATGCTCCTTGGACCTCAAGGACGCTTACGCCCACATCCTGGTTCACCCACAGCACAGGCAGTATCTGCGTTTCAGGGTGCAAGGGGAACACTACCAGTACAGAGTGCTCCCCTTTGGGCTCGCGTCCGCACCGTGGGTCTTCACAGAGTGCCTCTCCGCGGCTGCCACCTCACTCAGGTGGCAGGGCATACCCGTCTTCCCCTACCTTGACAACAGGCTCATCATGGCATCCTCGAACGGCAAAGCCTGCCTGGTGGTGTCATGCATGATCCTTCTCCTCGAGCGCCTCGGCTTCCTGGTCAATTACTCCAAGTCCAACCTCGAGCTGGTGCAGACTCTGGAGTTCATCAGCACATGCCTCAACATGGTGCAGGTGACCGCCTTCCTTCCCACGGACCGAGCAGACCACCTTCGGGCTGTTGCGGGCCAGGTCCAAAACAGGGCTTGGGTTATGGTGTGGGCTATGCTGCACCTCCTCGGATACATGGCCTCCACCATCCATATCGTCACTCATGCCCGCATGCACATGCGGACAGCCCAGTGGTGCCTCCAGACACAGTAGAGCCAGGCCTCCGGCCACCTCAGGGACCCTATCTGGGTCTCCCGCAGTCTCCATGACTCCCTGAGATGGTGGCGGGACCCCCAAAGTCTCCATCGGGGAATGCCCTTCCAGACCCCGCAGCACAATCTCGACCCGACGAATGCTTCCTTGCTGGGGTGGGGAGCCTACTGCGGTGCATTCTGCACCCAGGGGCAGTGGTTACCCGAGGAGTCTTGGCAGCAGATCAACCTGCTGGCGCTTCGGGCAGTCTGGAGGGTCTTCGAGGGCTACCTGAGGGGGAAGTTGGTTCTCGTGCAGACCGACAACAGGATAGCCATGTTTTACATCAACAAGGAGGGGGGAACAGGATCACGCCTCATCTGTTGAGAGGCGATCCTCCTTTGCTCCTTTGTGTCTCGCTGGGGGATGACCCTGCGAGCAGTCTACCTCCCTGGCCAGGAGAATGTCCTCGTGGACAAATTTAGCAGGATCCTCCGCCCACACGAGTGGCACTTGGATCCAGAGGTCGCCAGCGTCTTGTTACATCTGTGGGGGACCCCATCCATGGATCTGTTTGCCAGTCCGGCGAACGTGCAGCTTCCCCACTTCTGCGGCCCAGTTCGAGCAGGGTGGCACCGGATGCGTTCCTCTTGAGCTGCACCTCTGGCCTTCTTTATGTGTTCCCTTCCATTCCTCTCATTGCGAGGACCCTCCACAAGGCTCAGTGGGACCGAGCTTCGGTGATCCTCATGGTCCCCTTGTGGCCTTGACAACCTTGGTTCCCGCTTCTGCTCCGGCTTGCGTCCGAGTCCCCAGTCCCCATGGGCTGCGCCCCGGGCCTGTTGATGCAGGAGGAGGGGTGGGTGTTCCACCAGAACCTGGCCTCACTGTCCCTTGCAGCCTGGTGGCTCCGCTGCGTCTCCTGGAGGACGTCGAGGAGATCCTGCTCGCGTCGAGGAAGGACTCAACGAGATGGGCATGCGCCTTTAAGTAGCGACGTTTCTCGACCTGCTGCTCCGAGCTTCAGATCGACCTGTTCTCCTGATCTACCCAATGGATCCTCCAGTACCTCCTCTACCTCTCGAAGGCAGGCCTGAAATCCAGTTCGGTCAGGGTACACCTGAGTGCCATTTCGGCAAACCATCTCCCCGTTGAGGGAAAACCTCTCTCGGGGCAGCTCTTGGTCTCTCGCTTCATGCGATTACTGCTTTCCAAGCCTCCCATCTGGCCTCTCCCGGCGGAGTGGAACCTCAGCGTGGTGCTGATGCAGCTCACGTGAGTGCCCTTCGAGCGGATGGCTACATGCTCGCTTCGGCATCTCTCCTGGAAGGTGATCTTCCTGGTGGCTTTGACCTCAGCTCACCGAGCCAGCAAACTTCTGGCCCTCATGGCTGAGGCTCCGTACACCAGGTTCTATGGGAACAGGGCGGTCCTCTGCACCCATCCCTAGTTCCTACTGAAGGTAGTCTCGGACTTTCATCTCAACCAGGAGATAGTCCTACCGACCTTCTTCCCAAGACTACATGCCGACCAGGCATCGGCAGTGTTGCATACACTCGATTGCAAGAGGGCTCTTGCCTTCTACCTGCAGCTTACCCAGGTTCATTGCAAGTCTGATAGGCTCTTTGTCGCCTACGACCCCAGTCGCCTGGGGCAGGCAGTCACCAAGTGCACCATCTCCGTCTGGGTGGCGGACTGCATTGCCTTTGCCCAAGCAAAGGTGGGCACCCCACTGGATCAGCGGGTCACCGCACAAGGCATCCGAACCATGACTTCTGCCGGGCTGCGACCTGGTCTTCAGCGAACTCTTTCGCTGTCCACTACTGCCTGGAGAGGGAGGCTGTCCACTACTGCCTTCGATCAGGCTGTACTACGTAATCTGTTTGGGGTATAAACAACTCCTGCTCTCCAACCCTTCTTTGACGACTACCGAGAGCTCCACCCTGGGGACCCGAAGACTCGGGCTCCTCCAGGCATCGACTTCTGCTCACGGCCTCGCAGAGGTGTTTTTGGGTTACCGGTGGCTTGGTAGCCTGTAGCTGGGGAGTCCCATAAGTGAGGACTGACTTCCTGTTTGTTCCTGGAGAAAGCGTGGTTACTCACCTATAACAGGTGTTCTCCAGGGACAGCAGGCATCAGTCCTCACTAGCCTCCCACCTCCCCTGAAGAGTTGCTATTTTTGTCCTTCCCTTGTCATGTGCTTAGTAGGGCTTTAGCTAGGGGACCTGACTGAGCAAGATGGCACCTTTGGGCGGGAAAAGGACCATGCATGCGTAGCAACAATCCCAAAGGCTTTCTTTGAAAGCTGGGGAATTGCTCTGCGTGGGCTCCGTCGGTGCCGACGCCACCCCATAAGTGAGGACTGATTTGTTCTGTCCCTGGAGAACACCTGTTACAGGTGAGTAACCACGCTTCCTCTTTGCTAATCCTTCCCAACGATTCCCCTTCCCTTAAGTAAACCTCGATCTGCTCCACTGTACCACTATTATTCCTACCATAAAGGGTCTTGTAGTATTGAGCAAAATACTTGCGAATATCCTCTGACTTAGAGAGGTTGATCTCCTCCCCCCCTTTCAACTTAACAATTCTGCTGCTCCCTCTCCAGCAACTTCCGTGCCAACAAGTCCCTGCTTTATTGTTAAATTTATAATAGTACTGTTCTCCAGGAACAAGCAGGAAGTCATTCCTCACTTATGGGGTGACGTCGGCACCGACGGAGCCCACGCGGAGCAATTCCCCATCTTTCAAAGAAAGCCTTTGGGATTGCTGCCATGCATGCGTAGTCCTCTTCCCGCCCACGGGTGCCATCTTGCTCAGTCTCCCTTTTTCCATGGAGCCCTTCGGGTGCACGTCCTCATCCCACGGAAAACGTTTTTGTTTTTGGCCTACAGGTCTTTGTTTTCCGGTTTTCTACCCGTCCTTCCCCTGCTATATCTTCTTAGAGCTGTTGGGGATAGTTTTTTCTTTCTTCATGTATTGTCATGGGCTTCGTGTCCTTTTTTCTTTCCCTAACTGCTGGCTGCGTGGGTCTTTGACCTTGGGGGGGGGGGGGGGCGGCATTTTTGCCCCTATGGCCAATGGCTTCAAAAAGTGCAATAGATGCTCTAGGAACATGTCGCTTACGGACACTCACGACTGTTGTCTGCAGTGCCTCGGAGCTGAGCATGTTCCAGAGCTCTGTTTGCTCTGCAAGAAAATGTCTTCTAAGGCCCTGCTCAGTCATAAGCAGAAGTCCGAAGACATTTTTCGAAAGGCCGCCTCGGGATCCCCGGTGGCACCCTTGGTCGTCTCTCCCCTGGTGGGGTCCCCCCTTCGGCCCCACCCTCTCAGCGGCACTCCGATCAGGGATCCCCTGAGGTGGAGCGGCACAAAAAAAAGGCGGCCTCTAAGTCGCTGTCGGGGACTCCCGATAAGCGCGAGCGCTAACACACTCGGTCACTGAGCCCCCTTCGGCATTCCTGAGAGTCAGACAGGGAGCGGCCCCGCAAGGTACCCCGCACTGATGTGGAGGCCTCCAGCGAAGGCACCCGGTCTCCTGAGGACCGTCCCAGTGAGGACTCCCTCTTCTCCTCGACGCCTGACCCCTGGGTCGGGGTCGCAGGGCCCCATGCTCGCGTGGGAGTCCCGCATGCTGGTGCTAGAACACAGCGTTTCTGTGATCATCGCTTCCCAGCGGGCGCTCACAGCCAGCTTCGCTGACTCGCACCTAGAGATCGTGGGTCCCTCGCGTGGGACACCGAAATCCATTCAAGAAACCCCCGAGAGCCATGGATCATGTGAGAGTCCTCGACGTCGGTCTCGCATGCCTTCCCGTTCCTCGGAGGTGAGATCTTCCAGGTCCTCTGGCTCCAAACGGGCACCAGCCGTTGGACAGGGCGATCTGCCCGGCTCGGACTCCTCGACCGATTTCTCGGAGTGGGAGTCTGATGGGGACACCTCGCCAGAAACCTGTACCCACCGGGATCTTCCATCGGACTCCTCCCCACCCGCATGCCAGCGGCGCTCGCCACCCGAAGTCACCTTCCTGATGTTTGTTCGGGATATGTCACGGGCCCTTAACCTGGCCACTCAAGCTGAGGAGGACCCTCGTGCTGAAGAACTTGATATTCTTCAGTACGAGTCCCCCGCCTTGGGAATCTCTTACTGTGCCTGTTCCTCCTATTTTGTCTCGGCTACTGCTCCGCATGTGGGAGGCCCCCGCCTCTGTCCCCATTGTGAGCAAGCGCCTTCATACTATGTACAAGGTACAATGCGGGCCGGGGTGCAGGAAGACCTAACTTCCCCATACCTCTGTGGTGGTGGAATTGGCCATGAGGAAGCAGAAGAGCCCAAAATCGCACTCATCGGTACCGCCTGGCCAAGAGTCGAGAGCCTTTGATGCCCTGGGCCGCAAGGCCTACCCAAGGCTCCATGCTCTTTTGTCACATTCAAGCATACATGGGTATGTTCTTGCGCGATTTAGCCAAGGAGCTCGGAGGGTTTTTTGCAGGCCTCGAGGGCGAGCCCCTCAATAGATTCGGCACTCTGCTGAAGTCAGTCGCACACTGCTCAAAATACCTCTCCCGAGCCGCCTACAATGGATTTGAGTCATCGGCTCAGGTGGCGGCTGCAGGCATCAGGGCCTGCCGCCAGGCATGGTTCCAATCCTCAGATTTGGAGCAGTGGGTGCAGGAAAAGCTCCTGGACATTCCCTGCCTCGGCAAGCAGCTTTTCGGCAAGCTGATGGAGGATAAAGTCGTGGAGATGGAGACTGAGTTCTTCACCAGAACCCGTCTCTCACGCAAGACCTCCACTCTGCCCTGGAAAAAGCAACCAGCCAAAAAGCTGTTCTTTCCTGTTAAGGGCCTCCAGTACCGGGACTACCTGTCATATCCGGCTACCCCCACGCCGACCACCCCAGCGCAGGATAAATCTGGCCAAGGGCATCGCAAGCCGAAAGGGTCGAAAGCCCAAACTCTGGCTCCTTCACAACCCACACAGGGGTTTTGATGCCATCGGCATAACCCCCTGCACTCTGGTGATGCAGCAGCCAGTGGGGGGACACCTGTCTTATTTTGCCCCGTTGGGGGCTTCCATCACCTCAGACAGACACCTGGGTTCTCCAGGTCATCCAAGACGGCTGTTGCCTTCGCTTTGACAGGTTTCCACCTCCCTTCTCCCCAGCGGAGCCTCCTCGACTCCCCGCGTGCCAGGTTTTACTGCAGTAAGAACTACTCTCTCTCCTTGCCCAACAGGCAGTCGAGAAGGTCCCTCCGCACCTTTGAGGTCAGGGCTTCTATTCCCGGTACTTCCTCGTCCAAAAAAAGACGGGTGGTCTGCGGCCCATCCTCTGCCTCCGCAGGTTGAACAAGTTCTTGGTGCTGGAGAAATTCAAGATGTTATCCCTTGGCATTCTGCTGCCCTTCCTCTGGCAGGGCGACTGGCTATGCTCTTTGGATCTAAAAGACACTTACGCCCATATCTTAATCCACCCCACAGGCAGTATCTGTGCTTCAGGGTGCAGGGAGAGCACTTCCAGTACAGGGTGCTCCCCTTCGGCCTCATGTCTGATCCATGAGTCTTTATGAAATGCCTCATCGTGGTCGCCGCACATCTCAGGCGTCAAGGCATGCTGGTCTTTCCCTACCTCAACGACTGGCTCGTCGCGGGCACCTTGGTTGAGGAAACCAGGTGAGCAGTGTCTTGCACAGTCCTTCTGTTGGAGAGCTTGGGGTTCTTGGTCAACTACCCAAAGTATCATCTCAAGCCGGTGCAGGCACTCAAGTTCATTGGGGCGTGCCTCGATACTCTGCGTGCGACCGCCTTCTTACCAGCAGATTACGCCTACCGCCTCCGAGCTCTGGCGGCCCGGGCCCAAAGCACTCACCAGGTCACTGCTCGGACCATGCTATGCCTCCTGGGCCACATGGCCTCTACCGTGCATGTGGTCCCCCACGCCCGCCTGCATATGTGGACAGCTCAGTGTTGCCTCAGTGCCCAATGGAGCCTGTCCCTTGGTCACCTCAGGGACCCTGTCAGGGTCCTTCCCGACCTCTGCTTGTCCCTGTGCTGGTGGCAAAACCCCCGCAACCTCCTCAGGGGATTGCCCTTCCAGGCCCCGCAGCACGATGCAGTGCTGATGAAAGACGCTTTCCTGTTAGGGTGGAGAGCCCACTGCAGACCGCTGTGCACACAGGGGCAGTGGTCGTCTGAGGAGTCTCAGCAGCAGATAAACTTACTTGAACTCCAGGTGATTTGGTGGGCCCTGAGGGCCTTCGAGGACCACCTCAAGGGAAGGTCGGTTCTCGTGTAGACCAACAACCACGTGGCGATGTTCTACGTCAACAAGGAGGGAGGCACAGGATCGCGCTTCCTCTGTTGGGAAGCAGTCCTTATCTGCTCTTTCGCTGTCCGACGGAAGTTGACCCTCAAGGCAACCTACCTTCTGGGTCAGGAGAATGTCCTGGTGGACAGTCTCAGTAGAATCCTTCGCCCCCACGAATGGCGGCTGGATCCAGGGATAGCGGGCTGGCTGTTTCTTCGCTGGGGGACGCCGGTGATAGACCTCTTCGCCAGTCCCCAGAACGTGCAGCTTCCCCGCTTTTGCGGCCCCATACCGCACCCAAGCAGGGAAAGTCCGGATGCATTCCTTCTGGACTGGTCATCCAGCCTGCTAAATGCATTCCCTCCCTTCCCTCTGATTGCGAGAACCCTTTTCAAGGCTCAGCGGGATCGGGCATCGTTGATCCTCGTAGCCCCCTTGTGGCTTCGGCAGCCTTGGTTCCCACTCCTGTTCCATGTATCGACAGAGCCTCCTGTTCCCCTGGGCTCTGCCCCAGGTCTGCTAACACAGGAGGAAGGGTGGGTGCAGCACCCGAACCTAGCCTCCTTATCCCTCACGACCTGGCGGCTGAACGGGTTTCCCTAGCCTCACTCTCTCTTCCGGAGGAGGTTGAAGAAGTCTTCCTCACTTCCAGAAAGGACTCCACTAGATGACCCTACACCTTCAAGTGGAGGCGCTTCTCGGTCTGGTGCTCGGTGCTCCAGATCGACCGGTTCTCGTGCCCCATTTGATGGATCCTTCAGTACCTCCATCTCTTGAAGGAAGTGCTGAAGTCGAACTCTGTCAGGGTACACTTGAGCACTATCTTGGCGAACCACCTCCCCATTGAGGGAAAACTCCTCTCGGGGCAGCCATTAGTCTCCTGCTTTATGCAGGGTCTTCTACTTTCCAAGCCGTTCATCTGTCCTCCGGCGGAATGGGACCTGAATGTGGTGCTCATGCAGCTTACCAGTCCACCCTTCGAGCCGATGGCGATGTGCTTGCTCCGGAACCTGTCCTGGAAGGTGGCCTTCCTGATGGCGCTGACCTCAGCCCACCGAGTCAGTGTGATCCAGGCTCTCATAGCTGACGCCTCTTACACCAGGTTCTATCAGAATAGGGCAGTTCTCCGTACCCATCCTAAAATCCTACCTAAAGTCATCTTGGATTTTCATCTTAACCAGTAGATAGTCCTGCCGACTTTCTTCCCGAGGCCCCACGTTGACCAGGCGTCAGCGGCTCTCCACACCCTCGACTGCAGAAGGGCTCTCGCCTTCTACTTGCAGTGCACCAAGACTCATCACAAGTCTGGCCGGCTCTTTGTGACCTACGATCCCAATAGACCGGGTCAGGCAGTTACCAAACACACCCTCTCGGTTTGGGTAGCGGACTGCATTGCTGTCACTCACACGAAGGCGGGTGTCCCGCTGGATCATTGAGTCACCACAAACGGAGTTCGGGCCAAGGCGGTTTCGGTGGCTTCGTTGCGCTCCGTGCCCCTGATGGACATCTGCCAGGCGGCAACCTGGTCTTCCACGAATACCTTCGCTGCTCACTACTGCCTGGAGAGGGAGTCCCACCGGGACAATACTTTTGGCCAGGCTGTACTCCGTAATCTGTTCGGGGTATAAGCAACTCCTGCCCTGTGACCCTTCTTCATGGCTACCGAGGGCTTTGCCCCGAGGACCCGAGGACTTGGGCTCCTTCGGGCATCAGCTTCTGCTCACGGCCTCGTGGAGGTGTTTTTTGGTTACAGGTTCAGTAGCCTGTAGCTGGGGAGTCCCATAAGTGAGGACTGACTTCCTGCTTGTTCCTGGAGAAAGCGTAGTTACTCACCTGTAACAGTTGTTCTCCAGGGACAGCAGGAATCAGTCCTCACTATCCTCCCGCCTCCCCTGATGAATTGCTGGATTTTTTACCTTCCTTTGCCATCTGCTTGGTAAGTCTCGAGCTAAGGGATCTGACTGAGCAAGATGGCACCGTTGGGCGGGAAGAGGACCACGCATGCGTGGCAGCAATCCCAAAGGCTTTCTTTGAAAGCTGGGGAATTGCTCCACGCAGGCTCCATCGGTGCCGACGTCACCCCATAAGTGAGGACTGATTCCTTCTGTCCCTGGAGAACACCTGTTACAGGTGAGTAACTTCGCTATTTGCTCTCTGTACCTGAAAGGCCACCAGTTCCAGCTGGGTTTCTTTAAACTCCATTTGCCCCTGTTCCAGTTGAGCGCGCACTGCACGGGCCCCTTATGCTGCTCTCTAAATCCCCCACTCAGTGCAGTAGCCATCCACTTTCTCGTGCTGCATCCTTTTTTTCCGTGATGCCCATTGAAGAAGTCACCCCCTAAGAACCGCTTTTAAGCCATCCCACAAAACACCCGTACTAACATCTCCATTTTCATTATGAATTATGTACTCTCCTATGACCTGCTCGAGCCATGAGATGACCTCTGAGTCTTACAGAAGGCCCTCATTAAGCCTTCAATAGGTCCTGCAATTTTTATTCCCATCCCCACTAAACTCCCCCCAGAGAGGAGTGTGGTCCGCCCAAGTGATCACCCCTGTCCGTGTTTCCTGTATAGCCTGCACCCAATACAAGTTGTCCAGCAAAAAATCAATGTGTCTGTAACTATCGTGGACCGCCGAATAATATGTATAATCTTGATCCTGGAGATGTGACATCCGCTACAGGTCCACTAAGGCGAACTGGTGGGTCCGCTGAGTCAACAACCGATTCCTCTGCCCACCTGATCCACCTATCCCCCCTCCACTTTTGAGACTGATCCCGATCCTTATCCAGTACCAAATTAAGATCCCCCTCCCTACCATTAGTGATCCTCGAGCCCTTTTTTCCTGTCAAGTGGTTAGCTTCACTCAGACTAGGCATCGTTTGGGGCACTTTGGGCAAGGTAATCTGAACCCATTGCAGCTCACTCCATACCAACAACATCCTCCCTTTCTGGCCCCGCTCTACATCCCCCCAACTGAAAAGGAACATCACTTGTAATCGGTGTCGCCACCCCCTCCTCCTTTTTTACTTCCCCAAATGCATGGAAATACCTTTGCAAGAATGCCTTGAAGTGCAGTAATCTTTCATACTGGCTATGCAAGTGGATTTCCTGAAGAAACACCATCTGCCAGTGATTCTTCTGTAAATTCCGGTACAATAGCTTGTGCTTCTGTGGAGTATTTAGGCCACGGATGTTCCAGGTACACACCCTCAATTCTCCTATCCTTCTGGATGCCTATCCCCCCCCTCCATAACCCTTCCTTCCCCATCCCCTCCTTCCCCCACCTGAACCGCAGAACCCTCCTCTGCACCACCCATATGAGTAAGGAATCCCAGTGGGCGGTGCCCTAAATATATACCCCCTCCCAGTCCTTCTCATTACTGCCCTCCAGAACACATTGCAATTCTACTCTCCCTAATCATAACAATCTTCCAGTCACGCTATCATCCAATCTTCCCCACATACTCATTATGCCCCACTACTTCAAACAAGAGAACAACAAAAACGATGAACAACCAAACAAGCACTCCTTCTAGCTCCCCTTCCCATAGGTCCTGCAAGGCTTCAGGTGTGTTGATTCTCTCCCACAGTGAGCCACTTCATTGTGCTTGTCCATTTCTCCCAGTTCCCATAAGTCTCCTCAACCAGCTCATTAAGCCGGGACACATCAGTCCCCCTATGTTTTCCTCCAATGGGCTCTTCTCCCTCTCCTCAGTGCCCTTAGGAGACAGACTCTGGAGATGCTGTCCTTTGTGTGGCACCCTCTGCTATCATGGAAGCTCTGCCCCCAGGGAAGCTGGGAGCGGCATGGAAGATCAGAGGCTCTTTCCTGCTCTAAACATGCCCTCACTTCTTCCTCCATTTTGACTCTCTGTGCCCAGCCATTAAATTCAAAAAGAAGGTCAAATGGATACAGCCCCTTATAGTGATTTTTTGCCTTTTGCAGATAAGTGGTACCCCCCGCCAGAGCGTCTGCGTTGAAGTGTGCTGGGAGCCAAGTTGTGGTAAATTAAATTTCCTGATTATCCCATTTAAAGTGTCCCTGTTCTGTGGCCGTCTGCATTGTTCAGTCCTTTAGTCCGAACTGTGACAGGCATGCCACTATGTCCCTGGACTTGGATCTCGGGGGGACACCCAGTGCCCGATGAGCCCGTTCCCGGCCCAAATTTACAAAATCTCCTCTTCCCTTCTTGGGCTCCATCAGGCTGCGGCGTACAGCCTGCACCACCTCAACTGCATTTTTATATTAGCCAGTCTCTAGCAGCCCCCCCCCCCCGAACCCGGATATTACATTGCCTGGACTGGTTCTCAATGTCCTACAACTTATCTTTAATGCGCTCCTATTCAATAGTCAGCTGCTGCTGTTGCACCTGTTCCCGCATCAGGGCCTCCTGCTATCCCACATGTTCTTCCACTGTAGTTACATGCTGCCCCAGATCATTGATATCTTGGCGCATTTCCCTGTGTCTCTTTTAAGTTCGTCTTGATCAAGGTAAGCTCTCTCCTCAGGTCCCGGAGCCACCACCAAGATCCCCCCAGTTGCACTGTTCATCGGCACACTTGATATTGTCTGAGTCTGAGCCCAATGCAATGCTTCCTGCACAATTCTCTGCACTTGCTGGTGTTTTACTGGTGTAGGCTGATTTAAATTTTACCAGCTTTTTTTGCATGGACATTGCACCAGCTTGCTAAGCCTCTCGCCGCACTTTTGCCACAAGCTGGGAACCAGTGGCCTCTTTTTGAACTCTTTTGTGTTGCTGTGTTGCTGTAGCTTTTGGCTGCCATCATTGCCAGTGACATCATTTCCCCTGTAGGGCACATTTTTTAATATGATGCAAGGGAATAAAGAACGTTTCAGAGGATGCCTTATATGTGCCAGGCTATCAGCAGCAGTTAATGTGGCCGATTATTTTTATTTATTTTAAAAACAACCGACCACCCCACCCCTTCTAATATGCCTCAGAATCATTCTCCCCACCTTCTGATCTCTATCAAGTGTCAGAATCTCCCCCCTTTGAGGCCACTTCTCTCTCGCTGCCCCCAACATTTATTGGGGTTTCAATAGTTGTATAGCAGCTGGGCTGAGTCGATTCCTGCATGCTCTTGCCTCATTGCCTCCTAGGTTTAAAATGGCAGCTCTGACCCTAGTAGTAGTCTTGCAGCATTACTGCCAGGGAATCAAGTTGCCAGATAAGGCATTTTAGAAGCCAGTGAAATAAATGCTGGGACAGTTTGACTCCAGTAGAGTGTTATCAGCAGTTGGTGGGCACAAGGTTTGATAGGTCCTAGTGTGCTTTTGTTTGTATTTTGGGAGGGAATGTTCTTTTGAGAAAAAGCAGACAATTGACAACTAGTAAATTCTCTTTAAGACCCTAGTATTCCCTAATACTACCTTTTTATCACATAATGAATTAAAAGAACAACGGAAGGGTTCTCTGAATTTGGAATCCACTCATCTGATGGAAGTAATATAATGCTGTAATAGAGTTTGTGAATTAGCATTTGACTTTATTATCTTCCTTCAGCTCCACAAAAATAACACTTACTTGTTTTGTTCTAGCCATTGTTGAACATACTGCCCCCTCTGCTTCCCCCCCCCCCCAAAGTTTGAAAAGGAAGGGGAGGTGCTGTTGTCTTGGGGTGAGATGTGAATAAGAAATAAATCAAGTTAATCACCATTAGTTTGTTTTTAATTACATAAACTTGTATTTAGGAAATTGTCAGAAAACAAAGCGATGTAAAATCAGAAACTTCAGAAGAGATCTTCAAACCACTGCAAGAAAAGAAAAAGTATCGGCACAGGCCTGAACCTCTTTTCATTCCCCCTCCTTCCTTCAACTTCAATGCATCCTACTCGGGAGCCACACTGTATCAAAGCCAGCTTCGTTCACCTCACATCATGGGAGACCACTTGTTGGTCAGGACACAAGAGTTACTTCCCTATACACCACCACCTATGCTTAGCCCTGTACGGCATGGATCTGGTCTCTTCAGCAGCGTCATTGCCTCCCACTGCAGTGCTCACTCACAGCTACCGCTGACCCCTCTAACACCCACACCACGCATTTTCTTGTGCCGAACGAGTAAGTATAGTAACTATATTTCTTGAATGTGTGATGCATGTAGTATTTTCCTTTTCACGTGGAGAAAAAGCCAACAGCACCAGGAGAAAGGCAATTATATTGCAAAATGTTTTTTATACTGTGGATTTCCCAGGAAGCCTTAAAAATTCTTTGCCTCATTATTTTTTAGAGGTTTGCAAATTCCTTTTAATATTTTAAATCATGATGGAAATCTCAATCAAGATGCGACTCACTCAAATTAAGGAACTGAAAGCTTGGCGTGCATGCTTAGGTGATTTACCATGCACAAAAAATAAAATGTCCTACACGAAGACCTAGTGTACACACTAAACAGCTTTAAAAAAACAGCATGTATGTCCATGTAAATGAAATTTTAGCAGAATACATTAAAAATGGCATGCATGTCTTCATGCGCTATTTAGAATATACTAATAAGGTTTAAGTTGTTTTACTTCTGAAAGGGTTCAACTATCAGGATGCACAAGGGGTTACTGTTGGAATTGCTAGAGCAGGAGATATTGTGGGATGCATGGTGT
Source organism: Ichthyophis bannanicus (assembly GCA_033557465.1). Classification (NCBI taxonomy): domain Eukaryota; kingdom Metazoa; phylum Chordata; class Amphibia; order Gymnophiona; family Ichthyophiidae; genus Ichthyophis; species Ichthyophis bannanicus. The sequence goes on from CM066033.1 coordinate 438,969,652, forward strand.
AGAAGACTAGGAAGAACTAGAGGAGAGGGAGTAAGCATGAAAACAAGAGAAGGCACACCAACAGAAACGTGAGCACTTAAAAAAAATCCACATTCTTTTAGAGAAGAAAAAGTATTTTCAAACCACTATTCTGCAAATGGGTTATCTTTGTGCATTAATACTCAATTTATTTTATTTAGACAGATTTGTACACCACCTTACCCTATAATCAAAGTGGTTACATCACAATTGGAGGGTTACATTTAACATGAGGGTATTTAACAACATTTAGAAAGCACGACTGGAGGGTTACATTTAGTATGAGGGTACTTAACAACATTATATAATGAACTCTTATGTCTATTTGGGATGATTGGGTATTGAATTGGCTGAGGTAGTTGTATTACCGTTCGAGTGGGGACTGTTTGTCTGCTCATAGGTTTCTATAAAGAGCAGGGTTTTAAGGGCCTTGCGGAAGTCTAAGATGTCATTTAATGCCCTCAGGCTCGTTGGGAGGGAGTGCCATAGTGTGGACACCAGTAGTGATGGAGCTCTTCTGGAAGTAGTTAGTTTAATCTTGTGGTAACTTGCAGGCATGCTGATCATGTTGTCATTACTGGTCCTTGGTTTATTACTGATATCCCTTGTTATGATATCTTGGAGTGCATCTGCCGAGAGATGGTGGATGATTTTAAAGATGATCAGGGTTTTTTTGAATTTTGCTTTGGCCACTATTGGGAGCCAGTGCAGTTGCTGTAAGACGGGGGTGATATGCTCAGATCTTGGAGTGTCTGTAATGATGCGGGCTGCAGTGTTTTGCACCATTTGGAGTGGGTGTAAGGACTGCTGAGGGAGACCTTGATATAACGAGTTTCCGTAATCAAGCAGAGGTGTGATGAGTGCTTGGCACACTGTGTGCAAGTGGTCTTGGCGGAGTAAAGGCTTGATCTTTCTTATGGTCCTCAGACGTTGATAGGCCTTATTTGTGGTTTTGGTGATGTGGGATTTCAAGTTCAGAGCTCTGTCCATTGTGATACCCAGGTACTTAACTTCATCTTTGACTACTATGAATTTGTTTAGAATGCTGATAGTCTGTGGTGGAATGAAGGTGCGGTTCCTGGTGATGAACATTGCCTCAGTTTTATCGTAGTTGACAGTCAGGTTATTGGCTGTGAGCCAGGCATTCATGTCTTCAAGGCATTTGGTTATTGTTATGGTGTTAAGTGCTAGTAGGTTGATTGGAGCATACACCATGATGTCGTCAGCATAGATGTGATAGTGGAGTTTGTGGCATTTGATGATGTTACATATGGGTTGGATGTAAATATTGAAGAGCATTGATGATAGGGCTGAACCTTGTGGTATTCCCTGCATGACTGGGAACTGCATTGATTTCTTTTGGGCGCATTTGACTTGTGTTTGATCTTCCAAGTATGAAGTGAACCATTTCAGGGTATTCTTGCATAATCCTATCTGTTGCAGGCGCTGCAGTAGTCTGGCGTGGGACACTGTGTCAAAGGCTGCCAAGATGTCTATGAACCCTAGGAGGAATCCGTTCTTTATGTTGTCTATGCCTCTTAGGAGATTGTCAAAGAGGGAAGTGAGTAACGTTTCCACACCGTGCTGGGGTTTAAAGCCATGCTGATGGATGTCCAGTGGGGCATACTTTTTCTCGCAAAGTTGATTGAAAAAGAGGTGCAAAGGCAATTACAAGACCACATTGACGCTGCTGCTCCACTAGACCCATGCCAACATGTATTCAGGGAGTCACATGGAGTAGAAACTCTCCTTACCACCCTTTTTAATAACATAATCATTGGCGTCGACAACATCCGTCAGGGAGTTGCACTCATTTTCCTAGACATAGCTGCAGCCTTTGACTCAGTAAACCATGAGCTTCTCCTAGGACGGCTAAAAGAAAAGTGCATCTGTGGAACAGCACTACAATGGTGCAAATCATACTTGACCAGTAGATGGCAGCACGTACAATCAGGTGGAACAACATCAGAACCGTTTCATCAATGTCAAGGAGTACCACAGGGATCCTCCTTATCGGCTTTGTTGTTCAACATATACATGCAACCCATTTGCAATATCATCCGGTCTTTCAATGTCTGTTGTATGGTATATGCCGATGATGTTCTGCTATATATGCCGTTCTCCATAGATCAAGTGGACCTCTCCCCGTTAACCAACTGTTTCAATGCCATATCTGAATGGCTCCTGTCACAAAACCTTAGAATTCAGCACAAAAAAACTGAGGTGCTTTTCATAACAAGGAACCCATTCTTCAGCCCACCTCAATACTTGAAGGTGAAAGAAGCCGATCTTCAAGCAAAATCCACAATTCGTTACCTGGGAGTTACACTGGATCAAAACCTTGACATGAAAGCACACATAGCGAACACGGTAAGAACTATCTTTTTCAAGATCCGTTCACTCAGACATCTACGCCCCCTGCTTGAATTGGATGATTTTCGGACAATTTACCAGGCCCTGATAATACCACATTTTGATTACGCCAATACCGTATTACAAGGTCTCCCCCAATCCACTTTGAACCCCTTACAACTCGCCATGAATAGTGCAGCGAGGGTTCTTCTTGGATCATCTAAGAGAGACCATGTGACTCCCCTTCTATTGCAGTTACACTGGCTTCCTATACATGCCAGGATCTTCTTCAAGACAGCGCTGCTGACATTCAAAGCGGTCAATAATCTCTCCTCCTCTTCACTATCTGACCTTATCCAAACAGCAGCCCCTAGTAGACCAAGAAGATCCACAGCAATAAATATGCTAACATTACCAAGAGAATTAACAAGATGCACCTCAGCAACTGCAAACAGGGCATTCAGTCTCTGCGCCCCAAGAATCTGGAACTCCTTACCAACAAACATCAGGTCTACCACCAACCTAATCCAGTTTAGGAAGGCCCTTAAACACTTCCTTTTCCTCAAATACTTCCTAGAGAACAATGAATCGCATTCCCACTCAATCTCTTACAACTGTTCCAACACACCTTGTCAGCCAGAGGACCACACCATGTAAGAGGTACTTGACCATTAAATCTCACTCTATGTTTTTCTATGACACTGTTCTTGTAAATAGTTATCTTTAGTTATCCAAGTTAGCTTTCCTGTTATTTGTAAACTCAGACTTATGTACCCGTCTGATTGTTATGTTCCATGTAAACCGCGCTGATGCCGAATAGTGCGGTATAGAAGAAATTTAAATAAATAAATATAAATAAATAAATAAATATGGTCCTGAAGTTGCCTCTGCACTGTCTTTTCAACGATTTTTGCAAGGAATGGTAGGCTGGAGATGGGATGGTATGATTTTGGTTAGGTTGTTGCTTTTAAGTATCGGTCGTATCATGGCGTGCTTCAGGGATTGCAGCATGTATCCTTGTTGGAGTGAATCTTTGATGATTTTGTGAATGTGGTGGGAGAGTTGGCTTCTTGTAGAATGAGTGAATCTTTGACGATTTTGTGAATGTGGTGGGAGAGTCGGCTTTTTGTGGCTTTGATCCAAGACACTGGGCATTGATCTAACGGTGAGGTTGTTGTGTTGAGTCCATGTATTATGTCTTCTACTTGATGTGTTGATGGTATGCTGAAGTCTTCCCAGGTTTGATGTTGCTCTTTCATTTCATGGTCATCTGTCTGTGGCGTGGTGGAGCATGTCAGGGTGGTGTTTTTCGCTTTCATGTAGTCCGCAAATTCCTGTGGATCAAGATGGTGAGTACTGTGCTGCGTTGTGTCCTTTGTGAGCTTTTGGACTATACTAAAGAGTTCTCTCGGTCTGCTGACTGATTTCATGTTCATGATTAGGTTGGTATGGTGCTGCTGTTTGCGCTCATTTATCAGATTGTTATATTCTAGTAGCTTGGCTCTATATTGAGTCAGGGAGCTTTGCGACTTGTTCCGCCTCCATTTTCTTTCCAGTCTTCGGAGAGTGCGTTTTGCATCTCTGATATCATTTGAGTACCAGGGGGCATTGGGTCTCTTCTGTACTTCTGGTTTTGGTCTCGTAGGGGCTGATGTTGCATTAGATATTATGGAATTCCATTTTTCTATGCTTAAGTCAAGGGTGTCGCATTCATGTTGGAGTTGTGCAAGGATTTCTTCTATGAATGAGTCTTTGTTGAATGCTCTGTAACGTCTGGTTATATTCTCATCTCCCATATGTTGGGTGGGGTTATTCAGGATCAGGGTGAATTCTATCACATGATGATCTGACCAAGGGACCGGCGTAATTATTGGTGTTGTGGTCTTGCCCTGTTCCAACAAGTTCATTGGAATAAAGACCATATCCGGAGTTGTGCTATGCTGGTGCGTTGGGGCATTGATTGTCTGTCTGGCAATATTTTAGTGACTCCATGGCTTTTAGGAATGCTGTGGATTCCTTGGTGGGTGCGGAGGTCAGGTTGTAGTCTCCTAGTGTAGTCTCCTAATAAATTAGGTGGATCATCAAGCATAGCACACAAAAAAATATTATTTTTGTTATATAATAATAAGTAAATAGGCAAATGTTCAGGAGGGATGGTAAGGAAATCCACAGTACTACCTTTTAACTTTTGAAAGGGAGACTATGATAAAATGAGGAGAATAGTTAAGAAAAAACTAAAAGGAGCAGTTGCAAAGGTTAAAGACTTGCATCAAGCTTGGGTGTTTAAAAATACCATCTTGGAAGCCCAGACCAGCTGTAATCCACACTTTAAGAAGAGTGGAAGGAAGTTCAAAAAACTACCAGCATGGTTTAAAGGTGAGGTCAGAGAGACTGTTGTTGCCAAAAAAGCATCTTTCAGGAAATGGATAAAAGAGCCAAATGACAAAAACTGGAAACAGCACAAGCACTGGCAAGATAAATGCAAGGCATTGATAAGGCAGGCAAAGAGAGAATTTTAGAAGAAGCTTGCTGTGGAAATAAAAACGCATAATAAAGACTTTTTCAAGTACTTCGTAGCAAAAAACCTGTGAGAGAGTCAGTTGGACCATTAGATGATAGAGGGGTAAAAGGGGCACTAAGAAGGAACAAGACCATAGCGGAGAGACTGAATGAATTATTTGCATTGGTCTTTACTGAGGAAGATGTAGGGATGTTACCCATGACTGAAGTGGTATTTAAAGGTGATACTGCAGAAGAATTGAAAGAAATATCGATAACCCTGGGAAGATGTATTACAACTATTTGATAAACTGAAGAGTAGCAAATCACCTGGACTGGATGGTATACATCCAAGGTTGTTGAAAAAACTAAGATTGCAGACCTACTATTAGTAATCTGTGAACTATCATTACAATAATCTGCAATACCTGACGTTTGGAGGACGGCCAATGTAACGCCAGTTTTTAAAAAAGGTTCCAGGGGTGATCCGGGAAACTACAGATCGGTGAGTCTGACGTCAGTACCGGGAAAATGGTAGAAACCATCATAAAGAACACAGTTACTGAACATGTAGATAGTCATGGCTTAATGGGAGACGGCCAACATGGCTTTAGACAAGGAAGATCTTGTCTTACTAATCTGTTATGTTTTTTTTGAAGGTTTGAATAAACAGATAGACAAAGGTGAGTCGGTTGATATAGTATATCTGGACTTTCAGAAAGCCTTTGACAAGGTCCCTCATCAGACTTTTGGCAAAACTAAAAAGTCATGGGATGGGAGGGAGTGTACTATTGTGGATCAGGAACTGGTTAAAAGATAGAAAGCAGAGTGTAGGGCTAAATGGCCAATTTTCCCAATGGAGAAAGGTGAATAGTGGAGTACCCCAGGGATCTGTGCTGGGTCCGCTGCTTTTTGACGTATTCATAAATGACCTGGAAAAGGGATTAACGAGTGAGGTTATCAAATTTGCAGATGACACAAAACTATTTAAAGTTGTTAAAACACATGATGATTGTGGAAATTTGCAAGAGGATCTTGATAAATTGGAAGACTGGGCATCAAAATGGCAGATGAAATTTAATGTGGACAAGTGCAAAGTTATGCACCTAGGAAAGCACAACCCAAACTATGGTTACACGATGCAAATTTCCACATTAGGAACCACCACCCAGGAAAAAGATTTAGGGGCTTGTTTACAAAGCTGCGGTAGTGGTTTCCGATTGTTATCGGAGCCGCGGCCCCATTGAAATCAATGGGGCCGATTGTTATCGGGGCCACGGCTCCGATAACGATTGGAAACCGCTACCGCGGCTTTGTAAACAAGCCCCTTAGTCGTCATTGTGTATAACATGTTAAAACCCCTCCGCCCAGTGTGCAGCGGCGGCCAAGAGAGCAAATAGAATGCTAGGTATCATAAGGAAAGGCATGGAAAATAAAACAAAGGATATTATAATGCCTCTGTATCGTTCCATGGTACGTCTGCACCTTGAATATTGTGTGCAATTCTGATCGCCGTATCTTAAGGATATAGCGTTATTAGAAAAGGTACAGAGAAGAGCCACCAAAATGGTAAAGGGGATGGAAGGATACCCCTATGAAGAGAGGCTAAAAAGGTTAGGGTTCTTCAACCTGGAAAAGAGATGGCTGAGGGGAGATATGATAGAGGTCTATAAATTAATGAATGGAGTGGAACGGGTAAACATAGATCGATTGTCTATGTCATCAGAATATAGAAAGACTAGGGGACATGCAATGAAGCTACAGGGTAACCTATTTAAGACTTATAAGAGAAAATATTTTTTCACTGAATGTGTAATCAAACTCTGGAATTTGTTACCGGAGAATATAATAAAAGCTGTTAATGTAGCTGGGTTTAAAAAAGGTTTGGAAAGGTTCCTGGAGGAAAGGTCCATAAACCATTATTAAGAAAGGACCCAGGATATCAATGCTTGACCCAGTACAAGCATTGTGGAACCTGTGTCTTTTGGGGAAACTGCTAGGTACGTATGACCTAGATTGGCCACTGTTGGAAACAGGATACTGGGCTTGATGGACCTTGGTCTGACCCAGTATGGCATATCTTACGTCCTTATTGGTGGAGACAAAGAACTAATGAAATGCCCAGGTTTCAATGACATCACTCTCATGCCTCTATCCGCCTCAGCCACCACTGGTCTCTTCAGTATTACTTTGTCTCCAGCAGATGATGGATAGACCAGCAACAGAGCATTCTCCCTGTATGCTCCATCAATATGGAACACTCTTCCGGACAACATAAGATCAGCTAAATCATTCAATGATTAAAAAAAACAAGTAAAAACGCATCTTTTCAGAGAATACTACGAACTTGATGACAAAACATAAACCAAACACTAACATGCCACACAGAAGACCAGAAAAGATAAATCAACCATCACTACACAAAAAATAAGTTGTTTCTACATGTAAATAGTTTATTCCCCCCCATTTATCTCCAAGTTACACGCCCTTGTTTAATGTAAAGCAATTCCTTTGTAAGTGTTGTTATGATTGATGTAAACTGCCTTGGATAAAGGCGATATAGAAAAGCTGTTAAATAAATAAATAAACCATTATTAAAAGGGACCCAGGATATCACTGCTTGATCCAATACAAGCATTGTGGAATCTGTGTCTTTTGGAGAAACTGCTAGGTAATTATGATCAAATTGGCCACTATTGGAAACAGGATACTGGGCTTGATGGACCTTGGTCTGACCCAGTATGGCATATCTTTGTTGTTATGCTCTTATCCTTCACCATGAATCAAATCTTTATCATTTTAAAAGTATATAACATAAAATTAGCATTGTCACTTATTGATGTATTGATGAATCTATTTTCTGGACTTGGAGCCTACAAAGACAATAAATTTTGCCCAACGATCTGCCTCAAGTTCAAAAACCAACCTCCTGGTGCCGTTGATGGATGAAAATTTTGGAGGGCAGTTGGAAGACTGAAAAGGTGCAGTCTGTACTCAACCCAGATGATATTCAGAACCCAGCTGTCAAAGGTTACAAAGGATGATTGGTCTCTGAGCCCACTATTGACAAGGACTCTGCTTAGTCTGTGTTGAGCAGGAGACAGGAGGATACCTACACCTATGAGAGTAACAGGAACTCCAATGCCCTCCGCAGTGATTCCTAGATATTGAGGAGACCAGGTTGGAAATTTTTGTGTTATCTGCAAAAAGACACACTTCTCCATTCACTTCTTAAGCAATATCACTCACAAATATATTGAACAGTACCGGGCCCAGGACCAAACCCTGGGGCACACCGCTAATCACCTTTCTTTCATCTGAGTGAGTTCCATTAACTGTCACTTTCTTTCGCCTGTCAGTCAACCGATTTCTGATCTAGTTCACCATCTTGGGATTATCTCCAAGCTGTTGAGTTTATTGATAAGCCTCCTATGAGGAACAGTATCAAAGGCTTTGCTGAAATCTAGGTAGATCACATCCATTGCATTCCCTTGATCTAGTTCTCTGGTCACCCAGTCAAAGAACTCAATCAGATTTGTTTGTCAAGATCATCCTTTGGTAAAAGCATGTTGCCTCAGATCATACAACCTGTTAGTTTCGAGGAAGTCCACTATTTGCTCTTTCAGGAGGGCCTCCATTATTTTTCCCGCCACTGAGGTAGGGCTTACTGGCCTGTAGTTTGTCACTTCTTCCCAACTACCACTTTTGTGAAGAGGTACCACATCAGCCCTTCTCCAGTCCTGTGGAACTTCTTCTGTCTCCAGGGATCTATTAAAAACATCCTTTTATGGCCCTGCAAGAACCTCTCTGAGCTCTTTCAGTATCCTGGAATGTATCCCATCTGGTCCCTTAGCCTTGTCCACTTTCAGTTTTGCAAGCTGTTTTAACACATCATCTTTTGTGAATGGTATGGTATCTACTCCATTCCCATTTGTATATTTGTCAATCACAGGTGGTCTTTCTCCAGGATTTTCTTTAGTAAAAACAGAACAGAAGTATTTGTTTAATATTTTCGCTTTTTCAATGTCACTTTCCACGAATCCGTTCCCAGAACTTTTGAATCCTGCAATTCTACCTCTGATTTTCCTCCTCTCCCGAATATACCTGAAAAAGGTTTTGTCGCCACACTTCACATCTTTTGCTATCTTTTCTTCTGCCTTTGATTTTGCTATCCTTATTTCTCTTTTTGTCTCTTTTAGTTTGATTTTGTATTCTTTTCTGTGTTCCTCTGTTTGCGAGCTTCTGAATTTTGTGAAAGCTAAATTTTCTGCCTTTATTTGTGCAGCCACTTCTTTGGAGAACCAAATAGGTTTCCTTTTCCTCTTGTTTTTATTTACTTTCCTTATGTATGTATCTGTTGCACCTTTTATTGCCTCCTTTAGTTTAGCCCATTGCAATTCCACTTCCCTAATCTCCTCCCACCCTGCCAATTCCTCCTTCAGGTACTTGGCCATTTTACTGAAGTCAGTGTTTTTGAAGTCTAGGCCTTTGAGCTTGCTGTGATTGGATTCTACCTTAACTTTTATCTCAAACACACCGTGTGATGATCGCTGCTGCTCACATGGGTACCACTTAGATATTCAACACACTATCTCCATTGGTGAGCATTAAATCCAGCACCGAGCTCTCTCTTGTTGGTTCCATCATTATTTGTTTAAGTAATGCATCTTGGAAGGCATCCACAATTTTTTTTACTTTTTTCTAGATTTGTAGAAGGAACACTCCAATCGACATCGGGTAGATTAAAGTCACCTAATATGATCATTCCCCCTTCATGGCTTTCGTTGCAATATCAACAATCAATTATCTTTCCATTTCTTTGGTTTGAGTTGGAGGCCTGTTGACCACACCAATATGGATGATAGTGCCATCTTCTCTTCCTGACACAATCCATAGCACTGCTGCTTTTCCCCATGTCCCCTGCATTTCACAACTTTAATATTGCTTTTGACATGTAGGGCTTCTCCTCCTCCTTTTCTACCCTCTCTATCTCTTCTAAATAGATTATAGCCAGCTATGGCTATATCCCATTCATACGACTCGTTAAACCATGTTTCTGTAATGGCCACAATGTCCAAGTCCATTTCCACTATTAGGGCTTCCAGATCAGGAACTTTGTTGGCTAGGCTTCGAGCATTTGTGCTCATTGCTTTCCAGCATGTGTTGATTGGCTTGCCTGCGTTCTGCATGGATTTTGTTCTACATACCCCTTCCCGCTTGCCATTGATGGTGTGGTTCAAAAGTGTTGCTGTTTCCAATGTTTTTCTTTTGCTGGGAGTGATGTACTGAACTTGTCCTTCTCCATCTGTCACCCCCTTTCCCTAGTTTAAATGCCTGTCCACATACTGCCAGATGTTTTCACTTAGGATTCTTTTCCCTGCGACGGAGAGATGTAGTCCATCAGTACAGTATATAGTCTCTTGTTATCCATCTATTTCCCCAGTTGCCTATATATCTAAATCCTTCTTGTTTAATACATGGCTCCAAACCTGGTGTAAAGTTGTTTATGTGATGCAGCCTTTCTGCCCCCTTATCATGAACAGGTAGAACTTCTGAGAATGCTATAGTGTTAGCAGTGGGCTTGAGTTTCTCTCCCAGAGTCTGGAAGTCCCTTTGAATGCAGAGGCACTGTTTCTAGCCAGATCATTTGTACCCAAGTGGATGACCATATCAGTTTTGGAGTGCTCACTTTCTGCACTAACTATACCAACAATGCCTGGGAGGCATTTGACCATCCTCTTTCCTTTGAGCTGAGTTCCCAATATGGTGCCTCTGATGATGGAATCTCCAAGTTGTAGTAGTTTTCTGTTTTGTGATTTTTTTTCTTCCTATTTGCTACATTGTCAGTAGATTTGCCATTAAGTCTTTCATTTAAGGGCACTTCAGTTTCCACGGATTGGGCACCCTCATTATGCAAGGAAGAGAAGGCATTATGCAGGGATATCTCTTGATGTATAGGGTGTCTCAGTGTTACTGGTTGCAGCCTACCAGAGCCCACTGTGATCCATTGTTCCTGGGCTGTTTGATTCTTTTTGGGAGCGGTGGTGGATTTTGTTCAGTTTGTACCCTAAAGGAGGTGTGTTTAATTGCAGCTTATTTTCCCTTAGTAGAATAAGATGGACAGGAATGTAAGTGTCCCTAGCCAGTAGACCTTCTGTGAACTGAGGGCACACTCAGATATCTGATTTAAAGGCTATGCAAGGAATGTAGGCAGGCTGAAGATTCCTAAAAACCTATATTCAACAGTTAATTTATAAAAAAAACAGGCAATTGTAAAGTTTGAAAGCCTTAGCTGAGTGTGTGCATAGAATATGAGCATAGAATTCTTAAAATATTTTCTCCAAAATATTACAGTGTCATAGCCTCCTCCCCAAGACCACTATTGAGTGAGTCTTGGAGCTTTTGGCCCTTTTGAGACCAGATTCAGTGACCATGGAATGATGTGGCAGCTGAAGCTTCTGGAATGCGAGAGCCTTCTGGACTCTGTATATTGTCGACCTTCTTGTTCACAGGTTGTACGGAGGAGGCACTTCCCATGTTTTTATCTTTACATTCTTAAAGATTCTGTGAACAGGCGCTGTCACAGCCTTTATAGGGGAATCGACAAAATGGAGGATTTCCAATTCTTCAGCCCCAGGCTCCTTCTCTGTCTCTAACTTAAATGGAACAGACTTAGCCATTTCCCACAGAAACTTAATAAAGGACAGCTCCCCCAGAGGTAATTTTCTTCTTTTTAAGGAGATGAAAGATCTGGGGGCAACTCAGGAGACCTCTTCTCTGAGAAGTACTCAGAGACCCAGGATCACTGTGATCCTGACTCAGAATATAACTCTAGAGACACTTGAGTCGCTGCCTGGGCTGACCTCCACTCCTGTTGGGTTGCGAGCTGCACTCAGTATTTGTGCACTGAAACTGTCCTTTGTCTCAGAGAGTGGTTACCCCTGAATGCACTCAGTATACATATTAGTTGGGAAATCACTGGTGTTGAGGCCCTCTGAGGCATTGATGGTGAATCTTCTGTGACCAGTCGGTGAGTATTGAGAATTGTCTCGATGTCTTGATGCACCAACCACCTATGTTAAAGCAGATTCAGTCAATATCTGTGGAATATGAAGTGAAGCATTGGCATGCTGATCCTGGCCCAGTGGAGACTTGCAGCAACTCTGGTACCAAGAAGGATGAGCATTCCTCAGATTGGTGCCACTTCAAGGATATTGGATCATCCGATGCCTCGATGCTGAGTACATCATGCTCCAATGAACTGTAATGCTGATGCACGTTGACCTTTGTCTAGTACTTGGTGTCACGAGTCCTCAATTCCACTGAAGTTAAGGATGAGTCCTTCATCCTCTTCAGAAAGAAATTGGTGAATAATTGCTCCTTGGACACCCTATCGATGCTTGACTCTGAATAAGCTCAATGATTCCATAATGTTTAAGAAAAATCATTTTTATTAACATTCCAACATATCAAAAACAATACAGCCAATGAGTGGATAACTCCCTCACCGACAGCAAACGATTTCACATAAAGTACTCAAATGAGTGCCATCCCCCATCCAGCCAGGAAATCTATTGTATACCCACTCCTGTACACGCCAGCCCACCCCCTCTTCAGCCTCCCTTGCCTAACTACTTGCCATGACCTATGCCAGTGATCATCCCCCCCCACCCACCCTCCCTACTCACGAACAGCACAACTTCTCTGGAGATCATCCCCTACCTCACGCTCTCCTCCCCCCAACCTCAGCTCACCTCCACCCTAGTGACCAAGGTTGGCTGGAACAGCCACCGAACCTCATTTTGCTCCAAGTACTCCTCCCCCACCTACCTCTGCTGAGCCCCAACGGGCTCCCTCAGCAAGGGTTCCCTTGTGGCCTGGAATTTTTCCCAGCTTCTTTGCCCCAACAGCCGTGCCGTTCTGCATTCCATCTGCATCAGGTCCCTCAAGCTTTGCTCCCACTCCCGTGTATGCAGGCTCTGCTCCATCATCCATTGCCGCAGGATGCATTGCTTCGCCACCAAGAAACTTTTCTCATAGCCTTATAGTCTGCTTCACTCCACTGTCTATGTAAGGGAAGTTGAGTATACACCATTCCTGTCGGAGTTCCAAATTCACTCCTGTCCAGAGCAGCAATCTCTCCCACACCGCCTCCCAAAATGCCTGAATACAGGGACAGGACCAGAACCGGTGCAGCAACGTTCCCACCTCCCTTTTGCAGAGACTACACGCATCTGTCTTCAAAAGTCCCATCCTCGCAGCCAAGACCTCAGGAACATAAGCCCGCCACAGCAGTTTATACTGCAGTTCTTGGAATCGCACAGCCTCCGAGGTATCTTTCAGCCTCTTAAATGCCTGCCATAACATGCCAACTGTAACTCCCGGCATTCCATCTGACTGCCATCTTTGCGCCATCTTTGCCAAAGCCTCCAGATCCCCCTCCGGGTAAATCTCTGCTCTAATTACTCGCGCTGCCGCATTCTCCTGCAGCCTCTCCATCAACTCCCACAAACTTGATCCTCTCATCACTTCATCTCCCCTATTCTGCAGACTGCTCACGTAATGCCGGGCCTGTAAATAAAAATAAAACATATTCGCCGTCAACTGATAGCGCCTACTTAACATTTGAAAGGAATCTATCTGAGCGTTCCCCTCCATTCGCAGTTGCCCCAAATAAACTACCTCAGCCCTGCTCCAAATCTTAGCCACCCCAGCCTCAATCCCTGGCTCAAAAGCTCCATTACCCGCCAGCGGAAGGCAGTCCGTAACCTTCCTATTCCATCCTCTCTGCTGACACAGGGCCTTCCATGCTGTCCGAACAACCCCCAGGTACTGCGACACCTTCCAAGCCATCGGTAACTTGACCCCTGTGGCATGCAACAGGTAGCCCCTGTGCCACGGTCTCGACATCTGGTCAATCAGATCCATTGGCACGCGCTCCGCATTGCCCACAACCACATCACTCAACAACCTCGCTAAGTATACCAAATTGTACCTCCTCAGGGAGGGCAAACCCGCCCCCCCCTCTTCTGCACTTTGCATGAGCACGGAGAGCGTGATCGGAGCCCTCTTCCCCCTCCAAACAAACTTACCCAACTGTCTTTGCAGAATCATCAAGTCTTTCTTCCGTAACCATAACGGCAATTGTCTCAAAACGTACAGCCAACGAGGCAGCTCTATCATTTTTACAAATGCTATCCTTCCCATCAAAGAAACTGGGAGGTCTCTCCACTTTTTCAACCTATCTACCGTCGCGTCTAACATTGGCCGCACATTAACCTCATATAATCTCCTTGGACTATCCAGGATTTGAATCCCCAAATAGTGTATTTGCCCCGGCGCACAACTTAGGGGGAACTCCCCTTGCCAGGTCCCCCGTGCTAGGTTACCCACGTCTCACACAACCGACTTACTTCTATTTATTTTCAGGCCTGAAAAACACCCAAACCGTTCAATATATTGCAGTGCAATGTCCAATGAGCAGAGTGGATTTCTAAGGCACAGCAGCATGTCATCAGCGAACGCGCTCACCTTGATCACTCCGCCATTCCACTGTATGCCCTCTATCCTCTCCGAAGCCATAAGCGACAATAAGAGAGGCTCCACCTGAAGCACAAACAACAATGGGGACAAAGGGCACCCCTGTCTCATGCCTCGGTGTAGCGAAAAGGGTTGCGATCTTTCCCCCCCACTGTCTACTACCGCCAATGGGTCTAGATACAAAGCTTGTACCCACTGCAAGTACTGGCCATGGAATCCAAACTTGCGCAGGGCTGCAAACCTATACCCCCAGGAGACCTTGTCAAACGCCTTCTCCGCATCTAGACTGACAAGGAGCAGTGGGTCACGCTCCAACACACACTTCTCCATCCCCAGCAATACCTTGCTGATGTTCACGAAGGCCTCTCTTCCCCTAACAAAACCCGCCTGATGCGGATCCACCAGGCACGGGAGGAACTGCTGCAGCCTGTTCGCTAGGACAGAGGCGAGCACCTTCATGTCATAGTTAATCAGAGAGATCGGTCTATACGAGGCCGGGTCCTCTAGGTCCTTCCCCGGTTTCGGAATTAACGTGATAGTCGCAGTCCTCATGTCCCTCGGAAAACAACCTACTTCCAAGGCTTCCCCAAACACTGCCGCGAGCGTAGGCATTACCTGAGCAGACAGCATTTTATAGAACTCTGCTCCATACCCATCAGGGCCCGGAGTCTTGTGCGCTGCTCCCGCCGAATCACTCTCTGAATCTCCTCTCCCATAATTGGCTTATTCAACTCCCCTCGCTGCGTCTCTGATAACTGGGGGAGCTGCACCAAATCTAAGAATGTTGCTGCTTGCGCCTCATCCCCCCCTTCCGCAGTGTACAGTTCCTCATAGAATTTCCTGAATACCTGCACAATTTGCCCTGCCTCACTATATTTCATACCTCTTTTGTCACGAATCACAGCTACACCTCTAGGTCCCCCCCTCTCGTGCACTAGTCTGGCCAACACTTACCCGTCTGATCCCCATATCTGTAAAATTGGTGCTTATAGAACTGCATAGTCTGAATAGCTCTTTCCTGCAACACGCCATTCAGCTGCTTTTGAATTTCCAGATACCTTGGGAGCTCAGCTTGCTGCCGCATCGCTGACTCTTTTGCTTCTCGCAGTTCCCTGGACAATCTGACCAAATCATCATTGATTCTACGCCTCTCAGCTGCAACGAATGCTATAATGTGACCCCGATTGACCGCCTTCCCTGCCTCCCAAAAAACCGCCGCTGAGCTGGTTTGCCCCTCATTGAAACGGACATACTCTTCCCATTGCTGCACCACATAGCGTTGAAATTCTGGTTTCCTCCACATGTAGCTCAGAAACGACCATTTACTGCCCCCTTTGCGGCCTCCCTTCCAATCCAGCCGTACCATCTCATGATCCGATATAACTACAGGCTCGATTTCCACATTCACCACTTTCCCAAAACACTGCCTCGAAAAAAGTATATAGTCGATCCGAGACCACGTTTGATGGGCCTGGGACAGATGCGTGTAGTCCCTGCTCCCCTGGTGCAGGACTCTGCAAGAATCTAGCAAATCCCCCATGGTACAAAGATATCCCACCCCTTTTTTCATCCACCCCCGAGCGCCTTGTGACTGCGACCTATCCAGGTCAGGATTGTGAGGGCAATTAAGGTCCCCCGCAATGATCAAAGGTATCTTTGGGGCCTCCAATACCCTGGCTAATACCTCTTGGAAAAATTTGTGGTCATACACATTAGGCGCATAGATGTTCCCCAGATACAGCTCTTCTCCCTGAATCCGAGCATGCACAAATAAAAATCTACCCAAGGGACCCCCCACCTCCCCCAAGACCTCACAGGTAAGACTCTTATGTATCAGAATTGCCACTCCCTTTTTCCTCCCTCCTGATGAAGCTGCAATTACTCTCCCCACCCAGTCTCTCTGTAGCTTCCCGTGTTCCTTTGCACTTAAATGTGTCTCCTGCAAGAGTGCTACCTGTGCCTTCGCCCGCTTGAGTGCTTGTAGGATTTTGGTCCGCTTCACCAGTGTACTCACCCCACCCACATTCCAAGTTACTATTCGCAGGTCATACCGCATCCCTTATTACTCCTAGATGCCTACTTAACCACATGCGTACCTGTATATAGGTGTCCCAGGGTCGCCCAGCCTCCACCCTAGGCCACACATTCCCCAGCAGCCAATTGTTTAGACCCCCGTAGTATGGTGCTTGTGTATCATCTTCAGCCTTACCCAGTATTCTCCAGAGTATTTGTTCCTGCATTCCCCTGTTCCCCCCTCCCAATCCCTCCTAATCCCCCTTCTCTGAACCCCTCCCTCTGCCCCCCTCCGCTTCCCTCCCCCCCCACACACCCCTTAAAAGCAAACTAGTCTTTGCTCTCAGTTGTGCCACTGAGGCCTAGGCCCTGATAGATGCTGCAGGGCCGCCTCGGCCCGGCCCATATCCTTCCCGCCATAACTATATCCCCTAACACAGCAACAGGCACACAGTTATAACAATATACCCCAACAGTAACATTCCAGTGCTCCCCATCGTACATTTAACGTGTATATAAATTGAACAACAAGATTAGAGTCCACAAGGGGTGGCCTGCACAGAGTGGCAGGTGCACCTACTCCTGCCATCTTACTGGGCAGACTAGATGGACCATACTGGTCTTTATCTGCCGTCATTTACTATGTTACTAAGTGTGTACTACTCAGTCCTGAAGAACACACATCTCTCACCGCTCTAGCTCTTGTCTTGCAAGCTTAAACGCCGCAGTCCAATACACTGCTCCTACACCTACTGGACTGTTCCATGCCGCTCCAATGGTCCTCAGGCCTGCTCTGAAACCTCAGTGGTGCCACCTCCAAACTGCTTTACAAACTGCTTTGCCGCCTCTGCCTTTTCAAAGGTGAAGTTTTTCCCCTCGTTGGAGACCCTCAGGACCGCCGGGAAGGCTAGAGTAAACCGCATTCTGCGCCAAAACAGCTCCGCACATATGGGCGAAAACTCCTTCCTCCTGGCCGCCACCACCGCCGAATAGCCCTGAAATAGTAGAATCTTCTGATTGTCCAGTATGAGCTCGCCCTTCTTCCTGTAAGCTTGCAGTATCTGCAGCTTGTGTTGGAAATTGAGTATCCTCAAGATCACAACGCGTGGCCTGCCTCCAATCTCCCGCCATGCACCCAGCCTGTGTGCTCGTTCTATCTTAAACTGACCGCTCAACATGTCCAGGCCCAACACCTCTGGCAGCCATTTCTCCAAGAACGGGAGCAGCTCGCAATCTGGTTTTAATTCAGAGTCCCACAAGCCTCAGATTGTTTCTTCGCGACCTATTTTCCAGATCGTCCAATTTTTGTTGCATGGCTTCCAGCAATCGCTTGTGCTCCACTCTCTCCCTGTCCTGCCTGCCCTCGCCATCCTCAATGCACGCCACTCGCTGCTCCGGGTAGTCGACTCTTCGCCCAAAATCTGCTAGCGTGTCACTCACTCCTTCCAGTTTCTTCATGATAAGATCAAAAATAGGGCCCAAGAGCTTCACCACCTCCTTCGCCAGCTCTTCAGACGTGGAATCTGTGCTCTCGACACCCGGGGTTGGCGGCTGTGGCAGGGCAGAGGACGAAGGGCCTGTCTTTGCTGGCCTCTCTCGATCCTTCTTCGTCGGCAACGGCATTGCGCTGATCCACTTTAGGTCTCCCGGATCTAGTGGCAATACTATGAGCGCTCCTTAAGCGTTGGAGGTAGTTGGTATTCAAGGGGATCATAAAAATACAGATTAATTGCCAAGGCAGCCCCGGAGCGAGCGAGCACACATCCTCACTCGCTCACGCATCACGTGGACCCCCTTCCATAATGTTTATGCACCCCCAGCAATCAGTGCAGGTGTTTGGACCACTGCCAGCGCCAAAATTTTGACTGGACTATACTTTCAAAAATCCTTTTGCATTGTTCCTCTCGGCCTCTAAGACCTCTCTGTGAACACAGAAGGCAACGAGAGGGTTCATGGTTGGGCCGCAAGCACTGCAGGCGCCAATTATGAGTGTCTGTAACAGAAATGGTCCAGTTGCCTTGGTTGCACCTCTTAAGCCTGCTGGGGAGTTTCTGGGATATATCTTCCAGAAAAATAGCCTCAGCAATCTCAAATGACTCTATCAGCTGGGGCGCCTGAGGCCTAAGTGCAACCTCTAGCAATGACTGAAAGAAAAAGAAAGGAAACTTTAACAATTGAAAAACCTACTTAAGGAAAATTATCAGTCAAGAAAAAAGACATGGCAAGAGGCAGGGAAGAAAATGTCCTTTAGACAAAAAAAAAATTGGATCAGCATTGAAAAGTTACTAAAGTCTGACAGACTGTAGAACACAGGAGATCACACATGTCGACAGGTGAGAACTTACATGCAGATGCACTGGGACCATTCCAAAAGTTTCCAGAAGGAGCTGGGATGTGCTTCCCATGCAGGGCTCAACTGGGGTGACATCATTTATTTATTTACATTCTCTTATATACCGCACTATTCTGCATCAGTGTGGTTTACATTGAACAGGGCATTATAACTTGGAGATAACTATTTTACAGGGAACATGGGCTATGGAGGGTTAAGTGGCTTGCCCAAGACCACAAGGAGCACCTGTGGGACTAGAAACGCCAATTTTTCCGGCCTAAGGTTGCTGTCCTCTAGTGGGATTTGAACCCCCGACCTTCCGGCCTGAAGTACCTTGCCCCAACCACTAGGCCACTCCTCCACTCCATCCATCCATATATGAGGACATTATCTTGCTTGATGATGGAGAACTTCAAAGGGGAGTGCAACATAAAATTTATTATTAGCTGTTGGTAAATTGCTGTTTATCTCTTAGGGGGAGAGAAGGAGGTTTCCTCAAGTCTTGCTAAGTACCTTCATGTAGTGACTCTGTTATATAAAATCTATACTAAATCTCAGTAAGGCAATTGAAGTATGGTAGGAAAAAAAAAGAAAAATACATACTGGCCATACTTTGCCCAGCATAAAAAGGTGCCCACCTGTAGTTTATGCTCCGCCTCCACACTGTCTAAAGATGCACTGATTCTTCATCTGAATCTTCGGGTAGGTGGTCCCAGAGACTCAGGGTAGCGATGACTGCAGCTCAGTCTTTGATATTCAAAATTTGTTTCAGGAAAGATTGGTGCAGAAACTTGGAGATGTGAATAGAGTCTGGGCTAGGGGCTGGAGAGGAACTGGGAAATGCCATTGACATATGGGTTCCCAGATTTTCAGTAGTATTCCCCAGTTTCTCCTTTACTAATAAGGGAAGAATGGATAACACAGGTACACTAAAAACATTTTTTTTTAAACTGCCTCTAATGTTTCGATTGATTTTTACGTTTTTTGGTGCGCTGAATCCAAATCTGGTAACCAATTTTTTCCATCACGTACAGATTTTTTGCTACATTGGGTTAGCAGTTTGAGGTGAACGTTTCAGATTGAGTGCGATCGAGATAAAAGTTTCTTGGATGAATTCTTTATACTAATTGTTTAGTAGTTATTCAAATAAGAATAAAGAAAATTGTAACAAGGCAGCACATAAGAATAGAGTAATGTCAACAAAACACACTGTGATGGTAGCAAAATTGTCTGCACTTAAAACAGCCACATACATGTGCACAAACATTGAGCATATAAGAGCGAGGTTAGACACAAAGCAAAGCAAAGAAATGTGCAAAAAATGTTGTACAGGTATGTATGTAAGAATAGAAAACGCAAACCGCACCATTGCAATACATGAAGACAAACACCCGATGGTGTGAAAATAAAATTCTAATAAATGAGATCCGACACTGTGGTAATAACTAGCAAATTTTTATTTCAAAGTTTAGTAAGAACACGATATTTGTCAACACAGTTTAGATTTTAAAGTCATTCTTGGGTCAATCAATCTCCTGGTGGGCCCGTTTCTTCTTCCCCCGAATGCTTCTCTTGGTGCGCTGCTTGGCGTATTTTTCATCTGGGGTTTCCCGCAGCAGCAACCAGCAGAAATCAGCCATCATAGTGGTGTTCCATCTTCCTTGGTACCTTCTCTCTGCGTCCTTGATGTCCTGGTGAAACCTTTCACCTTGTTCTTCACTGTACGCCCCCAAGTTTTCGGGAAAGTAGTTCACATGGGAGTGCAAGAAATGGACTTTCAGGCTCATGTTACAGCCTTGTTCTTTGAAGGCATTGAGCATCCTGGCAACAATATCCTTATAGCTCTCATCCCGCCTGTTCCCCAAGAATTTGAGAACAACATCCTTGAAGGAATCCCAGGCTTCTTTTTCCTTCTCAGACATCGTTTCAGCGAATGCTCCATCTGAAATGAGTTTCCTTATATCAGGGCCAACAAAGACTCCTTCCTTTAGCTTTGCTTCAGAAAGTCGGGGGAACTTTGAGCAAAGGTACCGAAAGCACTCACCATCTTTTGGAAGGGACTTGATGAATTGCTTAATGAGACTCAACTTAATGTGGAGAGGTGGTAATAGAATTTTATCACGAGGTACCAAGCTCTCATGAAGAACATTTTTCTCACCGGGTCTCAAATACTCCCGAATTGGCCAGTCTTTTTTCCCCCAGTGTAGGTCGCGGGCCCGGCTATCCCACAAGCAAAGGAAGCAGGGATATTTGATGAAACCGGATTGCTGCCCTAATAGCATGGATAGAATTTTAAAGTCTCCACAAATCATCCACTTATGCTCATCATAACGAATCTTCTGAAGAATCAGGGCCAAATTCTCGTATTTTTCTTGGAGAATAACAGAGTGAACAATAGGAACTGAAGCGAATGTGTTGCCATTATGAAGAAGAACACCTTTTATGCTGTCTTTTGACGAATCAATGAACAGCCGCCATTCAGCAGGGTCATACTTGAGTTTAAACTTTTCCATCACTCCGTATATATCGTTGCAAAATACCAAATCTTCCTCTTTGCTGAAATACTTCAAAAATTGTGTCTCGCGGTTGCGGTACCAATAAAAAGTTGTTCCTGGTGACAATAGATTTTTCTGTTTAAGCCGAGAACCTAGCAGTTGGGCAGCATCTTTTGGGAGTCCTAAATCCCGGACTAAATCATTCAATTCAGCTTGAGAGAAAAGTTCAGGTTTCGGATCTGGTTCAGTTTCAAACTCGGAAGTACTGGACTCATCGGGAAAAGCCATCTGATGAGTCTCATCATGATCAGAACCGTCCACACAAATATGATCCAAAGATTTTGGTGGTCCAGGCACAGGTACTTCGTTGCTATGAGGCATAGGCCTAATTGCTGAGGGAAGATTGGGGTAACTTATTACGTTCTTATTTTTTAAGTTGTATCCCTTCCCAATGCAAGAGCAAAAATAGCAGTCACTGCTGTGGTCTCTTTGTTCACGCCACATCATAGGTATTCCGAAACGAAATGCTTGTTTTTTACCTTTCATCCATAAGCGTAGATCTTCCTCACATGTCTTGCACACTTTGTGAGGAGCCCATGGTTTGTCTTGATCACCTAACTTCAAACCGAAATAGGCGAAATATACTTTTTTAATAAATGCAGAAATGTTCCTCTGCCGCTTTTTCACGGTATATTCCCCACAAATAAAACAAAAACTGTCCGGAGAGTTGACGCAACCTCTGGCTCTGTGAGCCATCACAAATACACAGCACTGCAAACTACAACTGTAGTGAACCACTTCGGAATAAAGCTGGATTATGACTGAGCAAACAAAAGGTAATAATGAACTTGCAAGAAACTGAAATTTGACAGGAACGTTCATGTCGCAACCACCGTGTTTGAGCGAGCGAGCAAGCGAACGAGGCGAGGCGAACAGGAAAGAACATGTGCCAGCGCGAGTACTGGATTTAGCCCCCCGCCTCCCTATTGTCCTGTTAATGTATAAAATGAATACAAAACACTCTAAAATATCATGAGGGAGTGTTTCTAGTTAGTTAACCATTACAACCTCTATTTTGGGCCAAGAAAATAAACTGCAGTCGGCTAAAAAGAAATTATGTGAACATTCCTTATATGGGTAAGAAATCTAATTTTGCAAGAAAACGTGACGTGATGGAACATTTTGGCTATTTTTCCTGGATTCAGCACCCCAAAATCTATAGGAATCAGTTGCAAAACTGGAGGCAGTTTTTTGGTAGTGTACCTGTGTGATTGATGTGTTTCCCTCAGTAAACTAGAAGAACCGTTTTGTCATGCCATACCAATAACGGGTGTGAAAAGAGACCTGGCAGAAGCAGCTAGCAAACAGGCATCTTATATCATACGATCTTGAGTGGTGTACAGCATATATAATGAAAACATTTCAGACAATCAGACGTACCTAATAACATTGCCAACATACAGAAAACCATAAATTCTGTAGAGAAGACACTCCAAAAGCCAGCATAAATGTTTTCATCTTCCTTCTAAAAGTACTCATATCAGCCTCAGTCCTGATTTCTATATGGAGTACATGCCATTGAAAATATATACACACACATGTCAATTTATGTACCGTCCTAACAGATGGGCACTGCAATATTGTTTACGAGCAAGCCAGAAAAACCTGAGTTAGTTGATAGAGAGATATCAAAGATGACAGCACACATGTAAACATAGTGCAAAAAAAAATCTGTGCTAAATCTGAATTAAACAGATAATTTTAGCACAATTAGCATGGAAATGCATGTTAATGAGCTGTATGCGGACTTACTTCTGATGCTCAAACTGAGCTAAACATTAGCACCATTTTTTACTCCCCTGAAAATGCTGAAACTTTGCTTCACCCCCAGAGGTGAAGTAGAGTTTAAAGTTTCAGCTGACATCAGTGGAAACCAGTGTAAAGTTTAAAAAATCAGCATGAGGTACCTCAGTTGGAGACCCACAGCTCCCATGTCCCAGGGCACCCCTGGCTCGGGACCCCCATCACAAGGATGACCTTGGAGCAGAGAGCCTCCAGACTTCTGTCCTGCCTTTCCCTCTATTGACCAGGAATACTTAGCCGATCTTCCATCTCCTCTTCTTACATGCATGATCTTGGAAAATTTGTGGCTGTCCAGCTAATGTCAGTTGAGGATAAACAAGCTGATGTCATCAGTCGAATTATACCATTGTCCAGGATGGTGAGTGGCAAAAGAAGACTACAGATATTTTCTTCCTGGGATCAGGTATGTATTGCTGGTCCATCCAGAGAGGTGGGAAGGAGCTGGTGAATTGGAGGCTGTCGGGTCCAAAATCCTCCTTTTGTTAGGGATCTTGGGCCAGGAGTGTCCTAGCTTAGAGGATGGTGTCCAGGGACCAGAAAACCTCAGAAGTTAAAATGGAGGTACCATTAACATAAATTGACTATAGTTCTGTTTTAACACTGAAGTTAAAATGGAAATAAAATTTACTTCAGTCAACTTTGCTTTCTTTTTAACGTTTACTTCCAGCTTACTGTTAATTTTTTTTTTTTACTTCCAATTTAGTGCAAATGTTTGCATATCATCATCTTATTACTTCAGAAGGAAAGTTAAAAAACAAGTGTGGAAGTAAAAAAACAAACAAACCCCAAAACAAAACAAAACATTAAAAATCAAGCACAGATTTTTTAACAGAGTCGTATTATATGAGGTTCTATAAAGCTGAGCAGGGAATGTTATTTATTTAAATTTAATTTGTCTATTTATACCACTTTAACATTTCAGTCAAAGCAGTTACATTGTAACTTAAACTTGGTAATGTACATTAAACAGGGGCATTGATAACTTGGATTTTTCTGAGGCAGTGACTTGCCCAAGGCCACAAGGAGTGCTAGTGAGAATTGAACCCTGGTCTCTTAGTTCCCAAACCAGTGCTCTAACCATTAGGCTACTCCTTACCTTGAAATGCAAGGTAGTGTGCTGGTATGTAAAGAGAGACATGGACCAGGTCATCCTGATTTGCCTTTAAACCAAGGGGGATGAAAGTAAATTATCATGAAATGAATTGGTGAGGAAGAGTTGTCATATACATGAACCACAAGACACTAGCACTGGTCCGAAATTCCAAGAGAAAATTCCTCTTTCATAGTTCACAGGAGTCTGATCCAGGTGGTGTAGACTATCCACTGCCCCCACAAGAACCTATCACTCTATTTGTATCTAACAGATCGGTGAATACAAAACACTTTTAATTCATACACAAAGGTAAATGCAAGTATTCTTAGGGTACACATGAGTTTTGGCATAAACCTTATTGCCCAAGAAATGGTCAAAAAATGTAAAATCCTAAAACTTTAATCAAACAATCATGGAAAAAGATGTGCTTATGAATAAACTGACAAAGCTTTGTGTTCCACTTAGTAGTGCTTAATGTTTGACTAGTTAGAATTAAATAATCATTGTACACCAAACAAACCACCCATATCTCTTAACATAAACCATGTGTTGAATAAATCTTTTCATCTTGCAAACTTTTTCAATAAAGGCTAATGTATAAACATGTTCATCTCATGTTGTGAAGAAATCGGACATACCCAACAAACTCATTGTTCTAATGTATTCAGAAACATAAGAGACTTTACCAGATCATATTTTCTAACATGAGTATCAAACTCATTTCAGTGTAATTTGCTGGCATTTCTCCCTTGACATGGGCTACTTTTTAAATTTGATTTCTTGTTCGTAGTAGTTTCCTTGGTTTTATTTTTCTGTTATTTTCTTACATTTTACATGAGGTAAAATTGTTGGAAAACTATATAAACAAAAAAATATTTTTTTTTTTGACATAAGTCCTTTTTTGCCCTATTTGGGCTATCTTAACGGATATGTACAATAGTCCACTTTGTGTTACGGAGAATTTAGAGGAATACATTTAAATTTCTCCATAAATTCTATGACTAGACAGTATAAAAACTGCCATGTATTGACATTTGTTTGTTTGTTGGAGTTTGTTGGGGAAAGGTAAATAGTAGAGTACCGCAGGGATCTGTGCTAGGTCCGCTGCTTTTTAACATATTCATAAATGACCTGGAAATGGGAATAATGAGTGAGGTGATCAAAACACAAAATTATTCAAAGTTGTTAAAACACAAAAAGATTGTGAAAAATTGTAAGAGGACCTTGATAAATTGTTAGACTGGGCGTCCAAATGGCAGATGAAATTTAATGTGGACAAGTGCAAAGTTATGCACCTAGGATAGAAAAATCCCAACTATGGTTACACGATGCAAGGTACCACCTTAGAAACCACCACCTAGGAAAAAGATTTATTTATTGATTGATTTATTTAGACAGATTTGTATGCCACCTTTTCCTTCAATCAAGGTGGTCATGTCACAACACAATTGGAGGGTTACATTTAACATTAGGGTACGTGTAAACATTTAGACAGTACAGTTATGTGACAGTATTTAGACAGTACATTTGAGGTAACATATAACATGTTGAAGTTGTGGATTGATTTCATTCATCAATGAAATCAATCCACAACTTCAACAGGAACAAGACACCCTGGATCTTAATATAGAAGAGTGGAACACAATAATAGCCTGGTGATGGCCGCGGGTTCTTTTTCCACCCAATGCAAAGAAGATGAAAGAATAATCAGACGGTTCAAAACATTTGACAGAGACTCATTCATCAATGAAATCAATCCACAACTTCAACAGGAACAAGACACCCTGGATCTTAATATAGAAGAGTGGAACACAATAATAGCCAACGCAGCATCTGCCCCAGCCAACAATCAACCACAAACTTGCAAAAGATCCAACGCCCCATGGTATTCACAAGAAATAAGAGTTGCAAAGCGCACACTAAGAAGACTAGAACAAAAATGGAGACGGAACAAGTCACACAACTTCATAGTAACATAGTAAATGACGGCAGATAAAGACCAGCATGGTCCATCTAGTCTGCCCAGCAAGATGGCAAGAGTAGGTGCACCTGTCGCTCTGTGCAGGCCACCCTCCCCATGTATTTGTTTAGGGGTAAACCCACTACTCCATGTAGGACACCCCTATTTGTTGAGACGTTATATGGTTCAGAAGTTACCCAATACAGAGACAAACAATGGGAATATAACAATCTGATAAATGAACACAAACAACAACACCATACCAACCTAATCATGAAATCTACCAATAGGCCAAGAGAAATTTTTAGCATTATGCAAAAGCTCACTAAGGATGACACACAACAAAGCACCAACCATCTTGACCCACAAAAATATGCAGACTACATGAAGTCAAAAAAACACAAGCCAGAAAAACTCTGCCTCACAACAAACAAATGATCACACGATAAGAAAGATACATCAAACATGGGAGAGCTTCAACATACCAACAAAACAGCAATTAGAAGACATTATATCTGGTCTAAACACAACAACTTCACCATCAGACCCATGCCCAGTGTCATGGATCAAAGCCACAAAAAGCCAGCTCTCTCATCACATTCAAAAAATCGTCAAGAATTCACTCCAACAAGGATACATGCCGTAATCCCTAAAGCATGCAATGATACGACCAGTACTTAAAAATAGCAATCTGAGCCCATCCGAACCAAAATCATACTGTCCCATCTCTAGCCTGCCATTCCTTTCTAAAGTCATGGAAAAAGCAGTTCAAAGGCAACTTCAGGACCATATAGATATCAGTGCCCCTCTGGACATACACCAGCACAAATTCAAGCCCCAACATGGCGTGGAAACACTACTCACCTCCCTCTTTGACAATCTCCTAAGAGGCATAGACAACATAAAAAACGGCTTCCTGCTAGTGTTCGTGGACATCTCGGCGGCCTTCGATACCGTGTCACACCCTAAGCTACTGCAACGCTTACAACAGATAGGACTATGCAAGAATATACCCTAAAGTGGTTTACATCATACCTGGAAGGGCGAATGCAACAAGTCAAATGCGATCAAAAGAAATCCCTACAATTCCCCGTCACGCAGGGAATACCTCAAGGCTCAGCCCTATCTTCAATGCTCTTTAACATCTACATACAGCCCATATGCAACATCATCAAGAACCATAATCTATGCTACCACATTTATGCTGACGACATCATGGTGTACACTCCAGTCAACTTACTGACACTAAACACTACACCAATAACAAAATGCCTCGAAGACATGAATGACTGGCTCATAGCCAACAACCTAACGGTCAACTATGACAAACTGAGGCAATGTTCGTCACCAGGAACCCCTCATTCACACCCCCACAAACCATAAGCATCCTAGACAAACACATAGTAGTCAAAGAAGAAGTTAAATATCTGGGCATAACACTAGACAGAGCTCTGAACTTAAAATCTCACATCAACAAAATTGCAAACAAGGCATATCATTGATTGAAAACAGTCAGACAAATCAAACCAATGCTCCGTCAAGACCACTTCCGCACAGTATGTCAAGCACTCATCACACCACTGCTTGATTATGGAAACTCACTATATCAGGGCCTTCCTCACCAGACACTACACCCACTACAGATGGTACAAAACACCACAGCACGCATCATTACAGACACCCCAAGGACCGAGCACATCACTCCCATCCTACAACAACTACACTGGCTCCCAATGGTGGCAAGAGCTAAATACAAAACAAATCATGATAATCTTCAAAGTCATTCACCATCTCTCTGCGGATGTACGCCAAAGCATTGGAGTCGGTGCAAAGGGTGACTACTAAAATGATTAGTGGGCTTCATTATAAAGCATATGAGGACAGACTTAAGGATCTTAATATGTACACCTTAGAGGAAAGGCGGGATATAGGTGATATGATTGAGATGTTTAAATACCTCCGTGGCATAAATGTTCAGGGAGAGAGCCTCTTTCAATTGAAAGCAAGTTCTGCTACGAGGGGACATGGGATGAGGGTGAAGGGAAATAGATTCAGGAGTGATATGCAGAAATATTTCTTTACGGAAAGAGTAGTGGATCCATGGAATAGTCTCCCAGTGGAGGTGGTAGAGATGAGGACAGTAACTGAATTCAAAAAAGCATGGGACCAACACAGAGGATCTCTAAAGGTAAAAAGTGGACTGTTGTAGTTGTTGATATGGAAGGACAGACTAGATAGGCCATGTGGTCTTTTTCTGTCATCATGTTTCTATGTTTCTATTATAACAAGAGACATTAGCAATAGACCAAGAAGAACCAATAGTAACAACATGATCAGCACCCCTGCAGGCTATCACAAAACCAAACAAACAACCTCAAAAAGAGCACCATCACTACTGGCATCCTCAATATGGAACTCCCTACCAGTGAGCCTGAGAGCTTTAGAAGACCTCACAGACTTCCGCAAAGACCTCAAAACATGGTTATTTATAGAAACCTATGAGCATTCAAGCAACATCCCATACCCAAACAGCAACACTAACATCACCGCCAACTAAACACACACCCACCCCACTCACACGAACAAATTTGTCACACCATGTTAGTAAATACCTTTATGGTTATATGTTACCTCAACTGTACTTTAGGCGTCATTGTGGATAATACATTGAAACCCTCTGCCTAGTGTGCATTGGCAGCCAAGCAAGCAAATAGAAAATGCTAAGAATCTTAAGGAAGGGAATGGAGAAGAAAACCAAGGATATTATGCCTCTGTATGACCACACCATGAATATTGTTTGCAATTCTGGTCACCGTATTTTACAAAGGATATGATGGAATTGGAAAAGGTACAAAGAAGAGCCACCAAAATGGTAAAAGGGATGGAAGGATACCCTTATGAGGAGAGGCTAAAAGGTTAGGGCTTTTGAACTTGGAAAAGAGATGGATGAAGGGGGATATGATAGAGTCTATAAATTAATGTATGGAATGGAATGGGTAGACGTAGATCAGTTGTTTACGCCATCAAAAAGTAGAAAGACTAGAGGACATTGTTTATTTATTTAGCTGTACTTATATCCCGCTTTTCACGGGTTAAAGCGGTTTAACATAAAAACAGGGGGTGTACAGTAATCAGTTTGACGGTGGGGGGGGGGGGCTCCAGCACCAGGGAGGCCAACATTTAGGATCAACACAGAATTTAACAGTACTAGACTTTAACGCGAGTCTCTCAGTTGGTAGGGCAGGTCAGATTCAGCTTGAAATGGGGGATTGTCAGAGAGCAAGCAGTTGGTGAGAGATGTCCATATCAGGTCCAAGGTATTCACGAAACAGGAGGGTTTTTAGCTGTTTCCTGAATGTGGAGAGATCTCTGTTATTTCGGATCTGGTTGGGGAGGGAGTTCCAGAGGGAGGGCGCATATAGTTCAAATGCTCTGTTGCAGGCTTGTTGATTGAACTTCGTTCGTTCGTGAGGGATAGTGAGGGAGTTATTGGTGGTCTGGCGGGTTGGTCTGTTGTGGGTAGGTTGAGGGAGTAGAGTCCAGAGCTGGGAGGTCTGTACTTGATGGAGGGCTCTGTGGATAAGTAACAGAGATTTGTATTTAATCCTTGCTTCCAGAGGCAGAATGTGGAGCTCTCTCAAGGCTGGGGTGATGTGATCGTGTTTCTTGATCCTCTGGATGATTCTTACGGTGGTGTTGAGGGCAGTTTGTAGAGGGTTTTTGTGGGTGTCCAGGAGTCCATGATAGATTGCATTGCAGTAGTCCAGGTGGGGGAGCGTCATGGCCTGCATGACTGTTCTGAAGTCTTGTGGGTCAATGAGTGGTCTTAGTCGTTGTACCATCTTTGTTTTGAGGTATATTGTTCTAGCTGTTTTTTCAACCTGTTTAAATGTAAGTGCTTGGTCAATGATGATTCCCAAGTATTTTATGTGGGGTTGACTTGTATTTGGGTAGTACCCAAAGAGAGGTGCGGTGGTGGAAGGAAGGTTTGGTCCTTGGTCACAAAGAGGGCTTTGGTTTTTTTAAGGTTGATTGATAGGTTGTTCTTTTGGAGCCAGTTGGTGACATCAGTAAAGCAGTTGGATAGATGATTGTTGGGATTGTGGTTGTAATAGGTCCATAAAGCATAATGTCACCTGCGTAGATATGATAGTTGATGTTGCGACAGGGTGTTTTTGTGCAGAGGGGCTGAAGGTAGATGTTGAAGAGCTTGGCTGAGAGTGTAGATCCTTGGGGTACTCCTTGATGTTGTCGGAAGGGGGAGAGGTTGCAATACTGGTGCGGATCAGTTTTCTGTTGGTCGGGTAGGGGTGGAACCATTGTAATACGATGTCCTTGATGCCAATCTCTTGTAGTCTGTGTAGGAGGATGCTATGGGAGATGATGTCAAAAGCTGCGGATTTATCCAGAAAGGCCATAGCATATTCAGACTGTTTGGTCTGTTTTCCTTTGATCAGGGTGTTTAGTAGGGATATCATGAGGGTCTCGACCCCATGAGATGGGCGGAATCCATGTTGTTGTGGGTCCAGTGAGTCGTTTGTGTCCAGATGGTCTTGTAGCTGCTATTGAACTATCTTTTCAGTGATTTTGGCAGTGAATGGGAGACTTGCTATTGGTCGGAAGGATGCAGGGTCACGGGGGTCGAGGTTATGTTTCTTAAGGGTAGGGCGAATGACGGAGGTTTTGAGGCTGTCTGGCATGTGTCCTTGCTTGAGGGATTCGTTTGCTATGTGGGCTAAAATAGTGCTTATGTCCAGTTTGGTTTTCTTTATCCACTCCACAAGGCAGGGATCTAGTGGGGAGGTAATGGTGTTTAGGCAGGAGATGGTGGATTCTATCTTTTCTTTGGTGATTGTCGCGAATGCTCTCCATTCTTTACCCTGGGCAGTAAGACAGGTTATTGTGGTTGCTTCCGTAGGTGAGCTGTGTAGTTGTTGGAGCTATTTATATTGTCGAGCCAGCTGTTCCGGTGGAATGTCTGGGAGTTGGTTAGAATGGTTGGGTGTTGCTGTCAGTTTCTTAACAATTTCAAAGAGCTCACGTGGTCTGTTGATGGAGGTATTTATGATTTTTGAGTGGTAAGCCCTTCATGTAATGAATGACATGTAATGAAACTACAGTGTAACCCATTTAAGATCAATAAGAAAAAATATTTTTTTACTTCTTGCGTAATCTGGAATTTGTTACCAGAGGATGTAGTAAAAACTGTTACTGTAGCTGGGTTTAAAAAAGGTTTGGATGGGAGTTCTGGTGACATCAGCAGGCAGGATGGCCGCATGGTGAGGGAGCTCCACGGCAGCCGGCCTCTAATAGAGCTATAAAGGTGGCAGGATTGAACCCCGCCAGCCCTGAGCAGTAGTAGTGCAATGGAAAAGCCGAAGGGAGGTCTGTCGGTGAAAAAAAGATTGGCGGCATATCACTCTGCATATGCCATTACTGAAGCCCCATGGGGAGAGGAAGGAGATGGCAAGATGGCCATCGGGAGGGTGAGTGACGCTCAAGAAGAATTGGATGAGGCCTTGAGCTTCGGAGCAGCAGAGGTGCTAAAAGTATGCTTCATGAGCTGAAAGAGGAGCTGAAAGCCGAAATCAATGGGGTTAAGACTGAAATTAAAGAGACCCTAGGAGCATTGAGGCAAAACATAGTGGACCTCGGAGCTAGAGTGGAGGAAAATGAGAACCAAATAGAGCTTCAGTCGGACATGCTTGGAGACCTACTGAGTGGGTGGGAGGCCTTAAAGCAGGCACAAGAACTGTTAAAAGACTGAGGACCTGGAGGATCACTCTCGGAGGAGCAATATACGGGTGAAAGGAATCCCGGAAGAGCCTAAATATAGAGACTGTGATGCGGTTCTAAAAGAGGTATTTGAGTCATTGTTTCGATAGCTGAATTGGAGTCAGCAGGAGAGTAGATCCCATTACAAATGGAGCGGGTGCACTGGAGCTTAGGGCCTCTTAAAGAAAATCGCCCCCGCGATATAGTGGCATGCCTGAGCTCCTATAAACGGAAAGAGTGGATCCTGGCTGAGGCTCAAAAACAGGGGCCTTTTCAGTGGGAGGGCCATATAATTGAGATGTACCAAGACCTGTCACCAGGAATACAACGTCGGTGGGAAGTGAGGGCGCTGTTACAGAGAGAGGGGTTGAAGTACAAGTGGCTGTACCCCTTTGAACTGGCAATCACGGTGAAAGGTGTAACATGGCGCGTGAAGAACAGCGGAGAAGCATGGAGAGCATTGAAAGAATTGGGAGTCCAGAATATACCAGACGGTTCTTGGAATAATTCCAAGCCAGAACGAACTTTGGCTCCAAAGAGTGCAGGTTTGAGATGGCAGAGAGTCAGTACCAAAGGCCAGAGGTTGACTAGATTATCCAAGGGAATAAGCGGGGATGGTACACCGGAGAAGGATAACTCCTGAAAGAGACTTGATGAGTAGAGAAAAAACAGTGGTGGCTGGAGATTCTCGAGGTCGGCAGGGCAGTTGGTCCTGGCAACCTTATGTGAGAGCTCAAGTCTGAGTCAGGGTGAGTATGGCCTTCTGGGATGGTTAATTGTTAAACGTGAAATGTGAAATATCGGGTCAAAAGGCTACAAGTTGTATAGTTGCCCAGGAATAACTTTGTTACATACAGGCATGGATGCTGGAGGTGTGGATTTCAAAATTAGTTAAATTGCGATTGATGGGGCAAAGGGGAAAAACAGTTAAAGTTCTTGAACGTTAAATAGGAGGGCTAACTGCACTCTGAATGGCAGATTAGAGGTAAAGAGGTGAAATGCTTGGGCCCATTGGGTAGCAGGGGATGGGGGGTAAGCGAGTTAAGGCTGGGATCCAAGCCCATGTAAGTGGGGCAAAACAAAAAGGAGGAGGTGCAAATGGGTTCATAAGTAGGGGCGGCGGGGGAGGAGGGTGGAAGCGAGTGGAGAACGAGGCCGGGACAGACGTCATCCCACAGGATGGATAAGTCTCCAGGAGGAGATTGGAGATCCGGGGAGGGAGGGAGGGAGGGGAAGGGTAGGGGGGGGGGGGTGCAGTAGGGAACCAGCATGTAATCAACAGGCAAGATGATGCGAATAGGTACTATAAATGCTAAGGGGCTTAATATTCCACAGAAAAGACAACACCTCTTTAGGGAGGCAGAGAGATTGAGATGGGATATCATAATGGTACAGGAAACCCATTTACGGCGTAAGGCTGAGGAGTTATCTAGTAGTCAGTATCCATATCGGTTCTTTGGGTGACCCGGAGAGGAGGGGGTTAGAAAGAGGTGGGGTAAAAAAAGGGGTTGTAGCTATTTTGATAAGGAGAGGGTGCCCATTCCAGCTGGGGGAGGTAATTCGAGAGAAAGCAGGGAGGGTGTTGCTACTAACAGGAGAGTTGATGGGGGAAAGCGATCACCTTGGCAAATATTTATGCTCCAAACACGAGACAAGTCCCCTTTTGGAAGGAAGTTTGTGAACTACTGGGCCGATCAGTGCAAGGGAAACTGGTCATGGGAGGGGATTTCAATTTGGCATTGGAGCCCAGATGGGACCGGCAGGCCAAGGAGAGGTATGGCAATGCAAAAAGCCGTCGAATAGTGAAAGGAATAATAAAGAAATTTCAGCTTTCAGATGCTTGGTGATCACAAAATAAAGACAGTAGAGAATATACTTTCTATTCACACCCACATAAAAGCTTCTGTCGGATAGACTACATACTAATTGATATATTGTGGGAACTAAAAATGGGGATGGCAGAAATTGGTAGTATAACATGGTCTAACCATGCCCCAACTTGGGTGGAAGTCCGAGAAGCTAGAGGGAAAGGGGGAGTACACTTTTGGAGACTTAATGAAAGTCTCCTTGGAAAGGAAGAGGTGGTCAAAGATATTAGAGAATGCCTTTGGGAATATTGGGAGATGAATGACAATGGGGAGGTGAGAGATGTGGGCCTATGGGAAGGAATGAAACTGTGATTAGGGGACGCTTAGTTATGTGGCAGCTCAGATTAAAAAGCAATGGAGGGAAAAAGAAGAAAAACTGCATGAGGAGATTAGAGAAGCTGCAGAACAGTATAGAACAAAGGGTATGGAAAGGAGACTGAGGCACTTCAGCCAACTCAGGATGGAGCTGAATATTTTGCAACTGGAATTGATTGCATTCCACATGCAGAGGTGAAACAGAAGTTTTATGAATGGGAGGATAAAGCTGGGAGATTGCTTGTGCGTAAGCTACAGAAAAGAGAAACAGATAGCGCCATTGTGGTAATTAAAGGGAAGGAGGGGAAAGTATTGAGGACAGAGAAATTGATTGGGGCTAGATTCTGTCAGTTCTATAAAGAATTGTATACCCAGCAAAGAGGAGAGATAGCAGCAAAAGTCCAGAATTATCTAGAAGGGATAGAACTGCCAAAGGTTGGGGAGGACCTGAAGGAAAGATTGGAGGACGAGATCTAAAAGGAGGAAATTGAGAGGGTAATTAAGGACATGCCCATAGGGAAAGCACCAGGATTAGATGGGCTACCTAACAGCTTTTATAAGACTTTCAGAGAAGAGGTGGTGGACATAATGGGGGAGGGTATTCAGTGGGATTTTAGAAGAGGGAGGACAATTATCAGCAGACATGTTAACTGCTGGAATTACAATTTTACCAAAGGCAGGGAAGGACCCTCTGCTGTGCGGTTCTTATAGGCCAATTTCGTTACTTAATACAGATGTAAAGATCCTAGCAAAAGTATTGGCTAATAGATTAGCTAAAGGGATGCCCACACTTATAAATATAGATCAAACTGGTTTTATTAGTGGAAGACAGGCCTCGAATAATATAAAAAGAGTATTGGAGGTGGTTTGGGCAGCACATCAAAAGCAGGAGAAACTGATGCTATTATCAATAGAAGCTGAAAAAGCATTTGATCGTGTTAACTGGAATTTTTTGTTTGCAGTGATGCAAAGAATGGGATTCGGGCCCCATTATTTAAGATGAGTGCAGGTCCTATATCAGGACCCCCGGCCAGGGTGAGAATCAGTGGCAGATACTCAGAGGCCTTTAAGTTAGAGAGAGGTACCAGGCAGGGATGCCCAATGTCTCCATTAATCTTTGCACTAGCTGTTGAGCCCTTAGTGCAAACCGTCATAATGAAAGCGGGAATCCAGGGACTGGAAGCGGAGAGTCAGCAACATAAGATATCCCTCTTTGCAGACAATATACTATGAATGATATCATAGCCAGAGAAAACATTGCCAAGAATTGTGGAAATAATGGAGAGGTATGGAGATGTGTCAGGCTTTAAAGTGAATATGGATAAGACAGAGGCACTTAACATTAACTTACTTAACACAGTGGTATCCAAATTAAAGCAACAGTTGCCCTTCAAGTGGGCTCACAAGGCTATTAAGTATTTGGGGGTGATAACAGCCCATCTCCAGTTGCTGTATGAGGCGAACTACCTCTCACTGTGGAAGAGGATGGCTCAGGATTTAGGGGATTGGATGGAGACCGAAATATCGTGGATGGGACATACAGCAGCAGCCAAAATGAATATTTTGCCTAGGGTGTTGTATTTTTTTCAAGCACTCCCCATAGTGATTCCCATAGGGCACATGAGAGATCTCCAAAGAAAAGTATGTAGATTTATATGGGGGGAAAAAAAGGCCACCACGAGTTGCCCGAGCAGTAATGTATAGGCCCAGGGAGGAAGGGGGGACTAGGGGTGCCAGATTTTCAATCTTCTTATTGGGCAGCGCAGGTTAGACATCTGATGGATTGGTGAGGGGGGGGGGGGAGGAAAATGTTTGTGATTTTTGGAGGGGCCGGCCAATGGAGGGTGGCCCTTTATTTATTTATTTTATTTATTTATTTAACATTTCTTCTATACCGCGCTATTATAATCAGTGCGGTGTACATCGAACAAAAACATACTACAATGCATACAGGAAACATTGAGTTTACAGTGAAACAGGATATTAAACATGGAGAAAACCGGGAAAACTATTTACAAGCTAACTTTATACTATGTACACTTCTCTAACTCATCTAGTTGTTACATGTGCATTTGTGGGTGGATAGTACACGTGTGATGGTTAGCGGTGGGACTTATGTGTAGGCTAACCATTTTCTGTTTGTGTTAGGGTGTTAGGGTGGCTGGGACAGGCGGGTAGGTTGCCAATTGAGTGTTTACCTCGGATTGTTTCCGGGTAGAATTTTGTGAACAGGTGGTGTTTCAAGGCTTTTCTGAATGGAGCTAGACTTTTGATGCCACGGATTTCATGGGGAAGGGCATTCCAGTTTAAAGGAGCAAATATGGAGAAGGCCCTGTTGGAGGTTGTCTTTGTGCATTTTGTCGTCATCTTGGGGACTACTAAGGTGTTCATTGTTGTAGGTCTCCTGTTTCTATTTTCCGGGGTACTGTGGATTAGCTTGCTGATTAACGTAGAGGGGTGGTTATTTAGGGCTTTGAATGTAAGGACTATTGACTTGTATTGGAGTCTGGCATGTAATGGTAGCCAATGCAGTTCTTTCATGATTGGCGTTATGTGGTCAAATCTTGACGATCCAGAAAGGACCCTTGCAGCTGCGTTCATAGCTAGGCGGAGCGGATTTAAGGTTGATTGTGAGAGTCCGTGGAGGATGATGTTAGCGAAGTCCAGATGTGGGAGGACTAATGCTTGGAAGGTTGTCCGGTAGTCAGTAAAATCCAGTAGGGGCCGAAGGTGACGCAGCATTCTGATCTTATGATATATTGCCTTTGTGACGTTTTTTACATGTGTTGTCATATCAAGGTGCTGATCGAGCGTGATGCCTAGATAACGGATAGTGGATTTGGATTTCAACTCTGCATTGTTGGCCTGTAGTGATGGGTGACCTTCCATGGATGGCTAGGGAGGAACAGGGGCATCAAACACAAGTTGAACCCCTTTGTGCGACATATCCTACAGATAAGGGATAAGGTACGGAGGTCAGTAGAGAGCACGAGAGATACAGATTTCTCGGCAATGAAGGCTCTATGCTATACAAGGGATTTTGTCCCGGGACAAGAGGGAGGCATCTATAAAATGTGGGAAAGATCGGGATTGTTTTATCAGTTTCTAGACGGGGGAGAGTGGGTCCCATTTGAGGAATTACAAGAGGCATACCAATTAGGGGCAGGGAGTATTTTTCATTATGGGTAGGTGCTCCACTACTTAAAGCAGAAATTAGGCAAAGCTGGATTAGAGTGGGACTATACATATCTAGAAACTATATGGTATGGGAAGAAACAGTCCTTGGGGTTAGTATCCATATTATATAAATCGGTGAGAGGGGGGAAAAGAGATAAGCTCGGATATATGGTGGCTTGGGAGAAGGAGCTGGGTGTAAACATAGAAATACAACATTGGAAGGCTATCTTTGATCAAGCCCAATGCCTTCCCATTTTGGTGGCTATTAGAGAAAATTGGTATAAAGTTTTAATGAGATGGTATTACACACCAGTTCCATTGAATAAAATGTTCCCATCAGCGTCAAAAGAGTGTTGGAGAGAATGTGGAGAGGAGGGGTCCATGTACCATATTTAGTGGATGTGCCCCCAGATTAAACCTTTCTGGGAGCAGGTCCAAAAGTGGATGCAGCAAGTAGTAGGGGTGGTGGTAAGTAGAGAACCTGAACTATTTCTATTGGGATGGCGGAGAGAGGGAAGCTCAGGTAAGGTAAGGAAGCAAATTATGGCCTGCTTAAGTGCAGCGAAATGTGAAGTAGCATATAGGTGGACGCAGATGAAGCCACCTCTAATAGAACACTGTGTGGAGAGGCTCCATCAAATTTATCTCATGGAAAAATTGACAGTTATTCGCAGGCAGAGGAGGAGTAAGTTTGAGAGTGAATGGCAGAACATGCTGGATTACTTATGTAAGGAAGCAGGGGAGGGAGGGGGCCAGGGGGGTGGGGGAAGGTACAGCTATAGTAGAAAAGAAGTAATACATTGATAATGTTGTTGAAGTTCCATGGATTAATCCTGTGTATAGCTATTGATACTGTGGTGTCAAGATTTGTTTATTCTTTCAATAAAGTTTAAAATTAAACAAACAAAAAAGGTTTGGACAAGTTCCTGGAGGAAAGATCCATAAACCATTATTAAAAAGGTCCATAAACCATAATCCACTGCTTACCCCAGGACAAACATTGTGAAACCTGTGTGCCTTTCTGGGAACCTTTCAGGTAATTGTGACTTGGATTGGCCACTGTTGGAAGCAGGATACTGGGCTTGATAGACCTTGATCTGACCCAATATGTCTGTTCTTATGAGAGATACAAGTTTGCTCCTGAGAATTTGTTTTGATATGGAGTTTGTTGGGTTTTTCTGATACCTTCACAACATAATATGAACCTAGTTATACAATAAATTTTATTTAACATTTGTGAGGTAAATTAGGTTGAGTAATATACATCTTTTTATTTTAAGATACTGGTGTTTTTTGGAGATGCAATGATTCTATGGGGTAGGTATACTAAAATGTGGGTGCTTATCGTGTATTCAGCCCAAAGCATTAACATGGGGATGGTGCTGGACCTGTGTAAAAACAGAAGTGTGCCTGGCATGTCCCCATGTAGCTAGTGTGTTCCACACCATCCCCACACTAACTGGTTTGCTGTGATCAGCACTGGTGCACTTAACACCACC
The DNA here is from genome assembly GCA_033557465.1 of Ichthyophis bannanicus. Classification (NCBI taxonomy): domain Eukaryota; kingdom Metazoa; phylum Chordata; class Amphibia; order Gymnophiona; family Ichthyophiidae; genus Ichthyophis; species Ichthyophis bannanicus. The sequence goes on from CM066033.1 coordinate 439,008,451, forward strand.
CATTAGCGTGGCAATCAGTGCACCTGTGCCAAGTGCAACATTGCCAGTTAGCATGTGTTAATGATGCTGTAGCTGTGATGTGCATGCTTCACCCTTTAACAATCCAGGGCCATTTCAACTCCATATGTGGCCCTCGGCAAACTTGAGAGAATGAGTCCCACCCATTCAACAGCCCCCCTCACCCCGTTTGACAGCCATCCCATTTGCACCTCCCCTGCAGCAGAATAGTCTGTCTGTGGGAGATTGGATCCCCATGGGCAGAAGAAAAGGGGAAGGCTGAGATCATGGCCCAGATACAAGCTGTCTACCCGTGGGGATCCCATCTCCCGCAAGTGGACAGACGGGATCTTTGCCATAATTGCAGCTATCGCCTTCTGTTGTGCCCACAGGAGAGGGGATCTCCACAGGCAGAGAGTTTGCATCTGGTCCATGATCGCAGCCATGTCTTTCTCTTCTGCCCGTGGAGATGCCATCTTCTGCAGACAGCAGAGAAGGGGAAATCACACCACAGATTCAAGCTCTCTGCATGATCAGGGCCGCTTCTATTCATGGGCATCTGGGCCCCCATTGTGCAGGGGCTTAGGGTAGGTATCCCTTTTACCCATAAGTAAAAGCGGCCCAGGATCCACCAAGTCTCCACTCCAGCCCTCAAAAGTTGTTAATGTGGAATTTTTAGTGGTGGCAGCATTTTTGGTGCATAGTAAAAGTTACTGTGGTGCACTCTATGCACACTAAATCTTGTACTAACTGTAAGCTCACTTTACTACTACTGCTGCTGCTGATCATTTGTATAGTGCTTCAAGGCATATGCAGCGCTGCATTAGCACATGTAGAAGACAGTCTCTGCTCATCAGAGCTTACAATCTAGTTAAGAGAAGATAGCACAACAGCAGAGGACAAGGATACATCTAAGGGTATGGAAAGGAAAACACATAAGAAACTAAGTGGTTCAGGATCCAAAAGCAACCTCAAAGAGGTGCATTTTCAGCCTGAATTTGAAAAGGGTCAGAGGAAAAGCCTGACGTACAGACTCGGGAAGCTTGTTCCAGGCATAAAGAGCAGCAAGGTGAAAGGATCAGAGTCTAGAATTGGCAGTGGAAGAGAAGGGCACAGACAGAAGCGATCCACTAGAAGAGCAGAGTTGCCAAGGGAGGGGTATAGGGAGAAATGAAAGGTAGTGAGGAGCTGCAGAATGAGTGCACTTGTGGGTCATTAGGAGAATTTTGAACTGGATACGGAAACGGATAGGGAGCCAATGAAGCGACTTGAGAAGAGGGGTTATATGAGCATATCAAGGCTGACAGCAGATTAGCCGCGCAGCTGAGTTTTGAACAGATTGAAGAGAAGAGAGACGATTCAGAGGGAGACCAGCAAGAAAGAGGATGCAGTAGTCTAGATGGGAGGTGACTAAAGAATGGATAAATGTCTTAGTGTGTTCAGAAAGGAAGGGGTGACTTTTGCTGATGTTATAGAGAAAGAAATGACAGGTTTTAGCTATCAGTTGGATGTGTGTGGAGAAGGAGAGGGAGGAGTCGGGCGACCCCAAGGTTGTGAGCCGAGGAAACAGGCAGTAGTAAAGTGTTAACCACAGAGATGGAGGAAGCGGGGAGGTGGGTTTAGGGGGAAAATAAGAAGCTCTGTTTTGGCCATGTTTAGTTTCAAGCGGTGGTGAGACATTCAGGCAGCAATGTCAGATAGGCAGGCAGAGATCCAGGCCTGGATTGCCGGAGAGATCTCAGGTATAGAGAGGAGTAGAGGAGTAGCCTAATGGTTAAGAGCACTGACTTGGGAACCCAGAGACCAGGGTTCAGTTCCCACTAGTACTACTTGTGGCCTTGGGCAAGTCACTTAACCCTCCATTGCCACATAAAAAATCCAAGTTATCAATGTCCCTGTTTAATGTACATTACCAAGTTTAAGTTACAATGTAAACCACTATGATTGAAGTGATAAAGCAGTATATAAAACCTGTTAAATAAATAAATAGAGAGGTAGATCTGAGAGTCAACCATGTAAAAATGATACTGAAAACCATGGGAGGAGATGAGTGCACCGAGGGACTGGGTTTAGAGATTGAAAAGGAATGGGCCTAAGACAGACCCTTAGGGTATACCAACTGAGAGTGGGCTAGCAGTAGAAGAGGGTCCAACAGAACAAGAAGATAAGATAAGAAGAGAACCAGGCAGCACAGAGCCCTTAAAGCCAAGTGAGGACAAGGTGTCAAAGAGAAGGTGGTAGTCAACAGTGTCAGAAGCAGCAGAAAGGTCAAGAAGGATGAGGACTGAGTAACATAACATAACATAGTATATGATGGCAGATAAAGACCAGCATGGTCCATCTAGTCTGCCCAGCAAGGTGGCAAGAATAGGTGCACTTGCGTCTCCGTGCAGGTCACTTCTCCCCGTGCCTTTGTTTAGGGGTGTTCAGATATAAGAGATGGTTATGCTTTTTTTTATTTTATCCTGTTGCTGTAAAGCAGGGGTCTCAAACTCCAGTCCTGGAGGGCCGCAAACCAGTCAGGTTTTCAGGGTATCCCTAATGAATATGCATGAGATGTATTTGCATATAATGGGGGCAGTGCATGCAAATATATCTCATGCATATTCATTAGGGATACCCTGAAAACCTGACTGGTTTGCGGCCCTCCAGGACTGGAGTTTGAGACCCCTGCAAGGGATCCACTATGTCTGTCCCATGCCATTTTGAATTCTGTCACTGTGTTTGCCCCCACCACTTCCATTGGGAGGGCATTCCAAGCATCCACCACTCTTTCAGTGAAAAAGTATTTCCTGACATTGCCTTTCAGTTTACCCCCTTGCAGCTTCATGTTATGCCCTCTAGCTTTACAGCTTCCCCGTCTTTGGAAGAGGTTTTTGTCAATTAATACTCTTAAGTATTTAAAGGTCAGAATCATATCTCCCTTGTCCCTCCTCTCCTCCAGAGTGTACATATTTAGGTCTTCAAGTCTCTTCTCATAAGTCTTATGACGCAGGCTCCAAATCATTTTGTTCACCTTCCTCTGAACCACTTCCAGCCTTTTTATATGTTGAACAGTAGGTGCTGAGAGTAGCTGTTGGTGCAATCTAGATGCGTGCTCGCTCAATCGAACTCTTATGGAACGTGTTGTACGCCCCACATAAAGCAAAGGGCAGGTACATTGCAAAATGTATACCATAAAAGTGGACATACACCTATTGTTCAACATTGTATTACTCAGCAACATTCTTTTAATCAACTTTCTTGGACTGTGATCATGTCCCATGGAATCCTAGAGGGGGCGATCGTACAGCTCGTTTGCAGTGGAGAGAACAGTGGTGGATTCATCAGTTAAACTCGGCTCACCCGTTGGGTATGAATCGTGAGATTGAATGGACAAGTCTGCTTTGACGTAAGACCAATTGTTGATGGTCCCTGCTGTTGTGGGAATCTCCATTTCTATTGGTGTGTTCTAAGTGGAAGGGCATTTCTTAATAGCCAATCACATGAGTTCAAGGTCCCTTATATGATTGGCTGGTTTCTTCGGCGTTTTGTAGCAGTTGCAAAGCCACGGAGCACTTGATGCAGGGGTAGCGGCACCCCGAAACGTGCACGTTGTGCGTGTGATTTTTCTGCATACAGATAAGTGACTTAACGACATATGATATGGATTTTCTAAATCGGCATGAGACTTAGACACATTATTAATGAATAAAATGGGCGGTGTTTGACTGGTGTGGATTGATTGAAGTATTATCCTCCCTCAGCGCTGCCCGACAAAAAGAAAAAAAGAAAATCATTTGTGATTTAAATGTATCTGGCGGGGACCATCACAGTGACTTTTGGATAGGTCATTTCTTGCTGGTCACTGTTATTTGGGAATTTTTGAAACTTTGTTTATGGAATTCAGCAAATGTGGAACATAATCGTCTTAATCACAAAAATTGACTTATCAGCAGTCCCCTACGCAAAGGGCCAGGGTGATAACTTTGATAGTGTAAAAACGTGTTTCTCTGTACCGTCTTGCAAAATAATGTTGTTTGCAATATTGAACCCTGTTTATAAATATGGAATGTGTCATGTGAAATCAGTTTCTAAGTGACTGCAGTCGAGTGAAGGAGCACTATCTTAACGCTGGAAATGATAGGACTCGCGGATCTAGATAAGATGCTGGAACCTTGAAGGGACGGCGATTGAACTAGTTCCTGGCTGGAGTTCTGGATGGATGTTAAGTAAAGCTAAGTGCTTCTGGTGCAGTTGCAAATTAATAAATCTCTAAGGATAATTGGGGTATTATCCCTTAAAATGATTGTGAGAGGAGGATTCCCTCTTTTAAATAGAATAAAACGGAAGGTTTACCACGAGAGAGGAGTATTCCTTTCATGGTGAACAATCCAACAAAAAAAGTATTTGGTTAACTATTAGGAGGGTTAGGAGTTTATCTCTTATTTTGAGGAATTTGTTGTGGGATAAACGGCGGTTTTAGTATTAGAGTTAGGAAAAAGATTTAGGCATTATCATGGATAAGATGTTGAAACCCTCCGCTCAGTGTGCAATGGCAGCCAAGAAAGCAAATAGAACATTAGGAATCATAAGTGGAGTGGAGTGGAGGAGTAGCCTAGTGGCTAGAGCAACTGCCTAGTACCCAGAAGATCAAGGGTTCAGTTCCCACTGGCAACTCCTTGTGACTTTGGGCAAGTCACTTTACCCTCCATTGCCTCAGAAGAAAAAGGCTGGCAATCTACTTCCAGTGATACATTGCCAAGAAAACCCAGAGGTAGCTGGGTCGCTATGAGTCAACACTGACTTGATGGCACAAAAAAAAAAAAGGAATGTGTACATGGTGACCTACTGCTGTAAATATTGATGCAATACTGTAAAGATGCCACCAGGTAATAGACACTAAGTGTATATACCTTGTATATAGTTGCCCCCGTTAATCCCAAGTTATCATCCCTTGTTCATTGTAAGTCCAGTGCAGGCCCGCCTGCACTGTTCGAATGTTGTTGACTGTAAACCACACTGATTCCAAAGAGTGCGGGGATAAAAAAGACTTAAAAAAATAAAGAAATAAATTAAGGAAAGGAATGGAAAATAAAACCAAGGATATAATAATGCCTCTGTATCGTTCCATGGTGCGACCGCACCTTGAATATTGTGTGTAGTTCTGGTCGCCATATCGTAAAAAGGATATAGTGGCATTAGAAAAGATACAGAAAAGGGCCACCAAATGGTAAAGGGGATGGAAGGATACCTCTGAGGAAAGGCTTAAAAAGTTAGGGATTTTCAACCTGGAAGAGAAATGTCTGAGGGGAGATATGCTAGAGGTCTATATATTAATAAATGGATTAGAACGAGTAATCGTAGATCAGTTGTTTACACCATCAAAAAGTAGAAAGACTAGGGGACACGCAATGAAGCTACAATGTAACCCATTTAAGACTAAGAGAAAATATTTTTTCACTCAACGTGTAATCAAACTCTGGAATTCATTACCAGAGGATGTAGTGAAGGCTGTTAGTGTAGCTGGGTTTAAAGAAGGTTTGGACAAGTTCCTGGTGTAAATAATAAAACATTATTAAAGAGAAACCAGGAAATCTATTGCTTGCCCCGGGACAAGCATTGTGGAACCTATGTGCCTTTTTGGGAACCTGCTGGGTACTTGCGACCTAGATTGGCCACTGTTGGAAACAGGATACTAGGTGTGATGAACCTTAGTCTGACCCATTGTGGCATTTTGTATGCTCTTATGCTTAAAGGAGGGAAAGGAGTGAGACTGAGGTAGAAGGGAGGGATTGAAATTGCAGAAATGAGAGAGTAGAAGCCCAACGCCACCACATGTCCAGTGGGCAATTGATAGCCGCCATGATAGAGCACAGCGACTGAAGCTGAGTCTTCTGGGGGGAGCCTTAGATATAAAGAGCTCATGAATAAAGGCAAGTTTATTTGATATGGAGCGTGCATTTCATAAGGCACATGAGAAAGGGAGAGAGGAGGGGGAAAGGAGAGGGATGTGAATAAGATTAGAGCAGTTGCATGAGGATCTGTCCTGAGAGTTTGAGAAAAATCTAGGGGGCCAGAGCTGGGATTGATATCGCCAAATGACAGAAGGAGAAGGAGCAGAAGAGTGGGGCAGAGAGGAGACAGCATGGTGGTAACGAGGATGAAACTCTTTCAGAGAGAGGAAATGGATGCACAACAGGAAGAAAAAGGCAAAGTTCAAGAGCTGATGATAGGATAGATGACAAGATGGAAGGAGAAGTGAGGATGGTAAAGAGGTGGGATTAGGGAGTGTCAATAAAAGGACGAGAAAGTGATGTGGAGCCATAAGAAAGAGATGGAAAGGAGAGCAGAAGTCAAAAGAAATAAATGAGGGTTAAGCAGGAGAAAGATGTAGGGTATTAGGGAGCACTTGATAGTAATAGTAGTCTAAATCTACTCTTTATGAAGTGGATATGTAGCAAAAGTTCAGGTGATCTGTAAAAATACAATTAAATGTTTTCTCCGGGAACAAGCAGGAAGTCAGCCCTCACATATGGGTGACATCGGCACCGACAGATACAGCGCGGATTCACTCCCAAGCTTTCCCAGAAAGCCTTTGGGAGTTAGACTGCACATGTGCAGTCACCTTCCTGCTCAACGGTGCCATCTTACCTCAGTCTTCTTTTTTCCGCGGAGCCCTGCAGACATCTTGTCTGTGTCCCTGGTAAAAGTTGATTTTTCTTCACCTATCCTTGCTTTTTTTGCGCACTTTTTTGCTGGATCGGTTCCACAATCACCTTCTCGCTGCTCGAGGCCGCATTTGCCTCGGCGTCATGTTTTTTTCTGGTATATTTTTCTTTTTGTGGGCGCAGGAGTTCCCATGCACCCTTCCTAACTGAGATATATGGCTTTGACCTCACAGGCGCCATGTTCTCCGCTATGTCTATGGTCAGGGGATTTGAGCAATGTGGCAAATGCACCTGCACCATGTCCATTACGGACCACCTCAGTTGCTGCATCTGTTGCTGATGGGCTGACCACGATGACTCTTCCTGCCCGCTCTGCCTGCAGATGTTAGCAAAGACCTGGAAGAATCTGGATTAGCAATATAAGGAGCTGTTTGGCTCGAAGGACTCTGCCTCGGGGCCAGCCTCAAGCATGGAGTCACTGCCCTCAGTGACCGCATCCGATGACTCGGCGTCACCCGGCTGTGCTCAATCCGAGCCCTGAGGTTGCGGTGCCTTGGACCTGCGATCGTCCTCCAAGGATGTTCCCCATGGGCTGAAGACATCGTCCCATTCGAAGATGAAGTCCAATCCTGGCACTGGAGGTAAGTCCTTGGGTACCCACGCTCGGAGCCCTCGACCCGACACTGAGGGCAATGGCCAGGAGTGGTCCTCAATGCTGCCCTTATGGGGAGGAGACTCCCACCATGTCAAGAGATTGGACCCTGTCCCCCAGTGTGATCAACATTGGTGACTCCCCTCTGAGGGACTCTGCTCTGGACTTGATGCTGTCAAGACCTGAGCCGGAGGCTGCGGAGCCTACTGGCCTTAAGGCCAAGATGGATGCCTTATTTCGCAGTCTGGCTGCCTCCTTCGAGGTGTAGTGAAGCCCAACACCTGGTGTCTCCGGGTCATTGGCGCAGGCCACGATCTCTCTGGAGGAAGTTCATCATGTTTTGTAGCGGTTCTCCAGATCGGAGCTGAGCTGAAGACAACCGCCTGAGACTCAAGGTCTCCTCCGGCTCCGAGTCGGGATGGGAGACTGATAACAAGTTGCCCGCTTCTGTGCTCAATAAAGATGTGCCCTCTGAGCTACCTCCACTGCAGGAGCGCCAGTGGTCACTGCCCAAGGACCTCACGTTTCTCGACTTGGTCGAAGGCCCTGACCTTCACTGCAGAGCCGGAGGACGAGCCTTGTGCTGAGGACCTGGAGATCCTCCAGTACGAGGCCTCTTTGAAGAAGGCATTGACGTTCCGATTCTCCTCCCATCCTGGAACGCTTGCTTTTCAGGATTTGGGAGAGCCCAGTGATTGTGCCCATAGTGAGCTGCTGACTCAATTCTCAGTATCGAATTGGCAGGAGCCCAGGGTTTCATAAAACACAGTTTCTTCACAACTCCATGGTGGTGGTGTTGGCCATGCGTCGGCTCAAGAGTCAGAAGACGTACTCCTCAGGCCACCTGGCAGGGAGACATGCACCATGGACTGATTTGGCAGACAGTGCTACCAGGGCTCGATGTTCATTGCCCAGATCCAGGCATACCAGCTGTACATGGGCATGTACCTGAGGGACCTGGCAAAGGTACTTGCCAGGTTCTCTGCTGGACTGGCTGGGGAATGCCTCGAGCGCTTCCAGACCCTGGTCTCCCTAGTCAAGGAATGCTCCAAGTTTCAAACTAGGGCAGCCTTCGATGGCTTTGAGTCCATGGCCCATATGACTGCGGTGGGCATTAGTGGCTGCCGCCTGGCCTGGCTATAGTCCTCTGATTTGGTGGTACAGGACAAACTGGTCGATGTCCCATGCCGAGGATAGAACCTCTTTGGCAAACTCATGACCGACAAGGCGGCCGAACTAGAGACAGAGTTCCTGACCAGGACTAGGCTGTCCAGGAAGAGTACTGACCCTTCCCGTCAGAAGGCTTTGAGGAAAAAAAATTCCACCCGAAGGGGAAAAAGGCTTACGGGAAATTCCCCCTAGTTTCCTGCAAACCAGGCTCCCCAACAGGGTTAGCAGGCCAAGGGCCAGGGTCTTGGCTTCCATAAGCCAAAAGCCTCCAAGTCTCAAACAGCGTCCCCACCACAGCCTAAGGGGGGGGGCACTTTTTGACTCCTTAGCATAGCCTGTCTTCCCCCATAAGGCTAGGACCCAAAGCACATGGGAGGACATCTAGTCCAGTTTGCCCACCTCTGGCCGGACATCACCTCCGATGCTTGGGTGCTACATGTTGTTCAAAAGGGTTACCTTCTGCACTTCAACCAGATGCTCTTCCCCTTCTTTCCAAGGGAGCTTCCCATGACCTCCCTGCACAGAGAGCTCCTGAAGAAGGAACTTGATTTCCTACTCAGAGACCAGGCCGTAGAGCCAGTACCTAAGCCCCTCTGGGGCAGGATTCTACTCCCAGTACTTCCTTGTCCCAAAAAATGACAGGCGGCTATCGGCCCATCTTGGATCTGCAGGACCTAAACCGCTCTCTGGCAAGGAGAAGTTCAAGATCCTACCTCCTCCTGGAAGACTGGCTGTGCTCCTTGGATCTCAAAGATGCCTTGGATCTAGTCATCGGAGGTTGCCACGATCAGTATAGGATGTTCCGCTTTGGCCTCTTCTCTGCCGCCAGGGTATTCACCAAGTGCCTGATGGTTGTTGCCACTCACCTCCGTTTCCTGGGCATCTTTGTCTTCCCTGTCTGGACGACTGGTTCATAAAGACCAGATCACCAGAGGAGGCATGCAGTGCGGTGCACCACACTGTCGGTGCTGCAGACTCTGGGGTTCGTAATTAACTTCCCAAAGTCGCATCTGCTCCCGACTTAGCACCTGGAGTTCATTGGAGCCCTCCTGGACTTGACGCAGGCCAGAGCCTTCCTCCCTCCAGACCAGGCGCAGCGCCTCACGTCACTAGCAGGGGAGGTGCAGACCTGCTCAACAGCATCTGCCCGACTTCTGCTGTGCCTCTTGGGGCACATGACTTCGACTGTGCATGTAACCTCACAGGCACATCTCAGGATGTGACAGGCCTATTGGACTGAGCTCTGTGGACTCAGGCCACCTGCCATCTCAAGGATCGGGTTCAGATCGCCTGGCCTCTAGCAGTCTCTCTCGCCTGGTGGCAGAGCCAACAGAACTTTATGGCCGACCTGCCCTTCCAGGCCCCTCCAGTTCACCATCTCCTCACGATGGACACCTCCAAGCTCGATTGGGACGCCCACTGCAATGGTCTGCGGTCGCAGGGCACCTGGACTTGGGGGAGAGAGTGCCCTCCAGATCAATCTCCTGGACCTCTGGGCTGTGAAAAACATCCTCAGGGTGTTCTGCATTCACTTGATGAATCAGATGGTGCTCGTCCAGACAGACAACCAAGTAGCTATGTTCTACATCAACAAACGGGGGAATGGACTCCTACCTCCTTCATCTGGAGGTGGTTCACCTATGGAATTTCACCACAGAGAATGGCATGACCCTCCAGACGTTCTACCTGCCGGGCCAGGACAATCTACTTGCAGATCGGTTCAGCAGAATGCTTCAACCTCAAAAAGTGATGACACAGCCTAGAGGGACCCCGACGTTGGAACTCTTCATCCGAGAATGCGCAGCTGCCGCATTTCTGCTCTTGGAGGCTGGCCCCAGACTAAGTGGTGGTGGACGCTTTTCTCCTGCACTGGTCCGGGAGCCTCCTGTATGCCTACCCATCTACTCTCCTGGTCCCCAAAACCTTGCTCAAGGTTCAGTCGGATGGGGCCTCAGTAATCCACATTGCCCCTCGGTGGCCCCGACACCAGTGGTTCACCGTGCTCCTGCAGCTGTCCTGAGGACTTGCTCTCACAGGAGAATGGGACCCTTCTCCATTCCAACCTCCAGTCCCTCGCCCTGATAGTGTGCATGCTGATAGACTAGCCATAACGCACCTCTGCCTCTCCAGGGAACTGGAGGATGTTCTACTGGCATCTCGCAAGGACTCTGTTCTGTGCATATGCCTTGAAGTGGTGTTGATTCTCTGTCTGGTGCTCAGATAAGCATCTCAACCCTTTCTCCTGCTCGATGCAGGACATCCTGTAATATCTCCTGCATCTCTCCCAGACTGGGCTGAAGTCCAGTTCTGTCAGGGTGCACCTCAGTGCTCTAGTGGTGCATTATCTTGCCAATGGCCAGTCCATCTCTGTATACCTGCTGGTGGGCCATTTCATGAGGGGACTTCTCCTCTTGTGGCCCCCCCCATACATTATGTGGAACCTGAACATCATTCTAGGGAAGCTGATGGCCACTCATCACAACTGTTCATCTCCTATGATGTCAACAGGCTTGGAGTTGTGATCTCCAAGAATACCCTGTCCACCTGGGTGGCAGACTGCATCTCCTTCACCTACGAACAGACTGGACTCTCTCTGGAGCATCACATTACCATGCACAATGTGCGCATCGTGGTGGCTTCAGTGGCCAACCTGCGCTCATTCCTTCTGATGGTCATTTGTCAGGCCGCCACCTGGTCTTTGGTCCATACCTTTTCAACACATTACTGCTTGGAAGAAAGCTCACGGCACGATAGTGCCTTCAGCCAGACTGTCATCTCTTTGGAGAATAGTGCAACTCCTTCCCTCTAGTCAGGCTATTGATGAGGTGATTCAATGCTCAGTGCCTCAGCTGCATCTCTGGATTTCAAGCCATTCAGTACTCCTTGCTGCTCTGCACAATTCACTTTTTGTGTCATCTGGAGCTCCTATTTATTTATTTATTTAGCTTTATTTATATACTGCTTTTCACTGGGTCAAGGCAGTTTACATGGAACAATTGCAGGTACATTGTAACACTGGCATGCAACTATGTACAACGTGATCAAGACCCAGAGGGCTCTTAACTATATACATTTCAGACTCTGTACAGCAGTAATGATATGTATCATGTTTTGTTCTTTGAGGGAGGGGGTTATGCGGTTGTGTTGAAATGTTCCATGAATAGATGTGTTTTCGGAAAGTCTTAAGGTCAGTGATGAGTCCAAGCTTGTCCGGTAGTTCCATATGGAGGGTGCATACAACTGGAATGCTCTTTTACATGCTTGCTGGTTAGATTTGGTGTATGGAATGACAAGGGTATTTACTGTGGAGGTTCATCTAGTTCTTTGTGGTTGGGAGGGTTGAAGAAGTGAGCTGAGGTGTGTCGGGGGGGGGGGGGTGCTTCTGAATGGATAGCTTTATGGGTTAAGATGGTTTTATATCTTATATGGCTCTGCAGTGGGAGCCAGTAAAGCTGTTTGAGTATTGGGGTAATGTGATCCTGCCTTGCTGCTTCTTGTAGGGTTCTTGCTGCTAAATGGAGAGCTGTTTGGAGTGGTAGAAGTGTGGACTGTGGTAGTCCTTGGTATATGGCATTGCAGTAATCTAGGTGGGGTATTACTGAGGCTTGTAGTACAGTTCGGAAGTCTTCTGGTTTGAGGAGTGGTCAGAGTCGTTGGAGTGTCTTTGTTTTGTGGTAAATTGTTTGGGTGGTTTTGTTTATATGGGTTTTCAATGTTAGGTGTTTATCTATGGTGACTCCAAGGCATCTGGCCTCAGCCTTGGTTTTGATTGTAGTGGTGTTCAATGTTATTGTAGGGGGGGAGACGAATCTGGTATCTCTTGTTATGTAGAGGGCTTCGGTCTTCTTGTAATTAATTTGCAGGTTGTTGTCTCTTAGCCAGTTGGAAACTTCAGTGAAACATTCCTGGTGGGCAGAGGGAGTGGGCTGGTTTGTGTTGATTGGTCCATGTATCATAATATTGTCGGCATAAATGTGGATGTTAAGTTTGTGTGATCTTATGATTGTGCAGAGAGGTTGAAGAGTATGGTGGAGAGGGTGTATCCTTGGAGGACTCCTTGTGTTTGCTTGTATTGGATGGAGGTGTTATTTCCTATCTTTATCTGTTAGCGTCTATCAGTGAGTTAGGATATGAGCCACTTGAGCACAGTGTCTTTTATTCCATTGGCGCGGAAACGTTGTAGTAGCAGGTGGTGTTTACAATATTGAAGGCTGAGGGAAAGTCCAGGGAGATTAGTAAGAAGCCTTGATGGGCTCATTGCATACCTTGTGTTAGGGTATTTATCAGTGTGATTAGTAGAGTTTCTACTCCGTGATGTGGGTGGAACCCATGTTGCTGGGGTCGAGTAGGTTGTGCTTTTCAATATGGTCTTGCAGTTGGTGCTGTACTGTTTTCTTGACCATCTTTGCTACGAAGGAAAGGATTGCGATGGGTCTATATGATAGGTCATGTGGATCGAGGGTAGGATTTTTTAATGGGTGAATGGAGGAGGTTTTCAGGCATGAGGGCATGCTGCCCTGTTGAAGTATCGATTGCATAATTTTAGTGATTATACCGCTAAGTTCCTTCTTGGTTGCTTTAATCCACGCTTCAGGGAGGGATCCGGGGGGGGGGGAGGTTTTTGTGTTCAGGGATGATATGGTGTCTTCGATTTGTTTTTCAATAATTTTGGCGAAAGATTTCCAGGGGTCAGGGTGGCTGTTTTCCGCGGTGGGTGGGAGGTAGATATCTGGTTGGGGAAGAGATTGCTTGTAATGTAGTGCTAACTGTTGGGGGGTGATTGAAAGTTCTTGGTTTTCAGTTGAAGGTGTTTTTGGTCAGTTTCACTATGTTGAACAGCTCTCTTGGTCGGTTGATTGCTGATTTTAGTAGTTTTGAGTGGTGTTCACATTTGATTTTATCTGTTGCGGTGTGATAGTCTTTCAGCAGTTGTAGATATTTGTCTTCAGTGTTCTTTGTTTGGGCGATTTTCTTTCATGTTTGCATAGTTGCGGTTTGAGGTTACAGAGGATAGGCGTATACAAGTTGGTCTTGGGTTATTTCCTGTGTGTGTGATTGGCTATGTTGGTGGCAGCGGTGGCAATTCTGGTACTGTTGTTCCAGTACTCAATGAGGGTGTCAGGGTTGGTGACATCATTAGATAGGTGTGTGAGAGTGTCCTGAATGAAGTTCTCCTTGTTGACTGATTTAAATCTTTGGGTTGATGTGCATTGGATGTAGCTATCCCTGATGATGTTCTGTAGGAGAGAGAATTTGAGGGGTTTGTGATCAAACCTTGGAACTGATTGGGTTTGGAAAGTGTGAGGGTGGTTTGATTGTGCATTACGGTCATTGAAGAAAATTAGATCGAGGGAGTTGCCTCTCGTGTGTGTGGGAAAGTTGATAAGTTGCACTAGGTCCATTGCTGACATTGCTTGGATGAAGAAGTGCGCGTGATTTTGTTTCAGTGATGAAGGTTAGTCTCCTAGCACTAGGATGTCTTTTCCGGTTTTTGATGCTGCTATTATTATGTCCAGGATTGATGATAGGTCATTGGCATTGGAGGTAGGAGTCTTGTATATGAGGCAGATAGTGGTTGATTTGTGACAGTGATGAAGTTTGATTCGTTGGTGCTGTTACTTGAATGATACCGGAAGTTGAGATTTTTCTTGACTAGGATCATCACTCCACCGCCTCTGCGTTGAGTTCTTGGGCAATGGTATAAGGTGTATCCACTTGGTGTGAGTTGATTCAGTAGCACGTTGCCTGTATCTGTGATCCATGTTTCTGTTATGCAAAGTATGTCTATATTGTGGGATAATATAAGGTCTTTTCGGTAGCTGTAGCTTGGGAATTCCATATGTGAAGACTGACTTCCTGCTTGTTCCCGGAGAAAGCGTAGTTACTCACCTGTAACAGGTGTTCTCCAGTGACAGCAGGAATCAGTCCTCACAACCCTCCCTCCTCCTCGAAGTTGTTTTCTTTTTTCTGCTTGATTAAGCTATGTCATCATACTGAGGTAAGATGGCACTCTAGGGCGGGAAAGTGACTGTGCATGTGCAGTCTAACTCCCAAAGGCTTTCTGTGAAAGCTGGGGAGTGAATCCGCGCGGGCTCGCTCTGTGCCGACATCACCCACCTGATTACTGCTGTCCCCGGAGAACACCTGTTACAGGTGAGTAACTACACTTTATCTAAAAATCAAGACAGTTGAATAGACCAAGGTGGTCTCTTTCGATTTCATACCTTTATATATCTATTTACAGATTATATATTATTTATATATTTATATGTCTGTTTCATACTCATATATCTAATTAGTCAGACCTTAAGCACTATTAGTAGAGCTGAGTGTGAAAGAGTTGGATTTTTTTTAATTTTTGAAAAACGTTTTGCCCATTTGTTAGTCAAATTCAAGCACTTAAATATTGCTTCTCCTTTTGGCTTTTTCACTGGTGATAACCTTTTAATGTCAAAGTAGAAGTTTTTAAAAAAATATTTTTTCACTACATATAGGTGATTATCTTCAGTAGGCTTCTATTGCCAGTTAATAGCCTCTGTCCACATTCAGGAATCTCATGAAAAATATAAGTACATCATTGGCAATTAATTGTCTTACTGGAAAAAAAAATTAAATATGAAAAGCTAAATCTTGCTCTCTTGCCTCTGTTGCAGATAGTATCGATGGGAGCAGCGTTCCAGTAACTCCAGGACCTGGAGAGCAAACTATAGATATTGAACCGTATGAAATTTTGATCAGTTTGCCATTCATTTATTTAAAATTTCTACTAACTTGTAAACCGTTTTAAAATTCCAGGGAATGTGTAAGGATCACCTAAGTTACTCTTTTAAAAACTTTCACCAAAAATCTTCCAAAAACCTCTACAGATAAGAAAAATCCTTGCCTTGGATGTGCATGATTTTATGATCAAGGAGTACCAGCTTCTTTTGCTGCTGATGACCTGTATGAAATCTGTTGGCAACCAGCTATGACATTATTAAATAGTCTAAAGTTTATTTTGGTCATTGCTGGCATTTGAAAACTGAGAATAATTTTAGAGAGAGGGATGGGTAACCAAGTTTCATACAGAACCAATAAAAATTATAATTCATACGGAACTGGGGAGTCACGGGTCAGCCCTGTGACTATGCCAGAAGAAACTTTGGTTCAGGTCTCCTGGTCAGTAGGGCTCACAATTTATGTGATGGTTGAACTGCTTATACCCCAGGAAGGAAGGGAAAGTGAATCCCATCACTGTGACATACAAGTGGAACACTGAGGCAATTAGGTCTTAGATTGTTTTTTCCATCCAGCCCTCAGCTAGTAAGGGGACATATGTCCATTGATCAGACTAGCTGGGGAGGAGATTAAAAGGGATTTTTTATTTTTTAAATTCAGCAATCATTAAAAAGTGTAGTTACTCATCTGTAGCAGGTGTTCAGGAACAGCAGAAATATTTCCTCACATATGGGTGACATCACCGATGGCGCGCACGCGGGAACGCTTCCCAGCTTCCATTGGAAGCATTTGGGAGATCCTTTGTGCATGTGCGCCTACCTTCCTTCTTGCAGTAGCCATCTTACCTAAGTATGATAACACAAATTTAGACAAAAACTGCACGGGGAGGAGGGAGGTTTGTGAGGATTTATCCCTGCTTGTTCCCGGAGAACACCTGCTACAGGTGAGTAACCAAGCTTTCTCCGAGAACAAGCAGGAAAAGTCCTCACAATGGGACTTCCCAGTTACAGGCTACTGAAAAAAACAGTAAAAACAAGGCCAACGGGGCAACCAAAAGAAGAACCGAGAGAAACAGCATGAGTAATCTCTGTAAGGGTTCTGCTGAGTCAGTTTCTGGTGTGGATATCAAAATCAGGAAAACTCTACGGTAGCCTGGATGGACAGAAGGGCCGGTGGGAAGGAGATGAATCTAATTCCCAACAGGTGCCACGGTACGGCTTGGCCAAAGTTTCTGTCACGCTGGGAATCCCCATCCAAACAGTAATGGGCTGTGAGGGTGTGGACCAGAGACCACATAGCAGCTCTACAGATCTCCACCGTGGAGACTGAATGCAAATTTGCCACTGAAGCAGCCATAGCCCAGGCATTATGAGCTGTGACATGATGTTCCAGGCTCAGACCAGCCTGAACATATGCAAAGGAGATGTAATCTGCAACCCAAACCAACAGGGTATGTTTGGAGACAGCCATGTCCAGCCGATTAGGGTCAAACGAGGCAAAGAGCTGGGTAGAACGGCAGTGGGCTTTCGTTCTCTCCAAGTACAAAGCCAAGGCTCTTACAGTCCAGCATGTGTATTGTGGCCTCAGCCCTGTTGGCGTGAGGTCTGGGAAAAAATCTGGGCAATATAACTGACTAATTAAGGTAGAAGGACGAAACCACCTTAGAAAGGAACTGAGGGTGTGTCCGTAGGATCACCCTGTTCTGATAGAATCTGGTTTAGGGCGGATGCACCACCAAACCCTGCAGTTTGCTCACCTGGGGGGGGCAGAGGTGACTGCCACTAAAAACACCATCTTCCAGATGAGGAATTTGAGCAGACAAGAATCCAGTGGTTTGAAAGGCGCAGTGAGGAGTTGCGCAAGGAGTATGTTGAGGTCCCACGCCACTGGTGGGGACTTGACCGGGAGCCTTGAGAGGAGTAGGCCTCGCATGAATCGGTCTACAAGAGGGTGTACAGAGATGGGCTTACCATCCATACTATGATGGCACGCTGCCGCCGCACTTAAATGAACTCCAATGGTTAGACTTGAGACCTGAGTTGACAAGGTGAAGGAGGTATGTCAGCAATGCCTCCACAGTGCAAGAGAAAGGGTCTAGTGCCTTGGCCTCACACCAGATAGTAAACCTACACCACTTGAATGCCTAGGAGCGGCATGTAGAATCTTTCTGAAAAGCAAGGAGAATGTTTTCCATGTCCACGGGGAGGTGAAGCTCTGCAAAGACTACCATCTCAACATCCACACCGTCAGGGCTAGGGAGCGGATGTTGGGATGCAGCAGGAACCCGTCATCCTGTATCTATGAGGTCTGGGGTGCAGCCCAGCCGGAGAGGCAGCAGCTGTGAGAACCAGAGCAAAAGTGGAAACCACGGTTGTCTGGGCCAGTGGGACGGAATGAGTATCATGGAGCCCCTGTTGATCTAGAGCTTGAACAGGGTTTTGGCTATGAGCGGAATTGGTGGATATGCGTACAGCAGGCCCCCACGCTCCAGTCTCGGAGGCTATCCGATGGGCGCATGGAATCCTGGAGCAAAACTGCGGCACTTGAGCGTTGCAAGTGGACGCAAAGTGATCGATGCGTGGCATCCCCCACATTTGAAAGAGGTAGTTCGCTACCACTTTGCTGAAGGTCCACTCGTGAGGCTGGAACACTCTGCTGAGACAGTCTGCTAGGATATTGAGCTCCCCTGGCAAGTATGTTCCTCTGAAGACCATCCCATGGGCGATGGTGATATTCCAGAGGGCCTTGGCCTCTGTACACAGGAGGTACAAGCCAGTGCCACCCTGCTTGTTGATGTAGAACATCACCACCTGGTTGTCCATCTGAATGAAGACTATGTGATTGGCCAGTTGGCCCGGAACACATGAAGGGCATTCATAGTGGCCTGAAGTTCTAGGAAGTTGATTTGGTGACAGCTCTCCTGCTCTGTGCAGAGGTCCTGCATACAGAGGCCATTAAGATGGGCCCCTATTGTCAGTATGAGGTGATGCAGTGGGGACTGGAAAGGAAGGTCCTTGAGCAGATTCTGTGGCTGCAGCCACCAAGAAAGTCACTGAGAGGTGGAATTACCACCACCCTGTCCCTGAGTTGGCCCTGATGCCATTGGGTACACAAGGTCCATTGAGCCTGGCGCATTCGTAAGTGGGCCAAGGGAGTGACATGAACCTGTTGCATGCTCTGCATGGGTTAAAATGTTACTGCATCTTTCACAGTGTTCTCTGTAATTGCTATTTATTTTGTTTTATGTAAACCGTCTTGACCCAGGGAAAGGTGCTATATAAATACAGCTAAATAAATAAATGGAGGCTATGTGGCCGAGCAACCAGAGCATCTGATGCGCTGTGATGTAAGCACTGTGTTGGACTTTGCGTACTAGTGCCTTGAGACGCTGGGCGCAATCCCCAGACAGGAAGGCTTGAGCTAGGGTGGTATCGAGAAGAACTCTGATGAATTCGAGCCACTGAGAGAGCTGGAGGTGAGATTTCGGGTAGCTGATGATGGAGCCCAGATGTTTGAGCACCTGAATGGTGAGTTGTGTCAATTGTCGGACCTCATCTAGCATTGTGCCCTTTATCAGCCAGTCCAAATAGGGGAAGATGAAGATGCTCAGAGTTCAGAGGAATGTGGCAACGACCACCTGGTACTTCATGAAGATTCTTGGGGTAGCCAGGCTGAAGGGCAGTACATGGTACTGATAGTGCTGTCCACTGAGCATGAAGCAGAGGTACTGTCTGTGGAAGGGATGGATCGGGATGTGGGTGTAGGCATCCTTTAGGTTCAAGGAGCAAAGCCAATCATACCATTGGAGGTATAGGAGCAATGTCCCCAGAGAGACCATCTTGAACTTCTCCTTTACCAAGAACCAGTTGAGGTCGTGGAGATCTAGGAATGGTCTGAACCCTCTGGTTTTCTTGGGAACCAAGAAGTATCAGGAATATTTATTTTATATATTTATTTTACTTAGTGTTTTTTCTATATAGCTTTTTCAAAAATTAAGGCGGTTTACATTGGAGCAACAATTTACATTATAACATTATGTGAAGATAACATAAATATAGTGTCAGTTGCAGTAAACGTAATAGGAGGAATATTAATAATGAGTAAATGTCCCTTTCTGGCTTGTGCTGGTGGCACTAGGTTGATAGCAAGATCGGCCAGGAGCATGTGAATCTCCTGCTGGAGAAGCTCATGGTGCTGTGGATCGAGGGAGTATTCCCCAGGGAAAAATGGGGGATGCAGTTCGGCAAACTGCAGCACGTACCCACTCTGGAGGATTTTCAGCACCCAGGAGTCGGTTGTTAAAATGGGTCACCTGTGGGCAAAGTGCACCAAACATCCCCCCAGCTAGATACAGAGAAACATGACGGCAGAAAAAGACCACATGGCCTATCTAGTCTGCCCTTCCATATCAACTACAATAATCCCTTTTTTTTTCCTTTAGAAATCTTTTGTGAGTGTCCCATGCTTTTTTGAATTCAGATAGTGGCCTAGTCTCTACTACCTCCACTGGGAGACTATTCCATGCATCTACCACTTTTTCTATAAAAAAAATATTTTCAGATATTACTCCTGAGTGTATTCCCTTTCAACCTCATCCTATGTCCCCCTTGTAGCAGAGCTTGCTTTCAATTGAGGGCCTCTCCTCTTGTGCATTTATGCCACTAAGGTATTTAATTGTCTCTATCATATCTCCTCTATCCCACCTTTCCTCTAATGTATGCATTTAAAATCTTTAAGTCTGTCCTTATATGCTTTATAATGAAGGCCACTAACCAGTTTAATAGCCACCCTCTGCACCGACTCCATCCTGTTTATATGCTTTTGAAGGTGTGGTCTCCAGAATTGCAAACAATAACCAAATGAGGTCTCGCCAGAAGAATGAATTAAGTGCCATCAAGTCAGTGTTGACTCATAGCGACCCAGCTACCTCTGGGTTTTCTTGACAATGTATCACCGGAAGTAGATTGCCAGCCTTTTCTTCCGAGGCAATGGAGGGTAAAGTGACTTGCCCTAAGTCACAAGGCGTGCCAGTGGGAATTGAACCCTTGATCTTCTGGGTACTAGGCAGTTGCTCTAACCACTAGGCTACTCCTCCACTCCACTCACCAGAGACTTATACAAATGCACTATCACCTCCTTTTTTTGCTGGCCATTCCTCTGCCTATGCACCCAAGCATCCTTATGGCTTTCGATGTTGCCTTTTTTTATCTTTTTAGCCACTTTAAGATCATCAGAAACAATCATGGCCAGGTCCCGCTCTTCTTCTGTGAAGAAGTACTTCATCCTCCTGCACTATACCTCTACCTTGGATTTTTGTAGCCCAAATGCATGACTGCATTTTCTAGGATTAAATCTCAGCTGCCAAATTCTTGACCATTCTTCAAGCTTAGCTAGATCTCTCTTCATGTTATCTACTCTTTCCTGAGTGTCTACTCTAGTGTAGATTTTGATATCATCCGCAAAGAGGCAAACCTTACCTGATAGCCCTTCCGCTATATCACTAACAAAGATGTTGAAAAGAATCAGACCAAGGACAGATCCCAGCGGCACACCACTGGTAACTTCCTTCTCCTCAGAGTGAGCTTCATTTACCTGTACCCTTTGTCACCTCCTATTCAACCAATTTCTAACCCAGTCATTTACTTTAGGGTCCATCCCTAGGTTTGTTTATAAGTGGAACGGTGTCAAAGGCTTTACTGAAATCTAAGTATACCACATCTAGGGCTCTCCATTGGTCCAACTCCCTGGTTATCTAGTCAAAGAAATCAATCAGATCTGTCTGACATGACCTGCCTCTGGTAAACCCATGCTGCCTCGCATCTTGCAATCCATTGGACTCCAGAAACCTCACTATTCACTCTTTTAGCAGCATTTCCAATAATTTATTCACCTCAGAAGTTAGACTAACCGACCTGTAGTTTTCAACCTCATCATTACTTCTGCTTTTGTGTAAAGAGACCACATTTGCCTTTCTCCAGTCCTCTGGGACCACTCGCGACTCCAAAGAAGCATTGAAAAGGTCAGTCAGTGGAGCCGCTAGAATGTCTCCAAGTTCTTTCAATATTCTCGGATGTATCCCATCCGGTCCCATTCCTTTGTCTATTTTTAGTTTAGCTAGTTCCTCATGAATAGTCTTCTGAAAATTGTTCAAAATTCCCATCACTTCTGTTCTTATTTGTGAGTGTTTTCAGAGGTCCTGCTCCTGGCCCTTCATCTGTGAACACAGAACAGAAATATTTGTTAAGCAATTCCGCTTTATCCTCATCAATTTCTACATATTTCTCCTCTTCACCCTTGAGCCTGGTAATACCACTTTTGCCCTTCCTCTTCTCACTAACATATCTGAAAAATGTCTTATTCCCCTCCTTTTTATTACATTGGCTATTTCTTCGTTTGTATCTTTGCTTTCTTGACTACTTTGCTAGCTTCTCTAAGTTTTTCAAAGTATAGATGCTTGTCTTCCTCTCTCTGTGATCACTTGTATTTTATGAAGGCCACCCTCTTTTTCTTCACCTTTTCAGCTACTCCATTTGAGAACGATAGTGGCTTCCTTTTACATTTATTTAGCTTTCTAACAAAAAGGTTTGTTGCCTTTAAAATATCCCTTCAGTTTTGCCCATTGCTTTTCTACATCCCCCAGCTATTTCCATCCTGCTAACGATTCCTTGAGATATTGTCTCATCTTGGCAAAATTTGTTTTCCTAAAGTCTAAAACCCTCATTTTTGAATGGATTTTATGAGCCCTAGTCCTAATACTGAACTACACCATCTGGTGATCACTGGATGCGCGATCTCCCACTGTAGACATCAGAAACACTTTCCCTATTGGTAAGCACCAAGTCCAGTATGGCTCCTTCACGTGTGGGTTCTGTTACCAGAAAAGTTCCTGTTAAGCGGTGCTGAGTCCTCTGCCAGCATTCCTGCTGGTGGGGGGAGGTGGAAAGTGGTTGTGAAAGCAATCACGCTTAGGATCGTGTGACATAGGCAGGTCCCGAGGGCAAAGCATGATTGCTTTGCATCTCCCAGCCACCGGCAGGAATGACGGCAGAGGACTCTGCACAGCTTAGCAGAAACATTGGCTACCAGTTCCTGGAATAGTTCTCTCTGTAGAGAATCTAGGATCTTCTTTCTTCAAGATGAAATCGCAGCAGGGATGTGCCAATCAATATACGGCATATTGAAAGCACCCATCAGTAGCACTTCTTCTTTCATGGCAATACTGCATGTGCCTTCTATTAAATCTCTGTCCATTTCTTCTCTCTGTGAGGGAGATTTGAATATCACACAAATGCTAATGGATTTCCCTTTCCCTCTTTCTAGTTTAACCCACAGTGCCTCCTCGCTCCCCTTTAAGCCCTGTAATTCTATAACTTTTAAATTATTTTTTACATATAGTGCCACTCCTCCTCCCCTTCTTCCTACCCTGTCCTTCCTGAATAAAGTATAGCTTGGTATAATTACATCCCAGTCATGGTTGTCCATGAACCTTGTCTCAGTAACTACCACTAAATCCAATCAGCCTCTTCCATTAAAGTCTCAGCATCTGTGATCTTGTTTCCCATGTTACGGGCCTTTATGCACACTGCTTTCCAGATGTTGCCCCTTATATCCATTTCTACAGCGGTATTAATGTTTCACTTACCTGGGGGCTTTCTTCATCCATCCCCAATGAATCTAGTTTAAAGCCCTTTTCAACCCCTGCTCTGCAGCCCTTGGAAAATCATCCCATGATCCAGGAAACCAAAACACTTTGCCACCATCCATTCAATCATGCATGCATCTCCAAGATGCAAACTTCTCTGCCTTGGCCTTTACCCTCAACAGGGAGGATTGAAGAGAACAATACCTGTGCAACTATTTGCTTCACCCTCTATCCCAGAGCCATGAAGCCACTTTTGATATACTCAGAGGGATACTTAGCAGTATCATTTGTGCTGACATAGATGAGCAACATCGGATAATAGTAGGCTTGATGAGTCTTTGCAAACGCTCTGTAACATCTTGGATTTTGGCACCTGGCATACAGCACACCTCTCTGGACATCAGTGTGGTCAGTAGATGGATGCCTCAGTACCCCTCAGAAGAGAGTCACCAACCACCATTACCCTTCGCTTTGTTGTGGTCACTGATTCCGCAACTTTACGGTGCTTGAACTCTGGTTCTTCCGTTTCCTGGGATGTTTTCACCTCCACCACTTCCAGGGCTGCATACTGGTTCTTCATTTCAAGGGCTGGTGGAGTTGGATTGTTTTTTCCGCAAGCTCTGGTGACTCATGTCCAACTCTTCATTCTGTAACATTCCATCTTCACCTCTGTTGGAGAGCTTGGATGTTTCAAGAAGCATCTCATCAACATAGTTTTCGCTGTCTTGAATGCTTCTCAACCTCACCACCTTTTCCCTGAGCTCCTCCACTTGTTTCATGAGGGTTTCAGCTTGCAGGCATCCTGCACATGGAACCGGTCCTTCAACTGCATTGGACTCTGTGGACAGAGGCAGAAGCTGTAATCGGGCAACAGCTTTGGCAATATGATTTTTCCCAGCCATCTTTCAATTAGTGGAGTTTTGTTACTTGTTGAGGTAAACGAGAGAGACCTACCAAAGACCCTAACTTTTCCTCAGCTGTCTTTTAAGGGAAAAATTAACTTCTTATGTATGTTCTATCAGCGCTGTTTTATGTCTCTGTGTAGCTAATTGGGGAGTTGCCCTGTAAAGCAAGAATTCTCACATGGGATGGGTGGGAGCTGGGGTGATGAGGTCGGTGGCTTCAAAGAGCTCGCTCTCAATGGAAAACGGGAAAAAGAAAACAATGGGCTCTAACAGTCAGAGTTTTACCCAACAAGAAAAAAATTCCCCTTTTGCAATACAGAAAAAGAATTAGCTTTTAAAAATGAATACCAAACCCCCTTAAGAGTTCTCAGACAGAGAGCTTGTTTTTAAGTCACATAGTATTACCTTGCTTGCAGTGGAGACCCTGCAGATGTACACCACTTAGCAAGGGAAGATGAGCCATGCTCCTTAGGAAGGAATCCAAAACCCCTCCTGGCTGTGGTTGCGAAGCCGGCTGAGGTTTTTGGGGCTTCCGGTGGCACTGCTGCCACTGTCCTTGGCATTTTTGCTGCACCGATTGAGAGTCTTGGTGGGCCTGGTAGTGAGGTACCCCACTGAATATCTGCACTTACACGGGTAGAATGCCTTTTTCCCTGCTGACTTCTTGGCAGGGTCCACAATCTTCCTGGAGAGGCGATTCATCGTTAGCTGTTCCCTCTCCAGCTCCCCCACCTTGTCCTCCATAGGCTTGCCGAATAGGTTTTCACCACTACTACTTCTACTACGTATCGTTTGTATAGTGCTACAAGGCGTACGCAGCACTGTACAGACAAATGTAAGACTGTCTCTGCTCATCAGAGCTTACAATCTAGTCAAGACAGACAACACAACAGCTGAGGACAAGGAATATAGCAAGGGGAGTGGTAAGGTAAAACATAGGAGACTAAGCAGATGGCAGGGGATGTCTACAAACCTTTCTTGCACCCACTGCTTGAGGTTGTAAGACTGTAGCTATGTCAGGCGATGGGCCCCAATGCCCACTGCAGTTACCCTACAGACTGATTCAGAAGCATCATAGGAGGCTTGACTCATGTACTTTGAGCAGTCCATTCCCTTGGTGACCAGGCAACGGAGCTTTTCCAGGTGTTCTGGAGGCAGCAGAGTGGAGAATTCGCTGATGTCACCCATGATGTCCTTTAAATACATCGTCATGTATAGTTGACATGAAAGGATGCGGGCCACCAGCATTGATTCCTGGTAGTTCTGGCGCCAAACCCTGTCCAAGGTACAGGCCTCCCTTTCTGGGGGAACAGGAATGTGTTTTGGAACTTTTGATCTGCCTCATAGCTGACTCTACCACAATCGAATTGTGGAATAGCTGAGATTTCTCGAACCCAGAGCTCTTGTGGACTTTGTCCAGCCGCCGACTGTTTGGGGGCACCATTAAAGGATTCTCCCACATTCAAAAGAGCAGGTATGGAGAATGTGGTGCACTGGCACCATGATCGCCTCTTTGGTGGCAGTGGATACTGTAAAAATTTCCAGCTCCTCAGACCTCATTTCCTTCTCGGGCTCGAGGGTGATTGGAGGAGGGCCTTCGCTATGTCCCTGACAAACTCGTGGAACAAGATATCCTCTGGTGGGGACTTGCAGTGCTCATAGGGTGGAGAGGGATCAAAGGGGATGTCCCGATGCCAATCAGAGACCGGGGACTCATCCTTGGTCTTCCACCTCTCAGACTCAGTTGGTCATGAACTCAAAGTATCAGCGTGCTTCCTCACGATGCCTTTGGTGCTCAGGAGGGGAAGAGGATGCACCCTTTACCAATTCTGCGGGCTCTCTGAATCGGAGACACTAGTTGGAGTGATCACAATTGGCGCCGACAGTGAGTCGGAGCACCTGTCCCTCTCCTCCATTTGGGAGGGCGTGGGTCTCCAAAATGTGCTGTACCAAAATCGGCGGAGCCACCACTGGCATCGAGGCACCCAAAAGCATCAGGGCCTTCACAGCCTGAGATGCAAGGAACACTGCTAGGCTTCTCTCCAGGGTCTGCATTCACTCGGACAAGAGCACTGTCTCCGATGCAGCCAGACCAAGGGCAGTCGCCTCACCAATACTGGCGCCTGCATCGGGGACGATTCGATGGTAACAGCATTGGGAGACCCTCAATGGCCCTCCGAGGCTTTGAAAGGCAACTCCTCCCTCCGGAGCAGCATGAGAGGCCACTCCCAGCCATTGCCCTTGGAATCACTTCGAGGAGGGGTTTCGATACCGGTGCCCATGGCTCCCTGCATCTCTCCCTCAATGTCGATGGGGCGGAAGACTGGTCCTTTTGGGAGTCTGTCCCCTCAAAATATGGTATTCGGTCTGTGGCCCCTCTGCTCCAAGTGAGCCCGACTGCCGTGTGATAAAGAAGCGTCGGTGGAGCCTCTCAAGGACGTCAACACCAATGCTGCTGACTCCGAGGACCTGAACAGAGACTCGTGCTGTTTCTTGTGGTTTTTGAGGCCCTTTTTTGTCATCTGTAAACAGAGTGTACAAGAGGAGGGCTCATAGTCTGGCCTGAGGGATTGAATACACCAGTTGTGGTGGTCTGTCACAGAGATGATGCGGGCACACTGGGTGCATTTTTAAAGCCACTGGCCAGCTTCGATATGTTGGAGAAGACTGCTTCCACCAAATTAAAGGATGCTAATGTCCTAGCCGACCAGGAAGACGCAAAGGAAGGAAAAAACACCACACGGCAAAAACTGAAGAAAAGAAAAGGAAACAAAGAAAAGAAAAAAGAAACACAGTGCTGAGATTTGGCTTCTCTGCCGATGGGTGGGAAGGACAGGTCCAAAAAACGATACTGATTATCCGAAAATAAAGAGAAATCCACAAGGGTAGAAAGGCATGCTTTTCCAAGGTCAGACAAATGTCTGACGAGGTCTGTGGAAAAAAGACTGAATCATTTGGAACCTAAGAGCTTGCCCTATATGCCTCAAGCTAACTGCTATGCATAAAGAATTGACTCTACTAAGGGAAGAATTAGCTGCAATTAAACACACCTCTTCAAGGGTACAAACTGAACAAAACCCACCACCGTTCTCACAAAGAATCAAATAGCCCAGGAACAAATGGATCAAGGTGGGCTCTGGTAGATTGCGACTTGTAACGCAGAGACACCCTATACATCAAGAGATATCCCTGCATAATGCCTTTTCTGCCTTGGATAATGAGAATGCCCAATCCGTGGAAACTGAAGTGCCCTTAAAAGAGAGAGTCAATGCCCAATCTACTAATAAGGCACAAAATATGAAAAAGAAATCACAAAACAGAAAACTACTACTACTTTGAGATTCCATTATCAGAGGCACGAACTTGGGAATACAGTTCAAAGAAGAGAAGATGGTCAAATGCCTCCCAAGCTCTTCAACCAGCAGGAATACGAACCAGATTGTTGATATAATTAGTGCAGAAAGTGAGCACTTCAAAATTGATGTTGTCATCCACTTGAGTACAAATGACCTGGCTAGAAACAGTGCCTCTGCAGTTCAAAGGGACTTTCAGACTCTGGGAGAGAAGCTCAAGCCCATTGTTAACACTATAGCATTCTCAGAAGTTCTACCTATTCTTGGTAAGGGGGCAGAAAGGCTGTATCGTATAAACAACTTTAATACATGGCTCCAAACCTGATGCAAACAAGAAGGATTTAGATATATAGGTGACTGGCGAAACAGATGGATCAACAAGAGACTATACTGTGCTGATGGACTACATCTCTCCGTCACAGGGAAAAGGATCCTGTGAAAATTCAGGCAATAGGTGGGCAGGCATTTAAACTAGGGAAAGGGGTTAATGGATGGAGAAGGACAAGTTCAGTACATCACTCCCAGCAAAAGCATAACAACATTGTAAATAGCCATACTTTTAAACCACACATCAATGGCAAGTGTGAAGAGGCGTGTAGAACAAAATCCATGCATAATACAGGCAAGTTAGTCGTCAAATGCTGGAAAGCAATGAGCACAAATGCTCGAAGCCTAGGCAAAAAAATTCCAGACATGGAAGCCCTAATGGTGGAAATGGATATGGACATTCTGGCCATTACAGAAACATGGTTTAATGAGTCGCATGAATGGGATATAGTCATAGCTGACTATAATCTATTTAGAAGAGACGGAGAGGGTAGAAAAGGAGGAGTAGCACTATATGTCAAAAGCAATATTAAAGCTGCTGGGGACATGGGGAAAAGAAGAAGTTCTATGAATTGTGTTGGAAAGAGGAGATGGCACTGTCATCCATACTGGTGTAGTCTACAGACTCCAGCTCAAACCGAAGAAATGGATAGCGAATTGATTATTGATATTGCAAAGATAGCCATGAAGGGGGAAGTGATCATATTGGGTGACTTTAATCTACCTCAGTGTGGATTGGAGTATTCCTTCTACAAATCTGGAACGGAGTAAAAAGATTGTGGATGCATTCCAAGATGCATTACTTAGACAAATGATGATGGAACCAACGAGGGAAAGCTCGATGCTGGTTTTAATGCTCACCAACAGAGATAGCGTGTCAAATATCTGGGTGGCTGCTCATGTAAGCAGCAGCGATCATCACATGGTGTGGTCTGAGATAAAAGCCAAGATGGAGTCCATCACAGCAAGCTCAAAGTCCTAGACTTCAAAAACACTGACTTTAGTAAAATGACCAAGTGCCTGAAGGAGGAGTTGGCAGAGTGGGAGGGGATAGGGGAAGTGGAATTGTAATGGGCTAAACTAAAGGAGGCAATAAAAGAGGCAACAGATACATATGTAAAAAAAAAAAACCAAGAGGAAAAGGAAAGCTATTTGGTTCTCCAAAGTGGCTGCACAAATAAAGGCAAAAAACACAGCTTTCAAAAAAATTCAGAAGTTTACAAACAGAGGAACACAGAAAAGAATACAGGATCACTCTAAAAGAGACAAAAAGAGAAATAAGGCTAGCAAAATCAAAGGCAGAAGAAAAGATGGCTAAAGATATGAAGTGTGGTGACAAAACATTTTCCAGGTACATTCGGGAGAGGAGGAAAAGGAGGGGTGGAATTTCAAGACTCAAACGTGCTGGGAACAGATTTTTGGAAAGTAACATTGTAAAAGCAAAAAATGCTAAACAAATACTTCTGCTCTGTTTTTACTAAAGAAAATTCTGGAAAAGGACCACCTGTGATTGACAAATATACAAATGGGAATGGAATAGATACCACACCATTCACAGAAGATGATGTGTTAGAACAGCTTGCAAAACTGAAAATGGACAATGCCATGGGACCGGATGGGATACATCCCAGGATACTGAAAGAGGTCAGAGAGGTTCTTGCAGGGCCATTAAAGGATGTTTTTAATAGATCCTTGGAGACAGGAGAAGTTCCACAGGACTGGAGAAAGGCTGATGTGGAACCTCTTCACAAAAGTGGCAGTAGGGAAAAAGTGACAAATTACAGGCCATTAAGCCTTACCTTGGTGGCGGTAAAAGTAATGGAAGCGCTCCTGAAAAGAGAAAATAGTGGACTTTCTTGAAACCAACAGGTTGCATGATCCGAGGCAACATGGTTTTGCCAAAGTACGATCTTGTCAAACAAATCTGATTGCTTGATTGAATTCTTTGCCTGGGTGACCAGAGAACTAGATCAAGGGCATGCGATGGATGTGATCTACCTACATTTCAGCAAAGTCTTTGATACTGTTCCTCATAGGAGGCTTATTAATCAACTCAACAGCTTAGGGATGGGTTCCAAGGTGGTGAACTGAATCAGAAATTGGTTGACTGATAGATGAAAGAAGGTGATGGTAAACGGAGCTCACTCAGATGAAAGGAATGTGATTAGCAGTGTGCCCCAGGGTTCTGTCTTGGGACCGGTACTGTTCAATGTATTTGTGAGTGATATTGCTGAAGAACTGAATGAAAAAGTCTGTCTTTTTGCAGATGACACAAAAATTTGCAACAAAGTGGACTCCCCTGAGGGAGTGGATAACATGAGGAAAGATCTACAAAAACTGGAAAAATAGTCTAATGCTTGGCAGTTCAGATTTAATGTTAAGAAGTGCAGTGTCATACACTTGGGAAACAGAAATCCAAGGGAATTGCATGCAATAGGGGGCTAGAGGTTGGTGTGCACGGATCAGGAGAAGGACCTCGGAATGATTGTTTCTGAAGACCTCAAGATGGTGAAACAGTGTGACAACGTGGTGGCAAAAGCCAGAATGCTGGGTTGCATACAAAGAGGAATTACCAGCAGAAAGGAAGAAGTATTAATGCCACTGTATAAGTCGTTGGTGAGGCCTCACTTGGAATATTGTTCAGTTTTGGAGACCATATCTCGCAAAGAATATAAAAAGACTGGAAATGGTTCAGAGGAAGGTGACCAAAATGATTTGGAGCCTGCGTCATAAGACTTATGAGAAGAGATTTGAAGACCTAAATATGTACAGTCTATAGGATAGAAGGGATAAGGGAGATATGATTCAGACCTTTAAATACTTAGGGTATTAATGGACAAACAAACCTCTTCCAAAGACAGGGAAACTGTAAAACTAGAGGGCATAAAATGAAGCTGCAAGGGGGTAAACTGAAAGGCAATGTCAGGAAATACTTTTTCACTAAAAGGGTGGTGGATGCTTGGAATGCCCTTCCAATGGAAGTGGTGGGGGCAAATACAATGACAGAGTTCAAAATAGCATGGGACAGACACAATTGATCTCTTTATAGCAACAGGATAAAATCAAAACAAATATAATTATCTCTTATATCTCAACAAATAGGGGTGACCTACATGGAGCGGTCGGTACACCCCTAAATAAAAGCATGGGGAGGGGTGACCTGCACGGAGCAGCAGGTGCACCTTCTCTTGCCACCTTGCTGGGCACACTAGATGGACCATACTGGTCTTTATTTGCCATTATATATTGTTACTATATGTTACTATGAGGTAAGATAGCACAGGAAGGCAGGCGCACATATATGGTGGACCTCCCAAAAGCTTCTTATGGAAGTAGGGGTACGTTCCCCTACGCTTTCCGTCAGTGACGTCACCCATATGTTCCCAGAGAAACAGAACAATTTTCAGAGCAGCTATAACAGTAGCATAGTAGATGCATAGATGAAGACCAGTTGGCTCATCTAGGCTGCTCAGTTATTCTGGTCTGTATGACTAAGGATATACCTCTTTAGCCAGTCATTCATTTTTTGACCACTTGTAGGATATTGCTTCTTATCCAAGTCTGTTTTTATCATCCTCTTTAATCCTCTACCATTCTGGGTAAACAAGTATATAAGTTTCTATATTTCCTCCACCTAGCGCTCCTTTCCCTCTATCTCTTAGAGCCAAGCTTTGTAATCTAAACAGTCATCAAAACTGGTGAGGTTTTGGCCAGAGCATCTAACTCTTCAGAGCCCATAACCTTGCTGGATGATACCAGACTACCCTTAGTCTGTTTGGTTTCTAGATAGCTATAGCCTGTGGGTACCAACTCAACTACCCTGTGATCTATGGTGTTTACTAGATTGTGAACATGAATTGCCAGATGAGCTACTGAAATAAGGCTGTGTCTAAGGAGACTGGGAAAGTTTGATTTATACTTAACTTAAAGATCAGTCATATGGAAAAACAATGGAACAGAGCTTTATGCTGAAGTGATCAGCATAAAGGAGTATGACTAGAAGGGGATGCAGGAGCTGCTAATGACAATTCCAAAATAGAATTAACAAAACAAACAACTACTTTAAATACTGTGCCTCCTCTACAACATCATCTACAAAGATTAATAGTGAATGGGAATGCAGAGGAGGTCAGTTCAGTGAAATTTAATTTTAAAAAAGGACTGGCAAGCTATGAATAACATTTTGAAGTACTCAGAATATTTGGTGACAACCTTCAAGAATTAGGCTTGCTCAAAAAAATTTTTTTTCAGTACAATTAATATTTTGGATATGCCTAAACTTCTTACACAGTCTACATATAGCAGGGCTTCTGAAATCGTTCCTAGGGATCCCACAGATGGCCAGGTTTTTAGGATATTCGTAATGAATATATGCAGATTTCTCTTATGCATATTGATTGTGGATGTTATGAAATCCCAACTGGCTGTGGGTTCCTCAAGACAGGTTTGGGAAGCCCTAGTATATAGTATATTTAAGCTTAAATTTTCATAAGCTTAGACATACGCCATTAAGTCCTTATTTCATAAGTTGGCCACATGTATACAGCATGAGTGTTATTTCATTAGATGCAGAACTTTGCATGAACAAAAAATAAGTGGGTTGGGGTACGTTTTGGGGATGTGTTATGTGAAACGCCATTATCCAGAGGTCATTGAGGTAGGAATTGGGATGTCCAGATCAGAACATTTACAGTTTTCTCCAGGGTTTTGCAAACGTTTCTGCCAAATATAGAACTTTTATAAAATATATGTCTAAGTGCCAGTAAATGCATGTGTATTTGTCTGCATGTACAACTGGAGCAGCGATTTTCAAGAACCCAAATGTGCAGAAAAAGAGCAGTACCACACAGCATATTCAACATATAATAGGCAGTAATTGTATATGAAAGTACCTATTTTTGCTGCTTTAATGTGGAAGAGCTGGCAGTTAAACATGTAAGAGTCATATTCCAGACACTTAGATGTGCAACTGCAGCCAGTCAAACTGTGAAGCCCTGAAATATAAGGGGTCAGTATTCATCCATGGCAGTCAGTGTATCTTTTAAACGATGACTGCTGCAGCTAAATAAAATCCAGATATTCATCCCTGATATGTGGATAGTCGCTGCCACTGGATATCTGAATTCAATGGCAACCAGCACTATCTAGATAGCCAACCGCAGAGTTAGGGCAACCTTTCTGACCTATTTTTATGTGGCTAGTTATCTGATTAGCGATCCAAATATCACTGCTAATTAGGTAACTTTGAGCTCTGGTCTGAGAAAACTATTCAGCAGCACTGCCTGGATAGTGTCATTGAATATCTCTCTAGCTGGCACTTAACCTGATTAGCAGTTAGTGCTAACTGGATAAGTGCTTTTGAATATGTGCCACTAAATTTCTACATTCCAAAGGCTAAGCCTTGCTGCCTACTCAGTCACTCATTTCAAGCCTTGGCCAAAACAAGCACTTTGCAGAACTTCATGCATGCTTTGCAGGTGGTACAAAATATGATGGGTACATTTTTGGAATTATACATGTATTTCCATTGTAAAATGGAAAATATACATATAATTTCTCCACCTGCCCAAATCATGCCCTTTAATTCTGTGCATTCTGGGCTATCTCCACATATATATAGGGACATGTCTATTAAATTGCAGTAGCTTTTTGCAAGAAGAAAGTTCTCCGGTTCCCAGCTATCTCCCTGCAGATACCATTGACGTTTTTGACTTATTGCGGAGACCCACTATTCCAGCATCCTTAGATATCGTGTGAAGTCCCATGATTCCTGCTGATGAAGGTATCGTGGGTCTCCTTGGTAAGTCCAATGGTAGGGAAGGTAGTGATCAGATAGACAGACCTGACTTTTTGGAGGGGGGTGGGTGCCTGACTGGCTAGCTGAGATTACTTCCTGTATGTCAGGGGGTAGGAGAGAGGGAGGGATGCCTGACTGGCTAGGAGTATTTCTTGTAGATTGGGGAGGTAGAGGGAGGAAGGAGTGCCTTACTGCCTAGCTGGGCTTTGAACTTGGTCAGGGGATGTACAGATCCCTGCTAGACAGTTCCCGATGTGGATCGGGAGCTGTCCGGGGGGGGGGGGGAGGGATTGGTGCTGAAGAGGGGGGGAGGCCACTTTGTTTTATTTGTCTATGCAATGGACCTGTACATCTGTGGCATGGACAATGATCTTAGTTTGAAGGGTACTTGATCGGGGCATTGGGGTGGTGATTGTGGCCGCAAAGAGGCTAACAGCAGAGTCTGCTGCAGCTAATGCCACCTCTTGAGGTGGCGTTAACTAGCCATGGTCAAGCCATTTTTGTCAGCCATCGTGCAAATTATTTTCATGCAGTGGCTGCCAAAACTTGGAATGCCTACTCCCCACCCTGATCCCACCTCCCCTCAGGTCCACCATGTGAAATGTGCAATATTGCAGAAAAGTGCTCACGATATCTGCATTTCTCCAGGAACAAGCAGGAAGTCATCCCTCACATATGGGTGATTGAGCCCATGCAGAGCATTTCCACAGCTTTCAAAGAAAGCCTTTGGGACATGCTACCATGCATGCATGGTCCCCTTCCTGCCCAAGGGTGCCATCTTGCTCAGTCTCCTTTTTTCCATGGAGCCCGGGCCCAGCGCTGTTCTCGGCTCTTTCCCTCTTTTTTCATTGAGGCTTGCCTCAACCAACATCCATGCCCTTTTTCGCCTGAGGGTCTTCGACCCCAGCCGGGTATTTCCCACCATATGTCCCGGTGGGTTAAAAAAATGTGACCGCTGTGGTCAAACCATGACTGTCACTGACTCCCATGACTGCTGCTCATGCTACCTGGGACCAGACCATGATAGCACCTCTTGTGATCTGTGCCAGGCCATGACGCCTAAAACTAATAAGAGGTTGGAATTGCAGGAGAAGCTGTTCCCAAGGTCCGACTCGGCACTGGCCTCCCCGATGCTGAGTTCCAAGCCTAGCACGTCTCGTGAGGTTCGAGCGTCCTTGGAATCCCGCGGTGGCGACTCCTCCGAAAAGACCTCGGATCCTGAACGAAAGAAGAAAAAGTCCTTGAAGTCCATCGAAGTTCCAGCAAAGAAGCCCGGCAAGACAAGTTGAAGGGACTTTGGTGGCTCTGAGAAGTGTCCCACCAAGATCATCAAGAAGGATTCCTTGGCCAGCAGAGACCATGCAAAGTTCCTCAAGGCCCTAGTCCTCGTTGAGGATGCACTTGCGAGAGTGCCGACGCCAGGCCCGAAATCCTCAGTGCCCGTCCTGAAAGCTGCGGAGCCATCTGGCTTGCAGAATGGCAGCCATGGAGCAGAACACCATTGCTATCCTGGCCATGCAGTAGGCAGTGATGTCAGGTTCATCTGCATCATCTGCACGGATGACTGGGCCCCTGACTGCAGGGGAGTCTCCCGGTTGTCGAGCCGAGCTCCGAGCGCCACCATCCTCGGGTAAGTCCTTGACCCCGTCGATGTCCCGGTCCCATTCCTTGGACATCCGGTTCTCCCTGGTGAGTTTCTGAGTCTCGGACTCCAGGTCCTCGGGGGGGCCCCTGGCCTTTTGGCCCAGGCCTCGGACTCATTGTCTCCCCTCGACTCCGAGTGGGAAACAGACGACGAAGCCTCCCCAGAAACCAGACAGCACTGAGACATTCCTTCAGACCCATCTCCCCTGGTGTAATTTTCTTCCGGAGGACCTTGCCTTCCATGATTTCGAAGCAGAGGAGGATCCCCGCACTGAGGAACTGGAGATCCTTCAGTTCGCGTCTCCACCGAAGGAAACTCTCACGGTGCCAGTGCAGCCAATCCTCGAGCGGCTACTTTTGAGAATGTGGGAGACCCTCGGTACCAGTGGTCAGCCGACGCCTTGACGCCATATACCATGTCAGGAAGGTGCCAGGGTTCCACAACCCCCAACTCCCACATAACTCCATGGTTGTCGAGTCAACCATGCAAAAGCTCAAGAGCCAGAAGAATTACTCTTCTGTCCCCCCTGAAAAGGATGCTAGAGCCCTTGATGCCCTTGGGCACAAGTACTACCATGGCTCGATGCTGGGATGTCAAATCCAGGCCTGTGAGTTATACATAGGCATGTATCTGAAGGCCTTAACCCAGGAGTTGTCCAGGTTCTCAATGGGGCTGGTCAGGGAACCTCCTCAACAGTTCCAAGCACTGACTTCCGGGATCAAGGATTGTTCAAAGTTCCTCTCCTGAGCAGCCTAAGATGGATTCAAGTCAGCAACTCAAGTAGCAGCAGCAGACATTGGGGCTTGACGCCAAGCCTGGCTACAGTCATTGGACCTCAAGCAAAGGGTCCAGGATAAGCTGCTTGACATCCCCTGCACTGGGGAGAACCTGTTTGGCAAAGCCATGGTCGACAAGGCAGCCAAGCTAGAAGCCAAAGTGGTAACCCGACAGAGGCTCTCCAAAAAGATCTCTTTCTTTCCCTGCAAGAAACCCTCTGGAGAAAAGGCCCTTGTTCCAAGGGAAAAAAGGGGTATTTCTAGCAGAGTCACCACTACCAGCCCTTCTTGGGCCAGCAACAGGGTTCTCACTCCAAGAGAGAGGGACAGGGAGCTCAGAAGCCCAAGGTTCAGAAGCCCCAGCTCCAGCCCAACCAGTGGGGAGCTTTTGACTGCCAGGGCAGGGTCTTCTCTCCCCCAGGAGACCTTTACCAGCCCTCAGGGGGTCACCTGGCACTCTTTGCCTGCAGATAGGCTGAGGTCATCTCAGACCAGTGGGTGCTGCAGGTGATAAAGGAGGGATACCTCCTCCACTTACAGCAGTTACCACCCAGTTCTTCCCAGGAGAGCCTGTGTGACCTCTCCTTCACCAGACTCATCTGCTTTTAGATCTTGCAGGTCTGCTTAGGGACAAGGCGGTGGAGCCTGTACCCAAAAACTTATGGGGGAAAGGCTTCTACTCAAGGTACTTCCTTGTCCCAAAAAGAACTGGGGGCCTCAGGCCCATACTAGATCTGAGAAACTTAAACAAGTTTCTGGTGAGGGAGACATTCAAGATGCTCTACCTTGGAACTCTGCTGCCCTACCTCTACCAGGGAGATTGGCTGTGCTCCTTGGATTTAAAGGATGCATACACCCACATCCTAATTCAACTCTCCTACAGGCAGAACCTATGGTTTGTCATGAGAGGAGGGTACTAACAGTACAGAGTGCTACCCTTTGGTCTGGCCTCCTTGCCAAGAGTCTTTACCAAATGCTTGGCAGTGGTAAGTGCCCACCTGCACCTACAAGGGACTTTTGTCTTCCCCTACCTGGTCGACTAGCTAATTAGAGGTGGTTCGGCCTCCGAGGTTAGTCATGCCGCAGAGCGAACAGCCCTCCTACTGCAGCACCTGGGGTTTGTCATCAGCTTCTCCAAATCCCATCTCTCTCCAGTCCAAAATCTGGAGTTCATAGGCGCTCAGTTGTACACATTGCAAGTCAAGGACTTCCTCCCAAGAAAAAGGGCAGACCGCCTCATACAACTGGCAGGGGAGGTACAACACTGCCAGTCGGTACTGACTCGCCTCCTCTGCCTGTTAGGCCACATGGCCACAACGGTCCATGTCACACCATTAGCCCGCTTGCACATGTGGACAGCCCAATGGTGCCTCTGCTCACAGTGGACTCAAGCCACGGGCAGGCTGTGGGACAGGGTCAGTCACCCACCACTTGGCGGAGTCTCTCACCTGGTGAAAAAACTTGCGCCACCTCCAGGCCGGGAATGCATTTCCAGGCACCCATGCTGCAGAGCACCCTGACAACAGATGCCTCCCTCCTGGGTTGGGGGGCGCATTGCGGAGATTGCCGCATGCAAGGCAGCTGGTCCCAGGAAGAGTCACTCTTGCAGATCTACCTTCTAAACTCAGAGCAATCTTCCTGGCCCTGCAAGCATTCCGCCCCCGCCTGCGGCACTACTTGTTCTGATCCATATGGACAACCAGGTTGCCATGTTTTACATCAACAAGCAGGAGGCATGGGCTCGTATTCCCTCTACCAGGAGGCGGTAGCCCTCATCTGCTTTGCAGTGCTCAACGGCATGCTCCTACAAGCAGTGTACCTGCCAGGCCAGGACAATTGCTTAGCAGACAGGCTGAGAAGTGTCCTTCGCCCTCTCGAGTGGTGCTTGAACCCCAGGATAGTGAAGCAACTCTTCCAGTGTTGCAGCAGGCCTATGATAGACAACACGCAGCTACCTTGCGTTTACTCATGCCAACTGCACCTGGTGAGAGTGGCGACGGGCGCCTTCCTGATCCCATGGTCAGAAGGCCTACTCTGTGCATTTCCACCAACCCCCCTGGTCGCCAAGACCCTCTTCAAGGTCCAGAGCGAGAGGGAGTCAGTTATACTTATCGCCCCCAGGTGGCCCAGGTAACCTTGGTTCCCTCTGCTGCTTTCCCTGTCTGTGGCACTCCCAGTCCCACTGGGCTAGGCCACAGACCACCTGTCCCAGGAGGAGCGCTCCCTCCTGCACCCCAACCTGGGGTCGCTGACACTAACAGCATGGCTGCTGAAAGGATAGCGTTGGCCCCTTTCAGTCTTCCTAAGGAAGTCAAGGAGGTCCTACTAGCCTCCTGAAAATGCTCCACCAGACAGGTGTATGCCTTTCTCTGTCTGGTGTGCGGGGAAAGGGGAGAATCCCTTCTCCTGCCAGGTTCAATTTGTTCTTCAGTACCTCCTACACCTGTCGCACACCATGCTAAAATCAAACTCTGTGAGGGTGCATCTGAGCGCCATAGCCACGCACCCCCACCCTATCGAGGGAAAACCCCTCTCAAGCCAGCCCCTGGTCTCCAGATTCCTCCAGGGCCTCCTGTTATCCAAGCTCCCTCTCTGGCTGCCAGCAGCAGAGTGGGACTTCAACGTGGTGCTCTCTCAGCTCACCAAACCACTGTTCAAGCTCCTGGCCACTTGTCACCTTCAGTACCTGTCATGGAAAGTGGCTTTTCTTGTGGCCCTCATGGCTGCTCATAGAGTGAGCAAACTCCAGGCTCTGGTGGCAGATCCACCATACACATGGTTCTACAAGAACAGGGTAGTGCTCCGCACGCACCCCAAATTCCTCCCGAAGTTGGTATCTCCCTTTCACCTCAACCAAGAGGTGGTTCTCCCCACCTTCTTCCCACGACCTCATGTCGGCAGGGAGGAACTAGTGCTTCATACACTGGATTACAAACAGACCCTGTCTTTTTACTTACAGCGGACTCATGCCCATCGCAAAGCTCCTCAGCTTTTCGTATCATATGACCCCAGTAGACTGGAGCTCCCTGTTTCTAAGCTAACTCTGTCCACTTGGGTGGCGGACTGTATTGCCCTCACCTATGAGCGAGCTGGCCTCTCCCTTGAGCACCGGATTATAGCGCATCGCGTGAGGGCGATGGCCAAGTCTGTGGCCTACCTCCACTCCGTGCCGGTGACAGAGATCTGCAAGGCCACCACATGGACTTCAGTTCATGCTTTCACACCTCACTATTGCCTAGAGAGTGAGTCCCGTAGAGACAGTGCCTTAGGAAGGGAGGAGTGGCCTAGTGAGTCACGTAGAGACAGTGCCTTAGGAAGGGAGGAGTGGCCTAGTGGTTGGAGCAAGTTATCTCAGGCCGGAAGGTTGTGGGTTCAAATCCCACTAAAGGACAGCAACCTTGGGCCGGAAGGACTGGGGTTTCTAGTCCCACAGGTGCTCCTTGTGGTCTTGAACAAGCCACTTAACCCTCCATTGCCCATGTTCCCTGTAATATAATTATCTCGAAGTTATAATGCCCTGTTCAATGTAATTTCAGTTTGTTCAATGTAAACCACCGTGATATCATGAAAGGCGGTATATAAGAAATGTTAAATAAAAAAAAATAAATAGGCCAGGCAGTACTCCATAATATTTTCAGGGTGTAGGCAACTCCTGCCCTCTGACCCTTCTGTGTTCAGGCTACTGGAGTGATAGTGTCGCTGGACGCTAGGGTCGTGCAGAGTCTCTCAGTGAGTTCTCAGCTTCTGCAACTCACGGCTAACTGCTTGGTTGCCGTTGGTATTGTCGTGGTTCAGTCCTTGGCAGCCTAGAGCTGGGGAGTCCCATATGTGAGGACCGACTTCCTGTTTGTTCCTGGAGAAATCAGGGACAGCAGGAATCAGTCCTCACAACCCTCCTGCCTCCCTTCCTTGTTTAGTTTTTACTGCTGTCCTAGCTATGTCATCTGACTGAGCAAGATGGCACCCTTGGGTGGGAAGGGGACCATGCCTGCATGGTATCATGTCTCAAAGGCTTTCTTTGAAAGCTGGGGAAATGCTGCGCGCAGGCTCCGTCAGCGCTGACGTCACCCAAATGTGAGGACTGATTCCTGTTGTCCCTGGAGAACACCTGTTAGAGGTGAATAACTACACTTTCTTCACATTAGCTGCTACCATCGGGTGATAAATCTGTGTTAGCCCCATGGTAGCAGCTAACACCCTATTGTAGACCTGCCCCATAAAGGCATTCTGAAGTTGCCATTCACGTGTGTATGCATTCTACTTGTGCAAATGTGCTGTTTACATATGAATATGCTGTGCAAGACTTACAGAATCATCTCCTATATATGCATAAAATAAAATTTGTTATATATGTATTCGCCACCCACTTTCTATGTACGGGTTTTGACAATGTATGTGCATAACTTCACTCATTTCATAACATTGGACCCATCGAACAACTGAAATTAGAAAGTCAACTTGCATTTATCTCATGTTTGAAATTTGAGGGTTGCACACGGCTGAAAATGTTTGCCTTGCTGTATATTTCATGAAATAAGAAAATTGTTATGCAGTTAAGATTCAGCCTCTTATCTTTTATAGACGCATCAATATTGGGTCACGATTTCAGGCTGAGATTCCTAAACTTCGAAAATCATTGTCTAGGAAAAAAGATGTACACAAAGCTACTTTGGTGTGGAAACCATGGGTACGCCTGGAAGACAAAGATTTTCAGCAAAGAGGTAGCCTGTTTTCTGAATTCTTTATTTTATATTACCTTGTAAAAGACTTAAAATCCTGGTACATTTTTCACATTCTAATGTGTAACCCCCCCCCAAAATTCAAAACATATTAAAGTAGGAGTTGTTTAGCTGAGCTATACAACAAACTCTGCACTTTAAAAGCAAAAGAACAATACAATTACAGAAATATTCAAAATATAATAAAGAATGAGAAAGTCTTCATTGCAAAAATCTTTCACACTCCTTGACTGAATATTTGGGGAAAGCCATCTTTGCAGTAATAACAACAATAAATCAGTCATTTAGGATAAGTGTCTATCAACTCTGCACAATGGGATGGTGCAGTTTTTGCCCATTCTTCTGGCCAGAATAGCTCCATCTCTTTCAAGTTAACTTAGGATCATCTAAGTCTGACGACAGATTTTTATTATTGGATGCAGGTCTAGCCTTTGACTGGGCCACTCATTTCCTTTAAATGAAGGGAAATTGGAGTTAGCTTATACATTTCTCAGAGGTTCAAGGCAAGTTATGCTCAGGTACAGTAGGTATTTTTCTTTTCCTCAGAGAGCTTACCAACTAAGTTTTATACTTGAGGCTGTGGAGGGTTGTGTCTATCATGAGAATAAACAGTGAGATTTGAACCTAGCTTCCTGTTTGTCAGTCTGCTGCACTAACCATCAGGCTACTTCTCCACTTTTTCTTGTTGAGCCTATTCATTGTTGCTTTTGCCTTTTTAGGCACATTTCACATATATGATAGAATCTAATCTCCAGGAACAATCAGGAAGTCAGTCTTCACATATGGGCGATGTCTGCATCGACAGAGCCTGGCACAGGAACACTCCCCACCATCCAATTGGAATGCTTTTGGGAGAATTCCTCCACGCATGCATAGCTGCCTTTCTGCCTTCCCTCCTGGTCTCCTCAGTCTTCTTCAGAGCCATCGGGAACTCGTCCCTGTCAACTGCTTTTAGAGACTTCATTTTTTCTTTGAAGTACCGTCAAAAGTACTCCGGTTGCCTTTCCGTCGACTCCTGTTCCTCTTGCTTTTCTTTTTTAACTTTAGTTTTCTTTATTTTTTAATTTTTCACTTGAGGCCCACAGCCTCTTCAGGCACCATAACCCAATGTGATTTTGCCTCCATTTTATTTCCAAAGATGGGAAGCCCCAAAGTGGGTTCAAGAAGTGCTCTAAATGTTCCAGTACAATTTCTGTTTCTGATGAGCATTCTTGGTGCCTGGGCCCCGACCATGACATTGATTCCTACCTCTCCTGTCGCCACATGACGTCCAGAGGTCAGAAGAACCAAGACAAGCAGAAGGCTAAGCTGTTTCCTTCAGATTCAGCTCCTTCGGTGCCCTCCTCAGGGGCGTTGACTCTTGTCAAAGTCTTTCCATGCTTTTAAATCCTCATCGGCAAAAGAAAAGCATCGCTCAGAGTCACCAGCACTTAAGAAGAAGACATTGGTTTCAGCATCAAGGTCATCAACTTCCAGCTTGGCATTTGCTTCTGACACCAAGTATCGGCATCAACACTCTTCACATTCTAATGCAGACCGTCCATCTAAACAACCCTTGCGGGAGGTATCACCCTGCAAAGCCTTACAGAGGTTTGGGGATGCTCCTGAGGTCTTATCTTCAGTGGAGCCCCCGATACTGGCATCGGGAATTGTGGCCCACACATCTGATTGGAGCCTCTCCTCCTTCGGTACTATCATTGTATGACCGTATCATCACTATCAAATGTAGCATCACTAAACTCTTAGCAGTTGTTACTCCGATAACATCAG
This sequence comes from Ichthyophis bannanicus, assembly GCA_033557465.1. Taxonomy (NCBI): domain Eukaryota; kingdom Metazoa; phylum Chordata; class Amphibia; order Gymnophiona; family Ichthyophiidae; genus Ichthyophis; species Ichthyophis bannanicus. The sequence continues at coordinate 439,050,591 of CM066033.1, forward strand.
AGGATCTGCAGCCGGCATTGATACTGGTTCCACCGATACCGCCAGTGCCCACAGCCATCGTCTCTTTGCCGCAGGTATCCCAGCTTCACGTGGCTCGAAGCAACCAGTATCAAGACCCTCAGATCCATCGGGTCTGATACGCTTGACATCCAAACAAAGAACATCAGAGCATAGAAGCAATCAAACATCTTATAGAGATTATTTTGATTTCCTTCCAGACTAAGATTCCGAGGATGTCTCCAATGTGGAATCGGTCGAGTCTGATACACCCAGGGATGTTCCGTCGGATCCATTGCCTCCTTATGAACGTAGGCATTCCCCACCCAAAGACATGTTGTTCCAAGACTTCATTAAGGAAATGGAGGCAGCTCTCAAAGTTTCAGTGGCAACTGAAACTGAACCAAGAGCTGAGGAGCTCGACATACTACAGTATCCTTCGGCACCTAAGGAGGCCGCCACCCTCCCTGTGCATAACATCTTAAAGAATTTGATGATTGGAATGTGGGAGGCCCCCATGTCGACTTGTGTGGTAAGCAAGAGGCTTTATAGCCTATATAGGGTTCCTCCCTCTCCAGACTTTCAAAAGCCACAACTTTCCCACCATTCCATGTCTGCCATGAGGAGGATTAAAAGTAAAAAAAAAATCACTTCTCAATGCCTCCTGGCAAGGAAGCCAGGACACTAGATGCATTTGGTAGAAAGGCTTTCCAGGCTACAATGCTGGCCTCGAGAATTGATTCATACATGCTTTGTATACATGGGTATGTTTCTTAAGGATGTATCCAGGGATTTATCTGAATTCATCTCCTTACTACCCCCTGACAAACAGGCGGCTCACCAGGTCTTGGTTACCCATGCCCAGAATACATCTAAATTCTTAACAAGGGCTGCTTTTGATACTATTGAATAACAGCAGATCTGCTGCAGGTCTATTAGTGGAATCCCCCAGAGTATGAACAAGTGGGCTACTTGAAGGTCCAACATCCACTCGTGTGGATGTAGAATCTGTTTGACTGTTGGACAATTGATTCTGTTCTCACGGAAGGTAGACTGCGTGAAGGTGAATACTCTGGGAAATTGCCCAGTTCTACAGGCGAGAGGCCTCCTTGCACAGGGCTTGAGAGCCTGTCCCTCCTTGTTTGTTTATATAAAACAATCTACCTGCTTGTCGGTCTGCACAAGAAGAGAATGCTGCTTGAATTGGGGAGAGAAGACTGATGGCATTGGATACCGCTCTGAGTTTCAAAAGATTCATCTGGAGTGCTCTCTCCTGAGCAGACCAAAGGCCCTGCGTTGTGAGAACATTGAGATGGGCTCCCAGCCTAGTTTTGATGCATCAGTGGTTAGGATAAACTGCAGTGCAGACTTATGAAAAGATGACCCTTCAATTAGATTCTGTGGTGTGATCCATCACTGTAGGTCTGCCTTCATCTGCAAAGTGGTATTGACCAGGTCTGAGAGATGACCTATGGACTGCTTCCACTGGCTTGGGAGAGTCCACTGTGAAATCCTCATGTGGAGGTGAGCGTAGGGAATGACATGGACTGGGGATGCCATGTGTCCTAAAAGGCATAGAAATGTTCTGGCAGGAACTGATGGTTATGGCTGCACCTGTGCGTCTAAGGCAATCAGACGGAGATGTTTGTCTTCTGGGAGGAAGGCTTTGTTCCTTGTCATGGCTAAACGAGCTCCTATGAACGAGGTTCTGGGTTGGGCAGAGATGTGATTTTGGATAGTTTATCACAAAACCCAACTCCTGAAAGACATAAATGGCTTGATTTAGGGCGGAAGCGACTGCTGAGGCAGAGTCTGCCCTTAGCAGCCATGTTCCTAGTAACATGTACCTATTCAGTATTATTACACCTGTAAATAGTTTGTAGATAATTTCCCTTGTTATCCAAGTTCCTTCCCTTGTTATCTGTAAACTCATGCAAGTTGACTGTACTGAGATTTTTGTTCTATGTGAACCGCGCTGATGCTGAATAGTGCGGTATATAAGAGAATATAAATAAATAAATAAATAAATAAATTGTCTAAGTAGGGGAACAGAAAGATCCCCAAGGTTCCTAGGTAGGCTGCCACAGCAACTAAGCACTTTGTGAATACTCTGGGCACTGATGCGAGTCCAAAAAGGAGGGCTCTGTACTGATAGTGGTTGCCCTGAAAGACAAACCTGAGGAACCTTCTGAAGTCTGGGTGAATGAGGATGTGTGTATATGCATCCTTTAAATCCAGAGAGCATAGGCAGTCATTTTGTTTGAGGTATGGCAGGAGAGTGCCTAGAGAAATCATCTTGAATTTCTCTTTGATGAGAAATTTGTTGAGATTTCGGAGATCTAGAATAGGCCTGTAACCTCCTGTCTTCTTTAGAATTAGGAAATATCTGGAGTAGAATCCCCGGCCCTGCAGGGTGGGAGGGTATCTCCTCGATAGCTCCTTGTTCCAGCAGGGAGAGGATCTCTTGATTGGGCAAGGAGGTGTGAGGGGGATCCTGGGTGGGTTGTCCCACAAAGTGATTGGGAGTACAAGTCTGGAGGGCATGGGGTGAGAGTGCAAGGGGGAGGGAGAAGAGGAGAGATTCTGGGAAGAGAAACATGAGTGGGAACAGCAGGAGAACGGTCGGGGGAGGGAAGAGTTCAAGCGGTTGAAGGTTGACGAGATGAATGCATGGGGAGTAAAGGGCACAATGTGTATATACCAAAAGTTGCACTCCTCCCCTCTGCACACATGCAGGCACTCTACACACAGGCCCCCCATCCTGGCACCACATGCACACACCACACCTCGGCACCTCCCACACACATACACACAACCTCTGCACTCTCCCACATACATGCACACCACTTCTGCACCCCCCACACATAGGCAGCTCACCTCCACACTCCACAGGCACCGCACACACATATGCAGGCATCCCACTTCCATGCACCACACACACACACACACATGCACACAGGCATCCTATCCCCGCAGCATACAGACACAGGTATTCCAGCTCTATACCCCACTCTGTACCACACAGGCACCTGATTTTTAGCCACTGCCCAGTTAGCTAAATTCACTTAAGTTACGACAGTCTTTATTTTGCCTAACTTTAGCTAGTTTAGGTTAACTGGTTAGTGACTGAATATCGCTGCTAACTGGCTAACCTAAGTGACTGCACCCGGAATGTCCCGATGTTAGCCGACTAGCATCAGGATGATTTAAACCCAGTAGAAAGGAATATTCGGCAGCACTAAATGGTTTAATACTGCTGAATATCCCACTGGCTGCTAACTGGTTAGATTGCTTTGAATATGCCCACCTAGATGTCTTTTAATATAAAGTCGTCTGCTATAATGAGATAATGCATGCATAAGCTCTGTTCACGCTTTGTGGTTGTATGCTTTATACATGTCATCCTGTTTCTGCAGCAGTTCAGGTATGAGTTACAAAAGAGGAATATCAAATGGATTTGTAATACACAATGGTTTTCATTTTGTTTAGTGGAATCTGTTGATGTAGGACTATATTAATAAATGTAATTTTTTCTTGACAGTGGCGTCTCTCTTAAACATGTCTTGTTCAAGTGTATTACCTGGTGGAGGAACAAACTTAGAGTACGCTTTGCACTCCCTTTTTGAAGCCAATGGAAATATTATGGTAAGAAGAATAAGATGCCTAGAGAAATTCTCATTTCTTTGTTTTCTAAACTGATTTGGCCAAAGGTAAACTTTCAAAGATTTGAAGGTACATTTTAGGTACTGCATAGAGACTGGAACTGAGATAGCACAGTTGCAACATACACGTTTCCAGTGGTATTTTGGAAAAGGCAATGCCAAAGGTGGAGCCTTTTGTAAAATACAAAGGTGCAGGAGTGCACAATGATGTGCTGATACGTGGAGGTGGAGGAGCCCTGTTACAAACCTAGATTTGGTAAAAATCAACAGCGGCAACACAGCCCTTTCCATGTGTAAGTGCTAGCACTTATATGAGCAGCTTGCTCATTTTACAAACCTGTGTAAACACTGCCAGTTAACTACAGAGACTGCTATCTTTATTTAAATTCAATTTGGAAGGGGAAGTTAACAAGGGAAGGTTAAAGTGGATAGCCCCTTAAATCCTCCTGTAAAGGGATGGACAGAACGAGCACTTTTTCTAAATGTAAATGTACCAGGGAGCAAATGTAAATCCCGACGTGGACAATTTTGGTCATACGCACATATTCCCTATATGAATTGGAGAATACGCATATAAAATTTTGACATGTCCAGGCCACTCCCTAAGCATGCTCCCATACATTTCTATGTAATTTCTATGCAATTTCTATGTAGTAAGGACATCCACTTGTAAACTGAGCCCTTTCTCAAATTACCATTTCCACATGGATGCCATTTTCATATGTAAATGCTGGATTTCACATGTGGAAATCACAACTAAGCATTCTAAAATAAGACCCTTAGTCTGAATCTCCACACAAAGAATACATAATGTGAGTAGATGTGTTTAGTTTGCATTAGTAGATTTAGTCACTTGAAAGTATGTGTGTACTTTTCACTGCATTAAAAAAAACAACAGGATTTTGGGGCAGGGGAAGGCTCTAGGATATGGTTGGAAACGATAGCGGTACATTTAAGTTTTCAAAAATGTGTGCACTTAATAGGCATTCTGCTGCCACCTGTACATCACAACGTCATTCATGTGCTTTCAGCTGCATATCAAGTTATATTCAAACATGATACACATTGCTACCATGTGTTTGAAAATCAGATGGGTTTATGCATGCTGAAAAGTGCACTTGTGCTTCTGAAGTTTTGAAACTGTATCCTGGAGTTTTGGCAGTGTCAAACTATTTTACATATGGAACCTTGTAATATTTAGAGTTTTGGTAATTGCTTTCCATTTTTATTAAAAAGTAAATTTTAGAAGCCTCTGTGTTATTTACACGTATAAGGAGACATTAGATTGGTCTTGCTAAATTTTCTTTCCTTGACTCTGTCCAGATGTGTGGAGCACAATTTCATAATGTGCATGTCCAGCCTGTGGACATGTCTAAATGAAAAACGGGCCCTGTTTGACCCTAATTCCGCGTACGTGGGTCTGGACGTGCCATTGGGTCTGTATTCAGGGACAGACGTGTTCGGCGTGGCACGTCTAAACCCCGGGACAGAGGTATACGTAGCAAGCGGCGTGGACATCTCTGCCCTCGGCGAATTCTGAAAGATATACGGCTCCGCTGCTGCCTGTCTCCGTGTGGCCATACCGCCTCAATTAAACATGCATCCTCAAAGCTGCTTCTCACACTGACTGTGGTGCCCATGCCAACTACCCATGAAAATGGATGAGACAGATGTGCTGATGCAAAACAGACCATATAAGCTAGTCCTTTGCATGACCAGGACACTGCAACGTGATCTCTGTGCACTCAGAGATAATACAACAGCAAGTAGAAAGTGATATGAGTGTCCTGACATATCTTGCAGCACAAAATACATGTCAGTAGGTGAACATTTTAGTTGTGCTTACATTAGTCATCTCTGTACAATGCTACGTATGGACCAGAAGAAATCAGAAATGGTCCTCTACATCTAAATGTCAGAGCATGTCCCTGATATTAAATTTGAACCCTCAGATTGAGTACATGCGCCAATGCAAACAGCACTACTTGATGCCCAAGGGCACCAGCATCTACCGCTGTTGGTGCTGTGTGCCCTGTTGCATGCCCTCATTCTGAGGGTTCCTTATCTCTGACAGAGATATGCTTTGACATTTAGCTGTAGAGACCTCGTTCTGCTGGCCGATCACACTGGCACCTGGTCACACTGCGGTCAGCCTTGCGGACCAGGTACTGGCCAGCACTAATTTCCCCCAAAATTGCAGTTGAACACCAGGTCCCCACATGCATCCCTCTAGCTACACACACAGACACACTTGCAGTCACACAAAACGTACATTTGCAGGACAGATGCCCTGTCCCTCTAGAAAATAGCTAGTATTCTCCAGGAACAAGCAGGAAGTCAGCCCTCAAATATGGGTGACGTCGGCGCCAACGGAGCCCACATGGAGCATTTCCCCAGCTTTATTTATTTATTTATTTATTTTATTTAACTATTTTCTTTTATACCGCCCCTTCCAGAGATCAAGGGCGGTTTACATGTAACAGCTTAACAGTATTGTACACATCTGTATACATTTACATTGAACAGTAGGATTCAACTATTTACATTGAACAATAAAATTTAATTTAAAGCAAAACAATCGATATTTACAGTGGTTGTGCGTGGTGTGTAGGGCAAGTGTAGGTGTTGGAATTTATTTCCTTTTATGTCGTGAATGAGGGGTGTGAGGGGAGGGAGCCAGGCAGGGAGTTAGTAAACTGGGGTTAGAGGGTTTGTGCATGTGTGTCCATGTTTGTTGTGGAGCTGGTTTTGGGGGAGTAGGGGATTTCAAAGTGTTCAGTGAATAGGTAGGTTTTTAATTCTTTCCTGAATTGGGAGAGGTCTTTTATGATTCGAAGATCTATTGGGAGGTCGTTCCAGAGCGTAGGAGCAACGAATGTGAATGCTCTGGAGCTAGTGATTTTCTTAGTCTTCCGGATAGCTTTTGGTGTGATAAGGGAGTGGGCTGCATTTTGTCTGTGAGATCTAGTTGTGGTTGGAGAGTGCAGTAGTGTAGATAGGTGTGAGGGTGCTATGTCATTTATGAGTTTAAAGGTTGTTAGGATAATTTTGTATCTAATTCGGCTGTTTATAGGGAGCCAGTGTAGTTCCAGCAGTATTGGGGATACGTGGTCTGTTAGGCGAGCTTTAGCAATTACTTTTGCACAGATGTTCTGGGCTCTTTGTAGAAGGTATGTGCTTTTTTGAGGAAGGCCTATTAGGAGACTATTGCAATAGTCGAAGTGAGGGGTGATCAGTGTGCTTACTACAGATCTAAAGTCTTGTGTTTCAAGGAGTGGCCTTAGGTGCTGAATAGTTTTAAGTTTATAGAAAATGGTTTTTACTGTTTGTTTTATGTGTGGTAGCATGGTAAGTGTGTGGTCTATTATTACACCTAAGTATTTTACCTGTTTTCTAACAGGTATGGTAGTTTTGTTTATTGTGATTGTTTCCGGGTAAATGTTCTCAGTTATAGATGACCTTGTTACGAACATTGCTTCCGTTTTCTTGAGGTTGATGCTGAGGTAGTTAGATTCCATCCAGGAATGCGGTTTATGTTGCGACGAAAAGCGGTTTATCAAATTTTAAATAAAGATAAAGATAAAGATAAAGGAGGATGTCTCAGCCATGCATTCGGATAGTGTGTCATACGTGGGGTTTTTAGTGGTTATGGGGATAGCAAGCATGATTAATCCTGTGTTTTTTAAATATGTTTGTTATAGGTTGCAGGTACAGGTTAAATAGGAGGGCTGAAAGGGCTGATCCTTGAGGTAGCCCACAGAAAGCCTTCGGGAATGCTACCATTGCATGGTCCACTTACTGCCCAAGGGTACCATCTTGCTCAGTCTCCTTTTTTCCACGGAGCCCAGCGGACACTTGTCCTGTTTCCCCAGAAAAATCCTTTAAAAATTATCCTTTAAAAGTTGTTTTTTTTTCATGGTTTGTGTATTGATTCCTCTTCCTGCCTCGAGCCGGCGCCATCCCCAGCATCATTCTCGGCTCTTCCCTTCTTTTTTGACAAAGCTTGCCTCGACCAGTATTTGCGCCCTTTTTCTCCCAGGGGTTGTTAATCCCGGCTGGGTGTCTCCCACCATGTCACCCGGTGGGTTCAAAAAGTGTGACCGCTGCAGTCAAACCATGTCTGTTACAGACACCCACAACTGCTGCTTGCACTGCCATGGCCCGGACCACGACAGTACCACCTATGACCTGTGCCAGGCCATGACTCCAACCTGTGCCAGGCCATGACTCCAAAAACCAACAAGAAAAGGTCGGAGTTGCAGGAGAGGATGTTCCTGCGGTCCGACTCAGCCTCGGCTTCCCTGATGCTGAGCCCCAAGCTGAGCACCTACCGCGAGGTCTGGGCGTCTTAGGAGTCCTGTGGCAGAAGCTCCTCCGTAAAGACCTCAGACCCCAGGAAGAAAAAGAAAAAGTCCTCGAGGCCAGTCAAGGTTCCACCGAGCAACTCCAAGCAGCGTTCCCTTAATGGTATCTAAGAAGGAGTCCTCGGTTGGGGGTGACTGTGTGAGGCTCCCTGAGGCCATGTTCCTTGTCAAGGACGCGAGAATGCTGGTGTTGGGCCTGAGGTCCTCTGTGCCCATGCCGACAGCTGCAGAGCCTTCTGGCATTGAGTCCAGAATGGTCGCCCTGGAGCAGAATATCTCTGCCATCCTGGCCTTGCAGCAGGCAATAATGTCTGGTTCATCCGCATCATCTGCCCCGACAACCGGGCCCCCGACTGCGGAGGAGTCCCCGGGCGTCGAGCTAGGCCCTGAGCACCATCTGCCTCGGGCAAGCCCTTGGCACCGATTGAGGTCCCGGTCCCGATCCTCGGGTGTCCAGTCTTCCCTCGCCAGTTTCCGGGAGATTGACCCGAGATCCATCGGGGAACCCTGATTCCTCGGGGTCAGCCTCGAGGCACGTGAGTCCCGAGCCTCGAAATCCTCGACGCCCTCAGGTTCTGACTGGGAGACAGATGTCAAGGCCTCCCCCGAGACCTTTCGACATCAAGACGTCCTTTCAGAGCCCCCTCCCTCAGAGCCCCAGTGCCATTCTCCACCCAAGGACTTGGCCTTCCATGAATTTGTCCAAGACATAGCCCAAGCCCTCTTGCTCTCAACCGAATTGGAGGAGGACCCATATAACAAAAACTGGAGATTCTCCAGTATGAGTCCCCGCCCAAGGAGACACTCACGCTGTCGATACAGCCCATCCTCGAGCGGCTGCTCTTGTGGATCTGGGAGACCCCGACCTTGGTGCCAGTGGTCAGCTGATGCCTCTACGCCGTCTATCGCATCAAGAAGGGTTCAGGCTTCCAAAAGTCCCAATTCCCACATAACTTCATGGTTGTGGAGATCTATGCAAAAGCTTAAAAGCTAGAAGAATTACTCTTCTGTTTCCCCGGGCAGAGAGGCCCGAGCCCTTGACGCCTTCGGGTGTAAGTGCTTCCAGGAATCCATGCTGGGCTGTCAGATACAGGCCTATAAGTTTGTACATAGGCATGTACCTCAAGGGCCTCATCCAAGAACTAGCGGGCTTCTCCACAGGCCCTGCCGGGGAATCCTTCCAGAGGTTCCAGGCCCTGACAGCCGGGATCCAGGTCTGTTCCAAGTTCCTATCCCGTGCCACTTACGATGGCTTTGAATCATTAGCCCGGGTTGCAGCAGTGGGCATCGGAGCCTGGCGCCAGGCCTGGTTGCAGACCTCTGACCTCGAGCAATGGGTGCAAGAGAAATTGCTCGATGTCCTCTACCCTGGTGAAAACTTATTTAGCAAGCCCATGGCTGAGATAGAGGCCGAGGTCGTGACCAGGCAGAGGCTCTCGAGGAAAACCTCAACCTTTCCCCGGAAGAAACCATCCAGGAAAAGACCACCTTTCCCGAGGGAAAAGGGGTCTTTTCACCAGGGCCATTACCAACCCTTCTCAGGGCAACAGAAACATGGCCCCCAGTCAAAGAACCAGGGCCATGGGTAGAGGAAGCCAAAGGCTCAGAAGCCTCAGCCACCAGCTCCCACCCAGCCTGGGGAGAGCTTTTGACTCCCCGGGCAAGGCCTCCTGTCCCCTGAGAGACCCTCCCCAGCTCACAAGGGGCCGCCTGTTGTTCTTTGCCCACTTGTGGGCCAGGGTCACAAGGACCAGTGGGTCCTACAAGTGGTGCAGGAGGGCTATCTCTTCAGGTTCCATCAAATACTCCCAGGGTTTTTCCCAGGAGAGCCAGTGCGGCCTCTTCTTCATCAGACCTTGCTCCTCTCAGAGCTCACAGGCTTGCTCAAGGACAGGGCAGTAGAACCTGTACCCAGGCATTCATGGGGAAAGGGGTTCTACTCCAGGTACTTCCTTGTCCCCAAAGGAACTGGGGGCCTCAGGCCCATACTAGACCTGTGAAAACTGGACAAGATGCTCTCCCTTGGAACTCTGCTGCCCTACCTCCACAAGGCTGTGCTCCTTAGACCTAAAGGATGCATACACCCACATCCTGATCCACCCCTCCCACAGACCAGTACCTAAGGTTCATGGTGGGGGGAGAGCACTACCAGTACAGGATACTTCCATTTGGCCTGGCCTCCTCACCAAGAGTTTTTACAAAGTGCCTGCCGGTCGTGGACCCCTACATGCGTCTACAAGGGGCCTTCGTCTTCCCCTATCTGGGTGGCTGGCTCATTAGAGGCAGCACGGCCCCTGAGGCTAGCCAGGCCGCAGGGCAAACAATCTGCCTCCTGTAGCACCTAGGGTTCATCATCAGCTACCCCAAATCCCACCTCTCTGCAGCCCAAAACCTGGAGTTCATAGGTGCCCAGCTGGACACGTTGCAGGTCAAGACCTTTCTCCCAAAGGAAAGGGCACTTTGCCTCGTACAGCTGGCGGGAGAAGTGCAGAGGCATCGGTCAGTACTGGCTCACCTCTTCCTCAGCCTCTTTGGCCATATGACTTCAAGGGTCCACATCACGGCCCTAGCCCGCTTGCACATGCGGACAGCCCAGTGTTGCCTCTGCTCTGAGTGGGCTCAGGCCATGGGCAGGTTGCGGGCAGGGTCAGGGTCACCCAGCAATTGGCGGACTCCCTCAACTGGTGGCAGTCACTACGCCACCTCTGAGCAGGGATGCCATTTCACGCACCTGCGCCATAGAGGGTCATGACCACAGATGCCTCCCTCCTGAGCTGGGGGCACAATACGGAGCTCTCTGCACTCAAAGCAGCTGGTCACAGGAGGAGTTGCTCTTACAGACCAATCTCCTGGAACTCAGAGCCATCTTCCTGGCCTTGCAGGCATTCCACCACCTCCTGTGTAACCATCCTGTGCTGATCCAGACGGACAATCAAGTTGCCATATTTTATGTACTCCCTCTGCCAGGAACTGGTGGCCCTCCTCTCCTTCACAGTGCACCACGGAATGCTTCTGCAGGCAGTATACCTTCCAGGACAGGCCAGTTGCTTGGTGGGCATACTCAGCAGAGTCTTACATCCACACGAATGGCGTCTGAACCCCAGGGTGGCGCAAAGACTCTTCCACCTCTGGGGCAGGCCCGTGATGGACCTGTTCGCCTCCCTGGACAACACGCAGCTGCCTCGCTTCTGCTCACGCCAGCCGCATTCAGGGAGAATGGCAGCGGATGCCTTCCTGATCCCCTGGTCCAAGGGCCTCCTCTTGCCTTCCTAGGACTCCTCTAGTGGCAAAGACCCTCTTCAAGGTCCAGAGCGAGCAGACATCAGTGATTGTGATTACCCCCAGATGGGCCTGGCAATCCTGTTCCCTCTGCTGCTCTCTTGTCGCTGACACTCCCAGTCCTGCTGGGTCAAGATCTGGACCTCCTGTCCCAGGAGGAGGGCTCCCTCCTGCACCCCAACTTGGGGTTGCTAGCGTTGACGGCATGGCTGCTGAAAGGGTAGCATTGGCTACTTTCAGTCTTCCGGGGGAAGTCGAGGAGATCCTGCTGGCATCCTGAAAACCCTCTACCAGAAGAGCGTACACCTTCAAATGGAGAAGATTCTCTGTTTGGTGTGCCGAAAAAGAGGAGAAACCTTTCTCTTGCCACATGCAAATAATGCTACAGTACTTATTGCACCTCTTGCACACCGACCTGAAGTCGAACTCGGTGAGGGTAAATCTGAGTGCCATAGCCGCTCACCATCACCCTATAGAGACAAAATCCCTCTCAAGCCAGCCCATGGTCTCTAGGTTCCTCCAGGGCCTCTTGCTATCGAAGTCCCCTCTCTGCCCTCCTGCGGCGGAATGGGACCTTAATGTGTGCTCACCAAGCTGCCATTTGAGCCCCTGGCCACGTGCCATCTGAGATACCTCTCCTGGAAAATGTTTTTTCAGGTGGCTATCATGTCCGCTCAGAGAGTGAGCAAATTCCAAGCCTTGGTGGCGGATCCTCCATATACAAGGTTCTACAATAACAGGGTAGTGCTCTGCACATACCCTAAATTCCTCCCCAAGGTGGTATCTCCCTTTCACCTCAACAAGGAGGTGGTCCTTCCCAACTTTTTTCCAACAGCCTCATGCCGACCTGGGGAACTCATATTGCATACATTAGACTGTAAGTGGGCCCTGTCCTTCTACCTGCAGCAGACCCAGGCCCATCGCAAAGCTCCTCAGCTCCTCGTGTCATATGACCCCAGTAGACTGGGGCTCCTGGTTATGAAGCAAACTCTGTCCACTTGGGTGGCAGAATGCATTGCCCTATGAGCGAGCAGGCCTCCTCCTAGAGCATCGGATCACTGCACATCGCGTGCAGGCTATGGCCACATTGGTGGCCAACCTCCGCTCAGTGCTGGTGACAGAAATCTGCAGGGCTGCCGCATGGTCTTTCATTCATATATTTGTAGCTCATTACTGCCTGGAGAGTGATTCCCGCAGGGACAGTGCCTTTGGGCAGGCAGTACTTCGTAATATTTTCAGGGTATAAGCAACTTCTGCCCTCCATCCCTTTCTGTGTTCAGGCTACCGGAGTGATGATGTCACTGCATGCACAGGTCTTGCAGAATCTCTCTATCGGGGCTCACCTTCTGCAACTTACGGCTATCCGATTGGTCGCCGGTAGTGCTGTTGTGGTTCGGTCCTCAGCTGCCTGGAGCTAGAGTCACATATGTGAGGACTGACTTCCTGCTTGTTCCTGGAGAAAGCGTAGTTACTCACCTTTAGCAGGTGTTTTCCAGGAACAGCAGGAATCTATCCTCATATTCCCTTCCGCCTCCCCTTGGAGTTGCCTCCCTACATTCTTTTAAGTCCTTTTTCGCTATGTCATCTGACTGAGCAAGATGGCACCCTTGAGTGGGAAGGGGACCATGTCTGCGTGGTAGCATGTCCCAAAGGCTTTCTTTGAAAGCTGGGGAAATGCTCTGCGCAGGCTCAATCGGCACCAATGTCACCCATATGTGAGGATTGATTCCTGCTGTCCCTGGAGAATACCTGTTACAGGTAACTACGTTTAACATGGTGGCCTGGGGTCCCAGGACTACTAATCTAATCTGTTTCTCATCCACACATGCATACATCCTCTACTCACCCCCATACAATCCCTACATCAACAGTCCCACTTCTCGGATGACAGGGATTATTAGGGTGCTCTAGATCACCGTTTCTAGCTCACACAGCAATTGTCAACATAGCAGAATAATCACCATTGCATCTCTGAATATTTCTGTAGAAGTGTTTAGTAATGTGTCTTAACCATTCAACGTTTCTGCACGTCTGCATTCTGTTCTTTAAACCTGTATCTTGTGGTCTTCCAGACTGCAGACACACTGGTTCACAACATCTTTGTCACAGCCATTCATCTCTATGGGATACACTGCAGAGCAAAACATTAAAGTTTCTAAGTCTTGGCCTTATTCCACGTGCCTGCTGATATAACATGGACATCTGCGGGACACACACAGGATGTACACGGGCCTTTCCTGAATATGGATTGCATGTCTCCACTGCTGATCATGCCCCCGTTCAGCCCCCTCCCGCCCACATTCTGTGATCCCTGTGCTAGCGCCATGTACTTGGCCACGGGTGTATTGGAATACGTTCGTAGACATTTTCGCTAGAAAAACATTTATGCTCACATTCAAAGGTTTATTCCTGTTCCGGAATGACCCCCATGATGGGGTTTATTCTCTCCTACCAGCAGATAGAGCCTACTGGTTTGATCTCATCTTCTATAGGGTCCTGTGCATCTATATCCAGCCTGGATTTCTATAACAAAGGAAGATACCAGAAGCTCCCTCAGAACCACAAGAGGGCAAGGAAAACCAACCAGGAGACAAGAGCTCTACAAAAAGCTTAATGAAAACAATGCTAAACAAATTATCAGACAAGCAAATTAACCCCTCCTTGCTCCAAACCATTGCAGATGTGTGTGATGTGCCAAAGCAGTTCTTAATTAGGGAGGGCCCCAGACAAACCAGCCTCAGTATGTCTTTCCCAGAGACCACTTCCTGCCTTGTTTGAATTTCCAGGCTAGAAGATGAATCAACAAACGCAGTGACAACCAAGTGACCGATTCAGCCTCCTAAGGAATAATTAGGTTATACTACTTTCAGGAATAAGCTTGTGCCTTCAGAGAGAGAATTTGCAAGCCTTCCAGCACTGTCCGTCTACTGGTTGGTATAGAAGGCAAACTGGATAGCCCATACGATCATTATCTGCCATCAAGTTTCTGTGTTTCTTGATACCGTATGCAGAGTCGATATCTTCCTGATTCCAGCAGGCAACTGAGCCTTCAATGCCACATCTCCCTTTCTAGCCACCCTTGCCCAAGGCATATTGATGCTAAGACCTCGGTCCTCCTCACTGAAGACCTCAAGGCCAGCCCCACATCCAGTCAATGTAATTCTCTGTGGAACCATTCTCATCTGCAGGTGGAAAGGCCAGGAGAGAAAAGGACTGATTAACATGAGAGGGTGAGACAGTTTTGGACCAAACAGGAAGAAAATGGTCCAATTGCCAGTTTCTTCTCAGACATCAGGAGTTAATCTCTATACAGGAAGAAGCTAAATTTTTGGGGTTCTTCTGCCTAAGAAGACAGCCTCCAGAACACTGTTTCCCAATATCACATCCTACATGGAAGATGAATGACAAAGCTCAGGGGAACCTGGCCTAGTACAGCCAGCCTCACAATAAGATCCCCAAGCGGATACCACAGGGAGGTTTCATCAAGAGCAAGAAATGAGTTTACTGGACTTTACCAGATATCAGAGAAGCCTAAAATGCTTAAATCTTCTCAGAGATCACAAACACATGGAGTAGCTGTCATCAGGATCCATACAGAGCTCCAGCATGATTCCCTTAAAGGCAATGCCCAGAAGAGAATGAGCCAAAACTAAATTTTGATACGAAGCCTCAAGGCTCTCCCCACACTCAATTAAGCTAGAGAAGTTGCCCTGCATCTAGAACACCTGCTGTATTGAATAGCAGATCACCGCTGACAGGCAGAGAGCAGCCACTGTCGACACAGAACATTCCTGAATACACTCACAGTGGCCAGCCCTGAAACCTCCTTCATTGAGTTGATCTCAAGAAAGTTGTCACAAATGACGTTCAGATATAAAACATCATGGATCCTGCACCTCAGCTGTGTAGAGTGGATGCAGAACTATTGGCTGACTGTTGACAAGCCCATTCTTGTTACACTCTGTTTCATAATGGACCAAGATACAACTAATTAATGCAACAGACAAACATTTGTGACCAGGTACTTCAATTTCTGTACTGCCTGGTCACATTTTGGAGCTAGTTGCAAACTGCAGCCTTATCCAAGGGCTTATCTAGCCTTATTAAGGGCTCGTGCATCCCAGACCAATGTGACATTCATTCTTTTTTTTCTGGATGCGTACAAACCCAATGAATTATTGCACAGATTTTACTTCTGCAAGCAGTGGTATATCCTGTAATGATTTAGGCCTGTGTGAGTCTGCTTTCGAGCATAGCCAGATAGGCTACGTCTATGGAAATGAACCTCATGCACCTTGAAATGAAATTTCATCACATTCATCCATAGCTTTATGTGCCTGCAGCAAACCATCTGGTGTAAGAGCTTGCCATTATGAACATACTCTGCCACCATACCAGAGGATGACAGCAGTCACTGACTCTATGCCCCTTTGCACAGCCTAAAGTAAATGCTGCTTCGGCTGATAGACCCACCCTTAGTATACTACAAAGTCTGCACAAGGCAGTTTGAGCCATGATTTCTTGCCCAGGGAGCTCCAGAGTTATGAAATTAAATGACTGCTGCCTGCTACTTTCATCCAACTTACAATGCCAGATTGCAGCTCCATCCATCAACAAACACAGACAAGAGAGCTTTGGGCAACTGCATAAAGCCTCTTCCAGCGATGTCACAAAAGAGATATTTTCCATGATCACAGCTGCTCTGGCTTTTATTTCTATGATCATATTGTTGATCCAATCAGCTGGCTCAGTCACTAGTGTGAGAAGACCCTCAGTCCCATAATGTCCTGGACAGACTGTCTCCTCTTGCTGTATGGCCACTGGCACTTTGTGTGAAACAATGTACTGGGGAATCAGAAGGATCATGTTCAAAATAAACATCTGGAACAGACTCCACTGGGTCAGGAAAGAGTCTTTACCAGGCAGTAACAAGTTGGTCACTCGACAATGATCTGGCGTACTGAAATTCTATGTGGTTTAGCTCTGAAGGAATGGGAAATTTTTGCTACCTAAGACGCTCCCATGCTGAGCCAGGCAGCCTTGTCTTCTAATTTTTTCTCAGTATCTCAAATTCCCACTATCAAGAACATCCACATTTGCTGCATTGTGTATGAAAAAGTCTCAAGCATAGCCTGAACTTCCCTGAATGGAACTTCTGCTTGGTGCCACTGGAATACATGGGTGCCTTTGGTACCACCCTCCTGCAGAGGAACGTATCCCTCATCCTGAAGAAGGCACAGAATAGCTGAAGGCCATCCAGAAACAGAACAGAGGCCACATTGAAATTCTAGTTGGCTCAGCATGGAGATCAGTTAGAAATGGATACCTACTTTGCCAGATCATCCGAAATGGAAGAGTGCTACATAGAAATGGAAGAGACAACCACAAACCAGCCAATACAAGGTTAAGTGATCTGAGGAATATCCTTGTCTCACTTTCAAGGAGCAGAAGCAATATGTTACATATATGGAAAGCCAATCCCATCAGTGCCTCTGCATTCCATGTTCATATCCATGCTGAAGAGTAGCTGTCCGCCTAAGGATAGAAAATTGTGTCCACACTCTACCACGTGGCCTCCCAATCGCAGCGCTAGAACAGAGCATTGGAGTACTCCACAATTGACACTTGCAAGACAGTGAGACCTGTCTGGTGCATTGTGGTCACTGACAGCCCAATGGCTAATGACATTTATGCAACTTGAAGATTATGAAGCACCTTCCCAAATTCTTTACAGGAAGGAGGTCTTCCAGGCCCTTAGCATGTATTTGAGGCTACAGAAGTAATCTGATTGCATGGATCACCTGAGGGTGATGTACCTCATAAACAGGGCTTACTGATCCTGCAAGATAAGTGCCTTGCCCTCTGAGCTTCAGCTGAGCAGGAAGAAGGAAGTTAAGGAGCTTCCTTTTAGAAGCTGTAGAGTACTGCCCCCATTACCATTAAGTGGGCACAGTGCACCAGACATTGCTGGAACACAAAGATGAGTGACCAACCAGATGTGGAGTTCTCTGTACCTAGGCGCAGAGACTCCAGCATGACCATTTTTTTTTCTCTTTTGCAGTTTGCACCCCGAGTAGACTCCTCAAGATAGTGCATCTCCATTAAGATCTGAAAGCCCGTGAAAACTGTCGTACTGTATTCCTCCAAGGGAATGCAGAAAGGCCCCTGAGACTCACGAGATATGCCAGGGACCTACATCCTCCAGCTTCCTCTAACGGCCAATCTAGTCATCTTAGGGGCCTGAAAACCCACTGCGGGCAATATGACGGAGGAATGGCCCCTATTCAGGAGCCCTGCCACCTTTACTTTCTGAAAGAAAGAAATCTGGCTTCTCAAAGGCAGGACTTCAGGAGCAAGCTAGTTCTTGGAAGATGGTCCTGTCCATACCAAAAGGTCTAAGGACATCATGTGCCGAACATTGCACGACTGCATTTCCAAAGGGCTGTGCTTAGAGAAAAGACCCTTGCAAAATGGCAGCAGTTCCCTCCAAAACCTCTCCCACACTTGCCCTGGGAGATCCTCTTACTACTCTTTCCCGCTGTCTCAGGGCTGCATCTGCTGAGTACTATGACCCTCAGGCCTGGGAGCCTGTCAACTGTGCTGTTTTTACATCACTGTGGCCCCATTCACTAGCGCTAACACTTGTGCCATCACCATCGCAAGCCATACAGCACTTGCCGCTCCTGATCTACTTCCTCTTTACACATATCAGCACTGTTCAAGTCCAAATCCAGCCTCCACTATTTCAATCTTGTTTTCCCCTGATTGGTGCGCCTAGGGCTACAACCAACTTCATTGCAGTCTTGGCTGACATGCTGGCTTCTGTTGCTATTTTTTTTTAATAATCATTCCTCTATCCAACCTCTTTGGGACCCCTCCCAAAAGTGGGGTAGGAGGACACAGGATATTGCAGTCGACATAATTACCATGGAGGTAGATCACCATCATGGCCTCCTCCCAAAAATAGAAATTTGTTGCTGGAATTCTTTGCCAGAGGATGTCATAAAAGCTGTTAGTTTAGCTGGGTTTAAAAGAGGTTTGAACAATTCCCTGGAGGAATAAACCATTTTTAAAGTCCAGTGGAATCTTTTGTGACCTAGATTGGTCACTGTTGGAAAAAGGATACTGCTCTTTATGGATCTTTTTGTCTGACATAGTACAGTATATTTAATGTTCTAGGGGAGGAGGACAAGAGGAGACTGCCCTTGACTTACTTGCCATGGAGGCAGCCCTCCACCTTGCTCCCCTCAATCTCCCTTCCAAAGGTAGGTAAGAAGGACAGAGGGGACTACAGCCAAAAAATTCACCACAGAAGCTCTCCAATTTCCCCTTTGGGCCCCTTCCGAAAAGTAGGAGAAGAGAAAAAAGGGTACTGCCACCATCCATCTCCCAAGCTGAGGGAGGGGAAGAGGGGAGGGGGACACAACGCCCTGATTTGTACCTCTGGGCTCCACAAACAGGCTCTATCCCATTCCAGCCATCTTGTGTTTCCATGAAGAGGCTGATTTCTCTTTAAGCAGATCCCTCCTTACCTACCAGAGGGACAGACAATACAAGAACCATATTGCACCATACTGCACAGGCCTATTCGCCTACCATCTGCAGAAGAATGAGAAATACTGGCTAGATGTGGACTGCACAGGACTCTACTTAGGGATATGTCATCAAACCAATAATTCTTAGTCTCCATTTGCTTGTAGGAGAGCTTAAACACCATGCACCTGAACTGGCCTGGAGGGACAAAGAGGAAAAATAATTTCTACTTGTATATCGGCATATATTTATAAGTCATGATTTTAGAAAAGGCATTACTTATATGTACTGCGACGCTCCTGCCTGCGCCCTAGAGCTTACAGGCAGGAGTGGCCTTATATTGTCCCTTGAAGAATTAGCTGGCACAGTTCCCAATGAATCTTGGGAACTGTAGTGCTCTTGTATATTCCTTAGGGAAGAATTGTAGTCGTGACCAGATGTGGTTAGGCAAGCAAGAAAATGTATTTATCTTGGGGATAGTTTCCAGCGCATCAAAAGCTCAAAGCAACAAACGCAAAAAGTGGAACTTTTAGGATAAAAAGAGGAAAACAGGAACTCAGGAAGCAGTAAAATCAAATTGGCTTTAACTCAGCTATTCATAAACTTCAGCAGCTTTAACTCAGCATTGCCTCATGTGGTTGTTAGAAAATATTGCAGCTTTATATCAATAGCTGTTCTCTTCACAGCGTGACTGGAAACAGGTGAACACAATCAGGAACTCTTACGATTAAACAACAAGAAAAGCCAACGTTTTATATTCTCTTCATATAAAACTTATGTGCTTCTTTAAACTGTTATTCAACACAGCAGAAAGAGCAATCCATGGCACAAGGCTCAGGATTCAGGGTAGGTAAAGAACTTTCTACCTGCATGTATTCTTCTGAACTAACAGAATTACTGTCCGTGTCAGGTTCTTTATTTTGCCCTGACTTCAGCTCCAGGAACTTCTGAAATTCCTTCAGTAGCAATTCAGCCTGTGTTTGCTTTTCATCTGGTGGATAGTTATTGGCAAGGGTTACGCCCTTCCCCCACTCACTATCTACGTCGGTAGCAAAGTTAGGTTTGCACAGTTCAGCACTATATGAGGGTTTCTTCAGCCAAGCATACAAATTAGGAAATTGTGCTTTACCTTGTTTAGAGGCATTTATAAAAGAACTTCTCTTAGGAAAACTTTCTCCTGGCTGTAGTTCTCTGTCTTTATAGCACTGCTTGTTGGCATTAGAAGTACCTTTTCTCCACGTGCTGCTTTCTCGAGGCTGGCTAGGTCTAGGCTTTTCCCGGCAGTAAGAGTTTCTTGCAGGGTACGTTGGACTCCCAGGCTGACTCTTCCGGGGTTCTGTCTTCTCACAAGGTCCTAGTGCTCTTCTCCTAGCTTCTGGGGTTCCAGCACTCTGCACTCCTCTCACAACGTTCTTTTGGACTTGGATATCCTTCCCCACGCTATCCTCTGGGATATTCTCCGTGGTCTTCTCTGCAACAACAACCTGTTCACCTTTCTCCTCCTTCCTCCTCTCTCTTTCAGCTCTCTCTGAGGTTTTAAAAAGGGCTTCAATTCCCGGCACTCCCTGCCGTTCCCTTGGGTGTGCCCAATCAGAGCTGAAGCCTAACTCCTCCCCTGGACTGGGGTGTGTCTTCGGCTCAGCAGAGAACTGTGTTTTTTTCAGGTCAGTTTTGGAAATCCTGTGTGAGTTAGCTCTGCTCTCAGGATTTTCCTCAACGTCCATTTCTTCTGAAGTGCCATCTTCACCACAGATCCCCCCCCCCTTAAGATATCACGGGCTGGCTTCTGACCAGGGGCACAGCACGTGATACGGCTCAGGGATTCTGCAATGTTTTGTGTCTTTTCCGCAACTTCTATACTGGGGACTATGGTGGCTAAATGGGACAAAGCTACCCTATCATGTCAGGGCTTCAAAATGTTGATGTGGTAGACTTGTTGGCGTCCTTTTCTACTTTCAACAAGATAAGAAACTGGTTCCACAGGCCGCACTACCCTACAAGGCCCTTTCCATTGGCTTTCAAATTTAGGGTCTGGCCCCGCTACCATCACTACAACTTTGTCACCTACAGCCAACTGGCGCGGCTGTGTGCCACGGTCATAATAGGACCTTTGCTTTGTTTGACTGCCCCTTAACTTAACCTCCGTGACCTCTGAGGTGCGGTGTAAGTGGCCTTTTAAGTCCTTTAGGAACTCGGGTACTCCTACCTCTTTTATGTCGTGTTCTACCCACTGCTCTTTCAGGATATCTAATATTCCACGGGGTGATCGGCCGTACATCAACTCATATGGCGCTGTCCCTAGGGATGATTGTTTCCTCTCCCTACAGGCATAGAGGACAAATGGGAGCATTGTGTCCCAATTAGCCATATCTCCTTCCAGACTGCGGCGCAACATTCTTTTAATAGTCTGGTTTTGTCTCTCTACAAGACCATTCGTTTGGGGATGATAGGCTGAGGTCTTAATATGGCGGATGCCAAATGCCTCCCAAACCTGTGCTAAATATTTAGACAGGAAGTTGCTTCCTTGATCCGTGAGGACTTCGTGAGGGAAGCCAACTTCACAAAATAGCTTTATGAGTTCACCCGCCACGGCCCTTGCTGATATGCTGCGTAGTTCCATGGCCCAAGGAAATCTTGTTGCTTGGTCAATAACCACTAAAATATACTGAAACCCCCGGGGAGTTTTAATTAAAGGACCGACATTGTCCATAGCCATTCTATGGATCGGTTCAGTAATAACCGGGGAAGATATCATAGGGACCTCTCTAGGATGGGTTGCAGAAACTCGCTGGCATGTTTGACAGGCTTCGCAGAACTTGGCGGTTTCCTTAAAAACACCTGGCCAATAGAGCCTTGCCAAGATTTCATCTAGGGTACCTTGGATGCCCTTGTGTCCCCCGACAGCATGGTCGTGGGCCAGCCGCAAAACTAAATTTTTAAAAGTTGCAGGCACCACCACCTGTTTGCGGGTATCGCCTGTATAGGGATCCTTGCTTTCTCTATAAAGTGTTCCAGTGTCAAGGAGAAATCTTGGTAGGGTATTTCTATCACTCTGGGCCCATTTAAACGCCTGACTCAGAGCAGGGTCAGTTAGTTGCTCGTTGGGGAATGTAGGGAACTTCCCAACTAATTCTTCTGGTACCCATGGTAATCCTTGGCCAGCATGTACTTCTGCCCTGTGCTGAGAGCGATCATGTCTCTCTCTACGTTTCTCTCCTTTACTTCTTTTAACTTTGCCTCCCGGGGTGGCTATCAGGTCCTCATGTGAGGGAAGACTTTCTAAGGATTCATCTGGAGGTTCTTCTTCATTTTCTAAGGCCTTAACCTGGGCTCTTGTGGACACCATGGCTTCCTTAGAGCCTAGGCCCTGCTTCATACCCTTATGAAAGTGTGGCCAGTCTCTCCCCAAAACTATACTGTGTGGCAGTCTTGGCACTACTGCTATAGGGATTTTTTTGTTGGCCCCCAACCCTTTCACCTGGAGGTTATATACTGGATATTGTGAAGTGCCTCCGTGAATACAGCGAATTTTCACGGTGCGTACAGGCTGAATTGCTACCCCTGTGGCCTTAATCTGCTGCCATAGTGCCTTAGACAACATCGTTTGCTCTGCGCCTGAGTCTAGAAGCGCTGTGGTAGCAATTCCCTGTACCTCAACATCTATCAGAAAACCCTCTCTGGCCTTCTGAGGATTCACCGCTACTAAAGCTGTTTTCAGAAAACAATTTTTCTGTATATGGCCTTCTTGACCGCATTTAAAACATTTTCTATGGGTCTTAGGACTTTTCATTGTTGGCAAGCACATTTTTCCAGATTCTTCACTTAACCTCCACCTCCTTTCTGATTCTCCTGCTGTCCCCTTGGAAGCACTGCTGCCTTTATGGGCTGTTAACTTGGCTTCCATGAATCGTTCAGTGAGATTAATAGCCTCTTGCGGGGTTTTACAGCTCTGTAGAATCAGGAAGGGGCGTATCTCTGAGGGTAAAGCAGTCATATATTGTTCTAATATTAGGCTATCTATAATAGACTCCTTAGAGCTTCCCCATGGATGAAGCCATTTATTCACTAGCATACGTATCCGGTGACATAAGGCTTTTGGGGTCTCATTCGGCCTTAACCTCACAGCTCGCAGGAGATTATGATAGACCAACGGTGTGAGGCCTAGTCTCTCCCGAACCGCTTTCTTGAGTTCCTCATAGTTTCCTGCGAGTGCGGGTGGCATGGCTCTATAGGCGGCCATGGCTTCCCCTGTAAGGGATGCCGCAAATCGCATGGCCCAGTGCTCCTTTGGCCAAGCACTCAGATGAGCTACTCTTTCAAAACTTTCTATAAAGTCATCAATATCGTCAGTGTCTCTGAGTTGCCCAAAATTAAACATAGTCCCGGTATGCAAATTAACTGCAGCTGGCGCAGAAAAACCTGGCGGAACCGTTGGTGGCTCCGGTTGCTTCTTTTGCTCCGTGACCCATGTTTGCAACATGTCCAGCAAAGGCTTTTGTTGGGCTTGGAGGTTTGCGGCGCTCCTCTCCTGTGCCTCTAAGGTTAGGTCCCGTTGCCTTTCCAGCTGTGCTGCCATCCATTTAAAGATCTCCTGTGGCTCCAGAGACATTTTAGATTCCTGAAAGCACAACAGAGAGAAAGAAACCCAAGTGCGATACCAAAAATGTGACCCACAACCCCCCCCTTTTTTTTTTTTTTCTTTTTTCCAATTAGGCCTTGCTATCACCCTAGCCCTGGTATCCTAGCCTCTCCCAGCTGGATACCCTTTACCTTGCTCAGGTGAAGCTTCACGCTTATCAGCAACGCTGCTGCCAGTAGCCCTCTGGTAATAGGATTCTTCCCTTCCGGATGCTGTACCGCTGGGCTCCTCCTGGGCGGTTGCTGCCTGTAGTCCTTCTGCGTTGGCACACTTTTGCGCATGTGCAGTATCCATAAAATGACGCCACTTGCGACACTCCTGCCTGCGCCCTAGAGCTTACAGGCAGGAGTGGCCTTATATTGTCCCTTGAAGAATTAGCTGGCACGGTTCCCAGTGAATCTTGGGAACTGTAGTGCTCTTGTATATTCCTTAGGGAAGAATTGTAGTCGTGACCAGATGTGGTTAGGCAAGCAAGAAAATTTATTTATCTTGGGGATAGTTTCCAGCGCATCAAAAGCTCAAAGCAACAAACGCAAAAAGTGGAACTTTTAGGATAAACAGAGGAAAACAGGAACTCAGGAAGCAGTGAAATCAAATTGGCTTTAACTCAGCTATTCATAAACTTCAGCAGCTTTAACTCAGCATTGCCTCATGTGGTTGTTAGAAAATATTGCAGCTTTATATCAATAGCTGTTCTCTTCACAGCGTGACTGGAAACAGGTGAACACAATCAGGAACTCTTACGATTAAACAACAAGAAAAGCCAACGTTTTATATTCTCTTCATATAAAACTTATGTGCTTCTTTAAACTGTTATTCAACACAGCAGAAAGAGCAATCCATGGCACAAGGCTCAGGATTCAGGGTAGGTAAAGAACTTTCTACCTGCATGTATTCTTCTGAACTAACAGAATTACTGTCCGTGTCAGGTTCTTTATTTTGCCCTGACTTCAGCTCCAGGAACTTCTGAAATTCCTTCAGTAGCAATTCAGCCTGTGTTTGCTTTTCATCTGGTGGATAGTTATTGGCAAGGGTTACACCCTTCCCCCACTCACTATCTACGTCGGTAGCAAAGTTAGGTTTGCACAGTTCAGCACTATATGAAGGTTTCTTCAGCCAAGCATACAAATTAGGAAATTGTGCTTTACCTTGTTTAGAGGCATTTATAAAAGAACTTCTCTTAGGAAAACTTTCTTCTGGCTGTAGTTCTCTGTCTTTATAGCTTTGCTTGTTGGCATTAGAAGTACCTTTTCTCCACGTGCTGCTTTCTTGAGGCTGGCTAGGTCTAGGCTTTTCCCGGCAGTAAGAGTTTCTTGCAGGGTACGTTGGACTCCCAGGCTGACTCTTCCGGGATTCTGTCTTCTCACAAGGTCCTAGTGCTCTTCTCCTAGTTTCTGGGGTTCCAGCACTCTGCACTCCTCTCACAACGTTCTTTTGGACTTGGATATCCTTCCCCACGCTATCCTCTGAGATATTCTCCGTGGTCCTCTCTGCAACAACAACCTGTTCACCTTTCTCCTCCTTCCTCCTCTCTCTTTCAGCTCTCTCTGAGTTTTTAAAAAGGGCTTCAATTCCCGGCACTCCCTGCCGTTCCCTTGGGTGTGCCCAATCAGAGCTGAAGCCTAACTCCTCCCCTGGACTGGGGTGTGTCTTCGGCTCAGCAGAGAACTGTGTTTTTTTCAGGTCAGTTTTGGAAATCCTGTGTGAGTTAGCTCTGCTCTCAGGATTTTCCTCAACGTCCATTTCTTCTGAAGGGCCATCTTCACCACAGTACATATGGCAGTTTAAAGGAGGTATGTCCTAGATAATGATATATCCATATAATGCCATGTTCTATAAGAAAAATACATATATACATTGATACTTTTTTTACCTATTGGTGTTTACGCTGCTTCAAGCCAGGCTTAACCCCCAAGTAACTTCTTGTTTGGAGTGTTTGATGGAAAAATTGTGCTTACTTCTCTGTCATTCAAAATAATCTCCATTTGCAAAATGTTTGAGTTTTAAATGACAGCTCTCTAATCGGCTCATGGCAGGTTTACAGAAATTGCTATTTATATATAAGAACATAAGATATGCCATACTGGGTCAGACCAAGGTCCATCAAGCCCAGTATCCTGTTTCCAACAGTGGCCAATCTAGGTCATACGTACCTAGCAGTTTCCCCAAAAGACACAGGTTCCACAATGCTTGTACTGGGTCCAGCATTGATATCCTGGGTCCCTTCTTAATAATGGTTTATGGACCTATCCTCCAGGAACTTGTCCAAGCCTTTTTTAAACCCAGCTACACTAACAACCTTTACTACATCCTCCGGTAACAAATTCCAGAGTTTGATTACACGTTGAGTGAAAAAATATTTTCTTTTATTAGTCTTAAATAGTTTACCTTGTAGCTTCATTGCATGTCTCCTAGTCTTTCTATATTCTGATAACGTAAACAATCGATCTACGTTTACCCGTTCCACTCTGTTCATTAATTTATAGACTTCTATCATAATTTATAGACTTCTATCAAAATGGCAGCAGTTCCCATGTAAATGGTCACAACTGTACAAGCTTTACTGACAACGCTTTCTTAGTACTTGGTATGTAGACCCAATACTCAAAGTTAAGCTGGCTCAAAAGCAGGCCCACAGCTGTGGCATCTGTTATCTGAAATCAGGCTTGAGTCTGATAATTATGACTCTTTAGAAGAAAAGTAAAGCTTTTCTTTTTAAAGAAGCTTTTATGTTAGATCAGGCCTTGACAAATTTTGTGTGGATTTAGGAGCCAGGCCAAAATCTTAGGAACCAGTGCTTGTGACTGCCTCATCCTACCTTTCCGGTTCTCTTGCGCTGGTCTCATGTTCTCGTGAGACCAGCAGCAGAGTTCTTACACCATGCATCATCTTTAAACAAGAGTTATATCTTCAGATAGCAAATATCTCTGTGGGTGTGTGGTGCAATGATGGTGTGCCTGTCTATGTGCAATGTGGTAGTGGGTGCAGGGCTGCAGTGCATGTATGTGTGTGTGCGCTGCAGAGTTGGGGAGCCTCTGTGTGTGGCACTTAGGTGAGTTGCCTCTGTGTGTGTGTATGTGATGTGTGATGTGAAGGTGAGGTGTGTGTATATATGTATATATATATATATATATGTGTGTGTGTGTGTAGTATGGGGGTGGAGTGCTTATGTATATGTTCTGCGGGGGAAGGGGGAATGTACCCTTTTGGCATATACAGATTTGTCATTTTTGTCCCTATGCATTCATCCCTTTAACCTCCACCTTGGACGTTTCCCTCTCCATTTCAACCCCTCTCCACTCTCTGTTCCCCTTCCAGACTCCTTGTCCCTTCTCCCTCCCCCCCCAGCACTCCCACCCTCTGCCCTCTATTCCCCCATCCTCCTTACATTTTTTTTTCTTATTTTTAATGTACTGCCCCTTTAATTTTTTTCTGTCTCTTTTCCTGCATTTTTTTCTTTTTTCTGAAAGCTCTGATCCCCACGGCTCTCTGCTGCTTTGGGCTTCCCCTCCTGTTCTGCCCATGGGGATCCAGTCTCCCATGGGCAGAACAGGAGGGATATTTGCCGCGATCAGGAATTAAATGTACCAGACTTGGGTCCCATGTGCTGTCTGCTGCATCTAAGCCCCGATCGCGGCAAAGATTGTTCGTGTTCCTTTGCTGCGATTGGAGCTTAGATGCAGCAGACAGCCTGTGGGATTGGATCCCCGCGGGCTCTCTGCTGCATCTAAACCCTGATGGCAAAAAAATCCCTCCTGTTCTGCCCTATCTCCCACGAGCAGAAGGAAGGGGTTTTCTCTCTGTGATTGGGGGAAGGGGGAAAGCAAATCCCAGCCAACAAGTATGCATTTCTTGTTGCCATGGTGTCAAGCCCTGTGTTAGATAAATCTAAATGAGCTTCCTGGAATCTTGTGATGCTTTGGGAGGAGGTTCTGGGGATAAATATCTGGGTTTGGAAAGGGTTTTATATGGAGTATGTCATGTTTTGTATGTAAATGATTTAATTGTTTTATTTGTCACTTTTCTTGTTGGAATGCGCAAGGAGCTTTGCAATTGGCAGAATATAAATATAAAT
Source organism: Ichthyophis bannanicus (assembly GCA_033557465.1). Taxonomy (NCBI): domain Eukaryota; kingdom Metazoa; phylum Chordata; class Amphibia; order Gymnophiona; family Ichthyophiidae; genus Ichthyophis; species Ichthyophis bannanicus. The sequence goes on from CM066033.1 coordinate 439,078,140, forward strand.
AGAAAATAAAATAAATAAGTAAGTTGGAAAATCGCATCTTTACTTCTGGAGAATTCTTTCAACTATGCAATATGGAGATGGGGTCAACTGAGAGACACAGGATAAGGAGATAGATGGGATAATTACTAAAGTGCGTTACAGAAATTATGCATGTTGTGACTTCATGCATGCTAAATGACAAAATTGTGTGTCATTCCACCTTAATCGACATTAAATTACCCCAATGTGCATTGCCTAATAATGAGATACAAGGCCTGCAAAATGCATGCAAAACACCTCATTATCATGCTAATACAGTAATGCAGTTTGTGCTGAACAGCATAAGCTGCTTTATTTCTGGAAAAATAAGGCCATCTTAAAGCTTTTTCTGCCCAGAAGCATTGGGTCTCTGACATGTGGCTCAAAATTCTTGGGCACCATTTTAAGGGGGCTGGGAATGAAAAATAAAGCAACTGAGGGCGGGTCCTACTCCCTCTTAAAGCAAATACTCTCACCCTGCCCAAACATGCCCCCCTCCCCTGAAGACCTTCCCAAGAAGAAATGTGAAAAACTCAGGCACATAAAGGAATAAGGAGGCTCAGACTGGAGGAAATAAAGCACAGAACATATACACTCAAACTGTAGCAGCTGATAAGCATGCAATAAATAAAACCAGGAGTCAGTTCAAAAGATCCAAGTCAATTTATTGTGCACAGGCCCAGTCAGTCAAAGCTTCAAAAGGAACTGAGCAAAGTTTTTACAGAGACATACTCATTTATGCCCTTTTCTTCTGTTTGATACATGAGAACTTTCTATTGGTTCCAGCTTGATACATGCAAACTTCCTATTGGCTCCAACGCCCCCTGCACCTGTCCAATTAGAGATCCCTCTGGGGCCTTGCAACCAGCCCCCTCCTTTAGGACTGTTCTAACAATGGTGCAGTTTCTAGGTTTGATACTTCTCTACTGCAAGGTTATCCCTAGCTCCAGGAATGCATGTATTGAAACATTTCTTTCTTTTGCACACAAGAGAATAATGAAAGACTTATGAATTCATGTAAAACGTCTTATTAAGCAGTTTAAAACAATTTTCTCATTTTTCACAGATTTTTGGTTCTTTTCTAGCTATAATGGGGGTTGGGATCCAGGCCTAACTTACAGGCCTTTCATATTTGCAGACTACTCTAGGCCATAGCCTGCCACAAAACGTTGTATGTTTTACGTAGTTGTAATGCTGTTATATCTGCAAGGTAAGCCAGGTACATTCTGTGTGTGTGTGTGGGCCAAAGAGGAAAAGACAGGATTGAAGGGAGATGAGGAAAGAGGACCAGAGATTAGTGAGAGGTATGGAGGGAGGAAGAAGATAACCTGGTATCGAGGGGATTAGAGAGAGAAAACCTTGGAGTTTGGGCTTGCTGCCCTACACCCCAGCATGTACAATATCAGTCCTAGTTCTTTGATGTGGGTATTTGTTCAGAAGAACTAGTATATATGCTTCATTAAAAGAGAGATTTGGATTTCCTTTTACAGTTTTCTGTTCCTAACTTTTTGGTGTTTTTGGATTTTAACTTGTAGACAAGCAGCAAAAAAACAAGGCATACCCTATTGCACAAAGAATCATATACAAACAAATAGCAAAGGAGATGAACAAGTCTCTCAAAGCCAAAAAAAAAAAGGCTGGGCTACAACATAAAAATGATAGGCCGCTATGTAAATTCCGTGGTCACGGATAGCAAAACCACATAAAGTTAAGCCTGCCATTTTGGGGCCTAACTTTAGGTGGTTTGTTATCCAGTTAGCAGTGTAAATATCACTTCTAATTGGATAACCCCAAACTCTGCCAAGAGTCTACCCAAGCACTAGTGCCAGAGGAAATATTCACTAGCGCTAGCCAGCACTTATCCAGTTAGCTGGTCCCGCTAATCTGATAAGTGCTTTTGAACATCTGGCCCAAAACCTATTCATGAAGGTAACTAAAAATATCAACATAAATAGTCGATCACACAATTATATATTTACAATATTACATGGTCCAAAAGTATATATTTACACTAATATACTAATCACATAAATGACCGACATGTTTCAATGGATGCCTGTGTCAGCCAGGGGCCTTCTTGTTAGAACAATCTTGATGCAGATGTATGAACCAACAGTAGGCACATCCACATTTAGACCTGCTGCAGGCATGGAAGGGCTTCAGGAAAGTACTTGCTTTGGCCTTAAAACATCCAGAGAGTGTAGAGAAGATGGAGAGTTAAGTGTGAGTCTAGGATCACAAAGACTCACACTAGGATTTGAACCCTGGCTACCCTGCTCCCAACCTACTATTTTAACCATTATGCTATTAGACCTCCATGCTCGAAGATGCTATTCTGGGAACATCTATGTAGACGTCTCTGTAAATGTCCATATCAGGCACAGCCACGTTTCTGAAATCGTGCTTGAACTTGCACATGCCTGCTCTCTTTTTTTCAGATGTTCTGGATTTTGATGTCCTAGATTGCACTTGGATATTCCATCGTAAAATGTGCCTTCACAAATACAGACAGGCATACACCTCAGAGCCATCGGCACATCCTTTTACCTGCAGGGAGAATGGGCATACACATACATACTTTTTAAATAATAAAATTTGTTATGTATGTTGTCCAATTATGCATTTCTACAGGATTGTTGTGGGAGGAGTGGTATTGGGATAATCATGATTTTTGAGTTTAATTATCAAAATCTTGGAGGACTGGGGGAGAGGGCATAAGACTGAAGGTTTGCCTAGGGTGTCCAATATCCTTGCACCAGCCCTGGGGGTGAGGGACACAACTACATTGGGGCCATGACAACTTCGTACCAGTAAGAAGCCAAAAAAGAGGAACCTAAAAAAGAGGATAAGCATTAATACCAAATGTGGATTAAAAATAAGAGGGTTCTCCAGGAACAAGCAAGAAGTCAGTCCTCACATATAGGTGAGATCAGCGCTGATGGAGCCCACACGCAGCATTTCCCCAGCTTTCAAAGATAGCCTTTGGGAATGCTACCACACATATGTGGTCCCCTTCCCACCCAAGGGTGTCATTTTGCTCAGCCTCCTTTTTTTCCGCGGACCCAACGAACGCATGTCCAGTGTCCCTGGAAAAATTCCTGAAAAATTATCCTTTATAGATGAGTTTTTCCGATTGGCTTTAAAAAGTATGATCGTGAGAGGAAGTGATGTCACCTGCTTGAATGGCTGCATGAGCGGCGAGCTCCGGACCGACCCCAGTGAAAAACAGAGTTTAAAGCCCCAAAAGACCCGGCTGAGAAAGGAGAACCGGCACAGTGAAAAGCACAGAGATCGGGGAACATGGCGACCCGAAAGAAGACAGCGGATCTGCACGACTATGCATTTGGAGTGCCGAGTGTGTCCGTGGTAAAAGGCAAGATGGAGACGGGAGAGGCCATGCGGCGGGAACCAGAGGAGCTGAATGCGAAGGAGACGGAGAGGATAGAAGGAGAACCGGAGGCAAGTGCGATTAAGCTGGTTTCAAGAGAAGAGTTAAAACAGTGGTCTGACGAATTGAAAACAGAAGTGCAGTCGTCCAAAAAGGCTCTGGAAGAGCTTATGACCTCTTTAAAAGAGGAGGTGGAGGAGGTTACATGCAGGATGGGGGACCATGAAAATCGCTTGGAAACCCTGGAGCTGCAGCACGAGGAGTGGGACACAAAGCGAAAAGCTGAAGAAGCCTGGAGAGAACGAATGACATTGAAGCTGGAAGACTTGGAGAATCACTCCAGGAGAAATAACCTGAGAATTAAAGGGGTGCCTGAGGAAGTGGAATTCAGAGACTGTGCAAAAGTGGCAGAGGCGGTGTGCCAGGAAGCTCTGAAGCAAGCAGGTGAGGAGGAAATGATAGATGGAATACACCTGAATAGGGCCCACAGAGCTTTGGGTCCGGCTAGAAATAATCAGCCTAGAGATATAGTAATATGTCTGAAGGATTATGAAGTAAAGGAGAAAATAGCAGCTAAGATGAGAGGACTGGGTACCTTCAAGTGGCAGGGCTACTCGGTGGCCATCTATGCTGATCTCTCGTTGGGGACCCTGCAAAGAAGAAGAGCCTTGGGCCCAATTATTAAAGTGCTCAGAAAAGAGGAGGTGAGATATCGGTGGTTATACCCCTTTGGCCTGGCTTTCTCAAAGGGTGACTTGGAGAGTACAAACGATAGAAGCAGCGTGGTCAGCACTGAAGGCGGCTGGGATGGAAGGGCAAGCGGAGGAAGCCAGAGCTGAGTGGACCCAAAAGGAGCAAGAGGGAGAGAGGCGTGTGGAGACCGAGGGAGACCACAGAAGATCGCAGCACAGAGGAGCCAAAGATGATGGACAGTGAAGCAGAAGGAGATGCTGTGCTGATTGAAATGGACATGTTTGGAATGCATAAAAAGAATATGGATTAAGAGATAGCAAAGTGGTATGAGGAAAGAAGGGTACATGAGTAATGTATAATGAAGGCAAACTGATGTTGAGATGCTTTCTGTTGGGGTGATAAGGGGAGGAGTTGGGGGGAATAAATGAAAGAGGAGTTAAGGAGGAGGGGGAGAGGGGTGGGGGGCTGATGGGTATGAGGGGAAGGGGGAGGAAGGGAAGGTGGATGGCAGGGGGAAGGGGGGATGGAAGAACGGGTAGGAGGGGGCAGGGAGGAAGGAGAGGGATGGGGGAGGTAACCGAGGGGTGGCGGGTGGCCCACGACTCTGAGTTAGCCTGGTTAGAGATGAGGCAGGGGGGCATGGAAGGGAGGGAGGGAGGAGGGAAAAGGGGGGGAAGGGAGGAGATAGGAAGGAGAGGTATGAAGGAAGGGGTAGGGAGAATTTGATAGTAGCAACAGTAAATGCTAAGGGGCTACAAACCTGGCGCAAGCGACGTTTGTTGGAAAGAGAAGGCATAAGGTTGAAAGCAGATATTTTATGTATACAGGAGACACACTTGAAAGTGGGACAAGAAGGGTTAATAAGCTCACGGACTTACCCTAGGGTTTTGTTGGCGGGGCAAAGAGATCACCCAAGGAAGGGAAGGGTGGGGATAATGATAGGGCATGAGATTAAAGAAGCGGTAGTGGAGGAATGGAGGGACAGAAAAGGAAGATGGGTGGCAGTAAAGTTAAAGGGGGAGGAGGTGTGGATTGTAAGTATTTATGGGCCTAACACTCAGAGAGAGGAATTCTACAAGAGGTTGTTGTCTGAGCTGGAGGGATGGGGGGGACACCAATCATATTGGGAGGGGATTTTAATATTACGGGTAACCCCAGGTTGGACAATAGAGGGGGTGGAGGGAGAGGGGGGACAAAAGAGAGAAAGAGCCCTCTGAGGCTGACAGAACGATTGGGCATGGTTGACATGTAGAGAAGTCAACATCAAGGAGAAAAGAGTTAAACCTTTTACTCGGCAGTACATGGCACATATAGTAGGTTAGACAAGCTATGGGTGAGTGGGAATTGGGTGTCCAGGACGAAAAAGGTGGAAATAGGAAGTATTACATGGACAGATCACACTCCAGTGCATATTGAATTTGATATGGGGGAGAAGGATGAGGGAGTTAGATTCTGGCGATTAAATGAGGCACTTTTGGATGACAAGAAATATGTGGAGCAAGTGAAGGAGGTGATACGAGACTATTTGAGACATAATTACAATGGGGAAGTGTCAACGGGGACAATTTGGGATGGTTTGAAGGCAGTGGTGCGGGGACATCTGATTAGCATCGCAGCCCAGGAGAAGAAAAAAAAAGGAAGTGGAAGAGAGATTAATGCAAAGGGTTGGGATGTTGGAAAAGAGGCACCAAGAGGGAATAGACCCCCAAGTGTTAATGGAGTTACAAAAAGTAAGAGGAGAATTGAACCAGCTGAGGGCAGCAGAGATAGCATACAATTTGGCAAAATTAAAACAGGGGTGGTATGAAGGTGGGGAGAAGGCTAGCTAGCAGGTTAAAAGCAAGGCAGCAGAAGTCAAGTATAGGGAGCATATGAAATCAACAAGGGACATTGGTGTATAAGCCAGCGGAAATTAGGAAGGTCTTTGTGGATTATTATGAAAAGCTATATAAGAGTAAAGTGAAGGGGGATGGTAAAAAAGGGGAGGAGTTTCTGGAGCAGTGCAAGATGGGAAATCTGTCGGAAGAGGAGGCGGACGAGTTGGGGAGACCGGTTAGATGTGAGGAGGTGAGGGATGCAATTAAATCCTTTAAGGAAGGGAAAGCACCGGGATTATTTATAAATTGATGCAGGAAGAGATAGGAGGGTTGTTAATGGAAGTCTTCAATGGGGTGCTAAGGAGGGAGGGGCTGCCCAGATCAGTGGAGGAAGCGGGCACAACAGTCATACCCAAGGCGGGAAAAGATCATACCACATGCGGAGCCTATCGGCCTATATCGCTTATAAATTTAGATGTCAAAGTGCTGGCCAAAATCATGGCGGCCCGGCTGCAGAGGGTAATGCAGAAGTTGCTGCATAGGGACCAGACGGGCTTTATAAAAGGGAGACAGGGAGGGGATAATATTAGGAAATTATTGAATGTTATCTGGTCCTTTCAGGACACGGGGAAGGAGGCAGTATTTCTAACAGTTGATGCCGAAAAGGCATTTGACAGAGTTGAATGGCAATTTATGATGCAAGTACTAGCAAGGGCGGAGTAGGGGAAAAGTTCTTGAGTTGGGTGAGAGCACTGTATGCCTGCCCAAGGGCCAGATAAGGGTTAATGGAGGCTATTTTGATAGTTTTCAGCTGGGCAGGGGAACATGACAGGTTTGCCCTTTATTATCCTTACTGTTTGCCTTAGTAATAGAGCCACTGGCAGACTACATAAGGAGACAGATAGATATTAGGGGGATAGAGAACAGCTCAGCAAGGTGGCTCTCTTTGCCGATGATGTGATTTACACTCTAGGCCAACCTTTTGTCAGACTCCCACATTTATTGAAAGCTATAGAGCGGTATAGTGAAGTGGCGGGCTATAAGATGAATATGAGCAAAACAGAAACCTTGGGATTTAACCTCACAGAGGGCTTGGAAGAGAGATTGTGGGAAGGATTTCCCTTTTAGTGGGTACGAGGTAGTTTTCGGTATCTGGATATTCAAATAGGACGTTCTATAAGTAATCTACAGGAATGGAACTATAGACCTCTGCTAGGGGTGATACGGAGGGCTTTAGATAGATGGAAGGGGCTACATATGTCCTGGTTGGGAATGATAGCTACAATAAAGATGAATGTACTACCTAGGCTACTGTTTGTCTTTATGGCACTGCCGTGTAAAGTTACTAGGTCCTGTCTTAAGCTTCTACAGGATATGATTATGAGGTTTATTGGGGCGGGGAAGATCCCACGAGTTGGTAGACCCACAATGTTTAAGGCAAGGGAAGATGGGGGATTGGGAGTTATTTATTATTTATTTATTTAACAGTTCTTCTATACCGCTCTATTTTAGATCAGAGCGGTTTACATTCAACATCAACCATACAACACAGGAACCCTGAGTTGTATTTACAATAAACAGGAGATCAACTTGGAAGTAACTGGGGGGAACTATGTACATTGTATAACATATCTACATCTTATTTACACTGGGGGTCCTGATTCCATTTCAGTGGGTATCTTCTGAGCGATCAGTTGATTATCCTTTTTCATGCTGAGTCTGATTGTTTTATTGTAATGAGTGATTGTCTGAGGGGGCATATGTATGATTACTAGTGCTGGATTCAGGGTAGTATGTGGTGAATAGGTGCTGCTTTAATGCCTTCCTGAAGTCAATTAGGTAAGTGATGTTTCGAATAGAGGTGGGGAGAGCGTTCCATGCTCTGGGTGCGTAAATCGTAAAGGCCCTATTTGTCGTTGCTTTTGTGCATTTTGTTATTACTTTTGGGACCTCTAGTGTGTTTTATAATTTAGTGAAATAATATGAGGCTGCCCAGTTGAAAGCTCTGTTTGCATGGAGAGAGTGGGGCAAAACACCGCAATGGGTGCACATGGAGAAAGAGCAAGGGGAGAGTTTGGAGGCATTTGTGTGGGACGGAGATGAGAAAAGAATGGGGAGAAAGATGCAGAACCCTCAAAGGGAGAACGCTACAGATTTGGGGTAAGTGGAGGGAATATTTATTGCAAGAGAAAAACGTGTCCCGGGAGACCCATTTGCAGAGCATGGGAACTTTTGAGACGGGGATAGTGGGTGGTATATTTAAAAACTGGGCGGCTAGAGGACTGGTAAGGGTGGGGCAAGTGATTGATAAGACAGGGCGGATAAGAACATATGAGGAGCTCAAAAGTGCCTATGGGGTGAAAGATAAGGAATACCATGCTTATCTCGTATGCAGCTATGGTACTACCTGCAAAGTAAAGAAGTATGGAAAGAACTACAAAGCTGCCCAACAGAGTTTGAGGAATTAATGGGTAAACAGGAAACTGTGAAGGGATTGGTCTCCAAATTGTACTGGATTTTAAATGCCAAACAAGGGGGTAAGGCTCGATGGCAGGAACAATGGGGAAATAAATTAGGAGGCTCATGGGAGGAGGGGAGGTGGCAGGGAATTTATGAGGAGGAAAGAAGATTAGCATGGGGAACGGCCCTGGTGGAGAATTGCCTGAAATTTAGACTTAGGATGGTATGGATGCCAGCCAAGCTACAGGCTATCTATAAACATAGGACTGCTAACTGTTGGAGAGGTTGTGAGGAAAGGGGTGTTCTCCAGGACCAAGCAGGAAGTCAGTCCTCACTTATGGGTGACGTCGGCGCCGACGGAGCCCCCGCGGAGCAATTTTCCCCAGCTTTCAAAGAAAGCCTTTGGGAATTGCAGCGCGCATGCGCGGTCGTCTTCCCGCCCGAAGGTGCCATCTTAGCCAGTCTTCTTTTTTCCGCGGAGCCCTGTAGACGTCCCCGTCTTGTCCCCGCGAAAAAGTTGATTTTCCTCTTTATTTTATACTTTTTCTTTCGGTTCGACGCCGATCGTTTTCCCGCCCGGACTCGCGACGCCGGTCTCGAGTCCTCTAACGTTTTTTCGGTTTTTCTGACTTAGTCAGCTTTCGTTTTCGTTTTTCCCTGGCAGCCCGGTCCTTTGACCTCGCAGGGGCCCTTTTTCCCCCGATGGCTGCCAGTGGCTTTAAGCGGTGTGGTCGGTGTGACCGAAATATGTCACTAACCGACACACACGACTTTTGCCTCCGCTGCCTGGGCCCGGATCATGAGGAACTGATCTGTGGGCCCTGCAGCAAACTGTCCTCGAAGGCGTTGAGAAGTCAGCGGCATCAGCGCGAGAGAATCTTCGCTGACCCCAGCCGTACCCGGACCTCGTCGGAGGCCTCCGTGTCGAAAGGCTCCAGCTCGGACCGTCGCCGGAGCTCCTCCGACCGGGGTTCTCCCTCCGGGGACCATCGTCGGAAGGAAAAAACCCCGCGAGGGCGGCGTCGGTGGACGCTCCTGGCTCCGCGAGGGCCAGGTCGCATAGCCCCGACAGCCGCCCCGGGTCCTTGGAGAAGGAACACCTCCCGAAGCGACCTCGCCTGGAGTCGGAGATGCCTGCCCGGGTAAGTCCTGTAGTCCTTCTGGACTCGCCTCCGCGACAGCCGACGTCGGGCCCGACGCCGTCGGGGCCCGAGTCGGGGGCTGCTGGGTCACCTGAGCTCGGACTCAGGTTGACGGCCTTGGAGAGCAGACTGTCTGCCTTCATGGACCAGCAGCGGGCACTGCTCGCTGGCTTCGCTGGCGTCGCTTGCCCCGACCGCCGGGACGTCGACGTCCAAGTCGACCCCGGAGACCGAGCCGATCCTCGAGTCGATGAGAACTCGAGTCGATCCTCGGTCGAGGTCGCCCTCGGCCTCCCGTTCGGGACCGAGGTCGCCGACGCCGACTCCCTCGGCGTCGGGGCGGCTGGCGCCGCACCCTGCCCGGGCCGACCCCACCGAGTCCTCGTCGGAGTCGGTCTGGGAGTCTGAGGAGGAAGAGTCACCTGATTCTTTCCGGACTCGGTCTGTCCCATCGGACTCTCCGGAGTCCGAGCCTCGGAAGCAGTCCCCCCCGGAGGATGCCCGGTTCTCGGACTTCGTTAGGGATATGGCCAAGGCTTTGGCCTTCCCTGCGGATCCCGAGGAGGAGCCTCGAGCCGAAGAGCTCGACGCCCTCCAGTATGACTCTCCCGCGAGGGAACACTTTACTGTGCCGGTTCCTCCTATGCTGGAACGACTACTCTTCCGCATGTGGGAGAGTCCGGCCTCCTCGCCGGTCCTGAGCAAGCGGGTCGATTCTATCTATCGAGTCCGCAAGAGCCCTGGCTTTCAAAAGGCGCAGTTGCCACACCATTCCATGGTAGTGGAATCGGCCATGCATCGTCTTAAGAGCCAGAAGATGCACTCCTCGGTGCCTCCTGGAAGGGAGGCCCGTAACCTGGATGGCCTTGGCAAGAAGTGCTTCCAGGGCTCTATGCTCGCCTGTCGTGTCCAGACTTACCAGCTATACATGGGCATGTATCTCAGGGATCTGGCTAAAGAGCTAGCCGGATTCTCCGCTGGTCTCTCCGAGGAGCCCTTGCGGAGGTTCCTAGCCTTGTCCACGGGTATTCGGGAATGCTCAAAGTTCATGTCCCGAGCAGCCTATGATGGCTTTGAAGCCTCGGCTCGAGTAGCCGCAGCCGGCATCGGTGCCCGCCGACAGGCTTGGCTTCAGTCGTCCGACCTTGAGCCCTGGGTTCAGGACAAGTTGGTCGATGTCCCCTGCCGAGGCGAAAACCTCTTTGGCAAGCCCATGGCGGAAAAGGCTGCACAAATTGAGACTGAGACTCTCACCAGGACCAGGCTTTCTAGGAAGACCTCCGCCCCTTCCCAGAAAAAGAAGGGCTCGGGAAAAAAGTCCTTTTACCCGAGGAAGGCAGCTGCCTACAAACAATACCCCCATTATCAGGCCCCTGCAGCTCCCCAACAGGGCCAGCAGGCCAAGGGACGGGGTAACGGGTCCCGTAGGCAGCAAGCCCCCAAGCCTGCACCACCAGCCCCTGCTCAGCAGGGTGGGGGCTTTTGACTCGCTCAGCATAGCCTCTTCCCCCCCGCTGGTTCCCCCCAGCACCGGAGGCCGGCTGGTTCACTTCGCCCACAGGTGGTCCAGCATCACCGCAGATGCCTGGGTGCTTCAGGTCGTGCGAGAGGGCTACCTTCTCCACTTCCATCAGGTCCCTCCCTCCTATTTTCCGGGAGAGCCTCCGCGCCCCCCTCTGCACAGGGAGTTGCTCCTTCAGGAGTTAGCAGGTCTTCTGCAGGAACAGGCGGTGGAACCGGTGCCACACCACCTGAGAGGTCAAGGCTTCTATTCAAGGTATTTTCTGATACCAAAGAGAACAGGAGGCCTCAGACCCATCCTGGACTTGCGCAACCTCAACAAGTTCCTTGTGCGGGAGAAGTTCAAAATGCTTACCCTTGGAATCCTTCTGCCCTACCTCCAGCAGGGAGATGGCTATGCTCCTTGGATCTAAAGGATGCCTACACGCACATCCTCATCCACCCAAGCCACCGCCAATACCTAAGGTTTGTGGTGGCAGGAAATCATTACCAGTACAGAGTACTGCCCTTCGGCCTGTCCTCCGCACCGCGAGTCTTCACAAAATGTCTCGCGGTCGTGGCGGCCCATCTCCGGCTTCACGGCCTCTATGTTTTTTCCGTACCTCGACGACTGGCTCATCAGAGCAGCGGTCCGCTCGGGAGGTCACCAACGCCACGTGCCGCACGGTGACTCTGCTGCAGCACTTGGGCTTTGTCATAAACTTCGCAAAGTCCACTTTTCTCCCCTCACAGGATCTCGAGTTCATCGGCGCAAGGCTGCACACCCCTCAGGCGCGAGCGTACCTACCGCTCGACAGGGCTCAGCGGCTCATGGACCTAGCCGACCGCTTTCGCAGCCAGCCCCTGGTCTCCGCCAGGCGCTTCCTGAGACTGCTCGGCCATATGGCTTCCACCGTCCATGTGACCCCCAATGCCCGCCTGAATATGCGGTCTGCTCAATGGTGTCTCCGCCGGCAGTGGCGACAAGCCACAGGCGGCCTAGCAGACCTGGTGCGCGTCTCCGAGCCGCTGGTCTCGTCTATCCGGTGGGGGCTCCGGCAGCCGAACCTGGTATTAGGAATGCCTTTCCAGTCACCTCAGCCGACCCGGGTGCTGACCACCGATGCCTCCCTCCTGGGCTGGGGAGCACATTGCCAAGAGGCACGTACTCAGGGCCTCTGGACCAAGTGGGAGTCTGCTCAGCAGATCAACTTCCTGGAGCTCAGGGCGATCCGCCTAGCTCTCAAGGCCTTCTCCCACCTGACCTCCCAACAGTCCGTCCTTGTCCAGACGGACAATCAAGTTGCCATGTTCTACGTGAACAAGCAGGGGGGCACGGGCTCCTTCCTCCTCTGCCGGGAGGCACAGAAGCTCTGCTCTTGGGCCGTCCGTCACGGCATTCTCCTCAAGGCAGTTTATCTCCCGGGCCAAGAAAATTGCCTGGCGGACAAACTCAGCAGGGTCCTCCAGCCGCACGAGTGGCGTCTGGATCCCTTGATCGTTCAGAAGCTCTTCCTCAGGTGGGGCCTCCCCACGGTGGATCTCTTTGCCAGTCCTCACAACCGGCAGCTTCCTCGCTTCTGCTCTCGTCAGCCTCACCCCCTTCGGGTTGCGGCGGACGCCTTTCTGATCTCATGGTCGGGGAGCCTTCTGTACGCTTTCCCTCCCATCCCGTTAGTCTCACGGACTCTTTTCAAGGTTCTCCAAGACAAAGCCTTCATGATCCTGGTGGCCCCTCGCTGGCCCAGGCAGCCGTGGTTTCCGCTCCTGCTGCAACTGGCGGTGGAGGATCCAATCCCTCTGGGGGTACAACCGGATCTCCTCACTCAGGATCAGGGGTCCCTACTGCACCCCAACCTCAGGTCTCTCAACCTCATGGCCTGGCTGCTGAGAGGGTAGTCCTTGCTCCTCTTCTCTTGCCGGCGGAGGTGGAGGAGGTCGTCTTGGCTTCGCGACGGCCTTCTACCCGCAAATGCTACGCCCTTAAATGGCGTCGCTTTGCAATCTGGTGTTCCCAACAGTCTCAGGATCCCTTCTCCTGCCCGGTGTCGGTGATCTTACAGTACTTGCTACACCTCTCTAATCTGGGACTTAAGTCCAACTCCGTCAAAGTTCACCTCAGTGCTCTTTCAGCACATCATGTGCCGGTGGACGGCAGACCTCTCTCCAACGACCCTCTCGTAGCGAGGTTTCTCCGAGGTCTCCTTCTACTTAAACCACCTCTGCGCCCGCCAGCACCGGACTGGGACCTGAATGTGGTTTTGCAGCGGATCACCTGTCCGCCTTTTGAACCTATGGCTACATGTTCTCTCCGTTTTCTGTCTTGGAAAACACTGTTCTTGATAGCCCTCACTTCCGCTAGGCGCGTAAGTGAATTGCAGGCCCTCGTGTCTGATCCCCCCTACACTCGGTTCTACAAGAATAGGGTAGTCCTGCGGACTCACCCAAAGTTTCTGCCTAAAGTGGTCTCCCCTTTTCACATGAATCAGGAGGTGGTACTTCCAACCTTCTTTCCCAGACCACACTCCAGCCGAGCTGAGACGGTCCTCCATACCCTGGACTGTAGAAGGGCATTGAACTTCTACCTTGACCGTACGCGGGAGCACCGTAAAGCTGCTCAGCTTTTTGTGTCTTTTGACCCCAATAAATTGGGACTCCCGGTCTCCAAGCGTACTCTGTCCATCTGGGTGGCGGACTGTATCTCTTGGGCTTATGGGGCAGCCGGACTCGCCTTAGAAAGTTGAGTCACGGCTCATTGCGTTCGGGCAAAGGCCACGTCAGTGGCTTACCTCCGCTCTGTTCCGCTGGCAGACATCTGCCGGGCCGCTACTTGGTCTTCGAGCCAGACTTTTGCGGTCCATTACTGTCTCGAGAGGGAGTCCCGTAGGGACAGTGCTTTCGGACAGGCAGTCCTCCGTAATCTCTTTGAGGTCTGAGCAACTCCTACCCTCCATCCCGGATGTGGGCTACCGGTGGGTGATAATTCAGCGAAGATTCTATCCTTCTGTGCTGCTGAGCTAGAGGGAGCTCATTTTTGTGCTTAGGGTCTCCGGTAGCCTTGAGCTTGGGAGTCCCATAAGTGAGGACTGACTTCCTGCTTGGTCCTGGAGAAAGCGTAGTTACTCACCTGTAACAGGTGTTCTCCAGGAGCAGCAGGAATCAGTCCTCACTACCCTCCCTCCTCCCCTTGGAGTTGCAATCGTCTGCTTATGTTCTTTTTGCAAATTTTTATGCTGTCTTTTTTAGCTATGTCATCTGACTGGCTAAGATGGCACCTTCGGGGCGGGAAGACGACCGCGCATGCGCGCTGCAATTCCCAAAGGCTTTCTTTGAAAGCTGGGGAAAATTGCTCCGCGGGGGCTCCGTCGGCGCCGACGTCACCCATAAGTGAGGACTGATTCCTGCTGCTCCTGGAGAACACCTGTTACAGGTGAGTAACTACGCTATCTGTTACACATGATTTGGGGGTGCCCAAACTCCAATTGCTGTGGAAAGACATTGTGAGTTTTTATAGAGATGTAACAAGGGTGCAGATACGGATAACCCCAGCACAACTGGTGTTAAATGAGGGGAGAGGAAGGGGGGAATTTAATGCTATCCACCTTTCTAAACTACTGTGTGGTGGCGGGCAGACTGGCAGTTTTGCAGAAGTGGAAAAATAGTGAAATACCAACTATGAGGGAAATTATTGGGAGGTTGGAGTTCCTTTGGAATATAAGCTTGGTGGCAGCACATAGATGCAATAAGAAAGCAAAACATGCGGAGATTTGGCAAGCCTATGAAGAATGGAGGGAGAGAGGGTGGAGTGACTGGATGAAAGAATAGGGGAGGGGGGAGGGAAGGGTAGTAGGGGAGAGAGAGATACACGAGTTACACATATTAACTGCTGGCAATAAGGGGTGCAAATGGGAGCCAGAATCAATAGTGGTTGCCATCGCTGGGATTACTGGTTATTGATTGGTTGTTGGTTAAGTGGTTGTTGAGTGTTCTATGCTATGTTATGGGTGGGCGAATGAGGACAATACAAAGGATGGGAAGTTTAAAGATGGACGGTTAAAATAGTATTATTAAAGGTTAAAGGGGGGAGGTAGGGGATTTAAGCCAGTATTTGAAGGAGGGGTAACTGTTAAATCAATGTATAAAAGATTGGTATATATGTTGCCTGTTGATTTTGGACGTATAAAGGATATGAATACAATTTTAAGTAAAATTAATAATTTCAATTATAAGAATATGGAGGAAGGAGGGTAAGGCAACGGGGTAAAAGGACTTAAGTGAATGTATAAAAGAAAACTGAACTGTTATAATGATGTAAGAATTATGAAGATGTACAGAAATTTTGAATATGTACAGAGTTTTGAAGCTCAGATGTTATATGTAAAGCAGTTCATAATAAAAATTGAAAATATTAAAAAAAAAAAAAGTGTGATCATTGCAGTCAAATTATGTCTGTCACAGACACTCACGACGACTGCTACTTGCACTGCCTTGGCCCGGACTACGAAGGTACCTCCTGCGACCTGTGCCAGGCCATGACACTGCAAACCAACAAGAAAAGGTTGGAGTTACAGGAGATGTCCCTGCGGTTTGGCTCAGCCCCAGCTTCACTGACGCTGAGTCCAAAGCCGAGCACCTCCCGTGAGGCCTGGGCATCTTCGAAGTCCAATGGCAGCGACTCCTCCGGACCCTGGCAAGTAAAAGAAAAATCCTCAAAACCAGTCGAAGATCCACCGGGGAAACCCAATAAGGTCCCGTGGCGGGACTCGGGTGACTCCAAGCAGCGCCCACCTAAGGTCTCTAGGAAGGAGTTCTCGGCTGGCAGTGACCGTGCAAGGTTTCCCGAGGCCATGGTCCTCATCGAGGACGCGCTCGCAAGAGTGCTGGTGCCGGGCCTGAAATCCTCGGTGCCCGTACTGAAAGCTGCGGAGCCTTCTGGTATCAAGACCAGAATGGCGGTCCTGGAGCAGAATATCTCTGCCATCCTGGCCATGCAGCAGGCGATGATGTAAGGTTCATCCGCATCACCTGCCCCGAAAACTGGGCCCCCGACTGCGGTGGTGTCCCTGGATGTCGAGCCGGGGCCCGAGCACTATCGGCCTTGGGCAAGTCCTCTGCACCAATCGAGGTCCTGGTCCCGATTCTTGGGTGTCTGGTTCTCCCCAGCTAGTTTCTGGGAGTCTGACCCGAGACCTGTCGGGGGATCCCAGTTCCTCGACGCAGGTCTCATGGCGCGGGAGCTTCGAGCCTTGGACTTCTCGACACCCTCTGGTTCAGACTGGGAGTCCGATTTCGATGCCTCCCCCTAGACCTCTTGACACAGAGACATCCCCTCGGAGCCATCTCCCCCGTAACTCCGGCGCCATTCCCCATCCGAGGACATGGCACTCCAGGACTTTGTCGGGGACATGGAACGAGCCCTTTTGGTCCCGACCGAGTCTAAGGAGGGACCCGCACACCGAAGAACTGGAGATCCTCCATTATGAGTCCCCGCCAAAGGAGGCTCTGTTGGTCCTGGTGCAACCCATCTTCAATGGCTGCTCATGCAGATGTGGGAAACCCCGGCCTCCGTGCCGGTGGTCATTTGGTGCCTCGACGCCATCTACCGCGTCAAGAGGAGTCCAGGCTTCCAGAAGGCCCAACTTCCCCACAACTCCATGGTGGGTGGACTCCATGGAGTCGGAAGACTTATTCTTCTGTACCCCTGGGTAGAGAGGCCAGAGCCCTCGACGCCCTGGGGCACAAGTGTTTCCAAGGGTCCATGCTGAAGGATCTTAATATGTACACCTTAGAGGAAAGGCGGGATAGAGGTGATATGATTGAGATGTTTAAATACCTCCGTGGCATAAATGTTCAGGGAGAGAGCCTCTTTCATTTGAAAGCAAGTTCTGCTACGAGGGGACATGGGATGAGGGTGAAGGGAGATAGGTTCAGGAGTGATATGCGGAAATATTTCTTTACGGAAAGAGTAGTGGATCCGTGGAATAGTCTCCCAGTGGAGGTGGTAGAGATGAGGACAGTAACTGAATTCAAAAAAGCATGGGACAAACATAGAGGATCTCTAAAGGAAAAAAAGGGGACTGTTGTAGTTGTTGATATGGAAGGACAGACTAGATAGGCCATGTGGTCTTTTTCTGTCGTCATATTTCTATGTTTCTATGCTGAGC
Source organism: Ichthyophis bannanicus (assembly GCA_033557465.1). Taxonomy (NCBI): domain Eukaryota; kingdom Metazoa; phylum Chordata; class Amphibia; order Gymnophiona; family Ichthyophiidae; genus Ichthyophis; species Ichthyophis bannanicus. The sequence goes on from CM066033.1 coordinate 439,095,322, forward strand.
TGCTAATACAAACCTATGAGCTCTACATAGGAATGTATCTTATTTATTTATTTAACATTTTTTTATATACTGCTTTTCAGGGTTATCAGGGTATCTTAAGAGCCTCATCCAGGAGCTCACGAGCTTCTCAGCAGGGCTCACCAGGGAACCCCTGCAAAGGTTCCAGACTTTGGTGGCGACCATCTGGGACTGTTCTAAGTTCCTGTCTCGTGCCACCTACAATGGTTTTGAGACTGCAGCCACAGGTATCAGTGCTCGGCGCCAGGCCTGGCTGCAGACCTCGGACCTCAGACAATGTGTCTAGGAAAAGCTGCTGGATGTCCCCTGGGGAGAACCTGTTTGGGAAACCTATGGCCAACAAGGCGGCCGAGATTGAGGCCAAGGTGATGACCAGGCAGAGGCTCTTAAAGAAACCTCTACCCTCCCCCCTAAGAAAATATCGAGGAAAAGGCCAACTTTCTCGAGGAAGAAGGACCCTTTTCACCAGGCAGCACTATCAAGCCTTCCCGAGCCAGCAGAAGCAGGGATCCCAGCCCAAGGGACAGGGACACGGACCCAAGAAATCGAAAGCCACCAAACAGCAGACACCAGCTCCAGCTCAACGTGATGGAAGCTTTTGACTCCCAGGGTGGGGTCTCCCTTCCCCTGGGAAACCCTCACCAGCCCACAGGGGGCCCGCCTGGCACTTTTTGTCCACAAGTGGCCCGAAGTTACCTCGGACCAGTGGGCGCTTCAGGTGGTGAAGGAGGGTTACCATCTCCGCTTCCAGCTGCCACCTCTGGGGCATTTTCCAGGAGAGCCAGTGTGACTTCTCCTTCACCAGGCCCTCTTGCTCTCAGAGCTAGCAGGTCTACAAAGGACAAGGCAGTAGAGCTTGTTCCCCAGCACCTTTGGGGTAAGGGCTTCTACTTGAGTACTTTCTTCATCCCCAAAAGAACGAGACAACTACCTGGCGGACAGACTCAGCAGAGTCCTGCACCCTCATGAGTGGCGTCTCAACCCCACAGTTGCAGAGAAGCTTTTCCGCCTTTGGGGCTGGCCCGAGATGGACCTGTTTGTCTCTTCGGACAACACGCAGCTGGATCACTTCTGCTCCAGGCAGCCGCACCCACAGAGGTTAGTGGCAGACGGGTTCCTGATCTCATGGTCAGAGGGACTGCTGTATGCATTCCCACTGACTCCTCTAGTCGCTAAGACTCTGTTCAAAATTCAGAACGAGAGAGCATCATTGATACTGATCTCCCCCAAGTGGCCCAGGCAACCCTGGTTCCCACTACTGCTCTCGCTAGTGGCGACACTCCCATTACCTCTGGGTCGAGCCCTGGACCTCCTGACTCAGGAGGAGGGCTCCCTCCTGCACCCCATTGTGGGGTCACTGACTTTAATGGCCTAACTGCTGAGAGGGTAGCCTTGGCCCTGCTCAATCTGCCACAAGAGGTTGAGAAGATCCTGCTGGCTTTCAGAAAGCCCTCCATGAGGTGGGCTTATGCCTTTAAGTGGCACAGATTCACCCTGTGGTGCACGGATTGGAAGGAGAACCCATTCTCCTGCCACATACAGCTGGTACTCCAGTACCTAGTGCATCTCTCGTACACAGGGCTGAAATCTAACTCAGTCCAGGTGCATCTGAGTGCCATAGCTGCTCACCACCACCCAATAGGGGGGCAAGCCCTTATCTGGACAAGCCCCTGGTCTCCCGGTTCCTACGGGGCCTTCTGCTTTTCAAGCCCCCTGTCCTTTGGCAACAGAATGGGACCTCAACATGGTGCTCTTCCAGCTGACCAGACCATGGTTTGAGCCCCTGGCCACCTGCCACCTTAGATACCTATCTTGGAAGGTGGCCTTTTTGATGGCCCTGACTTTCGCTCACAGAGTCAGCGAGTTTCAAGCGCTGGTGGCAGATCCCCCATACACCAGGTTCTTCAAGAACAGAGTATTTATTTATTTATTTATTTTACTTATTTAAACGGACTTGGTATACCGCTTTATCATGAAATCAAAGCGGTTGGCACAGCAAACAATCAATGAAGGGTGAGTTGTCATTAGCATGCAGTGTGAGAATTGTTACAGTGTGCTGCGTGAGTGCGTGTGGATGATTTTGATGTGAGCTATATACAGCGTGCGCTTAAGATACATATTTACAGATACATATTTACATGGATGGCTTTGCTATCTTAGGAGTCATTCTGTGAGGTCCTTGAAGTAGCCTGTGAATAGTTCAGTTTTAAGCAGCTTTCTGAATTCTTTGGTGTTTGTTGCTCTGAGGTGGTCGGGGAGAGAGTTCCACATGGCGGGGGCTGCTAGGGTGAAAGCTCGTTTTGATGTGGATTGGTTTGTTCTGGTGAAGTCCTTTGGGGTTCTGATGTTGTTCGATGTTCCCTTTCTTCTTGGTCTTTTGCTGTTGTCAGTTGTTATGAATTGTTGTAGGCTGTCTGCAGATAGGTTGTTTATTATTTTGAAAGTGGTTAGGAGAACTTTGTAGCGGACTCGTGAACTGATTGGGAGCCAGTGAAGGTGGTATAGTATGGGGGTGATGTGTTCGTGGGTTGTGCTGTCTGTTATGAGTCGTGCGGCTGTGTTTTGTGCTAGTTGAAGTGGTTGGGTTGATTTCTTTGGTAGTCCTAGGTAGATGTGGTTGCAATAGTCTAGTGTGGGTGTGATAATGGCTTGGCATACTGTTCGAAAATGCTCGAGAGCAAGGATGGGTTTGAGTCGTCTGATTGTCCTCATCTTGACGTAGGCGCCCCTGGTGGTCTTCGCAATGTGGGATTGTAGGTTGAGCTCCCTGTCAAGTGTTATTCCCAGGTATTTTATCTCTTGTCTTATTGGTATGATGGCATTGTTCAGGTTGATGGAGGGCGTGGGTGTGAAAGCTTGGTCTCTTGTTATGATCAGTGCTTCGGTTTTGTTATAGTTTATTGCTAGGTTGTTTTTTTGCAGCCAGGTTGACATTTCTTTGAAGCAGTTGGCTATGTTGTTGTAGTCCGGTTTAGTTAGGTTGATTGGTGTGAATATCATTATATCGTCAGCATATATGGTGTATTGAATATTGAAGCTCCTGATGATTGTGCTGATGGGCTGTATGTAAAGGTTGAAAAGCAGGGCAGAGAGGGATGAGCCTTGTGGGACTCCCTGTGTGACGTTGATGGGTTGAGAGGTCTTTGATCCACATCTGACCTGGAGCTGTCTGTTCTCCAGGTAGGATGTAAACCATCTCAGGGTGGTGTCATGTAGGCCCGCCTCTTCAAGTCTTGTTAGTAGCGTTGAGTGGCATACGGTGTCAAATGCTGCGGAAATGTCCAGGAATATCATGAGTACGCCCATTCTGGTGTTGTCAATTGTTCTTAACAGGCTGTCGAACAGTTGTGTCAGTAGAGTTTCCACCCCGTGATTGGGTCTGAATCCGTGTTGGTTTAGGTCGAGGGGGTGGTGTATGTCGAGATGTTGTTGTAGTTGTTGCTGGACTACTTTCTCTATGATTTTAGCCAGGAAAGGGATGCTTGAGATGGGTCTGTAGGCTGCAGGGTCTGTTTTCGGTAGGGTGGTTTTCTTTGGGATGGGGCGTACCATTGCTAGTTTTAAAGCATTTGGCATTATTCCTTCTGTGAGGGAGTTTTGTAAGATCTTCCATATTGTTTGGGTCAGTTCTACCTTTGATGCTTTGATCCATGATACTGGGCAGGGGTCGTTGGGGGCGGTGCTGATGTTGAGGTCGGTGATGATCTTCGCTAGCTGTTCCTTTGATGGGATGTTGAAAGAGCCCCAGCTCTGTTCTATTGAGGAGGTCTCGTTTATAGTGGTCTTGTTGCTGCTTTTGGGTGGTGCGGTGAATTTGTTGGTAAGGTGGTCTGCGTAGGTCTGTGGATCTATTTGTTGGTTATTTCTGTTAAAGGGTTCCTTGGTGAGTTTCTTTACTACCTCGTAGAGTTCACGGGGTTTGTTGGTGGATTGTAGGATGAGGTTTGTGTGGTATTGTTTTTTCTGGTTGTTGATGAGGTTGTTGTAGCTGTTTTGTTTTGCCTGGAATTGCTTTTGTAGGTGGGTTGATTTGTTGCGTCTCCATCGTCGTTCCAGTTGTCTCAGTTCTCTTTTTGCTGTGCGTATTTTGTTGGAGTACCATGGTGTGTGGTTGGGTTTTGTGGCTCCTGCCTTGCGTGTTTTGTGTTGGGGAGGTTTGGCAGCTGAAGATATGATGTCATTCCATTCGTAGATTTGCTCTTCGATGTCTGTCGTCTTGGAGATGAGGAGGGGTAGCGTGTCTTTCGTGAATTGGTCCTTGTTGAAAGATTTAAATCTTCTGGTTGGTGGTGGGTTCTCTTTGGTTCCCTTGTGGTTTTTACTTGTAGTTGGATCTGTATTAGGTAGTGGTCTGACCAGGGTACTGGAGTGATGTGGGGTCCTGTGATGATGTTTTTGTCCTTTAGGTTGTTTGGGGTGAAGATGAGGTCGGGGGAGTGCCCGAGTCTGTGTGTTGGTGCGTTGATCATTTGGGTGAACTGGAGGGAGTCCATGGCATTCAGGAAGGCTTCTGCTTCACCTCTGCTGGTAGATCTTAGGTTGAAGTCTCCGAGTACTATGAGTTGTTTGTGAAGGTTGTTGACTGAGCATATTGCCTCTAGGATTGCAGATGTTTCTTCTGAGGGGGAGTTTGGTGCTCTGTAGGAGAGGCATATGGCTAGGTCTGCATTTTCAATGATGATCGTGTTGCAGTGGGTTGTGTTCTTTGTGAGTTTGGTTTTCATCTTTAGGCTGTTCTTTGCGATGATTAGGGCTCCACCTCCTCTTCTATGTGTGCGAGGGCAGTTGAAGGCTGTGTGTGTGTCTGGGACTAGTTGGTTGAGTAGCACATTGTCGGTTGGTGAGAGCCAGGTCTCCGTAATGCATATTATGTCCGGTTGCTGGTCTTGGAGTAGTGCTCCACACTCACCCTAAGTTCCTTCTAATGGTGGTATCCCTGTTTCACCTCAACCAGGAGGTGGTACTCCCACCTTCTATCCGTGACCTCATGCCAGCAGGGAGGAGCTCATACTCCACACACTGGACTGTAAATGGGCCCTGTCTTTCTATCTGCAATGGACTCAGGGCCACCGCAGAGCACCTCAGCTTTTCATGTCCTATGACCCCAGCAGACAAGGCTCCCTGTAACCAAGCGTACCCTATCCTCTTGGGTGGCGGACTGCATCACCCTTGCTTATGAGCCAGGCGGACCTCTCCCTGGAGCACCGGATTATAGCACATCGCATGAGGGCGATGGCCACGTCGGTGGCCCACCTCCGTTCTGTGCCAGTGACAGAAATTTGCAGAGCTGCCATTTGATCATCCATTCACACGTTCACAGCACACTGATGCCTAGAAAGTGAATTCCGCATGGACAGCACCTTTGGTCAGGCAGTGCTGCGTAATATTCTTGGCGTGTAGGCAACTCCTGCCCTCCGACCCTTCTGTGATCAGACTACCAGAGTGATAGTGTTGCTGGATGCTAGGTTCTTGCAGAGTCTCTCAGTGGGGACTCACCTTCTGCAACTCATGGCCACTCAACAGGTCACCATTGGTAGTCGTGGTTCAGTCCTCGGCAACCTGGAGCTAAGGAGTCCCATATGTGAGGACTGACTTCCTACTTGTTCCTGGATAAAGTGTAGTTACTCATCTGTGACAGGTGTTCTCTGGGAACACAGGAATCAATCCTCACAACCCTCCTTCCTCCCCTTGGAGTTGCCATCCTTATGTTTTTTGTTTGACTGCCATCTTCGCTATGTCATCTGACTGAGCAAGATGGCACCCTTGGGTGGGAAGGGGACCACGCATGCGTGGTAGCATTCCCAAAGGCTTTCTTTGTGAGGATTGATTCCTGCTGTTTCTGGAGAACACCTGTCACAGGTGAGTAATTACACTCTTCTCCAGGACCAAGCAGGAAGTCAGTCCTCACATATGGGTGATGTCGGCGCCGATGGAGCCCTCGTGCGGAGCATTTCCCCAGCTTTCACAGAAAGCCTTTGGGAATTACAGCGCGCATGCGCGGTCCCCTTCCCACCCAAGGGTGCCATCTTGCTCAGTCTTCTTTTTTCCGCGGAGCCCGACGGACGTAGTTCGTTTTTCCCCGAGGAAAAAGTTGATTTTCTCTATTTTTCTATTTTTTCTCCGGTTCGACGCCGGATCCTTTTCCCGCTCGGACCGATACACCGGTATCGAGTCCTTTCTCTCTTTTTCCGTTTTTTGTCCTTTGTGACTGGCGTTCGCGCCTTTTTCTTTTTTCCCTGGAAGACCGGTCTTTTGACCTAGCAGGGTCCCTTTTTCCCCTGATGGCTGCCAGCGGGTTTAAGAAATGTGATAGGTGTAAGAAACTTATGTCTCTTACCGACACACATGACTGCTGCCTCCGTTGCCTCGGACCCGATCATGACCCGATGATCTGTGGTCTGTGTGGCAAAATGTCCTCGAAGGCCTTGAGGAGTCGGCAGCACCAGAGGGATAGAATTTTTTCTGACTACGCATCCGGCCAGGCCCGGACCTCGTCAGAGGCCTCAATGTCTCGGGACTCCGGCCCTGAGCAGCGTCGAGGTTCCTCTGAGCGGGGGTCTCCTTCGCGGGATCATCGCAGGAAGAAGAAACCCGCAAGGGCGGCGTTGGTGGAATCTCCTGGTTCCTCGAGGGCCAGGTCGCATAGCCCCGATAGCCGTCCCGGGTCTTCGGAGTCGGAGAGGCCTGTGAAGCATCCTCATGTCGAGATGGAGTCTCCTGGACATGTAAGTGCTGTTGTCCTCGTTGACTCTCCTCCGAGGGAGCCGACGTTGGGCCCGACGCCGTCGGGGCCCGAGTCGGGGGCTGCTGGGTCTCCTGAGCTCGGACTCAGGTTGACGGCCTTGGAGAGCAGCTTCGCTGCCTTCATGGAACAGCAGCGGGCATTGATCGCCGGTCTCACCGGTGCATCTGCCCCGACCACCGGGACCTCGATGTCCAAGTCGACCCCGGAGGCCGAGCCGATCCTCGAGTCCATGCGGGCTCGAGTCGATCCTCGGCCACGGTCTCCCTCGACCTCCCGTTCGGGGCCGAGGTCGTCAACGCCGATACCCTCGGCGTCGGGGCGGAGGGCATCGGTGCCCGCCCGACCGGAGCCGCTCGATTTCTCCTCCGAGGAGTTGGGATGGGAGACGGAGGACAAAGAGTCACCCGACACCCATCGGACTCGATATGTCCCCTCGGACTCACCCGAGTCCGAACCTCGGAGACGGTCCCCACCGGAGGATACCCGGTTCTCGGACTTCGTGCGGGATGTGGCCAAGGCCTTGGCCTTCCCCGCGGATCCCAAGGAGGAGCCTCGAGCCGAGGAGCTCGAGGCCCTCCAGTATGACTCTCCCCTGAAGGAGGCCTTTACTGTACCAGTTCCTCCGATGCTGGAGCGGCTACTCTTCCGCATGTGGGAGACCCCGGCTTCGACGCCGGTGTTAAGCAAGCGGGTCGATTTCCATTTATCGAGTCCGCAAGAGCCCCGGGTTCCAAAAGGCACAATTACCGCACCACTCCATGGTTGTGGAATCGGCCATGCATCGACTGAAAAGTCAGAAGATGCACTCCTTGGTGCCTCCCGACCGGGAGGCCCGGAACCTGGATGCCCTCGGTAAGAAGTGCTTCCAGGGCTCTATGCTTGCTTGCCGTGTCCAGACTTACCAGCTCTACATGGGCATGTACCTCCGAGACCTGGCAAAGGAGATTGTCGGGTTCTCTGCTGGTCTCTCCGAGGAACCTTTGCAGAGGTTCCAGGCCTTGTCCACCGGTATTCGAGTGTGCTCGAAGTTTATCTCTCGAGCAGCCTACGATGGTTTTGAGGCTTCGGCCCGAGTAGCCTGGGCCGGCATCGGTGCCCGCCGACAGGCTTGGCTACAGTCATCCGACCTCGAGCCATGGGTCCAGGACAAGTTGGTCGATGTCCCCTGCCGAGGTGAAAACCTCTTTGGCAAGCCCATGGCTGAAAAGGCTTCAGAACTCGAGACCGAGACTCTGACCCGGACTAGGCTTTCCAGGAAAACCTCTGCCCCGTCTCAGAAAAAGAAGGACTCGGGGAAAAAAGACCTTTTACCCGAGGAAATCGTCTGCCTACAAACAGTACCCTCTCATTATCAGGCCTCTGCTGCTCCCCAACAGGGTCAGCAGGCCAAGGGGCAGGGTCAAGAGCCCCGTAGGCTGAAGACCCCCAAGCCACCAACACCGGCCCCTGCTCAGCAGGGTGGGGGTTTTTGACTCAAACATCATAGCCTCTTCTCCTTAGCTGGCTTCTCTCAGCACAGGAGGCCGGCTGGCTCACTTTGCCCACAGGTGGTCAGCCGTCACATCAGATACCTGGGTTCTTCATATAGTCCAAAGGGGCTATCTTCTCCATTTTCACCAGGTACCTCCCTCCTATTTTCCAGGGGAGCCTCCAAGACTCCCTCTGCACAGGGACCTACTCCTTCAGGAGTTGACAGGTCTACTAAAGGATCAGGCTGTTGAACCGGTGCCCCACCACCTGAGAGGTCAAGGCTTTTATTCCAGGTACTTTCTGGTACCAAAAAGAACAGGAGACCTCAGACCCATCCTAGACTTGCGAAACCTCAACAGGTTCCTGCAGAGGGAAAAGTTCAAGATGCTTACCCTTGGAATCCTGCTGCCCTACCTCCAGCAGGGAGACTGGCTATGCTCCTTGGATCTAAAGGATGCGTATACTCACATCCTTATCCATCCAGACCACAGACAATATCTCAGGTTTGTTGTGGGAGGAAACCACTACCAGTACAGAGTGCTTCCCTTTGGCCTCTCATCCGCTCCCAGGGTGTTCACCAAGTGCCTGGCAGTGGTGGCGGCCTACCTGAGGCTTCAGGGTCTCTTTGTGTTTCCGTATCTGGACAACTGGCTCATAAGGGGCCAATCTTCCCAGGAGGCCAACCAGGCCACCCTTCACACTGTGGCTCTGCTTCAGCACTTGGGGTTTGTCATAAACTTCGCAAAGTCCACTTTGCTCCCGTCCCAGAACTTAGAGTTCATAGGGGCCAGACTAGACACTCTTAAAGCAAAGGCTTTTCTGCCTCTGGACAGGGCCCACAGGCTAATGGATCTGGCCAGCCAGTTTCGCAGCAATTCCCTGGTCTCTGCCAGGCAATTCCTGAGACTACTCGGCCATATGGCTTCCACGGTCCATGTCACCCCCAATGCCCGCCTGCACATGCGTCCTGCTCAGTGGAGCCTTCGCACTCAGTGGCATCAAGCCACTGGGGGCCTAGCGGACTCAGTGAGGATTTCCGACCTCCTGATCTCCTCTCTGCAATGGTGGCTTCATCTTCCAAATCTGGTGCTCGGAGTGGTTTTCCAATCCCCTCCGCATACTCAGGTGCTGACGACCGATGCCTCTCTTCTCGGTTGGGGAGCATATTGCCAAGGGGCATGTACTCAGGGTCTCTGGACCCCTTGGGAGGCTGCTCAGCAGATAAACTTCCTGGAGCTACGGGCGATACGCCTAGCTCTGAGAGCCTTCTCCCACCTCGCCTCTCACCAGTTTGTACTGGTCCAGACGGACAATCAAGTTGCCATGTTCTATGTGAACAAACAAGGGGGCACAGGCTCCTTCCTTCTTTGTCAGGAGGCACGACTGTGCTCTTGGGCTGTCAATCATGGAATCCTTCTCAAGGCTGTCTACCTCCCAGGTCAAGAAAATTGCCTGGCAGACAGACTGAGCCGGATCCTGCAACCACACGAATGGAGATTGAACCCATTGGTGGTTCAGCAGGTCTTTCTCAAGTGGGGGCTCCCCACCATGGATCTTTTCGCCAGTCCTCTGATCCGGCAACTCCCGAGATTTTGCTCCAGGCAACCGCATCCTCTCAGAGTAGCAGCGGATGCGTTTCTGATCTCGTGGTCCACAGGCCTACTGTAGGCGTTTCCTCCCACACCACTAGTGTCCAGAACGCTGTTCAAAATCCTCAAGGACGGGGCTTCATTGATTCTCATAGCCCCCAGGTGGCCGAGGCAACCGTGGTTCCCGCTTCTGTTACAGCTGGCGGTGGACACACCTCTTCCTCTGGGGTTTCAACACGATCTCCTGTCACAGGATCAGGGGACTCTCTTGCACCCCAACCTCCAGTCCCTTCATCTGATGGCCTGGCTGCTGAAAGGGTAGTCCTAGCTCCCTTACTGCTATCTCGAGAGGTGGAAGATGTAGTCTTGGCCTTTCGGCATCAATCCACCAGGAAATCCTACGCTCTTAAGTCGCGTAGATTCTCCGCTTTGTGTGCTCAGCACAGTGAGAATCCCTTCTCCTGCTTGGTAGCGGTAGTATTGCAATATTTGCTCTACCTCTCCAATCTGGGCCTTAAGTCTAACTCTGTCCGAGTTCACCTTAGTGCCCTCTCAGTGCACCACTCGCCGGTGGACGGCAGGCCTCTTTCTAACCACCCTTTGGTGGCTCGTTTCCTCAGAGGCCTTCTTCTGCTTAAGCCTCCTTTACGTCCACCGGCCCCTGAGTGGGATCTGAATGTGGTCTTACAGCAGCTTACTTGTCCGCCTTTTGAACCTATGGCTACCTGCCCGCTCCGTTTTCTCTCCAGGAAAACTTTATTTCTGGTAGCTCTCACCTCTGCTAGGCAAGTGAGTGAACTGCAGGCACTAGTGTCTGATCCTCCTTACAATAGGTTCTACAGGAATAGGGTAGTCTTACGGACTCACCCTAAGTTTCTTCCTAAAGTTGTCTCACCTTTTCACCTCAATCAGGAGGTGGTTCTTCCGACCTTCTTTCCCAGGCCACATGCCAACCGGGCTGAGATGGTCTTGCATACCCTGGACTGTAGGAGGGCGTTATCCTTCTACCTTGACCGTACGCGGGAGCATCGGAAGGCTGTTCAGCTTTTTGTTTTTTTTGACCCCAATAAGTTGGGGCTTCCTGTCTCCAAGCGTACATTGTCCATATGGGTCACTGACTGTATTGCCTGGTCTTATGGGGCAGCCGGCCTCTCGTTGGAGGGTCGAGTCACGGCTCATCGTGTCAGGGCGAAGGCTGCGTCAGTGGCTCATCTCAGCTCTGTTCCGTTGGCAGACGTCTGCCGGGCCGCTACTTGGTCTTCAAGCCAGACTTTTGCGGCCCATTATTGCCTTGAGAGGGAGTCCCGCAGGGACAGTGCTTTCGGACAGGCAGTACTCCATAATCTCTTTGGGGTTTAGGCAACTCCTACCCTCTGGCCCTGGTGTTGGGCTACCGGTCGGGGGCGTTCTCAGAGAAGATTCCTTCCTTCTGTGCTGATGAGCTGGAAGGAGCTCATTTTTCCACTTGGGGTCTCCGGTAGCCTTAAGCTGGGGAGTCCCATATGTGAGGACTGACTTCCTGCTTGGTCCTGGAGAAAGAGTAGTTACTCACCTGTAACAGGTGTTCTCCAGGAGCAGCAGGAATCAGTCCTCACAACCCTCCCTCCTCCCCTTGGAGTTGCAGTCATATGATTTATTTTTGCTAATTTTTTTGCTGTCTTTTAGCTATGTCATCAGACTGAGCAAGATGGCACCCTTGGGCGGGAAGGGGACCGTGCATGCGCGCTGCAATTCCCAAAGGCTTTCTGTGAAAGCTGGGGAAATGCTCCACACGAGGGCTCTGTCGGCGCCGACGTCACCCATATGTGAGGACTGATTCCTGCTGCTCCTGGAGAACACCTGTTACAGGTGAGTAACTACTCTTTCCTGTTCCATTTTACATGTGAGCAGAGGTGTCGGCGGGTGGCTCAGGGCACCCTTATATTAAAACAGTTATAATTGGGCCTGAGGAGACTGCTAGAACTTTGAATAGAGCAAAACAGAATGCCTAAGGTGATATGGACCCAGTTGGACAAAAGTGAGGCGAGAAGCATCGCTCCTGACAGTGTCAAACCAAAGAAACTAGTGATGTCTGTAGGGAGCCCTGTACCTAAGATGGTGGCGACTGGGGCACCAGTGCCGCAGGACCCAAGAGGTGGTGAGAACTTTGGTGTGTCAGAGCTCCTGGCCGAAATCAGATCATTTAAAACAGAAATCATCTGATAAGCTTATTTCTGCACGCTTATTTCTAGAGTTACAGAAGTGGAAGAGCGTGTAAGGCTTTTGGAAGATCAAGCCATAAGCCGTGCTAAGGACCTGGAGAAGCTGTGTAAAGCAGTGTGCTGGCTTGAAGACAAAGCTGAGAAACAGGAAAACAGGGACCGCCGACAAAACATCAGAATTTTTGGTATCCCCAAAGGAGCGGAGATTCCGGATGCCCGCATCTTTGTACAGTGCCTCTTGCAGGACTGTTTTCCCTCTAATCTTGTCACTCCCATCTATGAAGTTGAGCGGGCTCATCGAAAAACAAGACCTCGGCCCTAGGAGTATCAATGCCCAAGAGCATTCATTGTACGTTTATTGCATTACCGGGAGAAAGAACACAATTGTGGAGGCCTGTAAGATGAAGGTGTTGTATAAAAACTGGAATGTGGCAGTGTTTCCAGATTTGAGTGCGGAGACTGTGCGGAAAAGGAAATCCTTACTTCCGTATCGGGACTGCCTAGTCAAAGCGGGTGTTCAGGCAGCAGTTTGGTTCCCCACCCGGCTCACAGCTCTCCGGCAGGGGAAGCAGATTTTTCCCATTCACCGGAAGATGTCCAGCAGCTTTTGAATCACCTGGGCCACAAGAATGGCATGAGCAAAGTCTCACCCAAAGTAATGTCTGATCCAAGAGTCTGGAAAGATTTGCTGAAAGTACAGACCCGTCCTTTGTCACCAAAATCCATTACCAGTACGCCAGAGGTTCTTTCCCTTACATTCGTGCCATGACAGGGAGAAGAAGGAGCAGGGGTCCCAGAGATAACTAAGGATCCAGATGCGCACGAGGTGTTCATGCACATGCCCGGAGAGGGGACTGAGAGATGTGCAACCTTGTGAATGGGGAGCAAAAGTAACATTAGACATTAACGTAACATAAGAGTTCCTTTTGATCTGGACATAGGTTGGGAGGATGGATGGTTTAAATGTTGTAACCAAAGGGTGGAACCCTCCATTACAGCACTGGCGACCCTGCAAGTGTCCGAATGGTGAAAGGCCTCCCTGGAGGGGAATAAAAGGACCTGTCAGGATGGAACTGTGGAACACTCAAGGAGAGGGTGCCTGGTGAAGCCATGACCGGGAGCTCCTCCAATGTTGAGAAACATAGAAATATGACGACAGAAAAAAGACCACATGGCCTATCTAGTCTGTCCTTCCATATCAACAACTACAACAGTCCCCTTTTTTCCTTTAGAGATCCTCTGTGTTTGTTCCATGCTTTTTTGAATTCAGATACTGTCCTCATCCCCACCACCTCCACTGGGAGACCATTCCACGTAGCCACCACTCTTTCTGTAAAGAAATATTTCCGCATATCACTCCAGAATCTATCCCCCTTCACCCTCATCTCATGTCCCCTCGTAGCAGAACTTGCTTTCAATTGAAAGAGGCTCTCCCCCTGAACATTTATGCCACTGAGGTATTTAAACATCTCAATCATATCACCTCTATCCCGCCTTTCCTCTAAGGTGTATATATTAAGATCCTTAAGACTGTACTCATATGCTTTATAATGAAAACCACTAACCATTTTACTAGCCACCCTCTGTACTGACTCCATCCTTTTGAAGGTGCGGTCTCCAGAATTTCACACTATACTCCAAATGAGGTCGCACCAAAGACTTATACAGAGGCACTATCACCTCCTTTTTTCTGCTAGCCATTCCTCTCTGTATGCACCCAAGCATCCTTCTAGCTTTTGTCGTCGCCTTTTCTACCTGTTTAGCTACTTTAAGGTCATCAGGCAATTCAGAAAAGCCCTCAAGCACCATTTGTTCCTGATGCACTTCTCACAACCAAACAATGCTTCACCTCCTCCCTCCTCACAACCCAATCCCTTAATATGAATTACAAAATATGTAATTTACATAACATGTAATACAGACCAGACAGTATTTGTAATCAAGCAGTTGTACTGCTTCAGAGGTACATTATTGTAAATAGAATACCAACATACATCTTTCTCTGCTTAAAATGTACATATTTCCCCAGTTCAATCCCATGTTACTTACCTTGTTATACGTAAACTCAGGTCATATCTGATCATGTCCTAGAGTCAAATTGTTAACTGTAAACCGCACTGATAATAAAGAGCGCGGTATAGAAGAGCTGTTAAATAAATAAATCAGACACAACCACGCCTAGGTCCCGCTCTTCTTTAGTGGACAAAAGTACTTCACTCCCTATACTGTCTTGCTCCCTTGGATTGCTGCAGTCCAAATGCATGACCTTACATTTTTTAACATTAAATCCCAGCTGCCAAATTCTAGACCATTCTTTAAGCTTAGCTAGATCCCTCCTCATGTTATCTACACCTTCCTGGGTGTCTACGCTATTGCAGATTTTGGTATCATCCGCAAAGAGGCAAACATTACCCGACAGCCCTTCCACTATATCACTAACAAAGATGTTAAAATGAATTGGACCAAGGAGAAGCCAATTGGTGTGTAATTTATTTTCTTACAGAAAAGTAAGAGGATTGCTAGTGTGAGTGAATTATGTATGAGGGGATGAATGTTGGGGAGGAAAGGGGGAGGGAGCGGATAGGCAGCTACTGAAGGGGATCAGAGGGCTAAGGTAGTTGCTGGAGGATTAGGGGAGAGAGGTGGGTGGATTGTATCCTGGGGGAGGGGGACTGTGTGTATGAGAGGAGAGAGGGTAGTATGAATGGAGATAGGAGGGGGGAGTCGGGGGGAATATGGATGGGTAGGGGATGTGGGTTTTTTTGTTTTCTTTTTTCTTTTGCACTATATACAAATGATGATTTTGCAACATACATTGTTTTATAATGCCTATTGAGATAGCTACATTAAATGTTGGAGGGTTGGACCACCCAATTAAAAGAAAGCGGGTGTTGGAGTACTTACAGAAGGAGCATATTGACATTGCCATTCTATAGGAGTTGCGCGTAACTTCGTTGGATGTGGGGAAGCTGAGGGTGGGCAGTGGGAGCAACTGTACTATTCGTACAAATCTCAGAAATGAGCAGTGACAATTTTGGTGAATAAGCGAGTGCCCTTTATGGTGACAGAAGTCAGTGGGGACTCTCAAGGCAGGTTGACCTGTGTGGTAGGATGCATTGAGGAACGAGAAATCTCCCTGTTAAACTTATATGCCCCTAATGGACCTAAGGGACAGTTTTTCCAATGGGCATTCTCCACCTTTGCGCTAAAGGCTAAAGGGTCCATATGGGGAGGGGGCGATTTTAACTGTGCCTTAAGTATGTTAGACCTATCAGGGCCTTTAGTTAAAATAAGCCCACTGTCAGAGAGTGCCCCCCTGTGGAAAGCGCTTCATATGATGAGATGGGTGCATGTTTGGTAGACTTTTAACCCGAGGGACAGTGACTAATTGCTCCGCTCAAACATGGGGAAACTCGAGATTATGTTTATGTTTATGTTTATTCAATTTGATATACCGCTCAGGCCAGAGGCATTAGAGCGGTTTACAATACTATATCATTTGAGGAAAACGGAAAAGAACACCATTTATATGATAGGACAGAGAAGAGGACAGAGACAGTCAAACAGATAGGAGAAGAAGAGGAACATGGAACAGCACGTTACCACAAACTAGCAGCACATCACTCTAGTCCACATTAGATATGTTTTGTGGCATGGAGGCAGAATTATCCCAGGTAGAGGAGTGTCATATTCTGACCCCTATAGTGAGTGATCACGCAGTGGTATGGATGAGCCTGGACTTGGGTCAGAGTGTGGGAAGAGGAAGCGCACGAGTGTGGATAGCCAGCGTGTGCCTCCTCCATAATGGTAAGGTCAGGGATCAAATGTGTAATTGGTGGGCAGATTATTTGCACCTTAACAATACCGGGGATGTTTCAGTGCATGTACTCTGGGAAGTAGGAAAGGCTTATATGTGAGGGCGACTCCTACAGCTAACCTCTCAACATAAGAAATGGAAAGAGACAGAGCATTGCCAACTCAGAGTTCAGTTAGATGCCCTGCAGAAGGAGCATAAGCTCTCCGGCTGTAAAAAGGTATATCAGAAATTGCTGTAGGTGAGGTGGCATATAGAGAGTATTGAAGTGGAACTTATTGAATTTCTCCTGCAACTCACTCGTTGTAACTTTCTTGAGCAAGGAGGGAGAGCTGGCAAGCTGCTGGCTTGGCAGTTACGCAAGCAGCATGCAAGCCACCTAATAGGGGAAGTATATGACCAGAGCCAACATTTGGAGGGACCCAGGGGGTATTGCCCAGCTTTAGAGCTTTCTATGCCTCACTATAAGCCTCTGAAAGTGTCCTGCGGCCTGAACAGTTAACGTTCTTCTTCAGCGGGATCAACTTGCCAACTTTGACCATGGAGCAGAGAGAGTCCCTAGATCGAGCATTCTCTGTAGCAGAGATTGAGCAGGCGATTGGAAGACTAGCCTCTGGGAAGGCCATGGGCCCTGACAGGTTCCCAGTAGAATGGTACAAGGGGATCCCTGAAACATTATCACCCACGCTGCAAAGGGTCTTCAGCGACGCGCTGTCAAGGGGATATCTGCCACAGAGTATTATGAGGCTGAGATAACTCTTATCCCTAAGGAGGACTGCCCCTTAGTGTGGAGTGTGGCAGTTACCGGCCAATATCACTACTTAATAGCAATATCAAAATCTTTGCTAAAATTCTGGCTAATAGTCTGGAGTGGGTGATACCTTCCCTGATGCAGGCAAATCTTGGAGAGTGTCCACAGGCTCTTGAACATCGTGATGAGCGTAGCGAAGGGAAAAACAAAAGCATGGTGTATATCCCTAGATGCCAAAAAGGCTTTTGACCGCATTGAGTAGGAGTATTTATTTGTTGTCATGCATAGATTTGGCTTTGGGGGTCCGTTTTTGTGGGCTGCATTAGAGCCCCATATGCGGAATTAATGGCATTGATAGCAGTGAATGGGACCCGATCTGACAAATTTCAACTATATAGAGGGATGAGGCAGGGATGATCACTCTCTCCTTTACTGTTTGCAATGGCGATAGAGCCCCTTGCTGTGCTCTTGAGGTTGGCCCCAGATAACCACCCGGTTATGGTTGGCAGAATACCCCACCAGGTATCACTCTATGTGGACGATACGCTGATCTTTCTAGAAAGGCTGGATGAGTCTCTCCCTAGTCTCCTGTGGGTGTCTCGAGAGTTTGCACAACTCTCGGGCTTCAAGGTTAATCTGGACAAAACTGAAGTTCTGCTTCTGAGGCCAAGTAGTAAGCTATTGCCTAATGACAGTCCATTTAAAATAGCATCCACTTCGATAAAGTATCTTGGAATTAAAATTTCTCCTAAACCTGTGGAGCTATCTAAGCTTAACTATGTCCCGTTGGTGACTAGGGTTAAAGAGGACCGAGGGCGATGGGCTGAGCTTACGATGGGCTGGATGAGTCAACTCGCGGCCCTGAAAATGACGATCCTTCCCAAGTTGCTCTATCTTTTTTTACTCCACTGTCCATTCAGCTCCCGCAAGGGTTTTTTTCTGAAGCCAGAGGAGAGCTTCAGTATGTTCATCTGGGGGGGGGGGGGGGGCTGTAAAGCACATATCAGCTGGAAGCAAGTCAAATGCAAGGCATTGATAAGGCAGGCAAAGGGAGAATTTGAGAAGAAGCTTGCTGCGGAAGCAAAAACGCGAAATAAAGACTTTTTCAAGTACATTCGTAGCAAAAAACCTGTGAGAGAGTCAGTTGGTCCATTAGATGATAGAGGGGTTAAAGGAGCACTAAGAGGCGATAAGGCGATAGCGGAGAGACTGAATGAATTCTTTGCTTCGGTCTTTACTGAGGAAGATGTAGGGATGTTACCCATGGCTGAAGTGGTATTTAAAGGTGCGGAAGAATTGAAGGAAATATCGATACATCGGGAAGATGTATTACAACTATTAGATAAACTGAAGAGTAGCAAATCACCTGGGCCGGATGGTATACATCCAAGGGTGTTGAAAGAACTGAAATATGAGATTGCAGACCTGCTATTATTTATCTGTGAACTATCATTAAAATCATCTCTAATACCTGAAGATTGGAGGATCGCCAATGTAACACCAATTTTTAAAAAGGGTTCCAGGGGTGATCCGGGAAACTACAGACCGGTGAGCCTGACGTCTGTACTGGGAAAAATGGTAGAAACCATCATAAAGAATAAAATTACTCAGCATGTAGATAGTCACGGCCTAATGGGAGACAGCCAACATGGCTTTAGACAAGGAAGATCTTGTCTTACTAATCTGTTTAGTTTTTTTGAAGGTGTGAATAAATAGGTGGACCAAAGGTGAGTCGGTTGATATTGTGTATCTGGACTTTCAGAAAGCCTTTGACAAGGTCCCTCATCAGAGACCTTTGGCAAAACTAAAGAGTCATGGGATAGGAGGCAGTGTACTATTGTGGATCAGGAACTGGTTAAAAGATAGAAAGCAGAGGGTAGGGCTAAATGGCCAATTTTCCCAATGGAGAAAGGTGAATAGTGGTGTACCCCAGGGATCTGTGCTGGGTCCGCTGCTTTTTGACATATTCATAAATGACCTGGAAAGTGGAATAACGAGTGAGGTTATCTGATTTGCAGATGACACAAAACTATTTAAAGTTGTTAAAACCCAAGAGGATTGTGGAAAATTGCAAGAGGATCTTGATAAATTGGAAGACTGGGCATCAAAATGGCAGATGAAATTTAATATGGACAAGTGCAAGTTAATGCACCTAGGGAAGAACAATCCAAACTATGGTTACACAATGCAAGGTTCCACATTAGGAACCACCACCCAGGAAAAAGATTTAGGCGTCATTGTGGATACCATGTTAAAACCCTCGGCCCAGTGTGCAGCGGCAGCCAAGAGAGCAAATAGAATGCTAGGTATGATAAGGAAAGGAATGGAAAATAAAACAAAAGATATTATAATGCCTCTATATCGTTCCATGGTGAGACCGCACCTTGAATATTGTGTGCAATTCTGGTCGCCGTATCTTAAAAAGGATATAGCGAATTTAGAAAAGGTTCAGAGAAGAGCCACCAAAATGGTAAAGGGGATGGAAGGATACTCCTATGAAGAAAGGCTAAAAAGGTTAGGGCTCTTTAACCTGGAAAAGAGACGGCTGAGGGGAGATATGATAGAAGTCTATAAATTAATGAACGGAGTGGAACAGGTAAACGTAGATCGATTGTTTACCTTATCAGAATATAGAAAGACTAGGGGACATGCAATGAAGCTACAGGGTAAACTATTTAAGACTAATAAAAGAAAATATTTTTTCACTCAACGTGTAATCAAACTCTGGAATTTGTTACCGGAGGATGTAGTAAAGGCTGTTAGTGTAGCTGGGTTTAAAAAAGGTTTGGACAAGTTCCTGGAGGAAAGGTCCATAAACCATTATTAAGAAGGGACCCAGGATATCAATGCTTGACCCAGTACAAGCATGGTGGAACCTGTGTCTCTTGGGGAAACTGCTAGGTACATATGACCTAGATTGGCCACTGTTGGAAACAGGATACTGGGCTTGATGGACCTTGGTCTGACCCAGTATGGCATATCTTATGTTCTTATGTTCTTAAGCGTATGGTGGCCCCGATTAGTGAAGGAGGGTTGAACTACCCCAATCTGGCTATATATTATAAAACCATGGTATTACGGGGCTCTGATATCATTATGTACAGCCTCCAGATGCCCATTGGCTGGATACTGAGTGCAAGTGGCTTGCCCCTCTATATGTATTTTATCTGATTACACTGTTATCTACTGGGGATGGGCAAGAGGTGCATCATGTGTTGGCCCCACTGTTGCGAGTCCAGAGAAAGGTCTATTTGAAGGCAGATTACTGCTCTGTGCTTGGTCCAAAATTGCAGATGTGCTACCATTCAGTGGTCCCTCTTTTGCCCAGTTGCAGGGAGACCTGGAAAACACAGGGACTCCAGTGTTTCATGGATTTGATGACACAAGGTACCTATATGAGCCTGACTCAGCTCCAGGATAAAGGGGGAGTGCCAGTACCCATTTACCAGTATTTTCAATTGCGGTTCTTTATCATGCATCCTGGGAACTGGGGTCTACTGACCCGATTGCCCACAGCAGTGGAAAGGATATTGTATAACAAGTTGGGGTGCTGGAAAGGCCTGATTTCCTGGTTATATAGTGCATTGCTTGATCTCTATGGAGCTGCATAAGACAGACCCTATCGAGCCTGGCATCAGTGGTTGGGTAGAACTTTTACTTCGGAAGAGTGAAGTATCATTCACCGGAGAGGATACTGGTGTGGTCGTAATGTCCATTGTAGACAAACCCAGTATCAGCTTCTTATGCAGGCCTACTTCACACCGATACGGCTACAGCACCTTGGCTCTGGGTTGGGGAACGCCTATTGGAGAGGATGTGGGCAACTGGATTATTTCTTTCACATGTGGTGGGAGTGCCCCAAGATTCAGAGGTTCTGTGATGCGGTACTTCTAGGGATTAGCCAAATTGTTGGCATCCGCCTGGAGGCTGCCCCCACTAGCTGTTTGCTGGGCTTTCTAGAAGCTGGACTAGAGGCCTCTATCGTCCATAGGCAATTGAGTTACTACTATTAAGTGCCCGCATGGTGATAGCACATTGTTGGAATCGGTTGATGGACCCACAATCTCCCTTTGGAGACTGCAGATCAATGTTCTGATGTTGATGGACCAGCTAGCCTATGCTCTCAAAGGCCGGTATGAAGAGCATCTTGCTTTTTGGGCTCCTTATAAAGTTTGGTCACCACCAGTGGGTTTTGCCTCTTCTTGTGAAGCTCAGTCTCCATCTCCATAAAGATCACCTAATGTTTGGCCTGCCTAGCGTTTTATCCCCTGTATTACTTCTTTGTATTTATACTGTATATATATATAATATATGATCTGTATGGTGCCTGCCTGCCTGGGGGAAGAGGGGAGGGAAGAGAGGGGGAGGAGAGGCAGGGATTAATATGTACTGATATCAGTTATCTGATTAAATAAAGAATGTTATAAAAAATAATAAAAAATATGTAAAAAAAAAATACATATACTGTATATAATATATATTATGTAACCTAAGAGAAGAGGCACCTAGCTCTCCTTTTCTATCTGGTGCTGCTCTTCCATATGAAACAGAAAAGGTCTTCTGGTCTTCAAAAACTGCACAAGAAATTAAAACCGCAAAGTGTGTGACAACTATAGAGTCAAGACAGAGAGGTACCATTGGTCACAAATGCGAAGTGATAATACCAGAACGGTAGTATGTATTATGCACTATTGGACAAAATTATTTTTGTTATGATATATTTTTAATGACTACTACAGTGCAGGTATCTTGCACTAGAAATTCTTTACAAACACTAATAAACCAGATAAATAAAGGTCCTCCCCCAACATCAGCTCCCTTCTAGTTCTAGCCCCATCCAGCATCCACTTACTTCTAATCCCATTTTCCCATCCCCCCGCATCAGCCCATTTCCAGTCCTAGCACCCCCCATCAGCCCATTTCCAATCCTAGCCCCCTATCAGCCCATTTCCAGCCCTATCCTACCCCCCCATCAGCCTATACATTCCTATCCTGCCCCCCCATCAGCCCATTTACAGTCCTAGTCCCCCATCAGCCCATTTCCAGTCCAAGCTCCCCTATCAGCCCATTTCCAATCCTAGCCCCCCATCAGCCCATTTCCAGCCTTATCCTGCCCTCCCCCCATCAGCCTATTTACATTCCTATCCTGGCCCCCTCATCAGCCCATTTACAATCCTAGCCCCCCATCATAGAAACATAGAAACATGACGACAGAAAAAGACCACAAGGCCCATCTAGTCTGTCCTTCCATAACAACAACTACAACAGTCCACTTTTTACCTTTAGAGATCCTCTGTGTTGGTCCCATGCTTTTTTGAATTCAGTTACTGTCCTCATCTCCACCACCTCCACTGGGAGACTATTCCACGGATCCACTACTCTTTCCGTAAAGAAATATTTCCGCAGATCACTCCTGAATCTATCTCCCTTCACCCTCATCCCATGTCCCCTCGTAGCAGAACTTGCTTTCAATTGAAAGAGGCTCTCTCCCTGAACATTTATGCCACGGAGGTATTTAAACATCTCAATCATATCACCTCTATCCCCCCTTTCCTCTAAGGTGTACATATTAAGATCCTTAAGTCTGTCCTCATATGCTTTATAATGAAGCCCATTAATCATTTTAGTAGCAACCCTCTGCACCGACTCCATCCTGTTCACATCCTTTTGAAGGTGCGGTCTCCAGAATTGCACACCATACTCCAAATGAGGTCGCACCAAAGACTTATATAGAGGCATTATCACCTCCTTTTTTCTGCTAGCCATTCCTCTCCGTATGCACCCAAGCATCCTTCTAGCTTTTGCCGTCGCCTTTTCTACCTGTTTAGCTACTTTAAGATCATCAGACACAACCACGCCTAGATCCCGCTCTTCTTTAGTGGACAAAAGTACTTCACCTCCTATACTGTATTGCTCCCTTGGATTGCTGCAGCCCAAATGCATGACCTTACATTTTTTAACATTAAATCCCAGCTGCCAAATTCTAGACCATTCTTCAAGCTTAGCTAGATCCCTCCTCATGTTATCTACACCTTCCTGGGTGTCTACTCTATTGCAGATTTTGGTATCATCCGCAAAGAGGCAAACCTTACCCGACAGCCCTTCCGCTATATCACTAACAAAGATGTTAAAAAGAATCGGACCAAGGACAGATCCCTGGGGCACACCACTGGTAACATCCTTCTCCTCAGAGTGAGCTCCATTTACTTGTACTCTTTGTCGCCTCCCACCCAACCAATTTCTAACCCAAGCAGTAACTTTAGGGTCCATCCCTAGGGTGCTCAGTTTGTTTATAAGTCGCCTGTGAGGAACAGTGTCAAAGGCTTTACTGAAATCTAAATACACCACATCTAGAGCTCTCCCTCGGTCCAACTCCCTGGTCACCCAGTCAAAGAAATCAATCAGATTTGTCTGACAAGACCTGCCTCTGGTGAATCCATGCTGCCTCGGATCCTGTAATCCGCCGGACTCCAGAAACCTCACTATTTTCTCTTTCAGCAGCGTTTCCAATAATTTACTCACCACTGAAGTTAAACTAACCGGCCTGTAGTTTTCAACCACATCCTTACTTCCGCTTTTGTGTAAAGGCACCACATGAGCCTCTCTCCAGTCCTTTGGCACCACTCCTGACTCCAACGAGGCATTGAAAAGGTCAGTCAGTGGAGTTGCTAGAACGTCCCCAAGTTCCCTCGGTATTCTAGGGTGTATCCCATCCGGTCCCATCGCTTTGTCTACTTTAAGTTGAGCTAGTTTCTCACGAACACAGTCTTCTGAAAATTGTTCAAGATGTCCCTCGCTTCTGTTCCTATTTGTGGGTGTTTTCTGAGGTCCTGCTCCTGGTTCTTCATCTGTGAACACAGAACAAAAATATTTGTTAAGCAATTCCGCTTTATCCTTATCAGCTTCTACATATTCCCCCCCTGCACCCTTGAGTCTGACAATACCACTTTTGCCCTTCCTCTTCTCACTAATATATCTGAAAAATGTCTTATCCCCCCATTTTATTGCATTGGCTATTTCCTCCTCCTTTTGAATCTTTGCCTTCTTGACTACTTTGTTAGCTTCTCTAAGTTTTTCCAAATACAGATGCCTGTCTTCCTCTCTCTGTGATCTCTTGTATTTCATTTATTTATATTATTATTTATTTATTACAAGTTCTTATATACCACACTATTCGGCATCAGCGCGGTTTACATTATAACATAAAGACCATAACAACAAGCTGTTTGGTTTACATCGAACAGGAGTACCAACTTGGAGAACCGGGTTAAACTATATACATGAGATATTTACATAGAACAGAATAGAGTCATAGTCATATAAAGCACGGAAGGGTGGTTTAAAGAGTGTGTCACTTCTTTTGGTTCAATTGCTGTTAGGGTAGTATTGAAGGAAGAGGTGGTATTTGAGTGCCTTCCTGAACTGTGGTAGGACAGTAATGGCCCTTATGTCGGAGGGTAGAGCGTTCCAGCATTTGGGGGCATATAAACTGAAAGCTCTGTTTGAGGTTGTCATGTTGCACTTTGTTGATGCCTTCGAGGTTGTTAGTAGGTTTACGGCTGTTGCTCTTCTGGATCTGTTGGGGGGTACAGTGTGAATCAGATCTGTGAGTGAGGAGGATGAGATACCCTTGATTGCCTTGAATGATAGGACTAGGGTTTTAAAGATGATCTTCCCATGGATGGGGAGCCAGTGAAGCTGTTTAAGAATGGGAGTTACGTGGTCGCTTCTGGATGCTCCGTAGAGGACTCTTGCTGCGGCATTCATGGCCATCTGTAAAGGGCTAAGAGTGGATTGAGGGAGACCTTGTAAGATGGCATTTGCAAAGTCGAAGTGTGGCAGGATTAGCGCTTGGTATATGGTCCGGAAGTCGTCCGGGTCCAACAGGGAACGTATATGCCTGAGAGAGCGGATTTTGAAGTATACCGCTTTGACTATGTTATTTATGTGATGTTTCATATCCAGACGTTGGTCCAATGTAACTCCAAGGTATCTTATTGTTTCTTTAGTTTGTAGGTCAGCTTCCTTGACACTGACGTGGGTTGGAGGAGTGAAGTTGGGGTCTCTGGCGATGAAAAGCACCTCTGTTTTTTTATGCTGAATGCGTAGGTTTTGTGATTGGAGCCACTCAGAGACCGTATTGAGGCAGTCTACTAGTGGTGCCAGGTCTAATTGAGTTGTAGAGAAAGGCATATATAAGAGAATGTCATCTGCGTATATTAAGCAGTTGACTTTGAATGATCTTATGATGTCGCAGATGGGCTGCATGTATATATTAAATAGTAGGGAAGACAATGAGGAACCTTGAGGCACACCTTGCTTTTGATGGAAGCGTTTTGACTCTTCTGAACCAGACTTCACATATTGCCATCTTCCATCCAGATAAGAGTTACACCATTCCAATGCACTGTCGCAGATACCTTTCTCTTTCAGTCGTCCTAGGAGAATTTCGTGGCTTACAGAGTCAAACGCCGCAGCGATGTCTAAGAAGACGAGTACAAATCCTTGTCGGATGTTGTTAATGCCTGTGATAATGTCGTTGAATAGGTTAGTGAGTAGGGTCTCGACCCCATGATATTCTCTGAATCCATGTTGGCAGTGATCTAGGGGAGCTGTGGTGTCTATATGCTCTTGGATTTGCCGTTGTACCTCCTTCTCAATTATCTTGGCTAAGAGGGGAATGCTAGCTATAGGCCTATAAGATTCGACCTTTTGCGGGTCTAGCTTGGGGTTCTTCAAAAGTGGCCTAATGGAAGTCTGCTTGAGTGCTGTGGGGAAGTAACCTGTTGTGAATGAGAGGTTCATTAGATTTGTAATAAAGGGGCTGAACATACAACGTAGCTCCTTAATCCAAAAAGCTGGGCATGGGTCCGTTTGTGCAGTGGAGGTGTTGAGAGATGCTATGGTATCCTCGATGCATTTAGTGGATGGAGTGGAGAATTTATTTAGTGAGGTTGCATTCGCTGGTTCTTGGAACGGGACTGTTGACACCTTGTTAGTTTGCACGATCTTGGATTGCATGTAGTCAGCGAATTTCTGTGGATGAATCTCACTGTGTTGTTCGGGAGAAGGTTCCTTTGAAAGGGATTTGACAAGGTTGAAGAGGTTACGTGGTTTATTCAGTGATCTCTTTAGTGTGTCCGTGTGATACTGTTTCATTGTGGTTGTGATTGCTTCACGGTGTGTGGAGAGGTGGGTACGGTAGGCGGTCTGATCTTCAGTAGAAAGCGATCGGCGCCAGCGACGCTCCAGTCTGCGGAGTTGAGTCAGAGAGGAACGCAATTCAGGAGAGAACCATGGGGCGGTGCTTCTTTTTCTCCTCTTTGTGTTATTGGAAATTGGAGGTTGTGATATGGCATGCAGATTGGAGTTCCAGGAGGTGATTAGTTCGTCGAGGTCCGGTACAGTTTTGTTGAGGAGTGATTGGGTCCCAGCCACGATGTGTTCCCTGTTAAATGGTCTAAATCTTCTTGTGGGCGTCCGTGATGTGCTGTGCATGTTTTGGCTTCTGTGCAGCTGCTCGTTGATGAAGGGGATCTGGAAAATGATCAGTTTGTGGTCTGACCAGGGTACATCAACTATTGATATTGGTAGGTTGTGGTTTTGCTCAACGACTGGCTGAGGAGCAAATACCAAATCCAGAATGTTTCCCTTTATATGAGTTGGTTTAGTGATAATTTGCTTGAGTCCCAGGTCTCCCATAGCACCAAGGAAGGCATTTGCGTGGTTTTGGGATAATGATGGGAGATTGAAGTCACCCATTATCCAATTTGGCTTATTGGGATTGAGGGTGCTGGCAGCAAGGTCAATAATGGTTGGGAGGTCATCTGGAGAAGCGGACGGTGTCCTGAAGGCCTCCCTCTTTTTCTTCACTTTTTCAGCTACTTCCTTCGAAAACCATAGCGGTCTCCTGTTCCTTTTGCCTTTATTTACCATTTTAACAAAAAGGTTAGTTGCCTTTAAAATACCCCCTTTCAGTTTTACCCACTGTTTTTCTACATCCCCCAGCTGTTCCCATCCCACTAACAACTCCCTGAGGTATTGGCCCATCTTTGCAAAGTTAGTCTTCCTAAAGTCTAAGATCTTCACCTTGGAATGGATTCTAACAGCCCTAGTCCTAATACTGAACCACACCATCTGGTGATCACTGGATGCAAAATGATCTCCCACTACAACATCAGAAACACTTTCACCATTGGTAAGCACCAAGTCCAGTATGGCCCCTTCACGTGTGGGGTCTGTTACCAATTGCCTGAATAGTTCTCCCTGTAGAGAATCCAGGATCTCCTTACTTCTAGATGATACTGCAGCAGGAATGTGCCAATCAACATCTGGCATATTGAAATCTCCTAGCAGTAGCACTTCCCCTTTCCTAGCAATGCTGCGTATGTCTTCAATTAACTCTCTGTCCACCTCTTCCTCTTGTGAGGGAGGTCTGTATATCACACCAATGCAAATAGATTTCTCTTTCCCTCTTTCTAGTTTAACCCACAATGCCTCCTCTCTCCCTTTTAAGCTCTGTAATTCCAAAGCTTTAATAGTAGTTTTTACATATAGTGCCACTCTTCCTCCCCTTCTTCCTACCCTGTCCTTTCTGAATAAAGTATAGCCAGGTATAGTTACATCCCAGTCATGGTTTTCTGTGAACCATGTTTCTGTAACTGCCACTAAATCCAAGTTAGCCACTCCCACCAAAGCTTCAACTTCAGGAATCTTATTTCCCATGCTACGGGCATTAATACACACTGCTTTCCATATATTACCCCTGTTGCCCTTTTCCATAAAGGTATTTAATGTATCACCTACCTGGGGGCTTTCACTTACCTGGGGGCTTTCTTCACCCATCCCCAACAAATCTAGTTTAAAGCCCTCTTCAGTAGATTAGCCAGTCTACTACCAAAGATGCGTTGACCTTTCTTGGACAGATGGATGCCATCTCTGCTCTGCAACCCTTGGAAGAGCATCCCATGGTCTAGGAAACCAAAACGCTCTCGAAGACACCATCCACGCAGCCATGCATTCATCTCCAGGATGCGAGCCTCTCTGCCTTGGCCTTTACCCTCAACAGGGAGGATTGAAGAGAACACCACCTGTACACCTACCTGCTTCACCCTCTGTCCCAGAGCCATGAAGTCACTTTTGATACGTTCCGAGGTATACCTGGCAGTATCATTTATTCCAACATGGATTAGCAACATTGGGTAATAGTCAGTGGGCTTGATGAGTCTCGGCAAACTCTCCGTAACATCTTGGATCTTGGCACCAGGCAGACAGCATACCTCTCTGGACATCAAGTCTGGTCGGAAGATGGACGCCTCAGTACCCCTCAGAAGAGAGTCTCCAACCACCACTACCCTTCGTTTCCTTCTGGTCACTGATTCCGCAACTATGGGGTACTTGAACTCTGGTTCTTCCTTTTCCAGGGATGCTTTCACCTCCTCCACTTCCAGGGCTCTATAATGGTTCTTCAATTCAAGGGCTGGAGAAGTTGGATTGGTGATTTTGCAGGCTCTGGTGACTTTTGTCCAACCATCGACATTCTGTTGGCACCCATCTTCTCCTGTGCTGGAGAGCCTGGTTGCTGCAAGAAGCATCTCATCAATGTACTTCTCACTGTCTTGAATGCTCCTCAGCCTCGTCACCTCCTCTCTGAGTTCCTCCACTTGTTTCCTCAGAGCTTCAGCATGCAGGCACCCTGCACATGGAACCGGTTCTTCAACTGGCATTAGGACCTCTGTCTGGACCGAGGCAGAAGCTGTAACAGGGGCAACAGCTTTAGCAATACGATTTTTCCCAGCCATTGTTCTGTTTGTGGAGCTTAGGTATCTACTGTTTGATGTGTGGAGCCCTGGTTAGAAAAGCCTCAAAAGGGCAGGGCTCAGGAGCCTTTTATGCAGGCTTCAACTGCACTCAGGAAAGAGGCCCACTAACTCTTGATTAGGTGTTAGCAGTTTCTGAACCTGAGGAGGTTACAGAGTTCAGCAGCCTTCTGTGCTCAAGTAAAGTTCCCCTACTGTTTGATGTGTGGAGCCCTGGTTAGAAAAGCCTCAGCCCTATTCCAGTCCTATCCCAGTCCCCCATCAGCCCATTTCCATTCTTAGCCCCTCCATAAGCCATTTGTAGTCTTATCCCAGCTCCCCATCAGCCCATTTCCAGTCCTATCCTAGCCCCCACCTCCACCCCGAAGAGCCCCACGCCTATCTGAATGACATATGAGGGAGCCGAGGACGCCAGAGGCCCCAGCTCACCTCTGCACAGCACTGAAGTGAAGAGAAGCATGCTCCTTCACTCCTGCTGTGCTCATATAAAGCCCGCTGAGTGCCAGGAAAAGTTAAAGGTCATTTCTTGTTTCCCAGCATTCAGCGGGATTCACAAAAACAGAGCTCGAGTGAAGGAGCATGCTGCTCATCACTCCAGTGCTGTGCAGAGGCAAGCTGGGGCCTCTGGTTCAAACTGAAGTCAGCCCTAAAAACTCAGCAGAATGAAGTTCGTACGGGGCCCCCTGAAGCGCGGGGCTCTGTGCGAACAACATTCTCGCTCAATGGACGGGCTTGCCCTGTTTCTCAGCTCTACATGGGCTTCCAATCTAGAACTTCTTTTGAAAGCCCTCAAGAAGTATTCTTATCCCCTAGTCAGGGAATTTTTGAAAGATATCATGAAACCAATACCATCAGTGTGTCTGATCATCCACAGTCCTGAAATCTGATAGTGCCTTCTTTTAAACTCATAAAAATCCCGTAATTATTTCCTCTTTGTAAGAAGCTTGTCCTCTGGAATTACAGGCTTTGATTAATGAATCATTCCTATTTCTTAACAAGAACAAAATCCAGCTAAGGCCAAATCTATATTTCTTTCTCATTGTGCAGACGTAAATCCACAGCCCTAGTTTGGTACTTCCTAGTGCTGCAAGGAGGCTCTTGAAAACTAGTTTAACTTTTGTAGATATGCACAAAGAGAGAATTTTTTAAAGTCATTCCCACACATATATGGCCACGCACACTCACAAATGACTTCTTAAAAAAACGAATTGGCGTAAAAATACGTGATTTGGCATGAAAGTGTGTACTTTGTTGCTAGGCATAGCCAGGGGCAGAGTATGGGTAAAGCATGCGTGGAATTTTCATGTATATGTGTAGATCATATCTCTCTAGGGAACCAAGATGGCTGCTGGCTGATGGCTGGCTGATGGCTGTTAAGAAGCTCCTGTAGGCATTGATAATTTCGTCTTATCTTACTATTAGCAATAGTCTAGAAGGGTGCGAAGAGGAAGAGCAAAGTGTAGGTTTATCCCCCTTCACCTATACTAAGCCTGGGAACGATCCGGTCCTCTGTTGGCAATTATTTTCAGCAGGCTACCAAGGCTCTCGACTTGGGGTGCAGTGCAGAGCCAGGGAATGCTGCAGAGGAGATTTCCCTCAGCCCCAAGCTGCGCGCACCTTCCTTGTAACCCAGAACATCCAAAGTGACTGATTGATAACTGGGACAAGTGCTCTGAGGTTTGAGCAGTTTTGAACAGCCTGGGGAGCATTGCCTGAGAAGTCTCTGGAGGGAAAAAATCAAAAGTCTCTGGAGGAGTGGCCTAGTGGTTGGGGCAAGGAACTTCAGGCCGGAAGGTCGGGGGTTCACATCCCACTGGAGGACAGCAACCTTGGGCCGGAAGGACTGGGGTTTCTAGTCCCACAGGTGCTCCTTGTGGTCTTGGGCAAGCCACTTAACCCTCCATAGCCCATGTTCCCTGTAAAATAGTTATCTCCGAGTTATAATGCCCTGTTCAATGTAATTTCAGTTTGTTCAATGTAAACCGCACTGATGCAGAATAGCGCGGTATATAAGAGAATGTAAATAAAATTCTCCAGGAACAAGCAGGAAGTCAGTCCTCATATATGGATGACGTCAGCGCCGACAGAGCCCTCATGTGGAGAAAGCCTTTGGGATTGTATCGCGCATGCGCAGTCCCCTTCCCGCCCAAGGGTGCCATCTTGCCCTGTCTCCCTTTTTCCGCAGAGCCCAACAGACGTGGTCCAAATTCCCTCGCGGAAAAAGTGCATCAAATCTCCTGAAGATTCTTTTCTTCGGCCCGGTTTGACGCCGGTTCCCCTCCCCTCCCCGCCTCGGTTCGTTACACCGGTATTGAGTCCGATCAGTATTTTTCATTTTTTGTCCTTAGTGACTAGTGTTCACGCCTTTTTTCTTTTTCACTGGCAGCCCAGTCATTTGACCTTGCAGGGGCCCTTTTTCCCTTGATGTCTGCCAGCGGGTTTAAAAAGTATGATCGGTGTAAAAAGTTAATGTCCCTCACCGACACACATGACTGCTGTCTCCGCTGCCTCGGTGCCGATCACGACCCGATGGCCTGTGGCCTGTGCAGCAAGATGTCTTCTAAGGCACTCAGAAGTAGGCAGCAACAGCGTGAGAGGATTTTCTCTGAGTCCGCATCCACCCGGGTCCGGACCTCGTCAGAAGCCTTGACGTCTCGGGAGCTGTCTGAATCTGAGCATCGTCGGGGGTCTTCTTAAAGGGGGTGGCATTGTTGGATGCCTCTGATAGGCCTTGGTCCTCGCGGGCCAGATCGCGGAGTCCTGACCGCTGTCTCAGGTCCTCGGAGTCAGAGCGGCCTGCAAAGGTACCTCGCATGGAGCTGGAGACACCGAGGAAGATAACTGCTGTTGTCCTCGTTGACTCTCCGGGAGAACCGAGCCGGAAGCTGTGGAGCCTTCTGAGCTCGGTCTCAGAATGGCGGCCTTTGAGCGCAGCATGTCTGCCTTCATGGAGCAGCAGCGGGCGCTGATGGCTGGTCTCACCGGTCCATCCGCCCCAACCACCGGGACCTCGATGTCCAAGTCGACCCCGGAGGCTGAGTCGATCCTTGAGACTCTTCGGACTCTAGTCGATCCTCGGCCGAAGTCTCCCTTGACCTCCCATTCGGGACAGAGGTCGTTGACGCCGGTCATCAGCGTCGGGGCGGTCGAGACGGAAGTCCTCATGGCCGGAGCCCATCAATTCCTCCTCGGAGGACTCGGCATGGGAAACCGAGGATGAAGAGTCCCCGGACACCCACTGGACCCGGTGTGTCCCATCGGACTCGCCAGGGTCCGAGCCTCGGAAAAGGTCCCCCCTGGAGGATACCCGGTTTTCGGAGTTCGTCAGGGACATGGCCAAGGCTTTGGCATTCCTGGCAGACACCGAGGAGGAGCCCCGAGCCGAGGAGCTTGAGGCCCTCCAGTATGATTTTCCCCCTCGGGAAGCCCTTACGGTACCGGTTCCTCCGATGTTGGAACGGCTAATGTTCCGTATGTGGGAGTCACCGGCCTCAATGCCGGTTCTCAGCAGGCGGGTCTATTCCATCTGTCGAGTCCGCAAGAGCCCTGGGTTCCAGAAGGCACAGCTGCCGCACAACTCCATGGTTGTGGAATCAGCCATGCACAGGCTCAAGAGCCAAAAAACGCACTCCTTGGTGCCTCCTGGCATGGAAGCCCGGAACCTGGACGCCCTCGGCAGAAAGTTCTACCAGGGTTCGATGCTGTCCTGCCATGTCCAAACATACCAGCTGTACATGAGCATGTACTTGTGGGACCTGGCAAAGGAGATTGCCAGGTTCTCAGCTGGCCTCTCCGAGGAACCCTTGCAGCGATTCAAGGTCTTGTCCATGGGGATTCAATAGTGCTAGAAGTTTGTCTTGAGCAGCCTATAACGGCTTTGAGGCTTTGACCCGGGTAGCTGCAGCCGGCATCAGTGCCCGACACTAGGCATGGCTAATGTCATCGGACCTAGAGCCATGGGTACAGGACAAGTTGGTCGATGTCCCATGCCGAGGTGACAACCTTTTTGGCAAACCCATGACCGAAAAGGCTGCGGAAATCGAGTCCGAGTACTTGACCCGGACAAGACCTCTCCAAGAAGACTTCTGCCCCTTCTAAAAAGAAGGGCTTGGGTAAAAAGCCCTTTTTCCTGAGGAAGGGTGCTGCTTACCGCAACTACCCCACTCACCAGGCCTCCCCGGCTCCCCACCAGGGGCAGCAGGCCAAGGGACAGGGGCATGGCCCGCTTAAGCAGAAGACCCCCAAGTCCCAGGCGCCAGCTCCTTCCCAGCCGGTAGGGGGTTTTTGACAGCAACAGCATAGTCTCTCTCCAACCAGGGGTGAGACTTGGCACTGGAGGAATTCTGGCCCTGTACGTCCACAGGTGGCCAGCAATCACTACAGATACCTGGGTCCTACAAATAGTCCAGAAGGGCTATTTGCTCTACTTCAACCAGGTACCTCCCTCCTGCTTCCCAGGAGAGCCTCTCAGATCCCCTCTACACAGGAACCTTCTTTTGCAGGAGTTGGCCGGTCTTATAGAGGATCAGGCAGTGGAGCCGGTGCCCCACAGCCTACAAGGGCAAGGCTTCTACTCCAGGTATTTTCTGATACCAAAGAGGACAGGAGGCCTCAGGCCCATCTTCGACCTGTGAAACTTAAACAAGTTCCTGGTGAGGGAAAAGTTCAAGATGCTTTCCCTTGGAATATTGCTGCCTTACCTCCACCAGGGAGATTGACTGTGCTTCTTAGACCTGAAGGATGCCTACACTCACATCCTTATACATCCAGACCACAGACAATATCTCAGATTTGTAGTGGGAGGAAACCATTTTCAGTACAGAGTACTTCCATTTGGCCTGGCCTCTGCCCCCAGAGTGTTTACCAAGTGTTTGGCGGTGGTGGCAGCCTTTCTCAAGAGCCAGGGAATCTTTGTCTTCCCGTACCTGGACGACTGGCTCATCAGGGCCCGTCGCCTCAGGCGGCCCAAAGGCCACAGCTCGGACTATCAACATACTGCAGCATCTAGGCTTTGTCATAAATCAGGCAAAGTCCACCTTGCTCCCCACACAGAACTTAGAGTTCATAGGGGCAAGGCTGGACACCATTCAAGCAAGAGCTTACCTGCCAGAGGAGAGGACAGGGCACAGAAGCTTCTGGAGCTAGTACACCAAATCAGCCACAAGTCTCAGATATCAGCAAGGCATTTTCTGCGCCTTCTAGGACACATGGCCTCCATGGTGCATGTGACCCCAAACGCCTGTCTCAACATGAGAACAGCTCAGTGGTGCCTCCGGGATCAGTGGACAGAAGCCACAGGGTGACTCCGAGACAGGATAAGGGTGTCCAAACGGCTGCTGAAGTTGTTGGCCTGGTGGCTTCAACCACTCAACCTGCTTGGAGGAGTGCCTTTCCAGCCTCCACCATACTCAAGAGTCCTGATGACAGATGCATCCCTGCTGGGCTGGGGAGCCCATTGCCAGGACTCATGCACTCAGGGGTTGTGGTCCCCTCAAGAGAGGACACAACAAATCAACCTCTTAGACCTCCGAGTGATACGCCTTGCTCTTTGAGCCTTCTGCCATGTTCTCTCACATCAGTCTGTCTTGGTGCAGACAGACAATCAGGTGGCTATGTTCTACGTGAACAAACAGGGAAGGACAGGGTCCCATATCCTGTGCCAGGAGACACTGGACCTCTGCTCCTTTGCCATCAGACAAGGTATGTCTCTGAAGGCGGTTTACCTGCCAGGTCAAGAGAACTGTCTAGCAGATAAACTAAACTAAGCAGAATTCTTCAACCTCACAAATGGCAACTGAATCTGGAAGTGGCCCAGCAGATCTCTTTGCCCGCCCGCAGAATCATCAGTTGCTCAACCTTTGCTTCAGACAGCCACATCCTCAAAGGATGGCTGTGGATGCTTTTCTGATCACCTGGTCTGTGGGCATAAGAACATAAGATATGCCATACTGGGTCAGACCAAGGTCCATCAAGCCCAGTATTCTGTTTCCAACAGTGGCCAATCTAGGTCATATGTACCTAGCAGTTTCCCCAAGAGACACAAGTTCCACAATGCTTGTACTGGGTCAAGCATTGATATCTTCGGTCACTTCTTAATAATGGTTTATGGACCTTTCCTCCAGGAACTTGTCCAAACCTTTTTTAAACCCAGCTACACTAACAGCCTTTACTACATCTTCCGGTAACAAATTCCAGAGTTTGATTACACGTTGAGTGAAAAAATATTTTCTTTTATTAGTCTTAAATAGTTTACCCTGTAGCTTCATTGCATGTCCCCTAGTCTTTCTATATTCTGATAACGTAAACAATCGATCTACGTTTACCCGTTCCACTCCGTTCATTAATTTATAGACTTCTATCATATCTCCCCTCAGCCGTCTCTTTTCCAGGTTAAAGAGCCCTAACCTTTTTAGCCTTTCCTCATAGGAGTATCCTTCCATCCCCTTTACCATTTTGGTGGCTCTTCTCTGAACCTTTTCTAAAATCGCTATATCCTTTTTAAGAGACGGCGACCAGAATTGCACACAATATTCAAGGTGCGTTCTCACCATGGAACGATATAGAGGCATTATAATATCTTTTGTTTTATTTTCCATTCCTTTCCTTATCATACCTAGCATTCTATTTGCTCTCTTGGCTGCCGCTGCACACTGGGCCGAGGGTTTTAACATGGTATCCACAATGACGCCTAAATCTTTTTCCTGGGTGGTGGTTCCTAATGTGGAACCTTGCATCGTGTAACCATAGTTTGGGTTGTTCTTCCCTAGGTGCATAACCTTGCACTTGTCCACATTAAATTTCATCTGCCATTTTGATGCCCAGTCTTCCAATTTATCAAGATCCTCTTGCAATTTTTCACAATCCTCTTGGGTTTTAACAACTTTAAATAGTTTTGTGTCATCTGCAAATTTGATAATCTCACTCGTTATTCCACTTTCCAGGTCATTTATGAATATGTCAAAAAGCAGCGGACCCAGCACAGATCCCTGGGGTACACCACTATTCACCTTTCTCCATTGGGAAAATTGGCCATTTAGCCCTGCCCTCTGCTTTCTATCTTTTAACCAGTTCCTGATCCACAATAGTACACTGCCTCCTATCCCATGACTCTTTAGTTTTGCCAAAAGTCTCTGATGAGGGACCTTGTCAAAGGCTTTCTGAAAGTCCAGATACACAATATCAACCGACTCACCTTTGTCCACCTGTTTATTCACTCCTTCAAAAAAACATAACAGATTAGTAAGACAAGATCTTCCTTGTCTAAAGCCATGTTGGCTGTCTCCCATTAGGTCGTGACTATCTACATGCTGAGTAATTTTATTCTTTATGATGGTTTCGACCATTTTTCCCGATACTGACGTCAGCCTCACCGGTCTGTAGTTTCCCGGATCACCCCTGGAACCCTTTTTAAAAATTGGTGTTACATTGGCGATCCTCCAATCTTCAGGTATTAGAGATGATTTTAATGATAGTTCACAGATTACTAATAGCAGGTCTGCAATCTCATAATTCAGTTCTTTCAACACCCTTGGATGTATACCATCCGGCCCAGGTGATTTGCTACTCTTCAGTTTATCTAATAGTTGTAAGACATCTTCCCGATGTATCGATATTTCCTTCAATTCTTCCGCACCTTTAAATACCACTTCAGTCATGGGTAACATCCCTACATCTTCCTCAGTAAAGACTGAAGCAAAGAATTCATTCAGTCTCTCCGCTATCGCCTTGTCGCCTCTTAGTGCTCCTTTAACCCCTTTATCATCTAATGGACCAACTGACTCTCTCACAGGTTTTTTGCTACGAATGTACTTGAAAAGGTCTTTATTTCGTGTTTTTGCTTCCGCAGCAAGCTTCTTCTCAAATTCTCTCTTTGCCTGCCTTATCAATGCCTTGCATTTGACTTGCCAGTGCTTGTGCTGTTTCCAGGTTTCGTCATTTGGCTCTTTTTTCCATTTCCTGAAAGATGCTTTTTTGGCAACAACAGCCTCTCTGACCTCACCTTTAAACCATGCTGGCAGTTTTTTGGACTTCCTTCCACTTTTCTTAAAGCGTGGAATACAGCTGGTCTGGGCTTCCAAGATAGTATTTTTCAACAACATCCAAGCTTGATGTACGTCTTTAACCTTTGCAACTGCTCCTTTATTTTTTTCTTAACTGTTTTCCTCATTTTATCATAGTCTCCCTTTCGAAAGTTAAAGGGTAGTACTGTGGATTTCCTTACTATCCCTCCTCCACTAATTAAATCAAAGGCGATCATGCTATGATCACTATTGCCAAGTGGCCCCAACACCCTTATCTCTTGCACTAGATCTGGTGTTCCACTAAGGACTAGGTCTAATATGGCTTCCCCTCTGGTCGGTTCATGAACCAGCTGCTCCAAGAATCAGTCATTTATTTCATCTAGGAACTTTATCTCCCTAGCATATCCTGCTGTGACACTGACCCAGTCGATGCCGGGGTAATTGAAATCACCCATTATTATTACTGCACTGTAACTTTTGCTAGCTTCCTTGATTTCTTTGAGCATTTCATCATCCATTTGTTCATTCTGGCCAGGCGGACGATAGTACACCCCCACTGCCATCGCCTTCCCCTTTTTACATGGAATTTCAATCCATAGAGATTCTACAGCAAATTTTGTTTCTTGCAAAACTTTAATCCTTTCTGACTCAATGCCCTCTCTAACATAGAGCGCAACCCCTCCACCAATTTGATCAGCTCTATCATTACGATATAGTTTGTACCCAGGTATCACAGTGTCCCACTGGTTGTCCTCCTCCCACCATGTCTCTGATATTCCAATCATATCTAACCTCTCGTTTAGTGCTATATATTCTAACTCTCCCATCTTGTTTTTTAGACTTCTAGCATTTGCATACAAGCATTTTAGAGACTGTATTTTATTCATATTAATTTGGCTATTGGTAGACATGGGTAATTTGGGATCTTTAAGCTCTGTCTGCTCCATACTCGAGGGCATTTGGGCTACTTTACTCTTTTTTGGAACCTCTCTGCTTTTTGTAGTATCCTTCAAGAATACATTCTTCCGAACCATGCGCTCTTGGGCGACTGTCGGCTTTCCCCTATTATCTAGTTTAAAAGCTGCTCTATCTCCTTTTTAAAGGTTAATGCCAGCAGCCTGGTTCCATCCTGGTTAAGGTGAAGCCCATCCCTTCGGAAGAGCCCCTCCTTTCCCCAGAATGTTCCCCAGTTCCTAACAAATCCAAACCCCTCATCTCTGCACCATTGTCTCATCCACGCATTGAGACTCCGGAGCTCTGCCTGCCTTTTGGGTCCTGCGCGTGGAACGGGAAGCATTTCGGAGAATGCTACCCTGGAAGTTCTGGATTTCAACTTCCTACCTAAAAGCCTAAATTTAGCTTCCAGAACCTCCCTACCACATTTTCCTATGTCATTGGTACCGACATGTACCAAGACAGGAGACTCCTCCCCAGCACTATCTAAGACCTTATCTAGGTGGCGCGTGAGGTCCGCTACCTTCGCACCAGGCAGGCATGTTACCAGGCGATCCTCACGTCCACCAGCCATCCAGTTATCTACATGCCTAATGATCGAATCACCAACTATAACTGCTGTCCTAACCCTTCCCTCATGGGCACTTGGCCCTGGAGAAACCTCCTCGGTGCGAGAGGGGTTTACATCACCTGGAGGACAGGTCTAGTTACAGGATCACTTCCTGCCACACCAGGGTGATGCTCTCCTGTCACGTGACCTCTCTCCTCCATGGCAACAGGGATGCTGCCAGACTGGAGGTGGGACTTCAGGACTATATCCCTGTAGGTCTCGTCCCTGTAGGTACCTCTCTGTCTGTCTTATGCTTTCCAAGTCTGCTACTTTAGCCTCTAGAGAACGGACTTGTTCCCTGAGAGCAAAGATCTCCTTGCACCTAGTGCACACGTAAGACCTCTCACCAGCTGGGAGAAAATCATACATGTGACACTCAATGCAAAAGACTGGAAAGCCCACATCCCGCTGCTGGACTGCTGTCTGCATCTTAGTTTTAAGTTTGTGTTTAGATCTTTAAGTTCTTTACGTACTAAAGTGTGCTATGGATATTTATACAACTAAAACTGTACCTAATAAGTTTAATATACCTTGTTCACCTGAAGCTTAATTAATCTCAAGTCCTTAGTGGGCCTCCTGTATGCATTTCCTTCCACACCTCTGGTGGCCCGAACTCTGTTCAAAATCCTTTGGGACAAGACCTCGGTCATCCTGGTAGCCCCCACCCATGGCCAAGACAACCTTGGTTCCCGCTTCTCCTCCAGCTGGCAGTGGAGACCCCACTCCCTCTGGGGACGATGCCCAACCTCCTGTCCCAGGAGCAGGGCTCTATCTTACATACCAACCTCAGGTCTCTCATCCTGATGGCATGGCTGCTGAAAGGGTAGTGCTGGTTCCTCTCCTCCTACCTAAGAACGTAGAAGAAGTGTTACTGGCCTCAAGGAGACAGTCCACTTGGAAAACCTATGCCTTCAAGTGGCGTAAATTTGAAGTGTGGTGTAACCAACACAATGAAA
The DNA here is from genome assembly GCA_033557465.1 of Ichthyophis bannanicus. Classification (NCBI taxonomy): domain Eukaryota; kingdom Metazoa; phylum Chordata; class Amphibia; order Gymnophiona; family Ichthyophiidae; genus Ichthyophis; species Ichthyophis bannanicus. The sequence continues at coordinate 439,134,270 of CM066033.1, forward strand.
ACCCTTTCTCTTGCCTTGTACCAGTGGTGTTGCAGTACCTGCTTCACCTCTCTGACTTAGGCCTCAAGTCTAACTCTGTTAGGGTCCACCTGAGTGCTTTGTCAGAGGTTGTCCTTCCACTCACCAGTGGAAGGACAATCTCTTTTGGTTCACCCCTTGGTGTCCAGATTCCTCAGAGGTCTACTTCTACTAAAACCCCCGGTGCATCCTCTGTTGACCGAGTGGGATCTGAATGTGGTCTTGCAACAGCTTACTCGCCCACCTTTTGAGCCGATGTCCGCTTGCCATCTGCGCTTCTTCTCCTGGAAGGTACTCTTACTGGTGGCACTCACATCTGCCAGGCGAGTGAGTGAGCTACAAGCTCTGGTTTCAGAAAGACCGTACACACGGTTTTATAGGAACAGGGTGGTCCTACGCACCCACCCCAAGTTTCTCCCGAAAGTGGTCTCTCCATTCCACCTCAACCAAGAGGTGGTTCTTCCGACATTCTTTCCCAGACCGCATGCTAGCCGGGCAGAGGCGGTTCTGCATACCCTTTATTGTAAGAGGGCATTGGCCTTCTACTTGGAGTGTACGCGGGGGCATCCAAGGGCTCCTCAGCTCTTCATCTCTTTTGACCCCAGTAAGTTGGGGCTACCTGTCTCCAAGCGCACGTTATCCACCTGGGTGGCAGAATGCATTGCCTGAGTGTACAGGGCGGCCGATCTCCTGTTGCAGGGTCGAGTCACGGCCCACCGTGTCAGGGCTAAGGCCGCATCAGTGGCTCACTTCCACTCTGTTCCACTGGCAGACATCTGCCGGGCCGCCACCTGGTCTTCAAGACAGACTTTTGCATCCCATTACTGCTTGGATGGGGAGTCCCGACGAGACAGTGCTTTCGGCCAGGCGGTACTCTGCAACTTATTTGAGGTTTAGGCAACTCCTACCCTCCGGCCCTCTGGTGTCAGGCTACCGGGAGTGTTGTATCTTGGCTGGATTCCTATCACAGCTGCTGCGGCTCTTTTAGAGGGAGCCATTTTTCAGCTATGGGTTCTCGGTAGCCTATAGCTAGGGAGTCCCATATGTGAGGACTGACTTCCTGCTTGTTCCTGGAGAAAGCATAGTTACTCACCTGTAACAGGTGTTCTCCAGGGACAGCAGGAATCAGTCCTCATGACCCTCCCTCCTCCCCTGGAGTTTCAGTCCTATTATTGATTTTATTCTTTTTCCGGTCTTTTTAGCTATGTCATTAGACTGAGCAAGATGGCACCCTTGGGCTGGAAGGGGACCCCTCATGTGTGATGCAATCCCAAAGGCTTTCTTTGAAAGCTGGGGAATTGCTCTGCATGAGGGCTCCGTCAGTGCCGACGTCACCCATATGTGAGGACTGATTCCTGCTGTCCCTGGAGAACACCTGTTACAGGTGAGTAAATATGCTTTACCAAATACCACAAGCCTTGTCAGTCCTGAGGAGGGAGAAGCACTGGTTGGCTCTGGTGAGATTGGTATGTCATCAAAGGAGATAAGTGAGGTTATTCATATCTCAACTGCAGTGTCTGTACTTGTGACCTTTCCCTGTGGAAAGCAATTATATCTTTGGAGCGTTCGTTGTCCTGTCATGGAGCAAATTCATGATCATTTTCAGAGGCTAATCCAGAAAACTGAGGTGGATGAAGAGGTAACTGTATTGGAAGGTGTACAAAAGTTTATAAATGCAGAGGTGTAATTTAAGATGCCTGAATTTTCCCACAGCACCACTTACAATATTTCTCCTGAGGTTATGTTAAAGAAATATTATATCGAGGTGCTTAAGATTCCTCCAGAAAATATTTTGTCGGTTGCTAGATCTTTCAATTTAACATCTGAGAAGGCGGGAGAAACACAAGGTGCAAAGGAAGATCAGAGGAAAGAAGTCCAACTCTTTGATGGATAGCTTAAATTTAACAGTGTTTGGAGAACTTCCCAGGAAAAACTTATTGGACATTCAACATTAATTGTAACCTTTGCCCTGGAATTTGAAAAAAAAATTGGTGTTTAAATCCCTTAACCGCAATAGAAACATCTCTTTTTTTGGGGGGAATAGAATTTGGATTTTTCTCAATCTATGTAGGTCCATACAGAAGAGGCGTAAGCAGTTTTTGATCATGAGGCAAAGGGTTGAGGCCCTCGGTGCCAGTTTCCTGCTTAGATTTCCTTGTAAGTGTGTAGTCATATTTCATGAAAATCTTTTAATATTATTGAACATAAACAATTGAAAAGTTTTCTTGATGTGAAATTGGAAGAGGTTAGGGTGGAAAATGACTTATTGGTCATCCATTTGTTGTACTAAAGCGTGCTTTGTTTCATCTCCTGGCATACTGGCTGTGCTATATTTTTTTTTGTATATTGATTTTTCTTCTTAATTCCTGTTTTTTATCTAGACCCCCTTTTTTCTTTTTTATTTTCAGGTCTCATGTAAACATTCACAAACATATCTTGTTTCCGGTTTTCTTAGAATTTTATCTCATGCCACCATTGTACTTACTGTATTTGTTCTCTTTATTTTTCCATTTGTTTGGAATGTTGTGAAAATTGAAAAATGATAAATAAAAAGTAAAAAAAAAACACCCTTAATGTATGTGCATATGTGCGTAAAGTATGCACAGTGATTAATATCTTAGGACAGTTTCTCCAAATGGGTTAGTTTTGCGCATAAATCACAAGGGCTGTACAAGAGCAATTTACTAAATACCCAACACCCACTCTTAATCCAAAGCACCACTCCAATTCACTATTACTACTAATATTTCATGAACAATTCAACACATAAAAAAGGCAAAATTAACCTCAGGATGGCTCAAACCCTACATTTAGTGAGAAAACTCACTATAGGGAATAGCTGAAGCTCACATCACAGGTCAAATAGCCTCCATAATCATCCAAAATCACTAATCATTGATAACCTCAAACCACATCAATTATTACTGGGAAAACACGAAAGACACTACTAAAACATCCACTAGAAACATGCACCATTCACAACATACACAAACATACAAAAAGCGTCATCATACTGCAGTTGCTGTATAGAGCAGCACAGGAACAGGTTATGTCCTCCTAAACAAAAAAGAGGACAAATAAATAGCTTATATTCAATAAACAACCAAAACAGGTCAACAAGTACTTATCTCTTCAAAGCTTCAACCCCGTAGCTGCTCCACCGCAACGCAGCATATTTTCCAATATCCGTAAACTCGAAACTGAAGAAAGCAGAGAGGCGCACAACTAGCAGATTTAATAAATTCACATCAAAATCCCTACGAAAGCTTTCGTTTCGCCAAAACAAGGCTTCTTCAGGGGATTAAACTACCACATAATAATGTGCTAATCTACACATCTTCATGCTCTCCGCCATCAAGAGGTTTGAATGATAAAATCGAATGGTCTTTATTTTTGTGAGACCTTTTGAAAAGTGCATAATTGGTGTCCTGTAGCTATTGACTGTTCTAGCTTGTGTGTCTGTGGAGCTCCACTTCTACTTTTCTGGTAATGTTGTGCTATTGTGTTATAGTTGCTGACGTGGTTTAGTAGGTTGGTTTTGATTGGTTGTTGTACTTGATAAAGGGTGCGTCACACGCCGTCCTTTTGATGGCGGAGAGCATGAAGATGTGTAGATTAGCACATTATTATGTGGTAGTTTAATCCCTGAAGAAGCCTTGTTTTGGCGAAACGAAAGCTTTTGTAGGGATTTTGATGTGAATTTATTAAATCTGCTAGTTGTGCGCCTCTCTGCTTTCTTCAGTTTGGAGTTTACGGATATTGGAAAATCTGCTGCTTTGCGGTGGAGCAGCTACGGGGTTGAAGCTTTGAAGAGATAAGTACTTGTTGACCTGTATTGGTTGTTTATTGAATATGAGCTATTTATTTGTCCTCTTTTTTGTTTAGGAGGACATAACCTGTTCCTGTGCTGCTCTATGCAGCAACTGCAGTATGATGACGCTTTTTGTATGTTTGTGTATGTTGTGAATGGTGTATGTTTCTACTGGATGTTTTAGTAGTGTCTTACATGTTTTCCCAGTAGTAATTGATGTGGTTTAAGGTTATTAATGATTAATGATTTTGGATGAGTTTGGAGGCTATTTGACCTGTGATGTGAGCGTCAGCTATTCCCTATAGTGAGTTTTCTCACTAAATGTAGGGTTTGAGCCATCCTGAGGTCAATTTTGCCTTTTTTATGTGTTGAATTGTTCATGAAATATTAGTAGTAATAGTGAATTGGAGTGGTGCTTTGGATTAAGAGCGGGTGTTGGGTATTTAGTTTTGCGTATACCATGACAGTAATGAACCTCACTTCTAAGCCAGGGTATGTGGAATATGATCTCAGTTTCTCAAATTTACTCCTAATGCTCAGCGTAGTACTTGCATCATGCTAAAGAGTGCTTCCTTCTGGAGTTCGTAAGATGTAACGTGTATGAGTAGTTTGTCAAGATGTGCTTAGAAATTCTTCATCAAGCCTGTGGCTCCCAGTACAATGGGAAATATTTCAGTATCTTTTTGCCACATATTCTTGGTCTCTGACTGCATTTCTTGGTACTTCAGGATCTTCTGCCTCTCTATTCGATTCACAGAATAATCATTTGGAACAGACACCTCTGTTCTTAATGCCATTCTGGTGTTTTTCTCCTTTATCACTATATCCAGCTTCCTCACAACCAGCTTTTTTTTTTTTTTCAAACAACATAGCCAATTTACAACCATTGTGAGAAACATATTTACATTTTTTCTTTTTCCCTCCCCCCCTGTTACTCCCCTCTCTTACCCAAGTGCTTTTACCAACAAAACATCCTCATTTACAATCTCCTGGGCAGGGTGGTGTCTTATCCCTCCCCAGGAGTCCACAGTGCACAGAGAGAAAAACAATGGGAGAAAGCGAGCACCAGCAACCATGGAAATCATCTGAAAGCTCTTTTCTTAGATGTGTACTTTTTCCCCCCCCCTCCCCCCAATTCCCTTATCCTCCCCACACCCCCCCTACCCCCCTTCCCCCAAGCCAGAGCCAAACCGCCGTTCACAGGGAAACGCCTGCCCTCTGTCCCTCTCCCCATCCAGCTCTCACCCCCATCCAGGCAGTACCAAGGTATAACCTTAACCCATAGCTAAAACCTCACTCCTAGCTTTAGATCCCAAACTCTGGATGTAAGGCGTCCATATCAGCAGAAAAGAAGCCCAACGCTGAGGAGTCCCCCTGGCCGCCCTGCATTCCATCAATATGAGGTGGTGGAAGCTATTGCGCCACTCCCAGAATGTGGGGGCTAACGGCTCACGCCATCTATGAAGGATGGGACCCTTCCCCACCAAACAAGCTTTCCGCACCAAAAGTCGCCCCCACTGCCCCTTAAACTGTACGGGGCCTAGACAGTCCAAGGCAATCAATAAACCAGACCAGCGAACAGGTTGACGCAACAAAGCTCCTAAATAGGCCCCAATACGGGTCCAATAAGCCTTGATGGGTCCACACCCCCACCACATATGTCCCAAGTCTGCCAAGGGCAGGGCACACTTAGGGCACCCCCCATAATCGGTGAGCCCAGTGCGCAATGCGCGCCTCGGGGAAAAGTGGGCCCGTGTAATACATTTGAATTGTACCTCCCGCCATTTGGCCCCCTCTACTAATTGGGCAATCCGTCTAAGAGCCGCCCCAACCGAGCCCGGTGGAACCGCACACCCCAGTTCCTGCGCCCAAGCCTCCTCCTCCGCCGAGTAGTCCATGGGGGCATCATATTGAGCTAACCCACGCTTCAGTACCGCTACCCTAGGCGGACAGTCCTTCCCCAAGGCAAGGGAAGCGATAATACGCGCAGAATGAGCCTCATGTAATTCCGACCATGGCAACGAATCAATATAATGCCTAAGTTGGAGATACGCAAAAAGAGAAGTACTCTGTGGCAAATCGTACTCTGCACAAAGCATCTCGAAGGACTTGCAACAGCCCTCAAGTGTGACGACATGTCCCAAACTCTTGATCCCCTGCCCCTTCCACTGCCGAAATAGCGCAGAGTCGGTCCCCGGCAGAAAGGTGGCATTGCCTTGCAGAGGAAGCCAGCTGGAAACCCTCGAAGAGGTGCCCCAGAGGCGATTAAGGCTCTGCCAAGCATGGCGAAGCGGGGTCACCAAAACACTATGTATCACCCTAGTCGGCAGAAGAGCGCTGTCGAGATGTACCACTGCGGGGAGTGCATGCGGTATCAAAAGAGCCTCCTCATAAGCCCTAGGCGTGTAATAATCAGTCTCTCCCAGCCAATCCCCCAAGTGTCGGGCCTGACAGGCCAAGGCATACTGAGACAGATTCGGGAATCCCATCCCCCCTACTTTCCAACCACCCTGCAACCGACACAACGGAATCCGGGCCCTGGCTGCTCCCCAAAGAAACCTCCGAACCTCCCTTTCTATCTTTTGGACATCCCAGCGCAACAACCACACCGGCAATGTTTGCAACCAATATAACAGCCTGGGGAATATGACCATGCCTATCGCCGCCAATCTGCCAGATAATGACAGTGGGAGGGGTGTCCAAGCTTGCAGCTGTGCCTGTAGTTTTGAGAAAAAGCGGTCAAAATTAAGTTTATAAAGCATATTAGGATCCCGAGGCAATAAAATACCTAAGTACACAAAAAAATCCCCCGCCCAACGGAGAGGGAAGACCCCCCGCCACGCTCCCCGCAACAACCCGCAACGTCCAGAGGCTCGGATTTGTCCATATTGATGCGCAATCCCGCAAAGCTCCCGAAGAGAGCAAATTCCTCAAGGAGATTAGCAAGCAACTCCTGAGGCGACAACACATGCACTAACATGTCATCGGCAAAGGCCGCCAATTTGAATTCCTGAGCCCCTAGCCTGACCCCCTTTATACCCAGAGAAGTCTCTATGCTCCGCACCAATGGATCCAGCGACAACACAAAAAGCAATGGGGAGAGGGGACAACCCTGTCGCGTACCCCTCCCCAACGGAAACGAGTCCGAGAGCACCCCATTGCAGGAAATGTCCGCTGTAGAACCCGTGCATAATAACTCCACGGTTTGACAAAACAGTGTCCCAAGGCCATATTGGGGCAAGAGAAAGTGCAAGTAGTCCCAATGAACTTGATCAAAGGCCTTCTCGGCGTCAAAACTTATCAACAAAGATTGCAAATCTCGCTCCCTAACCCATTCAAGCGAGGCCAGTATTTTACGCGGGTTCCGGACCGCATGACGATCTTTTACAAACCCCACCTGCGACTCATGTACCAGCTCTCCCAACACACCGGCCAAGCGGTCCGCCAGAATTTTAGCTAACACTTTCAAGTCGAAATTTATCAAGGAGATGGGTCTATAGGAAGTAGTATGAGTGGGATCCTTCCCTGGCTTAGGGATCAAAATAATGTGAGCATGATTCTTTCCCCAAGTAAAGGTGCCCTGAGCAATCCGTCTATGGTACATTTCCATTAGGGCAGGAGACACCTGCTCTCCTAACAGCTTATAGAATTCTTCCCCAAAACCGTCAGGGCCTGGCGCGCGACAGCAATTGGCACCCTGGATCACCCGAAACACCTCTTCCACCGTCACCGGCAAGCCAAGATGGGCCCGCTGGTCCGCAGTCACCCGGGGGAGTTGTATCCCCTGAAGGTAATTAGCCATATCCACCTGGAAACCTGACCGACTAGCATAAAAAGTCTGAAAATAGGTTCGAAACACGTTCGCTATCTCCCGACTCTCCCCCTACTGCCCCGGAGACATCTCGCGAGAAGCTTCCCAGGTTTATCGCCAAAGCGATATAACTGGTATCGATAATACCAATGAGATTTTTTAGCGCGTTGATGCAATAGCTCATTAAGAGCCACTTGGGCTTCCCAATATCGTTTTTTGTTTGCTGGAGTGGGGTCACCCGCACACCTCCTCCGTTCTTTCGCGGTCTGTTTTTCCAATTGAACAATCCGTGCAGCCAACATTTTCCGTTTCCGTGCTACGTAGGCAATAATGTCGCCCTGCATCACCACTTTCGCGGTTTCCCACAGCAACTCCGGGTCAACCACCTGCTGCTCATGATTTTTCCGGAAGTCTAACCAACGTTGTTTAAGATAACTATGAAAGGCCTGGTCACGGTAGAGGTCCAGAGGAAAGCGCCAAGTCTGCATACGCGGGGCCCTAGCTCCCCAAGTTAAACTCACCCAGATGGGAGCGTGGTCTGAAATTTCCATCGGGCCAATTTGTGCATCTTCCACCTGAGCAAATAGCCAGCCGCTCTGATATTAAAGTATAATCTATCCGCGCATGGGAGCCATGGGCACGGGACTGGTGGGTGAAATCACGCTCCACCGGGTGCAGCAAGCGCCAAGGATCCACTAGGCCCAATCGTTTGCATAAGGCGTGCAGCACCTTGGTGGTCTGGACCCGGGATCTCTCCCCCACCCCCATCGTAGTGTCTAAATCAATATCAAGGACCCCATTCAGATCACCCGCCAACACCAGGGGGGCGTCTGGCCACTGCTCAAGCCTGGAGGCTAGACGAGCATAGAGTGCTCTATCCAATACGTTTGGGCTATATAGCGACCCAAGGATAATGGGCTTCCCATCCAATGTACCATATACCAAAAAATACCGCCCACCCGGGTCAGCATACTCCTGCAACGCCTCAAAGCGAAGGCGCTTATGAACCAGGATAACCACTCCCCCCTTTTTCCCAGTGGCCGGAGCACCCCAAACTTGCCCCACCCAGTCCCGTTGTAGTTTGGTATGCTCTACTGCAGTTTGGTGGGTTTCTTGCAGCATAGCCACATCACAACGGAAGCGGGCCAAGGCCTGCAACACCTTATATCGCTTAACAGGATGTCCTATCCCACACACATTCCAAGATACAATCTTCAGGACTCAACACAAAAAGCAGTATCTACCCATAGAATAATACAAACCAGGGGGAGGGCGGCCGTCCCAGCCTGCGGCCATCCTCCGAACATCCTTAAGCTCCCATGCAACAATCGCCCTTGTGAAAAATTGTTCCACTCCAGCTTCCCCCACCCTCTCCAACCTCTTCCCCTCCCCCCCATCCTCCCTCCTACCTTCTCGCTGCCCCTCCCCCTCCCCCTATCCCCTACCCAATCCCTACCACTACAAACCACCCCTTCGCCAACCGTCCAACCCCCCACCTGCCCATCCACTCCCTTCCCCTTAACCTGTCCCACTCCACCCAGCCTACCCAGGCCGGTCGACTTCCTGTGACAGCCGGGCCCTACCCCCCAATACTCCCATACAGGGCTCTACCCCAAGTGTACCCTACCAACCCTGCATCCCCAGTTCGAAACCCTACCAAGGTGTTAGGGAACCCCTCCCGGGACATTCAATATACGCCCTTCGTATAGCCAGAAATATATGCATAAGGGCTGCGGCCCTGAAACGGCGAAGGGAAGGCTTCCCAAGTGTCCAGCGTTACTAGTGCAACAGAAATCTAGCAGACAGCACATACACCTTAGAACATTAAAACTTTAGAACAAGAAATTGAAACAACTAAATAGTACATAACAGCAGTCCAAACAGCTGACACCCGCAAAGTGAGGTTGGCCTAAAGTGGGTCCGCTCCTGCTGCCTAACTATAAATAAGTACACAGACCACCCCCCCATACCACACTGTAAACACATGAATCAAGCAACTTTATAATGTGCAGCGGCTGCAATAAGTACAAACTGGGCCGCAGCACACAGCAACCCCTACCTCGCACGTAGAGACCTACCTTATGATCAAAACGGAGCCGCTCCGCTCCCCCCTTGTAAATGCATCCCGACCCAAACTAAAAGGAACCTCGGGGGCTACTGACCCTCGCAAGCAACTGGGGCGGGTCAGAGCCCCGTAGGCATGACCCCAGACCCCGAATGGTAGGGCTCAACACAATGGAGCACACCCGCCTCAACTATAGGTGCCCCACATTACACGGGGCCTCCATGAGGGGCCACCCCTTACCCCCAGTCCCCAGCAAAACAACCAACCCCTAGGGTGACGCACTAAAGCAACACTGTCCCAAAAACAAAACAAAAAAGAAAACTTACCCGAGCCCCCTTAGCAACACCGGACAGCCTCCGGGGTCATAGTAGTTACGTAGCAACCCAGAAGGAGTGGATTCACAAGCAATACTCCACCCCAGCTGCCAATTGAACACGAGGCAACTGGCAGTGGGGCCCCAAAGTTTCACCCCCTCCAAGCCCCGCATACTAAAGCATCCCCTCTAAACAATACCCACCATATTAACTGCCCCAACATCCCATCCCCTACCCCAGACCACCCGAGGGCCCCACCCTTGATATAGTGCATCGTGTAATCCCCACAAAGGGGGGTATCATGAGGGAGTGAATCCAGTACCTCGGCCCAGGCGCCTTCTCTAAGTAACCAAAATTTCCAACCCCCCAACAAGGGAAAGAAAAAAGAAAAGGAGGGAAACAGGCTCCAAGGGCGCCATATCACACTATATCAATATAACAATCACAGTAGCTCTAGTGTTCATAGCGTCCTCTCTCCGAGTCCAGGGTCTCTGCCGCAGCGATAGTACTGCATCCTAGATACGAAACTCCGCTCCCAGGCTTGCCGATATCCAGAAATCCGCACCTCCTCGCTCAGGGAACAGCCGCCGTTGGGTCTGTAAGTTGCTCCAAGAAGGTGAGAGCGTCCGCAGGGGGCCCCATATAGCGAGTTTGCCCGTGATGCTCCACACGAAGCTTAGCGGGGTACAACAGGGAAAAACGAATCCCCTTGCTCGCCAGTTGTGCACAAGCCGCAGAAAAAGCACGTCTCTGCTGGCTCACCAACAAGGAGTAATCCTGGAAGACCAGGATCTGCTCCAACTCTCCTGCTTGTCTCCGACTGTTGCGGGCCGCTCGCAGCACCTCCTCTTTTTGCCGATAATCGAGGAAGCGAGCTATCACCGCTCGTGGCCGCCGCACTTGTTCCCGCCGGGGGCCCAGCCTGTGCACCCGTTCCAGTTGAATCGGGTTCTCCATCCCTCCGGGAAGGATCTTGCCCATCCAAGCCAGCAAGTAATTGGAGAGGGCATTGTCAGCGACATTTTCAGGGACTCCCAATAAACCGAAGATTTTTCCTTCGTCCCCGATTCTCCATGTCCTCCAATTTATCTCCCTGTTGCTTTACTAAAGCCTCCAGAGCTTGCACTTTGGCAGTCAAAGATTGTTGGGCATCCTCCAAGTCAGATATTCTAGTTTCCGCGTGCTCCATTCACCCTGTGAACTCGGTAATATTCTGGGCCACTGTGTGTAACTGATCTCCCAGATCACGAAAGCGCTCATCCAGGGCCCGCACCACCGCGGCACTCACCTCCGCCACCATGCTATGCTCACTGTCCGACCCTGGGCTTTTAGGCGCCCCGTCCGCCATTTTCGAGTCAGGGACTCGTGTCTTCTCTCTCCTGGTCACTTTAGCAGCCATCAGAGGGTTCCCAGCAGACAAAGACAACCCCACCACAATACCAGCACTTCTCCTAGTATGCCGCCACACAGCGAGGGGTATTAAGCCTCTGATTTATGATGAATTTTGCCGCTTTGCAGGGGTATAGTGCCCGGAGCTGATCCGCACACGTCCGATCAGCTCATTGTCCCACCGGAAGTCCCCCACATCCAGCTTTTTATCAGTTGGAATGGGAGTATCCCAGGTGATCATAACCTCTTCATTCTCTGTAATTCTCTTAGGGTCATGATCCCAGTGCTTTTTGGGCACAGTGATGTCATAGTGTTTACAGTTTCCAATGGATGAGGCGTGCAACTTTGTTGTGCCTTTCTGTATAGAAATTTTCTGCCATCAGAACTTCACAGTCAGCTACGAGGTGAGCCACTGTTTCCAGGTCTTTCTTACAGAATCGATGTATGTCTGTGTTGCCAGGTTTTCAATGCTAGCTATAAACCATCTCGTCCGTAGTCCGTTGTCCTGGGCTGCAACTATCAATATCTCATCCTTCAACCATTCATGTGTTCATTTGTGATCGACAAAGGGTTCCTGGAGCAACACTTTGTGTTTTCTACTGTATTTGTGCATTTGCCACTTGTTTTTTCTTGTTTGCTGATCTAATTCTTTTAAGAGTTTTGCTAATTCTGTTGCTTCCTTTCCTGTGTGTGCTTGTGGATTCTCACTCATTCCCTCTCGTCGTCGGAACATAGAAACATAAACATAGAAACATGATGACAGAAAAAGACCACATGGCCTATCTAGTCTGTCCTTCCATATCAACAACTACAACAGTCCACTTTTTACCTTTAGAAATCCTCTGTGTTGGTCCCATGCTTTTTTGAATTCAGTTACTGTCCTCATCTCTACCACCTCCACTGGGAGACTATTCCATGGATCCACTACTCTTTCCGTAAAGAAATATTTACGCATATCACTCCTGAATCTATCTCCCTTCACCCTCATACCATGTCCCCTCATAGCAGAACTTGCTTTCAATTGAAAGAGGCTCTCTCCCTGAACATTTATGCCACGGAGGTATTTAAACATCTCAATCATATCACCTCTATCCCGCCTTTCCTCTAAGGTGTACATATTAAGATCCTTAAGTCTGTCCTCATATGCTTTATAATGAAGCCCACTAATCATTTTAGTAGCCACCCTCTGCATCGACTCCATCCTGTTCACATCCTTTTGAAGGTGCGGTCTCCAGAATTGCACACTATACTCCAAATGAGGTCGCACCAAAGACTTATACAGAGGCATTATCACCTCCTTTTTTCTGCTAGCCATTCCTCTCCGCATGCACCCAAGCATCCTTCTAGCTTTTGCCGTCGCCTTTTCTACCTGTTTAGCTACTTTAAGATCATCAGACACAACCATGCCTAGGTCCCGCTCTTCTTTAGTGGACAAAAGTACTTCACCTCCTATACTGTATTGCTCCCTTGGATTGCTGCAGCCCAAATGCATGACCTTACATTTTTTAACATTAAATCCCAGCTGCCAAATTCTAGACCATTCTTCAAGCTTAGCTAGATCCCTCCTCATGTTATCTACACCTTCCTGGGTGTGTACTCTATTGCAGATTTTGGTATCATCTGCAAAGAGGCAAACCTTACCCGACAGCCCTTCCGCTATATCACTAACAAAGATGTTAAAAAGAATCGGACCAAGGACAGATCCCTGGGGCACACCACTGGTAACATCCTTCTCCTCAGAGTGAGCTCCATTTACTTGTACTCCTTGTCGCCTCCCACCCAACCAATTTCTAACCCAAGCAGTAACTTTAGGGTCCATCCCTAGGGTGCTCAGTTTGTTTATAAGTCGCCTGTGAGGAACAGTGTCAAAGGCTTTACTGAAATCTAAATACACCACATCTAGAGCTCTCCCTCGGTCCAACTCCCTGGTCACCCAGTCAAAGAAATCAATCAGATTTGTCTGACAAGACCTGCCTCTGGTGAATCCATGCTGCCTCGGATCCTGTAATTCGCTGGACTCCAGAAACCTCACTATTTTCTCTTTCTGCAGTGTTTCCAATAATTTACTCACCACCGAAGTTAAACTAACCAGCCTGTAGTTTTCAACCACATCCTTACTTCCGCTTTTGTGTAAAGGCACCACATGAGCCTCTCTGCAGTCCTTTGGCACCACTCCCAACTCCAATGAGGCATTGAAAAGGTCAGTCAGTGGAGTTGCTAGAACGTCCCCAAGTTCCCTCAGTATTCTAGGGTGTATCCCATCCGGTCCCATCGCTTTGTCTACTTTAAGTTGAGCTAGTTTCTCACGAACACAGTCTTCTGAAAATTGTTCAAGATGTCCCTCGCTTCTGTTCCTATTTGTGGGTGTTTTCTGAGGTCCTGCTCCTGGTTCTTCATCTGTGAACACAGAACAAAAATATTTGTTAAGCAATTCCGCTTTATCCTTATCAGCTTCTACATATTCCCCCCCCCTGCACCCTTGAGTCTGACAATACCACTTTTGCCCTTCCTCTTCTCACTAATATATCTGAAAAATGTCTTATCCCCCCATTTTATTGCATTGGCTATTTCCTCCTCCTTTTGAATCTTTGCTTTCTTGACTACTTTGCTAGCTTCTCTAAGTTTTTCCAAATACAGATGCCTGTCTTCCTCTCTCTGTGATCTCTTGTATTTCATGAAGGCCTCCCTCTTTTTCTTCACTTTTTCAGCTACTTCTTTCGAACACTTGTCCAAGTTTGACGATGGAGACAGATTCTGGACGTTTACTTTCATATTTCAGCACTTTGTGTATTTGGATCCGATGATGCTATTAGGTGGGCCTGGAGGCTTATGATAATAGCTCTGTATGTGTAATCAATCTCTATGAAGGATAGCCCTCCTTCAGCTCTAGGAATGTACAGTCTTGGCATACATTGATTCTTGTAAATTCTCATGGGCATGGAGAAATGTTCTTGTTCGCACATCCATCCTAGTGGTTGGGGCAAGGTACTTCAGGCCGGAAGGTCGGGGTTCAAATCCCACTAGAGGACAGCAACCTTAGGCCAGAAGGACTGGGGTTTCTAGTCCCACAGGTGCTCCTTGTGGTCTTGGGCAAGCCACTTAACCCTCCATAGCCCATGTTCCCTGTAAAATAGTTATCTCCAAGTTATAATGCCCTGTTCAATGTAATTTCAGTTTGTTCAATGTAAACCGCACTGATGCAGAATAGCGCGGTATATAAGAGAATGTGAATAAATAAATAAAAATAAATCCAGTTTTTCAGGATTTTTAAGATGCCAATCTACAGTCCCAAAGCTGTATGAGAGTACAGGAATTGCCAGCTGATTGATTGATGATTTATATCTTATTCTGTGATGTTAATGCGCTTTTCAATAATGATTTTAATTTTCTATAGTATTCTTTATTGATCTTTTCTCTCAGTAATTTCTGCTTGAGTGTCGTTCCTTCCTCTACTCCGAGATATTTGTATATGCCTTCCTGTTAAAGTTCCTTGATGTCACAGCCCTCAGCCAGGGAAATGTTTTCTGTTTTGCTCAATTTTCCTCTAAAAAATAGTTTTTTGTATATTTCTCTAGGCCAAAAGTCATCCTAATGTCATCAGAAAAGCTTTTCGCTACATAGAGTTGCTCTGCTAATTGTTGGTCACGAACTGTAGAGCTTCAGGTCATCTACAAATAGCAAATGGGATGTTATCTAAGGGTTGTTACCTTCTTTAGGATTTAGGCTAAATCCATATCCCAAAGAGTTGATGAGGGTACTCATTGGATTAAGTGCCATACAAAACAGAAGCGGTGACAGGGAATCTCCCTGAAATATTTCTAACTAGATCTTCATATTAGGAATGATGTACTGACCATCTTCAAAAATAGGGTGGCTTGCCACATTATCATGGTGAACTTAATGTATTCTATCAAACCAGGATTTATCTTATACATTTCAAGGCAATTTATTATTCAAGAGTGTGGGACACTGTCTAAAGTTTTTTTATAATCAATCCATTCTATACTGAGATTTCTGCTCTTCTTAGTACTGTCCATGATGGCTCTATTCAACATTAACTGGTCTTTGGTTCCATATGCTCCCCTCTTATTGCCCTTTATTGCCGTGATATTATTGGACGTCATATGAACATATATTCTGTCTGAATCTATTGCAGTGAACAGCTTATAGATTGTAGGTAGACAAGTTATTGGTCTATAACATTTTAGAATGCTACTTGGGTCTCTCTTTGGAAGGAGAAATGTTTTTTTTATGTTATAAGCATTGCGGTGTTAAGTTCAGCTGCTTGATCAATTGGTTTTTGCAGTTTGCCAGGTCTTGGTGGAGTGATGTTAACTGTTTGAGCCAAAAGATTTAGTCCATTTGGTTATGAGAAGGTGTACATGATTCTGCCTATATTCAAGACACATTATATGACATGTACACTAGTATTTTATAAAGATACGTAGGCGCCGACTTGTCTTTATACATAGCATCGAAGTAAGTGCCTACCCATGGCATCCTGTGATAAAATTACCCTTATACTGCTCATTACTAAATAGGTCAGCATCATACCTATGTGTAAGAATACTTCCTGTATATTTTTTTCTGATGCTGCTAGTAATCGATCAATTTATACATTGACTTTTTAAAACCGGACTTTGCCAGGTCTCATAGTTTTCTGGAATGCCTGGCTTGTTGGCAGTTTTCATTCCGATGTGCTGCTTCTGCTTGTGACATTTTAAAACATGTAACATGTCTGTGTGTTAGCTTTAAACACTGGCCACAAAATGTAAGTGCTTGAAAGCCTTTTATGATATCTTCCTATATGAAAGCAGACTATAAAAAGTAATGTTGTTTTTTCAAAAAATTCCTGAGTAACTGCAATTTTCAGCCGTGTGCGTTGGCTGTTGTTCAAAAGACAATTATACTGGTTTTTTTACAATTTATTTTATTCCTTTGCTCTTTTTTCTGTCTTTCAGGTTGCTTTGGAGATACTGCTGCTAGGAAGACAGATCAAGTTGAAATGCCATTCTTTAGCTAATTACCATTATGCTGGTAGGTTCCTTCTTGGGTAAGATATTAATGAAAAATCATTTAGGAAAGGACTGCTCCCATTTCTCTCTGAGACAAATATAGGTTTTCCACTTACAAAGAAGGAGCAGTGAACATTCATTGCATAGTACCTTGTAAAAGTCTTCACACCGTTGCACGTTTTGTTACATTCTGGAAGGGCAGACTGGATAGGTCATATGGTCTTTTTCTGCTGTCATGTTTCTATGTAAAAAAAAATACAGTTCAAAATACATTAAACTAGGAGTTTTTCACTGATCTACACAGCATACTTGAAAGGGAAAGAGCAATCATAGAAGTATTCAAAAAGTAATAACGAATAATAAACCAAAAATCTTGATTGCATGTCTTCACATCCTTTGTCACAGCAAACCCAAATGAGCTGTTTCTTCAAGAATTGCCTTAAGACTCATAATAAGTTAAACGGAGCTAACCTGTGCCCATTAACAACCGCAGAGTTGATTGGAATACTCCTGGATGAAGAATTTAGCTATTTCTGTTGTATTAAGTGAATTTGAAGCAAATATCTAAAGATGCCAAACACGGAGCTGTTTAATGAACTCCAAGATGAAGTTATTCAGAGGTAAAGACTGGAGAAGGCTATAAGATGATTTCACTGTGTTTGATTTCTTTTGGAATACTGTTGGGTTCACTATTGTTAAGTGGAAATAGTTTGGTACAATCGAGACTCTACCTTGATCAAGCTGTCCCTCTAAAGCCAGTAGGTGCGAGTTAAAGAAACTGCTGAAGAAAGTCACTATGAAGTACTTTGTTGATTTCATTCTTTCCTGTTCGCATGTTCTTTTTCAGTTCTCTCAGGTACCACATCCTCTGCCCCAGTCTCTCTTCCCTGTGGTGTTCCACAAGGATCAGTTCTCGTTCCTTTTTTATTTAATATCTTTCTGGCACCACTCACCTTACTCATCCAACAACTAGGATTATCAGCATTCTCTTATACCACACCAGCTCGCTTCAGCCAGATCTTTCTATGGTAAATGTGTGCTTGTCTGAGGTCTCCAACTGGCTTACCCAGAACTGTCTTCATCTCAATGTATCCAAAACCTCAGCTATATGGTTCTCGTTTGGCGCTCCCTGAACTTCAGTGGCCCCGGTTCTTTCAGACTCCCCAATTCCTCTGGTCTCCTCCTTCCACTTTCTCGGTGTGACTCTTGACTCTGAATTATCCTTCCGTGAACACATTTCTTTGTTCATATGTTGGTCCTTCTTCTGTCTGAGACATATCCGAGCTATTCGTCCATTTCTTTCCACCCCTGGCCTGACGACTCCTCTGCTGTCCGTAGTTATGTCTCTTCTTGATTTTTATAACCTTGCCCTCGACGGTCTCACTCAGTCCCAACTTCATTGCCTACAATTAATACAAAATACTGCAACCAGACTTCTTTCACATGCCATTCTTCGTGGCCATATTACTCCAGTCCTCATTCAGCTTCATTGGCTTCCCGTAGATTACCGCATCTGCTACAAGGTCCTTGATCTTGTCCACCGAGCCATCTATACCCAAACTCCACAGTATCTGGCCGGACCTATTGCAATTCCACATACCAACCCACAGCCTGCGTTCAGCCCATGTGAACCGGTTACATCTTCCCCTCCCCAGCACGTGCTCATTTACATTCTACTTGTCACTCAGTTTTTTTCTTTTTGGGCCCCTCCCCTCCAGCCTCCATGTGGAGCCAGTTTTTCCCAGATTCAAATCCCAGCTGAAAACTCATCTCTTCTGTTCTGCTTTTGACGTTCTCTCTGCTTCTCCTTGAGGGCCAGAAAGCAGCAGGAGGGAGCAGTGAGCATTCCCCGCAGCCCAACCCTGGCCTTGGGAGGCCAGATTGGGGGTCGGGCTGTGGGGAATGCAGTGCAGGAGCTGACGGTCTGGATCGTGGCTTTACAGTGAAGCTGCCCTGCCATGGCAACCGGACGCCATGACACTGTGGCTCCATTGTAAAGCCCAGACTGAGTTAGTCAGGCAAGTCCTGTATGTGCAGGCCAGGCTGAATCACTATCCCGGCCTTCACGTATAGGCCTGATCGCGATTCTGATCCCATGGGGCTAGACATGCCCTGCGGGATCAGAATCGTGACATCCTCTGTACATCCAGTTCAAACCGGGCATATAGAGAGCCTGTACGACTGGGATGGAATCGGGCCTCAAGTGACTGAATAAACATAAACATAAACAAGATTACTTTGAAAGAACTACAGACGTCTGTGGCAAAGGGGTATGTTTGTCAATCGGTGGTAGTGGCTTCAGTGTGATATTGGAGCTGTGGCCCCATTGAAGTCAATGGGGCCGCATCTCCGATATCGCACAGAAGCCGTTACCGCCAATTAATAAACACACCCCTAAGACTAGGGAAATGTTGGCTGTTCAGCAACTTCAGGATGTCTCCACAAACAGTATATATGAGAGGAAGCCACTGCTGAAGAAAAGCCACATGAGATGCTACATAGCATTTGTGAAAAAACACATGGGGACACTGCATGCTTGTGGGAGAAGGCTTTGTGTTATAAGATTGTAGTTGAACTTCCCGTCTCAGTGCTAAGTGATGTTCATGGCATAAAACAAAAAGAGCACAACACATTAACACCATTGCTACAATAAAGCATGGTGGTGGCAGCAGAACTGGCCAGTCCACTAGGCGAGCTAGGGCACCGCCTAGGGCGGCCAGTCCGAGTGGGCAGGGGCATTGACAGTGGTACACATGGACAGCCATGCCGTTCCGCCATCCAGCTGCCACCAATTCCATTGGGGGGGTGGGGGAGGCGGGCAGTGGCAGTATTTCCAAAAGCAGTGCTGCTTTTGTAAATGCTGCCACTGCCCACCTCGCCCTACCGAGATGGAATTGGTGACAGCTGAGGGGGGGAGGTGCCGGCAGCAGCTGGAGGGGGCAGCAAGGCCGTGGTTTCTGTCTAGGCTGCAGAAACTCTTGGGCTGGCCCTGGGTGGCAGCATTATGCTGAAGGGATGCTTTCTTGCACCAGAGTTAGGAAGACTTGTGAAGACTAAGGGAAATGTGGATGATGCAAAGCATAAGTGAATATCTTGGAAGAAAACCTGATCTCCAGGAACAAGCAGGAATGTAGTCTTCACATATGAGTGACGTCGGTACTGACAGAGCCCACGTGGGAACGCTCCCCAGCTTCCAATAGGAAAGCCCTTGAGAGCATCCCACTGCGCCTGCGTAGCTGCCTTCCCACATTTCCAGCTCTCCCTCTTCAGTTTTTCGTCTTCCGCGGAGCCGACAAGAAGCTATTCCTGTCACCGCGGAAAATTTTTTTTTTTCTTATTTTTTGTGGTCGCATCTGCCTTCTCGTCAACGCTGATACCACCGACCCCGTCGGTGCTTTCTTTCTTTTCAAAAAAAATAATTTGCGAGGGAAGAAAACTTTCTTTCTTCAGGCACATCAATGCCATCTTAGGCTTAGGCCTTTCCCTTTTTCCAAAATGGAAAAACCAGCCAGTGGTTTTAAGAAGTGTTCCAAATGTGGAAATAAAATTTCGGCCACGGACACCCATGACTGGTGTCTAAAGTGTTTAGGACCGGATCACCAACCGTCAGAATGTCCTCTCAGTAGGAAGATGACAAAGAGAGCCCTACAGAACAGAGCTGCAAAACTGGGCATTCTCTTTACCTCCGATGCAATCTCTGTAGTATTGACGTCATCGAGAGTGTCATTGAGAGCTTCATCTTCCTCTCAAGGATCTCAGGTATCGAAACCTAGGTCTTCATTGAAGACTAGCCGGCCCTCCAAGGGTAGATCTCCTAAGCATCGAGATGCCTTGGGCGTTGCCCTGGAGGGGGACACACCGGCCAAACAACCCCGGCGGGAGGTCCTTGCCTCCAAAGCCTTAGTGGGATCCCAGGATGCTCCCGAGGCCGCTACCTCTAGAGAGCTCCTGGTGCCATGCTCAGGGATCGTGGCCCGCAACTCCAGTACCGATACCCAAGCATTGGCAACCTCCATGGATCAACATATCCTGGCCATCGAGCGGAGTTTAGGGGCCTTACTGGTGGCCTCCGTACCGGTAAAGCCTTTACAGTCAATTCCTTAGACATCGGTACCGACTATGGTACCGAAAGACCCTACATTGACTTTTTTACCGCTTACTATGCTACTGTCCATGCCGGCCCTCGAATCCGTTTCTGGTACCGAAGTTCTGGCACCGCAACTTTCATCTACCGGCTTCGAGCAGTATCGAGTATGTGCAGAGCGTGAGCACCCTGCCCGTCAATACTTTGAGTCTTCCGACTCCGATTCGTTAGACGACAAATCGGCCAGTGCCTGGGAAATGAGAACTCTCCCGGAGGACCCATCTCCATCCCACAATGTCGCATGTCCCCTCCGGAGGACATGTCTTTCCAAGACTTTATTTGCAATGTTGCTTGGGGTCTGTCCATAACAGTGACTTCGGAGAAAGAACCTAGGGCTGAAGAGCTTGAAATCCTTCAATACCCTGCAGCCCCAAAGGAAGCTGCTGCTCTCCCTATTCATCGAATACTTCATGACCTTATGCGTCGTATGTGGGAGACACTCCTAACCATCTCTGCACATACTCGACGGCTCCATACAATGTACTGGGTACCGGAGTGTCCTGGCTTCCGAAAGATGCTATTAATACCACACCATTCCATGGTGGTGGAATCTGCAATACGTTGAATAAAAAGTGCTAAGACACATTCCTCGAACCCTCCAGGCAGGGAATAGAGAACCCTCGATGCTTTTGGTTGTCGATGTTTTCAGGCCTCCATGTTATCGGCCACAATCAGTTCCTACATACTCTATATGGGTATGTTCCTTAGGGAGGTGGCTAAGGATTTGGAGTTGATGGCTCCTCTTCTCCCTGATGATAAAACAGCTGATTATCTCACCGTTGTAAAGCATGCCCAAAATGTTTCAAAATTTGTTAACAGGGTAACTTTCAACTGTTTTGAATGCATCAGCAGAACTTGAGCTATATGCATTGGTGCACGCAGGATTGCTTGGCTCCAAGCATCTGATCTTGAACAATGGGTTCAAGATAAGCTGGGTAATATATCTTGAGCTGGTCCTTTTTGGCAAGGACTGGCAGGACAAGGCTTCTCAGCTAGAATCTGAGAACACCACTCTTAATAGACTTTCTAGAACTACTGCCAACCCAGCTAAGAGAAAGGCAGCAAAGAAACCTTTTTCAAATAAGAAAAAGAAGTACTGCCCTTCTTACACCCCTGCGGTGCACTGTCCAATCCATGCTCCCCAGAAGGGGCAGTAGCCACCAAAACAGCAGAGGAAGACTCAGACTCCCAGGTTACAGCCACCTCAGCAGACTCAACCTCCTCAGGGTCTTTGACTCCTTTCTGGAGAACATAGCCGTCCTGCCTCTGGAGATTCCAGATCCCATCTACATTCCCGGCAGACTTTGTCACTTTGCCCACAGGTAGCATCTTGTAACATCAGAGCACTGGACTCTCTCCATAATACGGGAGGGTTACAAACTTCATCTATGAAGTCTACCCTCCTAGTCTCCTCCAAGAGAGTTCTGTTCTCAACCCCCTCTCACTGCTCTGTTGTTGCAAGAGGCCACCTCCCTTCTCTCATAAGGTGCAATAGAGGAGGTGCCACTCTCCCAGCAGGGTTTGGGCTTCTATTCTCCATACTTCCTCATTCCCCAAAGAAGACAGGAGAATACAGGCCCATTCTGGACCTAGAGAACTGAACAAGTATCTACTTCGGGAGAAATTCAAGATGATCTCCCTAGGTACTCTTCTCCCCTATCTCCAGAGTGAGGACTGGCTCTGTTCTCTAGATTTAAAGGACGCATATACTCACATTCTTATTCACGCAGAACACAGAAGGTTTCTGCGTTTCCTGTTCCAGGGGAAACATCAATACAGAGTACTGCCTTTCGGCCTTACCTCTGCCCCAAGGCATGGCATTGCATGGCAGTGGTAGCTGCATTTCTAAGGACTCTAGAGATATTTGTCTTCCCTTACTTAGATGACTGGCTCCTTCAAGTAAGCACATCTGAAGAGGCCAATCTTTCTCTCTCGTGCACCATGCAGGTGCTGCAACACTTGGGATTTGTAATAAATCTTCCAAAATCCCAACTCGTTCCCTCTCAAACTCTAGAGTTCATAGGGGCTCTCCTAGACACTCAACAATCAAGGGCTTTTTTGTCCCAAGCCCGCTGTGCTCGTCTCATTCAACCTGCATCTCAAGCAAGCCTCAAGACCTTTCTTACTGCTCGAGAAATGCTTCAACTTCTGGGTCATATGGTATCAACAGTACATGTTATTCCATATGCTTATCTACATATGCGCGCAGCTCAATGGACCCTGGCTTCCCAGTGGTCTCAGGCATCCGATCACCTGGGAGACAGAATAAGGGTCTCTACACATCTAATCTCATCTCTACCTCTGCCCCAAGGCATGGCATTGCATGGCAGTGGTAGCTGCATTTCTAAGGACTCTAGAGATATTTGTCTTCCCTTACTTAGATGACTGGCTCCTTCAAGTAAGCACATCTGAAGAGGCCAATCTTTCTCTCTCGTGCACCATGCAGGTGCTGCAACACTTGGGATTTGTAATAAATCTTCCAAAATCCCAACTCGTTCCCTCTCAAACTCTAGAGTTCATAGGGGCTCTCCTAGACACTCAACAATCAAGGGCTTTTTTGTCCCAAGCCCGCTGTGCTCGTCTCATTCAACCTGCATCTCAAGCAAGCCTCAAGACCTTTCTTACTGCTCGAGAAATGCTTCAACTTCTGGGTCATATGGTATCAACAGTACATGTTATTCCATATGCTTATCTACATATGCGCGCAGCTCAATGGACCCTGGCTTCCCAGTGGTCTCAGGCATCCGATCACCTGGGAGACAGAATAAGGGTCTCTACACATCTAATCTCATCTCTCTAGTGATAGCAATCCCCAGAAAACCTGCTAGTAGGGTCACCTTTTCAGATGCCTTCACATCAATGTACCCTGACGACGGATGCATCCAAATTGGGCTGGGGAGCTCATCTGGACAATCTCTCCACTCAGTCTTTGGTCTTCTCAGGAGTCACAACTCCACATAAATCTACTGGAACTCAGAGCCATCCACAATGCTCTCAGGGTGTTCCAGGACCATCTTTACTTCCGTACAGTTCTAGTCCAGACGGACAATCAAGTAGTCATATTCTACTTGAACAAGCAGGGTGGAACAGGTTCTTGGACCTTTTGCAACAAAGCCCTACACCTATGGTCCTTCGCCATACAGCATCAAATTCACCTACTTGCTGTGTATCTTCCAAGCAAAAAGAATCTCTTGGCGGACAAACTCAGTCGAGTCCTGCTACCTCACGAGTGGTCTTTCCATGCGGACAAGGTCGCTCACATTTTTCAGATCTGGGGAACCCCAGACATAGACCTTTTCGTAAGTCCTCAGAATGCCAAACTTCCCCGCTTCTGCTCCAGAACGCCTGCTCAGAACAACCAGCGAATAGATGCCTTTCACCTTCACTGGGGTCAAGGCTTCCTATATGCCTTCCCTCCCATTCCCCTCATTCCTAAAACTCTTTTAAAACTCCAGAGACAAGGGGGTACATGATTCTTATAGCCTCATGTTGGCCACGATAATCATGGTATCCTCTCCTTCTACGTCTGTCTCAAGCTCAGCAAGTAGATTTGAGGTCTGCTCCAGATCTCCTCTCGCAGGAGGGAGGACAGGACACTGCTGCATCCGAATCCGCAGTCCCTACATCTTACAGCATGGCTGCTGAAGGCATAGCCTTCCAGAACATCAACCTCTCTCAACAGGTGAAAGCTATCCTTTTAGCTTCTAGGAAACCTTTCATCAGGCGCCCCTACTCTTTCAAATGGTGTAGATCAGAGGTACTCAAATCCAGTCCTGGAGGGCTGCAAACCAGTCAGGTTTTCGGGATATCCCTAATGAATATGCATGAGATAGATTCAAATACAATGGAGGCAGTGCATGCAAATATATCTCATGCATATTCATTAGGGATATCCCAAAAACATGACTGGTTTGCGGCCCTCCAGGACTGGATTTGAGTACCTCTGGTGTAGATTCTCTCTCTGGTATTCTGAAAGGGATCTTGACCCCTTCACAGCTCCGGTGGATGCATAATTTGAATATCTTCTTCACCTCTCTTCTGGACTGAAACCAATTTGGTAAGAGTACACCTAAGTGCAATTGCAGCCTCTCACGTACCCCTTAGATGGTCAGCCCATCTCTTCTCTGCCACTAGTAGCATGCTTCATGAGGGGTCTTCTATTAACTAAGCATCCCATTAAGCCATCCCCAGTGGCATGGAATCTCAGTGTTGTTTTAGGACAGCTTCTCAAGCTTCCCTTTGAACCTCTAGCCACTACTTCTCTGAAGTTTCTCACCTGAAAAGTCTCCTTCCTAATTGCCCTCACTTCAGTAATATGCATTGGTGAGCTTCAGGCTTTGGTGGCTGATCCTTCTTGTACACGATTCCACCATGTTAAGGTAGTCCTTAGGACTTATCTCCACTTTGTGCCAAAGGTGGTCTCGCCCTTCCATTTAAACCAGTCAGTCTACTTTCCTTTTTTCCCTAGACCTCATTCCTCTAGGGAAGAGGCAATCCTTCACACTCTGGATTGCAAACGTGCCTTGGCGTTCTATCTCCAGAGAACTCGAGAGCACAGAAAAGCTTCCCAACTTTTCATCGCCTTTGACTCGAGTCACCTGGGATTGCCAGTATCCAAGTGAACTCTCTC
This sequence comes from Ichthyophis bannanicus, assembly GCA_033557465.1. NCBI lineage: Eukaryota > Metazoa > Chordata > Amphibia > Gymnophiona > Ichthyophiidae > Ichthyophis > Ichthyophis bannanicus. Next base: position 439,159,467 of record CM066033.1, read on the forward strand.
CAGATGGATAGCAGCTTGTATCTCCTTTGCTTACAAAAGTGCCGGACTCTCTTGCGAGGGTCACGTCACTGCACATAATGTTCGGGCCATGGCTTCCTCTTTGGCAAATCTAGGATCTGTAGTGATTGATGACATATGTAAGGCAGCAACCTGGTCTTCTGTCCACACTTTTGCTGCTCACTATTGCTTGGACAAGGACTCCCACAGGGATACCTGTTTGGCCAAGCTGTTCTCCAGCATCTCTTTCAGACTTAGATCAACTCCTACCCTCCGTCCCAGGTTTTGATACCAGACATCCTTGGAGGATATATGACCTACTTACTTAGGCCTGTGATCCACAGCTCACTCTGAGGTCATCTCTCTGGCATCTCCAAGCTAGGGAGTCACATATGTGAAGACTACATTCTTGCTTGTTCCTGGAGATAGCATAGTTACTCACCTGTAGCAGGTGATCTCTAGGAACAGTAGGAATTTAGTCTTCACAATCTACCCTCCTCCCCTAGGAGTTGTACCTTTTCCTCTTCTTCTCCTTCTCTCCTTTTATCTCAGCTGCAAACTCAACTGAGGAGGGAGAGCTGGAAAGGCGGGAAGGCAGCTATGCAGGCGCAGTGGGGTGCTCCCAAAGGCTTTCCTATTGGATGCTGGGGAGTGTTCCCGCGCTGGCTCCATCGGTACTGACGTCACCCATATGTGAAGACTAAATTCCCGCTGTTCCCGGAGATCATCTGTTACAGGTGAGTAACTACACTTTCAAGTCTGTCATAGATCTGAGACTGGGAAGAAGATTCACCTTTCAGTAGTACAGTGATCCTAAGCACAAAGCAAAAATAACAATGGAGTGGCTCAGCAAGAAGAAAGAGAGTGTCCTTAGGTGGCCCGGTCAAATCCCAGATCTGAATCCAATAGAAAATCTCTGATAGGTCTTCAAAACTGCAGTTCATAGGTGATCCTCTGCCAACTTGAAAGAGCTGGAGCTTCGGTGGTGAGTAAATTATTGGAAACGCTGCTGAAAGAGAAAATAGTGAGGTTTCTGGAGTTCAGTGGATTACAGGATCTGAGGCAGCATGGATTCACCAGAGGCAGGTCTTGTCAGACAAACCTGATTGATTTCTTTGACTGGGTTACCAGGGAGTTGGACCGAGGGAGAGCCTTGATGTGGTGTATTTAGATTTCAGTAAAGTCTTTGACACCATTCCTCACAGGTGACTTATAAACTGACTGAGCACCCTGGGGATAGACCCTAAAGTTATTGCTTGGGATGGAAATTGGTTGAGTGGGAGGCGACAAAGGGTACAGGTAAATTGAGCTCACTCTGGGGAGAAGGAGGTTACCAGTGGTATGCCCCAGGGACCTGTCCTTGGTCCGATTCTTTTTAACATCTTTAAAGAAAAAAAAAGGAGGTGATAGTGCCTCTGTATAAGTCTTTGGTGCGACCTCATTTGGAGTATTGTGTGCAATTCTGGAGACCACACCTTCAAAAGGATGTAAACAGGCCGGAGTCAGTACAGAGGGTGGCTACTAAAATGGTTAGTGGTCTTCTTTATAAAGCATATGAGGACAGACTTAAGGATCTTAATATGTAACCTTAGAGGAAAGGCGGGATAGAGGTGAAATGATTGAGATGTTTAAATACCTCCGTGGCATAAATGCACAGGAGGAGAGCCTCTTTCTATTGAAAGCAAGCTCTGCTATGAGGGGACATGGGATGAGATGAAAGAGGATAGATTCAGGAGTGATATGCGGAAATATTTCTTTACGGAAAGAGTGGTGGATCCGTGGAATAGTCTCCCAGTGGAGGTGGTAGAGGTGAGGACAGTATCTGAATTCAAAGAAGCATGGCACAAACACAGAGGACCTCTAAAGGAATAAAGGGGACTGTGTTGTAGTGGTTGATATGGAAGGACAGACTAGATAGGCCATGTGGTCCTTTTCTGTCGTCATGTTTCTATGTTTCCATTTAACAATGGAAAAAAATTGTACCATCCTGCATTTATCATTGTAGAGTTTTCGCCAAGTACTGAGTCAAGGGTTGTAAAGACTTATGTAATAAAGACTTTGTTTTCTTATTCTTAATACTTTTGGAATATTCCTACAATTTCTTTTCACTTTTAAAGTGTAGAATGTTGTTTAGATCAGTAAAACAGGCTCCTACTGTAATATGTGTTGAACTGTGTATTATAGATAGCAGATTGTGGAAAATGTACAAGGGTGTGAAGGCTTTTTACATGGCACTGTGTATCATATGCTAAAGATTTATTTTTGTCATACATATTTTTTTTATTTTTGAAGTATAAATGGGACTATAATGCAGTTGAAGGTTTTTTGAAATTCCTTTGTCATCTTTTCTTGCAGACCTGCAAACCGTGTAAATGTTGCTAAGCAGGATATTCAGCGGCACTAACACGGTTAGTGCTGCTGAATATCCATGGCTGCCACCGCTCTGTACCCTGATGCTAACCAGTTAGCATCGAGGTGTTCTGTAGGCAGCACCTGTGGATAACCATTCAGCAGTGATATTCTACAGCTGTCTAGTTATCCCTCGGCAGTGAAAGTTACAAACATTAAAAGCTGTTCTAACTTTTGCCATCAAAGCTAACTGGGCAGCAGCTGAATATCGCCCAGTTAGCTTCCTGCTTCGCTGGCCGGCCGACCAACCCAAATATTCAATACTGGTGACCGGATATGGCCCTGGCATTGACTATCCAGGTTTAGTGTTCAGCAGCAAGAGCTAGCTGCTGTAATTGCATTAGCCACCGCTGAATATCGGGCCCAGAACTCCTAAGCTTAGGCATCTAAAAAATGCAATAATAGTAGCCTTAGGGTGGGGAAAAATGTTTGGAGCTTAGCACTGATTTTCAGTGCACTGACACCTAAAGTAGAATGCTAAATCTAGGCAAGTGAATGGCAGCAGATCTGGCCCTTTCATTAGGTGGACTAGGCATCTGCCTAGGTTAGCACAATTCCAGAGGCGGCAGCATCTGTGCTAGTGTGGCAGAATTCAGCAGTGTTAAAGAGGATTCCAGTACCCAGCCTCCAAGCACAGGTGCATGTTCAAGCCCCGCCCCCTCTGAACTTTGTTTTGGAAAAGGACATGGCAGGCCTTGAGTACAGACATATGCCCATAAGTCCCATGCTGGCTGCTGCAGGTCTTCTTTAGTTTTGCAGAAGATGGTAGTGATGGAGTCTGTGATGGCAATGATAAGGGATAAAGGTAGGCCCAGTTGTGGGAAGGGAAGGAGGGAGCTGTTAGACATAAGAAGAGAAGTAGAGAAGAGGAGCAGCTCGAGACCTTAGGGGTAGCACAATGAAGGAAAAGGGAGATGCTGGATTTTAGGGAGGTAGGGAAGGGAAGGTGCTGGACATCTGGTGGAGAGAGGAAGGGGAGATGCTCAACACCTGGGGGGAGGGATAGGGAAGAGGGAAGATGCTGGACAATTGGGAGGATAGGGAAAAAGGGAAATGCTGGACTAGAAGTGGTTGGGAAGGGAAAGGGAGATTCAGGATATATGGGGGGGGGGGGCGGTTAGGACCTTCAGCATCCATGCAGGTGAGGGCTTTGAGCTGCCCCTGGGGTTGGTATATAGTTGAAGATTTGTCAAGGACAGCAGTTCTTAACTGACATGTCACAGCACAAGCACCAGGAGTGTGTCATTGAGCTGATGCAAGCAGAGCAGTGCTTCCAAGTGTGCCGTGAGAATGGGAAGTGTAGCAGCACATTATAGCCCGGTGGCAGGATACACAACCTATACAAGCCACAACATTCTTCTTCAATTTTTTTCCAAAGCTGCGCTCCTTCCCAGGGTCACAGCAGCATGAGGCACTTAGTATGATTTCAGTTCCATTGCTACTGTGACCTTGGGAAGAAATGCAGCTTTGAACAAATTAAAGAAGAATGTCGCAGCTTGTACAGTTGTATCTCTTGCCAACTAAGAGAGGGCAGATGCTGCACTGTTGGGGATGGGGGGAGAGGACATATAATGTACTTTGGTGTGGGGGGGGGGGGGAAGAAGGCAGATACTACACCGTTGGAATAGCAGGGAAGGGGAGGGAGAAGGAAAGTGTGCAGATGCCCCACAGTTGGGGATGGTGGGGGGAAGAGGAGAGGGTAGATGCTGTATTGTTGAGGAGGGGGTAAAGGACAGATGTTGCACTGTTGGGGGGGTGAGAGAGGAGAGTTACACTGCTGCAGGGGAAGGGAAGAGGATGAGAGTGGGGGAGATATCACACTACGAGAGTAGGGTGAAAAAGAGAGAGGAAGAGAGAGAGACACACTACCTGGTATGATGGAAACATGTGGAAGAGGCCATGGTGGGTTGTCAAAGAGATGAGGAGGGTGTTGAGTACAGAGGAGTAGCAATGAGAAGTGAATGAAAAACAAAGAGATCGGGAAGGAGTGAGGCAGTGAAAATGGCAGAGCTAGGGGAGATGGTCAGGTCAGGAGTTTAAAGGAAACGGAAAGTTGACACAGAGGTGAAAATTTAAAATGGAGAGAGAGGGTGAAGTTTGAGTGGATAGAGAGGAAGAAAAGGACTGAAAGAGAACGCTCAGTATGTGAGAGACAGATGTAGAGAGGGAATGGGAAAAGACAGGAGAAAAGAGGAGAAACAGTAAATGGACGGCAGACACTAGAAAGACAGAAGTCAGATGAAGAAAGCAGAAAAAGAGACGGGGACCAATGTGACTGGGAAAATAAAATGCCCTGAAAACAAAGATAGAAAATTTTATTTTAAATTTATGAATTGGAATATGTTTGCTTTGTGAAGTGTGGATCATGGATGTTTGTTTTTATTTTCTTCAGTACAAGAGGAAATGCATTTATCTGTATTCTCCAGTGTTTTGGGATTTCCCAGTGTTTTGGGGCTTCCCAGTTCCCAGGCTTTCCTAACCAGGGCTCCACAGATCAAACAAACAGTAAGGATTTGAGGGTTTGTTTGTTTGTTTTATTATATTACATTGCTAGCTCTCTGACTGGGAGCTCTTAAAAGGGTTTTTTGTATATTTTTTAAAGCAAGGTTACTTTCTTTTTGCTGCTTTAGGGGAACTTTCCTTGAGTACAGTAGGTTGCTGAACTCCAGTAACCTCCTCAGGTTTAGAAACTGCTAACACCTAATCAGGTATTAGTTCCCTCCCTACCCACCCCGACTCCCACCCACCCCTAGTGAGCAGTCTTGCTTTATAGGGCACCTCCCACTTTAACAAATCACAGAGAATTGGACCAGCACATTTTGAATATAATTTAAGAGATTTAACTGCTTTTTCTCTGAAAGGACAGCTGCGAAACCGGCTGGTACTTGGTAGATCTCTCTCTTTTGCTTTAACAGATACCTAAGCTCCACGAACAGAACAATGGCTGGGAAAAATCGTATTGCTAAAGCTGTTGCCCCCGTTACAGCTTCTGCCTCGGTCCAGACAGAGGTCCTAATGCCAGTTGAAGGACCGGTTCCATGTGCAGGGTGCCTGCATGCTGAAGCTCTGAGGAAACAAGTGGAGGAACTCAGAGAGGAGGTGGCGAGGCTGAGGAGCATTCAAGACAGTGAGAAGTACATTGATGAGATGCTTCTTGCAGCAACCAAGCTCTCCAGCACAGGAGAAGATGGGTGCCAACAGAATGTCGATGGTTGGACACTAGGGTGGTCCACTGCCATAGGGGAAAAAATAAAAGTAGGAATTTCTTTGCTCCCTGGCCTGATTCTGGTTCCAGTTATGTAGAAAACAATGTGTGCAAAGTTTGAAGCCAATCAAATAATATTTAGGGGTGGCTCAAGGTCCCTATCTATCAGGCCCCTGGATCCCCCCCAGGGTTCGTCAAACCACTGGGTATTATCCGCCCATAGACGGGGGTATCATGCTTGCGAAGCACTCAATGTGGTCCAGATGCTAGTAAGGACTTTGACGATGTGGGGAACATCTTACGGTGTTGCGAGACAACACCCAGAAGGAACTGGAGTTGCTCTTCTTTTGTGGTGTGTCGGCCGTTGAACTCCTCAATGAGTTTGACCCCTCGCTCAGCCACATCGTTGATCACTGGAAGATTTTTTACTTTCTTCAGACCGTCTTTGAATGATGCATTCTCTTCCCAGTCTTCTGGGTCTGCATTAAGAAAATCACTGTTGATGTCGAGGTGTTTCAGGAAACGGATTGACTTGCGAGTTGCAAAAGATTCAAGTGGTGGAATCATGGAACTTTTCAATTCGACCCGCTTTGGGGGATCTTCGTCTTCGTCATCATCCTCATCGCTTTCATCTGATTCTGCCGGGATCATGGCCGACACTATGGCCCGCTTTGTCGGTGCTGAAACAACTTCATCGAACAGTGACAGTGCCACAAGCTCCTCTGACACATACCACAGATGCTGTTGCAGTTTGTCTCTGGCCGCTCTTCCAACACGGTCATTGTGGTAAGAGTGTAGTTTCTTCAGCATCTCCAAATCTGTTCGAGGAGCAACTGCGGCATCAGGGGCAGAAAATCAGGCTTCCACATGAATCAGGATGGAGAAAATGCTCACATCACGAACACAGGACTCCTCCCGTTGGGTAAGATCTTTGAGTTGTCCTCGGAACATCCAAATCTTGAGACAGTACAAGACTTTTGCCATCCATCTGGCATGATGGAAAGCTCCGGGTTTCTTGAAATTGAAACTAGGAAGATTCCCTCCAAGGCAGACAATGTTAACTCCAAGAATTCCAGGTAATCATCTCGGTGATTGCCCTGTGCCAACTTGGATTCCGCAAACTTCATGATGCGGTCCCTGTCAGGTTGCAGCACCTCCAAGTCTTTTCCAGTTTGATAGTTGGACTTGTCAAGGGAGCCCCAATTCTTTTGGAACCGGCGAAAGAGTTGCACATCGGGATCCGATGAAGCTCCAGAGCATGTAGAGAATACTGCACCAAGAATTATTTCGTAAATGTGATGGCGGCATGCCAAATGAAGGACTGTGCGACGGAGTCTCTGTTCTAGAAGAATGCACGCTCCTGATCGACATCCCGTGTTCGATGCAGTTGTATCAAAGCAGAAGCCTTCAACCTTTTCATCCAAACACCATTCCTGTAACAGTTCATAAACTGCTGCAGCTTGATTCTCGCCCGTTCCTGATGTCAGTTTTGGTACACCAAGAAGTTGTGTTTCTCCAGTGGAGACAGCCGTTATCAAAACTGGAAGGCGGTCAACGGATGTGGTTGAACAGAGGAGAGATGGCAATAACTTGCTATCCCAATGCACAATGCATGCTTTGCCTTCGGCTTTGAATGCGTTGTGCAGGTCCGTCCATTGTTGCTGACGGTGCTTTTCTCTATGGCGCTTGACGCTGGAGCGGCTGATATTGAGCTCCCCAGGATAATGTCCCAGACTTCTGGCGGTTTCAGCTACCACAAACAGAGCATTGCGATCCGTTGTCCCTGTCCGATCCGGGGCTGCTGTAAGCTCTGGGGTCCAGACATTGTTAGGTCGATACTGCTTCGTTTGTGGAGTTGCTTTCTTCTGTCCGTTATCTGAATCCGCAGATGTCGACGAGTCTTCACCTGACTCTGCTGAGGAAGAAGATCCTTCCAGCTGAACTTGGCTTGTAGTTGCCTCGGCTTCGGCAACATGTTTTTGTCTGCGCCTTTTCAGTTGTTGTTCTCGCTGTTGCGATCTTGCTTCCGTGTTGGCCAGTTTCTTGTCCATCGCGCACATTGAGCCGCGGTGCCCTGGTTCTCGTTGCGCTATTAAGAATTCTTTGTCTTCTTGAATATGAATTAAAGACATTGCATTGGCATGCGCCACATCAAATAGGTTTTTCATTGCAACCTGGAATTCTTTTTCATTTGCCTCTTGTTTCCCTCCTCTCCCTTTGTTTTTCTTCAAAAGTTTCCACTGATCGAACAATTTCTTCACTTTTTCTTGAATTTTGTCATTTCTTTGAACAGGAAGCCTGGCCTTTTCCCAGTAAGCTTCTACTTCACTTGTTACAATAGATGCACTTTCACTAACGCCTTTGTTTAATGTCATATGGTGATGTAAAAATACACTTAACACTTGCTCCTTGCTGGGGAGCTTGGCCCCCAGAATTGTGGTGGACATTTCTTCAATGAGATAAAAACCACGTTTTTTCGCCATCTGAAAAGAATAAAGATACAAAGATAATAGTACAATGTCTTTGCCACCTCTCAGACGAGATTAGTTCAAATATGATGCAATCAAATGTAATCAGCGTGGAACTGAGTGGATGATACAAGATGATGCAGCATTTCGTCATCTGCTCCCAGGGGGAAATCTCAAGACTTGTTGAGCCACCCCTAAATATTATTTGATTGGCTTCAAACTTTGTACACAGTGTTTTCTACCTAAATGGAACCAGAATCAGGCCAGGGAGCAAAGGAATTCAGGAATTCATTTTTATGGACCACCCTATTGAACACAAGTCACCAGGGCCTGCAAAATCACCAGTCCAACTTCTCCAGCCCTTGAATTGAAGAACCATTATGCAGCCCTGGAAGTGGAGGAGGTGAAAGCATCCCTGGAAAGGGAAGAACCAGAGTTCAAGTACCCCAAAGTTGCAGAATCAGTGACCAGAAGGAAACGAAGGGTAGTGGTGGTTGGAGACTCTCTTCTGAGGGGTATTGAGGCGACCATCTGCCGACCAGACTTGATGTCCAGAGAGGTATGCTGTCTGCCTGGTGCCAAAATCCAAGATGTTACGGAGAGTTTGCCAAGACTCATCAAGCCCACCGACTATTACCCAATGTTGCTAATCCATGTTGGAACAAATGATACTGCCAGGTATACCTCGGAATGTATCAAAAGTGACTTCATGGCTCTGGGACAGAGGGTGAAGCAGTTAGGTGCACAGGTGGTGTTCTCTTCAATCCTCCCTGTTGAGGGTAAAGGCCAAGGCAGAGAGCCTCGCATCCTGGAGATGAATGCATGGCTGCGTGGATGGTGTCATCGCGAGCGTTTTGGTTTCCTAGACCATGGGATGCTGTTCCAAGGGTTGCAGAGCAGAGATGGCATCCATATGTCCAAGAAAGGTCAACGCATCTTCGGTAGTAGACTGGCTAATCTACTGAAGAGGGCTTTAAACTAGATTAGTTGGGGATGGGTGAAGAAAGCCCCCAGGTAAGTGAAAGCCCCCAGGTAGGTGATACATTAAATAACCTTTATGGAAATGGGTAACAGGGGTAACATATGGAAAGCAGTGTGTATTAATGCCCGTAGCATGGGAAATAAGATCCCTGAAGTTGAAGCTTTGGTGGGAGTGGCTGACTTGGATTTAGTGGCAGTTACAGAAACATGGTTCACAGAAAACCATGACTGGGATGTAACTAAACCTGGCTATACTTTATTCAGAAAGGACAGGGTAGGAAGAAGGGGAGGAGGAGTGGCACTATATGTAAAAACTACTATTAAAGCTTTGGAATTACAGAGCTTAAAAGGGAGAGAGGAGGCATTGTGGGTTAAACTAGAAAGAGGGAAAGAGAAATCTATTTGCATTGGTGTGATATACAGACCTCCCTCACAAGAGGAAGAGGTGGACAGAGAGTTAATTGAAGACATACGCAGCATTGCTAGGAAAGGGGAAGTGCTACTGATAGGAGATTTCAATATGCCAGATGTTGATTGGCACATTCCTGCTGCAGTATCATCTAGAAGTAAGGAGATCCTGGATTCTCTACAGGGAGAACTATTCAGGCAATTGGTAACAGACCCCACACGTGAAGGGGCCATACTGGACTTGGTGCTTACCAATGGTGAAAGTGTTTCTGATGTTGTAGTGGGAGATCATTTTGCATCCAGTGATCACCAGATGGTGTGGTTCAGTATTAGGATTAGGGCTGTTAGAATCCATTCCAAGGTGAGGATCTTAGACTTTAGGAAGACTAACTTTGCGAAGATGGGCCAATACCTCAGGGAGTTGTTAGTGGGATGGGAACAGCTGGGGGATGTAGAAAAACAGTGGGCAAAACGAAAAGGGGGTATTTTAAGGGCAACCAACCTTTTTGTTAAAATGGTAAATAAAGGCAAAAGGAAAAGGAGACCGCTATGGTTTTCGAAGGAAGTAGCTGAAAAAGTGAAGAAAAAGAGGGAGGCCTTCATGAAATACAAGAGATCACAGAGAGAGGAAGACAGGCATCTGTATTTGGAAAAACTTAGAGAAGCTAGCAAAGTAGTCAAGAAGGCAAAGATTCAAAAGGAGGAGGAAATAGCCAATGCAATAAAATGGGGGGATAAGACATTTTTCAGATATATTAGTGAGAAGAGGAAGGGCAAAAGTGGTATTGTCAGACTCAAGGGTGCAGGGGGGGGGGAATATGTAGAAGCTGATAAGGATAAAGCGGAATTGCTTAACAAATATTTTTGTTCTGTGTTCACAGATGAAGAACCAGGAGCAGGACCTCAGAAAACACCCACAAATAACAGAAGCGAGGGACATTTTGAACAATTTTCAGAAGACTGTGTTCGTGAGAAACTAGCTCAACTTAAAGTAGACAGAGCGATGGGACCGGATGGGATACACCCTAGAATACTGAGGGAACTTGGGGACGTTCTAGCAGCTCCACTGACTGACCTTTTCAATGCTTCGTTGGAGTCGGGAGTGGTGCCAAAGAACTGGAGAGAGGCTCATGTGGTGCCTTTACACAAAAGCGGAAGTAAGGATGTGGTTGAAAACTACAGGCCGGTTAGTTTAACTTCGGTGGTGAGTAAATCATTGGAAACGCTGCTGAAAGAGAAAATAGTGAGGTTTCTGGAGTCCAGCGGATTACAGGATCCGAGGCAGCATGGATTCACCAGAGGCAGGTCTTGTCAGACAAATCTGATTGATTTCTTTGACTGGGTGACCAGGGATTTGGACCGAGGGAGAGCTCTAGATGTGGTGTATTTAGATTTCAGTAAAGCCTTTGACACTGTTCCTCACAGGCGACTTATAAACAAACTGAGCAACCTAGGGATGGACCCTAAAGTTACTGCTTGGGTTAGAAATTGGTTGGGTGGGAGGCGACAAAGATTACAAGTAAATGGAGCTCACTCTGAGGAGAAGGATGTTACCAGTGGTGTGCCCCAGGGATCTGTCCTTGGTCCGATTCTTTTTAACATCTTTGTTAGTGATATAGCGGAAGGGCTGTCGGGTAAGGTCTGCCTCTTTGCGGATGATACCAAAAGCTGCAATAGAGTAGACACCCAGGAAGGTGTAGATAACATGAGGAGGGATCTAGCTAAGCTTGAAGAATGGTCTAGAATTTGGCAACTGGGATTTAATGTTAAAAAATGTAAGGTCATGCATTTGGGCTGCAGCATTCCAAGGGAGCAATACAGTATAGGAGGTGAAGTACTTTTGTCCACTAAAGAAGAGCGGGACCTAGGCGTGGTTGTGTCTGATGATCTTAAAGTAGCTAAACAGGTAGAAAAGGCGACGGCAAAAGCTAGAAGGATGCTTGGGTGCATACGGAGAGGAATGGCTAGCAGAAAAAAGGAGGTGATAATGCCTCTGTATAAGTCTTTGGTGCGACCTCATTTGGAGTATGGTGTGCAATTCTGGAGACCGCACCTTCAAAAGGATGTGAACAGGATGGAGTCGGTGCAGAGGGTTGCTACTAAAATGATTAGTGGGCTTCATTATAAAGCATATGAGGACAGACTTAAGGATCTTAATATGTACACCTTAGAGGAAAGGCGGGATAGAGGTGATATGATTGAGATGTTTAAATACCTCTGTGGCATAAATGTTCAGGGAGAGAGCCTCTTTCAATTGAAAGCAAGTTCTGCTACGAGGGGACATGGGATGAGGGTGAAGGGAGATAGATTCAGGAGTGATCTGCGGAAATATTTCTTTACGGAAAGAGTAGTGGATCCATGGAATAGTCTCAGTGGAGGTGGTAGAGATGAGGACAGTAACTGAATTCAAAAAAGCATGGGACCAACACAGAGGATCTCTAAAGGTCAAAAGTGGACTGTTGTAGTTGTTGTTATGGAAGGACAGACTAGATAGGCCATGTGGTCTTTTTCTGTCATCATGTTTCTATGTTTCTTTGTAACATTTATCTTCATATTTCTACTTCAAATTTGTGGATCCTTGTTCTGTATTTGAGAGTCTATATTTTGCATGTGACCAAGGTACAGTATTCTTAGCATGTAGTTTATGTTCTGTTTTTCCATTGGTATATTGGTGTTCTTGGGCCCAGTACAATTCTTGCAGTGCTGCCTATTCATAGGTAGGTTCTTGCTGTTTGAATTATGCCTATGGTAGGTTTGCTACATGTACGTTCTATGTGGATTTTTTTTTCAGGTTTTGTAATTTTTAAAATGTATGTGGTAGTGGAGAGATCTGAGTTGCTGTTACATAGATGACATGAGAATGTTTTTTGTATGGTGGCTTCCATGGAGAAATGTCCTAGTTCTTCTCTGCACCTGTTGGGAGGAAGTAGATTTTTTGTGGATACAGAATGTTTATATTTAACTCATAAGAGTTGCTATACCGTGTCAGACCAAAGGTTTGTGAGGATTATGTGTGTGGCATCCGTCTTGTGTGTGGTATTGTGAGGGTCATGCAAGTTTTGTCCGTCAGGTGTGTTCTGACAGAAAAGAGGTTGAGAACCATTGGTCTAGGGTGTCAGATTTCTTTGGGCTGGCCCTGACTAGCAATCCTAAATGTAGACGAATTTTCAACTAAAAATGTATGCTCCTGTGTTTGGCTGAATATAGGGGCAAATTTAGACACCCAATTTAGGAGCTCATCTGTTTTTTTTTAGTATTGAACCCCTTTTTTAAGGATTACTTTCTAGGTAAAAAGGGCATCCTGAGCACATTCTTCTCTCTGCTGTTAGTATTGTGTAGTAATATCCTGAGCGTGTTTGCCTCTTTCAATAGCATCCGTTTCATCCTACAGTGATGTGCAAAAGTCTGGAATCATTTGTAAATTTGACGTTTTTTCAACTTCATGACCTTATCTTAATTTCTTTTTCCTCCCAGTGGCTTTTTCTGTGTATCTCATGATAAGTGATAGATTTGGCTATTAGGGCCAACTTTTAGTATTGGTTTGGCCCTTATTTTCTGAGTTTGTTCCCCATAGTTGTCCTGTTGATAGATTTTCTGTGAAAATCGCGTAATGTACATCATTGGCCAACGATATATTAATGTAAGTATGCTTTAAAATATTATGGACGCATGCCGTGTTTTTATAGCTGCGCTGTTGGCTAGATATCTGCATTGTGATTGGTTAGTGAAACCAGCCTCCTGATTGGTCAGAAATAACGTGTGCATATTGGATAATTTCGATCCAGTTTTGACACAGGATCCACAAAAATCACAGTAGCTATCTCCCATTGTCTGTAAAGTATTTAAATTGGAAGCAAGGGACTTCCGGTTGACACATGAGCGAGTAAAGACGTCTCTCTGCTCGCTCCAGGGCCGCCTTAAGCTTCAACATTAATAAAGCCTTATTCTGACTCTCCCAGCTGGTGCTTAGCGCAGCGTGGGTCGCAGAGCCGATCACGCCCGTGGATCTGTGCAAGTTCCCTACACCATGCCGCTGCCTGCCCGGAAAGACCGGGAGAAAGGGGGCAAGTCGGGAGCCGCCATGCCGCCTGTGACCCAACCGGCATCCCCAAGTGCGGACAGCGTGGGCTCCACCTCAGAGGAGCTAGCACGGGAAGTCGTCAAATTGCTAGACCCCAAGTTCGACCAAATTTTGGCGAAGCTAGAGTTGCTGGGGACTGCAATGGCGGAATTGGATCGCCGAGTCGAAGAGGTGGAGCAGCGAGTAATGCTCATGGAGGAGGAGGAAGGGCGGCGCACGAAGGAGCACGAGGCACAGGCCGCGAAAATTGAGTCTCTGCTGCTGAAAGTCGACGATCTCGAGAATCGCTCACGCCGCAACAACTTAAGGTTGGTGGGGATTCCAGAGTCGACCACAGATCAAATGCTGATTCCCCTGATCGAGCAGTGGCTTCCGAAAGAACTGGGCCTGGAGGAGCTGGTTGGGGAGATCAGAGTGGAGCGTGCCCACCGTCTTGGGGCTAAAACGGAGGGGGGCAGGAGGCCGAGAGTGGTGATATTGAAACTGTTAAATTTCCAGCATAAAATACATCTGATGCAGGCTTACCGAAAGAAGCGCGAACTGCTCCTTGAGAACCACAAGCTGCTGCTTTTTCAAGATTATTCCGCCTTGGTAGCGACAAAGCGCAAAGCCTTCTCCCCGCTCTGTGCTGAACTTTTTCAAAAAAATGTGCGCTTTACTTTGGCGTTCCCGGCGGTGCTCCGGGTGACGCATCTGGGGCGGCAGCACGTGTTTGAATCGCCGGGAGCGGCGAAGGCGTTTGTGGCAGGCCTGGAATCCGCATCGGAGAGACAAAGCGCCGCTACGTGAGCAAGGCCGGCAGTACTGCTGGCAGATATCTGATGGGGGAGCCGGCGAGTGGCTGCGCAGTGCCGGGAGACTACCCTGGGCTGCAGACTGATTTCTCTGAGGCTTCCCGGGAGTGTTCTGTATGCTCCTGGGGGTCTTTGGCTATAGCTGACTATGACACAGGGAGTTGGGGATGTTTTAATTGTGTCGAGAGTTTTTGGGCCAAGGGGCTTTTGCCTACTAAAATGTTTCCACTGTTTAAATTGCTTAATGCATTGTTTCACTAGCTTTGTCTACCTCTCGGGGGTTTCTTTTCTTTCCAGAGCCCACTGGGGAGGGGAACTGTTTGTTCTACTTTGGGTTGTATCAGGCTTTGTTTGTGGGCATTGGAGTGGCGGGAGGCTGAGGCGGCCCTGTAGTGTCTGTTACGGAAGTTTGCCTCGCTTAGTCGGGGCGGGGATAGAAGTGATATCCTTCTAGGGGTTTGGGGTATTGTTTTAAATTGAGGGTGGCATATGGGGGTAGTGGGGGGGAGGGGGAAGGGGTGGGGGAGGGAGGGTGGGGAGGGGTAGGGGGGGCGGGGGGGAGGGGGGAGGGGCGGGGGGTGGGGGGGCGGGGGGGAGGGGACCGTTCGTCTGCCCTACTGCGATGGAATATCTGGGAGAAAGGAAGCAGCCTAAACATACTCCACGATGGAGAGGCTGGCTGGGGGCTGAGGCTGGGCGGCCCCTGGGATGTTGGCTGGAGAATAGTTGGGTTCGGATCCTGTCAATGCTTTATAACAAGGTTCTGCAAGGGAGGGTCGGCCATTCCCTAGCTCAATGAATCAACACTTACGTATTGTCTCCTGGAATGTGGGAGGGCTTAACACCCCTGTCAAGCGTACCAAAGTGTTGCAGGCCTTGAAAAAGGCGAAAGCCCACGTGGCGCTGCTACAGGAGACCCATTTAACGGCTTTAGAACATGCAAAATTAAAGAGAGACTGGGTAGCGCAGGTATATGCCGCCTCGGCATCTGTGAAAAAGAGGGGGGTAGCGATCCTGATTCGTAAAGGGGTCCCAGTGGAATTGTTAGGGGTTGAAGACGATCCGGAAGGGAGGTTCATATCCCTACATGTGACTCTGGCTGGGGCGCCATTACTCCTGGTAACTGTTTATGCCCCAAATGTATACGACCATGCCTTTTTTCAGCGGCTATTGCGCAGAGTGGAGGCGAACCCACAGCTCCCAGTTATTTTGGCTGGTGATTTTAACTGCCCTCATGATCCAGCCTTGGACAAGTCTAACCCTAGCGAGAATTCAGGTTGGTCGCGAAAGGGGGTGAGCTATCTGTGCCAACAGGGGAATTTGGTAGATGTTTGGCGTGTCCTTCATGAGGGGGAAAGGGACTACACGCATCTGTCCCGCGCTCATCAGACCTGGTCGCGCCTGGATTATATCTTAGTCTCAGCTAAAGTTTTTGGGAGGGTCGTGAAGGCTGAAATCGGGCCCGTCTTAGTGTCGGATCACGCAATGGTGTGGATAGATTGGCAAAGCTCGGGTATAAGCAAAGGCCGCTGGACGTTTCCCTGGCATAAGTGGCGCGATCCGGCGTTTAAAAGCTTCCTAGAGCAGCAATGGCGGGAGTTTCTGGAATTCAATGAGGCCAGCTGTGCATCAGTGGCGGTGCTCTGGGAAGCCGGGAAGGCGGTTTTGCGAGGGCACATAATAGCGTATTTAGCGCGGGAGCGACGTCAACTGGATGCGGAGATTATTCGACTGACGCGGGAGCTGACTCGCTTGAAGGCGGAGGCAGTGGGAATGCTCCGTGGGGCCCACTTGGGTGAGTACTTGGATGTCCAAAGACGGGTAAACGCCTTGCTCCAGGATAGAGCGGTGCACACTATGCATTATTACAGGCACCAGCTATTTCGCTTTGGGAATCGCTCAGGTAGGCTGCTGGCGCGTCTAGTGAAGGAGAGGGGGGGCGTGCGGGCCATCACTGTCATTCGTGATAGGGAAGGGCAGATACAGAGTGAGTCTAGACGAGTGGCGGATGTCTTTAGGCAGTTCTATGAGTCTTTGTATACCCCTGATGAGGAAAGCCGCTCTCAGGAACGGGCGTTCTTAGATGGAGTCCCGTTCCCACGGCTATCCGCCCAGGAGCTCGAGGAGCTACATAAACCTATCTCGGGAGGAGAAATCCAGAGGGCTATTCGCAGGGGGAAGCCGCATAAAGCGCCGGGCCCTGACGGGTATGGCTCCGAGTTTTACAAGCTCTTGGAAACCCAGGTGACTCCAACATTGGTTGCCATGTTCGCGGAGGCTATAGAGGTGGGTAGCTTCCCCAGGGACATGCGGACGGCCTCCATTTCGCTTATTCCCAAGCCCGGGAAGGACCTCTTAGATCCCGCGGCCTATCGGCCCATCTCTTTGATTAATTATGACATGAAAATCCTGGCATCTGTCTTGGCCGATCGGCTGCAGATCCTATTACCGCAGATGGTGGGAGAACACCAGGCGGGCTTCGTACGCGGTCGGGAGGCGGTTCGAAACATTAATAAGATTTTGTTGGGAATGGAGAAATATACGCGACAGGGAATCCCGTTGCTTTTTGTCAGCCTGGATGCGGAAAAAGCTTTCGATAGAGTCTCTTGGGCCTACATGTTTGAAGTGTTGCGCCGGTTCGGATTGGAGGGTGCCTTTACCAGCTGGGTGCAGGCCCTCTATACAGAGCCTCTGGCATACGTGACGGTTGGCAGTGAGCAGTCGGAATCTTTCGCACTACGCAGGGGCACCCGGCAGGGCTGTCCCCTCTCGCCTTTACTCTTCGTGCTCCAGTTAGAGCCGCTTTTATTGACGCTGCAGGAGATGGAGGATGTGCGCGGGATGCATTGGCGGGAGGGGGGGCTGACTATTAGCGCGTTTGCAGACGATATGCTGTTGTGCCTTACTGACCCTCAGCGCTCCCTATTGGCCGCTCTTCAGCAGATTGAGCGGTTTGGTAGATTTTCGGGCCTCAAGATTAACAAGACGAAATCCTTGGCCTTGGATGTGGGGGGACAGGTGCGGCGGGGATGGCCAGGTGAGTTTCCCCTAGTCTGGGCGGATGGGCAATTTCGCTATTTAGGTCTCCAGATTCCCGGGGGGTTGTCCCAATTATATCGGGCCAATATTCCGCCTCTGCTGGCCAGCACAATTGAGAACTTGCGGAAATGGCGCGATCTGCCATTATCACTGAGGGGTAGGGTGGCGCTCTTCAACATGGTTGAGGTGCCTCGGTGGCTCTATGTGTTGAGAAACCTCCCTATCTGGGTTCGTTCTGTAGACCTAGCGACTCTCCAGCGGCATTTAACTAAGTTTCTTTGGCGAGGGAGGAGAGCGCGTATCGCACTGACAACCTTGATGGGGCGGGTGGAACAGGGGGGAGTTGGGTTGGCATCGCTTCGCGCCTACAACTTGGTGTACATGATGCGTGCGCTTCGCGATGTGGTGTGTGGGACCGAAGAAGTGTTGCCTATTAGTCTAGTGGATGACCTGGCGGGTCCGCAGCATCGCATCATGCTGTTACATCTACCTCAGCGGGACCTCTCGGGGGGCTGGAGACATTCGGAGGTTTTGCGCATGTTACGGCAGGCATGGAGGGTGATCTGTAAGCACAGAGGAGGGTCGTGGAAAGTGTCGGACTGCCTTCCTTTGCAGGGCAATACTGGTTTTGTCCCGGGACTGGAAGGACGGGTGGCGCGACTTTGGGCACAGCAAGGTATCTGCTGTATTGGGCACCTGGCTATGGCAGAAGTGGCGGAGCTGGATTCCTACGCCTCTTTGTGTACGCGATACCAGTTATGCCGCCGAGATTTTTATTTTTATCTGCAGATTAGACATTATGTTCGTGGACTACAGCGGCGGGATAGTTTGAGGCTGTCTCAAGGTGGTATGTTAGAGCTGTTCCACACCCTGGAAGGAAAAATCACTGTACGGGCTTTGGGGGAGCAATTGGTTCCGGGGGGTTGGTCGCGAGAGCATACTCGGTCCCTGCGCCGCTTAGCGCAACGCTGGCAGGCCGATCAGCTGCCAGGGAGTACGGTGGAGTGCCTACAGGCGGCCTTTGAGGCGATTAAAGGTCTGGTGGAATCGGTGCAGCTGCAGGAGATACAGTATAAATTTCTGTGGCGCGCCTATGTTTCTAATGTTTGGGCGGCGCGGGCGGGCCTGGCGGAGACAGATGCGTGTCCTCTATGTGAGGCTGCCCCGGGCTCACTAGCCCATCGGTTCTGGTTCTGCCCCCGTATACAACAGCTGTGGACTGCAGTACGAGTTAAACTAAGTGGTTGGGTGGGCTCCTCAGTGCAAATTTCCCCGGAGTGGGGCCTTTTTGGGTGTGGGGGTGGGGTGTGTCCTATTCCCAGCGGGGAACGTAAGTTATGTGAGAAGGGCTTTCTAGTGGTGAAACAATGTATCCTGCGCCACTGGATGCAGCCCACAACCCCTGATATTGGAGAATGGGAGCGTGCTCTGCTTGACCTGGGGGAAATGGAGAGGCGTACGGGGAGATGTCTGGGGGCGGCAGCCTGGGACAGGTGGGTCAGAGTCTGGGATCCGGTTAGGAGGCAGAATCTTTTGAGTGGGTAATAAGGGGCTGGAGAAGTTATGGGGATCCAGACTTGGGGGAGGCCTTTGCTGACCTTGATGAGCTTCCGATAGTCTACAATTTGGAAGCCCAGTAGCTTGGAGTCGAACGGCTTGGAGGGGGGGTTAGGGTTGGAGGAGGGGGGGGGTAAGGGGGGGAATGGGGGGGGCGGTGGGGATATGGGAGAAGGGGGGGGCTTTCTGTCTGTTTGGGGTGGATATCGAATTTGTATGTGGTGGATGTCAGGCAGTATGCGTTCTGTACATAGTGGAGTATAGGGTTCTGAGATCTTTTGTTGAGCTTTTGGTGAGCTTTTGTTGATCTTTGTTCCAAGCTCACGCTATGCCTGATTTTTCTGATGTATACTGGCAAATGTTTGTTTGTGTATGGAGTTGGTTCTGTAACATAACAATAAAAAGAGTTTTCCTAAATTGGAAGCAAGGAATGCAAAAAAGTCAACTCTAATAGCCAAATGTATCCCTTTTAACATGGTAGAAAGATGAATATGCTGGACTAACGCAAAATTAAAAAAAAAAAAAACATTAGAAAGTACGAAAAACGCAAAACTCACAAGTGATTCCAGACTTTTGCACACCATTGTATACTATTCTTGTATTTTCTACTGACTTTCTTATTTTACTACCACTTCTGTAGTACACCCGACCTTTGCGATTGCCTGTGTTTGCTTTGATAGAGACCATATAATCCAAAATGAGGAAAGTGCAGCAGAGGAGAGGAAGGAGAGTAAAAAGTAAACGGAGGCTGAAACATAGGGTTATAGATCTGGCCAAGGGCAGAGGATTAGCATTCTCCCATCCCAGTCCTTCCCAGCATCTACCTCTTCCCTCCCCCTCCCCTTTCAGTCCAATCCAATCCAGCTCATCATATCTCCTCTTTCCTTTTCCTCCCTTCTCAATCTAATCTTCCCCTCTTCTCAACATCCATCATCTTTCCATGTTCCCCTTTCTCCTCTCCCAGTTTCAATATCTCTACCCTTCCCCCTCCCAGTCCATCAGAATCCTGCATTCCTCCTCCTTAGCCCATTTTCTCCCCTCCCTCCCCTCCCAGTCCAGTCTAGCATCTGTTCCCTCCCTCCTCCTCTCCCAGTCAAGTTCAGCATCTCCCCCTTCCCAGTCCACTATTTCCCTGTCAAGGCCAATGGCAGCAGCACAAACTCAAGCATTTTTTCGTTTTTAGAGATCCGGTTTGCAGCAGCATGCAGTTCTTATTAAATGAACATAAGAACATAAGATATGCCATACTGGGTCAGACCAAGGTCCATCAAACCCAGTATTCTGTTTCCAACAGTGGCCAATCTAGGTCATATGTACCTAGGAGTTTCCCTTCCGGTTTGCGTGGCAGTTTCAGGATCAAAACTGCTCGCTAGAAATGAAGCATTTCATAAGAGATGCATGCTTCTGCAACTTGGGAAAGGAGCTCTAAATGCACACAAATAAAAGTGGATGGTGTTTGTGCTTTCCCTTTTGCAGTTGTCGGAGCAGATATGTCATTGAGCTCCATGCTTTTGCTACCACTACCACCGCTACCCTGTCAGAGCCACAGGAGCCACTAGAGCAGGTGTACCATTGAGCTCCATGCTGCCACACTGCCAGAGCAACTGGAATGGTATGCTGCTGACCTGCTTGCTGCCACTGGAGCCATCACCTTGTTCAAATGCATGGCTTGCACAATTGGTTGTGCCGGCCCTGCATATACTTTTTCTCCAGGACCAAGCAGGAAGTCAGTCCTCACATATGGGTGACATCGACGTCGATGGAGCCCTTGCGGAGCATTTCCCCAGCTTTCCATGAAAGCCTTTGGGAATGCAGGCACGCATGCGCGGTTCCCATCCCATCTAAAGGTGCCATCTTGCCTCAGTCTCTCTTTTTCCGTGAAGCCCACCGGACGTGTGTCCTAGTCATCCCGGAAAATAGTTAGATTTTTGGCGATCCTTCGCTATTTTTCTTCTCCGGTTCGACGCCGGTTCCCCTCCCGCCGGGTTCGGTACACCGGTATCGAGCCCGATCTTCTTTTTTCAGTTTTTGCCCTTCGTGACTGGCATTCGCGCCCTTTTATTTTCTTTTTCCCTGGAAGGCCGGTCCTTTGACCTCGAGGGGACTCTTTTTTTTCCCCGATGGCTTCCAGTGGCTTTAAAAAGTGTGATCGGTGCAAGAAGCTGATGTCTCTCACCGACACACACGACTGCTGCCTTCGGTGCCTCGGTCCTGACCACGATCCTAAGTCGTGTGGACCATGTGGGAAGATGTCTTCCAAGGCACTGCGAAGTCGTCAGCACCAAAAGGAAAGTCTTTTTTCTGACTCGGCCTCCAGCCGGGCCCGAACCTCGTCTGAGGCCTCAACATCTCGGGAATCGGATCCTGAGCACCATCGGGGCTCCTCGGACAGGGGTCCCCCGACCGGGAATGAAAGAGGAAGAAGAGGCTCACGAGGGCGTCGTCGGAAGAGGTCCATGGCTCCTCGAGGGCTAGGTCTCAGACCCCCGACCGTCGCCCCGGGCCCGTGGAACAGGAGAAGCCTTCCAGAGTTCCTCGAGTGGAGCCGGAGTCTTCTGGACACGTAAGTCCTGTAGTCTTTGTGCTGCTCAGTCTCCTGAGCTGGGTCTCAGATTGACAGCCTTGGAGAGCAGACTGTCTGCCTTCATGGAACAGCAGCGGGCACTGATGGCCAGCATGTCTGGCGTATCTGCCCCGACCACCGGGACATCGCCATCGAAGTCGACCCCGGAGACCGAGCCGATACTCGAGACCATGAAGACTCGAGGTCGACCTCGGTCGCGGTCTCCCTCAACCTCCCGTTCGGGACCGAGGGCGGCGACGCCGCTGCCTTCGGCGTCGGGGCGGGTGCTCACAAGCCTCGCGCGGTCAGACCCCAATTCCTCATCGGACGAGTCCGCCTGGGAGACGGAGAACGAGGAGTCCCCCGACACCTTCAGGACTCGGTGCGTCCCTTCGGACTCACCGCAGTCTGAACCCCAGAGTAGATCCCCTCCAGAGGATACCCGGTTCTTGGAGTTCGTCCGGGATATGGCCACCGCATTGGCTATCCCTGCGGACCCTGAGGAGGAGCCTCGAGCCGAGGAGCTCGAGGCCCTGCAGTACGACTCTCCTCCGAAGGAGGCCTTTACTGTTCCGGTTCCTCCGATGCTGGAACGGCTCCTCTTCCGGATGTGGGAGGCACCGGCCTCGACGCCAGTTCTAAGCAAGCGGGTCGATTCGATCTATCGACTCCGGAAGAGTCCTGGCTTTCAAAAGGCTCAGCTACCACACCATTCCATGGTGGTGGAATTGACCATGCATCGCCTGAAAAGTCAGAAGATGCACTCCGCGGTGCCCCCTGGCAGGGAGGCCCGAAACCTCGATGGTTTTGGTAGAAAGTGCTTCCAGGGCTCGATGCTTGCTTGTCATGTCCAGTCTTACCAGCTGTACATGGGCATGTACTTGCGAGACCTGGCCAAGGAGCTGGCTGGTTTTCTCTTCTGGTCTCTCCGGGGAACCCTTGCAGAGGTTCAAGTCCTTGTCTTCGGGGATCCGGGAATGCTTTAAGTTTATGTCCCGCGCCGCCTACGAGGGCTTTGAGGCTTTGGCCCATGTTGCGGCAGCCGGCATCGCGGCTCGACGCCAGGTATGGCTGCAGTCATCGGACCTCGAGCCATGGGTTCAGGACAAGTTGGTCGATGTCCCTTGCCGAGGTGAGAACCTATTTGGCAAGCCCATGACCGAGAAGGCTGCACAGCTCGAGACCGAGCACCTCACGAGGACAAGGCTGTCTAGAAAGACTTCTACCCCTTCTCACAAGAAGAAGGGCTCGGGTAAAAAGCCCTTTTACCCGAGGAAGGGCACTGCCTACAAACAGTACCCACAATATCAGGCTGCCCAAGCTGCCCCTCAGGGTCAGCAAGCCAAGGGGCAGGGTAATGGGCCCCGTAGGCAGAGGACCCCCAAGCCTCCGGCCCCTGCTCCTACTCAGCAGGGTGGGGGGTTTTGACTCCTTAGGCATAGCCTCTCCGTCCCTGCTCTCCCAACCCTGCACAGGAGGTCGCCTCACCCTGTTTGCCCACCAGTGGCCACTCATCACTGGAGACAGTTGGGTGTTAAGCATAGTCCACAGGGGCTATGAACTACACTTCCAACAACTGCCTCCTCCATACTTCCCAGGGGAGCCTCCAAGGCCTCCCCTGCACACAGATCTTCTCCTATAGGCGCTCCAAGGTCTGTTGGTGGACAGGGCGGTGGAGCCTGTGCCTCCCCACTTGCAGGGTCGACGGTTCTACTCCAGGTATTTCCTGGTACCCAAAAGAACCGGTGGCCTTCGACCTATTCTAGATCTCCGAAACCTCAACAAGTTCCTGGAGAAGGAAAAGTTCAAGATGCTTACTCTTAGATCACTTCTGCCCTACCTTCAGCAGGGAGATTGGCTATGCTCATTGGATCTAAAGGATGCCTATACTCACATCCTCATTCATCCAGACCACAGAAAGTACCTCAGGTTCATTGTGGGAGGAAACCATTATCAGTACAGAGTACTACCTTTTGGCCTCACCTCCGCTCCCAGGGTCTTTACCAAGTGCCTGGCAGTGGTGGCGGCCTACCTGCGAAATCAGGGAGTCTTTGTCTTCCCATATCTGGACGACTGGCTCATTAGAGGTCAGACGTGCCAGGAGGCCCGACAGGCTACTCTCAGAACTACTGCTCTTCTTCAAAGCTTGGGGTTCGTCATAAACTTCGCAAAGTCCTCTTTTCATAGGGGTGAGGTTGGACTCTCTGCTTGCAAAGGCATTCTTGCCAGAAGACAGAGCCCAAAGACTGATCAACTTAGCACACCAGTTTCTCAGAAGGTCACTGGTCTCCGCCAGACTCTACCTGAGGCTTCTAGGCCATATGGCTTCGACAGTACATGTGATCCCCAATGCCAGGCTCCATATGAGGCCTGCACAGTAGTGCCTTCGGACTCAGTGGTCACAGGCCACAGGCAGCCTCAGAGACAAGATAAGGGTGTCCAGACACTTTCTGAACTCCCTCAGCTGGTGGCTGCACCCACCCAATCTGCTACAAGGGGTACCTTTTCAGAGTCCTGGGTTCACAGTGGTGTTGACCACGGATGCCTCCCTGCAAGGCTGGGGGGCTCATTGTTTAGTCAAGTGCACCCAGGGTCTGTGGTCTCCCTGGGAAGCCGCACAGCAAATCAATCTCCTGGAACTCAGGGCTATTCGGTTAGCCATCAAGACTTTTTCTCAAACCCCGGCTCATCAGTCTGTCCTCGTTCAAACAGACAACCAGGTAGCCATGTTTTATGTGAACAAGCAGGGCGGAACTGGGTCCAGGCTCCTTTGTCAGGAGGCACAGGACCTTTGCTTGTTTGCTATCAGGCACAACATGCTTCTCAAGGCAGTGTATCTACCTGGCCAGGAGAACTACCTGGCGGACAGGTTGAGCAGGATTCTGCAGCCCCACGAGTGGCAGCTCCATCCTTTGGTAGTTCAAAAGATTTTCCTGAAATGGGGACTTCCATCCATAGACCTGTTTGCCAGTCCTCTGAACAAACAGCTGCCAAAGTTCTGCTCCAGGCAACCGCATCCTCTGCGGATAGCAGCAGATGCTTTTCTGATTCCCTGGTCTCAGGGCCTCCTGTATGCGTTTCCTCCCACGCCCTTGGTGGCCCGAACTCTGTTCAAGATTCTTCAGGACAAGGCCTCAGTCCTACTGGTGGCTCCCAGGTGGCCCAGACAGCCTTGGTTTCCACTTCTGCTTCAGTTGGCAGTGGATCCCCCTCTGCCTCTGGGGTTGCAACCCGACTTTCTCTCTCAGGATCAGGGTACCCTTCTGCACCCCAATCTCAAAGCTGTCAATTTGATGGCATGGAGGCTGCAAGGGTAGTTTTGGCTCCCTGGGGCCTACCTCAGGAGGTTGAGGAGGTTGCCCTAGCCTCTAGGAAAAAGTCCACTAGGAAAACCTATGCTCTTAAATGGAAAAGGTTTTCCGTGTGGTGTCAGTTACGTACAGAAGATCCTTTCTCCTGTACTGTACCAGTAGTGCTTCAGTACCTACTGTACTTATCAAATCAGGAACTTAAGTCCAATTCTGTTCGGGTCCACCTCTCAGCTCTAGCAGCTCACCACTCACTGGTGGAAGGACATTCTCTGTCGGTTCACCCCTTGGTGTCCCGGTTTCTCAGAGGCTTGCTCTTGCTCAAGCCTCCAATCCGTCCTCCTGCCCCTGAGTGGGAGTTGAATGTGTCTTGCAGCAACTGACTTGCCCACCTTTTGAGCCGATGGCTACTTGTCCACTACGCTTCCTGTCCTGGAAGACACTCTTCCTGGTAGCCCTTACCTCGGCTAGGCGAGTGAGTGAGCTTCAGGCCCTGGTCTGTGACTGGCCTTACACCAGATTTTATAGGAACAGGGTAGTCCTCAGGACTCATCCAAAGTTCCTCCCCAAGGTAGTCTCCTCTTTCCACCTCAACCAGGAGGTGGTTCTTCCAACATTCTTCCCTAGGCCTCATGCAAGCCAGGCTGAAGCAGTTCTGCATACCCTGGACTGTAGGAGGGCCTTATCCTTCTACCTTGACCGTATGCAGGGACATAGAATGGCTACTCAGCTCTTCATCTCTTTTGACCCTAATAATTTGGGGTTGGCTGTGTCCAAGTGTACCTTGTCCACTTGGGTGGCTGACTGTATCACCTGGGCTTACAGGGCGGCTGACCTTCCTTTGCAGGGTCAGGTCACGGCCCATCGTGTCAGGGCAATGGCTGCCTCAGTGGCTCATCTCCGCTCTGTACCGTTGGTAGACATCTGCAGGGCTGCAACTTGGTCTTCAAGCCAGACTTTTGCGACCCATTACTGTCTGGAGAGGCAGTCCCATAGGGACAGTGCTTTTGGCCAGGCAGAATCTCTTTGAGGTTTAGGCAACTCCTGCCCTCCGTTGGGCTACCAGTGGAGGTTCTGTCAGTGAAAAGCCTTTCTTTGATGTTGGGACTAGAGGGAGTTCTCTTGTTCAGCCTGGGTTCCTTGGTAGCCCAGAGCTTGGGAGTCACCCATATGTGAGGACTGACTTTCTGCTTGGTCCTGGAGAAAGAGTAGTTACTCACCTGTAACAGGTGTTCTCCAGGAGCAGCAGGAATCAGTCCTCACAACCCTCTCTCCTCCCCTTGGAGTTGCAGTTGTACATAGTTTATTTTACATTTTTGTGTGCTGTTCTTAGCAATGTCATTTGACTGAGGGAAGATGGCACCTTTAGGCGGGAAGGGAACCGCTCATGCATGCCTGCATTCCCAAAGGCTTTCATGGAAAGCTGGAGAAATGCTCCGCAAGGGCTCCATCGACGTCGATGTCACCCATATGTGAGGACTGATTCCTGCTGCTCCTGGAGAATACCTGTTACAGGTGAGTAACTACTCTTACCTGCATAGAGAGTGGACAAATTTTAGAAAGCCCATTTCTACAGATAAAATGCTTCCTTGTCTGGTAATAACTGCATAGTCCTCCTTCAGTGCCTCATTTATTCTTAGACTGTTGGCTCCCCACTGTCTTCTCTTGGCTATATCATAACACACATGAGTCTGAGATTGAGGTAGCACACTTCGAATGGTCTTGCTAGGCCTCTCCTGGGAATTCAGTAGATATTTAGTATGGGCCTGATTCTGTACCTCTGTTTGTGCCTTCACAATCCGCGTCTAACTTCCTCGTCGGTTGTGCGGGGAAGTTAGATGGGGTTGGGGAAGGGGGCAAAGTCTGGGCAGTCACCGGCCCTGGACGTATAGGACCGATTCTAATGTCAGCCTTGTACATCCAGAGTTGGCAACATATGCAGGGAAGTTATTCCATTTCTGAGGTGGAATAACTTCCCTGGATGTATCTTTTTTGTACTGCCAAGGCATGGATGGGGCAGGGGGGGCCGGAGGACATTCCCTGCCGCCCTACCCTGGACTTAGGAGGCCAGATCGTGGGTCGGGCTGCAGGGAATAAACAGTTATCTCCAGGAACAAGCAGGAATGAGTCTTCACATATGGGTACATCGGTACCGACGGAGCCTGCATGGGAACGCTCCCCAGCGTCCAATCAGAAAGCTTTTGGGAGCATCCCACAGTGCCTGCGTGCTGCCTTCCCGCCTTTACCAACTGCCTCTCCTCAGTTTTCATTTTTCCGCGGAGCCGACAGGACGTCCTTCTGTCACCGCAGAAAATTCTTCTTTTATTTTTTAGTTTTCTTGTGGTCGCGGCTGCCTTTCTCGACGCCACCGGTACCGCCGGTGTTTCTTTTTTCTTACATATTCCTGTTAGGGAATATTTTTTCCCTCTTAGTACCCCAAGGATCTGTGCTGGGTCCGCTGCTTTTTGACATATTCATAAATGACCTGGAAAGTGGAATAACGAGTGAGGTTATCAAATTTGCAGATGACACAAAACTATTTAAAGTTGTTAAAACCCAAGAGGATTGTGGAAAATTGCAAGAGGATCTTGATAAATTGGAAGACTGGGCATCAAAATGGCAGATGAAATTTAATGTGGACAAGTGCAAAGTTATGCACCTAGGGAAGAACAACCCAAACTATGGTTACACGATGCAAGGTTCCACATTAGGAACCACCACCCAGGAAAAAGATTTAGGCGTCATTGTGGATACCATGTTAAAACCCTTGGCCCAGTGTGCAGCAGCGGCGAAGAGAGCAAATAGAATGCTAGGTATGATAAGGAAAGGAATGGAAAATAAAACAAAAGATATTATAATGCCTGTATATCGTTCTATGGTGAGACCGCACCTTGAATATTGTGTGCAATTCTGGTCGCCGTATCTTAAAAAGGATATAGAGATTTTAGAAAAGGTTTAGAGAAGAGCCACCAAAATGGTAAAGGGGATGG
The DNA here is from genome assembly GCA_033557465.1 of Ichthyophis bannanicus. Classification (NCBI taxonomy): domain Eukaryota; kingdom Metazoa; phylum Chordata; class Amphibia; order Gymnophiona; family Ichthyophiidae; genus Ichthyophis; species Ichthyophis bannanicus. The sequence goes on from CM066033.1 coordinate 439,187,267, forward strand.
AAGGATACTCCTATGAAGAAAGGCTAAAAAGGTTAGGGCTCTTTAACCTGGAAAAGAGACGGCTGAGGGGAGATATGATAGAAGTCTATAAATTAATGAACGGAGTGGAACGGGTAAACGTAGATCGATTGTTTACCTTAGCAGAATATAGAAAGACTAGGGGACATGCAATGAAGCTACAGGGTAACCTATTTAAGACTAATAAAAGAAAATATTTTTTCACTCAACGTGTAATCAAACTCTGGAATTTGTTACTGGAGGATGTAGTAAAGGCTGTTAGTGTAGCTGGGTTTAAAAAAGGTTTGGACAAGTTCCTTGAGGAAAGTTCCATAAACCATTATTAAGAAGGGACCCAGGGAGGAAATGACGTCATCGCTCGGAGCAGACGTGTGAACGCGGAGCTCCGTGGAAGCAAGTAGCAATTTACCAAATTATAACATACCGAGGAGGTGTCAGTGGTGGTGAAGTACTTGGTGGGTGCTGTGGAGGCCACTGCTAGTGAGAAATGAAGAAAGGCACTGCGGATTTAAAGGCGTTTGCATATAAAAACGCTGCGGGATCCACCGGAGGGAAAAGCAAAATGGCTGCGGGGCCTCGTGCTAGTGTGGAAGTGGCTGAACCGGAACAGTCTGGAGAGCACGGCCTGACCGGAGAAATGGAGACCTTGCGTGGGGAGCTGCGCGGTTGGTTCGGTACACTGAGGCAAGATTTGGCCAGCTTTAAAACGGAGGTGCAGACGTGGATGGAGGAGTTAAAGGTGGAAGTGAGGGATATCGGGCAGCGTGTAGAGGAGATTGAAAACAAAATGGAGGTGCAGGACTCTGCCCTGGCGAAGGTACAGGAGCACATGGACACGCTAGACTTGGAGACGGAGGATCTTTGGTCTAAGGTAGAAGACCTTGAAAATAGATCTCGGAGAATGAATATACGGATCCGGGGGATCCCGGAAGATGAGACTGCCTCTGACTGTGGGGAGATCGTGGAAAAGGTGTGTAAACAAATTATGCGAGAGGCTGGCCGCGGCGACGTGCAGCTGTGCTGGGACATTGATCGGGCACATAGAGCACTTGGGCCCTGCAGGGAGCAATATGCTCGGGACATAATTGTGTGTTTTCATGAATACCATACAAAATGTGCTGTGGTGGAGGCTGCTAGGCACATTAAGCAGTTTAAGTGGAATAATCATCCAGTGGAGCTGTATGCGGATTTATCCTCAATTACTATGAGAAAGAGGAGGGAGCTGGCCATGGTTACTAGGAAATTGTGGGAGAAAGAGGTCCGGTATCGGTGGCTATTCCCCTTTGGATTACAATTTAGCATTGAGGGTCACACCTCCTCTGTGAAAACGGCGGCGGAGGCAATAACGGTGATGACAGCAGCTGGATGGACAGACATTCCGGAGGCTCACCCTTCCAAAATTACAAAGGGTTCCCGGAGGCCGGTGGGAGAAAGCGAATGGAGAAGAGCGCAATGGGGGGATCGCCGCCTGCGGCGACAGACACCGGTGGAGCGTAGGGGAGCAGATGAAGAAGGCTGATGGACTGACTGCTGGGACATTGTAGTAAAATTCTCTGGTTGCAGGTAGTTGGTGGTCAGGGTGGCACTCGTGGTAATATTGGGTGCTCGTTGGGGTGCTGGTGTTACCATTTACTTGTAGGTGTGCTTCCACACATAACAAAACAAAACAAACAAAAAAACAAAAAAAAAAAAACAAAAAAAAAAACAAAAAAAAATACTCATAATTATACTAAACCAAAAAAAACAACAAAAAAAAAAAAAAATTTTGTATAAGGAATAAATTATGGACAAAGAGAAAATAACAAACAAAAAACAATAAACAACAACACAAAAAAGGCTAGCAAGAGCTACTACCAAAAGGTCTAGCTAGAATATTATTGTATTGTGTGTTTGTTTAATAGGGCTGTGTTTATCGGTATGTTGTTTTGGTAAAGGGAAAGAGTAATAGGGAATAGTATAATGCTTCCTGATATGGTGGTGTCATGCCTCAGAGGAGTGGAGTGGAGGGGGTGATGGAGGGGGGAGGGGAGGGGGGGAGGGGGAGGGGGGAGGGTGGAAGGATCCACTATTTTGCAGGGGGGGAAGGGGAGTGCAGGACTGTTCCCTATGGAGAGATTCCGGATTATGACACTGAATGTGAGGGGATTGAATTCCCCGATTAAGCGCCAGCGCCTTTTTAAAGAGGTCTCCCGGCTTAATGGGGATATTATATTTATACAGGAAACACACTTGAAAAAATGTGATGAATGGAGGGTGACCCATAGGAAGTACCCTTGGCGGTGGTTTGCCTCGAATAGAGTGGAAAAGAAAAAGGGTGGGGTGAGAATATTGGTAAGTGGGAAAATCCCTTGTACGGAGGAGGTGGTGCAGCAGGATAAGGAAGGGAGATATATTATGGTCAAACTGAAGATCCAAGAACAAATGTACACTTTGGTTAATATTTATGGACCGAATGTGGAACACGGGGCATTTTACGAACATTTAAATGGGGTGGTGTCTCAATTTGCGGAGGGTCCTATTATTATGGGGGGGGATTTTAATCTTACTAGCAACCCCTTTCTGGACAATTCGTCTGGGAGGGGGGAAGGGGGGGCAAAAAGTAGACGGATGATGAAGTCCATGGGTGAGAACCTGGGATTGGTGGATGTGTGGAGGGAAGTGAGAGGGCGGGAGAAAGGCTTTACATTTTATTCGCCTGTGCATCTGTCTTTCTCGAGGATTGATATGTTATGGGTGTCCAAGTCTTTAATAGGGGGAGTGAAAGAGTGTGAATTGGGGGAGAGAATTTGGACAGATCATGCTCCGGTATGGGCGGTGTTAACCTTGGGTGAGGGGGGGAAGAGAAAAGGGGGCTGGACCCTCAATGAAGCTTTGTTGGACAACCCCGAGAATGTACAGGTACTTAAAAATAAGATTACCCAATATCTGGAGCTGAATGCTAGGGCGGATTGTCGGATAGCTACCCTGTGGGAATGCTTGAAAGTAGTGATTCGAGGTGATTTGATATCTATAGGCACGTTTGTAAAGAAATGTAAAGAGAGTAAAAAAGCGGGCCTGCGCGATAAAATTCAGGAGCTTGAAGGGCTTCTTATGCGGGATGGGCGAGCGGCCACCTGTAGGCAGGAATTGTTGAAAGTGAAGGGGGAATTAAACGAACTGGAACTTGCGGAGATTAAACATGCGCAAGACCTGCTTAATCAGCAATATTTTGAGTTTGGCAATAAACCCAGTAGGTTGTTAGCCCACCGATTAAGACAGCATCGGGTAAGGAATTATGTTACCAAAATAAGGGATGCTCAGGGGAATGTTTTGCGTCAAAGGGGGGATATACAACAGCGCTTTGTGGAGTTTTATAGGCAATTGTACGCTGCTGAGGGCCATGGTGGTGGAGCGGGGCTGGACCAGTATGTACAAATGAATTTGCCAAGGTTAGTAGGGGGGGAGACTGAACAACTGTCCCGGCCTATAGAGGAACAGGAAGTTGTGGAGGTAATTAAAGAACTCCCCTTGCACAAAGCGCCCGGGATTGATGGTTATACCAATAAATTTTATAAGGTATTTCGGGAGGAAGTGAAGGGACCTCTGGCTCGGCTATTTAACTCTTTTAAGGAGGGGGGGGAGCTTCCCGGTACAATGCGGACTGCCGGGATTACCATCTTGCTGAAGGAAGGGAAAGACCCGACTGTGTGCGGGTCCTACCGCCCCATTTCTTTGTTGGGTACGGATTTTAAAATTTTTACTAAAATTTTGGCAAACCGGTTACTGCCGTACATGCCTAGGCTGGTGCATGAAAACCAATCGGGATTTGTGCCTGGACGCCAAACGAAGGACATCCTCCGTAAAGTATTGAATGCTATGTGGAGGGGGAGGAGGGGGGAGGAACAATTGATACTTTTGGCCATCGATGCTGAAAAAGCATTTGATAGGGTTTCTTGGCCTTTTTTATTTAAGGTATTAGAACGCATGGGGCTGGGGGGGGGCTTCTTGAACTGGATTAAAGCTATTTATGCGCATCCGTTGGCGCAGGTTAAGATTAATGGGGAGTATACCCGACCCTTTGCCCTGAATAGAGGGACTAGACAAGGATGTCCACTCTCCCCGTTACTATTTGTGCTCTCTATGGAGCCTCTCGCCCAGCGGGTGCGAGAAAGTGTGGCTGTTCAAGGTGTTAAGTGGAAGAAGCTGGAAAGTAAGATATCGCTATTTGCGGATGATTTATTATTTATGTTAACTAACCCCAGAGTGTCCCTGGCTGCGCTTTATAAATTGCTAGAGGAGTTTGGTTCCTTCTCAGGTTTCAAAATTAATGCCACTAAGTCTGAGATTTTAAATATCTCGGCCGGAGTGGACACTCAAAAGCAGATCCAAGAGGCTTTTCCTTTTAGATGGGCTAAACACAGTATCCGCTATCTGGGTATTTATTTAACCGCCAGAGAGGGGGACCTCTTTCGGGAAAATTATTTGCGGGTGGAAAAGCTGGTTAGGAAAGAGATGGAAGAGTGGCAGGGGAAGGCGTTGTCTTGGATGGGGAGGATTGCGGCTGCAAAAATGATGATTCTGCCTAAATGGCTGTATCTTTTCTCTAATCTCCCTATTCAGGTGCCCCGGGGGTATCTAGGGAAAATTCAGCGGCGTATGTTGTGGTTTATTTCAGGGGGCAAACCTAACAGGGTGGCGGGGAGGATATTGCTGAAGGCGAAGGAGCATGGGGGTTTGGCGGTCCCGAACTTAGTGCTATACTGGGAGGCTGCGCAAGTGTCTGCGGTGTTGGAATGGGGGGCGGAGGAAAAAAAAGAGTGGGTGCAGATGGAGTCAGAAGAGCTGCTGGAAGGAGAGTTAGGAGCGTATGTGTGGTTGCCCGCAACCCTGTCCAAAAGCTGCCGCGGTGGGAATCCTTACGTGCAAGGTACTTTGCAGGTGTGGCGTAAGTGGCAGCGGATTTGGTTTGGGGTGACTGGTATATCTAGATTAGTCCCAATCCGGGTGAATCCCGAGTTTTCTCCGGCCATGGGGAGGTCGGTGTTTGACAACTGGGAACGGCATGGGCTGTGGAGGGTGGGCCAGGTGGTAGAGGGTACTAAAGTGAAGGATTTTGAGGCCCTTAAGGGGCTTTATCGGTTAGATTCTTCGGACCGGTATGGGTATTTGCAGCTCCACCATTATCTACAACAGCGGATTCTCCCAGCTTTGACGGTGGAGGTGTCCAGGGTAGAACAGTTTTTCTTGTCTGAGCCTCGGAGGAAAGTGGTGACAGGGTTGTATAAATTGATGGCGGTGGATACGGGGCGGGAAAGGTATCAAATTTTGTGGGAAACCGATTTGGGTGTCCATTGGGGAGACACCACCTGGGAACTTATTCATCGGGGGAGGTATAAGGGGATCTTAGCTACTAATTTGCTTGAGAATAATTATAAAATTATGTATAGATGGTATATGACCCCGGTACGGTTACACCGGATATATGAGAGTGTGGCTGATACTTGTTGGCGGGGGTGTGGTGAATGTGGCACCTTTTTGCATATCTGGTGGAGCTGTAAGGTAGTGCAAAACATTTGGGTAGAAGTGTTTGGGCTTTTGGGGGAGATTTTGGGTAAGGCGGTAGAAATGAGCCCCGAGCTGGCCATGTTGGGGGTGCCACTGTCTAGCTTGACTAAGGCGGAGGGCTTATTTGTGGATTTAGGGTGTGTGGCTCTGAAGGTGCTAATTGCGCGGAGCTGGAAGAAGGTAGCTGCCCCGCCATTAGCGGAGTTTAAGGGTTCACTGGCACAGCTCTATTTGATGAGTAAGTTAACCGCACTAAAGAGGGGTACTTCCCATAAATGTATGCAGATATGGGGGAACTATCTCCAGTGGATGGCGCTGCAGTAAGGGTTTGGTTGTAAGTGGTGTTATTGGATAATGTGTTGAGTGGCTCGGTTTTGCTATCCAAGGAGATTTTGGCTGGTCCTTCGGGGGGGGGAGGGGGGGGATTGGATAGGTTGGGGGGGGGGGAAATAGAGTTTTGAATTGATTACATGACAAATGTATATTGTTGATGTTTTGTATCCCTGCTGTGATGTAATAATGTACCAGTTATATGGTTCTGTACGGGACTAGAGTTCTGTCTTGGATTTGTCTTGTGATTGAAATTATAAATAAAAAAAAAAAAAAAAGAAGGGACCCAGGATATCAATGCTTGAACCAATACAAGCATTGTGGAACCTGTGTCCCTTGGGGAAACTGCTAGGTATATATGACCTAGATTGGCCACTGTTGGAAACAGAATACTGGGCTTGATGGACCTTGGTCTGACCCAGTATGGCATATCTTATGTTCTTATTCTTAGTGCCTGACGGGGTTTTTTCACGGCCTGCTAGGCCTACCCCTCGTTTCCTCATGGAAATGCCAGCCACTATTCCTAAGAAATGTTTTAACTGTGGCAGTACAAAATTGATTTTAGACACTCATAATTGGTGTCTACCGTGCTTGGTTCCTGACCATTTTCCTCCGGGGTGTCCCTCCTGTAAAACTATAGTACGAAGAAGTCTTCAGCATCGAGTTTCCCTCGATACACGGTCCCCATCCAACTTCAGGGCACCGTCCACCCTTCTTCTTCACAGGATCAGGTAACCCAAAAACAGTCTGTTAAGACTAGCCAGTCCTCGAATGGTAGATCTCATGCACTGCATAGAGATGCCTCTGTCCTTACCTTCGAGAACACACTGGCTTTAAAACTCCGGTGGGCGTCTTCGGCCTCCAAATCCTGTGTGGGGTTTCAGGTTGTTCCTGAGGTTCACCCCTCACAGAACATACCTGAGCCATGCTCGGTGGTGGCATCCGCTTCAAGCGGTACCGATACCTCGACATTGGCAATGGTGTTGGATGAAACATTCCTCACCAAAGATCATAGCCTGGCGTCCTCGGTACCTACAGGCCCGTTGGATATGCTGCAGACTGATCTTCTAGTATCGGTATCGAGTCTGGTACCGGTACTGGTACCGACGTTGGTACCCTCCAGATGTGCATCGATAGACTCGTTTCTTTTGATGCCGAGTCTGGAATCGATCTCTAGTCTGGAAGACTGGGTACCGACTCGCCTTGGTGCCGACACTGGACGGTATCGAAGGCACGGTTTCGATGTTCCACGCTCGGTTCTATTGATACTGTTAGAACCGTCACCGGTTGGCCTTCTTCCACCGGTATCTGATACGGTACCGGAGTTGGTACCGGTATCCATTTTACCATCGATGTCTGTGCCTTCCATGCTTCTTTCTTCAGGCTCGCTTCCCTCGGTACCGAGTCTGGAATCGATCCCTGGCATGGACGATGCGCTACCGACTAGCTGGTTCCGACCTCCTACGGTACCGGCAACCATCTTCTACGGATCCCATACTCCACCCTTTAGGATCTTATACTCCTCTAAAATTGGATAGATCCCTGGGTGTCAATGCCAATTCTTCAACAGATCTAGCCTGTCCTCCTCTTCCAAGAGGATTTCCCTCTGGGGATTTTTCTTTTCAAGCTTTTCTGCTGGATATGGCAAAATCACTTGCCATTTCTATACCTGGACAGGATCCTACACAGGGGAATACAGAATCCCTGTATATTCCTGGCAGTGTAAAGGACAATATCATGCTTCCTGTGCATCAGTCCTTGCAGGATCTCCTTTTACGAATGTGGGAAGCTCCTTTAACAGTACCCCCACCTTCTAGGGCAACTGATCTTCTATATCAAGTGCCCCCCTCTCCAGGTTTTCAAAGGACTCAACTTCCTCATCATTCCATTGTTGTAGAATCAGCAATGAGGTGTATTAAGAGCACTAAGAAGCACTCTTCTTACCCGCTAGGTCGTGAGTCTAAGACTTTAGATGCCTTTGGATGCCAAACCTTCCAGGCATCCATGCTTTCAGCAAGAATTCTCTCATATATTTTCTATATGGGATTATCTCTTGTAGAGGTCACAAAGAAATTACTGTTTTTGACTCCTTTTCTTCAAGAGCCCAAAAGAGCAGACTATACCTTACTGGTTCATCATGCTCAGAATATCTCTAGGTTCCTTACTTGTGCTTCCCTAGACTCCTTTGAGTCTGTTAGCAGAATGTCTGCTATAGCTATAGGGGCACGACGTAAAGCCTGGCTGCAAGTTTCAGACTTGGACAAATGGGCACAAGAAATACTGGGTAATATTCCTTGCACTGGAGAAAATCTCTTCAACAAGGAGGCTTTGTTCCAGATTGCTCAGTTAACCACTGACATTCCTGTTTCCAGAGGCTGTTTTACGCCTTCCTCTTTCCCAGTTAGTAGGAAATGTCCTACCAAACTTTCTTCCCCTAGGAGGAAAAAGTTTTATCCATCTTCTGCCCATCATACAGATGTTCCCAAACAGGGGAAACATTGCACTGATCTAAAGAAACCACAACCTCAATAGGTTCAGCAAACCCAGCAGTTGCAGGGTTTCAGATATATCATCATTACCTCTCCTGGTTGCTGGTTAGAGTTGCAGTCTGCTTCTTTCCACTTGAAGCATCTGCACTGATTTCTTCCTAGCTTTTCCTAGATCTCTCTTCACGAGACATCTTTCTTTGACTCTAAGGGGCTTGTTTACAAAGCCGCGGTAACGATTCGCGATCGTTATCGGAGCCGCGGCCCCATTGAAATCAATGGGGCCGCGGCTCCGATAACGATCGCGAACCGCTACCACAGCTTTGTAAACAAGCCCCTAAGAGTCTTTATGATGATCATGCCTAGACTTAACAGGTTTCTCGTCCTCTTCTGGAGACAGAGAAATGACAACTATCAAATAGATACTTTTAGAGACTTATTGCATAGTCAATCTCCTTCAACTCTGTCTTACCTCCCTCTTACTACAGCATTCGCTTGTAAGAGTGGCTCTATTACACTGGTAAGCCCCTATGGTTCTTTACCTATTCCACAGGGGGATACTTCCAGAGTTGTCTTCCCCTTTTTCTTACCTTAGGGCAGCTCATCAGACAATGAGAAGTCATACCACTCCCATCATGTCTGTTTTTTCTTTTTCCCAATCTAAAAAAAAAAAAAAAGGAGGGAAAAAGACATTTTTCTCCGCTGCCTTGGTACTTGCTGCAGATGCAGCAATTCCTAGTGGTCAAGCCACTGGTTCTGTTCACCACACAACCAGGGTTTCTCCTCCACTGGCAATCCTTCTAGCCTCAGTGCTAAACCCCAAACAGGTTTTCAACCTTGTTTGGAAACCCTACTATTACAGACTGGTTGATTAACTTCTATTCTTCGCCCCCTTGTTCTGGCAGAATAGTTTAACTTACCCACTGGCTTTAAACAGCCATTTTTTTCTTCTAACCAACCTGTAGCATGCTCTCTGCAACTCTACACAGTAGCTTTGCACTATGGGCCCTTGCTAGAGAGCATTAGTATCTCGTCTAGTAGATAACCTCAGATGGTTAGGAGGGATTCCCCCAGTCATGTTCTCAGGACTGGCAGGTGTTCCCTGCCCTTACCATCTTATCTAAAATCTCTTTTGAGGCATAAGACACAGGCCTTTCCTCACGTAAAAACCTGAAGAATGGCCAATTCCCTGGCTTGGCCCATATCTCCTTTGGACTTCTCGCCAGAGATAGTTGTCTTCAGTGGCAGCTCAAGGACGCCTGATACCCATCTTGCCCTTATAGGGGGGTCACATATGGTATCTTATCGCATTGGCGCCCTCTCTCCATTCACCATACTGCAGTTCTGGAGAGATCTGGACTTGCTGCCTGCAGACTGAAGTTATCCTCTGCAATTTTCACTTACTCCTCCTGGTTACTCAGGAGCTCAAATCCTGAAAGGAATCTACACTCCTTCTTGTCAGAGAGACCTTTCCTCTGACTCTGTGAGTCATAACCAGGAAAAGAAGATTCTCTATCCATCTATTCAAGCAGGTATCACCCTTCTTGCTATTAGATGAATCTTTCTCTCTCCCCATATTCCTAGGGGGATCCAGTTATATAGGCATCTCTCCATCCACATACCTGGAGACATGTGTCTATATGCCTACATATATATATATATATATGGATCTTCTGCCCATGTATATCTCTCTATATCTATATGCATATATACCCTATACGTGTATATATTTAGGAATATATATATATATATCTACATATATATATATATATATATATATGTTGAGATATATCCCTTGGGTAGATAGATATCCACACACTTGTCTATCTGTCTGTTTAGGTTCAGATTTCCATGTCTTCCTTATCACCCTAAGACTCAAAAAAATGGTCCAGAAACAGAGTGTTCAAACCACTTTATACAAAAAACCACTCTGATGTTAACCAGTTGTAGCTCAATAATCTATAACATGCTAATGCCAAGAAGCCAATAATAAATCTTGTTTCGAAAGGGCTGGTCTCAGACTGATGACTAGCTTATCCTCCAAACGGAGGGAGCAGAGTCTGATAGCATCAACGACCACCCTAATTTATTTCAAAGTGCTTCCTAGTAGTGCTTCCTAGTAGTGCTTATTCAACATTCAAATAAAGTCCCCAACATATAATGTTGTCATAACAATGATGGATAAAAAATAGCTTATCTTTTAAAGAGGAGTTAAACGTGGTCTGGAAAAGTGGTTCCCCAACGCCGATCCTGAGTACCGCTATCGCGTTTCACAATGCGTTTCTTCAGGGGTGAAATAACCAAAGCTGTAGACCATCCTCAAAAGTGGTTAAAAGCCATCTATAAACAGAAACCAATATTTGAAAAAAATGCACAAAAGTCAAAAAATGAAAATGACCGAGGAGAAGGAGGGGGATGTATATATTGTTGATTTTTTGTAGCGATTTTCATTTTTTGACTTTTGTGCATTTTTTTCAAATATTGGTTTCTGTTTATAGATGGCTTTTAACCACTTTTGAGGATGGTCTACAGCTTTGGTTATTTCACCCCTGAAGAAACGCATTGTGAAACGCGATAGCGGTACTTAGGATCGGCATTGGGGAACCACTTTTCCAGACCACGTTTAACTCCTCTTTAAAAGATAAGCTATTTTTTATCCATCATTGTTATGACAACATTATATGTTGGGGACTTTATTTGAATGTTGAATAAGCACTACTAGGAAGCACTACTAGGAAGCACTTTGAAATAAATTAGGGTGGTCGTTGATGCTATCAGACTCTGCTCCCTCCGTTTGGAGGATAAGCTAGTCATCAGTCTGAGACCAGCCCTTTCGAAACAAGATTTATTATTGGCTTCTTGGCATTAGCATGTTATAGATTATTGAGCTACAACTGGTTAACATCAGAGTGGTTCCTTATCACCCTGACAAATGAGCACTACCCCTAGCCATGCTGTACCAGCATGCTTAGGGTTTTACATATACAACCACTCCCTGTGGTAATTAGTAAACTTTTTCATTACCATAACCCTTTAGGGTTAGGTACCTCTGAAGCCTCCATGTACCTTTTTTCTTTCCTAATTAACCCCATTTAGGAAAGTCATTGCGGCGCTTCAGTTAATCTAAAGCTTAACCCTTCCTAAGTCTGTCCTTGCTTTCTTATCAGATACAGGGGGTCTCCATACCCTTTCTCTCCTACATGGACTAATCCAGTACTAGTCCAGATGGGTCAGACTTTATTTTTTGGTCCTAGCATTGTACTGTCCTTGGGCCAAAAGAGTTTAAGCTTTGTCTAATAGTACCTTCTGCGTTTTCCGCATAAGCCCTACACCTTTATACTACCCCAGTTACCCCTGGGGCTTTTTTCTCACCCTGAAGGGTTCTGACCTCCACTTATGTTTTTCTACAATTTTATTACCTCTACTTCATAGTGAGGTACTCCTTGAGGATCTTTCAATGGCTTTTCTAACAGATCCATATGAACCTCTGCAGACTTTTACAATACCACCAAGGGAGGTCCATATTACAATATTGCTCTCAATATTGTCACTGCTAAATTTCATCTCACAGGATCTTCCTCTATAGAGGTCCTGTTCTAGTCCAGCTGTTCCACAGTGCTGTTCTAGTCCAGCTGTTCCACAGCACCTTTCTGTAATTCAGCTCCTACCCTCCATCCCCAGGATGCCTGAGGTTCTGAGGAGTAGCATGGTTCTTTCTAAATTCGCAACATGCTTGGACTCCCTCTAGGCATCTCAGCTTGGGAGTCCCCATATGTGAAGACTCATTCCTGCTTGTTCCTGGAGATAGCACAGTTACCTGTAACAGGTGATCTCTGGGAACAGCAGGAATAAGTCTTCACAAACCACCCACCTCCCCTAGGAGCTGTATCTCTCTATCGCTATCTTTCCCTTTCTTTCGCTCTTCCTCTCTTTGTCTCAGCTTTAAAACTTAACTGAGGAGAGGCAGTTGGGAAAGGCGGGAAGGCAGCACGCAGGCGCTGTGGGTTGCTCCCAAAAGCTTTCTGATTGGACGCTGGGGAGCGTTCCCGCGCAGGCTCCGTCGGTACTGACGTACCTATATGTGAAGACTTATTCCTGCTGTTCCCAGAGATCACCTGTTACAGGTAAGTAACTGTGCTTTGTCTGGCGGCCGGCATTGCAGCATTTAAATGGAGCCGCGGTGCCATGGCACCGTGACTCCATTTAAAAGCCCTGACTGAGTTAGTCGGGCAGGTCATGTACGTACAGTCCCGGCCTGCACTTACATGACTGATCGCGATTCTGATCCTGCAGGATCAGAATTGCGATCTGTGTGCTCAGTCCACACTCTTCTCCCTCTTTCATTCAGATTATACTGTCTCCTTCATGCTTATATTCCCAGGCAATAAAAGGTTTCATATCAAGCAGGTCAGTTCACAAACAGCTAAATCTGCTCAGCAGCAAGATCGTGTAGGTTTTTGTTTTATGGAGTGTGACAGTAAAGCTTGATGCATTCTCTAGTGTTTTGGTAATTATGAAGGATGATGGACACCAAAAATGTGTTCATATCATATCAAATAAGCTCAAAAGTACACATTTAGTGAGGCACAATGGCACGTTTCCCCTTTCCTCCATTCACAGACTCAGGCATGTCGGTGTAGAGGATGCAGTTGAAGCAGCCATGTCAATTGTGTCCCACATCGGATAGTGGGGCACATGTAAATGGGTGTCTGGGTGGGTGAACATACTGTGGGTGGTGTCTGATGGGCTATGTGAGGTGCCTGTGTATACAGTATGTGTGTAAACCAGAGGTATGATGTACACATCTATCTACATAGAAAGAGTTTATCTGTGTGGATGTGAAGGTGAGATGTCAGTGGTGGGAGGGATGTGTGTTTCGACTATGTGTGTATTAGCAGTGTATGTCAGAGGCTGAATATGTGTGTGTGTGTGTGTGTGTGTGCATGTGTATGTATATCTGGATGTGTGAATGTGTATGTCATGAATGTGTCTGTGTGCATGAGTGGGTGTGTGTGCTGCGGTGTTGTGTGAGTGTTGGAGGTATACTGCTGAGTCTCAGGGAGAGTTTGTACATGGGGTCGTGTGTCATAGGGGTGTGGCATGGAGTTTGTGTATGTTGTGGTGGGGGAGATGTAGGTATGGGCATGGTTCTGGATATGAGCATGGTTCTGGGCATGTAGGCGTCTCACTTTGTTGAACTTTCCCCTGTCTTCTTGCACAGAGTCACCGCCCCTCTTGCCCTATTCCCCCCTACCCTTCAGCACACTCCCTTATCTCCTTCCCCTGCCATGCAACATTTCCTTTCCCTGCACATTCTTTCATTCACTTCCCCTCTCCCGCCTTGCATTTTCAGCTTACCTGGCCTACCCCACCATGCACTTTCTCATTTCCTCCTTTCCTTTCCCTGCATGTCACTCTTTTCCTTCCCTATGCTCTAACCCCACCCCCATCCTTATGCTCTGTCCCCATTCCTCTCTAACCCTTCCCCTTCTGCTCCTTCCCTCCTCCTCCCATTTCCATACTTCAATCCATCTATGCCAGAAGCTGAGGACTCCACTGACATTTTTAAATTTATTTTTAAGTTTGGTGCTACCAGCTGGACCTGGGAACTTTAGTGAAGCTGGGTGCATCTGTTTGCACAGCTGTAAACAAACAGATGTGTACAGACAGACAGACACACAGACGGATAGAGCCTCCCAATAGGTGTTATCACTTAAACTAAATGTGCCTAAAAATACCTGAGTGCAATGTAAAACCAACAATGGGTTCTGAAATTCAAAACTAGAAAAAACTAGTAAAGGGTTAAGTGGTGGCATCAACAGGCCTTAAGGAGAACGGTTTTACCACAGGTCTTAACAGCCATAGAAACATCACTTGCCGCCTCCACCCCAAAACCATAAATTTTCTTTAATTTTGCACATTTTTCTGTTTATTCTCATGATAATTGTGAATCACACAAAACAAATGTCCATATTCTTACAAAGGATTCCCCCCAAAAAAGAGGTTTTTGTAAAAAGCTCAAATCAAACAAAAGCACTTATCTTATTGCATCTTCTAACAGCACGTATTAAATGTCAAAGAATGGTGGCAGATAGTCAGTAATCACGGCATACTCCTCTTTGTCCTTTGTGTGGATGGTGGATCTGGCACGAATGCATATTTGCTCCTGAGGCAAGTCTGGATGAGGCTGAAACATCGATGTTGAGCATACATTATAAGGACAAGTAATGCGGATCCTCTTTGCTGATCAGGTGAGAAGAAGAAAATTTATGGTTTTGGGGAGGTGGAGGCAAGTGATGATTCTATGGCTGTTGAAGACCTGTGGTAAAATGGTTCTCCTTAAGGCCTGTTGATGCCGCCACTTAATCCTTTACTAATTTTTTTACTTTTGGATATTAGAACCCTTTGTTGGTTGTACATTGACTTTCACTGATAGTTGAGTTTGGCTGCGTGTTTTTTCTTTCACTAAAAATACCTGGTACTATTGTACATAAAAATTTCATTATGATATGTTAAATGTGATTATGCACCACAGAACTTGTAGTCATGGGAACCAGCAGGTTCAAGAGAGCTTAAAATGAATACCTTCTATTGTCCTATCTACAACATTGAAGAAAGCAATTAAGTATCAATATATATCCTACTCTGCTAGGGGTGTGCTGAAATCTCTCAGATTTATGGCACCAAAAGGTAAGACTGAATTTAATCCAGGCCGCAGCATGTGCAACTTACTTAAACCTAGGCTTGGAAATAAATCTGAGAAAAGAATGCTTGTTCGGTATTGTCTCTTTGTTTATGGGTTTGTATCTCTGTATGTTTCTGTGTGTATACTTGTTTTTGTATGTCGTATGTATATTTATATGTGCGTTTATATATCTGTGTGTGTCTGTGACCAGGAGAAGAGAGGAGTTTTGGAAGTATGAAAGGAACAGTTCCCTAACTGCACTATTTCTGTGCTGCAGCTGCTGGACTGATTTAAAAAATGGACCAGACTGGACGAGGAATTCCAGAGCATTAAAGTCTTTCAAAAAAAGGCCCGGTAGATTTCTGTGGAAGAGACAGTGTGTCTTTAACCTGTTTTTTTCCTCCATACCAAATTTTGTCCTATTTTATTATGTTTTTGGAGAGTTTATTTGCTCCCAGACAGATGGATGGACATTCTCAACCCCTTATATATAATTTATTTACGTAAGAACATAAGATACGCCATATTGGGTCAGACCAAGCCCATTAAGCCCAGTATCCTGTTTCCAACAGTAGCCAATCCCAGGTCACCAGTACCTAGCAGGTTCCCAAAAAAGGCACACAGGTTCCACAATGCTTGTCCTGGGGCCAGCAGTGGATTTCCCAATTCTTCTTTAATAATAATTTATGGATTTTCCTCCAGGAACTTGTCCAAACATTTTTAAACCCAGCTACACTGACAGCTTTTACTACATACTCTGGTAATGGAATTCCAGAGTTTGATCAAGCATTGAGTGAAAAAAATATTTTCTCTTATTAGTCTTAAATGGGTTACATTGTAGTTTCATTGTGTGTCCCCTGCTCTTTCTACTTTTTGACGGTGTAAACAATTGATCTATGTTTACCCATTCCGTTCCACTCAACTCCATTCATTCATTAATTTATAGATCTCTATCATATCTCCCCTCAGCCATCTCTTTTTTCCAGGTTGAAGAGCTCTAACCTTTTAAGCCTTTCATCATAGAGGTATCTTTCCATCCCCTTTACCATTTTGGTGGCTCTTACCTGTACCTTTTCTAATTCTTCTATATCCTTTTAAAGATACGGCGACCAGAATTGCACACAGTATTCAAGGTGCAGTCACACCATGGAACGATACAGAGGCATTATAATATCCTTTATTTTATTCTCCATTCCTTTCCTTATGATTCCTAGCATTCTATTTGCCTTCTTGGCTGCCACTGCACACTGTGCGGAGGGTTTAATGTGTTCTCTGGAAACAAGCAGGAAGTCAGTCCTCACATATGAGTGACGTAAGTGCCGACAGAGCCCACGTAGAAGCATCTCCCCAGCTTTTAAAAAAATACCTTTGGGAGATGCACCATGCATGCATGGTCCCCTTCCCTCCCAAAGGTACCATCTTGCCTCAGTCTCCTTTTTTCCGCGGAGCCCTTCAGACGTTTCCACTGGAAAAAGTGTGAGTTTTATCTGGTCTGCGTGCTGGTTCCTTCCCGCCCCCGAGCCAGCTCGCCTCTGCGTCGCTCCTCGGGTTCGTCCATTCGTTTTCCCATTTTTCATCGAGGTGTCCCTCGAACTGGCATTCACACCCTTTTTTTATCCGAAGGCCTTGGACCCCTGCCGGGCGGTGGGGACCCCCCTTTTTCTGATGGCCTCCAGTGACTTCAAGAAGTGCGACCAGTGTAGCAAAATGTGTTTCTCACCAACCTGCATGACTGCTGCCTACGGTGCTTCGGCCCAGAGCATATTGTCTCCGAGGTCGAATTCTGCAGAACCATGACCTCAAAGGCCCTAAAGAGCCGTCGTCAGCAGCAGGAAAAATGTTTCCAGAAGTCTGACTCCGCACCCAGGGCCGGCCCATCCATTGTGCAAGAATGTTGTTTGCACAGGGCCCCACGTTTCAGGGGGCCCCGCGCAAACAACATTCTGCATCTGCCGGTAAATTAAAAAAAAAAAAAAAAAACTTGCTGCCACTGCCGCCGTGGCAGCAGCAGAATCGGGCGTCCCGCGGGGCCCCCCTACCCGGCAGAATTCTTCATGCGGCTTCAGCTCCCTAAGTGCTGGCTTTCAGAGCCGCTAAGGGATTTCCTGTTTCCCATCAGCCCCGCGGGCTTAAACAGAGCTGCAAGAAAAGGAAACTCTCTGTTTGCGGCTCTGAAAAGCCCGCGCTGAGGGAGCTGAGGCCGCATGGAGGACTCTGCCAGGCAGGGGGGGCCCCACGGGACGCTCAATTCTGCCGCTGCCACGGCGGCAGCGGCAGCAGCAGCAAGTTTTTTTTTTTTTAATCTACCTGGGTTATGGGAGGGGGGCTAGGACTGGAAGTGGGCTGATGGGGGGGCTAGGACTGGAAATGGGCTGATGGGGGGGCTAGGACTGGAAATGGGCTGATGGGGGGGCTAGGACTCAGCAACACAGACATAAATAGCTCAACCAGAGCTCTGTGATTCTCAGTCTTGAAGGACTAGAAAAAGGGACTGTTACTTCTGGAGAGAGATCTGCAATTGTGTTAACACCAGGTGCAGGTCAAAAGGACATTTTGAAAAACTCCTTTTATCTAAGCAAGGACTGTTAATCACCCAGGAAGTTGGTCACAGCTTACCTCAGCAGCACAGGCATAAATAGCTCAACCAGAGCTCTGTGATCCTCAGTCTTGAAGGACTAGAAAAAGGGACTGTTACTTCTGGAGAGAGATCTGCAATTGTGAGTATATACTTGTGGGAATTCTCTGAAAGGACTTCTTTGTATTAAAGCTAATTAATCTGTGAACCCACTGTTTTTTGTTAAATCAGTCAGGGCCTAGTAGCAGCAGCTTAAGTTTAAATTTAAAACACAGAAGAGAACTTTCTGGTTACATTTCATACCCAGCAGAGAGCTGGTAGTTTAAATTTAATAGTCACTCAGGGCCTAGTATCAGCAAAGTACTTTTAGTTTAAATTTAAAACACAGAAGAGAGCTTTCTGGTTAAATTTGGAACCCAGCAGAGAGCTTGTAGTTTAAATTTAATAGTCACTCGGGGCCTAGTATCAGCAAAATACTTTTAGTTTAAATTTAAAACACAGAAGAGAGCTTTCTGGTTAAATTTGGAACCCAGCAGAGAGCTTGTAGTTTAAATTTCATAATAGGTCAGAGCCTAGCAGCAGCAAAGAGCTGTAATTTAAATCAAATCAGAATATAGCTTAGCATAAAAGGCAAAACAGGGTCAGTCCTCTGAGCAACAAATAAAGTCTTCTAGAGACCTTTACAAAGAAGCCTTCTACCTAGGGGGCAAGAGACCTGTGAAACATTTTCAATAGGTGTTAACACCAGGTGGCAGGTCAAAAGGCCATTTTGAAAGACTCCTATCCAAGCAAGGACTGTTAATCACCCAGGAAATTGGTCACAGCTTATCTCAGCAGCACAGGACAGGGTACTGTGTAGCAGCCCTCTTTTAATATGTGTTATTTCCCTCCCTCCCTCCCCAACACCCACCCACCCCTGGGATAATTGTGGCTTTATAGGTACTTACACATCTTAAAGGAAAGGAGATGATCTCAGGTGAAGCTCGTTATCCAAATCAGTCATACACTAAGGACCTGAGATTAATTAAGCTTGAGGTGAACAAGGTATATTAAACGTATTAGGTACAGTTTTATTAGTATAAATATCCATAGCAACCCTTAGTAAGTAAAGAACTTAAAGATCTAATCACAAGCTTAAAACTAAGATGCATACAGCAGTCCAGTAGTGAGATGAGGGCTTTCCAGTCTTTTGCACTGAGTGTCACATGTATGATTTTCTCCCAGTTGGTGAGAGGTCTTACGTGAGCACTAGGTGCAAGGAGCTCTTTGCTCTCAGGGAACGAGTCCATTCTCTAGAGGCTAGAGTAGCAGACTTGGAAAACATAAGAAAGACAGAGGGGTACATAGATGAGACCTACAGGGATATAGTCCTGAAGTCCCACCTCCAGTCTGGCAGCATCCCTGTTGCCATGGAGAAGAGAGATCACGTGACAGAGCATCACCCTGGTGTGGCAGGAAGTGATCCTGTAGCTAGGACCTGTCCCCCAGGTGACGTAAAACCCTCTCGCACCGAGGAAATTTCTCCAGGGCCATGTGCCCATGAGGGAAGGGTTAGGACAGCCGTTAATAGTTGGTGATTCGATCATTAGGCATGTAGATAGCTGGGTGGCTGGTTGACGTGAGGATCGCCTGGTAACATGCCTGCCTGGTGCGAAGGTAGCGGACCTCACGCACCACCTAGATAAGGTCTTAGATAGTGCTGGGGAGGAGTCTTCTGTCTTGGTACATGTCAGTACCAATGACATAGGAAAATGTGGTAGGGAGGTTCTGGAGGCTAAATTTTGGCTTTTAGGTAGGAAGTTTAAATCCAGAACTTCCAGGGTAGCGTTCTCCGAAATGCTTCCCGTTCCACGCGCAGGACCCAAAAGGCAGGCAGAGCTCCGGAGTCTCAATGCATGGATGAGACAATGGTGCAGAGATGAGGGGTTTGGATTTGTTAGGAACTGGGAAACATTCTGGGGAAAGGAGGGGCTCTTCCGAAGGGATGGGCTTCACCTTAACCGGGATGGAACCAGGCTGCTGGCATTAACCTTTAAAAAGGAGAAAGAGCAGCTTTTAAACTAGATAATAGGGGAAAGCCGACAGTCGCCCAAGAGCGGATGGTTCGGAAGAGTGTATCCTTGAAGGATACTACCAAAAGCATAGAGGTTCCAAAAAAGAGTAAAGTAGCCCAAATGTGCTCGAGTATGGAGCAGACAGAGCTTAAAGATCCAAAATTACCCATATTTACCAATAGCCAAATTAATATGAATAAAATACGGTCTCTAAAATGCTTGTATGCAAATGCTAGAAGTCTAAAAAATAAGATGGGAGAGTTAGAATATATAGCACTACATGAGAGGTTAGATATGATTGGAATATCAGAGACATGGTGGAAGGAGGACAACCAGTGGGACACTGTGATACCTGGGTACAAACTATATCGTAATGATAGAGATGATCAAATTGGTGGAGGGGTTGCGCTCTGTGTTAAAGAGGGCATTGAGTCAGAAAAGATTAAAGTTTTGCAGGAAACAAAATTTGCTGTAGAATCTCTATGGATTGAAATTCCATGTAAAAAGGGGAAGGCGATGGCAGTGGGGGTGTACTATCGACTGCCTGGCCAGAATGAACAAATGGATGATGAAATGCTCAAAGAAATCAAGGAAGCTAACAAAAGTTACAGCGCAGTAATAATAATGGATAATTTCAATTACCCCGGTATCGACTGGGTCAGTGTCACGGCAGGACATGCTAGGGAGATAAAGTTCCTAGATGAAATAAATGACTGCTTCTTGGAGCAGCTGGTTCATGATCCGACCAGAGGGGAAGCCATATTAGACCTAGTCCTTAGTGGAAAAACAGATCTAGTGCAAGAGATAAGGGTGTTGGGGCCAGTTGGCAATAGTGATCATAGCATGATCGTATTTGATTTAATTAGTGGAGGAGGGATAGTAAGGAAATTCACAGTACTACCTTTTAACTTTCGAAAGGGAGACTATGATAAAATGAGGAAAATAGTTAAGAAAAAACTAAAAGGAGCAGTTGCAAAGGTTAAAGACTTACATCAAGCTTGGGTGTTGTTGAAAAATACTATCTTGGAAGCCCAGACCAGCTGTATTCCACGCTTTAAGAAAAGTGGAAGGAAGTCCAAAAAACTGCCAGCATGGCTTAAAGGTGAGGTCAGAGAGGCTGTTGTTGCCAAAACAGCATCTTTCAGGAAATGGAAAAAAGAGCCAAACGATGAAACCTGGAAACAGCACAGCCACTGGCAAGTCAAATGCAAGGCATTGATAAGGCAGGCAAAGGGAGAATTTGAGAAGAAGCTTGCTGTGGAAGCAAAAACGCAAAATAAAGACTTTTTCAAGTACATTCGTAGCAAAAAACCTGTGAGAGAGTCAGTTGGCCCATTAGATGATAGAAGGGCTAAAGGGGCACTAAGAGGCGACAAGGCAATAGCGGAGAGACTGAATGAATTCTTTGCTTCGGTCTTTACTGAGGAAGATGTAGGGAGGTTACCCATGACTGAAGTGGTATTTAAAGGTGCAGAAGAATTGAAGGAAATATTGATACATCGGGAAGATGTATTACAGCTATTTTATTTATTTAAAAGGATTTCTATACCGCCTTCTCCTTCAATCAAGGCGGTCTACACAGCAATTATTAGATAAACTGAAGAGTAGCAAATCACCTGGGCCAGATGGTATACATCCAAGGGTAAATCATCTGTAATACCTGAAGATTGGAGGATCGCCAATGTAACACCAATTTTTAAAAGGGTTCCAGGGGTGATCCAGGAAACTACAGACTGGTGAGCCTGATGTCAGTACCGGGAAAAATGGTAGAAACCATCATAAAGAACAAAATTACTCAGCATGTAGATAGTCATGGCCTAATGGGAGACAGCCAACATGGCTTTAGACAAGGAAGATCTTGTCTTACTAATCAGTTATGTTTTTTTGAAGGTGTGAATAAACAGGTGGACAAAGGTGAGTCGGTTGATATAGTGTATCTGGACTTTCAGAAAGCCTTTGACAAGGTCCCTCATCAGAGACTTTTGGCAAAACTAAAGAGTCATCGGATAGGAGGCAGTGTACTATTGTGGATCAGGAACTGGTTAAAAGATAGAAAGCAGAGGGTAGGGCTAAATGGCCAATTTTCCCAATGGAGAAAGGTGAATAGTGGTGTACCCCAGGGATCTGTGCTGGGTCCACTGCTTTTTGACATATTCATAAATGACCTGGAAAGGGGAATAACGAGTGAGGTTATCAAATTTGCACATGACACAAAACTATTTAAAGTTGTTAAAACCCAAGAGGATTGTGAAAAATTGCAAGAGGATCTTGATAAATTGGAAGACTGGGCATCAAAATGGCAGATGAAATTTAATGTGGACAAGTGCAAAGTTATGCACCTAGGGAAGAACAACCCAAACTATGGTTACACGATGGAAGGTTCCACATTAGGAACCACCACCCAGGAAAAAGATTTAGGCATCATTGTGGATAACATGTTTTTTTTTTGTTTTGTTTTTTAAATTTATGCAATTTCACTTTTACACAAGAAAAAACTTGTTACAGAAAAGAATACACTTCAAGAAAAACAAAGAAAGCACAGCAGGGAGAGGGAAAACCCTCACCTTGCACTGAATACATACCAAAAATAAATTCACTAGCCCACAATTGATAAAGGGATCAAAACACAATTCAAAAGAAAAATCAAAGGCAATAGACACAAGCCTGGTGTGGGTAAATTAACATACAGATCCATCCCCACCCTCCCCTAACCAAGAGGGGGTAATGAGAGCAAATCAACTACTGGGTAGAGGAATGCTCTTAGTTGCAACAAATTGAGTTAAATGTGTAGGCTCAAAAAGGTGTAACTAATTCCCTGATATTTGATCAAACACCTACAAGGATAACGCAAAAAAAACAAACCACCTATAGCCAAGACCTGAGGTCTTAACAACAAAAATTGCTGTCTACGTTTCTGAGTAGGTTTAGATACATCAGGGAACATCCTTATAGTCCCCCCCATGAAGGGCTCATTCCTAGCCTTAAAATACATTCTCAATACTAAGTCACGATCTGGATCAAGAGCCACAGTAAGAAGTAAAGTGGTCCGTGGGATAAACCCGGGGTCAGTGGTTTCCAAAAAAACAGTTAAATCCAAAGAGTCCATCGGCGGTGAATGCACAGGTGAGGAAACTCCATGGGGCTTGCGCTTGGCGGCCGGTAAATAATAAATTCTGGCCAAAGGAGGAATTGACTCAGCAGGAAATTTTAACACTGAGGTAGCATATGAATTAAACAACTCCTTGGGCGATACAGAAGGTACCCGGGGAAAGTTCAGCAAGCGCAAATTCCTTTTTCGAACAGAATTTTCCAACATCTCGATCTTCCCATGGACAACAGTTAAATCATTAGAAATAGTACCTGATATAGATGTTATTCGTTCCATTTTCTCCTCTAACTGGCCCACCTTAGTGGATAGTAACACAACTTCCTTCTTTTGTGTATCAAGAATATGAAGAACCGGAGTTAAAGCACTCTGCAAAACTCCAAATTGCGAAATAAACAATTGTTCCAAGGCTTGGAGACTCTCCCAGAGGGAATCTAGGGTAACTGCTGCGGGACGCTGAAGAACAGATTGCACCAGCGAAAGAGATGTACTCACAGCAGATTTAAGAGCATTTCTGTCGGCCTCCTCTCCGACATCCACTCCAGAGCTTCCTGCACCTACAGCTGAGCTGCTCACCACACCGGCTAACTCTGCGGTTTTCAATCCAACCACCGCGGAGGCACTCATCCCAGCAGGAGAAGAAGATGACTCGACAGAGACTATCTCCCCATTATCACGGAGCTTCGTCTGGGCAGCTCCTGCCATGAGCACTGCCGGCTGAGTCGGGGGGATCCGAGTCTCCGGGCTAAGAGTAGTATTCAGCTCCGGCGGGCACGACAAACCTCCTTCCGTTCTTGATACCCCCAACGAGCTGGTTAGCTCCGAAGCACCAACCACACCAGCGGGCCTCAGAAAAACATCTAAAGGTCCGGTAGTTGCCACCGCCATCGCTGCAGAAGGTGAAGACTGGCTTTTAGACTTCCTCTTACGCAGCATACTGAAAATATAAGGAAAATAGT
Organism: Ichthyophis bannanicus; assembly: GCA_033557465.1. NCBI lineage: Eukaryota > Metazoa > Chordata > Amphibia > Gymnophiona > Ichthyophiidae > Ichthyophis > Ichthyophis bannanicus. Next base: position 439,211,024 of record CM066033.1, read on the forward strand.
GCAGCGTGCTGACCGCGGCATCTAAAGTGTGTTAGCCATCTTGATCCCCCCCCCATTGTGGATAACATGTTAAAACCCTCGGCCCGGTGTGCAGCGGCGGCCAAGAGAGCAAATAGAATGCTAGGTATCATAAGGAAAGGAATGGAAAATAAAACAAAAGATATTATAATGCCTCTATATCGTTCCAAGGTGAGACCTCACCTTGAATATTGTGTGCAATTCTGGTCGCCATATCTTAAAAAGGATATAGCGTTATTAGAAAAGGTTCAGAGAAGAGCTACCAAAATGGTAAAGGGGATGGAAGGATACTCCTATGAAGAAAGGCTAAAAAGGTTAGGGCTCTTTAGCCTGGAGAAGAGATGGCTGAGGGGGAGATATGATAGAAGTCTATAAATTAATGAATGGAGTGGAACGGGTAAACGTAGATCGATTGTTTATGTTATCAGAATATAGAAAGACTAGGGGACATGCAATGAAGCTACAGGGTAAACTATTTAAGACTAATAAAAGAAAATATTATCTCCAGGAACAAGCAGGAATGTAGTCTTCACTTATGGGTATCATCGGTACCAATGGAGGAACGCTCCCCAGCATCCAATAGGAACGCTTTTGGGAGCATCCCTCAGCACATGCGTGCTGCCTTCCCGCCTTTCCAACTGTCCCTCCCCAGTTCTTCGTTTTCCGCGGAGCCGAGAGGACCCATACCCTGTTACTGCAGAAAATTCCGTCTTTAAAATTGTTTTCTTGTGGTCGCGTTTGCCTCCGCACGACGCCTACCGGTACCGCCGGTTCTTTTCTTTTCTCAAAAACTTTATACTTTCAACTGTTTCTCTTCAGAAACTTTTCTTTTTCGGTGCTAGGCGCCATTTTGGGCATTAGGCCTCATATTCCTGAAACATGGAAAAACCAACTAGTGGTTTTAAAAAATGTACTAAGTGTGGCGGTACCATTTCCATCACTGACACCCATGATTGGTGTTTTAAATGTTTAGGGCCTGAACATTCTCCATCTGAATGTCTCTCCTGTATGGGGATGACTAAGAGAAGAAGACAGAACCGGGCTGCAAAGCTCCGTACTCTCTTTTCTTCGGATGCCAGATCCATTGCATCATGGAGTATGTGTAGCATCCTCACGACAGACGATCCGACAAAAAATACTTCGGGACTTAGAGTTCTGTCCGTTATATAATGAGATATAGGCAAGACATCTTTTGGGATAAGTTGTGGATGGGCCTTCTTTTTGGGAGATCCATTGCATCGACATCTTCAAGAGCCTCCTTTTCCTCCCATGGATCTCAGGTAACTAAACAGAAAAGCCGGTCCTCAAAGGGTAGCTCTCCTGCTAAGCATCGAGAGGCCATTGGCATTGCCCTTGAGGGAACAACACCAGCAAAACAACCCCGGCGGGAGGCTTCGGCTTCCAAAGCTTCAAGGGGGCTCCAGGATGTTCTCGAGGCCTCGACCTCGCAAGAACTACTGGTGCCATGCTCAGGGGTCCCGGCCGTTTTCACTGGTACCGATACCCAGGCATTGGCAGCATCGATAGACCAGAGGTTCCTCGCTATCGAATGCAGCATTGCAGCTCTTCTCACAGCTGCGGTACTGTTGACACCTATGGTTCAACGGGCACCGGTACCGACATCAATATTGATGCCGGTACCTACACCGGTACAGACACCGGTACCGGTACCGACGATACTGGTACCGATGGTACCGGCCCTGGTGGGAATTCTTCCCACGCCATCTTTGGCTGGAATTGACAGATCGGATCAACTCGGTACCGACTTCGATCGATACCGGGACCGTGCTTTGCATGAGCATCGTGGTCAGGAATACTTCGAATCCTCTGATTCCGAAGACTCTGACAATTCTGCTGGTACCAGAGGGTTTCTTCCGGAAGATCCCTCTTCTCCCCAACGCAGAATGTCACCTCCAGAGGACATGTCTTTTCAGGATTTTATTTGTGATGTGGCCAAGGGCCTTTCAATCACGGTAGCTCCTGAACAGGAACCCAGAGCAAAGGAATTGGAAATTCTCCAATATCCTAAAGCTCCAAAGGAGGCAGCCACTCTGCCCATCCATGAAATTCTGCATAACTTGATGCTCAGAATGTGGGAGACACCTCTGACTACATCTCTTCATTCTAGGAGGCTTGATACTATATATCGAGTCCCGCCATGTCCTGGATTTCAAAAGACTCAGCTGCCACACCAGTCAATGGTGGTGGAGTCAGCCATGCGTAGGATGAAAAGTGCAAAGAGGCATGCATCCAGTCCCCCAGGTTGTGAATGCAGGACTCTGGACGCTTTTGGGCGCCTTACTTTTCAGGCTTCCATGCTTTCAGCTAGGATCAGTTCATATATACTGTATATGGGAATGTTCCTCAAAGAAGTTACAGGAGACTTGAAGCTTATGAGCCCACTTCTCCCAGATAACAAGAGACAGGACTTTCTTGCTCTAGTTAAGCATGCTCAAGATGTCTCCAAGTTTGTGAATCGTGCAGCCTTTGACTGCTTTGAATGCATCAGCAGAACCTCTGCTATTGCCTTTGGGGCACGACGGATTGCCTGGTTTCAGGCATCAGACTTGGAGACTTGGGTACTGGACAAGTTAGGCAAAATTCCTTGCACGGGAGAGAATCTCTTTGGCAAGAACTGGCAGGAAAAGGCTAATGAGTTAGATGCTGACAATACTACTCTAGATAGATTGTCAAAATCTACAGCCACTCCAGCCAAAAAGAAGCCTTATAAAAAACCCTCTTTCAGCAAAAAGAGGAAATTTTATCCTTCCTGTACCCAGCAGAGTCAAACTCAGGGTCAGGTTGCCCAAAAGGGACAAACTAGACTGCAAAAGAAGTCAAAAGGCCCACGAGCCCAATGAGCTCTGCAGGTTCAGCCCCCTCAAGGGCTTTGACTCCTTCCTAGAGAGCTTAGCCTTCCTGCCTCTGAGGGGTCCCCAACCCCCCAATATCCCAGGCAGGTTATGCCACTTTGCCAACAGTTGGCATCAGATAACAGCAGAAGATTGGACTCTGTCCATTGTAGGAGAGGGGTACAAGCTCCATTTTCACAGCATGCCCCCTCCTACTATTCTAAGGCAATTCAATTCTCAAACCTCCGCAGACAATCTGCTAGATCACGAGGTCTCAACACTTCTTGCCAAAGGGGCAATAGAACAGGTACCCATTCTTCAATGGGGTGCAGGGTTCTACTCCCCCTATTTTCTTATTCCAAAGAAAACAGGAGGACACAGACCCATTCTAGACCTCAGAGAATTGAACAAATACCTGTTCCGAGAGAGGTTCAGAGGCAGGTCTTGTCAGACAAATCTGATTGATTTCTTTGACTGGGTGACCAGGGAGTTGGACCGAGGGAGAGCTCTAGATGTGGTGTATTTAGATTTCAGTAAAGCCTTTGACACTGTTCCTCACAGGCGACTTATAAACAAACTGAGCACCCTAGGGATGGGACCCTAAAGTTACTGCTTGGGTTAGAAATTGGTTGGGTGGGAGGCGACAAAGAGTACAAGTAAATGGAGCTCACTCTGAGGAGAAGGATGTTACCAGTGGTGTGCCCCATGGATCTGTCCTTGGTCCGATTCTTTTTAACATCTTTGTTAGTGATATAGCGGAAGGGCTGTCGGGTAAGGTTTGCCTCTTTGCAGATGATACCAAAATCTGCAATAGAGTAGACACCCAGGAAGGTGTAGATAACATGAGGAGGGATCTAGCTAAGCTTGAAGAATGGTCTAGAATTTGGCAGCTGGGATTTAATGTTAAAAAATGTAAGGTCATGCATTTGGGCTGCAGCAATCCAAGGGAGCAATACAGTATAGGGGGTGAAGTACTTTTGTCCACTAAAGAAGAGCAGGACCTAGGCGTGGTTGTGTCTGATGATCTTAACGTAGCTAAACAGGTAGAAAAGGCGACGGCAAAAGCTAGAAGGATGCTTGGGTGCATACGGAGAGGAAAGGCTAGCAGAAAAAAGGAGGTGATAATGCCTCTGTATAAGTCTTTGGTGCGACCTCATTTGGAGTATAGTGTGCAATTCTAGAGACCGCACCTTCAAAAGGATGTGAACAGGATGGAGTCGGTGCAGAGGGTGGCTACTAAAATGATTAGTGGGCTTTATCATAAAGCATATGAGGACAGACTTAAGGATCTTAATATGTACACCTTAGAGGAAAGGCGGGATAGAGGTGATATGATTGAGATGTTTAAATACCTCCGTGGCATAAATGTTCAGGGAGAGAGCCTCTTTCAATTGAAAGCAAATTCTGCTATGAGGGGACATGGGATGAGGGTGAAGGGAGATAGATTCAGGAGTGATATGCGGAAATATTTATTTACGGAAAGAGTAGTGGATCCGTGGAATAGTCTCCCAGTGGAGGTGGTAGAGATGAGAACAGTAACTGAATTCAAAAAAGCATGGGACCAACACAGAGGATCTCTAAAGGTAAAAAGTGGACTGTTGTAGTTGTTGATATGGAAGGACAGACTAGATAGGCCATGTGGTCTTTTTCTGTCATCATGTTTCTATGTTTCTAGGAACTCTTCTGCCATACCTTCAAAGCCAGGATTGGCTTTGCTCTCTAGACTTAAAGGATGCATACACTCACATTCTGATCCATCCAGATCACAGGAAATTCTTAAGATTCCTTTTCAAGGGAAAACATTTCCAGTACAGGGTTCTTCCCTTTGGTTTGGCTTCAGCACCAAGAGTATTCACGAAATGCATGGCAGTAGTAGCTGCATTTCTGTGAACCCTGGGGATATTTGTCTTCCCTTACTTAGACTACTGGCTCATTCGAGCCCCTACAGTTGCAGAGGCCAGCACTGCACTGTCTCGCACAATGCGAATCCTCCAATACTTGGGTTTGATAATAAACTTCCCAAAATCCCAACTTGTTCCTTCCCAATGCCTGGAATTCTTGGGGGCTGTCTAGATACCAGACAGGCAAAGACTTTCCTTCCACAGGCCCGGTGTCTTCGCATAATGCAACTAGCTTCTCAAGCAGCAGGGAAATCCTCCCTAACTGCTGGGGAGCTACTACAGTTGCTGGGACATATGGCATCCACAGTTCATGTAGTCCCATATGCTCGCCGCCACATGCGAGCAGCTCAGTGGACCCTATCCACACAGTGGACAGAGGCCACAGGACATTTATCAAACAAAATAGTAAACTCTCAATGACTAATTTTGTCCCTCCAATGGTGGCAATCACTAGAAAATCTGACAGTGGAGTCTCCTTTCCATCAACCCCTTTTTCAGGCCACCCTAACAACAGATGCATCACAGGTGGGTTGGGGAGCACACCTGAATCATCTCTCTACCCAGGGAACCTGGACTCCACAGGAGGCTGGTCTACACATAAACCTCCTGGAATTAAGAGCAATCTATTTAGCTCTTCAAGTATTCCACGCCCAGCTCAGCTAGAAGACAGTCCTAGTCCAGACGGACAATCAAGTAGCCATGTTCTACGTGAACAAGTAGGGCGGGACAGGCTGTCTGTCATTTTGCAACGAAGCTTTACGACTGTGGGCCCTCGCCAGAGAGTATCAAATTCACCTTCTAGTGGTATATCTGCCAGGTATTCAAAACCTTTGGGCAGACAAACTCAGTTGAGTACTGCTGCCTCACGAATAGTCTCTCCACCTAGACCAGGTAGCAAAGATTTTTCATCTCTGGGGCACTCCAGACATAGACCTCTTTGCAAGTCCACTGAATGCCAAACTTCCCCGGTTCTATTCCAGGATTCCGGCTCACAGTTGTCAGGCAAGGGATGCCTTCCTCCTCCACTGGGGTCAGGACTTCCTTTATGCCTTCCCACCCATTCCCCTCATCCCCAAAACACTCTTCAAGCTTCAGAGAGACAGGGGGCTGCATGATTCTCATAGTGCCACGATGGCCACACCAAGTGTGGTATCCCTTGCTTCTACATCTCTCTCAAGCTGCACCTCTGGAGTTAGGGCATCTTCCAGATCTCCTTTCCCAAGAGGACGGGACGCTATGGCACCCGAGTCTCCAGTCCCTGCATCTCACGGCCTGGTTGCTGAAGGCTTAGACCTCCAGGATTTCAACCTGTCCCAACAGGTAAAGGATATCCTTCAGGCTTCTAGAAAACTTTCCACAAGAAGATCTTATGCCTTCAAGTGGAAACGTTTTACTATATGGTGCTCCAAGAAGGGATTAAACCCCCTTATCATACCTTTAGAATCGATACTAAAGTATCTCCTTCACTTATTGAATTCTGGTCTAAAGACCAATTTGGTAAGAGTCCATCTTAGTGCAATTGCAGCTTCTTATAAGCCTCTGAATGGACAACCAATTTCCTCTCATCCACTCATATCCAGATTTATGAGAGGTCTTCTGTTGACCAAACCTCCCATTAAGCCACCATCGGTGGCATGGGATTTAAATCTAGTTCTCAGGCAGCTCATGAAGCCTCCTTTTCAGCCTTTAGCCACTACAACCCTTAGGTTTTTGACCTGGAAGGTCATCTTCCTAATTGCAATCACCTCTGCACGTCACACTAGTGAACTGCAAGCTTTAGTGGCTGATCCTCCTTATACTAGGTTTCATCATGATAAGGTTGTTCTTAGAACTCATCCACACTTTATGCCAAAGGTGGTTTCGACTTTTCATTTGAATCAATCAATTTATCTTCCTGTATTTTTCCGAGGCCTCACACCTCTAATGCAGAAAGAAACCTTCATACTTTGGATTGTAAAAGAGCCTTAGCCTTTTACCTACAGAGAACACAGCAACATAGAAAGTCCTTGCAACTTTTTATAGCTTTTGACTCTAGTCATTTGGGACTTCCAGTCTCCAAAAGAACTTTATCTAAATGGATTGCCCAATGCATATCCTTTGCTTATGAGAGTAAGGGTCTTCCTCTTCAAGGCCATGTCACAGCTCATAATGTGAGAGCCATGGCAGCTTCCATGGCTAATCTCCACTCCGTGTCTATCGATGATATTTGTCGAGCAGCCACCTTGGCTTCGGTACACACCTTCACAGCCCACTACTGCCTGGATGAAGCTTCCCTTCGGGATGCCTTCTTTGGCCAAGCTGTTCTTCAAAATCTCTTTCAGACCTAATTCAACTCTTACCCACCAACCCTGGTGGAATGCCAGAGATCCATGGGAGGAAGGATGCCTACCTTTCTAGGGTAGCACCTTCCTGGGGCCATCTCCCTGGCATCTTCAGATAGGGAGTCCCTATATGTGAAGACTACATTCCTGCTTGTTCCTGGAGATAGCGTAGTTACTCACCTGTAACAGGTGATCTCTGGGAACAGCAGGAATTTAGTCTTCACAACCCACCCACCTCCCCTAGGAGTTGTCTCTCTATCTCTTTGTCTCTTTCCTCTCTCCCTCCATCCTTTCACTCAGCTACAAACTTAACTGGGGAGGGACAGTTGTAAACACGGGAAGGCAGCGCGCATGTGCTGAGGGATGCTCCCAAAGCGTTCCTATTGGATGCTGGGGAGCATTCCCGCACAGGCTCCGTCGGTACTGTCGCACTCCCCCTGCTGGCCAAGCCTATAAGCAGGAGGGGTGGCCTTGTTTGCCCTTAAGTATAGAGTCACTTGGTTCTCCCTCCCTCAAGGAATTCTGGGAGCTGTAGTTTCTCTGTATTACTTGCAGACAAAGTAGTTGTCACCACACGGTTTTGTTTAAGGCAAAAACAGAATATTTTTATTTCTCCAGGACCAAGCAGGAAGTCAGTCCTCACATATGGGTGACGTCGGCGCCGACGGAGCCCTCGCGGAGCAATTTTCCCCAGCTTTCAAAGAAAGCCTTTGGGAATTGCAGCGCGCATGCGCGGTCTCCTTCTCGCCCAAGGGTGCCATCTTAGCCAGTCTTCTTTTTTCCGCGGAGCCCTACAGACGTACCCGTCGTGTCCCCGCTGAAAAAGTTGATTTTAGTGATTTATTTCTATTTTTTTGTCTTCGGTTCGACGCCGGTCTTTTTCCTGCCCGGACTCGCGACGCCGTTGCTTGTCCTTCTCTTATTTTTCGGTTTTTCTGATTTTTGGTCAGTTTCGTTTTTCGGTTTTTCGCTGGCAGCCCAGTCCTTTGACCTTGCAGGGGCCCTTTTTCCCCCGATGGCTGCCAGTGGTTTCAAGCGGTGTGTTCAGTGTGACAGAAATATGTCACTCACTGACACACATGATAATTGCCTCCGCTGCCTTGGCCCAGATCACGAAGAACTGATCTGTGGGGCCTGCAGCAAAATGTCCTCCAAAGCGTTAAGGAGTCGGCGGCACCAGCGGGAACGAATCTTCGCTGACCCCGGCCGTACCCGGACCTCGTCGGAGGCCTCGGCGTCCAGAGGTTCCAGCTCTGACCATCGCCGAAGTTCCTCCGACAGGGGTTCTCCCTCCGGGGACCATCGACGGAAGGTAAAACCCGCGAGGGCGGCGTCGGTGGACGCTCCTGGCTCCGCGAGGGCCAGGTCGCATAGCCCCGATAGCCGTCCCGGGTCTTTGGAGAAGGAGCACCTCCCGAAGCGACCTCGTCTGGAGTCGGAGTTGCCTGCTCGGGTAAGTCCTGTAGTCCTCCTGGACTCGCCTCCGATGGGTCCGACGTCGGGCCCGACGCCGTCGGAGCCCGAGTCGGGGGCTGCTGGGTCACCTGAGGTCGGACTCAGGTTGACGGCCTTGGAGAGCAGACTATCTGCCTTCATGGACCAGCAGCGGGCACTGATCGCTAGCCTCGCTGGCGCCGCTGCCCCCGACCGCCGGGACGTCGACGTCTAAGTCGACCCCGGAGACCGAGCCGATCCTCGAGTCCATGCGAACTCGAGTCGATCCTCGGTCGAGGTCACCCTCGGCCTCCCGTTCGGGACCGAGGTCGTCGACGCCGACTCCCTCGGTGTCGGGGCAGCCGATGCCTCCGCCTGCCCGAGCCGACCCCACCGATTCCTCCTCGGAGTTGGCCTGGGAGTCCGAAGAGGAAGAGTCACCTGATTCGTTTCGGACTCGGTGTGTCCCCTCGGACTCACCTGAGTCCGAACCTCGGAAGCAGTCCCCTCCGGAGGATGCCCGGTTCTCGGACTTCGTCAGGGATATGGCCAAGGCTTTGGCCTTCCCTGCGGATCCCGAGGAGGAGCCTCGAGCCGAAGAGCTCGACGCCCTTCAGTATGACTCTCCCGCCAGGGAACACTTTACTGTACCGGTTCCTCCCATGCTGGAACGACTACTCTTCCGCATGTGGGAGAGTCCGGCATCGTCGCCGGTATTAAGCAAGCGGGTCGATTCCATCTATCGAGTCCGCAAGAGTCCCGGCTTCCAAAAAGCACAGCTACCGCACCATTCCATGGTAGTGGAATCGGCCATGCATAGGCTTAAGAGCCAGAAGATGCACTCCTCGGTGCCTCCTGACAGGGAGGCCCGTAACCTGGATGGCCTCGGTAAGAAGTGTTTCCAGGGCTCTATGCTTGCTTGTCGGGTCCAGACCTACCAGCTCTACATGGGCATGTATCTCAGAGACCTGGCTAAAGAGGTAGCCGGATTCTCCGCTGGGCTGTCCGAGGAACCTTTGCGGAGGTTCCTGGCCTTGACAACTGGTATTCGGGAATGCTCCAATTTCATGTCCCGAGCAGCCTATGATGGCTTTGAAGCATCGGCTCGAGTGGCCGCAGCCGGCATCGGTGCCCGCCGACAGGCTTGGCTTCAGTCGTCTGACCTTGAACCCTGGGTGCAGGACAAGTTGGTCGATGTCCCCTGCTGAGGTGAGAACCTCTTTGGCAAGCCCATGGCTGAAAAGGCTGCACAAATCGAGACGGAGACTCTCACCAGAACTAGGCTTTCTAGGAAGACCTCCGCCCCTTCCCAGAAAAAGAAGGGCTCGGGAAAGAAGTCCTTTTACCCGAGAAAGGCGGCTGCCTATAAACACTACCCTCAATATCAGGCCTCCGCAGCTCCCCAACAGGGTCAGCAGGCCAAGGGACGGGGTAACGGGTCCCGTAGGCAGCAAGCCCCCAAGCCTGCACCACCGGCCCCTGCTCAGCAGGGTGGGGGTTTTTGACTTCATCAGCATAGCCTCTCCCCCTCAGCTGGTTCCTCCCAGCACCGGAGGCCGGCTGGTTCACTTCGCCCACAGGTGGTCCAACATCACTTCAGATGCCTGGGTGCTTCAAGTCGTAAGAGAAGGCTATCTTCTCCACTTCCACCAGGTCCCTCCCTCCTATTTCCCGGGAGAACCTCCACGACTCCCTCTGCACAGAGACTTACTCCTTCAGGAGTTAGCAAGTCTTCTTCAGGAACAGGCGGTGGAACCGGTGCCCCACCACCTGAGAGGTCAAGGTTTTTATTCCCGGTATTTCCTGATACCAAAAAGAACAGGAGGCCTCAGACCCATCCTGGACTTGCGCAACCTCAACAAGTTCCTCGTGAGGGAGAAGTTCAAGATGCTTACCCTTGGAATCCTTCTGCCCTACCTCCAGGAGGGAGATTGGCTATGCTCCTTGGATCTAAAGGATGCCTACACGCACATCCTCATCCACCCAAGCCACCGCCAATACCTAAGGTTTGTGGTGGCAGGAAATCATTACCAGTACAGAGTACTACCCTTTGGCCTATCCTCCGCACCGCGAGTCTTCACAAAATGTCTCGCGGTGGTGGCGGCTTATCTACGGCTTCACGGCCTCTATGTCTTTCCGTACCTAGACGACTGGCTCATCAGAGCATCGTCCTCTCCGGAAGTCACAAAAGCCACACACCGCACTGTGACTCTTCTGCAGTACTTGGGCTTTGTCATAAACTTCGCAAAGTCCACTTTGCTCCCCTCACAGGATCTCGAGTTCATCGGCGCAAGACTGCACACTCCTCAGGCACGAGCTTTCCTGCCTCTCGATAGGGCTCAACGGCTCATGGACCTAGCCGGCCGTTTTCGCAGCCAGTCCCTGGTCTCAGCCAGGCGCTTCCTGAGACTACTCGGCCATATGGCTTCCACCGTCCACGTGACCCCCAATGCCCGCCTGAATATGCGGCCTGCTCAATGGTGCCTTCGCAAGCAGTGGCAACAAGTCACGGGCGGCCTAGCCGACTTAGTGCGCGTCTCCGGACCGCTGGCCTCTTCTCTACAGTGGTGGCTTCATCGGCCGAACCTGGTGCTCGGAATGCCTTTTCAGTCACCTCAGCCGGCTCAAGTGCTGACGACCGATGCTTCTCTCCTGGGATGGGGAGCGCATTGCCAAGGGGCATGTACTCAAGGTCTCTGGACCACGTGGGAGTCTGCTCAGCAGATCAACTTCCTGGAGCTCAGAGCAATCCGTCTGGCTCTCAAGGCTTTCTCCCACCTGACTTCTCACCAGTCCGTCCTTGTCCAGACAGACAATCAGGTTGCCATGTTCTACGTGAACAAACATGGAGGCACAGGCTCCTTCCTTCTCTGTCGAGAAGCACAGAAGCTCTGCTCTTGGGCCGTCAGCCACGGCATTCTTCTCAGGGCAGTTTATCTCCCAGGCCAAGAAAATTGCCTGGCGGACAAACTCAGCAGGATCCTCCAGCCGCACGAGTTGCGTCTGGATCCCCTGGTAGTTCAGAAACTTTTCCTGAAGTGGGGCCTCCCCACAATGGATCTCTTTGCCAGTCCTCTCAACCGGCAACTTCCTCGCTTCTGCTCTCGGCAGCCACATCCCCTTCGAGTAGCGGCGGATGCTTTTCTGCTCTCATGGTCGAAGAGCCTTCTGTATGTCTTTCCTCCCATCCCGATAGTCTCTCGAACTCTTTTCAAGGTTCTTCGAGACAAAGCTTCCATGATCCTGATAGCTCCTCGCTGGCCCAGACAGCCGTGGTTTCCACTCCTGCTGCAATTAGCGGTAGAGGATCCGTTCCCTCTGGGGTTTCAACCGGATCTCCTAACACAGGATCAGGGGTCCCTGCTACACCCCAACCTCAGATCTCTACATCTGATGGCCTGGCTGCTGAAAGGGTAGTCCTTGCTCCCCTTCTACTGCCGGCAGAGGTGGAAGAGGTCGTCCTAGCTTCTCGGCGACCTTCTGCCCGCAAATGCTACGCCCTTAAATGGCGTCGCTTTTCCGCTTGGTGTGCCCAGCAGTCTCAGGATCCCTTCTCCTGCTCGGTGTTGGTGATCTTGCAGTACTTGCTCTACCTCTCTAATCTGGGACTTAAGTCCAACTCCGTCAAAGTTCACCTCAGTGCTCTTTCAGCACATCATGTGCCGGTGGACGGCAGACCTCTTTCCAGCGACCCTCTTGTAGCGAGGTTTCTCTCCGAGGTCTCCTTCTACTTAAACCACCTCTGCGCCCGCCAGCACCTGACTGGGATCTGAATGTGGTTTTACAGCGGATCACCTGTCCGCCTTTTGAACCTATGGCTACCTGTTCTCTCCGTTTTCTTTCTTGGAAAACTTTATTCCTGATAGCCCTCACTTCCGCTAGACGCGTAAGTGAATTGCAGGCCCTCGTGTCTGATCCCCCTTACACTCGGTTCTACAAAAATAGGGTAGTCCTACGGACTCACCCAAAATTTCTTCCAAAAGTGGTCTCCCCTTTTCACATCAATCAGGAGGTGGTACTTCCGACCTTCTTTCCCAGGCCACACTCCAGCCGAGCTGAAATGGTCCTGCATACCCTGGACTGTAGAAGGGCATTGAACTTCTACCTTGACCGTACGCGGGAGCACCGTAAAGCTGCTCAGCTTTTTGTGTCTTTTGACCCCAATAAATTGGGGCTCCCGGTCTCCAAGCGTACTCTGTCCATCTGGGTTGCTGACTGCATCGCTTGGGCTTATGGGGCAGCCGGACTCACGTTAGAAAGTCGAGTCACGGCTCATTGTGTTCGGGCGAAGGCTACGTCAGTGGCTTACCTCCGCTCTGTTCCGTTGGCAGACATCTGCCGGGCCGCTACTTGGTCTTCGAGCCAGACTTTTGCGGCCCATTACTGCCTCGAGAGGGAGTCCCGCAGGGACAGTGCTTTCGGACAGGCAGTCCTCCGAAATCTCTTCGAGGTTTGAGCAACTCCTACCCTCCATCCCGGATGGGGGCTACCGGTGGGTAATAATTCAGTGAAGATTCCTTCCTTCTGTGCCGCTGAGCTAGAGGGAGCTCATTTTTGTGCTTAGGGTCTCCGGTAGCCTTAAGCTTGGGAGTCCCATATGTGAGGACTGACTTCCTGCTTGGTCCTGGAGAAAGCGTAGTTACTCACCTGTAACAGGTGTTCTCCAGGAGCAGCAGGAATCAGTCCTCACAACCCTCCCTCCTCCCCTTGGAGTTGCAATCATCTGCTTAAGTTTTTTTGCAAATTTTTATGCTGTCTTTTAGCTATGTCATCAGACTGGCTAAGATGGCACCCTTGGGCGGGAAGGAGACCGCGCATGCGCGCTGCAATTCCCAATGGCTTTCTTTGAAAGCTGGGGAAAATTGCTCCGCGAGGGCTCCGTCGGCGCCGACGTCACCCATATGTGAGGACTGATTCCTGCTGCTCCTGGAGAACACCTGTTACAGGTGAGTAACTACGCTTTTTGGGCTCCCCTTCACGCATTAAAGTTCATATACACAAACAGCAAGGATAATTTCTCCAAAAGAAAATAATACAGGAGCATAAAGGTTATTTGGAATATCAGAACTTGGCAAAAGCTCTTTATACAGTGACAATAGCTGTTCATAGGCCTTTTCCAGTAGTAAAGAATCACAGCTATTGTTCTTATTTACAATGGGCATTTATCTCTTGTCTTCATTCAAAACTCTTCTAAATCACGTTTAGGCTTTCAGAAATATTCTTTGCTTTCAATGGGGTTTTTGTCTTTCTCCTATTCAGGGTAAACAAATTTACAGAAAGAGCAATCCATGGGAATACTGTCACACACAGCTTCAGACGAAGGAGAATCTACTTGCATATCTTCTTCCCCTGCAAGTCCTTTTTCTCCCCACTTGGGCTTCTAACGGAAGAGTTCAGCTTATTGTTTGAAAGGGTATTCAGAAACTCCCTTACATGCTGCTCTCCTAACCAAGGATTAGCTATGCTCTCTGGAAGACTTCCACTATCTGGAAACAGTTGCTTTAGCTTCTTAATCAGGTTCAAGTCTCTATCTCTGCTTTTGTCTTTCTTCAGAATATCAGCATTAGGAATTGCTTTCACCCACCTTCTGGCATTCAAAGGTCCTGGAGCACTCTGCCCTGCACTTCTCCTTAGCTCATTAGCAACGTCTTCTGCAAACCTCTTGCTGGGCTCTGAGTCAGTCACACCTTCCACAAAGGAATTGCTTTCTTTGCTACTAGAGTTAAGTCCCGGTGGAATAAAACTTTCCAGCTTTTCCTTCTCTGGGTTTCTTAAAAGCAGTTCTCACTTTTAAACCCTCTGGTTTCAGTGCTTCCTCTGAATAGGATTCCAGCTCTGAGTTTCCTGCTCTTGCTGAGCCTTCTGTCCACACTGACCTTTCAGCGTTCTCTGAACCTCCTGGGTCTGGACTCTCGGCTTCAGCAGTAACTCCAGCTACAGACTGAACTCTGTGCTTTGGTTTGGAATCTCTGCCTTCTCGCTAGCTGTATCTGCTGCTTCCTTTTTCTCCAACTCTGGTTGCTTCCTGCCCCTTTGACTTCTGTGACGCAGGTTTAAAAAGGTGCTTTCTAGCCACCACGCCCTGTTCTGTACACGTGTACTTGCTATCTGGGCTTAAACCTGCCCCCACGTTAAGGTTTGGGCGGGGCTCAACCTCTGCTACAACGTGCTTCTCTGGTTTGTTTACAGTTTGAGCTCTATGGAAACCCTGCCTTTCCTCAGTCTTAAAGGTATAGTCCCCATCTTCCTCTATCTCCATCTGTTCAGTATAGCTAACATTGTCACAGTACTGACGATACCCATATGTGAAGACTAAATTCCTGCTGTTCCCGGAGATTACCTGTTACAGGTGAGTAACTACGCTTTTTAACTCAACGTGTAATCAAACTCTGGAATTTGTTACCGGAGGATGTAGTAAAGGCTGTTAGTGTAGCTGGGTTTAAAAAAGGTTTGGACAAGTTCCTGGAGGAAAGGTCCATAAACCATTATTATCACGTATCGCTAAAGACACATCCCAAACTGCGCTACGGAGAGGCCACACGAATAAAATTAGGATCCCAAAAGATTTCACAACTACCAAAAAAACAACTAATAAAAAAGCGTTTTCGCATGCAGCTCCCACCCTATGGAACTCCCTCCCTGAAGAAATAAGAGCATTAAATGATGCAAAGGAGCTCCGCAAGAAATTAAAAACATATTTGTTCATCTCCCATTTCGGCACACTAGAAAATACCTTACCACTCACAGGAAATGGCTAATAGATATCTCAGCGAATACCAATTCCAATTTTTTTTTTCAATTTAACTACAATTTAAAGTTGATTTATTAACTATTTGTAAATCCTGTAAATAGAAATATGTAAATAGTTCGAAATATGTAATAGTTTGATTGTTATAGAACAAATGATTTACCATACATAGTTCAATCATGTTTAATGTATTTAGCAAATTTGTACCTAGTTAACTAATGTTTCATGTAAAACAGACCTATTACTCTGTTCATTTTTCGTTCATTGTAAACCGCACCTGATCTGTGGAAGGTAGCGGTATATAAGCAACTGTTAAATAAATAAATAAATAAGAAGGGACCCAGAATATCAATGCTTGACCCAGTACAAGCATTGTGGAACCTGTGTCTTTTGGGGAAACTGCTAGGTATGTATGACCTAGATTGGCCACTGTTGGAAACAGGATACTGGGCTTGATGGACCTTGGTCTGACCCAGTATGGCATATCTTATGTCCTTATGTTCTTATGACTGGTAATGGTCTATGGGGTGGCTAGGACTGGAAATGGGCTGATGGTGGGGGGGCTAGTACTGGTAATGGGCTATGGGGGGGCCAGGACTGGAAGTGGGCTATTCGGTTTAGGACTGGTAATGGGCTAAGGGGGGACTAAGACTTAAAATGGGGCGATGTGGGGTTAGGACTGGTAATGGGCTATGGGGGTGGGGCTAGGATTGGTAATGGGCTGGGGGGGTTGCTAGGACTGGAAATGGGCTGAGTGGAAGGGGGCTTGAACTGCAAATAGCTGATGGGGAGGGGGGCTTGGAATGGAAATGGGCTGTGAGGGGAGGGAACTAGCACTGGAAATGGGCTGAGTGGGGGGGGAGCTAGGACAGGAAATGGGCTGATGGAGGAGCTAGGATAGGACTGGAAATTGGCTGTTGGGGGGTGCTAAGATTGGAAATGGGCTGTGGTGGGGGCTTGGATTGAAATGGACTCATGGAGGAACTGGAAGTAGGCTCATGGGGGGCTTGAATTGGAAATGGGTTGAGTGGAAGGGAGCTAGGATTTGACATTGGCTGATGGGGCTAGGAATGGGCTGATGGGAGGCTGGGATTAGAAATGTGCTGATGGAGGGACTCGGATAGGACTGGAAATGGGCTGATGGTGTGGCTAGGATAGGATTGGAAATGGGCTGATGCGGGGACTAGAAGGGAGCGGATGCTTGGTGGGGCTGGAACTAGAAGGGAGCTGATGTTGGGGGAGGATTAGAATGGGATGGAGCTGGGAGAGTGAAATGGAGAGGGGAAAATCGTTTTGTTTGGGAGGGAAGACAAATCTACAATTGGCCGGGTATTGGGAGAGTAAGTGGGGATTGAGGATGGAGGGGTAAAATTTGAGTGGATGAAATAGGAATGAGGAAAGAGCAAAAGGAGAAAGATTAGTATGTTAACCCGTTTTGGACAGCTCGCATATTCTTTCTCTGTTCTGGATGATTTATTAGATTTGTTACACTCAAACAACTATGAAATACCGGCAATAATAAAAAATATTAAAACTGCAGAAAATAGAAGTTTCACATAGTGTATGTTTTACATACACTGGTCCAATATAGTATATTGTCCGTCTTCAGAAAAGATAGGATTCAGTTCCAATATTCATTGACATAAACATACTGTATGATACTATTGAAACTGCAGTTTTCATTTGAAACACTTTATTATGCTATAATGTAGTTTGTCAACAGTCCATTCTGACGGCGGAATATGATACATGTGAAAACACTTCTGATGCAGTGCGTCGATATTGCACCATTGGAACACCTAGAACAGAATGCTTGACAGCAATTAGTTTCGACAGCATATTCTGCGCCGACAGGAGAGAACCCCAGGAAACACGAAAAACACACCAAGAGAACCACCAACGCTATCTGCAAGACCCACATACAGCCAGCAGATACCAACAAGAACAGCCTCAGCCCACGGACTCCCAGGTACGCCACAAGCCATGCCACCATTCATAGCTCCGATATACCCTCAAACCCTAATCCCAATCCCAATTGGCTACTACCTCATTAGCACCAACACACACCCAAACCATCCCACACCAAGCAACACAACCACCCAACACACAAACACCCCTAATTCCTTGACTGCAAGGAGCACTAACTTCCCCCCAACGCACACCCACCCCCCCCATTCCCCCAATTGACAGACCTCTCACAATCACACTAACAAACGCTCGCTCAGTCAGAAACAAACATCACATGCTCCACGACCTGATCACTACAGAAAAGATCGACATCCTCTGTATAACGGAAACATGGCTAACAGACGCCGACACAGTAATCATGAACCAACTAATACCCAATGGATACAGCCTCCACAACTGCTCCCGAACCAATGTCAGAGGAGGAGGGGTAGCCATCATCGCAAGATCTAACCTGCACCTCAGAATTCATGCGTCAGAAACAACTAAGGAAGCGGACATGCTCACTCTCACCAACAAACACATCTCCATATGCCTAATCTACCGGACACCCACACCAAGCACCGATCTGTCAGACATACTAAAACATATATCAGAGAGTGCCATCTCCATGAAAGAGCAACTAATTCTGGGAGATTTCAACCTTCCCTCACTACAGGACAAATATGCCGAAGCCTTCATCAACGCCATGAAAGCAATGGACTTAACACAGATTATGCAAGACCCAACCCACGAAAAAGGGAACATACTTGATCTAATATTCTTGAATTCCCACAGCACCGCTACATCTACGAACCCAAAAATCACATGCATACCATGGTCAGACCACCATCTCATCAACATTACCCATGCATACAAGCACACCAAAACCATAGAGAACAACCATCCCAAAAGAAGATTCAAACCATTCAACAAAGAAGACTTCCTAACACAAATATCACCCAAACTTCAATCAAACTCCTCCAACCTTGAAGACCTGATCAACAACTGGAATGCTACAATCGCCGCAGCATCCAATGCAACAACAACCAATCCCAAAACAAAAACTACCAGAACGAAAGCAAGATGGTACACCCCCAATCCTACGCAAATTAAAGACACAACTCAGAAGAACTGAAAGGAAATAGAGAAAGACCAAAAAGGAAACAGACAAAGCGAAATACACCAACAACCTCAACTCATACCACACAGAAACCGATAAAGCAAAAAGGGCCTACCACTCAAAAATCATTCATTCCTCACTAAACAAGCCACGCGAGCTCTCTGAAATAGTCAAAAAGCTCACCAAAGCACCCAGCCAACCTGATCAGCTACCAAACATACCACCTGAGCTACTAGCACGCCAATATAAACAGCTCCAGCTACCAAACAGACCTCAACAATAAGCAACATCAACAACCCTCCAATACACCACCGAAGCCACGGATTGGAGCACATTTGAAACAGTCACAACTGAACAAGTAGAATCCACTATCTCCCGACTAAATACCACCACATCTCCACTAGACCCCTGCCCTGCTGAGTGGATAAAAAAATCAAAAGAAGACTTAAGCACACCCCTAACCCACATCATCAACGAATCCCTCAAGCAAGGACACATTCCAGACGCCCTTAAGACCTCTATCATTCTTCCAACCCTGAAAAAACCCAACCTGGACCCACTCGATCCAGCCTCTTACAGACCAATAGCAAGCCTCCCATTCACCACCAAAATTATAGAGAAGATCATTCAACAGTAACTCCAAGATCACCTGGACACCAACAAAATACTGGACTCGCAACAACACAGATTTCGCCCACACCATGGAGTTGAAACCCTCATGGCAACTCTACTGAACACCCTCACCAAAGGCACACAGGCCAAACACTCGGGGTAAATCATGCTCTTTCTAGACATATCCGCGGCCTTCGACACCATTTCCCACAACACTCTCCTACAAAGACTCCAGGATATAGGAATCAAAGACACCGTTCTGCAATGGTTCCGCTCCTACCTAACAAACAGACAACAACTAATCTGCACAAATACAGCAACCTCCCCCCTTTCCAACATCAAGGTGTGCCACAAGGATCCACACTGTCCACCATGCTCTTCAATGTCTATCTGCAACCACTCTGCTCGATCATACAGGACCACAACATCAACTACCATATATACGCAGATGACATAATGCTCTACGCCCCAATCACAACCACCAACCCTACATATAAACAACTATCAGACTGCTTCACTGAGATCTCCGACTGGTTACAAAGAAACAATCTGACCATCAACATCAAGAAAACTGAAGCCCTTATAGCAACAAAGGACCCAGATTTCACCCCACCATCTCACATCACACTAGGAACCACCCAAATAAAGATTCAACCCCAAATAAAGTATCTGGGAATCACTATAGACCAAGCTCTCACATTTACCCCACAGATAAAAAAAGACTGCAAAGACAATATTCCACAAAGCAAAAACAATACAACGGCTCAGACCACTCATAGATCCACAAGACTTCAGAACTGTCATGCAGGCCATGACACTCCCACACCTGGACTACTGCAACATAATCTATCATGGACTCCCTGCAACCCACATCAACCCTCTACGCACTGCCCTGAACACCACCGCGAGGATCATCCAGAAAGCAAAAAAACACGACCACATCACCCCAGTACTAAAAGAACTACACATACTACCACTTCAAGCAAGGATCAAATACAAAGCTGCCCTGCTTATACACAAAGCCCTCCATCAACCACAGACCTCCCATCTCCGCTCCCTGCTACCCCAGCCCACCCACAACAGAACGAGCCAACAAACCACCAACAACACCCTCACCATCCCCTATCAGCGAACAAAATATAACCAACGGACCTGCAACAGAGCCTTCAAACTATATGCACCCTCCCTCTGGAACTCACTACCAAGCCAAATCAGAAACACCGCTGATCCAACTGCGTTCCGAAGACAACTAAAAACCATCCTCTTCCTGGAATATCTTGGACCAGATCCAAGCAACCTCCACTGACATCTCACAACCCCGCAACCGAAATCCCAATCTACCCTCTAAGAGACCCATGTCTATTCCCTAAGACTTCTCCACCTGTTTGAATCATCAATGTTGGCCCCCTGGTGAAGGCCCCCCCCCACTGATTTCTGTCCCCCCCCCCCTTTTATGTTACACCGCTTTGACCCGGTGAAAAACGGTATATAAATGCAGTTAAATAAATAAATAAAATATTAGCCCAGCGTATGAAAAACATACGAGGCCGATATACGCACCAATAACTCTGACACTAAGTAGCTTACAGTTATCTAAACCTATTTTCTAAAGTCTACAAATACTTTTACAGCATTATAAGCTACTTACTATTTTTTGTGATCTTTTTATGTTGAGCCGCCAGTACCGTCAAAATCAGCAAACTTCGAATACCTATTAAACTAACTAGATCTCAGATTTAAAAATCTGTATATAACGCTTTTTGACATAACGATAATAGCTAAACATAGTTCCATTGAATTTATAACCATTAATTAGTAAACAGTTGAGTAGTAAGTATGGAAACCTTATGTATGTAAAACATACGCTGGTCCAAAACGGGTTAAAGCAGATGTAGAGAGAGAATGGGAAAAAAACTAGAAGAAAGGACAAATGGACAGCAGACGATGGAGAGTTAGCAGAAGACACGAAGAAACCAGGAGCAATTGTAACTGAAAAAAATGCACAAAAGATAGAAAAATATCTCTTTATTTTGAATTTATTAACTGGAATATGTCAGCTCTGGGAAATGTGCATCATTAACGTCTGCGCTTTGTTTAGTACAAAAGGAAATTAATTTATAGTTTTATTTTTACAGTGTTGTACATTCCAAGTTTGGCTTTTGGGGTTCCCAGTTTAATTATTGTCTTCCTGTTTCTAAATTGTAATTCCTTCTTTGGTGATGGTCTATGTTCTGCATGTGTAACTGAGCCGAGGTATTCTGTATCTCCAGGAACAAGCAGGAATGAGTCTTCACATATGGGTACGTGGGTACCGACGGATCCTGCGCGGGAACGCTCCCCATCGTCCAGAAAGAAAACCTTTGGGAGCATCCCACACGCATGCGCGCTGCCTTCCCGCCTATTCACTTCCCTCTCATCAGTTTTCCGTTTTCCGCAGAGCCGGCAGGACGTATTCCTGTCACCACAGAAAATTCTTCTTTTTTATTCTTGTTTTTTGTGGTCGCGTCTGCCTTCCCTCGATGCCACTGGTACCGCCGGTGCTTTTCTTTCTTTTACTAAAAATTTCTTCTTTTTTCTAAGGAATTTTTTCCTGTTTAGTGCCTGACTGTTTCTTGGCCACTAGGCCTCTATCCATTCCATTATGGAAAAGCCAGCCACTATCCTTAAGAAATGCTCAAAGTGTGGCGGTACAAATATATTTTTAGATACTCATCCTTGGTGTCTAAAATGTTTAGGTCCTGACCATTACCCACTGGAGTATCTCTCCTGCAGGAGCTTGAATAGAAGAAGTCTTCAGGATGGAGCACAACTCAGTGCTCGGTTCACATCAGACTCGATGTCACCAGACAGAATATCTTCTTTCTCACAGGATCAGGTAACCAATCAAAAGTCTGTTAAGACTAGCCAGTCCTCGAGTGGTAGATCTCCTTCTAAGCAGCGAGATACCTCTGGCGTTGCCCTCGAGGACATTTTGGCAATAAAGCCCCGGCGGTAGTCTTCGGGCTCCAAAGCATTAACGGGGCTTCAGGTTGTTCCCGGGGTTCTTACCTCCATGGACATACCTGGGCCATGCTCGGTGGTTGTGGCTGCTTCGAGCGGTACTGACACCCCGGCATCGGCTATGGTGATGGATGAGATATTCCTCACCGATGAACGTAGTCTAGCGAATCTCTCAGCTACTTCGGCACTGCTAGAGTTGCTGCAGACCGTTCCCTGACTATCGGTATTGGCTTCGGTACCAGTATCGACATCGGCACCGGTGTCGGTACCATCGATGCTTGCTTCGACAGACTCGCTTCCTTCGATGCCGAGCCTGGAATTGCTCTCTAGCATGGAGGATTCGGTAGCGACTTGTCTTGGTACCGACCTCGGGCGGTACCGAAGACATCTCTTTAAAGAAAATCCGATGCTTCATCCTTTCAAGTCTTCCGATCCCAATGACTGGGATGACTCCATCGGTACCAAGGCTGAATTTTCAACAATTCTAGCCTTTACCCCTCATTTCAGAGGGTCCTCCTCAGGAGAGATTTCTTTTCAAGCTTTTCTGCTTGATATGGCAAAGTTACTTGCCATTTCTATACCTGGTAAAGAATCCATACCAGGGGATTCAGAAACTCTGCAATTCCCCTGGATTCCAAAGGAGCTCATCATGCTTCCTTTGCATCAGATCTTACAGGATCTACTATTAAGAATGTGGGAAACTCCTTTAACGGTATCCCCACATTCTAAGACACTTGACACTATGTACAAGGTGCCACCTTCTCCAGGTTTTCAAAAGACTCAACTTCCTCATCATTCTATTGTTGTAGAATCAAAGAATGCAAAGAAGCACTCCTCTTATCCACCAGGTCGTGAGTCTAGGACTTTAGATGCCTTTGGACGTCGATGCTTCCAGGCATCCATGCTTTCAGCAAGAATTATCTCATATATTTTCTATATGGGATTATCTCTTGAAGAGGTCACAAAGAACTTAAAGCTTTTGAACCCTTTTCTTCAAGAACATAAAAGAGCAGACTATTTCTTATTAGTCAGTCATGCTCAAAATGTCTGTAAGTTCCTTAATCGTGCTTCCCTGGACTGTTTTGAGTCTATTAGCAGAACGTCTGCTATAGCCATAGGGGCACGACACATAGCCTGGCTCCAAGCTTCAGACTTGGACAAATGGGTACAAGAAAGGCTGGGAAATACTCCTTGTACTGGTGAAAATCTCTTTAACTGATTAGCTTGGAATAAAGCATCCTTGTTAAACACTGATATTGTTGCTTTCAGAGGATTGTCAAAACTTTCCTCTATCCCAGCTATTAAAAAATCTCCTAACAAACTTTATTCCCCTAAGGGAAAAAAGTTTTATCCATCTTCTACCCATCATGTAGATGTTTCCAAAAAAGGGCAACATCATACCAGGCTAAGAAAATCAAAACCTCAACAGGCTCAGCAAACTCAGCAGTCGCAGGGTTTCTGATATTTCATTCATTAAATCTCTTTTTCCTGTTTGAAGTTTAGAACTGGTAACCTACTTCTTATCAACAGAAGCATCTACAGTTCATCTCATCCTTACTGAGATATCAGTGATACACTGACTCAATCCGCAACTCTAGGCATGAATCTCTTGCCACAAGAGAAATCCATTCTTTTAGCTCTAAGAGCTATTGAGGAGAATCATGCCCTGCAAGTAACAGGGTTCTCCTCTTCTTTTTGAAGGAAAAAGAGGAGTAACAAATAACAAGAAGGCAGGCTATGCCCTTCACCTTGACAGTTTTCCTGTGCGAGGATATCTCATAGTTTTGACTGCAAGGGGGCTTTATCTTTTCAGGGACTTACCAAATTGTAAGTCTTCTCAACTCTGTATTACTTTCTATCCCTCTTAGTCGAGTCATTCAGCCTCTAAGAGTGATACTATTCAACTGGAGGGCTTACACTTTAAGCCCATAGGATTTTCTTCAATACCTACTCCAGTAAGTAGTTTCCATACACAGTTTTCTTCTCCTTTGCAATCTTCTCAAATATTTCTTTTAAGACAGCTTATCAGACGGTAATTGAGTTTTACCACTCCTAATTATGTCTGTCGGTCCTTTTCCAATCTATAGGACCTAACTTTTTCTGCTGCCTTAATAACAGATAATTCCAAGAGAGGTTCTACAACCCACTTGGACAATTTAGCATTGCAGGCAACCAGCCTGTCTACTATTCTTAGCCATCTTCAATTCTTTTTGGCTCCAACAGAATAGATTAGGTTGCACACTGGCAATTAAACAGCCAGATCTCACCTAAGCAACCTACAACATGCTCTCTGCAATTATACAAAAAAGCTCTGCAACTATGGGCCTTTGCCAGAGAGCATCAGACTTTAGAAAGCAACTGAAAACATCTTTGTTTATAGAACACTACGGTCATGCAATTAACTAACTTAATTTGTCTGGAATGTAAATCATATACATATTGTATAATAGCTCACATTATAGTATAGCTCACTATGTAGATAATGCAACTCACTCTAACACATTATACCATAACTTTAACTTTTATTTCTTTACATTTTCTCACTAATACTCTTAATATCTTTGTTTGTAAGACCGCTTTGATTGTATGATAAGGCGGTATAGAAATCCAATTAAATAAATAAATAAATAAATAAATAAATTCCTAGTAGGTAACTTCCAGATGGTTAAAAAGGCTTTGCCCAGTCATGCTCCTACATCGCTGGGTTTTTTCCTACTCTCACCATCTTCCTTAAAATTTCCTTTTAAGGAAAAGGAACCAGGGCTTAGACCAGGTGAAAGCATAAAGAATTGCTCAATTCCCTGGGTTGTTCCACATCTCCATTGGAACTCTTACAACAGGGATGCATTCCTTTTCACTGCAGTCGGTCCTTGTCTAGTGCTTTCCTTCTAATTCCCAATACTTCATTGAAGCTTATGCTGAACAAAGAACGCATGATACTCATATTGCCCTCATAGAGGGGCAAACATGGTATCCCCTTATATTGCGTCTTCTTCTCCAGCTACTACACTGAAGTTAGACGGATCCAGACTTCATGTCTTAAGACTAAGGATCTCCTCTGCACCCCTTCACGTGGATTCCATTCTTGATTATTCAAAGGCTAGAATTTTTAAAGAAATCTAGACCTCTCCTTATAAGTAAGAACATTCCACTGGTTTCCATGAAACCTTCTCCATGGTTCTTCCACTTGTAACCAGAAAGAGATTCTCTATCCATATTCTCAAGCAGGTCTTACCCCTTCTTGTTATTAAGTGAATCTATCTCTCTCTCTATACATATATATATCTGACTGAAAGATTTGTTATTGTCCTTATTAATGCTGTTCCAGCATACCTTAGGATTTTAAATGGACAACCAATTTCTATGGTAATTAGAAAATACCTTCTTTTACCGTAACCTTTCCGGTTACGTTACATCTGAAGCTCTCCATGTAAAGTCATTATCCTAAGTGATATCACTTAGGGAAGACATTATTACTGATCTTCAAGAAATTGGAGGCTACAACGCCTACTACAAATGTTTTTTTCTTTCATTTGGATAAAGGGGTT